>CM028138.1:726255000-727483750 GCA_016271365.2 Neoceratodus forsteri | reverse complement strand
TATCCTTGAGAAGAATTGCATGCTCAACTACCATGAAGAGCTAATAAATGTCCTGAAGAATCTCACCACCCAGCTACCAAGACTGGAGAGGGGCGTTTGGCACCAGGCAATGCAAGTATTCAAAGACCACCAACAGTTCACCACCGCCCAAGGGGAAATAGGCCTCATATGGGTGGTAGACCCCCACCCCATTGTGCTAAGTCCAGAGCATGAGACAATGGTCCTTTGCAAGCTAAGAAGGAAAAGACTACCTCGCCCTGCCGGAACCCTACATCAGCACCACAGATAGCACTGCTGCTGTTGCCCGAAGCCTGATGGTGGTAAAAAATGGGCAAGTACCCATGAGGATCCTGAACTGTGGAGTGACCCCAGCCCAGCTGTACAGGCATCAACCAATCGAGCGGCTGGTACGGATTGATCTGGATAGCATCATAGAGGCCTCACCTACAAACACATCCATCGCAGTGGGTGCAACCATCTCCATAATGGCCACAGGTGCACCAAACGATGATTCCCATGAGCAGTGGTGGCATGAAATCGACCTGAGAACCCCAGCCACCACAGAAGAGCAAAAGCTAGAAGTTCTGGAGCTAATCCGCAAACACAACATGGCATTCTTCCAACACCTGCTCGACTTTGGATGTACCAGCCCAGTGCAACACCACATCTCGACTGGAGACCATGCCCCTATTTATTTATTTATTTATTTAGTTTTTTTGACTGGGTAAGTGCACTAGACAAATCCTGCCTATTTTCAGGCATGACCTGGGAGAGGGGGATACAGATGAACGCCAACTGACCTTGAACCGGATTAAGTTGTTGGTGGTATTTTTAGTGAATTTGAGAGTGATTTCAGCCCATACCCCCTGCCTTGTATCAGCCCACCAATGATCTCCTGAAGGAAATGCTGGAAGAGCAAGTCATCTAAGAGAGCCATAGTCCTTGGACTGTGGCAGTAGTGCTGGTCAATAAGAAAGATGGCCAGCTTCAGTTCTGCTGGATTACTGTAAGCTAAACCAGATCACTCACAGAGACGCTAACCCCTCCAACATTTTGAAGACTCCCTCACTGCACTCAAGTTGGCAACCCTGTTCTCCACCCTGGTTCTGGCCAGTGGATACTGGCAGGTGCTCATCACCCCAGAAGACTGAAAAAAGACTGCCTTCACCACCCCAATGGGCCTGTATGAGTTCTCCAGGATGTCCTTTGGTTTATGCGATGCTCCTGGGACCTTCCAGTGACTAATAAAACACTGCCTGGGAAGCCAAAACTTTGACATCATCCTCCTCTACCTGGACAATATCATTGTATATTCCAGCACCTATCAGGAGCACATACAGCATCTGGAGACCGTCTTCTAGCAGGTGCAGCAAATGGACTCAAGATTAAACCCTTCAAGTGCCACCTCCTAAAGGACAAAGTCAATTACCTGGTCCACATCATCAGTGCAGTAGGAAACTCCCTCGACCCAGAGAAAATTCAAGCCATACAGGACTGACCTGTACCCAAAAGAGTCAGAGATCTTCACAAGTTCCTTGGCTTCGTGGGCTACTACCATCAATTTGTCAAAACTTTGCAAAGATAGCGGCCCCACTGCTCAAGCTCCTCAGAGGACGCAAGGTCCAGAAAATTCCCTGTAATGCCTCAGTATTGTGGGCTGAACCCCAACAGGCAGCATTCCAGCAACTGAGAGACATCCGTTGCCTCAGAGGTTGCCAAGAAAGAGGAGCGGTTGGACCACAGTGGGCTCAGGGAGGGTGAGGGTGGTGGAACAGAGGCACATCCTTCCAGCTGTACCTCTCCACAATTCCTATGCCATTCTGGCAAAGTGTGGTTCCTCTATGGAGGCACCCACAGTGGAGACCAAGGAGGATACTGGGAACCTCCACAAAGGAGACCCACAGGTGGGTGGCATGGGACCCCACAGGGGAAGGAAACAACTCCTGGTGGGGGACTCCATTGTTAGGAAGGTAGAACTGGGGGAGGAAGAGGAGAGGGAGGTAAGGTGCCTGCCTGGTGCCATGGCTTGGAGGGACAGGGAGTGAATCCTCAGGATTGCCAGAGCAACTGCACAGGGAAGGGAGCTGGATGTCATTGTCCACCTAGGGACAAATGACCTGGCTAAGAAAGAGATCAGAGCAGTGCAGGAAGAGTTTGTGGAATTGGGGAGGGGCCTTAGACAAGTAGCATGCATGGTAACCTTCTCAGAGGTGCTGCCTGTCTATGGCGTACAAGAGGCTAGGGTGCTCCACACCATGGGATTCAATCAGTGGTTGAAAAACTGGTGCAGAGCTCAGGGATTTGTCTTCACTGGGGACTGGGGGTCCACCTGGAGTGATGCAAGCCTATACTGGCATGATGGGCTGCATCTGTCCAGGAGGGGAACCAGGATCCTAGGTGATAGGTTTAAATGCTTCATTGGCAAATATTTAAACTAGCCAAGTGGGGACACAGTGGAAAGGAGTAGGGAAATCCTAGCCCCCCCCCAAAAAGTCACAGTAGTAAGTGCAGTAAACACCAACATAGAGATGTCAATAGGGAGAAGGGCAGGGGTAAATGGAGAAAGTGACAAAGGTAAGAAGGACAGGGATGGGGCAAAAGGGAGTAAGGCCATTAGGAAATGGAGGATAATGAGTACTAATGCCCATAGCCTGGGCAACAAGCTCCCTGAACTGGTGGCCTTGATGGAAGAGGGATGCCTGGATATCCTAGCAGTCACAGAAACATGATACACAGAGGACCATGACTGGGATGTTAACATACCAGGGTACGTAACCTACAGGAGAGACAGGGAGGGGAGAAGAGTAGGAGGAGTAGCTCTCTATGTAAAGGAAGGGATAAAAGCAACTGAACAAAAGAGTACACAGGGAGGAGAGGAGGCACTGTGGGTCTCCTTGGAGACTGGAAGTGGCACCACAATCCGCACAGGGATTGTATACAGACCCCCAGGTCAGAGGGAGGGAATGGACAAGGATATGTTAGAAGGCATTCTTAGGATGGCAGAGAAAGGGGAGATACTGTTGATGGGAGACCTGAATATGCCAGATGTTAACTGGAGCACACTTGCTGCAGCCACATCCAAGAGCAGGGCCATTCTCTATGCCCTACAGGTAGCATGCCTCAGACAGCTAGTTTCAGAACCCACTCATGAGGGAGCAATCTTGGACCTCGTACTCTCAAATGGGGACAGTGAAAGGATCTTAGATCTGGAAGTGGGTTGCCATCTGGGAACAAGTGACCATCAAACAGTGTGGTTCACGTTAAACTCAGCTACAGAGTCAAGCCATACAAAAGTGAGGGTACTGGACTTCAGGAGAGCTGACTTTGGCAAGATGGGAGAGTGCCTCAGAAAAGCACTAGCAAACAGGCTAGAAGAAGGGGTGGAGCAACAATGGGGAATCATCAAAACTGCCATCACAGAGGCAACAAGCCTTTGTGTGAAGCAAATAAACAAATCAAAATGAAAGAAAAAGCCACTATGTTTCTCAAAAGAGGTGGCGGAGAAAGGCAGGGAGAAAAAGATAGCATTCAGGAAGTATAAGGAAACACAGAAGGAGCAGGACAGAGAGCTGTACCAGTTAAGGCAGAAGGAAGTAGGGAGGGAAGTCAGAATAGCAAAGGCCCCAACTGAGGAAAGGATAGCCAACTCGGTTAAGAAGGGGGATAAAACCTTCTATAGGTACATTAGGGAGCATAGAAAGACAAAGGGAGGGATAGTGAGGCCGAATAGAATGAACGGTGGGTGGGCAGAGGGGGATAGTGAAAAAGCAGGGATACTGAATGAATATTTCTGCTCAGTATTCACAAAAGAGGAGGGGGAGGTGCCTAATCCAATTAACAGAAGCACTCTGGATAGAGGGGACGATCCCAGTCCTTTCACAGAAGAAAGGGTTCTGAAAGAACTCCTAAAACTAAAGGCGGACAAAGCAAGGGGGCCTGATGGAATTCACCCCAGAATTCTAAAAGAATTATGGGGAGAACTAGTGAAACCACTGACTACTCTTTTTAACAAATCATGGGAGGATGGTGTGGTACCCGAGGACTGGAGGAAGGTGGATGTGATTCCCCTTCACAAAAGTGGGACCAAGACAGAGGCAAGAAACTACAGACCTGTCAGTTTGACCTCTGTGGTAGGGAAAGTGATGGAATCACTTCTGAAGGAAAGAATTGTTGAATACCTACAGGCCAGTGGGGCACAGGACACAAGGCAGCATGTGTTCACAGAGGAAAGGTCATGTCAGATTAATCTAATTGATTTCTTTGACTGGGTGACCAAAGTAGTAGACCAGGAAGGGTCTGTGGACATGGCCTACCTAGACTTTAGCTAGGCATTTGACACAGTCCCACACAAAAGATTAATAGTCAAATCAACCAGCCTGGGAGTGGGTCCCAGGGTGGTAGCCTGGGTAAACATTGGCTGGACAACAGGACACAGAAAGTAATTGTAAATGGAGTCCACTCTGAAGAAAGAGGGGTTACTAGTGGGGTACCGCAGAGTTCAGTACTGGTCCAAGTCCTTTTTAGTGTCTTTATAAGTGACATTGCAGAGGGACTGGAAGGAAAAGTATGCCTCTTTGCAGATGACACAAAGATCTGCAACAGGGTTGTTACACAAGGAGGCATGGAAAGGATGAGAAGGGACTTGGCAAGGTTGGAGGAATGGTCGGAAGTATGGCAGCTAGGATTCAGTGCAAAGAAGTCCAAAACAATGCACCTGGGAAACAAAAACCCAGGGGATGATTACACAATGGGGGGAGAGGTAGTAACAAATACAAAAAATGAAAGGGACCTAGGGGTAAACATATCAGATGACCTTAAGGTTAGCAAGCAATGTGAGAAGGCAGTAGGGAGAGCTGGGGGTATACTGGGATGCATAGGGAGAGGCATCACCAGCAGAAAACAGGAAGTTGTTATCCCTCCGTACAGATAGTTGGTGAGACCCCATCTGGAGTGCTGCATGCAGTTCTGGAGACCCCATCTCCACAAGGACATAGACAGGATAGAGGCAGTCCAGAAGAGGGCAACTAAATGATGCAGTGTCTGCAAGAGAAGCCATATGAGGAGAGACTAAAAGAGCTTAATATGTATACCCTTGAGGAAAGGAGGGACAGGGGGGACATGATAGAAACGTTTAAGTACCTCAGTGGAATCAACAAAGTCCAAGAGGGTAGCATCTTTCAGAAAAAGAGACATGCAAGAACAAGGGGACACAATTTAAAGATGGGGGGGCAGTTCAGGGGAAATGTGAGGAAGTATTTTTTCACAGAGAGGGTAGTGGATGCATGGAACAGCCTTCCTGAGGAGGTTGTGGGGTCTAAAACTGTGGGAGAATTCAAGAATACATGGGACAGACATAAGGCAATTCTTGTGGGGGTAGGAAGAAATAGACTACTGGTTAACTAGGATCTGCGGCTTATCCTGTAGGTAGGGAAATGGGCAGACTAGGTGGGCCAAGTACTCCTTATCTGCCGTCAAAGTCTATGTTTCTATGTTTCTGTCCTCACCACAGCCCCTATACTCACCTATCCTGACTACACCCAGCCTTTCATTGTATACAAGGATGCCAGCAACTGCGGTCTCAGAGCAGTCCTGTCCCAAGTCCAAGAGGGGCACAAAAGGGTCATTGCCTACACCAGCTGAGGGCTAAAAGGGTCAGAGCACAATGACAAAATGTACGGCTCCTTCAAACTTGAGTTCTTGGTGCTGGTGTGGGCAGTGACTGAAAGATTCAAGCACTACCTGGTAGCTACCCCATTCCTGGTATACACAGACAATAATACCCTGGCGCACCTACATACTGCAAAAGTAGAATCCCTGGAACACAGGTGGGCATCCCGACTGGCAAACTGCAATTTCACCATCCGCTACCAGTCAGGGCGCATCAATGCCAATGCAGATGCCCTATCGCGGTTACCTGCAATGGATGAGCTGGAAAAAGATTAAACGGTGCAAGAAAGGCTAGAGATGCCACCATTCCTCAATGTGCCTGCTGATGTAGTCCAGGCCTGCTGTCACAGTCTTCCATAAGGGCTAAGTGCCAACCAAGAAACTGAATTCCTTCCCCTTCCTCAAGATGAGAGTCAGTGGTGCCTGATCCAACAAAAAAGTTTGATCCTTAAATGGCCGTAAGAAATGCTGGTAACTAAGGCCACACTCTCAACCCAGGCATGGCAACAAGCACTGGAGAAACTCCTTAAACTCCTCTGGCATTGGAACCACCTCTCCATCCAGCAAGGAAGGCTGGTCCAAAGAGTCTGATGCCCAATGACCCACCTCACCCTTGTCCAGATCATACTGCCTAAAGAAGGTGCATCAGTTGTTCTGGAAGCTTTCCATGACCAGTCTGGACACTTAGGACATGACAGAACTGAAAGCAACCTCAGGAAACACTTCTACTGGGTTGGTATGAGAGAAGATGTTGTCAAATGGTGCAATGCCTGTAAGCCATGCAGCCTCAAACACAACCCAGGTACTGTAGAGGGGAGCACCTCTGGTGCCCATCGCTACCAGCACACCACTAGAGCTAGTCGCCATGGATCACCTCAAACTGGACCACAGTAGTGATAGGCGAGCCTGCGTCCTGACCATCATTGATCACTGCAGAAAATTCTTGGTGGCAGTACCTGTCCAAGATGTCACAGCCAAAATTACTGCCAAAGCCTTCTGGGATCACTTTGTCAAGCTGTATGGGTTCCCCACCAAAATTCTCACCGATCAAGGTCCTTCTTTTGAATCACAGCTCTTCCACGAACTATGGGTACTGTGTGGGGAGCCACAAGCCGTGAACAACTGCCTATCATCCACAAACCAATGGGCTCTGTGAACACGTCTGCCGCACCATCATAAGCCTGCTCAGATCCCTACTGGATGAGACCCACCTGCAATGGCCCACTGTTCTCCCAGAGCTGGCTTACATCTACAACAACACCACCCACAACTCCATGGGGCACACACCCTACTACTTGTTGTTTGGGCGCCACAGCCGCCTACAAATGGACATGGTTCTAAGGGTACCAGAACAGCCAGAAAGCACCCCAACAACTGACTGGGTGCGAAAGCACTATGAATGGCTTCAACTGGCCAGTAAACTAGTCACCCAGCACATGGACAAAGTACGCCAATAGCAAAAAGACTTGTATGATAACAGCCAAAGCTGAACCACTTGCTGTTGCAGATAGAGTCCTGCTGAAAAGGACGCACAGCATCCACAAACTCAAAACCAAATGGGAGCCCTACCCATACTTAATTGTGGACACCCACTTTCTAGAACTGCCTGTCTACTGAATACAGTAGGAGTCAAATCCCTCCCAGCAAAAGACTGTGCACTGAAACATCCTTAAACCTTGCTTCTTCCAAGTCTTGCCATCTTCGAAAGACGTTGACCCAGAACCTGAAGACATCAAACCTAAGGAGAGGCAGGTAGAAGGATCCAATGGGCTCCTTGGGCTTTTCCCAAAAAAGCCCTTACCCATGCCCCTGGGTGCACACTATCCCAGCTACTGTGCCACAGAAACTGCTGGTGGTAGACCTAGTCAGTGCTCCCCAAGAACTCCCATTGGTGGAACCAGCTGCCATACCACAGAACCCCCCCCCCAGTAGAGCTGTTGCCCACTGTGCTACCTCCAAGGCAGTCACAGTGCACTACCCAGGGAGTGCCCCCGCTCATCTCATTGCAGAAATATAAAGCCCTGTTTGAGGGCCCGATCGAAGACTGAGCAATTGCTCCTGCTTTGGCTAATAACCCAAAAAAATGGTTATGCTGACTTCAGCACCAGGCAACCCAAGTTAATATTACTGTCTGATGTGTTACTGATGTTTATCATGCTGTAGATAGTCCTCACTGCATTTACATAGACCAGGTCATTAGTGTGTAATTGTAACCTAATTTCCTATGTTTTGCAACTAAAATAGCACTCAGCCCATACATGGGGACATGTATGTTTAAGAGGGGGTGAACTGTAGCACCCCAACGGTTGCTACACAGTCCAACAGGAAAGACCTCAGGGAGGGAAAGGGTTAACCCCCACCCAACCCTCACACAGCCAGCTGGCTTGCTGACCAAGCTAGCTGACTGACCACTTCCCATCCTAGTCCCCCTTCCCCCTCCCCTCCTGCACTTTTCCTGTGCTCGGTCTTTGTCCTTGTTAGGCTGGGCTCCAGTCAATGCCTAAAAGGGCCATAAATCAGTCCAAGGGACCCAATTGACTGGCTAAAAGTCAAGTCCACCCCCAGGCTAGAAAAGGGTCTCCCTTGCTAGCCGGAGGGGAGTTCTGGACTGGGTGGCATACAGAGTGGAGAGCAGAGGAGTACAGATGTCTGGAAGTGGACCTGAGCTATGGTCCATAGCTTCCTGGTGGCTGCTTCTCTGTAGTCAGGGGTCCTGGGGTCTTTAGCAGAAGCAGCAATCATCCTGCAGACTGGAGGGTCCAGTGGTCCTCCTGATGTCCAGCAGCAGCCAGGTCCATAGGGTGAGCTCCATTTGATATGGTCTACCTAGATGTTAGCAAGGCGTTTGACACAGTCTCACCCAAAAGATTAATATACAAGTTAGCCAGCCTTGGAGTGGGTCCCAAGGTGGTAGCCTGGATAAAAATCTGGCTGGACAACAGGACACAGAGGGTAATAGTAAACGGAGTCCACAGTGAAGAAAGGGGGGTAACTAGTGGGGTACCACAGGGTTCTGTACTGGGACCAGTCCTCTTTAATGTCTTTATAAGTGACATTGGAGAGCACCTGGAAGGAAAAGTATGTCTCTTTGCAGATGACACAAAGATCTGCAACAGGGTTGATACACAAGGTGGGGTGGAAAGGATGAAAAGGGACTTGGCAAGGTCAGAGGAATGGTCAAATATATGGCAGCTCAGATTCAATGCAAAGAAGTGCAAGGTAATGCATCTGGGAAACAAAAACCCAGGGGAAGAGTACACAATGGGGGGGGGGGGTGAGTTAATAACAACAAAAATCAAAAGTGACCTAGGAGTAATTATATCAGATGACCTAAAGGTGGGCAAGCAATGTGAGAAGGCAGTAAGGAGGGCTGGGGGAATACTGGGATGCATAGGGAGAGGCATCAACAATAGAAAACTGGAAGTCGTTGTCCCTTTGTACCGACAGTTGGTGAGACCCTATCTGGAGTACTGTGTGCAATTCTGGAGACCCCATCTCTGCAAAGACATAGATAGAGTGGAGGCTCTTGAGAGGAGGGCAACCAAAATGCTGCAGGGTCTGCACCAGAAGACATATGAGGAGAGACTAAAGCAGCTTAATATGTATACCCTTGAGGAAAGGAGGGAGAGGGGGAACATGATATAAACTTTCAAGTATCTCAAGGGAATTAACAAAGTACAAGAGGGTAGCATCTTTCAGAAGAAGATATTTGCAAGAACAAGGGGGCACAATTTGAAGATAATGGGGGACAGCTCAGATGTCATGTTAGAAAGTATTTTTTCACAGAGAGGGTTGTGGTTGCATGGAACAGCCTTCCTGAGGAGGTTGTGGAGTCAGGAACAGTGGGAGAATTCAAGAACGCATGGGACAGACATAAGGCAATTCTAGTGGAGGGTAGGAGGAAGTAAGTTGTTGATTAACTAGAATGTTTCTATGTTTCTCCCTAGGTGTGCAGTAGTTGCTGGGGAGGGAGATGGTCGGGAAGGTGTTTCCTGGAGTGTCTGGTGGTGCCCCTGCCCGGGCTGCCATTGCAGTTCATCTGGCATTTTGCCCGCAGACTGCATCCCTGTTTTGAGTCCATTTATTTGGGCTGTTCTCCTGCACTCAATTGGTGGGAGGCTCCCATTTGCTGCCCCTTCTGGCTTCCCAGTTCTGTCACCCGGTCGCAGGGCTTTTGTCTCCCCCCCGGCATCCCACTGGGCTGGTAGCTGGCTGTTCAGCCGTACCAGGCCACATCCCACCATCACAGAGGCACCCCACCCCTATAGAGGCAGAGTCCTTGGGTTTGCTTGTGATGGCAAGTGGCTTTCATTCCCCATTGCTTCCTCTAAGCACATGTAGTGCTAGCATGGCTGTGGTCTCCTACTGAGCGCTGTAGTCTGCACTGCATCTGAGAGAGTGGGGAAGGATTGGAACCATCAGACCACTGAGTGCAGCCACAAAGTGAATCCGGGTGGAACTTAAGATTGAGACTTGAAGGTTCTGCCTCACCCCTGCACACAGGCAAAGGAAAGATGCAGGGTGGGAGTACGGCTCCTCGACCATCACCACAGATAATTTCCTCCACACTCCTCCACTTTAAGGACCTGGGCCAGGTGGTGAGTGGGCTGTATGCCCAACAAAAATTATTTCCTTCACTTCATGCCAAGGATGCTTAGAAAGGGACAGAGGCACCAGAGGACTGGGGAAGAAAGAAAAGTAAGTGGGCAGAGCACCCACTAAGAGGAAACAAGGGGCACAGTGTGCCATGGGCCACAGAGTGTAGGCTTGGTGCCAGAATGGCACTCCACAAAAGGAGAGACAGCAGGAGGGGTTAATCTGAGCAGCCAAAAGGGGAATAGTTATTAGGGGTGGAGTGAAGCCTATGCCCACTGTACAGCCCAGTCCCCCCCTACATACATTTAAAAAGGGTGGGAACCAGGCTTAACTAGATCCCCCCACTAGGACAGCAGAAGGAGAAGAAAGGGGTCCCCTGGGGAGATCTAAAGGGCCCACGTCTCATTCCACAAGGAGGCCCCCAAAGGACCCAGCCTCTTCACTGTGGTCCCAGCTAACTCCTACCTGCCACTCCCATTCCCCTGTACTACTTGCTGGTAGCCAGTGTGCCCACAGACTGAAGGGACGGTCAGGCCCATGCTGTGCTGCCTGCCAGCCAGACCCTGGACAGAGATAAACTCAGTCCCTGGTGCAGAAATAGTGATTAGTGTGTACTTGCTATGTTTGGTGTCTTCCCGGGTTGTGCCCTGGTATGTTTTTGACCCCACCTAACTAAATCATTTGCAACAGGGCCTGAACTCCTGCCCTTCACCCATCAAAGCCACCTATTCATGTCAGGGCTGAATTTGCCTGCCCTGCACCTCAACCAGTTTGTTCCTAAACTGTCCTGGAAGGGGCTCAAACTGCCTGTCCCATCACCAATTGCAGCAAGCCACATCATTTCTCTCTCCTCCCCCAGTCTGAGCTGTTGCTGTGGGTGAGCGGACGGACTGCCCACCTGTGGCAATCCCACCACCCAACTAATTTCTCTATGAAGACTGCAATTGCCTGCACCACTGAGTTCAGGGGTAATCAGCCTTTTGATGGCCATCTAGTGCTTCCCACCCAGCCTCCCAGCATCCCCCAAAGATGATGAAAGACTGCATTAGCCAGCCTAGTGGTAGTCAGTCCCCCCTCCAGTATAGTCAGCTCAGGAGCCACCCTGGCTCATGATAGTGAGGTTCCCTCCACAGTACACAAATAAGAAATTGCCCTGTTTTTGTTTTGCTTCTTTGGGGTGGCCATAGTTCCCCTCCCAGGCTGGATGGCAGCTCATCAGAAGCCTTCCAAAAGACCCGCCATGGTCACCAAAGGACATCGCTTCAACCATCCTCCATCCTCTCATCACCTGCATCTTCAGGTCTGGACCAGCCCTCATCCTCTTCACCTCCTTCATCTTCTTCATCTTCATCTCCATCTTGTTGTCCTCAGCCAGACTGCAGCCAACAAGACCGATCGGTCACTAAGATACTGTACCAAATCTTCCAGTTAGCCAGCCATCACCTGCTTCGCACCGAAAATACTGTTCCTCCAACTGGACTGTCAGACTTAACTGGTGCTGTCTAATTATCCTTGACCAAGGTGGTTGGGTATTGACAGATTATTATTATTGACGTCTGCAGAAGTAGGGCACTAGGTGACCCTGTTAGAGGTATACCACATATTAATAGTATGTGTATGACCGTTTACCCCTACATTTACTCCTTTTAGACCTGTATAATTGGCTTCTACTTCTAAACACTGTTTTGTGCAGGACAATCTCCTGACCCATTATTTTCTAGTGGAACAAGTGGCTGCTACCAATAAAAGCTATCTGTTTGTACCTGGAACCATTGTGTGTGCCTCTCCTTGATCAGAAAAGACGAACCACCCAACTGAGTTTGGTCACCACACCTGTATCCACTCACTCTCCCACGGCATCTGAATAGCTGAAGGGGTCATTCAGTAATATTTATTTAAAATTGTTTTACCTAGTAAATATACAGAAATACACGCTCAGCTGAAAAGGTGATGATTTAATAATGATGTGTCTTGAATAATTGTTATTATTAATGTTCAAAGATCATGTCCAAGCTTCAGAAATTGTCAGTTATCATGACTAATGATTAAACATGAACATTACATGGCTGCCAATCAAAAACCATGATGATATGGAAATGGTGATTGTGACTGATGATGATCTCATATCATCATGATTTTTTTACTGTTTCTCACTGGCAGGATTACTGTAATAAATTAATTCATCCTTTTTCAAAACTTTTGGATTAAATCTTGTCTTTAGTCTTGAGATCTTTATTGGAATCATTGATTATGATGCATCTTCTATACAAGCACATTGCTTTCAATTATATTTGCTCTCACACCTCATTTCTTACTAGTGTCACAAAGGCTCAGCTTGGTTTACATGTAGAACTTACGATTGTTTTGGTCCATAAACTGTGCTTTTCAAACCAGCAAATTACTTCTGGAAATGTGTATACTATACCTAACATTGCGTATACTTTTCCTTAAAAGATTAAAATTTAACTTCACTTGATTTACATTATAATGAATTTGCTTTTGCTGATATTTGACATTTATATTTTCATATTAGTAACTTAAACTTAAATATCATGTGACTTACAGTCATATAATACAGAACTAGTATACTCATCAATAATAATCAATGATCGTCACTTGATCAGTCACAGATCATCAGTTTTCACACTGATCTAAGCTTACAAAAATAATCAATAATCAGTAATGATCAGTTAGTAATTTGAAAGTTACATGCATGGTGATTAAATAATGACTGAGATGATGATCTAAGATCATGATCTCTCTTGATGATCATGTGATAACATTTCATGATTGACAAGCACCAGTCGTGACTGGCCTTCACAAAACTTGATTGATGATTTACTGATTCACCAGGTAATTTATTTTTCAGATGTAACCTGGGGGAGACTCTTTCAGGCTCTGACACAGGGGGTCAGTAGTGGAGTATGGCAACATGCTCCCTCAGAAAGAAAAGTGCTGCATTAGACATAACTTTCACCCCTGCTGCCAGAATGTGATAATTTGAATTTTGAGGTCATCCATGTGGTAGCATAATGTAACATCTTTGCACCACCTAGTGGTCCATGCTTTCAGTATCTTTAACAAGTTAATAATCTCTGATACAGACAGATAGATAGATGACTTAACGGTGGATAGGCAGATGGATAAGCATATGTACTGTATACAGACAGACAACCCCTGATGAAGAGCCATATTGGTCGATGTGTTGGGGCTTTGTTTGTAGTCATGTTTTACCTTTTGTTTCACCATTAAACTTTGCTTACTGTTTTTGCACATATTGTGATCTGGAAGTGAGTTTTGTTCAGACACCACAAGTACAACCACCATTGTGCTACTGCATTGACTGTATAGTGCAGACAAACAGACAGATGAAATCAGTATGGGCTCACTGTTAGAGTACTAGATTGGGAACCAGGAGACTGCAGGTTCAAATCCCGCTTGAGCTAAATACTCACTGAGTTACCATAAACAAGTCACTTAACTGCCCAGCACTCTAACCACCCAGCTGCGGAAATTGGTGAAAGCAAGATCCTACAGAAAAATAAGATCTGCATCTCTGTTATGCTATCCTGGGTAAATAATTTGCAAAATAAGTAAGCAATGATGCATGATGGGGTGTGGGTTAGTGTGTGATAAATACACAACTAGGAGCGTAGTGAGGCATGAGACATACATACATACTGCACGTACACAGATAACAGTGTTGGCAGATAAAGACCTACATGGCCCACCTAGTCTGCCCAGCAACCCTTCCTTTACTGAGCCCCCTTCCCACCCCTCAGACCTTACCCGTTTTTCCTTCCTTCCCAGGATACCCGTGTGCTTATCCCATGTGTGCTTGAAACCCAAGACCATCGCTACTGCAACTACCTCTTCTGGCAGGTCGTTCCAAGCATCTACCATCCTCTCCATGAAATAGTTCTTTATTGTGTGACCCTTAAACTGTCCACCCTCCAGCTTCATACTGTTTCCCTCGGTTGCTGAAATAGGTCCCCCCTTGGTGACCTGTTTATACCTTTTAGATACTGTATTTGAACATTTCAGTCATATCCCCCCTGTCTCTCCTATTCTTCAAGGTGTACATATCCAGGTCCCTCAGCTGTTCTTCATATGCCTTCTCCTGCATCCCCTGTATCATCTGAGTAGCCCTTCTCTGGACCGCCTCCACCCTCTCTATATCACTTTTAAGGTGCGGCCTCCAGAACTGTAAGTAGAACTCCAGATGAGGTCTGACCAGGACCATATACAGTGGCATAATGACTTCCTTCCTTCTTATAGCTATGCCTCGATTTATACATCCCAACATTCTGCTTGCCCTCCCCATCTTGGCCTGGCACTGATTTGTCACCTTCAGGTCAGATGAGATGATGACTCCCAAGTCCATCTCTTGTTCCACAACTGTTATTCCCACTCTGTTAATCTCATACTTTGCTCATGGATTTCCATGCCCTATATACATAACCTTGCATTTACCTGCATTAAAGTTAAGCTTCCAAGCCTTGGACCACCACTCTAGTTTATCAAGGTTTCCCTCATTTTTTTTTAACCCCCAAGCGTATTTACTTTATTACATAACTTGGTATCATCAGTGAACAAGCACACCCTCCCATCTAGACCTTCAGTAATGTCACCAATGAAAATGTTGAAGAGTACTGGTCTCAGAACTGACACCTGCAGCACCCGCTTGTCACCTTCCCCTCTTCAGAGAGCACCCTGTTTACTGTCACCCTTTGGGTTCTACCTGAAAGCCAGTTTCCCACCAACTTCATTATGGCCTGCCTTACACCTAGGCCATGCATTTTGTTTAGTAATCTTTTGTAAGAAACAGTGTCAGGAGTCTTCCTGAAGTCTAGATATGCCACATCCACTGCCCTTTCCCTGTCCACCACTCCTGTCACCCAGTCAAAGAAACCCACCAAGTTCATCTTACAGGATCTCCCTGACAAACTCATGTTGCCTGTGATCAGCCAGCATCTTCCCTTCCAGGTAGTCTACCAGTCTTTCCTTTAGGAGTCCCTGCATGATCTTCCCGACAATTTATGCCAGGCTCACTGGCCTGCAATTTCTCACCTCTGTTCTGTCCCCTCCCTTATGAAGCAATACTATTTTGTCCTCCTCCAGTCATCTGGAACCTCTCATGTTTCTAGTGACAGAGTGAACAGTTCCAATAGTGGTTCCGCTAGTTCCCTCCTGGGCTCCTTCAGGATCCTGGGGTGCACTTCATCCAGAACCATGGCCTTATTTACCCGAAGACTGCCTAGCTCTTTTAAGACCCTTTCCGCCATGAAGGGTGAGGTATTAATTCCCTTTCCCCATCCTCCCCACTCCATCTTAGGTCCCCATCCTCTTCCTCTCTTATAGACACTGAACAAAAATACCTGGTCAGTATATCTGTCTTTAGGCTGTCCTCCTCTACACACACACACACACACCTCCTCTTCTCTCAATATTGTTATCCCCACCTTGTTTTTCCTTCTCTCCCCCACTTATCTAAAGAATGCCTTATAATAATAATACATTTATTTTTAAGGTGCCTTATCCATTGCCAAGGTGTCTAACAACATAAAACAGAAAAAAACACAATTACACAGACATCAGACATCAGTTCAATTCGATTAAAATCACATAACAATGCACCAGTTATAAGTTTTCCATTAGTTAAAAAAGCTTGTTGCCACAGAAAGGTTTTTATCTCCTTATCTCCTTCCTTGATCTTACTAGCTATGTTCAACTCCACCTGTAATTTAGCCCTTCTGACAGTCTTCCTCACTTCCCTCTACAAGTACAGATGTTGTTCCCTATCCTTCCATCTCTGTGTATTCAAACACCATGAAGTCTTGTTATATTATGACTATATGCAGTCAGCCACTGCAGCTGAACTGCCCCGGAGAGGAAAGAGTTAACTCCAGAGAGTCTGGAGTTCCACAGCACGAGGGCGCTATACCAAAGCTCTATCTGGCCAGTTTCAAATGAAACTGTCAGATTCTTTACTCCGCTTCACTGAACAGTCGCCCGAGATCAGCTCCTTCACATCGGTTCATTTCTCGGTTCAAGCGAAGTATTTTCGGTTCATTTGAACCGCAAAAGTATTTATTTTACCGCATTTCGTTAAAGCTCTATCTGGTAAACCGTAAGTAGAAAATTTGAAGTCTGTGTGGAAATTCAATTATCGGTTCGGTTTTGAACCGATCGGTTTGCTTAATTTAACGCTTAAAGTGTGGTTGGGCTTTTAGAGTGCGGTTCCCAGTTCTTATTGGTTCTAAAAACCTTGCTTTTAAAATAGTTTTTCAAATACCAGTGACACGGTTAGGAACCGATAAGGGTGTCTTGCCTAGCACTGCCATCAAAGGGCAAGTTTTAGTTAGGCTGGCATTATGTCTGAGAAACCCAAAGAAAAACCGGGCCCACTGGGTTTCAACACCGTGATGTCTGTGGGGAAGCCTTTGCCAAGGCTGACCCACACACCACTTGTGTTTATTGTCTGGGGTCTGACCACCTCCTGTCAGACTGCCAGGTGTGTAAAAATTTCCCCGCAGCCACCCTGAAAAGAGATTGGGCCGGCTCAGGGAACGAGAGGCCAAGAAGTCCGCTGACCCAGATGGCCAGCTCGGTCCAGTACCCACTGACCAGAGGGAGTGCCTCTGACCAGGGCGAGACTTCTCGGCAAAGGGAAGGCTGGTTCAGGGAACCAGTCTCAGTGAAAAGACAAAGAAATCAGTAGGTTTGGAGTCCAAATTGTCTCTCCAACTGCTGCAGAAATAGCTAAAGCCATACAGATTGTCCAGTCACTGTCTCAGGGTCCTGCCGACCACCTACAGTTGGTAAAAGGTTGGTTCGTTCAGTGCCAGTGGTTCAGGAGTATGATGTTGAGGAATTTTAAGAACCACAGGAGAGGGAGGACGAATTTGATCATTACATGTGTGGCTGGGAGGGTCTGGACGTGCCCATTGAACCAGACATTTCTCCAGACAGACCTTTAGAATCTCCTCCTATTCTGTCTGAGTCCCCTTCTCATTTTATGTTTTACAAAAAGTTTGCAGAAACCCTCCAGCTTCCTTTAGAGGAAGCTGTGGATGAGCAAGAGGAGCCTGATTATGTAGAAATGATGGATATACCAGAGTCTAGGAGGTTGTCTATTCCTTTGCATAAGTCATTTAGGAAGCAAACAACAAAGATTTTAAAAAATCCTCATTCTGTCCCTCCTGTAGATAAAAAATGGACAGAAGATATACCTTGTCAGGCTCTGATACAGACTTCCTCACTGAGCAGTGTAGTCATGTAGGTGTGGTACAAGCTGCAGCCTGTGACAAGGCTAATATTCCTCTGGCCTCACATCCTCCTGATAAGGATTCCAGGAAGATTGATGCCATGGTGAAAAAACAGTATATGGCAGCTTCTTTGGGACTCAGGCAGGCAAATTATATGGCTTATGTGGCTAGATATCAGAAATCTAGGTGGGACACAGTATTGCAGTTAGCTAAGCAGGCCCATGGCCAGCTGGCTAGTGCGTTGGAACGGGTGGCTGCTGATGGCATTGAAGCCTCTAAAGTTCAATTTCATACTGCTGTTGATGTTAATGATGTTTCCTCTAGGGTCATGGCCACTTCTATAGCTTTTAGTAGGTTGGCATGGCTCAGATGCACTAATCTGTCCCAAGATACTCAGTCAAAGGCTATGGATTTTCCTGTTGTGGGTAATTCTCTGTTTGGGGAACAAACAGAAAACTATATGAAAAAGATGGATGAATACAGAACTACCTACAAAAGTGCCCAGGTTAAGAGAGGCATGCCACTCCCGCAGAGGCATGCTCCCAGAGGTAGGGGCAGGCCTTTCCACAGGCCTTTTACCACTTCAGGCCTCCTCTGCAATTGCACAGAGGGGTCTTTAGAGGCAGAGGTAGATGGGGCACAAGTAAACTGTCCCCTCCCTCAGCCTAAGGTTACTGCCAAGCAGGCACCCTGATGGGGTGCCCAGGGCTGAGTCTCCATACCAGTGGGGGCAGGTTGGTTTATTTCAGCCAGAACTGGGTGTCCCTAACTTCGGACAGGTGGGTTCTGGAGGTATGAGGTGGGTCTGGTTCTCAGCTTCAAACAGTTCTCAAGATGAGAGCCAGACATTTTCCACTGCAAATCCTTCAGAAGCCCTTGCTTTGGAAGCAGAGGTTTCTCTCTTGGACTGCAAAGCAGTAGAAAGGGTCCCTCCCCGCCATCAGGGCAAGGGCTGTACTCAAGATACTTTCTTACCCCAAAAAGACAGGAGAATGGCGCCCATTTTAGATTTAAGGTACCTGAACAAGCATCTTTTGAAACCAAAGTTCAAAATGTTAACTCTGACAATGATTTTGCCCTCCCTGAGGCCAGGGGACTGGTGCTTCCTGGACCTCAAGGATGCTCATTTTCATGTTCTGATCAGGCCTTCTCACCGAAAGTACCTCAGGGTTGAACTACCCTCAGGGCCACTACCAGTTCAGGGCAATGCCCTTCGGCCTTACCTCTGCACCAAGGGTATTCACGAAATGTCTAGCTGTGGTAGTGGCTCATTTAAGAAGGCAAGGGATTGCTGTGTTTCCTACCTGGACGACTGGCTCATAGTGGGTCAGTCCCCAGATCAGGTAACATCCCACTTCAGCAGTCATCCAGCAGCTCTCACTTCCTGGGATTCCTGCTGAATTTACCAAAGTCAGTTCTCGAACCAGTTCAGGTACTAACTTTCATAGGTGCAGAATTGAACACAAGTTAGCCAGGGCATTTCTCCCCTCGGAAAGGGTAGACAGACTCATTGCCCTGGCATCCTCCTTTACCCCAGTGGGTCTCTCGACCAGCAAGGCATTTTCTGCAACTCCTAGGGCACATGGCTGCTTCCACAGCTGTAGTGCAAGGAGCAAGATTCCAGATGAGGGACATTCAGTTCCATTTGAGGGCCTATTGGTCTCAAAGGAGGACCCCCTTTCCAAATTGGTTCCAGTGACCCAAACCCTGATCCTGGCCTTACACTGGTGGCAGGATCAAAGCAATCAAAACAAGGGGTTCCTTTCATTCCGTTTCCCACTCCCTCACCCTCACCACGGATGCTTCCCCTAGGGGTGGGAGCTCACTTGGGGCACCTGTCCACTCAGGGAGTGTGGTCTCCCCAGGAATCTCTGCTCCACATCAATCTTTTGGAACTCAGAGCTGTCCTTTTAGCTCTTCAGGCGTTTTCAGCTTCTGTCCAGAACAAAGTAGTTCAAGTCAGGACAGACAACACCACAACAATGTGGTACATCAACAAGCAAGGGGGCACTCGGTCATCAGCCTTGTGCACCGAAGCAATGAAGTTGTGGTCTCTGGCTTACCCTGAACACCTCCCTGATAGCAGTTCACCTTCCAGGGAAGGACAATGTCCTGGCGGATGCCCTCAGCAGGATTTCTCAGGGCCATCACGAATGGGCTCTGAATCCTCAGGTGCTGGGGTCAGTCTTTGCCAGATGGGGCACCCCTCAGATAGATCTTTGCAGCCCCAGACAACCACCAACTTCCTCTGTTTTGTTGCAGGCCTCCAGTGCTGGGATCAGTCCCCTGGACGCTTTTCAGTTGGATTGGAAAGGGAGTTCCTGTATGCCTTTCCCCTTTCCCTTCTCTTTTCAGGGTACTAGTAAAAATCAGATCTCAGCCCTGCAAGGTGATTCTGATTGCTCCAGATTGGGCCAGACAGCCCTGGTACCCACTGCTTCTGTCCTGACAGTCCACCCTGCCCTGAGCTTGCCCAGAGTCCACGACTTACTGGCCTGTGCACAGGAGAGTGTGGTATCGGACCTCAAATCCCTCCATCTCAAGGCATGGCTCTTGAGGAGTTAGAATCTGCTGACTTACACCTTCTCAGGTGTTTTGATATTTTAAAGGCTTCAAGGAAGCCTTCCACTAGCTTCACTTACAATTCTAAGTGGAAAAGGTTTTCATCTGGTGCTCTGAGAAGCAGATTATCCCAGAATCTGCTGATCTGCCCATTTACTGGACTATTTGGTCCATTTAAATTCCATAGGCCTTAGGCCAGCTACCTTAAGGGTTCATCTGGCAGCTGTCTCTGCTTTTCTGTCAGCAGGGAAGCCTGCTTCCTCTTCTTCTCACCCTGTGCTTTCCAGTTTTTAAAGGGTTACTTCACACCAACCCTCCTTTTGAGAACCAGCTCCGCTTGGGACCTGAATGTTTGCATTGCTCAGTTAATGCAACCCCTTTGAGCCTCTGTCCTCAGCAGAGCTCAAGTTTCTGACTTGAAAACTGTTTTCCTAGTGGCTATCACTTCTGCCAGATGCATAAGTGAACTACAGGCCTGTCAGTGGAAGAAGATTTTATCTCTTTCCCAGAGATAAGGTAGTCCTCAGGACTAACAGAAAGTTTTGCCTAAAGTGGTTTCAGATTTCCACCGAACCAATCCATCTCTTCCAGTATTTTTCACTGAGCATTCTTCCTCAGGTGAGAGGAGTCTGCACAGCTTGGACGTCAAAAGAGCCTTAAGTCACTATTTGGAACGCACTAAGGGTCACAGGTTCGAATCCCTCCAACTCTTCCTTACCTATGGCGAGGTTGGCAAAGGAAACCTGCCACTAAGAGGACAATTGCAAGGTGGATTGTCTCTTGTATCCAATTTGTTATCAAAACTAGGTAGAAAACCCCTCAGGACTGAGGGCTCACTCCACCAGGGGTACAGCTGCATCTCTAGCGGCTGCTAGAGATATTCCCATTCTGGAAATCTGTCAAGCTGCTACTTGGAAAACAGTTCACACTTTTACCAAGCATTATTCCCTGGATATTCAGTCCAGGAGAGATGCTCGTTTTGGCACAGCTGTGCTTCAGAGCCTATTTCCTAAGTAGGTTCTGACCCTCCTCCATGGAGGTACTGCTGTGTAATCTGCATATAGTCATAATATAGCAAGACTTCATGGTGTTTGAAGAAAAAATTACTCACCTTAGTAATTGCTTTTCTTCTCATGGAGTCTTGCTATATTATGACCACTCTCCTCCTGCCCTCTCAGAACTTCTACTTGGGTAGGGTGGCAAATTAGTGCAAGCACTGTGTCATGCCATTTTAGTTCTTCCCTTCACCCCTTTATTTAGGATTAGGGAATTAGGTATTTCTGTTTTAAGTAATGTTGGCCCCTTCCTGGACTTGAGTCTTGGGGAAGGGGGTCTAATAGTGCTTGTTAGGAGAAACTAATAATACTATTATTCATTGTTATTATTATTATTGCTGTTTATATTGTTGTTTATATTGTTGTTATTCCTACTAGTAGGTAGCCACTTGGCTAGTGTAGAGCTTTCCACACAGACTTGTTGCTTAGTGTTAGCTTCGTAAAGATCTGACAGTTTCATTTGAAACTGGCCAGATAGAGCTTTGGTATAGCGCCCTCGCGCTGTGGAACTCCAGACTCTCTGGAGTTAACTCTTTCCTCTCTGGGGCAGTTCAGCTGCAGTGGCTGACTGCATATAGTCATAATATAGCAAGACTCCATGAGAAGAATAGCAATTACTAAGGTGAGTAATTTTTTCTTCTTGTAGACTAGGAATGCCGTCTTTTTGGCTCTCACCCTTCCTGCTATCTCCTTCAAAAACCATATAGGTTTCCTTCTTTTGCTAACCCTCCTGACCCCTATTTCAGTTGCCTTCTATATAGCTACCCTGATCACATTCCACTTTTCTTCCACCATCTTGCATTTCCCCAGACTGGTTAGGGCTTCCCTCAGGTATGGCCTCATCCTCTTATAGTCAGCCCCTCTAAAATCCAGGATTTAGTTTTTGTGTGGCCCTTTTCCAATTTGGTTCTAACAAGAAAAAACACTGTTTTATGGTCACTGGTCTCAGGGGTTCAGTCACATCCACCCTGTCAGCACTGTCCCCGTAAGTAAAAATGAGATCCAGTTTGGCCCCTCCTCTGTTTGACTGTTCCACCAGTTGCTGAAGACAGGCTTTCTGGATTACATCTAGGAAGTATCTGCCCCAGAGGTTGCTGCTGCTGCTAGGAGGTCCCGGTGTATGTCCAGGAGGTTGCAATCTTCCACCAGCAGCAACTCTCCCTAGTTTGCCATCCTGATGATATCCTGAAGCATGACCTTGTCCAATTCCTCACTCTGCAGAGGAGGTCTGTATTCTACGCCGACCCACAGTATCGATCCTTTTCCTCTCTCCAGATTCACCCATGGTACTTCATTTCTCCCTTTTCCTTCCTATAGCTATGTGACCGTAATAGTTTATTTTACATAGAGTGCTACTCTTCCACTCTTTTTCCTCATTCTATCCCTCCTGAGCGCTGTGAACCCCAGAATGGCCAGATCCCAGTCCTAGTGCTCTGAGCACCAAGGTACTGTCCCTCAAAGTGCATTTATCACACACTAACCCACACCCTGGGGTGTGTTACTGTGTTTATTGAATGTGCATATGTTGAAACACTGGAATATATTTTTAAAAATTGTTTAAGTAAAAAAATGTGTCATTTCATTTGAAATAGTCCCTTCATTTTTCCCTAAGAATGCTGCTGTATGTGCTGGTGTCACTAGGGGTGCTGTACTGTAACATGATTAACAGAGCCACTGGGTCACTACCTTAAGCTGCTGGCAAGACTGTGATTTCCTTAAGGTCTTGCTGGCAACACGTTACCATCTGTGGAAGCACATTTCAACAAACTCCTGGTGATCTCACTCTACTTGTGGGTTGGGAGAGAGTTCCTAGAGTCTGTGATGTGCGTGGCTCAGGAAGGGGAGAGACTGAGTTGAGATGGACAACAAGAAGAATTTCACAGCACAAACAACACTTTTTAAGTGTTGTAAGTCTTTTTGTGGTGTTTTGTGGCTTCCAATTTCACTCACTAACACACACACAAAAAAAATAGCAATCAAATTGGTCAGAAGGACTGGCATCAGTGGGGCATGGAACTCTGCTCTAATGTGGGCACAGGTAGTGACACTTATTATTTTGTGTGGTATAAGGCAAAAAAGACAGCTGGCAAGTGGTAGCAGTCAGTCAGAAGACTACAGTTTGGAGACCCATTTTATAAATATAAAGAGAGAGTGAGAGTGACAGAGAAAGTGTGAGCAAGAGAGATAGAGGGACTGAGAGTGGCACAGACAGACAGAATAACTGACAGATAGGCAGACCTACTGTATACAGTTATTATCTGATGGTTATTTCAAAATGAACAAGTACTTTCAATTTTCAGCAATGGACCTGGAAGAATACTCTGGAGGCGCATTTTATGATGCGGTGTATGAGGAGTTAGATTACAAAGTAATGAGAGCCAAGAAAGCAGGGCTGAACCTCTCAGGTTTGAATAATTTAAGTTATGTTTATATTTTAGCAGTTTAGAATCACTAGAATGCTGACTAGTTTACAATATGCTGTGCTCTCAGTTAACAACTGGATAAACTTCTTCCTGTTTAGAATAATTTCTTATAAGAACCTACAAAGTTTCTAAAAGGTTCTTATTGCAAAAAAAAAAAAAGAAAAATATATGTGAATATGTTTGGACAGTTATTTAATCTAATAATAAGCTACTGATTAATTTAAATTTCAGGTCACTAGAGATAGTGGGCCAGATTCACAAAACATTGTAGAACTAAGTCCCGCTCCACAAGTCCAGTTACGGATTGAAATCTCTAGCTGTAGAGATTTGTATTCACTGTCCACCGCAGCTGTGGGAGATGTCATGCCTGGTATTGCCAGGTGTAACATTTTCTGCAGCTGCAGGGGAAAAACACTCGGAAACTGCCATAAATCATGGAGCCAGTTGTAAACTCACTTCATCTCTGTGGATACTGCAACTGTGGGAAAAACTTTGGCCAGGTTTTTCCCACAGCTGTGGGATTTTGAGGGGCTTTGTGAATCTAGCACTGTATTTTTGGAGAAATTCTTTCTGGTTCCAGACACTTCAGCTGTTCATGTTGTAGGGGATTCATTTTCATTTAATAGCTTGTTTTACCCTCAGGGCCTGATATCAGCTTAATTTGCATAGTGGCCACCTTGTGTATTGAACAGTGAGTTAGACTCTAAATGATCAAGATGGTGATGATGTTCCCATAGGAATGCAAAAAAACAGCTCCCTTATAGAATGTTCCAAACTGCAAAGCTGGATATAAAATTAGATCTACAGCTAGTCTGTAATATGCGGTAGGTGCACCACTTTTCCACCATCCACTGGTGCTGTCATTTAATTTAACTGTTGTTTACAATAGGTGCCCATGTTAGATTAGAAGGCACTGTGCCCCTTTCACTGTCTGCAGCACTGATGGTAGAGGCATTACTTAAAAATAAAAATTAAGCAAATTTATTCTAATTTCGGACTTATCAAGCTAAGGTGCACTGTTGAGCTGCATGGAATCCAGAACTGTGCAGTCAGAATTCAAGCAGAATGGTGATTCTACTTCCAAAATGTTTTTCAGAATTTCTTTTTAAATTCCTCAGAATTCTGAAAAGCATCTCTATGTAAACCATGGAATAATATCCTATGGATCACATAATCCATGGAATAATATTCTACGGTTTGCGGGGAAATGAATCTGTGTCCAGCAGAATTCTGCGAAATTTCTGAAATTCTGTGGCATTCTGGTGGAGTCAGAGAAAGAAAGTCTGTACAGCTCTAGTGCACTGTCCAGTGTCTGTTGACTAGACTGGTCACTGTGACTGGACCAGACTGATGCTGGACAGGAGTATGGTATTTTGCTCATCCCATGATATAACATGAGGGAAACCCTGATGCCTTAAACTACACAAGAAGTGATGATCTGGAAATATCCCACATGACATACCCCAGAGATCCTTATTGCAAACATGGAATCCAGTTAAAAAAATTATAATATATATGAACATTGCAACATATCCTTGTATTTTAAAAAGCAATAACTAAACCAACTGCAGAAAAATAGCAGTGTCCAACATGTTACTTTAAATATCAGTTCAGGTTTGAACTCTAAATGGCATGCCAAATTACAGCATACACACACCTTGTCTAATGTTTGTTTAGAATGAATTTTTACAGCGATAACGTGTCCTTATACTAGAACCAGAAGAGGATTTAGTTTGGAAAAACCAAAAAATTGTAAAGAACTTCCTGTAAGGAAATTACAGATGCCACATAGAATTTTAAAGCATGATTTCTCTAATAGAATATGTTTTAGTTAAAGCACAAGTAAAAGTTTTCTTTCATTATATCCCTCCACTCCTCCACAGTTTCCTACTCCAATGACTCCTTCAATCAACTGGAATATTACACTGATGGAAACAGTGATGTGGAAGAACATCTTCCTAATGATGATGACCAATGTAAGATTGATGACTTGGAATACACACTTATATTATTAAAAGTATGTTTTATTTGAAGTTGTTAATCAGGTAGGCACACTTAATTGAGGCCTCTTTTTCAGGTTGCCACAAGGACAACATTTGAGCACATTTGTATGAAAAATAAAATGATAAAAATACATTCAAACTAAAATATAAATCATATATGCAGTACATATTGTATGAAGCATAGTTAACAATTTACACTGGTATGTTAAATTCTCCAACAAATATTTATGAAAATGATCCTTAAAATTGTGGCTGAGGCATAAAAGAGCTAAGGAGCTAGGAAGTTAATTCCAAACACTCAGAGCAGAAAGAGAAAAAGCTTTCCTGTCCATATTGGGATGATAAATCCCATTTTGCAGTGGGTCTTGTGCAGACTTATTTGAAGGTGTCACTGTAGGTGAGGATGTCATCATTTATTAATTCTATTGCAGGATAATGGAGTGAGACCATGATCACTGCACAGTGTGATGGTATTCTGAGTTTTATAGTTTTTTTATAGTTCTACATTCTCTTGAAGGGAGGAGGGAGCTTGAGTGCTAAAAGATGAGTAGGGTTGGGGTTATGTTGACTTGTTTTCACTCAGATGGGGTAGAGGTGGTGGGTAGGTGTTATTTTATTCATTTATTTCATTTTTATTGACCAGGTAAGTGCACTAGGCAGATTCTGACTATTTTCAGGCATGACCCTGGGAAGGGGGATACAGATGAATGCCAACTGATCTTGAACAAGATTAAGCTGTTGGTGGTATTTTTTTTTTGTGAATGGGAGAAATTTGGCCAAGGCAACAGGGAAATTCACCAACTTTTTGTGAGGGGGTGCTGTTGTTTCTATGGACGATGATCCCAGGCTAGGCCAGTTGGCTGGTGAACCTGCAGGAGAACAGATCTTCACTCCTGCAGGTCCAGCAATGGAGATTGCTTCTACTGTTATGAAGAATGTTAACATGTCTGATGGTGCTGATATGGTTGGTATGGGCATGGAGTTAACTAAACAGGACCCACAGAATGAGGTTGCTTCTATGGCTACTGAAAACACTAACATGGCTAATAGTTCTGATGCAGCTAGTATGGATTTTCAATTTGCTGAGCAAGACCTACAGAGAAATCTTATGGGAGAGAAAAAACATTTAAATGACTTACTTTCCTCAGCTGAACATTGATATATGGCGCAGAGACAGAGATTGGAAAAGGAAAAAAGCAAGAGGAAGTGTTTGCCTGCAAGTCCAGATGGCAATGTGGGGAAAAAACCTCCAAATACAATAATTCTTTTTAGAGCAAATTCCACTTCTACATCGAACATTTCTATGGATTTACATCCAGTGGACTGGTCTCCAGACTTGGCTCTACACCAGGTGGGTTGGATTCAGATGGATAACGTCGAGCGGCTCACAGACCCACTAATCCCTTTGCCCAGCACAAGTTCATACATGGAAATGGTAGCCACAGTGAGAACAGAACAACCAGCCAGAAATCAAAATGGACACCCAGAGAAGACCCCGGATCTGTTCACAACACAGCATGATGACTTAGCCAACATGGTGATTCCTCCTGAAACTCCAGCTACTGAGGGAATACCTGACAGAAATGCTACACGGGGCCCCCAAACTCACTGACTCACAGGTAGCAACAGTGTTGGAAGATACTGATAAGACATAACAGAACAGTTTCTATACTGGACAAAATGGGGTCAGAAATCAAGTTTTTCTAGTTTATTTCAACCCCCCCCCAGCAAATGCTAAGTGGTGTTATGCCATCTGAATTAGATATACAAGTGGATTAGAAGAACCTCTGGACAGATTATTTGTTTGGAGGGTTCTGATAAAACAATCAGTACAGTTTTCCCCCTCAGAGGTGTTTGCTTTCATTCACGCACCTGGAGAACATAGCTTTGATGTAAGTTTTCGAGCTTCAGCACTCTTGGACAGATTTTGGCAAAAATATGCTAGTGTGAAGAACTCTGAAGTATGGTCTCACTTTTATTTTATCCCTTATCTAAACCCACTGTGAAAATGGTCACTGTATTGTTTAGAAATGAGGGGGTAAATTTTAGAGGCATACTGTATTGGTCAGAACAATGATGTGAGGTGCAGGGCTCACCAGATCCCATAATTGATGATGAAGGGTTCTGGATGGGGGGGTGGTGATTTAAAATCCAACCAAAAGTTACAGATTTAGGTGTGCAATACCTGCCTAGCAGGTTTTATTTTGGGGGGGAGAGATTGAGGTACCTCATTCTACCCTGGGATGCACCATACCGGTTTCAAATGTGGTTCCCCTAGACATGTAAGCAGTAACTGTGATACAATCAGATGCAGCATGTGTGGGATGATAGGATGCTCTGGGGCTCATTGTACATTCACCCCCAAATGTAGTCTATGTGAGACAGAAGATCACACTTTCGCAAACTGTCCCGGGCCTCACAGAATACCTCAGATGCCGATTGTGCAGAACAAAACTTTTATGTCAACACTGCCATCCATAGGAACAATCAAGCTAAAAAAAATCCACACCACCCCCCCAAGATCAACCTCCCCTTCACCACAACCAGCTAAAAAGACTCCTCCCACTAGGGCAAGGAACTCTAGCACTCCTCGGACGGAGGAAACCACTACTAAAACCCCAAGTGCTACCTCTTCAACTCTTCCAGGTGAAAAAATTTTAGAAGAAGTGACCCCTACTTCCAACCCTAACACTCAAGCCGAGAGCAGTAACTTTGAAGATGTGGCGGAGATGCCTCCTCCTGATCTGCAAGTGTTTCAGTTGGTAACATACGGGAAAGGGAAAACTAAACAACCAACCCCCCCAACCAACTCACCCTGCAGAACCAATATGGTGTTTTACAGTGGGGTGACATTGAGATGGAGGATCTGTTGGATGCCTCCTCTGTTTTGGCAGTCTCTTTTGAAAGTGAGGATCCTTCTGCATTAAAACCTAAAATAAAAAAGAAACATTGGGGTACCAGGTCTAAGGCTAAAGTTGTTCCATACCGTCCCCCATAAAAACAAATAATCCAAAAAGACTAGGTCCCATCCATGATTGATTTCTTTGGTGTATCACTAAACGCTAACAGCTTAAAAAAAGAGAAGCGTAGGAAAATGACCTTTGCAACATTTGATTCATGTCAGCTAGATGTAATTTTCTTCCAAGACACTAGGATTCATCATCACTTAGAGCATCTTTTGACTGGAAATGACAACCATGATACTGGTAACTAGGGATTGATTTAAAGGGGCAGTAAACATTGTAGGGGTCATCCAAATTGTGAAAGCCCACAAAATGATCTTTCAAATGAGGTATTGGGCTTACCTCTAGGTGTCAGGAGTCCTGACTTATGAATACCTAAATAATCTGTAAATCAAAACAAGGCAGCATCCATTTCATAGAATCATGAGAGCAACAGTGATGTCACTGAGGGGCAAGCTGTAATTAACAACATGCAGCTTGCCCCTCAGTGACATCACTTCCTGTTTTATTTATTTATTTTTATTTTTATTTTATTTAAACAGCAGTTTGGAAAACCTTTGAGCCATAGGCTCATTTACAAAGGTACCTTGTCACAGTAAGACAAACCAAAATACACAGTATAGCAGTACAACACATAAGTATAACAGTAAATTAAGACATAGATACAAACAAGCTGGTACAGGTAGGATGAATGCAAACAATACCAGAGTTATGTTGCCTTAGCAGCTTAGTAATAAGCTTTGTCATAAGTATTGAGTATGGCTTTGACTAGCGGCAGTTACAGCATCGAGTGTTAATAAGGTGGTTACGTAAGGAAGTTTTGAAGCACGATATAGTTGGAGCTTCAGAGATGGAGGGGGGCAGTGTGTTGAACCAGGAGGGGGCCCTAAAGCTGAAGGCTCTTTGGCAGTGAGAGGTCCTAGCTCTAGGGATAACAAGAGAGGTTTTCCCAGAGGTCCGAGTATGAACTAGTGGGACAGAGCGGCGTATGGTGGTGGTCAATCCTGGTGGGGAAAGCCCAAGGAGGGTCTTTTTTGTAAGGGTACAGGTAAGATATTTGAGGTGTTCATCGAGATCAAGTACCAGCACTTTAGCATACAGTAGACAGGTGTGTGTCATCCTAGGTGCTCCAGTAATTAACCTGCAGGCCTTATTCAGAGTAGTGCGAATTTTAAGGAGTGTGGTCTGATCAGCAGCACCATACACCGGCAGTCCATAGTCCACTAGGGACAGGATAGAGGAGATGACTGTGAGTCAAAGAGCCTCCAGGGGGAGGCAGTGTTTATACCGATGTAAGATGCCCAATCGGATATTAGTGGCAGTGGCTAGGGCAGCGATGTGTCCATGGAAGGAGAGGGAGGGGTCAAAATGGATCCCTAGGTATTTATAGGAACAAACTTGTTCGAGTGGGAATGAGGACCCAGAGTGAATGAGGAGTTTGAAGTTGCAGGACTTGTTTTGGGGATGAGTGAAGAACATGGTTTTGGTTTTTTTAAGATTTATCACCAATCTATGTTCCTTGAACCAGCCCTCGGCTTCAGTGAAGGACTTCTGCAGCGAGTCCTGGAGGGCAATAGGGTTACGACTTGAGGCAAAGATGACTGCATCATCAGCGTACAATAGAATGTTCCCCAAGCAAGAGCATGGAAGGGTGTTAAGGTAAAGGGAGAATAGTAAGGGGCCACTGCCTTGTTTTGAGTTACAGATTAAGTAGATAGTCATATCTCAGGACTCCTGACACCTACAAGGAAGTCCAGTGCCTCATTTTAAATATATTTTTATGAGCTTTCACAATTTGAGTGAACCCTGCAATGTTTACTGTCCCTTTAAGTAGTGGGGTAGGAATAGGGTTCTTTGAAAACACAATTAAACCCCTGACAATGGTAGAAATCCAACCAGGGAGAGTCTTATTACTAGATGTGATACTTAAAAATAACATTTACCATCTAATAAATTGCTACACCCCTCAAACAAAAGTGGGCAGGAAGGACATTTGGAAAGATATACAACCTTTTTTATTCACATCTAAAATAGAGATTTTTGGCAGAGATTTTAATTGTGGGTGGCTACGCTCTGATAGAAGTGGAAAGACAGAGATGTGGTAGCCCTGAAAAATATCATCTCACAGGCAAATTTGAAAGATGATCAAGGTTCTCTGTATTCCGATCCACCGCATACCTTTTACAATGGGTCATTATCTTCCTGTATCGATTATTTTGTTGTACCCAATAGAATCTCTGTCCAAAAATCAAGAACCCAAGTTACTGTAACATCTGATCATTGTCTAGTTAGTATTCAGTTGGGGAATATTCCAGAGGTAGCCTAAGGGAAAGGGCTGTGGAGGCTCAATATTACCCTATTACAACCCACCATTCAGGATTCCTTAGCGGAATTAATAACAGCCAGAAAATCAGTAGTTTGTCTATACGACAATTTAATCCAATGTTGATTAGATACAAAATAAGAATTCATAATATGTTTTAAAAACCTTGCAAGAACTTTTCACTATAAATGACAAAATTCCTATTTTAATTTGCTCAACCAGTTGCAATTTTTACAAGAAAGGGGGCACTCTATGAGGAATGTTTCCCCAGAGATTGCTCAAATTAAAAAAAAAAGCTTCAAGACATACAGTATAACAGATTTGTGTCCTTAGAAACCGAACAACAATTCAGAACACAGGGCAAATCTTCCTTAATAAACCCATATGAAAACTGTTGCCACAGAAGGCAGAGTAAGCATATTGCACAGTTGATATCCCCATCAGGTAATGTGGTTAACTCCAAAACAGAGCTTCTGGATGTAATAGATCAATACATCCAGACTAAATTTGGTATAAAATTTAAGACCACTGATGAGACAAAGCGCTGGCTTCAATCACTATCTTCACCTCAAATCTCACCCATTACAGCAAGTCTTATTAATACAACTGATTACCACTCTAGAGGTAAATAATGCTACTTCCTCCCTGAAGTTAAAAACTGCTTCCGGTGTAGATGGTTTACCCCCAGAATTTTATAAATGGTTATGGCCACACTTCTCTATGGAATTAATTCAGGTATTTAACCAATTATTACAAACATCAGCAATCCCTTCAGAGATGAATACTGGCATATTAATTTTTCTTTTCAAAAATGGGGACAAATTTATACTAGCTAATTGGAGACCGCTTACACTATTAAATGTAGATTTGATGATTTTAGCTATAATTATGAATTCTACACTAGTTAATGCTATGATTGAAGTTATTCACCCCTCCCAATCCTGTACAATTCCAGGGCATAAAATCACAGATACTTTACTTCTGTTCAGTGAAATAATGAATGCTAGTAACACACTACAAACCCCAGTATATATTTTCAGCTTGGACCAGGTCCAAGCCTTTGACAAGGTCTCTCACGAGTTCTTGTGGTCCTGCATCACAGCTTATGAGGTCCCAGAAAAATGTATTGCCTGGCTTCAAAGCTGCTACAAATCTGCATCAGTATCACTGTTGTTGCATGGATGGTTAAGAAAAAATAGGGAAAAGCAATGATGGGTTAGACAAGGCTGCCCATTAAGCCCTATGCTATATATTGCAACTTTGGTCCCAGTTACTAGAATGTTCACTTCTAGTATTATTAGAAGTAACTCCGCTCCAAATCTAGCCCTAGTGAAAGTATGTGCCTATGCCGGCAATCTAGTGGTCATTGCTCAGAACCCAGCAGACTGTGAATGAGCTCTAGATATTCTAGAGGCCTACTCTTCTCTTACCGGAGCAGAAGTAAACTGTGCAAAAAGCTTCTGTTTACTCACAGGAGTCACAGGAAACAAAGAAACAAAAATATGAGATATACCGGTTGTTTACACACCTCAAAAGTTGTTAGGTATGTGTTTTGGTTCCAGGGTCATGGCTGAGTTTAACTGGAAGCAAAACATTGACCAAATAAAACCCCAGATCCAATGGAATAAATGGAAAATGGGGAAACAAAAGTGGATTTATATGATCACAAATCACCTCATCCCCTTTTTTCTTCACATAAGTCAAATTTTTCCCATACCCAAGCAATTAGAAAGTGCACTTTTAGGATGTTTTTTTTTCAGTAATATGGGGCAGTTGCCTTAATTATGTTAAAAAGGAGCATAACTTACCTCCCCATTAATAAAGGGGGTCTAGGGATGGTTAATGCCATTTGTTTTTATTTTATATTTTATTTTTTTCTAATTTTTTCCCAGTTTTGTAAGGACTGAACCCCCATTGGTCAATTTGGATTCTCAATTAAATTCAATGGGTATTTTCCCAATGGGGTGAAGATATTGGTCTTTCTAATTTTTTTTTAAACACATAAATTCCCAACCTATATTAAATATAGCTTGGATAAGGTAAAAATGTGGCAAATTAAGAAATCGTCTATCACTCACCGGACCAGAAAAGCAGTATATTACTGAATTACGGACACCCATTTTTATGTTGACCCTTTTGAGGACAGAGATGAACAACAAAAACTTTGGATCTGTCAAATGATCTCTGAGAAAAGACTCCCTGTAAAACTTTAGGATGTGCTTTGGTTAAGACCACATGACAAATTAAATGTCAAAAACAATCTAAAACATAAGGTGGTAAATGAATGGTATTGCCCTAGGTTAGGATGTGGAACCTTGCTAGAGACCATTTCCCATTTGTATTTTGAGTGCCCTTATGTTTAAGATGTATGGGGAATAATACGTACAACTTGGAAATGTCTTCCTTTCCAGTACTTAAATTACGATATGTTCGTACTGGGACTACTATCAGACCATTGGGTGTCTTTTAATATAAGCAGTTTACATGCTCTTTTTGGATTCATTAAATATTGGATCTGGCAGAGTACATGCAGATTTTCCTTACAGCAACAATATGTGCACCCTCAGCAGTTAACGGGCATGCTTATAGATGATATTTAATAGCACAAAGATTATAAGCGCACTATGTACTCTAAGTCACATTTTAAAACCTTTTGGGACAAACTCCCTTGAAAAATGTATGAACAGAATAATGTTCAGATGCATGTGCTATTTTTTTTGTGCTGATTCAATATTGTTTTTCACTTCCTTTTGTTAGTAATGTTAAGAGAATATAAATCCCCCACTCTTACTGTGTGTGTGTGTGTGGGGGGGAGGATTGTTTTATACTATTACTTCTATGTTGGAGCCCTTTGTATGATGCAATACTTAGTCAGTTTCCCCTTTTTCGCTTTATGAATTTGTTAGAAGTACTACTTTCCTTCCAGGTATTTTGTCAGAAAAAACCCTCCCCTACTCTTATAGTGTGTGTGTGTGTGTGTGTGTGTGGGGTAAATTAATATATTAATTTTTGCTTATGGTCACCGTATGATGTAATACCTATTCATGTTTTGTATGTTCTTCTAGTATGAATTTATCTGAAGCACTTTTTTGTATATACTTCATCCTTAAGGTATAAATAAAAATTCCCCTACTCTTAGAGTAGGGAGAGGGAGGGGGGTTTCTTTATATTATTATTTATGTTTGGGCCTATGGTATGAAGCAATACTTATTCATGTTTCTGTTTTTTAGTTCCTTATGGATTTGTCTGAAGTATTATTATTTTTTTATATGTATTTTGTCTTTGGGTTGAAGTTCATATTAGGATTTTTTGATTTCCTTTTTCGGCACTAAAAGATTATTTGAAAACAACCTAGAACATGTATGCCTGCAAGACTTATTTGATTTATTTTTTTAATTGCTTTATGATTTGTCAATTTTGTGTGTATTAACACTGTTTTTAATCATTTGTTTGTTGAAGTTATTATAATAAAAATACTCCTACTCTTTTTGAAAAGTGCCATGGGATCTTTAATATCCATCTGAACTACCACCAGAACAGGCAGATGGGACCTTGGTTTAATGTCTCATCTAAAAGATGGCACCTCAGGAATGCAGCACCCCCTCATGTTGCACTACAGTGTCAGTATTGGGATATTAACCCAAGTGCTCGGTGTGGGGATAGAACCCACAGCCTTCTGATATCCTGGCCTCAGAGTCAAGTATGCTATCTGCTGAGCCACTGACACTGAAAATCATGATTTATCATGATTTCATCAAGTGGGAGAGGGAAAGGGGAGTCACTTATGGATGCCACCTGGCTCTTATAATAAAACATGTTATGAATGAAAATTTGCAGGGATTGTGGGGGAGGAGGGAAAGAGGATGCTAGAGTGTGAGTATGGTGCAGGACTTACTTGAAAAGGTCTAAGTGGTATGAGGAAGGTACACTGCTCAGTTGGTGGGGGTGGATTATTGTTTTTAAACATATTTTCTTTAAAGAGAAGCACTTTAAGTAATTTCCTCTGACAAAATGCTATGTAGCCTGGCAAAACCATGCATAGTGACACTTTGTCAATGACTTTTACCAAATTTAAATGAATGGAGGGCTCAGAAACTCCTTCAAGCTCATGAAGGGCACTGGACAAGGGTGCCCATTGTTCCTCCTACTCTATGTCCTATCCCTAGAGCCCCTGGTGGTTGCAAAACAGGCAAATCCAGTAGTTGAGGGGTGCTATATGGGGGGGGGGGAGATGCACTCATAAGGTGGCCAGATTTTTGGATGAATCATTGCTGTACCTTTAGGACCCAGTGATAGGTTTACCTGAGGTACACTCCTTCCAGACATAATATGGGTCTCTCTCTGGACACAAGGTCAATTGGTCTAAGAGTAAAAAATGTCTGTTAGTAAGCAGCAGAAGAATGAGGTTGTTAACATGCCCATGGACCTCCAGGTTGTTTCAGCAATAAAGTACCTGGGAGTAAAAATACCTGCCCACCTCACTCACCTGTCCAAAGTAAATTACTCCTTGCTGCTAGCAGCCATTAAAGCTAGCAATTCACATGAAGAACTATGTGAAAAGGCCCTTCATGCAATGCAAGGTTGGGAAACTATGCATAGTGTTACCATGTAGTGAAGCTTCCCGACATTTCACTGACCTCATCCTATGTCTCCTAGTTCACAAATCTGAGCTGTAGCCACTTGGTAATGCTGTCTTTCAGCAATATGTGCAATCTCTAACAGAATCTACCAGTAATTATGTAGATAGACCATGCTTTGACTGAAAGAGTTCTCTGTGAGTAAAGAATTTCATTTAAAAAAAACCTTCATGACTGTGCACTGATCTTCTACATATGACTAGCTGTTTAAACAAACTTTTGCATCTCAGCAACAAAGTAAGCAATACGCTACAAGGTGCTGGTTGTGCTGCTTTTATTATGTGCCCAGGACATAGTAAGACATTCTTTGATAATTAATGTTTTATAAAATGGGTTGGAAATTCCCTGCTTCCTTTTAGGCTAATCAGGTTCTAAGATGCTTAATTCTCCACAGCTGCACAGGTTTGAACAAGTTCAGGCAGTGGGATATAATAGACTCTAACCCTGTTTTAATGGTGGGCTTTTCAAATCTTGTTCTTCACGTTTCGAAATGTAGAACCCATTATTCTTAACATTTCAGAACGTGAAGACCTAGTTTTGAGTTCCCTGCCAATGAAAATAGCATTCCCTGATTCATCACCACATAAGCACAAGTTAAGCTTTCCAGACTGGAAAGCATGGAGCACTGATTCAAAACTGACTGTTTAAAACTCAAGCAGTCACTTCATTTCTGACACTGGTGAAAACAGAAATACTGTTTGACACTGAGGACTGTATGATGCAGTATTGAAAAATAATTTTAAAAAGCAGGTTTTGAGTAATACGTCTTCTCCCCCTCCAACATATATTACTGCTTACCCTTTGGTTAAGAGATTTATCCATAAAGTGAATATTTTCCCTGGCAGGATTTTTGCAGAATCACTCATAAAAAAGCTCCATGGTAAGATTCCCCAACCCAGAGCTGCACCACCACACTTGCAAGTTTTGTGAGATTAGTACCAGAACAGCACAGGGGTGTGCTCCATAGACTACAATGGGGGACCTTTTTGAAAGCTGTTTTTATACTTTTCAGTGCTGAATTTGAGAAAAGAATGCCACCGCTCAACTAACATGGGGCGCTATGCACAATGCCAGCATACCTGTGGAAACCAGGCAGATTGGCATCATATGTGTGAATGCTGTGAAGGGGAACCACAAGGTATTCACCAAGGGGGGGTGTGCACCCAATATGTGTCCAAACCCCCAGATGTGAAGACAGCAATGCACCGGGGGTGGGCTTGGGGCATGCCAGCTATACGTGGCATGCTCAAAGCTGCAAAGTACTACATTCAGGGGGGTGCAGTAGGGTGGAGGCTATACCAGGGCTGACCATGCCATAATCCACTGTGTGTCCACAAGGGGAACACCTGCCAGACATGGAGGAATGAGGACAGAGCTCACCGTGCTGCCCCTGCCCACTAGGCAGTCAGAGGGGGCGGGGCAGTGGGATGGGAGAGTGCCCAACACAGCAACTGAGTGGTGGCATCAGTACAGTATGGTGCTGGGGGAGGGTCTGTGTCACTGCCCACCTATGGGGGGCTCAGGGGTACTTCCACAGTGGGGCAGAGCACAGCTGTTGTTGCAGGGGTGTGGGCCAGGGATGAGATCCATAGCCTTGTCCATTAGGGCACCAGGAGGGCACTGCATGCCTAAGGCTGGGCCAGTAGGCAAACTGGCTGCAGAGGACATGCCACATGGGTCTGGGTGTCTGCAGTAGGCATGCACTACCCCAGACCCGCACCTCATGAGTGATCCATTGTGGGTCATGGGACGGACATCCCATTGGATGCTCGCCCGGACCATGACTCCACTCCCAGCCATCTTGCTGAGTCCTGCATGCCAGCAGGGGAGGAGCCATGGACAGGTGGGTGCCAATTGTGCATACTGACATGTACACACATGTCCATGGGTACACAACTACATGGGCAGGGTATGTGTGTTTTCCACATACCCCCGCCTGCATCATGCATTGCACCCAAAGTACATTTTAGTTGAGTGGTGGCATTCCTTTCTCAAATTCAGCACTAAAAAGTATAAAAACATCTTTCAGAAAGGTCCCCCATTGTAGTTTATGGTGCCTGCCCCCACGCCATACTGGTACTGATGTCACAAAACATGCTAGTGTGGGGACACGGCTCTGGGTCGGGGAATATTATCATTTTGCCTACTAGCTCCACAGAGCTTTTTTATGAGTGATTCTGTTAAAAGACAGCCAGGGAAAAATTCACTTGATGCATTAATCTCTTAACTGGAGGGTAAGCAGCAATATATGTTGGAAGGGGGAAGAAGACTTATTACTCAAAGCCTGCTTTTTAAAACTGCATTACAAACAATAATAAAACCCTTGTTAGGTCAGTGACATCAGAAAGGCACTTGATCTTTGCTCTCATGCTACTGATATCACCAATCTACCTCGGTGTTGAGAATCTGCTTGTTCTCAATGAAAGGGGGTTAATTATTTTAAATTTTGAATTTGGACAACTCAGATACAGAATTCATGAGTCACGTCACTCATTTCTGATTTCCATCACCAACATGGCTGATACTTTCACTCATAAATAAAAACCTTTATCAAGGCCTTAAAAAAATGTCCATTAAATTAAACAAAATAACAATTGAATGTTCTCTTCACTGATTAGCCCCTCCTCAGACACATGCATTCAAAAATCAAGTACTGTTCAGAGTTACCATTGCTGGTGTTTCTCTGATGACAGTGAAAATCCCTCTCCTATCCTTACTAGTTTGCCAGAAAACTCCCAGCAATAGATAAAATTAAGGTTCTGGCTCCACTTAGGGCCTCTGTCTGTGTAAGCATGACAGTGGAATTTTTTAATTCATGTATTCCACAGTATCATTTAATATGTGTGTGTGTGTGTGTGTGTGAAGGGGAACATTTTACTACTGGAATACTGCAGAGTTTTGAATTCTTATATTCCATGGTAAACAATCACACAATGTACTAACTGTGTAGAAAGACAGATGACAGACAGGTGAAAACCATCTGTGGAGGGAATATTTTACATTTATGAGCAATATTTTATTATATTTTTTGTGACTCAAAATGTTTTGAGTGTTCACTTTTAAAAGTTGCCTATGTACCCATTTTATAATAACAGTAAGACACTTCAGGATGTTGGCTGTGCTGGCTTTTCCACACTTCCAGGTGCTAAAAACACTTGACCCATGGCCTTGTGCCCTACTATGCCCTGGGCATGTAGTAAAACCAGCACAACCGATGCCCTGTTGTGTCTTATTGCTTACATTATCAAAGAGTTCTGTAGAACTATGTGGTACCAATGTACTTTTATTTTAAAATGATAAGCAAAACAACCATATCATAACAAAGTGAACACATCTGAACTCAATTTTTGAACTGGTTTTAAAAATGAACTGCCTTTTCTTAGATTGACATAAAAAACATTTTATAAGTGCAAACACCCCTTCAGAGTGGGAGTTGTGGGGAACTGATGGACTTCTGGATGGCTGAAGGCACTTGCCTGTGACTCAAGCCTTAACAACACATCTGGAGCATACATTGATCCCATTTATAAAATGTGGTCTGACCCATTCTGACTCCCCACTGGTCAGAAGCCTGTCACATGGTACTACATTAAAATGGTAGATACCCCTGCTGCAGAATACCACAGGGGTGTATCAACAAACAGCATAACCTGTTGGGGTCAAAATTTCATCACAGTAACTCCTTTTGGAATAGCCACTTCCCCTGATGGTTAAAATACCCTCAACCACACATGACTAGTGCAGAGCTTGCAGGACACTTAAATATTGCAACACTGCTTCCCTGTGACTCATTCTCCTACAGGTGAATCAGAGAATATGTCAGGTAGCACATGCTTCCAGACATGAACATCCTCCAGCAGCACATCAGGAAATGCCTCAGAAGAGCCAGTGATGGACAGTGGATAGTGAGAGACTCATTGATTTTTTTTTTGTGAGAGCTGACAGTGAGATACAGTGGGAAGGAGAGACAGCTGGTGATTGGGAGAGAGAAAGAGCAGTGAGTTTTTCCCTAAGAGTGACTGAGGAGAGAGATGGCAGGTGGTGAGGGCAGTGAGGGAGAAAAACGGTGAGTGGGGGATTTCTGAAGAGCATCCAGGGAAGACAGATGGTGGGTGGAGGAGAGAGCAGTGAGGCAGAGGGAGATGGCAGCTTGGGACGAGAGAGAAAGATGGCAAATCATTTCATAAGTGGAAAAAGGCAATTCTATTGGGGGGGTTTATGCTAGTTAATGTACCTCTGGGTGGCTGAAGTCCCTCATTCTTTGGGCTCGGGACTCCAACCCACCACATGCTACTTTAACATAGCCATGATCCACCCCCCACCCTCCATCAGGCTTATTCCTTACATAATGTCCACCCTCATGTGGCTTATTGCTTACTCCATTTTTCCTCACTTTAATGTATAACAGTGTATATGAGCTACTGATAGCCACTTGCAACCCTGACTGTGTGAACGCTTTGACAGAATTAGTCTCTGTCACTGATCTGTATTTCATGGTTTCAGATGAGGATCCCAGCAGTTACACCAAGATTCCAGATCCAAGAAATTATGATGATGTAGACGCCATGATCTCTGCAACTGAAGAGGCTGATGCCACAAGTCTGTATCTTTCTAATAAACCCATAGTCAACATTATGAACATTTTTATGCTTTTAAAAATAGTGTTTTTGTTTTATGTCTTCATTTCCACAGCTGGGAAAAGTCCAGCTAAAACCATTTCTGCTGTGATTTGTTAAAAATGAAGAATCTAAAGATCAGTTCAATGGTTTCACTTAGTTTCTTTTTGTGTAGTATGATGTGAAAAAAAGCTGAGAAACCATAGAACATTCACATATATTCCCATTGGTTTCCATGGAAACTATACTAATGATATTTACAAGGATTTCTAAGTTTTCCATCAGTAGTTGCCATGGGAAGAGATGCAAAACTACGAATAGCATCAAATACCTAAAGCTCATTCTATCTAATGGAAGGGTAACAAAATAGGGCAGACTGGATGGATCAGAATGTCTTTTTCTGACAGCAATGTCTATGTTTTTATGTTTCTACCATGCTGCTTCCCCATTTTCACCCCTATCTACCCTGTTGCATCCTAGCTTTTGTTCTCTGTCCCAGCTACCTTGCCAATCCAAGTCATGCAGTTTCCTTCCTTCCTTTGGGATCTTTAATGTCCACCTGCAAAAACACCAGGACAGGAAGATGGGACCTTGGTTTACTCATCTGAAAGAGTTTTAACCACTGTACCAACATCACACTAAATATGTGTAAGGCATATAAAATTTGCCTAATGGATTTTCCTTGACAAAAATCCACATTTCACAAAGTGTGCACTACGAAAAAAGCAAAGCATTGCACACTTCATGGAAAAAGCCTGCAAAGAGTGTTTTTTCATGAAACTCATATGACAAATTTGTAAAAATGGCATTCACAAAGTTGTTGCATATTCGTTTTTTTAATGGCTGCAGTGGGCTTAGCCCTGCAAACATTTTGCTTTGAGAAAATGACTCCCTGCATAAATTACCTTCCAAGCAACACAATAGAGTGTTAAAAATAGTGTCCACCACTGAAGGCTCATTACTACACTGTCTGTGTGTGTATGGGAGCTTGAGAGCACTATTGTTCCTCTGGCTTAAGAAGTTAATTGAGCCCTCCTTGGTACTGCCTTTTTTTGCAAGTTAAAACCTCCTCCAACAATTGAGCCCTCCCCAGTACTATTTTTTTTTTGCAAGTTGAAACCTCCTTCAAAGTGTTTTATGGACCTTTTCTTTGCTTGTTAAGTTTCAGTGCCTAATTTACTACCTTTTGCAAACTGAGAAACTCCTGCTTTGCTGGTATCCCGTTCTCCACTCATTCAGAGGTGTGAATTCCTTTGTTAGCCATTGGATGACCACAGCTGCAAAATGATTACATTTGTCTACAAGCACAGTTTTCTACACAAGACACAAGCTACTGAATCAAATCACACACACACACACACACACACACACATGCAATACCCTAAGCAGAACACTCTACACTGTGCAGTGGATTAGTGTGATTGTACAACTGGTAGGAAGTAAAGAATTATTATTTGTATTTTATTTTAGTGACTGGGTAAGGCCCACTAGGCACAAGTGCCTGTTTTCAGGGGTGACCAGGGAGCACTGGGCAGTTAAGTGACTTGCTCAGAGTCATGCGGTATGCAAGTGGAGGTTGTGAGAATCAAACTCAGGTCTGGTCTGCTGGATGTATCAAGCTTGTTCACACCTCATTCCTCTAACCTCTAGGCTATGCTGCCAGCCCCATTAAAAATGTTATTAAAATACTCAGTTTCTAGAGTGCAAATGGGGTGAGGTATTGGACTTACCTTTGGATGTCAGCTGTTCAGGCGTATCCTTGTCTAAATCAATCTTATCTTAAATCAAGGCAATAGCCATTTCATAGAACCATGAGACTGAAACTGATTCTGCAATTGATAAAGCTGTGCTGGGCAGCATAGTTTCGTTCAGTGCTTAATTTACTACCTTTTGCAAACTGAGAAGCTCCTGCTTTGCTGGTATCCCCTCTCCCACTCTTTCAGAGGTGTGAATTCCTTTGTTAGCCATTGGATGACCATGAGACAAACAGATTCTACAATTGATAAAGCTGTGCTGGCCAGCATATAGCTAGCTAAACTCTGGCATCAATTTCTGTCTCAAGATTTTATGAAATGTCTTCTGTCTTTCTTTATCACTTTGTTGCAGAGATGTTAAAATTGATATTGCTGGCAGCTAATAGCTGAGTAGCCCTTCACACTTACATACAAAAGATTTTAAACACATTACCTCCTAACTTATAGGGTTGTTATTTCTTTGGTTTCTTCCAAAAAACTTTGCTCCTTATCTTAACAAATTTGAATTGAATAGACCAGAATCTTGGTCTATTTAAAAGCAATTGTATGACACAGGTTTGTTACTTAGAAATCCTCAATTCAGCACTAAATATAGAGAATAATGGATGGGCAACTGTGCACAACCAGTGTCTTCTGCCACAGATGGGTTCTGATTCCCTCTGACCAAGAGAGCAAAGCTTGAGAGGTCCATGGGAATCAAAACCCCGAGGTTACAGAACACAGTGGTTATGCATAAAGTTGCTCCTCCTATATTGTTTATAATGTATAGTAATATTACTTGAAATGTGTTCATTGTTTTTTTTCTCTCTTTCATAATGAAACTGACTTGTAAAGTCTCTAGAGGTTCCACCACTCTTTCTGTGAAGAAATGCTTTCTCGCTGTATCCCTTAGTCTACCCTCTTCCAACCTCATGTCATGCCCCCTCATTCCTGGACATCTCCTTTTCTGAAAGATGCTACCCTCCAGCACCTTATTTATGCCTTTTAGATATCTGAAGATTTCTATCATATCACCCTGTCTCATCTCTTCTCCAGGGTATATATATTGAGGTCTCCCAGTCTGTTGTCATTTGACTTTTAGTGCAGGCCCTCACCATCTTTGTTGCTCTTCTCTACTGCCTCCACTCTGTCTACATGCTTACAGAGATGCAGCCTCCAGAACTGGACACTGCATTCCAAATGAAGCCTCACCAGTGATCTGCACAGTGGTATCATCACCTCTTTCCTTCTGCTGGTAATACCAGTCCCTATGCACCCCAGCATCCCACTGGCTCTTCCCATAGCCTTGGTACTGTACACTGTTTAGCCACCTTTAGGTCATCCAGTATGATTACCCCCAATCCCTTTCCTGTTCGGTGACCATCAGTTTCTCTCCCCCACCCCCAGTAGTCCTCTCCTGGGTTTCTGCAACCCACATGCATGCTTTTGCACTTTTTTTGCATTAAATCTCAGCTGTCACACTTTGCACCATTCCTCCAGTTTACCTATGTCCCTCCACATTTTTTTCACCCTTCCTGGAGTGTCCTCCTTGTTACAGATCTTAGTGTCATTCACAAAGAGTCACACTTTCCCCTTCAGCCTCTCCACAGTTTCACTTATGAATACATTAAACAGGACTGGGCCCAGGACTGATCCTTGTGGCACCCTGCTGGTCACACTCCTTTCCTTACATTGAACACCATTTACCATGACTCTCTATCTTCTGTCATTCACCCAGTTCCTAACCCAGTTTGCCACCTTGTAACCCACACTCAGTCTGCCCAGCTTGTTCACAAGTCATATGTGGGATGGTATAGTAGGCCTTACTAAAAGCAATTTATGTTTATGTTTAAGCTCATGAAACACCCTTATCTAGTTAATGCATTTGCAGCTGTAGTGGCTCTGCCATAACTTTTTTCTTGTTCAAATGCATGGGGACTTCACAAAGTCTCTATGAAGTGTGAATGCGTGCATTTGTGGGAACATCACAAGTAAATTTAAAACTCATTACTATTCAACTGCACATTGAGGAAGTTTATACTGTATGAAGTTGGCACTTTGCTATGCTGCACAATGCTACACCACAGGGGTTACACATTTTATTTTTAATTTTAGTGTTTTAATTTTTGATCAGAAAAGGTCCACTAAACTGTGACAGCTTGTTTCCAGGTGTGCCCTGGGGGTGGGTTATATGGACCTGCTTTATTGATGGGGGAATGTTGGCCATGACTCCAGGGAAATTCCCATACTCTACAGTAGGGGCATTGTGGTCAGTTCTGGCTGCTTGTTGAGATGGCTGACCCAGGAGGAGGAGGACAAGGTATTGATGTGGCAGGGGAGCTGACCACCATCCCTCCCACAGCTCAGTAGGATAACAATGAACCAATAATGGTGGAAAGTTGTGAGAAAAATGAAACAGAAGAAAGGGAATGCCCTGTCCCAAACGAAAATGATTTTGAACCTGACCTGAGAGATGCAGCATTATATGAAGAGGAGCAGAGAATAAACTCTGCCATGGATGAAAAGCTGCAGCACATGATGGAAATTATGGCTGAAGAGGAAGCCAGGTACCTCCATGAGAGAAGTCCCCTCCTCAGCTTGCAACATGGAAAGAAAGCTGCTGATGTGTCATCTGAGTCACTGACGGATGCAGCTATGTGAAGACCAGATGTGTGCTCTGACACGCCACACAGCAAGAAGATGCTGGGTATAAGTAAAGGAATTTCTACTAGAAAGACTTGAAAGCCTGATGATAAACCTGATAAAACCCCTTAATCTTCAGAGAGGGCATTTCATGACATTGGTTGAAAAAAGGGCTGAGATTGGGAGATAGGGCAGGGACTGTTGATGGGTTGCCTTTAATGAACAGAAATGCACCACTGTCTGGTATGGGTAGGGGGAATCAGATGGTGGGGTAGGAGGTCAGGATAAATTAGAGTCAAGGGTCAGAGGTAAGGTGTATAGGGAGGGGACTAGTTTGGGGGGGCAGACAGAAGAAGCAATCAAGGTAGAGAGATGAGAGGGAGGGGAAACAGGGTAAAGAGGGGCAGGGAAAAGTGGTACCAGAGAGGAGAGATCATAGAGAGGAATAGTGAAGCAGTTGGGGGGGGAGTAGTAGACATGGTAGAAAGTTAACCAGGGTGGAGGGGGAACGGCTGAATGGGGGAGCAGCTGGTATCATAGACAAGAAAGGTAGGATGGCAAATACAGTTGCAGTGGACAGAAGGGTGGTAACCCTTTGAGATTACATAATTAAGGGTACTCACTGGTGAAGAAAGAGGGACCCAAATGCAAGAAGGAGGGTGATTTGTATGCCTGGGATAAGAGCTGAAGAGGCGGGAACAAGAATCAGGGAAATTGTAAGGGGTAGTTGTGGTTAGAGGAAAACCAAACTTAGGCATCCACACGGAAGCCAACAACATAGCTGAGGAGGAGGTGGAGGTAGTACAAGGCAGGTTCAGCGAGTTAGCAAAGACCTGCAGGGAGGTAATAAGTTCTCTGGCCTTTTTAGAGGTGATACCAGTTCCCAGAGCCAGTACAGTCAGGAAGCAAGGACAAATGACTTCAATCACTGACTGAGGAACTGGTGCAGGGAGGAAGGGTTCACCTGTATTTGAGACTTGATGGAGACCTGGTTGAATAAAATAATTTTTTTCACCAGATAGGCTAAACTTCAGTAGTACTACTGAGGGGGGTGCAGACCTGCGGGCCCAAAAACTCTGGGAAGACGAGGTCAATAAACCTCGCCTCTTGCTGGCAGAAGTAGTCATGAGGGTAGGTGTGGAGCGGAAGTGGAGCAGTTAGCAACAGGGGGTGTGGGGGGTGCGCACAGAAGGGTGAAATGTAAGGAAAAGAAGGAAGGCAGGAGGCACAGAGTTGAAGTGGAAGGTGTTGTCACTGACCACCCAGTCAGGAAGAGGGAAGAGAGAGGGAACTGTGCTCACAAATGTTGGAAGCTGCAGGATTGGGAGAGGTGGTAATAGTGGAGGACTTTAACCAGCCCAAGGCAGACTACAGCATCTCATCCACAGCCTGTGCCAGGAATCAGGTGATCCTAGAAGCGATGCGGAGTTGGTTCCCTACTCAGGGCATCACACAGCCCACCAGGAAGGGGCAACCATTGATCTAGTGCTTGTGAATGGGGAGCACATACAAGAAATAACAGTCAAGGAACCCCTAGGTGGTAGTGACCATCGCACAGTTTGGTTCAGGTTGGATATTAGCAGGGAAAGCATCCACACTAAGACCAAAATCCTAGATTTTAGAAGGGCAGACTTCGGGAAGATGGGCAGGGTGCTAAAGAGGTACCTGGTGGGCACCAGAGCAGATCTGGAGGGGAACCAAAATGGTCCATTATCAAGAATGGAATAATGGTTGCCAAAGAGGAGTGTGTTAGGTTCAAAAGGAAGAACTCTAGGTCCAAAGCACCCAGCTGGTTCAGCTCTGAGGTCTCCCAGGCAGTGAGGGGCATGAGGTCAGTCTATAAGAGATATGGAAAGATCAAGAGAGATGTGGGTAGGGAAAATTACCTAAGGATGGCCAATGTGGCAAGCAAGGTAGTCTGGCAAGCTAAGGCATAAAACGAACTACATTTAGCTAAGGGAATTAAAAAGGGGGAGAAGGCCTTTCAGTACACAATCAAGAAAACAGACAAGAAGGATGAGACTGTAGGATTTTGGAAAGGGGAAGAAGGGGTGGAGGAGAAAGAGGAAAAGGCAGAGGAACTGAATGAATACTTCTGATCCATCTTCATCATGGAAAAAGACAGAACAGTGTTTGCGGAGGGGGAAAGGGGAGCAGGGGGGAGAGCACATGGATGTGGTGATAGAGGAGGATAGATTGAGGGAGAAGCTGATAGCATTGAGGGTAGACAAATCACCAGACCCAGACAGCATACACCCAAGGGAACTGAGGGACCTGACAGGTGAGCTTGTGGGCTCACTGGTGTGCCTGTTCAATAGTTCCCCCAAGTTGGGCATGGTACCACAGAATTGGAGAATAGCACATGTGGTGCCCTGCATAAGAGCAGTCCCAAAGATGACCCAGGGAATTATAGGCCAGTCAGTCTGCTCTTGATCGTGTGCAAGCTCATGGGGACCATACTTAAGGACAGGTTAGTGGGGAATCAAGAGGAGAATGGTCTCCAGGATGAGATGCACCATGGGTTTATGGGAGGTAAATCGTATCAAATGAATCTGATTGACTACTTTGGCTGGGTCACTAAGTCAGTGGAGAAGGGCTAGGCTGTGGATATCCTTAAAATAAACTTCAGCAGGGCCTTTGACTCTGTACTCCACAAGAGGTTGATCAGGAAGTTGGATCTCAGGGTTGGAGAGAGAATTACCAAACGGATAGAAAGCTGGTTGAAGGACAGGACCAAGACAGCGGTGGTGGGGTACCATTATCTAGCACCAGGGAAGAAACCAGTGGGGTCCCACAGGTCTTGATTCTGAGGCCAATATTATTCAACATTTTCATCAGTGACATTGAAGATGGCATAAAGCACAAAATGTAACTATTTACAGATGACACCAAATGCTTTAGGAGGGTGGCCTCAGAAGAGGGGATATAGGACCTGCAGGAAGGTGTGCAAAAACTTCAGTGGTGGTCTGGGACTTGTCAGCTTTGCTTCAATGCCAAGAAATGCAAAGTTATACACATTGAAGCCAAGCATTCAAGGACTGAGTACTAACTAGGAGGAGTCCATGTAGCAGCAACAGAGCAGAAGAGGGATCTGGGAGTGATGATCACTAGTGACCTGAAGCACGCAACGCAGTGCAAAAAAGCAGCAGCAAGAGCAAACAAGATGCTAAGTTGTATAGCCAGAAGAATCAGCAGTAGGCGAATGGAGGGTAGACCGCCTAAGTCATGTCCCAAATATGGTTGTCACTCACTCCTAAATAGTGCTTGTAACAATTCCAGATGCAGCCATTGTCTAGAATACGACATGTGTCACAAGCATGCATAAACATGTTTTGGGGCAACATATGTGAAGGAAGAGGTCACTTGACTGTGCGATGCCCATGGGTCTCACATAGTAAGTATGATGGCTTATCCAGGAGAATTTGTTCACACAAGCACAACAGTGAGGAGTAGCACAGGCACTGGAGAAACATCTTGAATCCCTCCAGAGTAATGACTGCTGGACTGACTCTGTTGTTTAGTTACCTGAACAGGCTCCCCCCCCCACCATCTACAGAATCTATTATGGTAACTACAGAACCTGTTTCTAAAGTTGACATTATGGTCAACACTCCACAAACCCCAGAAGGTTCTGCAGTCCCACTGTCAGCAAAACACACTGAAAGAAGTCTTCTGGTGATTCCAATGGAAGTAACTGAAAAACTAGCCCACCCCCACAACACCTGAAATGCCTGCCTTCAGAGGATGAAACTGTTTTGAAAACTAGTAACAAGATAATACCTATAAATAACCAAAAGGGAAGGAGCCAAAAGTGCACAAGGGGTCAAAGAGTCTGCCACAAGCTCCTGTACCTACATGGAACAGATACGGTACATACTGTAGCACAGGAAAACAAAGGGGGATACAAAAGGGGAAGATGATGATTCAGAGGTGTCCTCTATCACATTTTCCTTAAAAGAATTTTCCTCAGACCAGGGAGACTCTCAGTCTGAGACTTCAGCTTCAAAGCATATGAGATGAAAACCCATTTGCAGAAAAAATAATTCTACATTCTGGGTGTATTATGGTGTTTCCTGTTGTTTGCATTATTCATGAATAATGGCATGGAGATTACCTCCATAAAGTGAGTAGTGTAAAAAATTAGAAGAAAAGCATTAATTACCTTTGCCATATTCAGTACTGCTGTAGTAAAGTGATATTATTACAAGCCACACATTTAAAGACCTGCTTTAAATTATTCTTGAATTATCAAGAGGAATTACTACCAAGAGGGTGGAGGTCATTCTGCCACTGTGCAGGTCACTGGTAAGACCGTACCTGCAATACAGTGTGCAGTTTTGGTGTTCATACCTTCAGAAGGATATCAACTTGCTGGAGATGGTCCAGAGAAGGACAATCAAGATGATTCAGGGCCAGAAGGGCAACACCTGTGAGGAGAGGCTCAGGGAGCTCAACATGCACTATCTTGAGGAAAGAAGGGAGAGGAAAGACATGACTGAGACCTTCAAATACTTTAAGGGTATTAACAGGGTGAGCACTGATGACCTCTTCAGCCTTTGCAGGAACAAGACCACTACAGGGCACAGCCTGAGCTTTTGGAAGAAGTTTCAGAAAGCAGTTGAGGAGGCACTTTTTCACCAACTGGACTGTGGCCAAGTAGCAATAGCTTCTGGAGGAGGTGGTATCCCTTAAAATGGTGGAGCACTTCAAGATGGTGGGACAGGGTGAAGGGTAAAGTTGTAGGTAGAAGTGGGGTGAGTTGGGGGGAGAAAGAAGTTGAGGGAGGTCAGAAGGGAAAAGGAGCCACTGCTGAGAAATAAACATAAGAACATGACAACAGATTAAGGCCTTATGGTCTAACTAGTCTGCTCAAGTGTGCAGTTCCCTCCATAAATTCATTGGGAACTGCATACTCAGGCAGACTAGATATGCCATAAGGCCTTTACCTGCTGGCATATTTGTATGTTTCTATCTCAGCAATGGCATAGAGGTAAAACTTTTTGGTCTTCAGGTATAGACCTGTGTGACAGTGTAAGCATCTTAATAAATGACAAGGCCTGTCAGGTCTCCTGGCTTATGAATATTTATTTATTTATTTGCTCTTGGTATATACCTCCAGGGAGAGCTTTGAACATATGAAGAAGCCAGCAGACTAAAGCCATTAGGTCTATCCAGTCTGCTCATATTGCAGAGTCCTCAGCTAGATGTATCCTATCAAAATGCCTGGATCGGGAGGAGATCATGTGATGCCACTGTGAAGCTAGCAGCACCGCAGACCGGCTCCAGCTCCCACTTACAACCTATGGTTAATTTCATTATTTTACTAACTAGATTTACAGACTAACACAACACCATCTACTTCCTATAACCTCCCCACACATTTGAGGCAACATTTTGAAGAAAAACAGCTATACATGGTGCCGGAGCAATACTTCTTCATCTTGCCGCTTATCTCCACATGGAGGCTGAAATGCACCAGGCTCCCCCAACCCACACTCCACCACAGACCCCTGAAAAGGGCCTAAAGCAGCTTGAGAGCCAGTCAGGGGCTTCACTGAAATCTGTTGCAGTCTCAGCAGCCCTGCAAACTGCAATCTCTTTATCAGAGAAAAAAATTATGGAGGAACTCTTACCTTTTAAATTAGCTCTACAGGAAATCACGACAGAGTTCAAAACAATGTGAGGAGAACTGGCTGACACAAACTGGGCCATTTCAGATGTCATGGCCTGAATGACATCCCTGGAGGGGTAGAAGGACAAGGTTGAGCCTGAAGTGACCAATCTATGACAAAGGCTACATAGGATGGAAGCTAAACTAGAGGACTTGGAAGGCCGAAGCCACAGAAACAATGTAATTGTCTTTGGCCTTCCAGATGACTCAGAGGGGCCTGCACCTATTCTTTTTCTGCAGAAAATGCTGACAAAGGTCTCCAGGCCCTCTCCTAACAACATCGCTTATATTATTGAGAGGGCCCACAGTTCATTAAGACCAAAACTGGCCATAGTGAAACAGCCCAGAACCCTTATTTTAAAATTCCTGAATTACTTGGCTAAGATCCATGTTCTAAGTAAGGTCAGAGAGTTACAGCAAGTTCTTTGGGAGGGTCAGCAACTACAATCTGATCAGGATCTACTAGACAGTGCCCAACAGTGCAGATCAGAGTACCATCCACTTGTCACAAAGCTTATAGCCACTGGAATAAATAATAAGGTTCAGTACACATCGCTCTAGCTGTACTCCACACTGGTACCTGGTACACCTTCAAAACAGCTCAACAAGCTCTCCCAGTACAGCAGACCATGCTCCCAGACTAGTTCGGCATTCGCTGAAAATTTCCAGGCAGAGGATGTCTTGGTTTCTAATAGCTAAAATTCTGCATCAATGTGCGACCGTTGTCTGTGTGACTGACTGCTTTTGAATCAAATCAACCACAAGAAGACAGCAAAGTTATATATCTCCGGGAAGCTGTTTGAAGGAGGCATGCAGCACAGACTCCCAGTAATTATATTGACTCCCTTATTTCATTTTCTACCAATATTGCTTTTAGTTTGAATCCAGACAAAGGGCTGCTCCTGGGTGTTATTTTTCTTTCATTTTTGTGCTTCAATTAGCGATCACTGGATTATGGCTCATTGATAGTTGGGGTACAGATGAGGGGCCGGATTCTAGAAGGGTGGTGCAAGTTGCCACCGAACACAATTTGTGCCGCCCACACCTGCGACATTGACCCTGCGTCCTATTCTAGTAGGGGCAGGGTCATCGCAGCTAAGTTCTGTGACTTGCGATGTAAGGCCAGGTACAATGAACTGCAGGCATACCTGGTGAGCATGTCGCAAGCCGCAACAGCAGGGTGGCATGGTCAACTCCCACCCATGCCCCAACACCTAGTCACCAGCCGCAAATGTAGATACCCTGGTAGTCTAGCGCCCCTGAACTGCTAAATAATAAATATACAGTCCCGTATCTCTGGTAGTCTAGCGGACCCCCCAAAACTGTTAAATAATAAATATACAGTTCTGTGTCCTGGTAGTCTAGCACCCTCCCGATCAATGTAAATACATGCTGTAAACCCACTCCCTGGTAGTCAAGTGGCTTCCACCAGCACCCCCACCTGTCTCCAGCCGGTGACTGGCACAGCCACTTCTCACCACCACGGCCAGCCACTGACTGAGCCCAGTATCCATGCGTACTGAACAGGCGGACTCAGATATTAATATCGAGCGCGTCTGTTCAGTATGCACTGATACTGGACTCAGTCGGTGGCGGACCGTGAGGTGAGCTGAGCCAGTCACTGGCTGGGGACAGGTGGGAGTGCTGAGTGTGAACGCGGCTGGGTGGGAGGGGACACTTGACTACCAGGGAGTGGGTGTACAGTATGTATTTTATGTTGATCGGGGGGCTGCTAGACTACCAGGGATACGGGACTGAATATTCATTTTAATACAGTTCAGGGGGCTTCTAGACTATCAGAGACAGGGGATCTGTATATGTTTTATATTACAGTTCGGAAGGGCCACTAGACTACCAGGGTTGGCGTTTTGCTGCATATGTGGCTGGCAACTCGCAGTTCGGGGCACGAGTGGGGGGATGGCAGCATGTTGACATGTCTGCAGGTGGGTCTATAGGACCGCTGGGAGGGGCGGCCATAGGTTTTACCATCTAAATGCTAGTGTAATTATGATGCTGGATCTCCTCTGGGGGATCTTGTAGAATCTCGATGTGGGGACTTTGTGGCTGTCCTTCTAGAATGGGGTGCATCTGCTGCAGTAAATCCCCTAGCACCATGATGCAGGGGGTTTATGCGGCGTAACTGCTGTTCAGCACAAGTGGCCTGCAACATGTCGCAGGCCACTTTGTGGAATCGCACATGTCACAACTACTGGTGTAAGTTGCTACATGCGCCATTCTACTTGGCGCAACTGCTGTTACGCCAGGCGTAACCCTACTAGAATCAGGCCTGAGGACTCTAATTCACTCATGTAAAGAGTACTGGAGATGCACTTCATGTTTTTCTTTTTGACACAGCTAACTGAGGGTTCTGCAATTAGATCGCTCAACTCAGCATTTGTTTTTCTTTTTTCTCCTTGTTCCCCCTCTTTCTTGATTTTTGCTGTGAATGGGGGGGTTTACCACTTTGGATCCAGGTTGCATTAAAGATTCCTGATTCTGAGGTCAACATTCCTGAACTTTGTCAGCTGCCCTCTAATCAGTTCCTGTTGGGGCCACTTTGCTGATTTATTAAACAGAAAACAATTTGTTTCTATACTTAGTGTTAAATGGTTATAATTTACTCTAGCAAGTTGTGAGTTGGGGGGAGGGAGGGAGGGTTAAAGGTGGCTAAATTGCAGCTCCAACAGGGCATTATGTGCGTAACAGGGGAGGGGGTTTCACAACTGACACATGCATTTTCTAAGGCACTACTCTTTCTTTTTATTATTTTAATAGGACCGCAATTCAGGGTCGGTTTAGCATTAAATCAGCCCACTAGTGGCGTCATATGCCTTGTTGTGGATGGAGGGTTGGAGGGTAAAGGGAGGGCAGGGGTAAGGCTTTTGGAATCTCGAGTTTTCAATTTTCTCTATACCTTGGCCTTTTCACAAGTCAGTGTTTGTCTGAGACAACATAAAGGGGGTGTGGGAGTGAATAAGTATGGTCAAAATATATTATGTCCTGGTCCTCCATTTCTTTCTTGTTCTGATCTTTTAGGGTGTTTAGTTGAGGGCCTGGGCAACCTGAGGGAGGGCAGGGGAATGTAGAGTATGAGTACGCTTTGCTCTTCATGGTATGCTTTTTGGTGCAAAGAGGCATGCTCACTGTCAAGGAGACACTAAAACAGAGGATCTCAAACTCAAAAACCTTAAAGATGGACAATTATAAAATTTGCTCATGGAATGTGAAGGGTGCCCAATCTCCAGTTAAACAAGCAAAAATATTGTTGTATCTTCATAAACTGGACGTTGACATCATTTTTTTTTTCAAGAAACCCATTTTCCTTCATCTCAGGTCCTCCAATTACGAAAATCCTGGGTAGGGCAGCATTGGGAACGGGTCCCAGTACTCACAGAGGAGAGGTCGCTATCCTAGTGGCATGAAAAGTACCATTTTAATTGCTGGACACCATCATAGATAATCAGTACAGTTTTATTCTAATTAAGGCCTTACTAGGCCATTCTGAAGTGATGTTTGGATCTGTCTACGGACCAACAGCAGATGATCCCCAGTTTTTCACCTCTCTCATGGCCCAGCTAATCCCATGGTTCTCCTGCAGTCTGGTACTGGATGGTGATTGGAACTTGGTGCATGTAATGTTCTGGATCATTCTAGAACCAATAATTCTTCTCTATCCCCGGCTCAGCTGGCCACAAGGTGTGGAGTTTTAATAGCCAACTACTGAAGTGTAACAGTATTACTTCCCTTCTTAACACTTTTCTCACTGATTTCCTTAACACTAATTTGCCTACTATGTCCAAACTTGACGAACTTTGGGGGACACTGAAGTGCATTCTCAGGGGTGATATTATTCGATTGGCTACAGTAAGGAAGAAAATTACCTCGTGAGTCATGTCTACTCTTCTCCAAGAAATTAGGAGAGCAGAGTTGTCCCTCCCTGTCTTCGTTTCTCCCAAAGATCTCAATAATTTAGAACTTCTTAGAGACCATGATAATCATTTACTAACAGAAAAAGCCACGCATCTCCTTCTCCGATCAAAAATCCAATATTTTGACCAGGGAGACAAAGTGGGTCAATTATTGGCCCTTCGACTCCAGGCTCAGATGGCAGACAGAATAATTCCTGCAATTCACAATTCAGCAGAATACCTTGTTACCTCCCCCCCGGAAATAACAATCTGTTTTCAGGCCTACTACCAAATACTATACTCCCGTCCTAACACTCCTTTTCTCCCTGAAAAGGTGGATACATTTCTACAAAATCTTCAGCTTCCATAATTAGAGGACTATCAGATTGCTGTACTGAAGGCTCATCTCTCGATGAATGAAATATGTTCTGCCATACAGGCATTACCGCTAAATAAAACACCAGGTCCAGACGTTTATACAGCAGAGTTTTCCATGTCCTTCAAAAAACAACTTGCCCCTGTTTTATTAAACACATACAATTACATATACAAGCAAGGTGTATCCGACTGTTCCCTTGCAGAAACCACAATAATAGTTCTTCCTAAACCAGGGATAGACCCCCTTTTCACTTCTAACTACCATCCCATTTCCTTGATTAATGTGGACTTTAAGATACTAGCCAAAATATTGGCCAACAGACTCACTGGGGTATGGCAGTGTCTTATAAGTCTGGAACAAGTCAGATTTGTTGCAGGAAGGTACTCCTCAGACCATATGCACAAACTGGCTCACCTTATCTCTGCATCTAGGAACTTTTAATTCCAGCAGCCTTGGTTTCCCTAGATGCAGAGAAGGCATTCAACAAGGTCTCCTGGGACTATCTCTTCTACCTATTGCCCAAATACTGACTTCCCCCACAATTTATTAATTAGATTAAGATGTTATATACACAGCCCACTGCTCGAGTACTTTGCAACAGCCTGTTATGTCAACCTTTTATTCTACAACAGGGCACATGAAAGGATGCCCTCTCTCTCCCCACTCATGTTTGACCTATATTTGGAGCCACTCATCCGTAGTATTAATGTCTACTCTCAAGTCACAGGGATCTCTGTGGGACCGCATCAGTATAGACTATCAGTATATGCTGATGATATACTTCTACATGTGTACCACCTCATTGGCCATTATTGAAGAGTTCGGTAGATTCTCTAATTACAAACTCAGTGTCTCCAAAACAGAGAAAATGCCCCTCAACATTCACACATTCTCATCCGATATATCCCATCTGGACCTCCAGTGAGTTAAGGACAAATTGAAGTATTTAGGGATTTTTCTTTCTACCTCAAGCTCTAAACAATATAACCTCGATAAAATCCTGGCACAAATTAAAGTAGATCTAAATCGATGGTCCCTACTTCCCTTCTCACTCTGGGGGTGTATAAACTTACTTTAAATGAGTGTTCTTCCTCGCTTGTTATACCTCTTGCAAATGACTAATCTTTTTCTCCTGAAATTTTGGTTCATACAGGTACATAGCGTTATATCTCACTTCATTTGGAATGGCAAGATGCTTTGAAGGGCCCTTTCCAAGTTGCAGTGAAGTAAGGCCAGAGGAGGACTACAGTTACCTAACTATCTTCTTTACTATTTTTCTGCCCGGTGCACCCCTTCAGGTCGACACCCCGATGGCGAAACATGAAAAAAGACCATTACGGCGACAATCGGCGGTAATGGTCCTTTCCGTGTTTGTTTTCCCCAGTGTTGTGCCTCCCTTGGACCAACTCAACCAAGAGTTGGAGATCCTAAGTCTGGGTGGTGTGGGGGGCTCAGCCCCCCACAGAAAAAAAATTTTTGAACAGGCGGCACAATACCTGGGTCAGTATTGTGCCATTGCTGTGGGGGAGGTCGGTATTTTCACTGTTTACCTCCCTTGGTGCTTCCTTCTCTGCCGCTTGTTCAGTCCTTCTGCATTGGACAAAAAACATGATGGTGGTGGACCCACCGCTATACTCCCCCCCTTTGGCTACAGATTGAAAAAAATCTCTGTTCCTCTCACGGTCTAGATCTTGGTACACTTACGTATGCTCCCCTTAAAAGTATCCCCAAAAGCTTGTTTCATACGCCCTCAGGGTAACTCTCCAAGTGCATGCTCAGTTATGTGCCACGATCCATAATGCCATAATGAAGAATGTGTCCCAGTCTATACTAAGGAATCCTAATTTCAAAATTGGAGGCAAAATTCTTAATGAAACCTTCTGGCCATTTAATTCTAAACTTAAAGTTGAGGACCTTTTGAAGGACCACAAACTGTTGACTTGCCAGAAGGCTCGTCTTAAATACAATCATCCTACATCTTATTGTTTCAAATACATTCAGCTCTCACATATGCTTGTTCAACATTTTGGAGTAGGACTCTGGTAACAGAAATTAACTGGATCTATTCTGTCAATCTTCTCAACTTCACCCATATTTCATCTCCTCTCCTTCTTCTACTGTCTCCTGTGGGATACCATGGAGGAACTTGATGGCCATCCGCACTATATGTGGGATCAGATACTTCCTGCTGCAGCTCCAGCAGTCCGTTCCTGGGCTAAAATATGGTCCAATTTATACTGGGATGTCAGGTGGGATAGGTATCATCTCTTGCAGTTCTATGTAATTCACGATTTGTATTATACACAGGTCAAATTGTAGAAAATGAGTAGGCTTTCCTCTAAACTTTTGTCCAGATGTGGGATACACCCTAGTACTTCACTGCATATATTGTGGGAATGTGACAAGGTTGTTCCATTTTGGAAGGCTATTAAGTCTAAATTGGACCCATTACGGGGACTTTCTGATGCCTTTAGTCCAGAAATTTGTATTTTAGGGGACTATGAAGGATCTCTGATTGACAATCAGTGAAAACACATGGCCATTGTGTCCCTTTGTGCCAAAAAAGTAATTCTTCACCACTGGCTTGATCAGGTAGTCCCTTCTTTCACAGAATGACTACACAAAGTCCTCTTTGCTTTGCAGGCAGAGAATCTTATAGCCCATCTGTCTAAGAGAATGCATTATTATCAAACAGTCTGGGCCCCTCCACATACCTTACTGACCATCTGATTATGTTATGGAGTGTTATAACAGTAAAAAGCACAATGATACTGTCACATTGTCAGCTTTTATATGCTTAGCTTAAATCATACTCTCCAAGTAATCTTTGGTTTGTGTATCAGGAGAGATGGATGGGTGGGAGGGGAAACTAGTATGGGGGAGGAGTAATGGGGGAGGGAGGAGGGAGGAGGGAGGGTATGATATTGATTGCTGATTGTTGTATTGTTATTATTCTTGTTAATTAGGAATTTGAATAATCTTGTGATTCCTGAACTTATTAAGGCTTATTGTTAATGCTTTGTGCAACTCTCTAGTCCAATATTACGTCAATGTCTAAGTGTCTTCTGTAATATGGAAATGTCAAATAAAGTTTACTAAATTTGAAAAAAAAAATGCCTGGATCAGAATTATTAATACATATGCCCCTCAGATTAAGACCCTTCATTTAGCCTTATTCCAAGAAACACAACCTTTCTTACATATATCTTGTATATTGATATGGGGAGGAGACTAACAGTGGCCTGCACATGCAGAGGACTGCAGATGGTAAAAATGTTCTGTGACTCCAATACCCTGAAACAGGTACAGTAACTACTACAGCCAAACTTACATACCTAGAGACATATACATAAGATGGGGTTAAGCCCTATTTCAGAGGATTCCATTCCACAAGAATGAACTATATTTTTGTACCTCAAAATGTAACCCTCAGTACGGCAAAAACATGGGGGGTGGGATTTTCAGACTATGTGGTGGTACAATACTCTCTCTCATGAACCAATACCTGGTCAGTGAGAAAAAACTTTGGTCAATTAAAAAGTCCCACTGTACAAAATTCTGCATTACAAGGAAAATGAATTACTTTATGTAAGGCCCGTTTGTCTGTATTGCATCTGTGTAATAATATCGCCCTTTGTTACTAACACATCAACATATAATAAATGAAACAATCATTTATTTATTTATTTATTAGACGTTAACATCTGCACTTTAAATAATTCAAATATTTAGTTGTAGCCAGTTTCCCTGAAAATTCTTGGAAGAACTTTGCAAAATCCTTTTTTGTATCTTCGCACCAGTGGGCGATATTGTTATACAGATACAGTGCTATTTCTCTATAAAAATTTGAAAAAAAGATTTACAATTTCCCACTGAAATACACTACCAACCTTGCCAGTAAAATGTTTTTCACATCTTAATACAAGAATTTCATTGGATTCTTTTTATTTTATTTTTATTTATTTTTTTATTTACTGGTAATTTGCAAAATAGAAATAAAATGATGAAAAGGTGATTAACGAGACAAATAAGAGCAGACAAACTGGTTCTGTACCCCTCTTTTTCCACATACTGGTTTCCTTCCCACACACACCCCTTTCTGTTTATTATTTAGTTTCTTTCATTTCCTTCTGTTTCCTTCTTCACCTTTTTATATTTGCTTGTGCACATGCACAAAAAACATGTTGTGACAGCTTGCTGGAGAAGCAGGTTGTGGAGGTGGAGTCGTGTTGTGACCAATGTCGCCACTGCTTTTGGGGGCTTGTGTCTGTGGCACCACTAAATGAGCATGCTGTCTATGACAACAGCTCAGAAGCATGCTACTAACTTGAAATGATTTTGCCACTGCAATGAGGGAGTGCCCCCTCATTGCAGGGCGTGCCTTGCCTGGTGCTACATTTCAATAAACATAGCTGTGGCTGTTGCCATCCACCTCTACAGTCCCAGGAGAGCTGATGTGAGGGGTGCCCAATCCCCCTGTCAGCATGGCCCCTCCACAATTCATTTGCTGATGGGAGATCCTAATCCCCATTGATATAATGTCTGTCGAGGGGGTGCCCAATCCTCCTCGGCATCATGCCCCCCCCAAACAAAGACCCTTTTTCTTTGCCGACAGGGTGCCCAATCCCCATTGGCTCCAGTCCCCCCTCCTCAAATATACAGGTGGTATGCTGGGAGCCCACCCCAGCACGTAAGATGTACCTGTAATAAAAGAAAACCTTCCTGCAAAGTTTTGGTTTTTTTAAACCTGTAAAGAGGAAAATGGTCCCTTGTTGTCTACGGTGCCCCCTCTCCCAACCCACACCCACCCTCTGAGCACCCACCTCCCACACCCTCCACACCCATACTTACCTCCGGAGCCAGCGGAACAATCTTCAGTGGAGCGGGAACACATCTGCACTTTCAAAGTCAACCGCAAACTGAAGAAATGCTGCTAAGCTGTATTTTTTAATTATATATCATTTTCTTAACTTTTTGAATATGTTTTCATATATCCAGAAGAATCAAAAATTAGACTCAACATAAAAGGAAAACACATTCAGCATAATACTAGACCATTACAGTTGGGGAGCAAAAACAAATACTTTATACTATCCAGCTCTGTACTGCTATTTTAAGATATATCAGTTCATCCTATATTTAAACATTAGTCACCCCCACACTAGTACGTCAAAGAAGCCTTATGTTAAATTATATTACGTGATTTTATTATGTATTTTAGAAAATAAAGAAAAGACAGGCAAAAGTAAACCTTTTGCCAGTTAATTAATAAAGCATAAAGCCACATATCCATCATTTCTTTTTCTAACATGGTGGGTGAGGTGGAAAAGTCCTGCTCTGATCTTGAGGAATAATGAGATCTCAAAAATTCAACCAATCAGTCTATCTCAAAGAAAATATAAACCTTATTATCTTTGATGATATTTACTTTTTATGGGGGAAGCAGAGAGAACTGAGATCCTATTTCAAGCACCTCTTGCTAGTAGATTAAAAATGTTCTATGCCTTTGCTGGGTTTGGTAACTAAAGTCAGGAAAATATAATGACAGCCTTTATACCTTAAGGTCTCCTTTAGTCTTGTCAGCTTAAAAATAAAGTTGCAGTCAGAATCAAATGCCAAATTTGCCATGATGGTGGATTTAAGTGTTACCTTAGAGTCGTCTCTTTTCTTTAAAATTCTAAATGCCTTAGCCAACAATGGAGGGTTATCTACAGGAAGATCGAAAGTGGTAATCAGAATGTCTTTTACTGGGTCACGAGTGCTTTCAAATTCTGCATCCATGGTGTAAAGTGATGAATGTCCCTTAGCTACAGAGCGGCCATCTTGACGCTGGTAAGCTGTATAATGGCATAAATGGGGGGGGGTCAACTTAGGTGGCTATCTCACCAATTTTTGTGACTTTTAGCACCAAATTTTCAACATAGGGTTCTTGGGACCCCACCTCATGAACTCAGCCACTGTCATGTCATTATTCGGTCCCGAAAGGCGATTTTGCAGTCACTATAGGGAATCACCTTCCAGGACTGATTAATGACGTGACAGTGTCACTGTTCATGAGGTGGGCTCCCAAAAAGCCTATGTTGCAAATTTGGTGAAAAAATTCCCAAAACTAAACTGTGTTATGATCGTGCATTGCACAGTTCCCATGCACACTCATAACTTTGAGAATGTTTTATATTTTCTCTCCCAGATTTTCAACACTGCCATTTTTCTACACCTCCTTATGAACAGTGCAGCTGTCATTTTTCACATCCAGCCCTAAATGTGTTTTTGCACATGTGGTGCACAGTGACACAGTCGCCATGTGAAATCAATGTTCCGGACAAATCAAGAAAATCACAGTGACAGTGTTCTTAAGTAGAGGTTTCAAAAAGCCCATGTTGCAAATTTGGTGAAAAAATTCCCCAAAATGACTGCGTTATCAGCTTGCATTGAGCAGTTTTAAATGCAGCTCATAACCGTAATTTTTTACATTTTTTTTTATAGCTTTTTTCAACACTGCAATTTTTGTGCACTGCCTGATGAACAGTACAGCTGTCATTTTCATTATCCTGCCCAAAACATATTTTCACACCTGTGGCACACAATGGGCACAGTCGCTGTGTGAAATCAATGTTCAGGACAGATTAAGAAAATCACAGTGCCACTGCTCATGAGCAGAGGTCCCAAAATGCCTATGTCAAAATCTGGTGTAAAAAATCCCCAAAATAATTGCATTATGAGTGTGCATTGCACAGTTTCTACACACTCTTGTGACTTCACCAGTTTTGTTGTATTTTCACTCCAGATTTTCAACATTACCATTTTTTTTACATTTCCTCTTGAACAGTTCAGCTGTCATTTTTCATATCCTGTTCAAAATGTGTTGTCATACCTGTGGTGAAAAATGGCACAGTCACCATGCAAAATCACCTTTCAGCTAACAAACTGATAGTGTCACTGTTCATGCGGTAGGGCCACAAAAAAGTCCATGTTGAAAACTTGGAGCGAAAATACAAAGAAATGCCTAGGACGTTAGGGGTTCCAATCATAACACCCTACCCTATAGGGACTGACAGCTGCAGCCTCAACCAGGTGCATGGACATCCTAGACAAGCTGCAGTGGGTGAGCCTCACTCAGCTAGTGGTAGAACTGACCCAAGAGGGAGTGATATTGGACATAGTATTCACAAATGGGAACAAAATTGCACATGTTAAGGTGGGTAACCACCTGGGATCCAATGATCACAGTATAGTGTGGTTCAGTGGAAGAGACAAACCTCATGAAGGTGAGGGTCCTGGACTCCAAACAGGCTGACTTTGCAAAGCTGGGGAACTGTGTCAGGAAAGCCATGGCAAGGAGAGGTACAGAGGGGTATACAGGAACAGTGGACAAATGTAAAGGGAGGCACAGTGGAGGCAACAAGCTTTTCAGTTGGGCAAATAAGCAAAAGTAAGAGGAAAAAAAAAAAACACTGGTTCTTAAAGGAAGTGGCCAGGAAGGTAAGAGAGAAAATGATATTATTCAGGATGTACAAGGAAACACAGAGGAAGGAGGACAGGGAATTGAATCTGGAAAAGCAGAAGGTGGGGAGAGCAGTCAGCAGCACAAAGGTGAAAATGGAGAAATAAATAGCATAGACAGTAATGAAAGGGGCCAAGACATTTTTCAGGTACATCAGTGAAAGAAGAAAGGCTAAGGGTGGGATTGTAGGGCTAAAAGGGGAAAGAGGGGAGTGTGAGGAGGGGGTCCTGGGAAAAGCAGAAATCCTGAATGAATATGTTTGTTCAGTACTCACAGAAGAAAGGGAAGGAGAGTACCAAAGTTAGGCGCTAGGAGCATTAACTGAAGTCCATTAACGGAGGAGAAAGTACTAAAGGAACTCACAAAACTGAAAGAAGATAAGGCAATGGGGACAGACAGGATTCTTCCAAGAATATTAAAAGAGTTTGTTCAACCAATTGCTAGAAACAGGTGTGGTTCCAGAGGACAGGAAGAGGGCTAATGTAGTCTATCTCCACAAAAGTGGGAGCGGGGGGGGGGGGGAGGCTGGAAATTACAAGCCAGGCAGCCTGACCTCAATGGTGGGGAAATTAATGGAATCACTGCTAAAGGAGAGGATTGTGATTCATCTTGAACCCAGTGGAGCACAGGATCCAAGGCAGCATGGATTCACAGGGGGAATGTCAAACTAATGATAGATTTCTTTGACTGAGTGACCAGGGAATTGGATCAGGGAGGGGTGGTGGATGTGGCCTACCTGGATTGCAGCAAGGCCTTTAATACCTTTCCACATAGGAGGCTTGTAAACATGTTGAGCAGCCTGGGGTTGGGTCCCAAGGTGGTAAACTGGATCAGAAATTGGTTGAGAGAAAGAACACAGAGGGTGGTGGTAAATGGAATTCAATCTAAGGAAAGGAGGGTGACCTGTGGGGTGCCACAAGGATCAGCTCTGTAGCCAGTCCTCTTCAATGTCTTCAAAAGTGGCATTGCGGGGGGGGGGGGCTGGAAGGGAAGGTATGCCTCTTTACAGGTGACACTTAGATCTGCAACAGGATTGACATGGGGAGATGAGGAGGGACATAGGAAGGCTTGAGGACTGGTCAAGGGAATAGCAGCTAAGTTTCAATGCAAAAAAGTGCAAAATCATACACTTAGGTTGCAGAAACCCAGGAAAGAAGTACATGATGGGAGGGGAGGTACAGATGGCCACCAAACAGGAAAGGGACCTGGGGGTAATCATATCTGATAACCTAATGGTGACTAACCAATGTGAAAAGGCTGTAGGGAAACAAGTATGATGCTGGGGTGCATAGGGAGAGGTATTACCAGCAGACAAAAGGAGGTAGTGTTACCACTGTACAAATCTTTGGTGAGAACCCATCTGGAGTACTGTGTCCAGTTTTGGAGGCTGCATCTGTAGAAGGGCTTAAACAGAACTGAGGCAGTTCAGAGAAGGGCAACCAAAATGATGCAGGGTCTGTGCCTAAAGTCATATAAAGAGAGACTGGAGGACCTCAAAATGTATACCCTAGAAGAGAGGAGAGAGAGAGGATATGATGGAGACTTTAAAATATTTCAAGGACATAAATAAGGTACAAGAGGGTAGCATCTTCAGAGAAAAAGATGTTCAAGAACAATGGGTCATGATATCAGTCTGGAGGAGGGTAGAATCAGGGGTAACATGATGCAGTATTTTTTTCACAGAAAGGGTGGTGGATGCATGGAACAGCCTTCCAGAGGAGGTGATGGGAACAAAGACGATGGGGTAAATTCAAGAATTCGTGGGATAGACATAAGGGAACCCTACCAATAGGTAAAGGATGGCAAGCTGTAGACCAAGTAGGGTCTGTGGTACTGTAGAAAGTAGCGAAAATGGGCAGACTAGGTGGGCCGAGCGGTCCTTATTGACTGTAAGTTTCTATGTTTCTAACACATCATGGTATTGCATGAATCAGTGCACTCCTCATACTATCATGAAAATTACTTGAAGCATGGAATTCATTTACAGAAGCTATGGAAATTTATATCAAGTTTGGTCGTGATGGCAGTGGAACCTATGGAAAAATGTACAAACACTTTGTGATTTCCAACCTCTGTTCCTTGGTACATTGCATAGAATCGTGGCAGCTTTAGGGATAGGTTTGGTTACATCTATGTACTTTCTGCAGGGGATGTAATATTTTAGATTTTTCTGTGGGCTGACTGAAGTGAAATGCATTGATGTTTCGCCAGACATGCACGGATCTCATTTTGTAGAAATGCATAATGGGAATGCTCAGAGCATACAGTTAGTTGGTTACATAAATATCCACCCTCTTCTCAGTTTAATTTCATCCCCACCAGCCCCAGTTGCCTATTGACCCCCTTAGACCTGACCAGCTAGACAGTGATGCATGTGAAAAGTGTCCACTGGCAACAGAACTTCCTTATGACCTTCTGTTTTTTTCCCTTCTCCACTCAGATCCCAACTACTAGAGATCATATTCCCTGCCACCCTCCTCCCTACCCTACCTGTCCCTGTCAACTGCCCCTGTCTAGTGTCCGTGTACCGAGCCTCCAATCAACCCCATCCCCCTTAGCTGCTTGCTCATCTCCTTGCACCCCCATGTTGCTTTCAGCTGCATCTCAAGCCTGTCACTGCACCTCTAAGGAGCATCACCCACCCCACAGTGGCTGCAGATATAGCCCTCCCTGCTGTCCATAGGCAGGGTGCTGTACATTGCAATACCATGGCTGCAAATCAGGTGTGTTTCTATTCCTCTCCCAGTGTCATCAGACCTAGCCTCCCTCCCTGCCATCACCTCAGAATCATTCCATTTACCAACCTTCTTCAGCAAGCCACCACAACACTGCAAGTTGCTGTTTCAGATGAGAAATCTGCCTCTCCACAGCAGTCACCAGCTGGCAGCATCACCATATGTACCTCATTGTCCTCTGCAGGCTGGATAGTATATTTCCCATAGACAGTCCTGGGAGAATTCCAAGTGTGATTCCATCATCTCTGGTAATCTTCCTCCAGCCTAGACCACTTATGCTAGCTGTCTGTGGGCTACTTCAGAAAGATTCAGATGACCGGCCAAACTACTGCACCTTGTCCTCTTCATCTGTAAACTAGCTGGTTATGTGGTTCTCTCTCTCTCTCTCTCTCTCTCTCTCTCTCTCTTTCTCGGTTCTGTGGCTTGCCTGACGTACTTGGCTTACTGAGCTGAAAGGCAAATGTCTGCCATTTCTGAGCTGTGACTCTCACTGATGCTCTCATTGCCACACTTATTCTCCTGTATTACCATCAAATGCATTGTTTTGTAATGTGTTTTGGGATACAGTGCATATTAAAGGCACTGTATAAATCCAAATTCTATTCTATTGTACAGTCCCAGCATAACCAGTATCTAATGCATTGCTTTTTAAAGCACTTTGGGATACAGTGTGGGTAAAAGGTGCTATATAAATCCAAATTATATTCTGTTCTACAGTTCATGTGCTACTAGTTTCTAACTCACTGCTTTGTAAAGCACTTTGGAATACAGTATGCATGGAAGGTGCTCTATAAATATACATTCTATTCTGATGTACAGTCCCTACACTACCAGTATCAAACTTGTTGCTCTGTAAAGCACTTTGGGATACAGTGTGTATCAAAGGTACAATAAAAATCTAATTCTATGCTTCAGTACAATTCCTGCACTACCAGTATTTAACTCATTGCCTTGTAAAACACTTTGAAATACACTGTGGACGAAAGGCTCTATATAATTTCTTTCTCCTTTTTTCTTTATTTCTGTCCATAGCACCAGTTTTCTCATCTGGTCACCAGTGACTGAGTTTCCACACCTTTTAGGTGGTCCTTCATGGCTTGGGCTCTGTGGCAGGGTCTTCCAGGCAGGGCATCTCCACCCTCCAAGGTTCTTTATCTGGTTGAGAGGAGGATTTGTAACATGGGACCTGAGCTTGCTGAGCTATCATTAGATTACTCCTTGGTCATATCTCCTGCACTATAAACACAGGCCTGGCTCATCTATATGTGCAAACATGTTTATCCACTTTGAGCAGCCCTTTAACCCAAAGGCACCCCCAAACAATCTTCATTCAGACATCACACACATGCAGCAATGGCACCAGGGCCTGCCTTCCATGAGTGATCAAGCTCTCCTGTCCACCACTAGAACCTCTGTGCTGGTTGTCTTTGTTGCCGCGTCTTTGTAGGCTGGGATGTGCTGCCAACTGCATAATTTCTCCAAGCCTAGGTCAGGTGACTGCAATCTCTGGATGACCTATAGTATAAATCTATTTTTTTTTTCTAAAGACTCCACAGTACCACCTGTATCTCCTATCCTACCATATCCTCTCCTATCCTGTCCTATCCCTGCCCCATTCTTTCATATTCCATCCTATCCTATCTTGTCCTGTCCTGTTCCTGCCCTGCTCTATCCTATCCTATCCTATCCTATCCTATCCTATCCTATCCTATCCTATCCTATCCTATTAGTAGTAGTAAAAGCTTTATTTTTATACAGGAATAAGATGATACAATCACACCTTTAGGACTGAAGACCTATTTGTAAGGTAGTCCTGTTTACAATTTGAGTATATTAAAATTTTGAAAAGGTCCTATTCTGTTCTATCTTGTCCTGTCATGTCTAGTCCTATCCTGTTCTGTCCTATCCTATCCTATCCTATCCTACAGTCCCTGCCTTGCCATAACTCATTGCTTTGTAAAATAATTTGAGATATACTGTACTGTAGTATTTTTTTAAATGTGTATTTTTTTTATTTTAGTTTTTGCTGACCGTGTAAGTGCACTAGACAAATACTACCTATTTTCTAGCACGACCTGGGGAAGGGGGATACAGATTAATGCCAACTGACCTTGAACCAGATTAGGCTCTTGGTGGTATTCTTAGTGAATCACAATTTAGTTTGTATCACAAGTGTTACATAATTACATCCATATACTATTTTGCAACAGAATAGTTAAATATTAAAATTGGTTTAGGCACTTAAATGGTTCCTCTTATTAAGTGGCATTCAATCTGCAGGTCTAGTGGACTTACCTGAAGAATCCATCGAATACAGCTATGATGATATTGAAACAGTTTCTGTCACCGGAGAAGGATATCAAGAATTAGTGAAGAGTGAAGCAGACAGAGCTGATTCTAAAGACAATATCAGAAATGCAGACACCATTCTGACAAGTGAGTAATTCATGATATATATATATATATATATATATATATATATATATATATATTTTTTAACTAAAGTTCATGTTTCTCCTCTTATCCACTCATTGAGGACTGGGCCAACTTTATCACCCTTCACCTCCCCTACTGTGTCTCAACCCTAACCTAGCATAACTGTAGATCTCCAGGGCTCACCTAGCACGTAGAATGAGGCAGGAAATAACCATCTTTTCCAAAAAAGGGGTAATACGTTTTTTTTTTAAACTACTGCCACTATACTAGACAAGAAACATGCATACATTTGCGTGTTACAGAAGTTATACATTTTTACTCACTTGCATATCAAAGGTCTGGAATTTTTTTTTTATGGGGAGGTACTTATTGGTTCTAGATTTTAGAACCTCCCTGGTTCTAGAATGTTCTTTTTATGGCTGCAATGGGCATAGCCCTGCAGACATCTTGTGATCACTGTGGAGAAAAGGGATCTTTCTGGATACTGAATGGTCTTTTTAAACAGTGGTAGAGAACAGCAATCACTGCACATTCATCCTGCACTATTTTGTCCATTGGTTCTGGTGGAACACAGCACTGTCCACTGTGTCCAAGATGGGCTGCAGAGTTCCCTGCACATGCGCAATGACTCTTGCTCATGCGCACTGAACTCCAGTGCATGGTGGCATAGTCCACCATGTCCAAGATGGCCACTGGAGCCCAGTGTGCATGTGTGAGTCATCGTGCATACTCAGAGAACTCCAGTCACCATTTTGGACATGGCAGACAGTGACGTGTTCCTCTGTAAGCACGGCTCTAGCTGTACCTGCTCTGGCCAGAGTTTGTTTAAAAACAGTTCTCCCCAGTCATAAAACCTGCAAGTAGCAATGCTAACTGATTTGAGAAAAACTAAACATACAGACAGATAGCAGTTCGCAATCAGAATTAGAGGATGGCATGAAAAAAGTCTGCATCCTTATGAATAGTGATGAGTAGTGTGTGTGTGTGTGTGTGTGTGTGTGCATGATATGGAGTAAGCGTGACAGAAAAGGGCCAGTGGCAATTTTGTATCAGCTTCAAGTTGGGGCCCATGAATTCAGTTCGTCTTCAAGTATCACTAAACCACTTTGGCTCCCCCTCCAGTACTTGGCATAGGTAATGCAGAATACAAATAGAGGGTTTAAAGCCTTAAATTCAGCAATGCAGTGTAAATCTGTGTGGCTAACATCTGCTCTGGATTACTGTTTGTGGTGTTGTGACAATCTACAAAACCCACTGAGACTGTCACGGCTGAGTGCAAGCTACAGAAACTGTAACTGATTATTGCTGACCTCATGGTATATACCCCTGTAGCCTCTGCTGCACCTCTGTGCCAATTCACCATATTCTCTCTAGCTTCATTGATTTTCAAAAAAATTACAATAATAACCCCCAAAAAGATAAACAAGTTATGCCTCACACACAAAAAAAAGAAAAATAAATGAAAAGATATTTAAATGTAGGGTATTACATTGCACTTCACAACAGTGTCCATCCAGTGATGGATTGTTGCTTGTTTTTTTATTTATTTATGTATTTATTTATTTAATGTTATTATTTTTTTACATGACTTTGAACTAGTTTAAAAACAGACACTGTCTGACAGAGCCAACTGGTAGCAAATGCTGTATTAGTTAACTATTGACAAGATGGCAGACTCAAGAACTGCACGTACTGGTGTACAACTGGTCTCTCATTCCATTGCTGTCCTTTTCCCAGCTGTTGAGGAGACAGGTGTTTTGTTATGGATATTAACATTGTGTGCTCAGTGATACACCTGATTATACTGAGTTTGCTGGTGATAACAATGTGTAAGTTGTTGTAGTGTCATACGGAAGAGGAGTTGCACCACTACTGCTATGAATAGTGATTTGGACTGTCATGTCAGAGCTAGAGGAAGGAGTCCAGGGAGACTTGCCACCAGGAGGTGTAGCACTGAAAATAGTAGCAGATGCAAGCTGTTTGACTTGTGAATAACAGAATGGATAGGTATTAATCCATGGTAAATTACAATAAGTCTGAGAAAGGATATCAATTCAAGAGTCCCAAGATTTAGTCTTGAGCAATTTGATGAGGCAGTATCCTCAGTTGTACTTAAACATCTTTCCGAAGTGACTGATGTTCAATGTGTGGTATATAGCTCAGTGCTTGTGTATACTTATGAGGAGAATGGTATATGCTTGGTGTTTATGACTTGAGCTTTGGCGCATCTCCATATCCAACCTCTGTAGGATACTGGGTAGGATTTAAGGGTATACCGTCACTGCATCAAAACCCTGATGACGAAGACCACCACAGCGATAGGATTTAGCCAAAATTTGCCTGTCGCTGTGATGGTCTCTGCACAGCCAGGGGATTGCCTCACAGGGTGTTTCACCCCCCCCCATCCAACTCTGACTTGGAGTCAGAATCCTAGAGACTGGGGGGTTCGGGGGTCACAGCCCCCCCTTTTGGAGACAGGAGGCATCCCTGACACAGCATTGCCGACACTCGGCAATGCGGCTGTCACTGTCAGGGATGTCTCCATAGCCCTGTCGCTGTGGCATGGTAAAACTGGATTTAAGGCCCAGTGGAGAGGGTGAGACAGGAGTGCCGGAGAAGGAGGAGGCAAGGGAGGATGGTGGGTGCTGCCATAACTCTCGAAGCAGAGTGGGTGGAGGCCTGATGTTTAAGTAGTGGATGTGGGAGGAGCTATTTGTCCCCAGTTGAACATCAGGCTAAATGTCTTCCAATTCAATGTGTGGTACATAGTTCAGTGCTTGTATATATTTATCAGCTGAATGGTATATGCTTGGTGTTTATGACTTGAGCTTTAGCGCTTCTCCATATCCACCCTCTGTAGGATACTGGGTGGGATTTAAGGCCCAAAAAGAAATAGCATAGTGACTACCTCCTCTAACTCCAGAGAGTGTGATCAGTAGCATGTAGGAGAGGAAAAAAAAGCCTTAGGGGGAACCTCCGAGGACCCATGGTTACTGACCTGCCCGTCCTCTGGGCATACTAAGAGGAGAGTAATTCTAAATGTGGCTGAGGTTTGGTTCTGCTTATATTCAAGGATTCAGTCTGATATGTTGGTAAAAGAGTCCTGCTTCGAGGTTGATGATAATCAGGAATCCATCATTAAGATGAAGGTTTTGGTTAAAAAAAGATCCAAGTTGGAGGATGTCTGGCTAGAGAAGCGATGGTCGATCTGAGTCCAAGGTACCTCGTCAGAGGGTAAAAAGTTCCTAGGATATCAAAGGAATTGAGGAGAGCTCCATATAGATGTCCAGCTTTGAAACATGAGTTGGAAACTGGAATGGATAAGATAACAGATTGTAGTAGAAGACAGGAATGACTTGATGAAGGACATAGGCCCGGAGGTGGGCTAACTGGAGCATGAGATAGCCATGTAAATCCAGTGTATGTAGTAGATGCCTTGAGCAATAGAAATGTCTCAGGTGGTCAAACTGGGAAGATGAGACCCCCACGTGGGTCTGCCATAGTGAAAATGAAAGTATGCTTGAGTAGTGATAATTTCCCCTTCATGGGACACGATGGATTTTGGGATGGTGAGACTCCCACATGGGTTCACCATTGCCAGATAATGATAACTCCGAGGTGAAGGGGCAAGAGTCCAATGAAGAGTGCTGGATATGACAGAGATGAAGTTGAGCAAGTAAGGCTTTTGTAAGGAATGTGTAAGTGGGATAGCAGGACCCCACGTGGTCGGCCATCGCCATAGTATGATAACAGTCTGGGTAATGAGGGTTGCCCCCATAAAATTCACCTGTAGCAACTAGGAAATGTGGTCCAGGTATAAGTAGGCCCTTTCTTAAGACATGTATGTTTTGGGATGACGAGACCCCCACGTGAGTTTGCCATCACCACGGATTGGTGCGGACTGAAGTAGGGAGCCGAAACCCCTGGCAGAGACTGCCTGAAGATAGTAGAAAGAATCATTTGAGCAATAAGAGCTGTCCATTGTGGGCATGTTTCTTGTTGGGATGGCGGGACCCTCCCACAGGTCCCCTATCACTGCTGTAAAATGTAATCCATGATTAGAATGACAGGATGCATTTTTGGATGGCAGGACCCTACATGATCCACCATTGCAAAGTCTTCAATAGTTCCAGATAGAGGACAAGAACTCCCAGGTGCATAGGCCTGTAATGACCTGAAATTGATAGTAAGCTCCCTCATGGGGCATGAGGAGTTGGGAAGGCAGGACCCCATGTAGTCCACCATCGCCGTTTGATTGAGTAGTGCAGGAAAAGGATGGTGGGACCCCACATGGTTCGACATTGCCCTGATTATAACATGATCCAAGATAAGGGGGTGAGACCCTTTGATGGAATGGCAGGATCATATGTAGTTCACTAGCGCTGTAAAACTGCATAGGTCAAGGTAAAAGGAACGAGAGGCACAGGAGATTTTCTGGAATGACAAGGAAATAAGAGTAAGCCCCTTCAAAGCGCATGGCATCACCGTTCCATTAAGTAGAGCATGATATGGATGGCAGGACCCAACGTGGTCCACCACCATGGTATCACTGTGTAATGTGTGACTTCCATCGAGTAGTGCGTGATAGAGATGGTGGGACCCCACGTGGTCTGCCATCGCCGTACCACTGAGTAGTGCATGACTGGGAAGGCCAGACCCCCCGTGGTTCACCTTCACCATAGTAAGGAGTAGTTTATGTTTGGGATGGCAGGAACCCACATGGTCTGCCAGCGCCATGGTAAGGAGTAGTCCAAGGTTAGGAGGACAAGATCCCCACATGAGTCTGTCAGTAGTAAATTTAGATGAGGAGGCCCGCTTGTGGGGCGTGCATGTTTTGGGATGGCGGGACCCCATGTGGTCTGCCATCATGATAGTCTAATGCTATAGAAGGTGAGAATTACTGCCCCCCCCCAGTCTGTCATCACTTAGTTAGCATATAGGCCAAAGAAGGAAGATGAGACCTCGGATTTTGTATCCTATTAAGACTGAGATAAAAATTTGTACCATTTCAGATTGCAATGTCATTCAAAGTTTAAACAAGTATAAGAGCCAGCTATGCATGCATGGTAGTACTGTTGTTGCATTTCCTATAAGTTGTGTTTACCATACTGGCATGGAACTAGGCTAAGAACAGTAAATGTGGGTATAGTGATTTTCATAGGGAGAAAAAAATACTTAGTTCAATGTGTGAGCAGGAACCGCCAACCCTCACTGTTGTCCTAAGGGGCTAGGGAGCTGGTTTGAAAGTGGATAAGTTAAACGCTGTATGAAATAATTTTTTTTTACTTATTATTTTTCCACTCCTGCTGTCCCTTCCAACCATCACTCCTTCCGTCCTCAAGGAATGACACCCTCCCAACCCTCACTGACCAACTGGGTCTGCCCCTAGAGTGCCACACTGCCTTTGGGGCCCTTGGTGACCCAGATTACCCCTCGGGTGGGGCGAGGAGAGATCCCCCCATTCCCTCTTTCCCCTGTGGTGAGCTGCACAGTGGGGTATGCCCTGGTCGGCAGGTTGCAAGACTAGCTCCGGAGGACTTCATCTAGGCGGCTGGAGGGCTTTTTCCTCCAAGTTGTGTTCATCCTTCCCTTAATCCCACCCCTGAGATGCTGGCATGTAGGACGTAAGTCCAGAGAGTCAACGTGCTAACGCATGCTCCTCTCAAATGCCTAACAGCATCCCCTCTCCCCAGCTCCAGTAGAAGAAGCCACTGAGCCCCTCGAGAATCAGTGCTTCCACCAACTCTCTTAGGATGTTGGGCGCTCTGCAGCACCCCTGGCACCCCACCACGAGGGAGGAAAGCATCCGTTGGGACGCTCCCCCAGCCGACCCCCACCAACCCGAGTCCATTCCCGAACCTGGGTCACCGGCGTAGCGCTAGGTGTGGCGTCCAATGCCTCAACCCCCAGCACTACCGGGCCGGCATTGTATGAAATAATTTGAGTGAGTTCTTGACTTACTTGACAGACTTATGAAGGAATGACAATGACTACACACAGTTAGGACTTTGATTCAAAAGTAGAGCAGCAGTCTGGCCAGTAGTGAGTGAAGCTTAATAGATTTCTGAAGAGCAGGAATTAGATATTCGTGCTCAGTCTATGGAAGTACTGTATGTTCAAGGCTCTGCAGCATGGAAAATGACCGAGTCAAAAGTAAAAGTCCTAACAAGGGTATGAGGTGCCCTAGTCCATTCATGCTGAATGGTTTGGGAATTAGGTACAAGAGAAAGTGGGGTAGCAACAGTCACTGTAGTGGTGCAGTGATAGGAATCCTGTTGAGGTAGGTATGCTGGGAATGTTACTAATCTGAGAAGGTATTGTACGGGTGTCCAGTGAATTTGCAGGCCTCGACATGTCCTCATGAGCTATGCTGGAGACCACATAGACCACACACTCTGATTCCTAGACCAGTTCGCTTGAATTTACCAGGTAGTGAGCTGGTGGGGGATACAGCTGAGGTGGATCCATGCGAAGAGCATGGACGAAAGCCCAGGGAAGGAACGGCAGTGGAAAGAGGCCAGGCTGAAAAGCTGTGAGACAATCCAGGCAGAGAAGAGTGGGGAGCAGTGGTGGTGAGGGAACTGGAGCATCCGGAGGGCACATGGAGGCAGCATGGAGGGTTGGACAAGGAGAAAAGCCCCAAAAGAAAACAAAGAGAAAGAAGGTACAGGACAGGAGGCCGGGGAGAGAAGATGAATGAGAGCAGGAGCACAAGGGGGAAAACTTGGGGACAGGACAGAAAGCAAGAGCAGGGAAGCAAATGGGGAAGCCCACAGCCAAGCAGCCATGCAACTGCTGCCAAAAAACCTGAAGCAGAGCGAGTGGAGGCCTAGTGTTTAAGTAGGGAATGTGGGAGGAGCTAATCCCCCCATTGAACATCGGACTAAAAGCCTCCAATTGAAGTGCATCCAAAATCACAGAAAGCCACTTTACCCAGTGCCAGTGAAATGACATACCCATCTTACAAGAATTTGATTGGCTCACTATATCTGCTAGACAGTGGCTCTGCTAGATAAGCTGCATCATGTACTCTTGTAACAGGTCTGAGCTCCCCTTCAAAATGCCCGAGCGGTGCCAGTATTAAGTATCTAATTTTTCCCAAATGTCCTTGACTGTCTCGGGATCATCACTATCCAAGTCTTCATTCATGCATTTACTAGTGCCTTGCACTGGCACAAAGCAAAATCAGCAGAAGAGATGGAGCAGTGAGCAGTAAACAGTAAACAGTGATCAGTAGGAACAAGAGGTTGTGTATGGTCATCCTTTACAGTTTCTTTAAGCTGCCTTTGCTGCTCCATCATAATTGTCCACAACACTTTCTGTTTGATATACTGATATACTCTGTGTGTCCAGGGGAATGTGCAAATCTTTATATCTGGATTTCAGTAGGGTTGCCATTCCACACAGTATGTGCAGTCTAATGCTGTCAAACTTCTCTACGAGTAGTATCAGAAACATCTCTGCCACTTCTTTAATGAGTATTGCATTCTGCTGCTATGATGACTCAGATGAACATTCCTGACTGTTTCTTCAAGCTGCCTTTGCTGCTCTATTATAATTGTCTGCAACACTTTCTGTTATACTGATATACTCTTGTTTTGTCCATGGGAATGAACAAATCTTTATATCTGGGATCCAGTAGTGTTGCCTTGCCACACAGCATACGTAGTCTAATGCGGTCAAACTTGTCTGTAAGTTATGTCAGAAACATCTCTTCCACTTCTTTAATGAGCATTGCATTCTGCTGCTGTGATGACTCAGCTGAAGAAACAGCATCATCACCCACTCCTCCACCACCATGATCGCTCTCATTCTTCCCCATCGCCAGTGCTGCCATGGCTTCCACTGCCACCAGCCTTACTTTGTTAGGTTGCTGTCTGTATAATTTTGCAAATAAAGGTGTATGTGGCATTCAAGTGGACTCACCATGGGAACTACCATGCTAAGAGTTGCTATTCCACCTTGAAATTTTAGTGACCTGTTCATGTTGTCACAGAAGTGGAACAACCTTTTGCAGAACACGTGGCTGCACCCATAGCAGATAGTCCCCACAGGCCACATGATTGAATTTCATAGGCTGAAACACATGTTTCTGTTCCATGAGTCTCACAGAAACATAAAAATTGACAGCAGATAAAGACTGCTTGGCCCACCTACTGCAATATTGTGGCCTCACTTGATCTCCAGCTTACCCTTTCTTTCTTCTCACTAGGGTTCCCTTGTGTCTATGCCTTGCATTCTTGAATTCCCTCACCATTTTACCACCACCACCTCCACTAGGAGGCTGTTCCATGCTTCTACCACCTTTTCTGTGAAGAAATACTTCCTCACGCTACCCCTGAGTCTACTCCCTTGCCTCCTATCATGCCTCCTTGTTCTTGAACAGTTTTTTTCTGAAAGATGCTACCGTCTTGTACTTTATTTATGCCCTGGAGATATTTGAATGTCTCTATCTTAGATACATAGACATTATAGGCAGATAAGGGCCTATGGCCCACCCAGTCTTCCCATTTGAGCTTGTAAGTTCCCATTATGTTTTTCTAGAAGTCTCTTGCCCCTTACCCCGATCTCCAGAATTCCCTTATGTCTGTCCCATGCAGTCTTAAATCCTGTGATTGTTTCAGCCTCCACCACTTCTTCTGGCAGGGTGCGCCACTTGTCCACCACCCTTTCTGAAAAGAAATTCTTCCTCATGTTTCATCTGAATCGTCCTCCCTCCAACTTCATCCCATGCCCTCTAGATCTGGAACATCTTTTTAGCTGGATAATAGTGTATTCCTGCACCCTGTTACTCCCTGTAAGGTACTTTTATGCCTCTATCATAGCCCCTCTCTCCCTCCTCTCCTCCAGGGAGTACATATTCAAGTCCTTCAGCCTGTCCTCATAGGACTTGTGATGCAATCCCTGTACCACCTTTGTTACTCTCCTCTGAACCTTCCCTACCCTGTCTATGCCCTTACATAGGTAAGGTCTTCAGAACTGTACACTGTACTCCAGGTGGGGCCTCACTAGTGTCTTGTATAGTGGAATTATGACCTTCCTTTTCCTGCAGGTGATGCCCCTGCCTATAGCATTCTATTTACTTTACCTGCTGCCTTGTCGCACTGTTTCCTTACCTTGAGGTCATCAGAGATGATAACCCCAAGGTCCCTCTCCTGCTTGGTGCATGCTATAGCCTCACCCCCCAACTGATATGTTGTTCCAGGGTTTTTGTGCCCATCATGCATTATCTTGCACTTCTTCATGTTGAATTTCAACTTCAAAACCCTTAACCATTCTTCAAGCTTCTGTAGGTCCCTCCTCATTCTGACCACACCCTCTGGTGTGTCCACTTTGTTACAGAGCTTCATGTCATCAGTGAATGGGGAAATACTGCCTTATAGGTCTTGTGCAATGTCACTGATGAAGACTTGAATAGGACTGGTCCCAGCACTGATCTGTGGTACTCCATTGGTCACTCTTCCCTCTTTGGAGTGACAGCCATTTACCACCACCCTCTGTGTCCTGCTGCTCAGCCAATTACCCACCCACTGCACTACTGTCATGCCAGCTCCCATATTCCCAGTTTGTTTAACAGTCTTCTATATGGCATAGTGTCAAATGCCTTGCTGAAGTCCAAATAGGCCACGTCCACTGCCCTCCCCTGATCCACCTCCCTTGACACCCAGTTAAAAAATTAAATGAGGCTGGTCTGGCATGACCTCCCCACAGTGAAACCATGCTTCCTTGGATCCTGTAGTCCATTGGCAACCAGTTGTTCCACCAATCTCTCCTTCAGTAATTCTTTCATGATCTTCCTTACTACTGAGGACAGGCTGACTGGTCTTTAGTTCCCTGCTTCCTCTTTATTCCCACTTTTGTATAAGGGGACTACATCTGCTGTCCTCCAGTCTTTGGGTACATCCCCCTGTTTACAGTGATCAGCTAAACCAAACTATAGCCTAATCAGGAGCGACAGATGCACCCCTAAATGGGGGTCAGCAGTGCCATATTTTACAAAGCTCATCTCAACCTATACATCCTTCCTACTCCTGCCCTCTCCCAATGTGAATCCCTCCACACCACTCTCTTGTTAGGTGAAAAAAAGCTGCATGTAGTATGTGCTTATAACCAACCCCAATGTGATATTTCTGGTCTTGAAGAACTTCTCAATTAAACTGCCCAAAATACCCAGACATAATGAAGTAATCATTTTTGGGGACCTGAACTGGATAGGTGAAGCGCAGGATAACTTACTCTCCTTGGTTTAAGGTGACAACCTACACCAGCTTATCACTGATCCCACCAGAGTTTTGCCCTCCTCTAAATCCAGTACCTTGATTGACTGGATATTGACTAACCACATTGACAGAATCTCAGCCACTGGTACGCTAGCTGATGCCATAAGTGACCACTCCCTCATCTTTTGTACCTGGAGTCCCATATTTAGTTCTTCTCCCCCACCCAAATTGATTACTTTTAGGAACTTTTCTAAACTTTATTGGACTATGTTCCTACACAATGTCTCTTTAGTAGACTGGTCTGGTGTTTACCATGCCTAGGATGCTCAGACTGCACTCGGCTACTTCCTTACACAATTTGGGGGTACTACAGGACATGCACATCCCTTCAACTATTTGCTTTGTCAGGGGTGAGTAACTAGATGGCTTCATAAAGACCTTCTTGCTCTGATCTAGGATAGAGACAAAAACTGGAGACGTTTTAAGAGCTTGGGGCTACCCTTGGACTACAATGTTTATAGAACACAGTGTAATGCCTGCAAGAAACAAATTTGACTAGCTAAAAGCCCCTTTTGCAAGTTCCTTTTGTCAGATGCTGCTGGTGACTCCAGAAAATGTTGGTCTCATCTCAAAACATTCCTAGGCTCAGAATTATCCCAGTCAAACAACTATATGGTCCTAAATGGTGTGAATTGTAATGATCCAGCCACCACTGCAAACTCTTTCAACCTTCACTTCTCTGACCTATCAAAATACACCTTTTCTTTTGACCCAGCACAAACAACCACTCCTTCAACCGGCTCCATGTCTGATCACCCACCTTTCTGATTCAAACCTATAACCAGGGCTGATGTCCCAAAACTCCTAAATACAATCTCGGATAGGACTAGCATTAGCTCTGATGGTCTTCAGCCCAGGCTCCTGAAAATTGCTTCCCATTACATTGCGCTCCCCCTGGCAAAAATCTTTACCCTATCTCTATGCCACGGTTAAGTTCCTGCCATTTGGAAAATTCTTAGAATTACTCTGGTTTTCAAGAAAGAGGATCCTAAGTATATCTCTAACTATTGGCCTATAGCAATCATCTCAGTCTTGAGTAAAATCCTCCAAAAATTGGTAGCCTCACAAACTATAGACTTTCTCCTTAATCATAAATAATCTCCTCTCTGCAAGCCAGCATGGTTTCTATAAAGGACAGAGTACTGCCACAGCCCTTCTCAAATTCACTAGCAACACTCTCTTGGCCATGGATAACAGACATCTGACAGGCGCAGTCTTCATAGACCTAACGAAAGCTTTTGATCTTGTTGACCTCCCACTCCTTCTCGCCAGTCTACTATCCTTGGGTTTCTCAGCACATGTGGTTGGCTGGTTCAAAAACTATTTATCCAACAGCAAGCAGGTTGTTACATTTAACTCTGCCATATCTGATCTAGCTACTATCAACACTGGCATCCCCAAGGAGTCCATCCTGGGCCCCCTTCTTTTCTCCATTTTTATTAATAATATTGTTCAGAACACTTCTTGTTCATGCTTCCTCTGTGCTGATGATCTGGTCCTGTATTGCAGCTCCAAACACATAACTGACATCAACCTCACTCTTTCAGTAGCCTTCTTCAACATTGATTCATGGCTGTCTAAGTACAAGCTTGTTTTAAATGTGGGCAAAACTCAGGCCATATTCTTTGGGTCTACTACAAAGCTCAGAACCTGCCAAAACCAGCTGATAATCTCTTGTTGGGATGACTCCTCACTGGATATAGTGAACTCCTTCAAATATCTTGGCATTCTACTTGATGAATCCCTCGAGTTGAACCAACATATCTCAGCTACTTGCAAATCAGTGAATGCAAAAATTGATCTGTCTTATAAAACAATCTACATGCTAACCCCCTCTGCTAGATTAGCCATTGCCAGGGGCATCCTGCTTCCTTCACTCACTTATGGTGCTATCACATTTGTAGGTGTATCTAAAACTGTCCTTCACAAATGGGACACATCATATAATAATAATATATATTGTTATGTCTCAGCATCCCCTCACCAAAAACATCACTGTTAACTTTATGATGACCTAAAATGGCCCTCCTTCACCTCTTGTTGACTCCTCTCACTAGGCTATCTGACTGATGGCATTATCAGATCAAACACTCCTACATCCCTAGCCTCTTTGCTGCTACCTCAATCCTCCTCCTATTGCCTAAGATCTGCTGACCCTACTACTCTCCACATCCTGCATTGTAAAATGTCCAAGGGTGCCTGTGCCTTCTCTCATACTGCACCAACATTCTGGAACTACCTTCCCTTAACCATTAGACATGCACAGGGGTCATGCCTTCTTTAAAAAGAAACTTTGGAGTCTCTTAACCAAATGTGCCCCTTGCCTGTACTTTAATCCACCTTAGCTTGCTCTCCACTTCCCCAACCACCATGTTCTTACTCCTATTTATTTCAACCCTGCTGTTACTCTTCTGCCCCTTCCTTTCACCTTACTCTCACTGCACTGGCTTGCCATTTACCTTCCTTACCTTGAATGCTGGATATATTTTGCCCTGCCCACTGTGCACCTCTGTTGCTGTTAATGCTCTCGTTTTGTCTAATTCTACCTTATTTCCTCATTTGTTGAACCATGTTCCTATTTGTGCTGATGCCCCATGGAGTTATGACACTTACCTTATACTTTGTCCCACCTGATTGACTGCTGTATTTTATCACTATATTGTATTTCTATTTCACAGTTACTGTTTTCCTGTTTTTTCCACTATATATTGTGTTACTTTTCGCCATTACTGTTTTCCTGTTTTTTCAACCACTGTGTATTGTTTTTCGTTCCTTGTCCTATAATCTTGTCTTGTAACCTTCTGGGTCATACCTGAAAACAGGCATTTCTATGTCTAATGTGCTCACCCTGTCAACAAAATCTAAATAAAATAAACAGGATTGCCAGAGGTTCAGCCAACACCTCTCTTAGTTCCTTTAGGGCCCTGGGGTGCACCACATCTGGCCCCATTGCTTTATCAACTCTTATTCCTTCCAGTTCCTTTAGGACCCTTTCCCGTGTAAAGGGACTTGTGTCCATTTCTGCACCATTCCCACCTCTTGCACTCCCTTCAGGCCCATTACTCTCCTCTCCTCTTCCTCAATGGGAAGAGCATGGCTTAACCATGCATATAATGCCTGTATAATTCTTGAATGTACTTGATAAGACAGTACACACATGCCCTCATCTAGAATCAAACCCCTGACCCTTTGCTTGATAAGCCAGGACACACCCAGTGTACCACCTGAGGTGGCTACAATTATATAACCCCACTGGGAATCAAACCTCTGACTCTTTGCTTGTAAGGCCAGGACACAACCACTGCACCATCTGAGTCACTTCATCTTATTCTCACTCCTCTCCTCTCCTCTCCTCCAGGGTGTACATATTGAGGTCCTCCAGTTTCTCCCTATACAATTTTTTGGTGTACACTGTGTGCCATTTTTGTTGCCCTTCTTTGAAATGCTTCTACTCTGACTATGTTCTTCTGGAATTGTGGCCTCCAGAACTGGACACAGTACTCTAGATGAGGTCTCACCAATGAATTGTACAGTGGCATCAACACTTTTTCTGCTGGTGATCTCTCTCCCTATGCACCCCAACATCCCACTGGCTCTCTCCATATCCTTTTCACATTGTTTAGTAACCTTTAGGTCATCAGATATGAGTACCCCCAGGTCCCTCTCCTGTTTGCTGGTCATCAGTACTCCCCCCCATCATGTACTCCTCCCCTGGGTTTCTGTGCCCCAAATGCATAATTTTGCACTTCTTTGCATTGATTCCCAGCTGCCACTCTCTTGACCACTCCTTCAGCCTGCCCAAGTCTCTCCTCATCCTTTCCACCCCCTTGGAGTGTCAACCCTGTTGCAGATCTTAGTGTCATCTGCAAAGAAGCATACCTTCCCTTCCAGGCTTTTCACAATGTCACTTATTAAGACATTGAAGATGACTGGCCCAAGGACTAATCCTTGTGGCACCCTGCTGGTCACTCTCTTCTCCTCTCTTCTGATTGAACCCCATTTACCACCACCCCTTGTCTTCTATCTCTGAACCAGTTTGTGACCCAGTTTACCACCTTGAGTGGTCACCAGTTTATGACCCACACTCTCAGGCTGACCAATTTGCTTATATGCCTCTTATGTGGAATGGTGTTGAAAGCCTTGTTGAAATCCAGGCAGGCGACATCCACCACCACTCCCTGATCTAACTCCCTGGTCCCCCAGTCAAAGAAATCTATTAGATTTGTTTGACAAGATTGACCCGCTGTGAATTCATGCTGTCTCAGATCCTGTGCTCCACTGGAATCCAGATATACCACAATCCTTTCTTTAAGCAGTGATTCCATTATTTTCCCACAACAAGGTCAAACTGACAGGCCTGTAATTGCCACCTCCTCCTTGCTCCCACTCTTGTGGAAAGGGATGATATTTGCCCTCCTTCGGTCATCCAGCACCACCCCCATTTCCAGTTTAACAAAGTTGTAAGTGATGCTGCCAGCACCTCTCTAAGTTCTAATACTCTTGGATGTATCCTGTCTGGCCCCATTGCCTTGTTCACCTTCAGTTTTGCAAGTTCTGCTTGGACTCTCTCCTCCTTAAATGGGCTGGTGTCTACTTCATTTTCATTACTGCTTATACCGCCTAACTGTGGGCCCTCTCCTTCCCTTTCTTCTGTGAATACTGAACAAAAATATTTGTTCAGGATTACTGCCTTTTCCAGGTTCCCCTCCGCCCACTCCCTGGCTTCCATTTTTAGCCTTACGGTTCCACTTCTGATCTTCCTTTTCTCACTAACATATCTGAAAAATATCTTGTCCCCTTTCTTAACTGCGTAGGCTATTGTTTGCTCCATTTGTGCCTTTGCTCTCCTGACTGCTTTCCCTGCCTCCTTTTTCTTCCTCAGATATGGTTTCCTGTCCTCCTCCCTTTGTGTTTTTCTGTACCTCATAAATACCACCCCTTTCTCTCTTACCTTTCCGGCTACTTCCTTTGAGAACCATAGTGGTTTTCTTTTTCTCCGACTTTTGCTTAATTGCCTAATATAAAAGCTTGTTGCCTTCACAATGGCTGTTTTCAGATTTGTCCATTATTCTTCTACACCCCCCAGCCAGGGCTTTCCTGAGACATTTTTCCATCTTTGTAAAGTCGGTCTGTCTGAAGTCCATGACCCTTGATTTTGTGTGGTTTGATTCCTCCACTGATGTCACATTGAACCACATTATACAGTGATCATTGGACCTCATGAGGCTGCCCACCTTTACATCTGTGACTCTGTCCCTGTTGGTTAAGTACCAGGTTCAATATCGCTTCCTCATGGGTGGGCTCCACCACTAACTGCCTGAGGCATGCCCCTTGCAGGGCATCCAGAATGTCCCTGCTCCTAGCTGTGGCTACAGCTGGGATGCTCCAGTCAACATCCAGCTAATTGAAGTCTCCCACCAGCAGCACCTCCTCCTGTTTAGTTGCCATTTTGTGAATGTCTTCTGCTAGCATCCTGTCCAACTCCTCCCCTTGTGCTGGAGGTCTGTAGATCACTCCAGTGTGAATTGTGATGGGTAACCCTCAATGCCTCCACCTCTCCCTGCATTCCCTGTACCTCAGTTGCTTTTATGCCCTCTCTGATGATCATAGCCACTCCTCCTCTCCTTTTACCCCCCCTATCCTGCCTGAACAGAGTATAACCTGGTATGGCCACTTCCCAGTCCTGATTTACATTGCACAAAGTCTGTGTGATGACGACTAAGTCCAGGTCAGCTTCCACCATGATAGCCTCTATGTCGGCAATCTTGTTGCACAGACTTCGAGCATTTGTACACATGGCTGTTCATGCAGTGTTGTCAAAGTTTAACAAATTTAAAAAAATCACATATTTAAAAATCTGTATACAGCAATACAAAAACTAGTAATACAATATAATAAAGTTACATCTTTTGTATTAAGGAAGAAGTTAAGCTTTTTTTTTTGTAGTCTTTATTTTATGCTCCTTCCAGGCTGAGCATCCTTTCCAGGGTGCTCACGTGGTGAGGACTGCTACTCCCTGCCTGAACCCTAGCCTTGACTGAACTCTGACACCTCAGGCAGACCTAGCCCCCTAGATCACCCCCAAGGGAGGGCCCATTCTCCATTAATGGTCTGTCTGAGGTTAGAGAGGCCTTACTTGGGTGTCGGGTCAGCCAGGAGTCCCTCTGAGTAGATGGGCAGGTGGTAGGATGTGCATCCTGCCCCTGGAGCCCTCATCATCTCCGCAATCCTGAGAAGGGTTTTTCCTTGTTGCTTCCCTGTGGGAGTGCAGCATGCAATGACGTCCAGGCACAGCTGCCCTAATGATCTCTGCCACACTCCTCCCCTCTCTTACATTGGCTGGCATGCCTGTGCTGCCTCCAATCTCCAGCAGGGGCTGCTAGGATGCTGAACAGTCCCCAGAACCCTCCCCAGAGAGAGGAGAGGAGAGCAGTCCTCTGGATGCTCAATACTCTCCCTCCCCTGCTGACCCCCAATGGCCCTGGCTCATTCCCAAACATGGGTCACCGATGTGGCTCGAGGTGTGGTGTCCAGTGCCTCAACCCTCAGCACCGCTGGGCTTGTCAGTTAAGCTTTTCTTGATTAGTAAATTCATTTACTTTTTGCAAATATCTGCCAAGACAGAAATCCCTTATATCATTAATTAATTCACATTCAAGAATAATATGTATTGAGTTCCAAATCCCTAGACAGCCTTCTTTACACTATGGCTCAGATTTAAATAATTGCCATTTCATAAAGCCTGTCATGTAACCAAAGTTTACATCAAACCTTAAGTTTGAGGTAACTTTAAAATGCATCTTACTCTTGCAGGCCTCTAAATAAAATACTTTACAATGCACTTTCTTTAACCCTTTATAAGTTACAAATTTTTTTGTTAAAGATAATCTTTCCAAGTCACTCTGTTTTGCTATATCAGTAAATCTCTCAATACATTTTACATTTAATAGCTCCAGATTTTGACAGGTAGCTGTATTCAAAATTGTTTGAAATCCCATTTTTCTAAGTACTACGTCTAAGTCTTTTAGCCATGTCCATGATTTAATACTTATCTTTCCATTAACTCATAATCCAGGGAATAATTCCAACATTGATTTAAAAAGGAATTTTGTGTGCTTAACTTATAAATTCTAATTAAGTATCTAATCTGTGCAATCACAGCTTTGGTACCTAAGGACAGTTACCCCATCTCTGCCCTCATTAGACCTGAGGGAATGAATTGGGCAGATTCAAAAACAGCCTAAGATAAAGGTTGTTTATTGTTTCCAATAAATCTATATTCCATTTATTTCTCCATATTTCAGCCTCATATAACAAAGTAGAATCCAATTTCATTTTATAGATTGTTAGTAATGATATAAAGGAATTATTATTAAATTGTTTGGAGAATTTATTTATTGCTAAGACCAATTGTCTTCCTTTCTTTTTATTTTCCTCTATATGTAAGTTCCAAATCCTTTTATTATGCAGGGTGAAGCCCAGATAAGTATACTGATTTACTTCCTCTACCATAATTCCTAAGATCTTCCACTTATAATTTAATGTTTTGGGTTTATTAATAACCAGGACTTTTGTTTTATCCATATTGACCAATAATTGCAATTTTTTAAGAGAACCTAATGCACAAGATAAAGCTCTCTGTAAACCAATCATTGTATTAGACAGTATAACAATGTCATCTACATACACAACAACATTTAAATTTGTTTTACCTAATTTTGGATCATCTGTCACAACTCTGTCTAGATCTACTATTAACTCATTAATGTAGATGTTAAACAATAATAGGGACATCAAGTATCCTTGTTTAACTCCACAGTTTGTTACAATGGGTTCAATTAATCTCCCATCCTTAAACTATGTAAAACAAATGGATGTATCTGTATACATACCCTGGATGAGACTAAATAGATTATCCTCTATCCCCTTTCCAGCAAGCAATTTCCACAAAATTCTCCTGTTAACTCTATTGAAAGCTGAATGTAAATCCAAGAATGCTAGAAAGAGTGGCCTCTTATTAAATACAGCTTTCCTGATTTGATGGTCCAAAAGATAAGTACAATCTAAGGTTGAGTGACTGACTTTAAAGCCAAATTGTTTATCAGATAAAATTTGTTTTTCTGAGACCCACACATCCAATTCCTGCAATAAAATGTTCATAAATAGTTTAGCTGATATATTCTGGAGTGCAATAGGTCTATAATTTTCTGGAAGTCCTCTATTACCTTTTTTGAAAATTGGTACCACTTCCATAATTTTCCAAGAATTAGGGCTCTCTTCTGTATTAATAACATGTGAAAAAAGAGCATACAGAATATCGCACGACCAGCTTGTATTATATTGATATAATTCAGCCAGTATTCCATCTATTCCAGGTGCCTTATTCTTCCGTTGTGCTGAAATTGCTTGTTGCATTTGTAATTTAGTTATATGATACAGTTTATCCATTACAATTGGAGTATTATTATAACTCAAAATTTCCTCTATTTCTATTCCATCTGTGTATAATTTTTCAAAGTGGGAAACCCATTCTTCCACTAAAATTGCTCCTTCAATATTTAATTTATACTTACTTTCCGCAATCTTAATTAATTTCCAAAATTCCTAGTTTTTTCCTCTGTGTCCTGTAATCTAGACCATAATACCCTTTCACATGCAGACTTTTTCTTTCTAATTAGAATGCTATAATCTTTCTTTATGAACAATGTTTTATTATAATTCAGATTTAAATTCTTTCTTTGTAACCGTACAATTTTATTTACAAGTTTTTTGTAAGATCTTCATTGGGCATCATACCAAGGAGCTGTACCAATTATGTTTTTATCTGTTTTTCTATTGTTATTATTCTCTTGTATCTCTTTTTTAACATATTGAACCAGTTCTTCATAATAGCCTATAACTTCATTCTTATCAGCATTTAAAAACTGCAGTCTCCTACATAGTAACTCAGGATCCATTAATATTAAATCTATCTTTTCCTCTGAAAGAAGGTCCCATTTTACTCTCTTAGACCAGATACCCATATGTTTGTCTAGAATATTCTCTTTTACACTGTTTCTCTGAATTTTCACATCCACTGTTAAATTAACCTTGTGTGAAATAGGAAAATGGTTTGAGGTACTATCTGTAAGAACTTGCAAGGACAAAATTTGGTTATAGAAATTTATATCTACCAAAGCAATATCTAGAACTGAGCCCCCTGTTTGTGTAGGGGATGTATAATTCCCATAACTATCCCCATTTACCCTATCATTTAAAATAAAAAATTCTGTTCTATTATAAACCTCATTAGGATTAATCCCCTTTTGTCTCATTTCTTTTCTCTAGACTTTCTTAGTGGAAGATCTTGATATAACATGTGATTAGACAGATTAAATATCTGATTCTTCTCATTAAAAGTCCCAACATGTACATTCCAGTCACCAATTAATATTACATGGCTTATTGTAACCTTACAAAGTAAATCATCAAGCAATAGTGACAATATGTTCAGTTTAGATGCAAATTCATCTGTATTTAAACTTGGTGGGAAATAGACATTTACCAATAAAATAAATTTCTTTCAGGAAACAAATAATTCTAGGACAATCCAATAATGGTGCATGCTGTGAGTGTCTATTTTAAACCATTCATTTCTTGAGTTAACTAAAATCATCAAACCACCCTTTTTTTGACATTTAATGTTCCCATTTTTTTCTAGGACAAGCAAGCTGACAATATTCTGATATAGCAACATTACCATTATTACCCAACCATGTTTCTTGTAACAAATTCAAGTCATAGGACTTAATTGTGTTCATTAATAATAATAATAAACTTTATTATTATGGCGCCTTTCAGAAAACCAAGGCGCCAAACAGATTCTAAAAACACATCATACAGCTCAGTGTCCTAAAATATAAAACAACAATAAAACCACTGATACAATCAGAAAGAGAAATTAACTACCGAATGCTTGCCTCCACAGATAAGTTTTCAAGGCCTGTTTAAATTCCTCCACAGTCGTGCACTCCCATAACTGATGTGGTAGAGAATTCCAGATGGTAGGGGCCGCAAACATAAATGTTGGGCCCCAGAAGATTTTAAGCTCACCCTAGGGATCTCTAGCAACCCCTCATCAGATGAGTGAAGTGATCACCTGGGGGCGGTAAGAAATCAGGAGCTCTTTAAAGTAGTCCAGGCCCAGTCCATGTAGGGCTTTAAAAGTCAGATGACTGCTTTAAAGGTTGTCAACCACTGAACTGGCAGCCAGTGCAGTCTGCACAGCACCAGCGAAATATGGCTAGATTGAGAAGTGCCTGTCAAAAACTGGGCTGCTGTGTTCTACATCAGCTGCAGGTGGCAGATTTCCACCCCAGGTAGCCCCAGGTAAAGGGAATTGCAATAGTCCAAGTGTGAGGACACAAAGGAGTGAACCAGTGTAGAAAGATTGCTGGACAGAATGAAATGTTTATTCCTCTAGATATTTCTCAGATGATAGAAAAAGGATTTGACAATGGCAGATACCTGAGAATGCAGGGTAAGCCCTTCATCAAAATTTACCCCCAGGTTCCGCACCTGTTCAGAGGTCGGGAGTTTAACCATACCTTATCATTTACTTTACTAAACCCGCTATATTCCAAGAAAGAATATCAATGCCAATTTCATCTTTCCGACGTGGTTTGATAATTTTTCCCTCTTCTTGATCAGACAACTCAAATATGGACTTATTTCTACTAGATCTTTTTGGGCATTCTGACAGTACCTCATAACCATTCTTTGTTTCAATGTTCCATTTGAAAGAGCATTCTGATATACCTGAATCCTCATCATTACTGTCAAAATCACTTCCAGGACTATCTAACACAGTACTTCCATTAATTCTTTTTCCACGTTGTTTTCTCCCTCTAATATACCTGTTCATTTCTGGAGATCCATCTAATTCATACTCAATAACTGTTGGTTTCTGTAAATATTTAGTAAAAATTTGCTAATTTTTTTTCCTTTATAGGGTTATCTTTGCTTTTTACGCAACCATACATTCTCTCCATGAATTTCCCTGTTGATTCATCTAACTGTATACCTGCTTTTCTACACTCCTCACTTATATTCAGAATATCCTGTCTTATAGAACCATTTCTCACAACCAAACACATGAGCCCTTTCTTGGGGTTAGCTCTAAATCTATATGTTGATATTATATCTTCCTAGGAAATCGTGGACTTCTGTTGACTTTTCAAGATGTTATAAACTTCAATTTTTAGCAAGAGTGGTGATTCCCTTCTCAATTTTAGTATTTCCTTAAAGTACACCATATGTAGCCTATCATCAGCAGATCAAGTCAGCTTCTGTTCCCCTAACTTAATTTGTCCATTTTCATCCTCTTGATTTTTCCCTACAGTTTGTGTGATCTTATTTCTACATGAAGCATTTTTTCCTTTCTTTTTGGATTCTGTTTTTATTCTTTTATTTTCTCTCTCCCTTTATTCTATCTATAACTTCTCCACCAGTTCTTTAGTCTCCCAATATTCTTTCTCTGCTATTTGCTTTGTCACTTGCTTATTATTTTTACCTTTCTTCATTTTCTCAACTTCTTCTCTATCCAGAATTAAAACCTTTTTTAATACTCTTCATTTGTTCTTTTAAGAACTATAAATCTTTCATAATGGATCCCAGTGAGATATTAGTGCACACTAATACCATTTTAATTTCCCCTAATTGTTTGCTCAAATATTCATTTGAATAATTAACCAATATGTACATTCTTCTTTGTCTGTAGTGAAGGAAACCACTCAGCATGTACTTCTACTTCAGTGGCACTCCTAAACTGTTCCTAATTTATAATTTTAACTCTCTCCATAAAGGGTGTGAGGAATTTATCAAAATCATTAAGAAAATCTCTTTCTAGCTATTGGTTCCTACTTTGTTGACCCCCACTCTGTGAAACTGTCTGCAATGTTCCCTGGTATAACTTATCATTATCCCCTTTAAGCCTTATTAATGAATCATTCACATTTCCCATCTGTATCTCTCTAATAAAAAGTTCTCATCAGAACACTATACAATTATCACTTCCTTCTCTTATAACCTTAAGTGAAGATATTCTTGGCAAGGAGGTTTCTACTTCTTTTGGACTTAAAAAATCAGTAATTTTTTTTTTATTTTTCTCCTTAGATTTCTTTTTTTGGGGACAGAGCAGCTTATCATTTCTTAATCTCATTATCTCATCCATTGTGCAAAATGATTTGTGCATTAGAGTTATTCTGTTCTAGGATATAAGCAGACAAGCAAGATTCCACAATACAGACACTCTAGAACAAAATTTACAATTATATATGCTCAATTTGTTAATACTGGCCAAATAAGAAAGAAGTCCTTCAAAATGCTTTCAACAATCCCAATTCCCTGGTTTTCACATGCTTGATTATTCAGGCAGACATTCCAACAGACGTAATTTCCCAGACAATTCTTGATGCAAATATACCTGAATTCCTACTATAAAAAACTTCTCCTCATCCACTTAAAAGAAATATAAAAGAAGCAAAATTAAAACAAAATTTAGATTCTATGAATTATAAGGTAAACCAAAAAAATTAAATACAAAAATTACTACTCACTCCTGCTTGAAATAAATGATCGACAGTATATAATCTTTTCTCTGAATATCAAAGAAATTTATTCCAACTACTCTGACTATACAACTTCATGAACCTAAAATCTCTAGGCTATAACATGAGTTGAAAAATGACTATAAGTCAAAAGGAGTAAGAAACAATGGAATAAATAAGCTATATGGAGTAGAAGAGCAAACAAGGCTAAAAAACTGTCAATGGTCTCAACATTGACCTACAGACTTCAGGAAGTACTTCAAAAGGAGAGAAACACTGTAGACAACAAAACACTGTTGACTTTCAAAAAAGCTAGACTGTAGAGAAGAGCATAGCAGCTATGAAAAAACATCTTTTAAGTTGCTTTGATAAAAATTCAAAAGCAGATATAAATAACATGGCCAACTGCTCTATAAAATTACTATGCGTCTGACTCAGTACGTCTCTCTGTGAGAGTGCTGCTGTCAGGCTCTGCTCAGCTCACTAAATACATTCGGCCCACATGACCTTGGTTGCCTTAGTGAAGTTAGACTGGTGCAAAATTTTAAACTTACAAAAAAAGTTTCAAAATATTAGGATATTGTATAACCCAGCACTTTAAACTAATTATGGTAAGAACAAAGTATATACAAAAGCACAACTACACTGAATTGTTTTCCGACTGCTATCTCAAAGAAATCCAATGAGGCTAAAGAAACCCCAGCCAAATCCTAGCAGAGCAGTAACAGATATAAAAAAAATAAAATAAAATTTGAGTCCTCCTTCCTTGAATACTTTGTGCTTCTATAAGTCTCTTGTATCTCTTAAACAGCCTTAATTCAGTCCCCATCTACACCACTCTCAATTTACCAATCCCAAACCACAAACTCCATACTCTGTTCTCCATTGTCTTTGATGTTTCTGTTTATTCTTCTCCATCTTTCCTCCACTCCAATCTCTAAACTTAATTCAACTCAGTTCATCAGATAGAAAACAGATAGAGATCAGAGCCAAAAGGAGCACAGTTGTTTCGGCCCGGTATACTCCCAAATTCTCCTTTTTCTCTGCTCCAGCATCCAAATGATGTTTAGTCGGGGCTCTGATTCAGCTACAGCAGACCGCCTTTTGCTGGCATTCCTCCAGAGCTGTTGTATGCAGGGAGCTGCTGGTTTCCTGGGAGATCATGGCTTATCTGGCCTTCAAGAACTTTCATTCAATTGCATTTAGGCTGTGGCTTTTTCCAAAAATGTTCTTTCCTTACGTACTTTTTATGGTACTGCACCACGCCATAACTTCTTTTTTAGTAGAAGGAGAAATGTTGTCCTTTAGATTTCTTACCTTTTTTCCTTTTTAGTTCTGTTTTAATTAGCTCAGTTTTTTATCTCTGTTGCTTTAAATCACTTTTGAATAAGGCCTCTCTTAATGTTTCCTACCTATGGACATGCTTGCTTCCAAAATGGCTGAGCAGCTCCTCCACTGACTTCGAGCATTTGTACACATGGCTGTCCATGCTGTTTTGTCAGCCTCCCTCCTTTTTCCCTCTTGCCTGCCCTTACTTTTCCCACTTTATTTTTAAGTTATATTAATTTCTTCCTGCCATCTTGGTATATAGGTATACCTGCATCATTGTGTGGTTTTACTCAGAAAGGATTTTCTTTGTTGACCCTGTAAGCTTGTGGATGGTGCAGTGTTTGTCTCCCTGCCTCCATCCACCTCCTACCTTGGCTAGTTTAAATGCTTGTCAAAGAAGCATCTAAACTGCTCACTAAGGACTACAGTCCCTCACCTGGATGGATGCAGACCATCACTCCTATACAGTTCCTTATACCTCCAGGTGGGACCCCAGTCCCCAATGAAGCCAAAACCCTGCTATCTGCACCATTCCTTCAACAATGCATTGAAGTCTTTGCTGTGGAGATTCCTAGCCTCTCCCTTGTAGTAGACAGGCAGTGCCTCTGACAAGGTCATGGAGTTTGCTACCTGCCTAAGACCCCTCCCCAACTCTCTAAACTCCTCCTGCACTATTGCTATCCCTGCCTCATCCCTAGCCAGGTCATTTGTCCCTAGTTGGACAATGGCATCCAGCTCTCCTTTCCTTGCTGCTGCCATAGCGATCCTCTGGATCTGCTCTCCATCAATCTGAGCTGTGCCTCCAGGTAGGCACTTAGTCACCTGCTCCACTACTCTACCTGTACGCAGTTCTATTCTCCTGATGATGGAGTCACCACCAAGAGTTGCTTCCTCCTCCTCCTCCTCTGGGGTCCTCTGCTGCCTGCCCTTGGGACTCCATTATGGAGGACCAACTCATCCTCCACGGTTACTACTTCGGGTGTCACTGTTGGACCGTCCTGCTTCTCAAAAATGGTGTAAGAGTTCTGTTGTTGCACCATATAAAAGTTAGAGTTCTAACTTGTGGAATTGTACATAACTAAGTAATGCTGAAGAATATTATGTTTCTGCTGGTAGTGGCAGAGGAGCTCAACACATTTAAGGGAACAAAATACATAGGCAATGGCAACAGAAAAAGAATAAATGGCCATCTAGTCTACTTGAAGTTCCCTATCTGCCCCAGGACTTATTGGTTCCCTATCTGCCCCCAGGACCTATTGTCCATGCAGGGTTTAATCCTTCCCAGTCCAACCCATTGCTCCCCCCTACTAATACTGACCTGAGCAACCAATAAACCCTTCACTCTGTTCCAGCCATGCTTGAAACCATTTATGGTCTTGGTGCCCACACATCCACTGGCACACTGTTCCACAACTCCACCACCCTTCTCATAAAGAAGAACTTACTCACATTCCTCTTACTGAGGTGATTCTCCTACTGGCCTCCCTGCCCTGCTCTCCAATTACTTAGCACTTACTTACAACTCCAGCACTTCTCTGTACATCTCCCTCTGTATACTCTTCTTACCCCCCGGCCTTACTATGTTCGTGTCATCTCTTCCTTTAGTATTGACATCCTCCTCCTGAAACCCCCTTCCCCCATCCTTCCCCACAAAGGGTCGACCCTCCTGGTCAGTCCATTCATGCCTTCTTGTTCTATTGTTAATATAATCTTCTTACCACATCCTGTTACTTCTATTGCCTTGTTTAGTATCCACCACAGACATTGGTGTACCCTTAATTTAATTTGTTATCAATCTGCACACTCTGTATTATCCAATGTTGTTGTTGCTATTTTTTACTGTATGTACCAGCCTGCACTAAGTGTCCAATTGTATTATTCCTTGCTCTGTTCCCTTCTGCCAGAACCATCTTGAAAATGAGTTTGCTCAATGATGACTCTGCCTGGTTAAATAAAGTGTTGATTGATTGATTGATATATTAAACCTTTCCCATGCCAGTTTCCACTCATGGCCTTAGGTTCTTGCCTCTGAACTCTTTCAGAGTTTATCTTGTTTATTCCTTTCAGGAACTTGAAAAGCTCTATCATATCCCCCTCTCTTGCTGGTCTCTGACGAAAACATGTTTGGTGCCTTGAGATGATCTTCGTACAATCTGCCCTTTTGGCCCTGAATAATTTTGTTTACCCAGCACTGCACAATTTCCAGCTTGTCCTTGTCCTTCCTTAACTGAGAACTTCAGAAGTGAGCACAGCATTCCAGGTGTGGCCTCACTAGTGACCTATATAAAGGTACTTCATCACTATCTACTCTAATGCAGGGTTTCATGTCATCTGTGAAGAGACAACTTACCCCTGATACCCTGTCCAGTGTTGCTGATTAACATATTGAAGAGAACAAGACTCAGGAGAGATTCCTGTGGCATCCACTCTTGAACTCCCTCTCTTCTAATTTAGCCCCATTTACCACCACCTTCTGCTGTTTCTCCTTAAACCATTTTCCTACCCATCTAATTATATCACTAGCCATGCACAAGACCTCCAGCTTCTTCAGCAGTCTTATGTGTGGCACCAAGTCAAAAGCCTTGCTGAAATCTAAGTAGAGTAAATGCACAGTGTGACCCTTATCTACTAACTTTGCTACCCAGTTAAAAAAATTATCAGGTTGGTCTGACCAGACCTCCATGGCACCAACCCATGTTGTTTAGTATCCTGTAGATCACTTCTCTCTATTTAGTCACTAAGTTTCTCTTTGATCAGTGACACCATCAATTTATTCATTACAGAGTGAGTGCTGACAGGTCTGTAATTCCTTGGCTGTTCCTTGTCTCCACCCACTTGTATTGTAGGACTATGTCCAATACACTCCAGTCCTTCAGAACTACCCAAATTAAATTAGGCACTGAATAGCCCTAATAGGTATTCAGTCAGTTTTGCTGCCAATTCCATGAGCATGCTTGGGTACATCCCAATCGGGCCTGGGGCTTTATCTATCTTTAAGGCTTCAAGCAACTTCTAGACCCTTTCTTTGGTAAATACTTACTGGCTCATTTTAGAAATGCTCCTGACAGACACCTTGATGTCATTTTCAGTCAGGGGCCTGTTGACTTCCCTCAGGAAGACAGAGCAGAAGTAATTGTTAAGGACAGCTGTTTTTTGTTCATCTTTCTCAAGTACCCTCCTCCTATCGTGTAGCTTAACAATACCCCCTGCCTTCTTGCTTTTTTCCTTAATGCATCTAAAGAATTGTTGTTCCCCACCCTTAACCCTTCCACAGTATACAGCAACATCTCTGTCTTTGTGTCCCTAGTTTTTATTCGGTACTCTCCCCATTCCCCCTGCCCCACTTTTTCTTTCACGGGGTGAAAGCTGTTTTCTTGGTCCTCACTGCTTCTCTGAACCTTTCTGAGAACCGTGTTGGCCTCTTGCATCTGTTTCATTTTGTAACAGTTCTCGTGCATACAGTAACTTTGTTGCCTTGAGAATGGTCCCCTTGATTTCCCCATCTTTCATCTACACCTCTAGTGCTATCCATGCTGGTCAATTTGTCTTGGACCAGCTCCTGCATCTAGTGGAAGTCTGTTCTTTTGACATCTAAGATTTCAGTTTTTGATAGCAGTAGTAATAGATTTTATTTATTCATGGTGCCCTTTTCCAGAAGATCAGGGCACCAGTACAATAAAACAGAGACAGCAGATAAAATAGTAAATATCAACCAACATAAAAAATAGCACAATATAAAATTACAAGAACAGCAACCCCTAATAGGGGCATTCTGGTCCTGAGGGCCAGCATGAACCAAATAAAGTTATGATCGCTGGACCTCAGTGGCTCTGTTACCTTGACTTAACCCACCATCTCTGAGTCAGTGAGCACCAAATCATGAATGGCCACCTTTCTAGTGGGTTACATAAACAGCTGCACCAGCAGGCAGTCCTGCAATGTATCCAACAGGGCTGATTTCTTCTGCACCTGTGGGCTGGAATGTCCCGGTTGATATCTGGCAGGTTCAGTTTAGCTATCACCACTTACCTCTTCTTCGCTCCCTGTGCCAGCTCTTCCCCAAGCACCCTGTCTTTCTTTTCCCCTTGTCCTGGTAGTCTACAAATCACCCCCACATGTATTTTCTTGCCTGAGGGCACTGAGAGATGAACCCACAATGCCTCTGTTCCCCTGATGTGTCCATCATCCACAGCCTCTATGCCTTCCCTCTATTCTGTCTAAACATGTTGCATTCTGAGAATGGCAAGCCTCAGTTAAGGCTGGAGAAAAATTAACAAATTCCATTTTTGCTGAATTTTCATGAAATTCTGTGAAATTTCAGAATTTCATATTTCACAGAATCTTCTTAAATTCTTGAATTTATCAGAACCCAGTCAGTAATATAGCTGCAGATCTGAAATTTGGCATGCTTGTTGTTTAGAATGGGTGCTAAAAGGATGCCATGTTTCATGACAATTATTTGAGGGGCAGGGAAGTAATAGCGGTTTAAGTTCTGGCAATATATTATTCATGTGAACATTTCTGAAAATATTTCTATGCTTAAAACTTAGTCACCTTTAGAGCTACAGTAGATAACTGAACATTTATATGTATACTTTCTTGAACAAGTCATATAAACTGTTAAATAGAGAGGTAACTGGCTATGTAAATTGAAAGTTACAGGAGTTCAGCATTTTGGAATTTATTTGTTAGATTGTGTGACAATGTTCAAAATACAGATGATTCCACTTGTGTGCAATTCAGATGTGTGTGCACATTCTGCTTGTGTACACAAAAATGTCTGGTTCCGATTTATCACCTATACCTTCAGTGTTAATACGTTCGGATATGTGCACACAAATTTTCGGTTGTGTGCACACATTTAGAGCCCCAAAGCATGTCCCTGAACAATAAAACCTGCTGCTACCTTTTCTCTGCTGTCAGTGTGGAGAATTAGGTGCTAATGATTAACTGAATGAAGCACAAAAGCTAAACTGTTAGTGCGGCCAGGCATTAAGCAGGTGTTAATCACCAGCTTAATTGTTCTGTGTCTCTCCTCCAGCCTCTCTGCTATCCTCCCTTGACTGTCTATATCCCAGATGACTGATGCCCCAGAAAGGAACCTGACAATCCACCACCCCCCCACCAACTGCCCTGATCATAGAATCCACAAACACTAAGACATCCCTAGCTGACTTCTTCTTACTCTTACCCTTGGGTGCCACCAGGTCATCATTCACATTTCTCCTAACTGATCCAGGGTCACTCCTGATGGAATTAGAAACCTGAGACTCCTCCAGAAATGCAAAATGATTTGCAATTAGGATGGTGTGGGGTTGGCTGACCTCCTTGTGGGTGTCTCTGCCATTCTTCCCAACCCCCTACTCACCAATCTCCAACCCCCTGGATCAGTGGGCCTCTGAAGGGGGGGTGGACTTTGGGCTCCAGCTGAGCCAGTGCTGCAGGAGTGATATGTTTTCCCTCACTGCTACCAGCTGAGCTTGGTGCTCTGCAAAGATACTTGAGAAGTGGCAGTGATCCCACCTCCGGAGCATAACCCCAGAGAACAGCACCCAATGGTTCTGGCAGTAGACTTGATCCCTGCTAAACCTCATCCATTTGCTTATCCTTATAACCCTTAGACTTTTGATAGTAATGGTCTAGCAGAAATGTTCCAGCTGCCTCAGTCAGCTGCCTCCCTGCTCTGATAGTATGAACTAACTAAAGTGATATCATATCATATCATATAATATCATATCATATCATAATTAATTTGTAAAAAGTGCCTTCTACAACCAAGGTGCTTGTACATAACACAACCAATACAATAAATGATTTCAAATTTGTCAATAAAATCCTATATTTAAAACTCACAGTTAAATACTGTCAATTAAAACAACAGTATGCCAATTCAAATAAATAAGTTTTAAGTGCAGTTTTAAACTCCTGGATGGTCAGACAATCTCGTATCTGACAAGGTAGAGAATAACACAGGGTCGGGGTCACAAAGCTGAAAGACCAGGCCCCAGATGTCTTTAAACAGACCCTGGGAATCTCTAGCAATCCCTCTTTGGTGGATCAGAGAGGGTGGAGGGGACAGTAAGGGTGAAGGAGACCTTGCAAGTAACTAGGTCCTGGTCATGTAGGGATTTATAGGTCAGCAAACTGACCTTGAAGGTGATCATCCACTGCACTGGAAGCCCATGCAGTCCTCGGAGCACAGATGTTATGTGGCTAGCTCTAGATGTACTAGTCAACAGTCATTCTGCACTAGCTGAAGGTGGCAGACATCAACCTCCGGTAGCCCTAGGTATAGGGCATTGCAATAACCAAGATGAGAGGTAACAATGGCGTGAACCAACATTGGAAGATCTTCAGGAGGAACCAGGTGTTTCACCTGGTGATATTCATCAGATGGTAGCAAACGGTCTTGATGACAGCTGACACCTGTGATTTAAGGGTCAAACCGTCATCAATGATAACGCCCAAGTTCCTCACCCGGTCTGAGGTAGTCAGCGCCACACTCCCAAGACACAATCCCGAGGGTGATCCTGCTGATAAACCCACCTCCCGATGTTCAGGGTCCACAACCAGCACCTCAGTTTTAGCCAGGCTCAACTGCAGCCAGCTCACACTCATCCATTCCTGATCTTGGTGAGACAGTTGTTAAATACCAAGAGGAATACATCTTGACCAGGTGCAAAGGACATGAATAGCTAAGTATCATCTGCATAGCAGTGAAAACTCAGACCATACCACCTAATAATCTCTCCTAACAGCAGCAGGTACACTGCAAATAACAAGGGTGACAAGATGGAGCACTGTGATACCCTGCAGGATAGGGGTAAAGGGGCAGAGGAATAAATTCCAGACACCACTGTCTGATTCCTACCCTCGAGGAAAGATTGAAACCATCTGAGGACTGTACCAGACATTCCACAGATGTGCCGCAGGTGCTCCAACAACATTACATGGTCCACAGTGTCAAATGCTGCAGAGAGATCAAGGAGGACCAAGATGCAACCACCTTCTCAATAACCTTACCAACAAAGGGTAGGTTAGAGACAGGTCTGTAGTTTGTCAAGCAGTAGGGGTCAAGGGAGGGTTTTTTAAGGAGAGACTGAACAACTGCCTCCTTCAGGGGATCTGGAAAGATCCCCCTCTCCAATTACCTCCAAACTATTTTGGCTAGGACTGGGTCGATTTCATCAACGCATCCTATCAGGAGGCATGTAGGGCCTAGTTTAAATAAACCAATGTAAATAAACCAAATATGCCTCACTGAGACAGTGAGGCTACACACAATACAGGTTCCTGGTTGGTAATTCTCAGTATTTCAATAAAGCCACCACACTGTATTCTTTGCCAAATTAGTTGTATTTTGTTAGTATAGTATCAACAAGACTAGCCAGAAAAATCCTATTGTAACAATAAAGATGCACTCTGACAGGATGAATAGTCCTAATTTACAGAAAGAGGTGCATTCTAGCATAATTTGTAAACATTTTCGAAACATGCAATCTTAGGGCCAAATTAACTGTTATTTACCCAATATATAAAGAGAAACCAGAAAAATCCTATTTTAAAAATAAGAATGCACACTGTCATGATTAATGATCCTAATTTACAAAAAGGAATACATGCTAACATTATTTCTAGGCATCAGATAGCCTGCAACTTACCTGGGTGTACCTATTACAATTTAATTCTAAACAGCCAATGAGGCAGTCCCATTGGAGTGTTTTGAACATGCAATCTAAACAGCTAGTAATATTTGTATTACAGGGCTACAGGTTTTCAGAGACAATGAAAACATATTTCCCTTCTCTCTGGATCCTATGAGCGATATGGATAGTCAGATCTTAGACTTCTTTCCTCTGGAAGAGACACTGGACATGACACCCAGGTCCTGTACTTACATCCAAATTGTTTACATCAAAAATGCGTAGTGGAAATTTCCAAAACTACTACAGCAAATTTTAGCCTAGGCACTATGTCATTCAATAACATCATGAGGCAAGGGTTCGAAAGTACATAGGCCATAAAATACCTCGGTCATAGGATACGTTTGACACTTTGTGAGACAAGGGAGTTCTGTTTATCATCACCCTTGGATAGTCAGGGGCTTTTACCTCATTAAAAATAACATGCTTTAGGAGAAAGGAAACAAAAAGAAAAGGGCTTTTATGCTAGTTAAAATAAATTGCTTAGAACTGCAAAAAAAAAAAGCCTTTCAGTAGATGGTGGCCAAAGCAAGGATATAATTATTTCTTATCAGCTTTTTGTTATACATATTTTTAAACACAAGTAATTATGAGATGAGGAACTGTACCGGCTAAAGCTAGACACTGGTTACTTGAAGCAGCTGCATCTTATCTTGACTATGACCTTTTAGGTCACTGAAAGACAGGTTTTGTACAAAGTATTTCTGCTGAGCAGATCAAAGCTAATTTTGCTTAAAACATCTGTTCCTAATCATTACTTATTCTACAAGTATCATTTATAGGGCCTCAACTACCTGGCAAACCTGGGCACCCACATACATATTAATTTACATGGTAGTATCATTATTATTTGCATAGTTTCAACAATTACATTTCAAACCCTTGCACTTACATACATATTAATTTACATGGTGGTATCATGTAGTTATCTGCTAGTCACTTGCAGCCCTTCATTAGCCATTTGTAGCCCTTCACTAGCCACTTTCAGCCTCTGCAAGCCTTTTTACACCTTTTCTATCTTCTCAACCTTTTGGTTAGCCAACTATATATATAAATGTTGTTGTTGGTAAACTTGTACAAAACTTTTTGTCACTGGTCACTTTCAACAGTTTCCCCACCTCGAAGGCAAGGGGGAACCTCATGGGGGACCCTGAACCTTCACAAAATTGAGCATAAAAATATAGATTATAATTATTAAATAAAAATTAAATAAACCCTTTTTTGAAAATATTAGCCAATATTAGTAGATATACATATGATAAATATGTGTTACATGTGTTTTATTTTAATAATATAACATGCATATATGTTATTATGTAAATATAAACCTAAATGTACTATATTAACACACCTTATAATACCATTATAAGATAATCAGGTGTTAGTAGATTACTCAGCTTCATAATTTTGATCTACTGATAGTTAATTATGCAGATATTTTTTCAGAGCTTGGACATTTGGGCCATGGGAATAATTGGGGCCATTCTCAAATCACGTAGTTGTTTGTTATGACTCTTGATAGTACTTCTAAGACAACATGACATAATAATTAGTACCACAATAAGAATTGGCTGAATTACAACAAAAGCCTTAAAAGCTGAATCTAACCTGTTGTCAGTAAGCATTAAATTTAAATCTCCCTGGTGAATCATGTCCTTCATAACCTGCTTTGTATTATACATCTGATTTCCAACCTCTACCAAGTGGGCATCTTTTCTGGCCAGTAGGGCTTTGAGGTTTAGGGTGAGGGTTTCAATAGGCACATTATAGTAGGGCAGATATTCTTCTATTTCCTGGTGATCAGGATCACTTTGAATAGTTTCTTCCTTAAAAACAGGGATAGGTTTTAAAATGGTTTGGCCAATGACAGTATGCTGGGTAGTGGTAAAGCAAAAAATTGATATATTTATTTGACATGACAAGGGCCCATATGAGAAGGTTTTTTGATTAGTAATTACACAGTTTTGACCATGTCCATTATATGTTGCCTTAGTCATGGGTCTACGCCATTTGGTTAATTTAACTGGGCGGGTGACAGTGGCATTTGGATTATAGTAATCATCTGGTCTTTCATTTTTATATCCACATACAGGGGTGGTGACATCAAACACATCACACCTGCATAGATATCGATATCCCTTTATAGCACAGCATGATAAATGGGGTGCAAACCAAGTTTGCAAATTAGGGAGATATACTAGCAGGGAGAGGGGATCTAACCATTCTTTATACACATCTTCCTCTAAATAACCTACTGAATGGACATCTGTTATTTTATCAGATACTGCAGTTTGTGGGCCAAACAAGGGAAGGGACACTGTAAAAGAGACATCCATAACACCTCACAGTGCAGGACCCTTGTACATAACACTGTCCTGTATTGGGGTGTGTAGTCACATAACCTAAATTACAAATGGTGCCTGGGGAGAGAGAACTACACCCTTGCACACATCGCCAGTTTACCTTTCCTGCTTTGGACACATACTGGGGACAATACCACTGGGCCAGATACCCATCCTTAATAAGATCTGGGAGGTGTCCACTCTCCAGGTCTTCTAATAATTTGGTTATGGTGTTAAACACATACCCACCATATGCAGTGCAAATGATTTCTCTTCCTATTCTCTTTTCCTGCCAATCTTTATTAGTAACCTCAACTAGCTCATTAATTTTTTTCATAGTTTCCTCAAATAATCTCACTATGTCATGCATATTAAAGATTGTAAGTCGCTGTTCTTGTGACAAACCTTCAATTCAATGCAGCTCGGCCTTATCTATCACTTAGGCCTGGTTGGTTTCAAAATACCTCATATGATTTTTAATTTTGTCCACATCTACCCTATTACAGATGGACATGCCTGACCCAAACAGGCCTGTAGCTGTTCCCACCATTCCTCATAGTGCTCCTAAACCTAAGCCATGAAGTCATCTGGACCTAAAAGTTTTTAGAGTTTCTTGCCCTGCTATTCTATCTTGGGACCTCTGATTATGGCTGTTATTACATCTATTACCGGGGAGGCATAAAATAAGGACACATTAGTTTGAGTGCAGTGTCCAAACTCAGCCATATTCCAATGGGAGATATTTAAGACAACAGGTTAATGCATAAATTGTACATTATTTATAAGGGTTCCAGGTATTGAGGTAGCAGTTAATCTGCTAGGGGGCCCTGGTGTTAACTGGGGACACTCTGGGGAGGTATTATTAGAGGAGTGCTCAGTTGAGGTTAGAAATATGTCTTCAGTGGGGGTAGGAATAAGCTGTGTTTTATTAGTTACTTGAACCCGGGGCTTAGGAGGTTATGCAGGGATTCCCAATGGATCTTTGGGCATTATTTCCACTTGCACCACATATTCATCTGTTCCTTGCCACCCAGGTAAGGTCACCTTGTATCTGCAACATCATAAACCATAATCATCTTTTTGCACATCTTTTACATTTACAAACCATAGGTATGATTGCAATCTGTACACAACTGGCACTGTCTTTTGATAATATGGTCCCACAGCATCATAGCTACACCCCGAGGTGCTCCCCACACAGAATTGACAGCCTTGCCATGATGAGCACACTTAGGTGGACAGCAATGTAGGGTACATGCTTTTAAATTGCCTCCAGTGTCCTTAACTGGTATAGTGAATTGTCCTCCGATTGGAATGGGTCCATATTACTCTGGCTTGAACAACACCTTATATATATAGTCATCATACCGGTTACTTCCAACCTTTTGCATTCTTTCAATTCTACTTGCATCATTTATCCCTATTTCATGGCCCTGGAACCAAACTATTGTCTGTCTGTGGAGCAGGATTCCACACTGACACAAAATAAATGTCTAGATAATGGCAGTGATGGGGAAGGGCAGGTAACCTTTAGCTACCCTCATCGTGTCTGGATTGTGGTATGTTGTTTTAATCTGTTTTATAAAAGAAGATCAGGATTAGTACCTGTTCCTGTTTACTGAACATTTTTCAACTGGTTAATATGATACCATTTTAACACAGACTGCTTTTTCTTGCCTGCCAGCTGAATTAGATATACGGCAGTGCTTGTCTTGTCTACCAAAGGAAAAGGCACCTTCCATATGGGTATAAAGCAGTGTTTCTTTTTAACATAGTCCTTTACCATAACTACATTTCCAATTTGGTATTCAAATGGATGTACCTTATTATCAAAATACTTTTTCATTTGCTTTTTTGTTTTGCCAATATTAACAGCAACAAATTTATTTACTTCTACAATGTTATCTTGCATTTGCTTTACCCAATTTTCAGTTACAGCTCCTTGTAGGAGGGGGGGTCACCGTTGCTAGCAGCAGGTGTCCAGGGGTTTTCATTAACCTCCCAGTAATAGTCTGATATGGGCTAACACCATTAGTTCTATTAGGTGTAGATCAGATTGCCATTAAACATAAGGGCAATATTTTAGTATATTGTGTGGGCTTATCAACACAAAATTTAGTTAACATTGTTTTCGAGGTTCTGTTTCCTCTTTCTACTACTCCTGATGACTGTGGGTGGAATGCCATGTGTAGTTCCTGCTTAATGTCCAACATTGCTTGCAGCTGCTTAAACATTTTTCCTGTAAATTCAGGTCCTCTATCTGAGGAAATTATTCATGGCAGTCCCCACCAGGAAAATAACTCAAATAACAATACACGAGCTGCTGTGTATGCCTCTTTGTTTTTCGTGGGAAATGCTTCTATCCATTTTGAAAAAAACATCAATAACAACCAAACAATTAGTGTAGTTACCTGGTGTTCTAAGCAATCCGGTGATAAAATCAACTTGTATATGGTCCTAGGCACCATCAGGTGCTTTTGTTGACTGCAATAGTGCTCTGTTGGAGGTATGAGGAGGGTTGGTTTGTAAACAAGAGAGGCAGCGGTGCCATTTATCTTTAATGTCTTGTTGCAGGGTCAGCCACCACATAGCTGCCTTAACCTTTTCTAAAGTAGTATTTAGTGAGTAATGCCCTCCTTTGGGATAGGCATGATAGAGGTGGAATACCTCATCTACTAGTTCAGGGGGAACACAAGCAACAGGAAAAGACTGTTCATTTTCTAGATACATTAAGACTGAATTAGGGGGATCAGCCCCACCTAATAAAATCTTGCTTGCCCAAGGAGTGGGAGCAGGCAAGGGACATTGCTGCAAATGCCAATTAACCACTATTTGGTAAGGGTCATAGGTAAACTGTAAGGATTTGAGATCTGAGGGGGTTGCAAGGTTTAATGCCATAACTGGTGCAGGTATAAATGAAGGGGAGGGCACCAGGGAGCACCTTTTTGTGCTGCAGCTTGAGCTGCATTGTGGGCTGCTTGATTTACTTCTGCTTGTGGGATACCAGTGGAATGTCCCTTAACCTTAAGAATAGCCACTGGGTGGGACAATGTTTTAAGCAGATACACTATATACTGTAACAAAAACACATAAGATAAAGGCATCCCATTTGAAGCTAAAGACTTGTTTGCAATATATAATGGAAGCATGGCAACAGTATTTACTACATAGGCACTGTCTGTATACACATTAACTGAGCAATCCTTAATACTGTATTTTCTAAAGCATAAGCAACATCTGCTAGCTCAGCGTACTGAGAAGAGTGTGGAGTACAAGTGTGGGAATGAGTCCGCTGTGGTGTGACCACTAAAAAACCCATTATTTGGCTTACCATTCACATGATATGAAGACCCATCAGTATACCAATTTTCTGCAAAGGGTATTGGGGCAGTGCATGCAAGAAGATGAGGGAGGCTGAAAGTCAGTGGGCACTCATGGGATTCTCCAATGTAGAGGAAACTGGCAGGTAACAAGGTTGTCTTCTTGGGGTAATGTCCAAGTCTCATTGCAACAACATTAAAGTCCACTGTGACAGTCTCTGTGAGAAAAAAACAGTTTCTCCTGGTTCTAACAAGTAATTGAGCTGGGTGTGTGGGGTGTGTGGATAATAGACTTTTATAGTCCATTGATATAAGTAAAATGCTTAAGCACCCAAAAAATTGCTAGCAGATGCTTTTCACAAGCTGAAAACTTTTTTTCAACTTCTGTTAACACTCTTGAAGCATAGGCAAGTGGTCTGAGTTTGTTCTGTTGTTCTTGATGCAAAACAGCGCCTACGGTAGTTGGTGATACAGACACTTCTAGATGGAAAGGCAAGGCTGGATCAGGCTGGACAAGGAGGGTTGCTGCTGCTACTGCTTCTTTGAGTTGTTTTACTGCTGCAGTATGTTGTTCCTTCCAGTGTGGTCTGATGTCATCATCCACTGAGACTTTGAGAAGGCTGTAGAATGGTCTCGCCAGTTCAGCTTAAGGGGGAATAAAGTCTCTGTGGTAGCTAGTTAAACCAAGAGGGGACTGCAATGCTGTTTTTGTAACAGACAGATCAAGTCTCTGAATTGTCTTTACCTTCTCTGCGTCTGGTTGCTTTCCACTGGGGGTGATGGTGATGCAAAGGAAAGTCAACACCTCCTTTACTAGCTGACACTTGTTTGGATTAACTTTGAGTCCTGCCCTTTGCAGCAACTGCAATAGTTCACTTAGTAGCTTAAGATGTTCCTCTTCTGTTTTGGTGGCTAACAGCAAATCATCAACATATTGTAAAACAGCTTCAGGCTTGGAAAATAGGTTAAAATAGTAGCCATTCTTTTGTGGAGCACAGTGGGGGAATTGCAGAAACCCTGGGGCAAGCGGGTCCAGGTCAATTGTCTATTGCCCCAGGTGAAGGCAAACATGTACTGAGAAGCCTTATGTATAGGCACACTCATAAAACCATTTGCAATGTCCAGTGTGCTGAAAACCTTGGCTGAGAGAGGGATTAGGGACAGTAGTGATGGAGTCTCTCGTACTATAGGGGCACATGCTGGGGTAACGACATTTAGCCTTTGGTAATCAATACTAAGGCAATAAGTACCACCTGGTTTAATCATGGGCCAAACAGGAGACTTAGTAGTGGATTCACACTCTCTCAGAACCCCTTGCTGCAGTAATGACTGTATAATAACATCTATATCAGCCTTGCACTCATTTGGAATCTTGTACTGTTTTTGTGCTACATGAGCTTTTCCAGTTATAACTTCTTCTTGTTCTAACAAACCACAATCATGTTTGTTTTTAGCAAAAACCTCTGCATGCTGATTAATTATCTGGCTTACAAGAGGAGAATCATATTTAGGGAAGGGCAAAGCATCTGGACTTTTAAAAGCAGAAATAGCATGCACATCTGAGACAACAACAATTTCATTATCTGTCTTGCAAGCTGTGTGCAACCAAAGGCAATTGACTGTATAATCAATTACAGCTGCTGTGGACCTTAAAAAGTCTGACCCCAAAATACCATTTTGATTAGGCAGATTCAGTAAATGTGCATCTAAACCAAAGGTACATCCATTTATAGTTATCTTAGCTGGCTTAGCCTTAATTGCTGTAGCATCAGATCCTTGAAAGACAGCATAATAACTTCATTAGTTGCAAGTGGGTGCATTTCAGGTTGTGAGGTATGTATGAAAGACATGGAAGCTCACGTATCAATAAGCATTGTCTGCTGCAGGCCTCCTGTTACATCGGCTTGAATGATAGGTCTGTTCCAGTCATCCCTCTTAAATCTCACTATCGGCTGTAGGGAGGCCAGACATCCCTATAGGGAATTAGTAATTTCACTTACTGCTTGCACAGCAGATAACTTTTGCATCATTTGGGTCATTTTATTCAATTTCTTAAGAATTTCAGCATTGGTGGGTGTTATGCCCCCCAGTGACTGAGGCTCAAACTGGAATGGCTGAGCAAAAGCTGGTGCTAATGCACCTGGAGGGGCATGGTACATTCCGGGGGAGTATTGTGGCACGGGTTGTTGGGTTGGAGGTTGCAGGTAGGGGCATCTAGATTTTATGTGCCCAGGCTGTCTGCTGTTATAGCAGCTGATTACCTGCTGTGGGTTAGGGTTGGTTCGAGGGGGTCCTTCCATGGCTGGTACTGGACCCTTTTTGGTGGGAGAAGTGGCCTTAAGCATTGTTTCTGCTTGTCTGATCATGGTTACGAGTCTAGGGTAGGTGGTTGTTTCATCTACTGTGGCCCCTAGGAGTGACTGTAGTTCTGGAAGCAGGAAAGCCAACCCATATACACAAAATAGCCTTTCTCCCCAAGCAGCGCCTGGCTCCCACTTTTTCTGAGCAGCCAGGGTGAATGCCTGATGGAAATCTACGTTCCTCCTGCTACCAAGGATATTACCTCATGTAATAAGTTTGCAAACACCTAATTTTGTCCTCCTAGTGCCGTATCTCACAATGCCTGTCTAAGAGAAGGATGCAAACAATGCAATATAACATCTCTTGTATCTAGTGGTCTTAATTCCTCATGTGTCCTTAGAAAGATTTGGATTTTTACGTTTAACTCTGACAAATCATCTTCTGCATTTATCTGTCCCAACTCCTTGCCTAAAAGCTGCTACATCCTTGGGGCTTAGCTGCCGCTCTTCAGTAAGGGTAGTGGTAACTGGTGGTGGTTGCGGGGGATCGGGGTCACCTGCGGGTGCATCTGCTGCCCGAGGTGGAGTGGGGTCCTGACGGGTTTGTGCAGTTGTAAGCACTGGTGCCATAAGTGGCTGCTTCCTAGGTGGTGGCACAGGCATCATTGCAGCTGATGGGAGAGGGGGTGCATATTCAGGTGGGGGTGGCAAGTACTTTGGGTCAAGCTGCCTTTGCCTAGAATTTACACAGTCATCACAGTATTTTTGACAATGCTCTCTCCAATCTGCATCGTCTATTTCCCTCCCAATTTATATTATTACCATCATCATTATTATTTCCATCCCTTAAGGGGACACCACTACAAGCATCCACCACTGCCTGATGTCTTCCTAACTGGGCTTTTAACTCTTTAACGTGCCATTGGCATTCTCGGTGATCTATATTGGGCTTAGAGGAGGTTGTGACTTGTGAGAGGCATCTTATAGCCCCTTGTGCCTCCTCCAAACATTTTGTTAACTGTTTCCTCTCTTCCTCTAAGAATTGGTTGTCTAACATTGCTTGACCTGCAGTCGCCTCTTTAGCAGAGGCACATTGAGCAGTAAAGGAGAGCAATTGGTTTTCCTCAGTTAATTTTCTAATTTGCTCTCATAATTTTTCTTTTGCTGCTATAAGAGCCTGTACTTCCTCTTTCCATTGACCTGCTATCCAGCAGGCACCAAACACAAGGGCATTTGTGCCTTCTTTGTGTGACAGACTCTTTTCCTTTAAACATTTTTCCACATGCCCTTGGGCTTGTTTCCATGGGTCTTCAGACCCTTTCATACACTTAATTAACTCCTGAGCACATTTACTCTTACTAAGCTTTTTCTTTAGCTTCTCCATAGATTTTTACCTGTAGGTTCAAGTCTATTCAAACACTTAGAGTTTGTGTAACTCTTTTTCCCAGCTCCACAGTTAGGGTATGACCCTTATCTGCGCAGACTCTGCTTAGATTACAAAAAAAATGCTTTACCAAATTACCAGAATTTACACCCAACCAGGCTCCTGGCTGGCTCACCAATTTTGTAAATAAACCAAATGTGCCTCACTGAGACAGTGAGGCTGCACACTATGCAGGTTCCTGGTTGGTAATTCTCAGTAATTCATTAAGGTCACTACACTGTATTATTTGCCAAATTAATTGTAATTTATTAGTATAGTATCAACAAGACTAGCTAGAAAAATCCTATTGTAACAATAAAGATGCACCCTGACAGGATGAATGGTCCTAATTTACAGAAAGAGATGCATTCTAGCATAATTTGTAAACATTAGAAACATGTAAGCTTAGGGCCAGATAAACTGTTATTTACCCAATATATAAAGAGAAACCAGAAAAATCCTATTTTAACAATAAGAATGCATCCTGCCATGATTAATAATCCTAATTTACAAAAAGGAATACATGCTAACATTATTTCTAGGCATCAGATAGCCTGCTACTACCTGGGTGTACCTATTACAATTTAATTCTAAACAGCCAATGAGGCAGTCCCATTGGGGTGTTTCGAACTTACAATCTAAACAGCTAGTAATATTTGTATTACAGGGCTACAGGTTTTCAGAGACAATGAAAACATACTTCCCTTCTCTCTGGATCCTTTGAGTGCTATGGATAGTCAGATCTTAGATTTCTTTCCTCTCGAAGAGACACTGGACATGACACCCAGGTCCTGTACTTATATCCAAATTTTTTACATCAAAAATGCATAGTGGAAATTTCCAAAACTACTACAGCAAGTTTTAGCCTAGACACTATGTCATTCAATAACATTATGAGACAAGGGTTTGAAAGTACATAGGCCATAAAATACCTTGGTCATAAGATACATTTGTCACTTTGTGAGACAGGGGAGTGCTGTGTATCATCACCCTTGGATGGTCAGGGGCTTTTACCTCATTAAAAATAACATGCTTTAGGAGATAGGAAACAAAAAGAAAAGGGCTTTTACTCTTTTTAAAATAAATTGCTTAGAACTGCAAAAAAAAAGCCTTCCAGTAGATAGTGGCCAAAGCAAGGATATAATTATTTCTTATCAGCTTTTTGTTATACATATTTTTAAACACAAGCAATTATGAGATGAGGAACTGTACCGGCTAAGGCTAGACACTGGTTACTTGAAGCAGCCGCATCTTATCTTGACTATGACCTTTTAGGTCACTGAAAGACAGGTTTTGTACAAAGTATTTCTGCTGAGCAGATCAAAGCTAATTTTGCTTAAAACATCTGTTCCTAATCATTACTTATTCTACAAGTATCATTTACAGGGCCTCAATTACCTGGCAAACCTGGGCACCCACATACATACAGTATTAATTTATATGGTGGTATCATTATTATTTGCATGGTTTCAACACTTACTTTTCAAACCCCTGCACTTACATACATATTAATTTACATGGTGGTATCATGTAGTTATCTGCTAGCCACTTGCAGCCTTTCACTAGCCACTTGCAGCCCTTCACTAGCCACTTTCAGCCCTTCACTATCCACTTTCGGCCTCTGAAAGCCTTTTTGCACCTTTTCTATCTTCTCAACCTTTTGGTTAACCAACTATATATATAAATGTTGCTGTTGGTAAACTTGTATAAAACTTTTTGTCACTGGTCACTTTCAACACTGGGTCCAAACTACAACTGGTTGGTCACAATGTCTGGATGATCATCACTATGTCAGTGATTACAGGTCAGCTAAAGTCAGACCAGGTAAACTGAGGGCCCGACATCTCCTGCCGACCATTGCAACTTCTGCTAGAGTGAGCCAGACAAATATAGGACCTGATTGTGGCAATCTTATCTGCAAAGAATTGAGCAAACTTGTCACACCATTCCTGTGACAAGGCTCCTCCACACTGGAGACAGGTTGGATTGCACAATCTGTCCACAGTCCAGAAGAGCTGGGCTGGTCAGTTCTGTGCAGCAACAATCTCCCTGGACAGGAATTCTGCCTTCTTATGGGTGATTGCTGACTGACAGACCACATAGTGGTCCATCAATCTAAGTTTGTCACAATCCAGGCCTGATTTCCACCAGCTCTGCTCTAGCTTTTGCCCCACTCTCCTCAGCTCCTTCAAGGTCTCATCAAACCATGGAAAACTTGGGCAGAGGGTAAGGCACAAACACGAACAGGTGCTATGGAATCCAGGGCCACCTCCACCACCTTGTTATAGGTAAGTACTAGATCCCCTGGATCCATACATTCACTTGGCACACCCGATCAGTCCAGTACCCTCATTGGGCCATCTGGAGTAACACCCCTTAAAGGACGGTACCAGACCATCTCCGTAGGGGCAGACCTACTCAGGGGAGCCACGAAACTGAACTCGATGGCGTGATGGTCAGACCACCCAACTGGCTCTACCACCAAATTGGATATCTCCATCCCCAGGAGGAGCACCAAGTCCAATGAGTGCCCTCCAATCTGGGTTGAGGAGGTAATAACCTGTGTAAGACCCAGCACACTCATTAACTGGTGGAAGTCTTGACCAAACTGTGAAAGTTCATTGTCGACCCAGGCATTGAAATCCCCTAGGATCAGCCATCTGGAGGAATATAATGGCAAGTCGACAATGAAGTCTGCGACTTCCTGTAGGAAAACTTTCCCATCTCCTGGTGGACGGTAGATGAGAAGAATCCTCCACCCTACACCATCACCCTGGATACACTCAAAGGAATTGGTGGTCCCCACTGGAACCTCCACCAGGTTCAGTTATGATCTAAAACAGATAGCTACAAATATCTTGTGATGTCCCATACAGCATCATTTTTTTTAAACTGTGCATGTTTGCTAAGTATGTGACTCACCACCAGATTTACTGCATGTGCAAGCCCTTCTTTATATCTCTTGGAAGCCCAGCCTTGGATACTAGCTTCCCTCCACTGCTGTACTGTAATTCTCAGCTGAGACTGGCATCATACATTAACCCTTTCATAGTGTCATAGTGTCATCAGGGATGGGCATGGCAACAGGAAATCTTCTATGTTTAGAGGTATGTTGGACTACTCACTAGAGGGTTCCATTCTGTTTCAGATATGCACTCCACACATTTTTCCCTGACCAGAGGGTGAGCTTAGCTGGCAGCATCCTTTGGGCACAGGACCACAAATGCCCCCCTAAATGGTGAACACCCCTCTTCTACGGGACCCTTCCAGTACTGTATGACTGGCAGGGATTCCTCTTGAAGGGTGGCCACTTAGGTTTCACACACCCTCAAATTGTGTCCCCAAACTACTCTCAGGAATTAACAGTGATCTACACTAAATGTCCCAAGATCCCATCCCAGGTATTTCCACTGATGTCTTTCACCTGCCTCAGGAGGTTACAAGGCAACTGAGAGTCAGAATGAATTAGTTTCAAACATTGGATTCATCAGCAGCTGTAAGGTGAGAGGTTCTTGCCACCTTAGGGCATTCTGGCAAGTGACCATTTTGAAGAAACCTCGAGAGCACCATGGCACCCTTCTCACCAGTACTATGTTCCACCCACTGGTCTCACTAAGCCAGAGTCACTACCAGTTGTTATGCTCTGGGTCTGACATCTTAGTAACCTACCCTCACCTTGCTGGTGAAATGATGAGGTTGTTACATGTGTAACCCCTAGGTGGTGCTATCCCAAGGGAAACTACCCCGGCCTGCTTGGCTAGTTGCAGATTAAAGGGCATGAGTAATGAAACGGTGCTCCATCTGGAGTATAGGTTGTTAGTGTAGCTAACTCTTGTTAGCTCTCCGGGACACTGTAACTCAATGTTCCTCTAATTTTTAGTCTCTGTGGATGGCGATTGATATGTGTGTGGTACTTTGTGCAAAAATTGATTCATGTGCGAAATTGGGTGGCCCAAACAAGTGGTATATTTTATTGCCAGTAAACAGTAGAAAATATAACCAAACACTCAAATACTCAATGCAAAGTATAAATATACATTCTGACACAGTCCGAAGCTTGAATGTGCATTGTGCACCATAACAGTATGAACTGTAAACATGTGTAAACTATGTCTATTTTAAAGAGTGTTGCATGCATCTAAAAGGGGTGCTGCTGATGATGCATTGCTAAGAAATCAACATTTACTGTTTTTCTCTCCTGTCTTTCCCATTCTTCCAGTGGACTTATATTTTATTAAGATCCATTTTTCCACCAGATGTTAAAAACAATTTTGTTCACATCAGCATATCTAAATGGTTTTCTTCCAAGCAGTTTCTTTGTTTGCTCTTAATGCAGTTCATGAAGCTGAAGCCTCTTTCACAGTCAGCACTAGAAGCTTGGAATGTAGTAGTAGTAGTACAATTTATTGTTCCGCATAAAGCATTTACTGTATACTAAAATCAGGACAAAATACATAGTAACTATAAATAGACAATAAATAAATCAACAAGGAACTTAAATATGTTTACAGTGTAATTCAATTTAACAGAGTATCTTTTTACATAAAAAAACCTCCACAGAACTTCAAGTTCCCCTAATAAACTTTAAAAATGAGTTGAGATGAAGAATCTTGTAAAGATCTCTTCCATGTTCTTCTCTTTCATAGTAAACAAATATTCCAAATGATCTTCCCGGGGGAGGCTGAGATCCCCCAGCAATTTTTCCTAGTTGATTCGTACCTAGAACACAAGAGTACCACATGTTTGAGATCATCTATAGTCCCCACTCCACATTTACAATATGGAAAAAGTATCCCCTCTCTTTTGTCTGAAATGAATGCATTGAGCATTGTAGTTTTCAGTTCCAAATCTGGTATAGATTCTTCTTTGTTTAGGACAAGTTAAAAAAAGAGAGATATGGCTCATATCCCAATGAAATCTTTACTTTTTTTATAAAATCCATATAGCTTAAGCTTGGAGAGTTTAACACAGAAAGAATTTATGTCTTAAGTCAATAAGCCTCAATTTGACATCCTGCCTAATCTCCTCAAATGGTCTCATGTAAGTTTTATACAAGAGGTGGCTAAATCTGGCCAGCATTATTGTTTCCTTAATAAGTTGAATAAAGGGATGTACATATCTCATGCTGGCCAATCTGATTGCTTCCACTACACACATTCTGGGATATCTTTGTAGGGGCAAAAGAAAAAGTTTTAACAGAAAGAGAATCTGTTGTTCACAGATGAGAGAAGTCAAGGAATGTTGTCCTACCTCCAAGGCATGAATACAGCTTGGAGCTCCATTTAAAAATATTAAGCTATATCTATAGAGTTTATTCAGAATTATTTCTAATTCTCTAACCTTAGTATAACCCCAGATTTCAGAGGCATATAACATGATCTTTCTTAGTTTAGTATTAACAACTCTTAATACCCTGCTCACTGATGACTTCCTCATCTTGCTGTTAAATATTTTAAGGGTGTTTACAGAAGATCCCATTTTAAATTGAATAGCTTCCAAATGTTTGGTCCAAGATAGGCTATAGGCAAAATGGGCACCTAAATAGTCATAACACAACAGTGTCTATATGGTTACCATTTAGCCTAAAGCCTACCGTATTCTTGGTTTGAGAGCCAAAAACTACAACGTTGGTCTTGCCGAGATTAACTTTTAGTTTCCTTTGAGAACAGAGAGATTCAAAGTGATCAAGTTTTCCTTTAAGATCTAGGACTGAAGTAGAGAGCAAGACTAAATCGTCTGCTTATGCTAAACGTTCAATCCTTTGATCATTAATTTTTGCAGTATGGAAATCTGGGTTACCAGCTGATCCAAGACTGTATTAATGTAGATGTTAAATAGAGTGGAGGCCAAAATATACACTCCTGTCTGTCCCTCACATTTGTCTCAAATCTATCAGTTAGATGACCATATTGATTGTACTGGATCCTTGCCCCCATATTTTCATAGAGTCTATTAATAACATCAAGAAGAGAGGCCTCCAACTTCAGATCCCTTAATGTAGCCCAAAGGATTTTTCTACTAATGCTGTCAAAGGCCAAGGAGAAGTCCACAAAACAGCAATATAATCTGTTTTTTCTCACTTTAATATCCTTCCAGATCAGGTGCTGAAGCACATAATAGTGTTGTACTATAGAACAATCCTTCCAGAAACCGTTCTGTGCCTCATTCGATACTGAGTTCTCCTTGACCCATGACAGCAATCTGCCCAAAATTATCCTAGACAAAATCTTATGAGAAACATCTATCAAACTAATAGGCCTATACATCCTTGGGACATTCGGATCCTCTTTTTTAAAAATTGGGAAGATAACACTACCTGCCCAACTGGCAGGGTAAGAGTACCCCTGAACCAGGCCATTAAACAGTAAAAGAAGAAAAGAAATCCATCAGTTGGTAAAAACCTTATAGCGATCACCTAGGACCCCATCTGGCCCTGGTGCTTTATTTGTCTTAAGGCCAATCAGTGCCATCCGGATTTCGTCCTCTGTGATCAAGATAGGTCTTGGAAAAATTTCATCCTCCTGTATTTTGAAGGCATCAGGCGTCTCCTGCTCTTCATGAGAATAATAGAGCTTGGAGAAATGAGATGCCCAGACTTCAGGTGTAATATAGGCTTCAATCTTATTGGCATATCTATTATATCTCTGGGCAACAATATTCAAAAATCGCCTTCCATCCCTATCCAAAACAGCCTGCCTCAGTTTTTCCCAAAGTCCCTGAGTTTGTTTATGTCTCTCCCATTCAAGAATTTTCCTATATTTTTCTCTTTCAGTCTTTAGCAATTTAAAATCTGCTGCAGACTTATTTCTTTTCTTCTTATGCTGTCTTAGTTTTCTTCCAAACTCTTTCTTTGCCTGTAGGCATACCGAATTAAACTAAGACTTTTTATAAAGGGACCTAGGACGGTACGTTGTTTTACATCTAGGCCCAAGTAAAGAATGAATAGTTTCCCAATTCTCAAAATATTAAAGGCCTTACTTTTGTCCAGGACCAACTTGTGAATATTACCTAAGACTCCTGTACTAACAATTTCTTTGACACTAGCTTGATGAATCAGCTCCCATCCAATCTTTCTCTTGTTTATGACTTCCAGACTCTCTTCCTGTTGTGCCTCACTCCCTAAAGTTCCAAAAGGGCATTTGATGTTAATTACAATAGCACAGTGTGCTGATTCCAATCTATCCATGACCTGTAACTTTTGGATCAGCTTTACTGCTTCCAAATTGGTCCAAACCTAATCAGGGGTTGAAGAGTCAGTAGGTCCTCTACATGGTAAGGATCCAACTAGATCGACCTGAGTTCTACCATTTAAAATACATAAATTTCTACTGGCTAAGCCCACTAGCAATTCCTTACCTCTGAGGTTAGATTTTAGATCCTCAGCAGTCCTAGTATATGAGATATTTGGATTAATTATAGATATTGTATGGATCATATCTGAATATACATCCTCCAAGAAATGAGAAGGAATTCTGGCATTAAAGTCTCCCAAAATAATTATAGGACAAGGTATACTGTTATCTGACAATTCGTCAAGTGCCATTTTCAGATCCTATATGAAAAGGTCAGTGGGATCAGTAGCTCTATTGCGAGGGGGAACATATATATATTGCAGAGAATGATCTTCTCTTGTCCCTTGCTAATCATTAGAGCCAAAATACCCTCTGACTTAGTAGAAATGTTAGTGATCTGAAAATTTAGAAAAGTTTTGATAAAAAAGGAAATACCCCCTTTAAACCTTCCAAACTTATTATCTTTAGTTGATGGCAGAGTAAAGATAGAATATCCCGACAATTTGGGAGTTACATTTTCTGTACACCATGTTTCTTGCAGTCCAATAATATCAAAATTATCCAGAAATCTCAGTACTTAAGGGTCAATTATTTTAAGATGGATGCCCTCAATATTCCATGAAAGTATAGAACGGGCATCCACATCTCGATCCCCAGCTCCCTTATCCAAATCTAGCTGGCATTCAGAGTTCATTTGTTTGATATTATCTACAGGCTGCATTTGCCAGGATGGATCAATAACTGTCAGCGGCCAGTAGGTATTAGGGTCAATTAGGTTTCCAAAGTCAATCAGGGGGTTATCTGTCTCTAAGATTGATTCTGGACTATCCTTTGTCTGTTTAAACCATGAAAAGACTTCAGCCAAGTCTAACCTGTTAACTAAATGCATTTCCAAACAATCCAGCTTGCTGGCCAGAGAAAGCAAGCTGCTAGCTGTATGAGGATTTTTAAATGTAATATCAAACTGTGTTATGGGCTCAGGGTCTCCATATAACTTTATGGACTCCACCATGTTTCTGGAGATATAACATCCTAATCCTCTTTCCAAGAATAGCAACAAATCTTCCCTAACTTTTCTATGAGAATCCTTGAGTGAAACCTTCCACCCAAAGATAGTTATGGTCTTACTCAGCCATACTTCTCTCTGCTTCAGTACATGATCCTCTATCACTCCCAAGATTTTTCTCTGTGCTATCGTAGCCTTCTCACTCTGCACCTCCCTATGGAGAATCTGTTCTGGGGAATGATAAGACTGTGTAGGAACCTCTATACATGATAGCTTCATGTTTAGCTTGGAATGTAGCACATACATCAATAAGTTTAGCCACCATGCTATACTGCACATTAGTCAAAACCAAGTGGATCATGTCAGTAAAGGATTTTAATGATCCTCCTTTATTTCTTCATTGTACTGGCTAACAATTTCTGCCCGGTCCACTGATGAAAATAAATAGTCCTATTATTTACTGTACAGTCTCTCAATATTTGATAAACCAAACTCAAAGCTGCAATATGACACCACTGAAAAATCAAAGGCAGATCAGTCAGAAAGTTCACCTGCAGGAAATCAGCTGTCCAGATGGTCACATAACAGGCCAATGAATTGAAAAATTGCTGTTTTGCTTACTTCAGCTGTGCAATTAGCCAAAAGCAGTTTTACTGGTGAGCTCCAGTAGACAGTTTTATCCAGGTACTGGCTTCTGAACTTTTTTTATTTTTGCCTTAGCAATCTGTACAGCTTCAACTTGTTAGACCACTTTCTGAAACATCCTAGACAACTCTGCCAACTCCAAAAGTTTGTTTGTTAGTTTGTTGATAGTTGAATTTTGTTGACCTGGTAAGCCCACTGGGCCTAGAAGTCCCTTTATCAGGGATGACCGGGGAGAGGGGGGGGATACAGATGGTAAGCAACTGAATTTGAACCAGATTAAGCTGTCGGTGGTATTTTTTTTAGTGAGTGCATCATTTAATACTGTTAAGGCAATGTGGTATTCAGGGTTGGATAGCTTCTTAAAGCAGTATTTAGCAATGGGATCTTTGATGAATGCATGCATGCAAAATTGTATGTCATGTCATTTACCCTAGGTATGGTTTACAATAACTATGCTGGGTATTGTCAGGCTCAGTGAGGGGTTTAAAATGTATTTTTGCAATGTAGTGAGTGAGTCAGTGTGATATGAGAGAGGAGATGCATTTAGGAAACTGTAATTCTCTTCCATTCTGGATCTATACTAAGAGTAGTCTGAATTTATGAAATTAAATGAAAAGGACATTTGTTGCACTGCTATTTCTTGTTGTCCATTTTAGAATTACTATCCCCATGTAGCTAACATGGGCAACCTTTTACATGTACTGATTCGTTGAATCTCAAATGTGTGTATAATGTGAGTCTCTGTTCTAAAGAGAAGTGCAATCTCATCTCTCTAAATATATGTACAGTCTTGTACTGAAAAAAAAATTAACACGCTTTCAATGGTGAGGCATTAAATCCATTATAAACACATTTTGTATGTGAGACATTGCTGGGGGAGGAGGCAGATTACACTGAAGTTGTGCAACTTTAAAACTGAAATAATATAATATACACCCTATGTCAGAGAATCTCTAGCATTGCTTTGTTGGGGGGAATCTACCAAACAAATAAAACATGCCATTTCTGTGAACAGCAGGGGAGTACTGTTCATTATCAAGTACTGTCTAACTGAAAAGAGGTGTCAAGCCAAAAACATTGCTGTAACTGCAAAGCCGATTGGTTGGAATTTTGCAGCTCGATTCCATTGTTCAATAAGTGGAGCAAGAGCGATCCAGATGTCTGGCTTGTTAACTGCTGACTTGTTAAAGTTAATGAGTTGTGGCCTCAGAGGTGGGCATACAATGTTTCTTTCCCATTCACTTTCATGTCCTGCTGTCTGAGTCTTAAATCTGAGTGATGACTGTAGTCACTACTTTATGAACATGAGTATCCCTGTCAGCTGCTTTGTGCGCTACTACTGAAGCCGTGTGTGGGTTATTTCAGACTGCTGTGTGGGTGAACGCACACCTTAGGGGAAACATAGACTGTAACCCCCCCTTCCCCTCTAGTGGCCTAGACAGTATGCAACAAACACTTTCACAGTAGCCCCTATTCAGCATACAATTCCTCACAATGTTTGCACTTACCAACAGGGCTGGTTCCACTAGTTCGACCCTAGAGACCCCCTGTAAAACAAAGTTAGGCACAGCAAATAACAACAGAACAGTGCTTTTGGTACAAACTGGAACCACAGTCAGATTAAATGCAAAAAGAGTTAGATCTGATTGATTCAGGGGAACTGAACAAGGAAGGGGTGTAATCAGGTTGACTGATTCTATAACTGATCTTGTCGGGCAACTATGCATGCACTTTTAAGTCCCTCAACACAGTCACACACACGCTGGGTGCCCAGTTGGTGAGACAGGTTAGCCTGATGCATTGCCTGGGGTAGGCCAGTGTTGCAGCTGGTTGGGGCCCTGTGATGAAAAGAAAAGACACGCACAACCACACACAATTTGTAATCCAGAGCTAGGAGGCTCAATTCGTGAAGATTAGGCAAAACAATTAGATCAGATGACACACTTTGATTAAGCTGTTGTTGCAAGGAGCTACCCTGGTGTTTACTCATGCTACCCAGTACAGGACACAGGTTGGATGAAATGGAGACTGCAGGATGACTTGCTGGTTTGCCATGAAAAGTGGGGCTCACACGATTCATCGTGGTGTCATTCCTGTTCATGATGTTGAGCCGGGGGCTGATCTCCTGGCATGTCTCTCATTGATGGTCTTCACTGTGGCATGAGTAGCTGGCTGGGCCAGTGTGGCAAGACCCAGGCTGGATAGAACAGTTCAGATTTGAGTCTGGTAGTGCTGGATGCAGCTTACAGCAAGCGTGGCACATCTACGCAGTGGGGGAACCAAATCGCGACCCACTTACAACAAACAGCACATTTATAGTAAAGCATTCACTATACAGTACCACAATGTGGGTAGCAGTCCGGCTGCAATATCAGTGTCTGTGAGCAAAACCAGGAATTGTGTGGTAAATGGATGTCCTGACAGGCCAATCGTGTTCAGCAAATCTTCGGTCTTCTTCAGGTTTAAATCTAGTCACTCTTCAGTGGCTTTGTTACACTCCAGTTCGGATACAGTCCGATTGCTAAACCTTTCAAAGGATTCCCTCTCTAGGAACAGCAGGCAGACAAGACAAACTCAGCCCTTCCACCAGTCTCCCACATGAACTAAGCAGAAGCAGGTACTTGAATCACTCTTTAAAATAAAAATTAAAAAAAATGAATCACTCAAGCTGTTTACTCTCTAAGCTCTACCTCCAGACTGATTCACTGTAGCAGCAGCTTGGGAATTTCCCTTCAGTCCAAAAGGTTGGATTTGTTGATTCATCTGTCTGTCAAAAGCAAGGGCTCCCCCTCCAGGTGCATTTAGGTGCCATAGTCTTAAAACTACAATTCCTACAGAAATTCACTCCCACAAGACCCCTGGGGACAGACTCTATTTTAGGGTCCCCACAGGTACTGATTGGCCCATTCTGGCAGTCCAGGACCAAGATGATGGTGATAAACAGAACTGTCCATGCTGCAAAGAAGGCAGGTTAGACAAACTAGAATATCATTACTATTCTAATAGATAATCAGCAAATAAGTACAGCTTCTAATACAGCTCCCCTCTGCACAAACAGCAATGGCAGAATGGAGCAATTATCTGGCAGCCCAGGCAGGACTCAAGCATAGAAACACTCAGCCCCCTCCCAGATTAAATAAGCACCACATTATAGTCAGCTCTTAAAGAGACAGAGCAGAGGCATTAAGGCACTCTCACAAAAATACTTTTAAAATACTAAGACACAGGATACCAGCCTGGCAGTGGGTACTTAGGCAAGCCAAAGTAAAACTTTTCAGGAACCCCCATTTGTAGGGGGGGTTACACCCTTCTCTGCCTGGAAAAACTTGGCATCCGCATCAAGTCTGTGCCATCACAATATTGAAAATTCAATATATACGAGACATTCGTGACATTAGTATAGTATGAAAATAATATCTGATGCATCAGTTAACATAAACTTATCACATTACTATACCTTTTCAATACACTTCATGCTACTGTATCCATATTGACAACACTTATGCATGTTCCATACATGTAATACTGATTCCACTATGATTTACATACTATTAACATTATAATACTGATTCAGGATATAGCTTCTTGTACATTAAACAGTGTAAGAGGGGGCCCTTCCCCATCAGCTAACTTGGGGCTGGATGGGGCAGGGGTACCATACTGAGAAGACAGAACAATTAACCTGGAGTTGGCAGACAGGCTCAGCTTGGGCAGTGAGCTCTGAGAAATGCAAACACCTTTGTGAACCACATTGAGAGGCAAATCCACTGGCCTCCCAGAAGAGTCATAACTGAAATGTAGTACTGACTTAACAGGTCACCCAGATTTTCTGGAGGGAACAGACACAGGCCCTGGGCGGTCAACACTTGAATTGATTTCTCCTCCTGTAGTGAGGGATGCCTCTGCACTGGTTGAAATGTCCAGAATGGGAGCACTATCAGATCCTTGCTCTGCAGACTCTGTTTCCACAATACTTTGTTCATAATTATCTTCTGAAGAGGGACCAGGTTGCTCATTCTGCAGAGACTCAGGTACAGTTAGACTTTGTGGCACTGAAGGGGTGCTGTCAGCACTTTCATATTGTCCTTCAAGTTCTGGTATGTCACTAGGGAGAGTTACCACATCAGATACCTCCAGGGGTAATTCAAAAAGCTCCACGAGACACAAAGATTCTGCCACTTCAGATGCAATACTCTGCACTTCACTTTCAGGGAGCATTGGCTCTACAAAAGAAGCTGGAGGGTTATGCAGTCTTGAAGGGCCAGCTTCATCCCCACAATTTTGCATAGGGTTACCTCAAAACAGTTGACTCAGTTCATAGAAAGGGTAATAAAAAACATAGAAACATAGAATTTGACAGCAGATAAGGACCACTTGGCCCACCCAGTCTTCCCATTTCCCTACCTAATGGATAAGCTGCAGATCCTAGTTAACCAGCAGCCTACTTCTTCCTACCCCCACCCCCTAGAATTGCCTTATGACTGTCCCATGCATGCTTGAATTCCACCACTGTTTTTGACTCCACAACCTCCTCCAGAAGGCTGTTCCATGCATCTAGAACCTCTCTGTGAAAAATACTTCCTTAAATTACCTCTGAGCAGCCCCTCTATCTTCAAATTGTGCCTCTTGTTCTTGCACACCCTTTTTTTGAAAGATGCTACCTCTTGGACTTTGTTGATTCCTTGAGGTACTTGAAAGTTTCTATCATGTCCCCCTCCCTCCTTTCCTCGAGGCTATACATATTAAGCTCCTTAAGTCTCACTTCATATGTCTTCCAGTGCAGACCCTGCACCATTTTAGTTGCCCTCTCTGACAGCTTCCATCCTGTTTATGTCTTTGCAGAGACTGGGTCTCCAGAACTGCACGCAGTACTCCAGGTGGGGTTTGACCAGCTGTCTGTACGAAGTATAATAACTTCCTGTTTTCTACTGGTGATGCCTCTCTCTATGCATCCCAGTATCCCCCCAGCCTTCCTTGCTGCCCTCTCACATTGCTTGCCCACCTTTGGGTCATCTGATATGAATACCCCCAGGTCCCTTTCCAATTTTGTTGTTGTTAGTATCTCACCCCCATTGTGTACTCCTTCCTGGGTTTTTGTTTCCCAGGTGCATTACCTTGCACTTCTTAGCATTGAATCTAAGCTGCCATACATTTGACCATTCCTCTAACCTTGCCAAGTCCCTTCTCATCCTTTCCACCCCACCTTGTGCATCAACTCTGTTGCAGATCTTTGTGTCATCTGCAAAGAGACATACTTTTCCTTCCAGTCCCTCTGCAATGTTGCTTATAAAGACATTGAAAAGGTGCTAATCTGCTGGCTTCACTTATGCTTGTCTTTTGGATGAAGGGTGCCCAGCATGTCCAGAAGGGTGCAGTTAAAGCGTTCTGGTTGAGGGTCCCCCTGTGGGTGATAGGGGGCAGTTCTTGACTTCCGCATCCCCCACAGAGAGAGAGCATTTCTTTGATTAACCTACTTTCAAAGTCTCTGCTTTGGTCAGAATGGATAAGCATTGTCACACTCACTGTCGTCAGAAGTGGACTGACAGTCACTACCATTCTGGGCCTGCCGAGGGGAAAGCCTTGAATCTGTAACAACTGGGGAAGGTTGACTGTCTCTTTTTAGCAGCAGCACAGGTCACCAGCCCGGGGGGGGGCAATGTCTGATGGTTCAGCATCAATAACTTGACTGATGGGCAGTAAGTGATTACAGTGCATGGTCTTGACAGCTTTGGAATTATTTTCCGGGGCACACCTTGTACACTGGTAGGTCATCCAGTTTGTCAATTACTACATGAGGAAGATGGTGCCATCTCTCAGGAATTTTGTGTTCTCCATGCAGTCCCAAATTGCGTAGTAGTACCCTGTCTCGGGGCAACAACTCCTGGGCCTTCACTCATCAATCATGTCTTTCTTTGTTGGCAAGATTCTGCTTCACAGTCATAGTTTGAGCTAGTTGATAGGCATGATTCAACTGGTCTTTCAATTTCTGTATGTACTGTAAGTAGTTTTCAGCTCAGACCCCATCTGGAGAGACCCCAAAGCAGACATCAACTGGCAGTCAGGCCTCCCTCCCCGAACATGGGATGGTAGAGGTAGAACCCAGTAGCATCATTTTTGGTGCAATTGTACTTGTGTACCAAGGTGCTAATCTGCTGGCTTCACTTATGCTTGTCTTTTGGATGAAGGGTGCCCAGCATGTCCAGAAGGGTGCGGTTAAAGCGTTCTGGTTGAGGGTCCCCCTGTGGGTGATAGGGGGCAGTTCTTGACTTCTGCATCCCCCACAGAGAGAGCATTTCTTTGATTAACCTACTTTCAAAGTCTCTGCCTTGGTCAGAATGGATCCGCTGGGGGGCATCATAGTGGACAAATAATTTTTCCACTAGCACCGTGGCCACGGTAGAGGCCTTTTGATGTTTAGTTGGGAAGGCTTGTGCTTACAATATAAAATTATCAGTAACTACCAACACATTGTCAATGTTCATTTGATTGGGTTCTAAGCACAAGAAGTCTATGCAGACCAATTCTGGGGGGCACTGGTAGTGATATTGACAAGGGGGCCGCCTTCTGAGGCAGGGCTTTTCTTTGGAGGCAACAACTACAGGTTTTTACATGGTGCTTGACATCTGTCCCATCTTTGGCCAGTAGAATTGGGACCATAATAGGTCAATAGTTCTGTCAATACCAAGGTACTCCACGTGGTTGTGGAGGGACCTCAATACCAGCTGCTTGAAGACCATGGGTAGGACCAACTATTGCTTGTCTACCTGACCATGACAATCCACTGTCTCTCTGTATAACAACTGACCATGCAACTTTAACCTGGGGGCCTTCCTTGAACAATAAAGCAGTTCACAAGTCAGGGGACCACAACTTGGACACATCTTTCCCCACACGCAGGGTGTTAAGTGCTGGTTGAATCATGGGATCTTGGGATTGAGCCCACTGAATGCTGTCATTATCGAACTGAGGTAGTGCACTAATATCTAAAGCAGAGAAATGGCAATAGGCAGCCTGTATACAGGTATCAGGAGGGCCCAAGCAATCTATTAGGCAGTCCACTGTGTCCGCAGACACTTGTTCATCTTTATCAAACTTTTGACATGATGCTTTGATGTTAGGTTCAGACAATCTGAACCACTTGTTCTTAGAAGCTGGCTTTCATGACAGGGCGTCAGCATCAATGTGGTTTAGTCCCGGTCTGCATTCAACAGCATAATCATCAGTCGATAATGCAGACAGCCAATGGTGCCCAGTGATGTCCAGTTTAGCTGAAGTCTGCACATAGGTCAGTGGTTTATTGTCAGTCTTCACTAATATCTTTGCCCCATAGAGGTACTCATGAAACTGGTCAACTATGGCCCATTATAGGGCAAGGAATTCCAACTTGTGGGCCAGATAGTTCTGCTCCAATGGGGTCAAGCTCCTACTGGTGAAGCTACAGGTCTCAAGCCATCTTCATAGTCTTGATACAACACAGCCCCAAGGCCCTGCAGACTAGTCTCCATATGCAGAACATACAGCATGGTAGGATCAGCATAGGCAAGGACGGGGGCATGGGTGAGCTGGTATATGATTTCAAAGAATGCCGCTTCACTTTCGGGTGTCCACTGAGTCCCAAAAGGCTCTCCTGTTTGAAAATACACTTTGTCTTGTTCTTTGACAGACCCCTTTTTATGTTGATTGCACGTATGCGCAAGAAACATGTTGCATCAGCTTTCTCCACAAGCTGGTTGTGGAAGTGTCACACTGTTGTGCCCAATGCCCTCACAGCCTGCAAAGGCTTGTCCCCATCCCCCAATGCCATGGCATGCTGCTGCTGACACTAGTTCAGCCAGCGTGCCACAACCTTCTAAAAAATCAGCCGCTGCAATCAGGGGCCGCCTCATTATTGCAGCGTCAGCCATCCGCTGCAATGAGGGAGCGACCCGTCATTGCAGGGTGGGATGTAGGATCTGAGATATTGTTTGTGAACATGGCGGTGGCTTGACGCCATATTCACAAACAATATGTACCCCACCATGTTTATTTGCCGATGGGGAGCCCACTCCCAGTCGGCATAATGTAACCCCCCCCCAGTTTTATTGCCTGCCAAAGGGGTGCCCAATCCCCATCAGCAGAAATTAATTCCCCACCCTCCTTTTGTTGTTTACCGATGGGGGTGCCCAATCCCCCATCAGCTACAGCTGCCGTACTCCAAAACAACACTGGTTGCATGCTGGGAGCCCACCCCAGAATGCCACATGCCCCTTTTATTTTTTGCAGATGGGGGTGCCCAATCCCACATTGGCTACAACTGCCCCCCAAAACAAGAGTCTGATGTCACGCTGGGAGTCCACCCCAGCATGCCACATGCCCCTGTAAATGAAAAATGGTCCTGCAAAGTCTTTTTTGGTTTTTGCACCTGAAAAAAAGGAAACGGTCCCTCGTAGTCTCCCTGCCCCCCCACAATCTGCACCCACCCACTGCGCACCCTGCCTCCCCACACCCCCCCATACCCCATACTTACCTCCGGAGCTCGACACGATGATCTCCGCTGGACTGGGAACACGTCTGCACTCTTCAAAGCTGACCGCGAACTGAGGAAATGCCGGTAATCTATATAATGTAATAAATAGTTTTTTTTCAACTTTAGTGCATATCTCGGGCATTTTTGGTAATTTTTTCACCAAATTTTCAACATGGGGTTTTTGGGACCCCTCCTCATGAATTCTTGAACTGTCATGGCATTAATCAGCCCTGAAAGGTGGTTTCGCGTCACCGCGTGGAATCACTCTTCTGGGGCTGATTAACCAAATGACAGTGCCAGTGTTCATGAGGTGGGCTCTCAAAAAGCCTATGTTGCAAATTTGGTGGAAAAAATCAAAAAATTACTGTTTTATGAGCGTGCATTGCGCAGTTGCTACGTACACTCATAGCTTCACAAATTTACAATATTTTCATGCCAGATTTTCAACATTGGCATTTTGTCACACCTCCTTGTGAGCAGTACAGCTGTCATTGTTCATATCCTGGCCAAAATGTGTTTTCGCACTTCCGGCGCAGAATAGTGCTGTCGCTTGGGAAATCAGTGTTCAGGACAGATTAAGAAAATGACAGTGACACTGTTTATGAGTAGAAGTCCTAAAATGCCTACGTTGAAAATTTGGCAACAATACTCCATAAAATGACTGTGTTACAAGCGTGCATTGCACAGTTAATACGCACACTTGTAACTTCGTGAATTTACAATATTTTCTTGCCAGATTTTCAACATTGGCATTTTGTCACACCTCCTTGTGAGCAGTACTGCTGTTATTGTTCACATCCTGGCTGAAATGTGTTTTCACACTTCTGGTGCAGAATAACGCGGTCGCTGTGGAAAATCAGTGTTCAGGACAGATTAAGAAAATGACAGTGACATTGTTCATGAGTAGAGGTCCTAAAATGCCTATGTTGAAAATTTGGCAATGATACTCCATAAAATGACTGTGTTAGGAGCGTGCATTGCGCAGTTGGCATGCACGCTTGTAACTTCGCGAATTTATAATATTTTGACTCCAGATTTTCAGCATTGCCATTTTCCCAGACCTACTTATGAACAGTACAGCTGTCATTTTTCCCATCCTGGCCAAAAGGTGTATTCACACTTCCGGCGCAGAATAGAGCGGTCGCTGTGGGAAATCACTGTTCGGGACAGATTAAGAAAATGAAATGATAGTGTTCATGAGCAGAGGTCCGAAAATGCCTATGTTGAAAATTTGGTGATGATAGCCCATCAATTGACTGTGTTACAAGTGTGCTTTGTGCACTTTCCATGCATCCTTGTAGCTTCGCAGATTTGTATTATTGTCACACCAGATTTTCAACAGTGCCATTTTTTCACACCTCCTTATAAGCAGTACAGCTGTCATTTTTCACATCCTGACAAAAATGTGTTTTCACAGTTCCGGTGTAGAATAACGTGGTCACTGTGGGAAATCAGTGTTCAGGACAGATGAAGAAAATGACAGTGGCACTGTTCATGAGCAGAGGTCTAAAAATCCCTATATTAAAAATTTGGTGACGAAACTCCAAAACATGACTGTGTTACAAGCATGCGTTGAACTGTTTCCATGCACCCTTGTAACTTTGCAAATTTGTAATACTGTCACGCCACATTTTCAACAGTGGCATTTTTTCACAACTCCTTATGAACACTACAGCTGTCATTTTTCACATCCTGGCTACAATATGTTTTTGCACTCCTGTGGGCAATAGCACGATCACTGTGGGAAATCAGTGTTTGGGACAGAATAAGATCAACTGAGTGAGAGGGGGGAGTGACCAAGCTCAACTGAGCTCTGTCAGGACTGCTACGGATTTGTTTGTGGCAGACAAAGGCCCCAACACAAGATCCAAGTACAAAAGGGCAGCCTGCAGCACTGGGAGAAACAGAAAGAAAGAAAGAGTGAGGGAGGGGGAGTGAGTGAACTCACCAAAGCGCTGTCAGGACTGCTGCGGATTTCTTTGTGGGCAGAAAAAGGCGTCAATACAGGCATATGGGCCCAGTACAAAAAGCCAGCCTGCAGCAGTGGGAGAAACAGTATGAGTGAGTGAGACAAGGGGACTTACTGAGCTTAATGGAGCTCTGTCAGGACTGCTGGGATTTCTTTGTGGGCAGAAAAAGGCGCCAATGCAGGCAGAAGCCCCATACAAAAGGGCAGCTCGCAGCACCAGGACAAACAGAATGAGTGATGAGAGAGGGAGACTGAGTTACCTCAACAAAGCTCTGTCAGGACAGCTGCGGATTTCTTTGTGGACAGACAAAGGTGCCAACACAGCCAGGAGCTCCATGCAAAAGCACAGTCTGTGGCACCAAGAGAAACAGAATGAGCGAGAGACAGAACGGTAGTGAGTAAGCTCAACAGAGCTCTAGTGTGACTGCTGCAGATTTCTTTGTGGGCAGAAAATGCAGCAACGCAGGCAGAAGCCCAGTACAAAAGGCCAGCTTGCAGCGCCAACAGAAACGGAATATGACAGTGACAGAGGGGGAGTGAGCGAGCTCAGTGGAGCTGTGTTGGGACTGCTTCAGATTTCCTTCTCACCAGAAAAAGCTGCCAATGCAGGCAGGAGCCCAGTACAAAAGGGCAGCCTGCAGTGCCAGAAGTCACAGAACAAGCGAGTGAGGGAGGGGGAGTCAGTGAGCTCAACGGGGCTTTGTTGGAACTGCTGCAGATTTGTTTGTGGGCAGAAAAAGGCAGCAATGCATGCAGTGATCCAGTACAAAAGGGCAGCCTGCAGTGGCAGGAAAAACAGAATGAGTGAGTGAGCTCAACAGAGCTGTATTGTAACTGCTGCAAATTTCTTTGTGGGCATAGGAAGGCAGCAACACAGGCAGGAGCCCAGTAGAAAAGGGCAACCTGCAGTGGCGGCAGAACAGAATGAGCGAGTGAGAGAAGGGGAGTGAGCGAGCTCAACGGAGCTTTTTCATGACTGCTGCAGATTTATTTATGGGCAGAAAAAGGCACCAACAGAGGCAGGGGCCCCAGTACAAAAGGGCAGCCTGCAGCGCCAGGAGAACCAGAATGAGTAAGTGAGACAGGCGGAATGAGCTACCTCAATGGAGCTCTGTTGGGACAGCTGTGAATTTCTTTGTGGTTAGAAAAATCCATCAACACAGGCAGGAGCCCAGTACAAAAGGGGAGCCTGCAGCACTAGGAGAAACAGAATGAGCGAGTGAGGGGGAGCGGAATAAGCCACCTCAATGGAGCTCTGTCGGAACAGCTACATATTTCTTCCTCAGCAGAACAAGGTGCCAACACATGCAGCAGCCCAGTGCAAAAGAGCAGCCTGCGGCACTGGGACAAACAGACTGAGCCAGTGAGAGAGGGCCACTGCATGAGCTCAACCGACCAACGCAATCAACATTCGGCATTGACAAATGCTTGTTGTATTTGCAGTTGGTAAAGAGGTAGCCTTGGGTAAGGTTAAGGAGCGGTCACATCACTCTGGAATAGTCCTTGATGAACCTGCGGTAGTAGCCACAGAACCCCAGGAAACACTGCAGTTCCTTTAGGCTGTTGGGCTGGGGCCAAGTGGTCAGAGATTCAACTTTACTGGGATCTGTCTGTATCCCTTCCATAGACACTATGTGTCCTACATATTTTACAGAGGTTTGGAAAAACTATCACTTGTCTATGGATAAATTAAGACTGAATTCTTCCAACCGATCTAGGACTTTGAACCTTCTGGTCTCATGCTCCTCCAGAGTGCATCCAAAAATGATGACATCATCTAAGTACATTAAACATTCCAACAAGTTCTTGTCTCCTACGGCACGTTCCAGCGATCTCTGAAAGTGGCAGGGGCACCTGAAATCTCCTGTGGCATCCTCAGGAATTCATAGAACTCCAATGGACAGATGAAGGCTGTTTTGTCATGGTCCTCCGGGGCCATCGCAATTTGGTAATATCCTCTGTGGAGATCCAATACTGAGAAACATTTGCTCCAATTCAGGCAGTCCAGGGCATCCTGTATACATGCCATGGTGCACTGATCTGGAACGGTCTGCCGGTTCAGGGTTCGATAATCCACACACATCCTCATGGACCCATTCTTTTTAAGCACAACTACAATTGGAGAGGCATATGGGCTCCTTGATTCCTGAATAATGCTAGCAGCAAGCATTTCCTGTAGGTGCCTCCTAACACAGTCTATGTCCACTGAGGCAAGGTGTTGGGATTTCTCTAAATGGTTGGTCATCATGCAGGCATATGTTATGCTTGGCACCATGGACACATCCTACGTCCCACTCTTCTAATGAAAATACTTGGTCTCTCTAAGTGAGTTTCCTACTAATTCGGGCCTTCCATTTGGCCGAAAAAGGGGAATCACCAAAGTCAAATAGGTCTGGGGTCACCCTTTCGTTCTTACCAGAATGTTTGTTGCTGGGTAATACTGCAGTGTCTGTGCAGTGTACTGTAGCTAGGGTACACCCTCTGTTCACTTGGACTTCTCGATCTGACACATTCTGAATCTTTACCATTGCTCATTATGCATAGGCATGGGCATGTGCAGGTAGGATGCTGGGTTTAACCAATAGCCCATCTGGCAATTTTGCTTCCCCTTGTGCATCCAACATTAATATTTTGTTCTTCACATCTTTCCAGAGATGAACATCCCCGTGAATGGTACACTGGGCATTGGGTGCTAGCACCAGAGAGTCAGGATCCTTCTTCCACATGATCTCCACTGGCTCACCTCAGTCCACTTCATAAGATTTCTGTTGCAAGTCGTAAGCCCTTTTGATTAATTCTGGAATTCTTAGGGCCTGTCCAGTCTATTGCCCCTGATTCTCATGGCAGAGTTGTGCTAATCTCCCAAACATGTGGGTATTGGTTACAATTAGCAGGGGAACCCCATCATACAGTGCAGTGGGGGGACACACTAGGCCGAGTGTGTCAACATGTTCATCTACCTCAGCCACAGCGGTAGGGAATGACAGCCAAATCCAGATATACCCTGAGTACGGATAGGACTTCTCACTCAACCCACACATGTGCAAACCTTCCAAGGGTTGTAGGGGCACATCAGGCAGATGCTTCTGGTACCAATCTTGAAATACTATAGTTATTTGAGATCCTCTGTCAAGAACAGCCCGGTCAGACACACCATTCACCATCACTGTAGTATCCATTGAATGGCTCACCACCTCGGACCACTCAGGTGGCATGGAATCAGACATCAGCTTTGCAGCTGCCTTGGATGAATAGCTTCTTTGGGCATCCCCACCTTGCAGTCGTATGTTGCTCCATCTAATCAATGCCAGCAGCCTTGTAGTAATTCTTCTCAGATTCTCAGGCAAGCAGCAGGTGAACCGGGTGTGCCTGTCTTCTCCACAGTGGTAACAAAAGATGGGCTCTCTGGAGTCTCTGGGGAGAAGCGGGCCATCCCCTGCTTGGGCATGGTAGGTGAATCTCGAGGCCCTTTGACTCATGACTTGCTTTCCCTGCTTTCTGGGCTTCCTCAGGGGTTAGCGTCTTGTGTAGTACATAGTAGGTTCCCTACTAGGGCCCTCAATTCTCATACCTCTTCCAGCAGGTTACCCACAGTGCAGGTTTCAGAAGAGATAATGTGCACCCCCACCCCACCAGTAGAGATGCAACAAATTTAAAATCCACCTGGGAAGTGATCACGGAGTGGCCATTTCATGTTGGCACTTTGCTACTCGGATTGCCCCATGGGAAAGGCTCACTTCACCTTGTTATTATTACTTATTTGCATTGTCATTCTGCCTTAAACGCGAAGTAAGGCAGAGTGACAACAATATTTGCAGCATCCCACCCATGCAGTCACCAGAATTACTGTGCATCCCCAAAGTGCTACTGCCTTGTGTCCAGAAAACTCCCCAGTGCTGACGAAGTGAAATGAGAGCATAACAAGAAATGCAGTCTCCCAGAATTAATGGCATACTCAGTCATGCTCGTAGTGGTCACACAGAGTCACCAGAATTAATGTGCATCCCTAGAATGCTACTGTCTTGTGTCCAGAAAATTCCTCAGTGATGATGAAATGCTACTGTCTCATGTCCAGAAAATTCCCCAGTGCTGACGAAGTGAAATGAGAGCATAACAAGAAATGCAGTCTCCCAGAATTAATGGTGCACTGCAAATGCACAAACAGATTAAGATTGCACTGAACACTCAAGGGATGCGTATGAAAAGGCACAACACCTAACCAGTGCTCAGAAGTCACAAATCCATATCTAGAAAGGAATACATTTTGCCAGTTGGGGGATTAGTGCATGGCAGTAACAATCCACTACTAGTAAAGATACCACAAGGCAGTATAAAAATTCATGCATGTGCAGTGGATAGCATGTTCACACTGCTGCAATTACTCTGTGGCACAATAAAAGTTGTTTGATTTAATGGCATGCACCCCACACACATTCACACACACACACTACAAGTAATGTGTAGCAAATTGAAAACCTTTAGTAATATAACCAAATGTTTTAAAGACTAATTATACACTGCTGCACCACAACAATAAGCAAATAAATGTCAAGAATTACTGAAAATATTACTGTGTGTACATTAACACAGTTATACAAGAAAAATATAACCAAAACAGAAATACTGCATTTTTCTCCCAGTTAATGCACCTACACCACAAATATGCCCCCCCAAAGCACACTTCACAGTACACAGATTAACTGTTTTAAATTAACATTCAAAATCCACACAAAACAATAGACACTCGATGATATGAGCACAGAAGGGTTTCCTACAATCGATGTACTAAATTTTGGTAAAAAAAATTACTCAAAAAGGCATTTTAAACAGCTTTTAGAGGTTTTGAATCACAGAGCTCTGAGAGCAAATTGTCTCGAGCTACCACTACACACACACTACCCAGGCCAGAACTAAGGCTGTGAAGAACAATCTAGAGCCCATGTGACTTGTAATCCCATGAATCACTGCAGAATTTCATTTGGAGCTCAATTACAAGGTGAAGTGAGGTGAATTACATTGATTTTAATGTACTTTGCCTTAAAATTGGTGGAGAAGTGGTTTGAGGAAGGCGGAATAATGTAAAGTCATTGGTTTCAATGGACTTCGCGTTCCTCATTATGAAGTGAAGTACGCCGCTTCACATTGTGGCATACTCCGCGGATTCCATGTTACTCCATGATTCACTTCACAGAACGAATTGAGGCCACTTTGCCCACCACTACTTACAGTACTGTAACTCACATGCTGTACAGGAAGGAATGCGAATGCCTATGGCTGTACTTACCTGATGAGCTGAGCCTGTATCATTAAACTCTCCAATTAAAAAACTCTTAATAATGAGTACAGTGGTGGGGTGGTGAAGCCTGAAGAGATACTACAAAACAGGCTTACAATACATCCAAGTAACTAGTAAAAAAATTAATGTGATTCATGATGTGATCATGAATCGTGATTTGTGACTGCATTTGTGACAGTGAAGATGAAGAACGTGATTCGGTGTCGACAGTGTGAGACAACCAATATGGAACTGTATTGGGAACGCGAATGCCTACGGCTGTACTTCCCCGATGAGCTGTAGCACAAAACCCTCTGACTTAAAAACACGAATTAATGAGTACAACGGTGGGGTGGTGAAGCCTGGATAGATACTACACAACAGGCTTACAATACATCCAAGTAACTAATAAAACAAGCATTTGTCAATGCCAAATTTTGTCTTGCTGGCATTGGCATTGGTAATGCAGGAGTTAGGGATGCATAATAGGAATGGCAGTAAAGTATTGAACTGACACCAACCCTACCCCTACCCTGCAGAGACTGACAGGTGTTGGGGTGTGCCTTTGGGTTGTCAGCAATAACGCTCATGCCATTGTACCTCACCCTACCCTGTAGACACTGACAAGTGTCGTGGTGTGCTTTGGGGTCTTTGGGCCTTATATTTACCCCATTGCATAAGGAAATATTCTGAGACTGGTGCAGTATAGGAGAATGGGGTGAACTTTAGGGCCGAACACTCCAAGGCAGACCTCGATGCCTGTTACTGGCTGCAGGGTGGGGGTGGATTGGCGTGAGCATTACAGCCAATGATCCCAAGTCATACCTCTGATGCCTGACAGTCTCTACAGGGTGGGGTGTTACAGTTGGAAACCCTAACGTTGTAGGCGTTTTTTGGTACTTTCACTCCAAATTTTCAAAATAGGCTTTTTGTGACCCCACCTCATGAAGAGCGGCACTATCAGTTTATTAGCTGAAAGGTGGTTTTGCACAGTGGCTATAACATTTGGCAAAACAGGGACGAAAACACATTTTGGGCAGAATGTGAAAAATGACAACTGTATTGTTCATGAGGAGGTATAAAAAATGGCAACGTTGAAAATCTGGAGTGAAAATGTGAAAAATTGGTGAAGTCATGAGCATGAATAGAAACTGTGCAACACATGTCTGTAACCCAATTATTTTGGGGGTTTTTTAACCACATTTTCAACATAGGCATTTGGGGACCTTCCCTCATGAACAATGGCACTGTGATTTTGTTAATCTGTCCCAAAAGTTGATTTCCCACAGCGACCATGCCATTGTGCACCACAGGTGCAAAAACACATTTTGGACAGGAAGTGAAATATGACAGCTGTACTGTTTATAAGGAGGTGTGAAAAAATGCCAATGTTGAAAATCTGGCATAAAAATATTGCAAATTTGCAAAGTTACAAGGGTGTGTGGAAACTGGGCAACACACGCTTGTAACACCCAGCCCAGCCAGCCTGCAACAGCCTACCTTGCCCATAGTAACGATTTGAGAAAAGTAAAACAAACAAAGGAAACGCTTAACCCCTTCACTAATCTGCTTGCAAGTGTATTTAAACTGCCTACCTTTCACTTCTCAAGCAGTACCTGCAAGTAGAGGTGAAGCACCAGGGCTCTCCCCAACCCCCCGAAAGGAGCTTCGTGCTCCAGGAGGTCGCGAGGGCCTTTCCAAGCCAGGGGCTCTCCCCCAAAATGCTGCAAGGAGCATCGCGCTCCACCAGCAGAGGGGACTTGATTCGTGCTCCTCAGAGGCTCTCCCCGCCCCATCGATGCTGGATCCCTGCCTGCAAAGCATCAAGGTAGCTGAACGAACTGACTCTTTGCACACAGGGAGCTGATCTGTGTTCTTTCGCGACTTTTATTTTAAACTCAGCCTTCATCAATTTGTGTCTCCACAACAGTGCTGATAGGTTTTAACACTTTATTTCAACCTGTTTTGCTGAAATACCACTGCATTCTGTTGTTTCTTTAATTAACTTAGCTGCAGGATCTTTAACTGTGTTAAATTAGATACAAAAGCAAATCAGCTCTGTTATATTTCTTTGTCTGCTCCCAGCCAGCCTGCAACAGCCTACCTTGCCCATAGTAATGATTTCAGAAAAGTAAAACAAACAAAGGAAATGCTTAACCCCTTCACTAGTCTTCTTGCAAGTGTATTTAAACTGCCTACCTTTTACTTCTCAGGCAGTACCTGCAAGCAGAGGAGAAGCACCGGGGTTCTCCCCCACCCCCCGAAAGGAGCTCCATGCTCCAGGAGGTCGTGAGGGCCTTTCCAAGCAAGGGGCTCCCCAAACGCCGCAAGGAGCATCACGCTCCACAAGCAGAGAGGGCTTGATTCCTACTCCTCAGAGGCTCTCCCCACCTCATTGACACTGGATCCCTGCCTGCAAAGCATCAAGGTAGCTGAACAAACTGACTCTCTGTACACAGGGAGCTGATCTGTGTTAGGCCCCATGATCGCTGTGCGACTGTCCCATCGCCCCAATACTCTCCCACCCTTGGCTGGTGTTACTTTTATAGTGTTAAACCTCGCGATATCTTGCAGCTATCGAATTTTTTCCTATCAGCCTACTTCTCCATTAGCTCCTTATACTAGTCGGGCACTAGAGGGAGCCTGATTTTAACTGAGTATTTCTATTCTCTCTCCAAAGATAGAAATCTTTTGACCTACCGTCCAGGTTAGCAATCACTGCTGGAGCATCAGGCTAGGTCTGCTCTTCATAGATTGGCAACTGCTCTGTCCTCTCTACCCTACACTATTTATTCCTCCTTCAGAATGTCCCTCTCACCCCTGTTGGTTCTCTTAATGGGGACACTTTGTCTGCTGATTCTCTCTGCGCTCACATGTCCTAACACTCCTACCTCAACTATCACTGCTCACTCACAAGATGCCTTTTACTTCTCCAACATTATAGCTATGGCTGCTCCCCCTTCTCTTCCCCCAACTACTCTCATCAGTAAGCGGATGTGGCCACTTGCCAGGTACCTCAATCGAAAATTGAAGCTCTCCATTAGAATGACAGTTCAGTTCTGCTGTATCATTTCAATCTGGATCTTTCTCCTGTCACTCATGCTAGCCGGGGACATAGAGGTTAATCCAGGTCTGCCTCATGCTCCCATCCAATCTCTGCCACCCCCGGGCATCTCCCTTCCTAAATCTAGCGGTCTGACTTTTGCTCACATTAACACCAGGAGCCTACTAGCTAACCTCCCTGACCTTCAGGTCTGGGTGAGTACGAACGGCCCTGACATCCTTGCCTGCACCAAAACCTGGCTAAAGCCTGCTGTCACTGACTCTCAGTGTTCCTTTCCGGGATACAATATGCTACATACTGACCGACCCGGGGCAAAAAGGAGTGGCGGCCTTGCTCTCTACTCTAAGAATCACCTGAACCTCACCCTCCTGAAGGATCCCACCCCATCTAATTGTGAAATCCTTCATTCCCTCCTTCTTCTGGGGGGAGTCAAAAAACTACATATTTTTTGTATCTATGTCCCTCCTAAAAATGCCAAACAAGGTCTGTCTGAATTCTTGGAAAACCTAATAACAACAACAGGTAAAAATGACATTATCTGCCTTGGGGATTTTAACCTTGACTGGTCTGAGAACAGCTCAGCGAACCTATCCTCCATGAATAGTAAGGCAAACCTATCCCAGATCATACAGGTACCCACCAGAGTGTCACAGGGTGGCATCTGTCCCACCCTGCTTGACTGGATACTCACAAACAGAAAGGAATACGTTACTTCGGCTGGAGTGCTTCCTGACACCATTAGTGATCACTATCCTGTTTACTGTGTCTGGAACACCGTTACCCCGTCCTTCTTATCTAAAATAGTCACATTCCCTAACCTCTCCCACCTAAATGCTGATACTTTCATAAATGATCTCAGTCTGATTGACTGGTCTCCTCTCTACCAATCTGAAGACATTAACTACGCAACTGACTATTTCAACTCTGTTCTCCTAGCTTTACGAAACCTACATATCCCAGTCACCACACGCCGGGTGTCAGGGAAAGTAACCAAGTGGCTAACGCGCCCCTTGCTTCAACTTCTCAAAAGTAGGGACAAACTCTGGGCAGTGTGGAAGGTGTCCTATCGTCGCATTGACTACGAAGCCTATCGAGCCTCATGGAACAAATGCAAAAGGGAAATTCGCCTTGCCAAAAGTACCTACTACAAGAACCTCCTAAAATCCTCTTCCAAGCATCCACAAAAGTACTTGGCCCAAATAAAGGAAATTCTTGGCAATGATAAGCAGCAGTCCCCAACTGACATGAACATTCAAGGCATTCACTGCAATAACCCAAATACAATTGCCAATGCCTTCAATTGTCTCTTCTCAGTGCTTCCTGGTGCATCCCAGACTAATCTGCCTCTAGATTGCCATCATCATGCCCCTTTATCATCACACACTCCACCCATCCTTGTGCTGGCTCCAACCTGTTACAGAGAAGTACGTAAGTTATTTAACTCACTCCCGGCAACTGGGGGCAAGGGGCTGGACGGTGTCCTTCCTGGTATCCTCAAGCAGTTCGCACCTTGGCTGACCAACCCTGTCACTTGGCTTTTCAACCTCTCAATCCATACGTTCACTGTCCCATCTATTTGGAAAATGGCCAGAACCATCCCGATTCACAAAAAGGGTGATGTCAAACTTATGACAAACTACCGACCAATCTCCCTTCTACCTACTCTCAATAAGCTCCTCGAGAAAATAGTCCATTGCCAACTTGCTGAACACCTTGTCAAGTTTAATCTCCAAACCCCCTCCCAACATGGATTTAGGCCGGGCCGCAGCACCACTATGGCTCTGACACAACTTACCAGTGACATAAAATGTAATATGGACCATGGACTTCTTACTGGAGCCGTCTTCATTGACCTGTCCAAAGCTTTTGACATGGTTCATCACCCTCTCATGCTAAAGAAGCTCCAATCTATTGGTGCATCTGACCCCACTGTATCCTGGGTCTGCAGCTACTTGGGTAATCGCACTCAGGCGGTAGCTTTCCACAAGACTCTCTCCTCCCCAATAAAAATTTCATGTGGAGTCTCACAGGGATCCACACTTGGACCTCTCCTCTTTTCCCTCTTCCTAAATGATATCCCTGCTCTCTCCCAACACAGCTGCACCCTTATGTATGCAGACAACCTAGTACTCTATTCTGGGTCCAAATCAATAGATGTCATCAACTCCACTCTCTCAAATGACTTTCAGGTCCTTCAATGCTGACTCTTGAACAACCATCAAAACCTTAACCAGGATAAAACCTGTGCTATGCTGTTCGGTTCTACAAAAAAACTGCCTTCAACTGCCCCCAGACTCTCGGTTCACTGCCTTGACAGCTCCCTTATCACCAACATGGAGTCCATCAAATACCTGGGGGTCACACTTGATTCCTCCCTCGACCTGTCTTTACACATCAACACAGTTTGCCGAGCTGCCAATGCAAAAATTGGTGGTGCCTATTGTGTGCACCACTCCCTCACTCCCTCAGCCAGACTTGCAGTGGCAAGGGGAATTCTCTTACCCCAGCTCCAATATGCTCTTCCCATCATCTATTCTGCCAACTCTTCTATACTCAGTAAATGGGATACCGTATACAATAACATCTGCAGATTCACCTTAACTGCCCCTCGCCTCACTCATCACTGCCTCCTCTACTCTGGTTTAAACTGGCTATCACCTAAGGATCTACGGGCCTACTCCCTGGGATGCTTTATTGACTCTCTGACCAGACCTCCTAGCCCTGACAAACTGGCAAACCTGCTGACTCCTGCCTCCCATACCCAATCCCTCAGATCCTCCACCGTCCCTATGCTCTCTACTAGACTTTGCACTACAAAAATGGGTGAACAGGCATTCTCTCACTTTGCTCCTAAGTTCTGGAACTCCCTCCCCCTACAGGTTAAAAACTCTGCCTCCCACCGGGAATTTAAAAGCTCGCTTTTCTCTCATCTGCATGACGGTGGACACTGCAAGTGCTTGTAACCTATCTCACCCTATTGTTGGACTGTGGCATGGACACAAGCCTATTCTTGTTCTGCATGTAACCTATTATGTTTGTATTTGATTGAGATTATTATTCACTGCTCAAATAACCTACGTTTGTTGTCACTACTCCTGCTGTCCTATGTTTACCTTGTTTGTCATGATGTGCTACTGTAATATGTATACAATGTCCTGTACTCTCCAGGGTCGTGCCTGAAAATAGGCAGGTTTGTTGCCTAGTGCACTTACCCGGTTACCAAAAGCTAATAAATAAATAAATAAACACAGTAATTTTATGGACTTTCGTCACCAAATTTTCAACATAAGCATTTTAGGACCTCTGCTCATGAAGAGCGTCACCATCATTTTTTCAAACTCTCCCAAAAACTGATTTCGCACAGCGACAGCGCTATTCTGCACAGGACATGTGAAAACACATTTCGGCCAGGATATGTCAAATGACAGCTATACTGTTCATAAGGAGGTATCGAAAAATGCCAATTTTGAAAATCTGGAGTGAAAATATTACAAATTCACGAAGTTACAAGTGTGCATGGAAACTGTGCAATGCACACTCGTAAAACAGCCACTTTTGGGATTTTTTCCACTAAGTTTGCAACACAGGCTTTTTGAGAGCCCCCCTCATGAACAGTGGCACTGTCATTTCATTGATCGGTCCCAAAAGGTGATTCTGTGCAGTGACCGCAAAATCACCTTTCTGGACTGAATAACACCATGACAGTGGCTTAATTCATGAAGAGGGGTCCCAATAACCCCATGTTGAAACTTTGGTGCCAACATTCCCAAAAATGCCCGAGATATGCACCAAAGTTGAAAAAAAAACTATTTATGCCATTATACAGCTTACTTGCATTTCTTTAGTTTGTGTTCGGCTTTGAAGAGTGCAGACATGTTCCCAGTCCACTGAAGACTGTCGCGCTGTGCTCCAGAGATAAGTATGGGGTGAGGGGAGTGTGGGGAGGCAGGGTGCTTAGAGGGTGGGTGCAGGTTAGGGGAGGGCCACCAGACTTGACGAGGAGCCGTTTTCTGGTTTGCAGGCTTAAAAAAAAAAAAACATTGTGGGATGGTTTTTGTTTTACAGGGGCATTTGGCACACTGGAGTGGGCTCCCAGCATGCTACCTGAGTGTTTTGGGGATACTGTAGCCGATGGGGGATTGGGCACCACTGTCAGCACATACCAAGGGGATAAGAGTCGAGGGGATTGGGCACCCCTCGCACACACAACAAAAAGTGGTAGGACATTATGCTCGACATGGGAGTGGGCTCCATCAGCAAATGAAGTGGGTTGGGTATTTTGTGTGGCGGCAGTCAGTGCCGCCATGTTTATTGAACTGCTTCACCAAGAAAGGCACATCGAGGGCGCGTTAAATTGTGCCGCTGCATGACGAGCTTGCCTCTCATTGCAGTGGCATTTTCCTTAGATCTGGTGACCACTTTACGTAGAGCTGGTGTCAACGCCTGCATGTTGCCTTATAGGGGAATAAGGGATGTACCTACTGATGCATGCCCTGCATTCATCCACAGTGACCGCACCTCCAAATCTGCTACTAATGCAATATGTTGGCTGGCGCATGCGCAAGCCAACACAAAAATTAATGTTGTGATTCATGACTTGATTGTGAATCGTGATTTGTGACTGCATTTGTGACCGTGAGGATGAAGAACATGATTCAGTGTCGACGGTGTGAGATAACCAATATGGAACTATATTGAGAACGCAAATGCCTACGGCTGTATTTCCCTGATGAGCTGCAGCACAAAACTCCCCGAGTTAAAAACACATATTAATGAGTACAATAATGGGGTGGGATGGTGAAGCCTGGAGAGATACTACAAAACAGGCTTACAAAACATCCAAGTAAGTAGTAAAAAAATTAATGTTGTGATTTGTGACGTGATCGTGAATTGTGATTTGTGACTGCATTTGTGACTGTGATGATGAAGAACGTGATTTGTATCATGAATGACTCGTGATGATGGTCCTGACTTAAAAACGCATATTAATGAGCACAATGTTCATGCAGAATTATGCACCAAACCAGTCCAGTACTCTGAAGGGAAGCCAAAGAAACAACTGTGACTTAAGTTACAGATGGAGATTGGGCCCTAAAGAGATGCAAATGCACAGACAGATTAAGATTGTGCTGCACACTGAAGAGATGCAGATACAAAGGCACAACACCTAACAAGTGCTTGCCATCAGAAATTCAAATCTGGAAAAGAATACCTTTGCCGGTTGGGACGGGCCGCAGGGGGAGGGGTGTGGGGGCAGTGTACTGCACTGCTATAGTAACAGTCACTAGTACTAGTACCAGTAAAGATACCACAAAGAAGTACAAAAATCACACAGCTGCAGTGGATAGCAGGTTCACATTGCTGAAATTACTATGTGGCACAATAAAAGATGTCTGATTTGATGACACGTGTCACACACATACTCACACACATACTACAAGTAATGCGTAGCAAATTGAAAACCTTTAGTAATATAACCAAATGTTTTAAACAGATAAATTAAACACTGCTGCACCACAACAATCAGAAAAAAATGATAAGAATTATTGAAAGTATTACTGTGTGTACATTAACACAGTTATACAAGAAAAATATCACCAAAACAGAAAGAACTGTCTTTTTCTCCAAGTTCATCTACCTACACCACAGATATGCCCCTCTCCCAAAGCACACTTCCGCTGTCTCTCAGTACACAGACTGAATGTTGTACATTAACATTCAAAATCCACACACAAACAATAAATGCTCAATGATATGAACACATGAGGGTTTCCTACAATCAATGAACTAAAGTTTTAGCAAAAAAAGGCTTTTTTAACAGCTTTTAGAAGGTTTGAATCACAGAGAGCTCTCAGAGCAGACTGCCTTCTACAGCTTCCTACATACACTACTATGAACTGAGGCTGTTGTGAACAATCTAGAGCCCTTGTGACCTGAAATCCCATGGATCACTGCAAAATTTGCTTTTGGAGCTTAAGAACAAGGAGAAATGAGGTGAAGTACATTGTTTTTAATGTACTTTGCCTTAAGAATTGGTGGAGTAGTGGTTTAGGAAGGTGGAGTAACGTGAAATCATTGGACTTTGCATTACCCATTATAACGCCAAAGTTCTCCGTCAGATTGTGGGGCATCTCCGCCACCAGGATCAGCTTCATCATTCACTTCTGCAGAGCACTAGCCACTTCGCAATCTCTACCCGCCAGACAGGACCTCGCTCAACTCGAGGTGCCTGACAGGGGTTAACATCTATGGCCGCCTCAGCAGCTTGTTGATGGGCTCTCAACTGTGTCAGTTCTTTAATCAGTTCCCTCATTTGTTGCAACTCAGTCTCGTCATTTCTTTCAGGGGTCTAGCAGGTATGGGCAACCCTGACATAGGGCTCCCATCTCACTTCATCATTCTCTGCTTCATGAATCTCTTTCATGAGGTGACAATATTCAGGAGGATTAGTCTTCCTGTCTTGCAATTTAAGTTTTAGCAGCATCACACTAGAGTACCTGGCTGATTTGAGAATATGGTCCAACCTGACCTGATTTAGTTCACTGGCAGGCATTCCTCCTTTCCTGTTGGCCCTCTGCAGAGCCCTCTTGATTCTAGTAACATAGACAACTTCTCATTCTTCCATTGCTTTGCAGATTTAAACTTCCACAGCAAATCATCCCCTGACTTGGTGCTACCAAAAAAAATCTCCAATGCAGAGAGGTATTCAGCAGCAGTAACCTCTGGGCTGGTTGATCGGAGAAAATGAATAGCCTCCAGTGCAGGGCCCCTCAAACTCTCTATGAGTCTCTTACTTTTCTCCCCCTCATAGCACTGCCACTCTTGGACCAGGGGGGTGGCATAGTCCATCCACATTTCCAGGTCGTCCTCTCCTATAGGCACTGGGACTGTGCCCGAGAAGAGTCTAAGCCCAATGTAAGAGTTCAGGTGTACAGATGGTATCACTATGGGAGAGGTGACCATGGGTGAGACCCTAGGGGTTGCAGGAGACACTATGGGAGACTACAAGACTGCAATGGAGTGGTATCTTCAGAAAGATCTAGCATCTCTACTAACTCTTTGGCAGATCACCCTTCAGAGGCTAACAACTTAAGCAGCTTTTCTTTAAACCCCTCTAGGCCAAGGGACCCCCCAGGAGTAGCCGGATCACTGTGTAGATGAATGACCCTCCACCCCTTCTGGGACCCTCCAGGCCTAATAACAGTGAGCACCTTCTCTGGATCTATGGGGAGGCTACAGGAGAGGAGGACACCGAGGTTTGATCAAACAGGCCCGAGTCTCTCACCTTTCCCAAACACTTAACTTGTTCAACAGTCTCTACAATAGCTGCATTAGTGGTCCCTAATGGGACATCCATTAACAGGAGGGCCTGTTGGGGGTCTACGCCCTCAGCCTCACTCCACCCCATCATATGGTGCACTAACAGCTTATGGGGGGTAATCTTAAACTTAGGCATGGTGAGCGCCTCCATTTTGTTACAATTATTAAATGTGGGGTTGTAGTACCCACTTCTGGCCACTAGAGGATGCTAATCCCAGCGGTGCCTCCAAGATGTAACCCCTAGGTGGCGTTATCTTAAGGGCTACTACCTCTGCCTACTTGGCTAGTTGCAGGTTAAGGGGCCTGGGTACTGAAACGGATGCCTCCACCCAGAGTACAGGGTTGTTAATAGCAAGGCTAACCTGGGAACAGCCCTCTGGGACACTGTAACCCCCCTCTTTCCCCTCTAGTGGCCTAGACAGTATGCAACAAACATTTTCACATTAGCCCCTATTCAGCATACAATTCCCCACACTCTTTGCACTTACCACCAGGGCTGGTTCCACGAATTCGACCCTGGAGACCCCCTGTAAAACAAGGTTAGGCACAGCAAATAACAACAGTACAGTGCTTTTGGTACAAACTGGAACCACAGTCAGATTAAATGAAAAAAGAGTTAGATCTGATTTATTCAGGGGAATTGAACAAGGGAGGGGCATAATCAGGTTGATTGATTCTATAACTGATCTAGTCAGGCAATTATGCATGCACTTTTAAGTACCTCAACACAGTCACACACATGCTGGGTACCCAGTTGGTGAGACAGGCTAGCCTGATGCATTGCCTGGGGTAGGCCAGCGTCGCAGCTAGTTGAGGTCCTGTGATGAAAAGAAAAAACATGCACAACCACACACAATTTGTACTCCGGAGCCAGGAGGCTCAGTTCGTGAAGATTAGGTAAAACAATTAGATCAGATGACAAACTTTGATTAAGCTGTTGTTGCAGGGAGCTACCCTGGTGTTTACTCATGCTACCCAGTACAGGACACCGGATGGATGAAATGGAGACTGCAGGATGACTTGCTGGTTTACCAGGAGAAGCGGGGCCCACACGATTCACCATGGTGTCATTCCTGTCAATGATGTTGAGCAGGGGGCTGATCCCCAGGCAGGTCTCTCATCGATGGTCTTCACTGTGGCATGAGTAGCTGGTTGGGCCAGTGTGGCAAGGCCCAGGCTGGATAGAACAGTTCAGATTTGAGTCTGGTAGTACTGGATGCAGCTTCCAGCGAGCGTAGCACATTTACACAGTGGAGGAATCAAATTGTGACCCACTAACAACAAACAGCACATTTATAGTAAAGCATTCACCATACCACAATGTGGGTATCAGTCTGGCCACAATATGTGTCTCTGAGCAAAACCAGAAATTCTGTGGTAAATGGATGTCCTGACAGGCCGATCGCATTCAGCAAATCTTCGGTCTTCTTCAGGTTTAAATCTGGTCCTCTTCAGTGGCTTTGTTACCACTCCAGTTCAGATACAGTCCGATTGCTAAACCTTTCAAAGTATTCCCTCTCTAGGGACAGCAGGCAGACAGGCCAAACTCAGCCCTTCCACCAATCTCTTGCACAAACTATGCAGAAGCAGCTGCTCGAATCACTCAAGCTGTTCACTCTCTAAGCTCTTCCTCCAGACTGACTCACTGCAGCAGGCAGCTTGGGAATTTCCCTTCAGTCCAAAAGGTTGGATTCATTGATTCATCTGTCTATCAAAAGCAAGGGCTCCCCCTCCAGGTGCATTTAGGCGCCAAAGTCTCAAAACTGCAATACCTACAGAAATTCACTCCCACAAGACCCCTGGGGACAGATTCCATTTTAGGGTCCCCAAAGGTACTGATTGGCCCATTCTGGCAATCCAGTACCAAGATGGTGGTGATAAACAGAACTGTCCATGCTGCAAAGAATTCAGGTTAGACAAACTACAATATCATTACTATTCTAATAGATAATCAACAAATAAGTATGCTTCTAATAGAGCTCCCTCTGCACAAATAGCGATGGCAGAACGGAGCTATTATCTGGCAGCCTGGGTAGGACTCAAGCATAGAAACACTCAGCCCCCCCTCCCCAGATTAAATAAGCACCATGTTATAGGCAGCTCTTAAAGAGACAAAGCACAGAAGCATTAAGGCATTCTTATGAAAACACTTTTAAAATGCTAAGACACAGGATATCAGCCTGGCAGTGGGCATTTAGGCAAGCCCAAGTAAGACTTTTTGGGAACCCCCATTTGTAGGGGGTTACACATGTCTGCAAAACAAGGTGAATTATGGATCCCAATCAATCATAAGCTTCAGCATGTTCATGAAGATCCCCACCATCAGATTTATTTTTTCATATACTGTAGATTGTAAGCTCTAGGTTCAAGTGGTGGCTGTTCAGCCCCGTTCCCACTGCCATGAGTCAGGGCCCATCTTCCCCAGCTCACCTGGTGGTCATGTAGATCCCTCATGAATTCCCCCTTGTGGTGGGGCTGTACAGGGAAGGGTCATTCTTCTCCCCACTACAGAAATCCAGAGCAGACCAGCACTGAGTACAGGATGGTGGCACGGACCAGAGACCAGTAGGCATGGATTCACTGAGTCCATCAACTTGTCCTCCGTAGCCTCAACTACACAAGATACACATGTGAATGGAGGCACATTTGCATCCTAGAACCACAGCACCCCCATTCCTGACTGCAGTCAGCCACTCATGTGTTGGCACTACTACCAGGCCTACACCTGGTGGCAGCCAAGAACCACATCAACTTGCTACCTTTATCTGGCACAGGAGAGCTGCCAAGTGGCCACTCAATCACCTGGGCTGGCTTCCACTATCAGACCTTAAGAGTATGTTTAGACAAACTGTCTAAGCCGACCATTTCGAAACCCAACTGTAAAAACTGCAGAATTGGCCTCCACTGGGAAGCAATGTGCCTGATCAACTTGAAATCATGAACAAAACGAAAACATAGAATTTGTAAGCAGAAAAGGACCACTTGGCCCACCCACGCTGCCCAGATGTCCTCTGCCTAGTCTGTCTCCACAGACCCTAACTGGTTCTCAGTGAACCCTCCTCCTCCCAGTCTATTTACTAATATTTCTCTCTGACTGTCACATGCATGCTTGAAGCCCCCTACTGTTTTCTCCTCCACCACTTTGTAGCCCGCACATAAATTTCATCTGTTGTCAGTAGACCAGCATCTGCCTGCTAATAACAAATTAAATTTATTTACAGGCTACAAAGAGCATACAGAATTACTCCCCAGAACACAAGCAAATCCCAAAGGTTTTCTGACATTGGTATTTAAAAGATGGATTAGTGATATGAGCAACAACCAAAAAGAAATGTGCAAGACAAGGTGAATGGAGGAAATCCCCATCTTTCATTACTTTTTGAATGTTTACTGCCACTGTCTGTCTTGAGAATATAGCATGACAAGCTATCTAATTACACCACTTCCCATACCTACCTGTCCCTGCTGCTGCTGCTGTTGCTGTTGCTGTTACTGGCCCATCTGACCAAAAAGAGGAACAGGGAATGGAAATGGCTGTCAGAAATATGCCATGTTCATGTTCTGAATGATCAGCCTGAGTACTTGTTACCAATGTCCAAGTAGACTGACCACGACTGATCCTTCTACCAAACTGACTGCAACATGTTTTCAGTGGATTTGTGGTGTCATCTATAAACTACTCCCGCAATAAGGAAGATCTCTCTCTCTTTTTTTTTTGCTACATGAGTTGACTGCTGGATTTGGAAAGAATTGTGTGGCAACTATGAGATGATTTCTTTTTTCCACCACTATGATATATGACTGGCTATGGTCAGGCAGGGTGGTAGCAGAAGGTGGTACAGCGCTATAGGGCTGATTGTACTGACCTGGAGAGGAGCTATCTTTTGATTTCCCCACCTAATCAACTTGTTTTCATGTTTTTCACTTTTTTATGGGAGGGCTTTAATCCCAAGGTTCGATGGGCAGAGCAACTACATCACTCCCCCATCAGGCTTAAAAGGTCACTCATCCTGGGCTCTCCAGGATTCGTTTCTTGTTGCAGCTAGAGGCGCTGTTCTCCAACCCCTCTCTCTGGCTTTATGCTGCCTTTGCTTCTCCACACATTTGGCAGCTGCCACAGGCTGCTCCTTCATTTTTCTCCACCCCTGTCGCTCCTTCTTGGCTGTTTGGGCATTCCTTTTCTGCCATACTCTGTTTTCCCTCCACCTCCTTTGCAGTACCTCACCCTGCCCCTCCCCGATCCTTGTGCCTGCTGCTTGTTTCAAGCTACCAGCTGCTGCTCATTTCCATTACCTCCCTCCCTGTCTTGGTGCCTTGGTGCTCCTCTTCTTTGCCACGCTGCATTGAATATGATTTCCCTCCCTCAGATCAACCATTGTACCCTCCCATTTCATGCATTACCTACCTCTGGGCCTCCTAGCGCTGCTCCTCTGGGTGTTGTCTTCAGCTCATCTCCTGTGGTGGCTGGCTAGGCTGGCCTCTTATCTCAGTTTCCATCTCTCTTTCATGCTTGTATCTGAAGGTTCACCCTGTCACTGGACTTCATCCATGTTTCCTGATCTTCCCAGTTGCCTCCTGATCCTGCCTGGACGTCAGTGGTTCCTAGGGCCATGGATTTTTGCACAGCTGTATGTAGTATCTGTGAGGAGCGCTTGTTCCCAGCCTGGCCAGTCTTCCTGTGCAGCCCCGGCCCATCCTGTGCATGCATGCATGACCCATTTCAGCAGGCGGACAGACCTGGAGTGGCTGAGCGAACAATCCATAAGGAAACTTATTTCCTCAGTTTACTACAGCCACTTGGTACCTGGTAAATTAAATACAAAAAAAAATAAATACAAATCATAGTGCTCATGTTAGACCTCAAGGAGTCATCCATGTGGGGCCCAAAGGAGTAGCCCGTAATTTCCGAGAGGCAGCCTTGGGTGTCAGGCTTCATTGCTGAGAAGGTTTAGTACCATGTAATCCAACAGTAACCCTTTCTAAAGGTAGCACTTGTCTCAATGTGCATTTTATTTCCTACTATTCTATAATGTGCAGCTGGGATTTATGCTGGGAATGGGGTACGGACAGTTTAGATCCACTTTCACTTTTGTGGAGAGTTTGAGTTGATTCCTGGCATCATTGTTCACTCTTACTCATGCCTGCAGGTTCTCCTACTGCCCAGAAGGTGGCGCCGGCTGACCATTCATGATCCACTTCTGCCAATTCATGCCTAGGTTTTCAGGCTGGTATCTTGTTCCACTTCATGGCACTAGTGTCAGGATGATGGCACTTATGGCATACCATCCACAGTGAGTGGCGGCTCTCACATTTCAGTGGCTTCTTTCCATGGTCCTTCCTATTCCCAATTGTTCAAACCATCTATGCCGACTGCAAGCATACTTCTCATTTGGTGCTGTGGGGCCTGTTCCAGACCAACTGGGTGCGTGCACTATGTTATTACCTTGCTGGAGTCATACTGCTCTGTAGCGCTGTGCCAGGAGCCAGGCAATCCTGGTTCCTATCCTGCTGCGATCCATGGCTAAACCGTGGGACCATCAGCTAGTCTAATAGTCTTGCCTGCTTCAGCCTCTCTGGGTATTCCATGAGTAGTAGCACAACTCCACGGGAGTTGGGAAGTTCCATCTTAACTTGGCTATCAGTTGTACTTTCACTGCATGCTGTACGCTGCTGCTCCATGTCTCTGCTCATTTCAAGGCACACTACAAGTAACAGGTGTTTCTACACTCTGCAGGCTGCACTCGATGCATTTCTTTTGAGGTTTTTCCCCCTATCCAGCCCTTTTCTTCCCTAATCGTACCGCTTTGCTGTGCTTTTCTGGCATGTGCTCTCGTTCCATTACTGCTCCGTATCAGTTGCCGTTGCCAGCTTCTGCTGCCATCCACTTCCTTGGCTGTCTCTAGCTGCCTTAGTCCAGCCATTGTGGATTCACTCCTCTCAAGGCCAATCAGTATGCCTCGGCCGACTACTCACATTGATCAATCGAGCTCATTGCCCTGCTGCGTTCCTGCAGCGATCCTTATCCCAAGCCTCCAATCATGGCTTCACTCCATCATTAGCCATCACAGATTCATTCCAATCCTAGATTCCATCTCTCATAGTGCCTTTTCTTGCTCTCGATATTTCTTTTGGACATACCTATCATGGATCTTATGCTCAAATGCCTCCTCATCCAAATCGCCCTACTGCAGTTCTCATCTCATACTGGCTGGGTCCTCCATTACCCCATTGACCTCCCTACCGTCCTTTGTCCTTTCATACCTCGCTTTCCCGTACCAGTCTCCATGGCCTCAATCCATCATTGTACTTCATCATTTTCCTATTTTACCTTCCTCATCCTAGCTCCTTTTCTCATCCCAGCTGTCATGGCTTCACTCCATTCACGGTTTCACTCCTCATCATACAACATCCGACTTTTGCTCCTCTCAATCACTCAACCTGAGCATACCCTCTGGTTTGCATACTCTCTGGTTCCAGACATGCCTTCTTGGTCTCAGAGTCTACCTCCTTTCAAGAAGCCTGCTTACATTTCTCTATTGAGCATACTACTTTCGTACAAGTTCATTTTTAAGTTCATTCCTGTCTCCTCTTATTCTCATTCCATACCAGCCATCAAGGATTCACTTTAATCGAGGCCTGCAATCAATATTTCTTTTGAGCATACCTATCATGACTCCTATGCCATCTCATTGACCCACGGCCATCCTGCTGCATGTATCACGTTCATAACTCCGGTCATCATTCACTCATCCTTACCTCAAGGTTTATCTATTTACATCGCTTACTTGAGCATTCTTATCATTGAATCTTATGTGGGTCTAATCGTTCACATCACATTATGCCTTATTGGCCTCAGTGTCTACTTACTCGCATCACTCAATCAAGCATACATCTCATTGGGTCTTATGCTACCTCATCGACCTGTTGCCTTCTTATGGCGATCATCATCATCAGTCTTCATCATTACCTCATGTTCCTTCTTCAACCTGTGCTTTCTTCTGGGGTTTTTCCCCTATCCCATCATCATCTTCCCTACTCATATCCTTCTCTTTAATGAATCCTTCTGTTTAACAACATACATCCTCAAATTAAATGTCATCAGCCTGGAGGGAAGGCGACCTAGGCCTTGGATCCCCAGAGGCTTCCTCCTCAAAAAGTTTTTTTTTCCTCTCCTCCATGCCAATGGTCATAATATTAGTTAGAGTAAGTGCTTCCTTAGGTTAATTAGTTAGGTTCTGCTGTTGGACGGAGGCGGATGGTGGCTCCGGCTTTCCCCCCCTCTCCATAGAAAGTCTGCCCTTATCTTCTCAGAATCCAATCATACATCATTCTCGCCTCTTTAATGCTCAACACCCAATTGGGTATTCTTTTTGGGCTTCTTCCTAACCTACCTGTAGCTGATGCAGTCATTCCCATGGTATCTGCAAGGGGGGGAACCCTCCTCTAGGATTCCTTGCATCGTACTCCTACAGGGTGGTATATCCAATGGATAGAGAAGCAGAAAGCCACAAAAGTAAATCACATCACACATGCATCAACTCATCTCATTTAGTTGCATAAGCACATTGAATTGGAAGGCTTTAAGCCCGAGGTTCAATGGGTGGCGCAACTACATCACTCCCCTATCAGGCTTAAAAGGTCACTCATCCTGTGGCTCTCCAGGATTCATTTCTTTTTACCTACCATCCACCCCTCCTCCTCCAGCAGCTCGTCTCTCTTACCCCTGGCCTTCTTTCTAACCTACCTTTATACGGTGCAATCATTCCCATGGCACTTGTAGGGGGGAACCCTCCTCTAGGGTTCCTTGCGTCGTATCCCTACAGGGTGGTATATCCCACGGATAGAGAAGCAGAAAGCCACAAAAGTAAATCATGTCACACAAGCATAATCTCATCTCATCTAGTTGCATAAGCACATTGAATTATCTTTTTTAATAATGCCATCGCCTCCTGTGATGGCCCCCATCACTGAAACACACATCACCAGCACACTTTCAGGTTCCTCTTGTTCTTCATCCTCCTCCTCCTTCACATCTGACTGCTCATCTCCTACTTCTCCATCCTGCTTCTCCTCTTCTTATACTTCTTCCTTTGCCCACCCCACTCTTTGCATTAATTGTTCACTTTCCCTTTTCCTTTCTCCTCTTCCTCATGTGATTCCCCCCCCCCACTTCAATCTCCTCACTCCCATGCCACTGCTCAGACAGCTTCACTTTCATATCCCCTTGCTACCATGCTCCATAAGCTGATTTGGTGGTGGTATAGCCAGCTTGCTTTTGGGGAACTGTGGGGCTGGTATACCTTTTCCTACCCTAGCCCTACTCTCTACTCCCATTAACAGCTGTACTGTTCCTCCTATGACAAGCTAGTGTCTGTGCCAGACCCAGGCTTATTGTCACCCTCCTTCCACGATGATGACTAAGCAGCATCACTGGGTCAGGTGGTACTGCTACTGATCTGTAATTTGGGGTGGAGGACATAGTATAGTTCTTCAGTGTGGACGGGCAAATGTCAATGCCCACACACATGCAGAGATGTTTTGGTGGCAGATGCTACTGTGGTGTTCATATATGAAGATCAGGAGATGGGCCTGACTTTAAAAATCTGTTTGGATCTATTCTATCTTGTGTTGGTGAACAAGATGTACTGGAAGAGGAGACCACAGTGCTTCTGGACTGCCCAGTAAAGGTTTCATCACCAGATGCACTGGACAACTGGATGTGAAAGCTGGTTGCAGTGGGAGTGGAACCAGTGAACTTCTTGGACTAAGGAACCAATGTTTCTTTGGTCATGCTCTCACACACCCAGCCCTATATCCCCGCAAGCATAGCCCCTGCCCCATCATGAGTCCTAGTCCCTGTCCTAACTCCTTCTCCACCACTATCACTTCCAGAACTGGTACTCAGTAGAACTGCTGGCATGGTGGGACCTTTCTTGCTCCTTTTCTTCTCCCCATCCCATCCTCTTCTTCTCCTGTTGTTTTCCTCATGGTTATGCACAACATGGTGGTAGATGCTACACAGACAGATGCCGGTCACGTCCCCCACACACTGACACTCCCTCCTACTCATCCTTACTAAGAGAGCTTCCTACAGTAGCAGCCTAGCAGTGTTGGGTAAGTTACTTTTTCTATTACTTTCTATTTCTTTCAGAAACCTGATTCAGGAAGCTCTGTGCCATCACTAGCAATGATGGGGAACTACAAAAAAAAGTAATAACACCTGAAAGTTACAGTTGCTTATTTCTTTTTACACAAAAACAATACAAAACTAATAAAAAAAACTATAACAGATTACATTTATTTGAAAGTAATATGTTAGTTACTAGTTACTTTCAAATAAATGTAATCAGTTACAATTATTTATTACTTTTGTGCAAAAGACATACGTAATTGTAACTGTAAGGTGTATTGCTTTTTCCAGTACTTCTCCATCCTTGCTAGTGACTGCACAGAGCTTTCTGGAACAAGTTTCCAAAAGTAATAGAAAGTAATAGAAAAGGTAACTTACCCAACACTGCAGCCTAGTTCACATAGTTTTCACTCACAGGCAAAATAAAATAAATATGTATTTACAGCTTGCCCAGCTCCAGCAGCAGAATACAAAAAAATAAGTGAATAAATAAATAAATATGGAGTTCTGTGCCCTCTACACCAGCAGCATTCAGTAAAAATATTTGTCAAATCAATCTTTTAAAAATCCTTCCTGAACCTTTCCCAGTCTGCTAAATTCACTCGGATCTGCTGCTCCATCTGTATGTACTGCAGCTGTCAGTGCAGGGTCCCACTGTTCCTCTCTCTTTGCAGTGTGATTTTACTAGTCTGCATGCCGACCTGAAACTACAGTTAAATGTAATGAGAATTAGCTAGCTGGAATCATAATGCATGATTCCCTGATGGTTTTGAATGTTTTCTGATCAAAAGTCGCTCTTTTTCACATAAACAGAGTTCCTTCAGTAGCCAGGTCCTCCCTCTGTGAGGCAAAGCAGAAAATGGCACTGAAACGTGTACAGTACAAGGTCTTGTTTTCTAGCATTGCTGATTGGCTGCTGCAGATCATGTGGCTTGCAAACAAACTGGAAATGCTCAGTGTGATCCCTGTGAAAAGTGCTGCTTCATGATTTTGAAGCACCATCAGGAAAACAAGTTTTTTCAGACCTGCTTCACCTGTATCCAAAATGCCAGATTTTGGCACATTCACCACATTAAAATTTGGCATCAGCTCTCTTCTAGGGTGGAATAGTATGGTGTTGGATCGTGTATGGTGTTGAGTGTGTGAATTGTGGTGTGCTCTGGTGTGGTGTGTGAGTGGTGTGCTTGTGTGTGTCGTGTGTGTGTGTTTTCATCTGATTGTGTGTGTGTGTGTGTGGTGGTTGTCTGTGTGTGCACGCATGAATGTGTGTGTGTGTGTGTGTACGTGTGCATTAGACATGCAGTGAATTTTCTTTGTCAGTGAACTTAATGTGAGGTCAAGTAATGTTGCGCTTTGTGAAGCTTTGCAAAGTTTGACTTCCCCTCAACTTTGCTGGGCAAGTTCCTAAAAAACTCAGTTTATAAAATGAATTCCTGAACCTCACTCACTGTGCAATAAATAATCACCCCTCTCAGCCTTTTAAAAAGCTTTTCCCACTCCTGCACACACTAGTAGCCATGAATCTCTCACCTCCAGTGAAATTAGCCACCACTGTAAGTCCTCCATAGTCGTAATGTGTAATACTTTATATAGCCTTCCCCCTACTCACACGCCAAAAAAAAAATGACTCCATCCACCTCCCCCAACCAAGTGTGTTACTCTCACCCTCCCAGCTCTCATCCCTCCTTTTCCCCCTCTGAATGAATAAATGAATGAAGATGCCAAAGATAATAGCGACACCTAACTGGCTGAGGCGTCAACCAATCAGGTGTTACTATTACCAATGACCTCATCATTCATCAGTTTATTCAGTTATTTTGATACTTACCTCATATAGAGTGGGACGGGTTTTTTTAAGTGGTGCAAGATGATTTTTTGGGGGTGCGTTAAAGGAGGGTTGGATGGGTAATACACTCAATACACTTAAACACAGGGGTCAGGTCAGATGGTGGAAGATGAGGTAGTCATTTTTGGTATGTGTGTAGGGAAAAAGTACACTGTATATTACTATTACATGTGATGACTGCGGGAATTACAGTTAACAGCAATTTATTACAGGAGGGTGAGGGTAGAATTCATGCCACCAGTGGGTGAAGTATGTGTGTGGCATGGTGGTGATGGTGTGAGGTATGTGGTCTGCATGTGTGTGTGTGTGTGTGTGTGTGTGTGTGTGTGTGTGGGCATGGTAATAATGGTGTGTGTGTATAGTGTTGCATGGTGGTGATGGTGTGGTGTGGGTGGGGTATGTGGTCTGTATGTGTGTGCATATGTGTGTGTGTGTGGTGTGGCATGGTGGTAATGGGGTGTACGTGTGTGTGTGTGTGTGTGTGTGTGTGTGGTGGAAAGCCTTTTATATGGCTAGGTGGAGGAGGGGTATACTGATATAAGACTGGGTGGGGTGGGATTTGTAGTTTTTTTTAAAAACAATTAGCCAAGCACTTTTAATTCTTAGCCGGTAAAATGTCACTTTGCCTACTGATGCACTATGCAAAGTGGCACTTTGTGTAGTTTTGCCAGGCAACATTTGGCACTTCATCAGGAGGAAACTTCAAGAAGTGCTTTGAGAAGCTGAGAAACTTAATAGAGTCTACATGAAATGAGAGTTTCCTGACTTTGCACATCTTTAGTGTGCGTGGGGGATAGCCAACTTCTATACTGGGATTTTGCAAAAGAAGATTTTAAATAAAATAGTGATTTGAAATCAACAACAAAGAATTAAGTCTGGTGCTGTGCAATGTTTTTCTGTAACTCAGTGAAGTAGATGTAAAGTTAATAGTTTTACTTATGTGTACAGTGAGCTGAAGTGTGTGTGTGACCCTCCTCCCCACTGCAGTGTTCAGCGTAGCAGGTGTGACCCTGCTGGACCAGAATATGCCGAGCTGCGTATGACAGCAGTCCGGCTGTGTTGATCTTCACTTCTAAGCGGTGGTAGTGTGTATGCAATTAGCATAGAACATCATCCAAACTGTTGTCATGCACAGCATGAAATCCCTCCCGCTTCCTCCCTCTGCTAATGTCCTCCCCATCCCTCCTTACTGTTCTCCCCAGCCCCCACCTTGTGTGCCGAGGGGTGCCCAACCCGGCTCATGTGCCACCCCAGCACACTGTGGCTGACGGGGTGCTCAACTCGCTGGCTGCAACCCCACCAAAAAATAACCAGTTGGCATGCTGAGGCCCACCCAGCATGCTCATGCTTCTCCCCACACACACACACACACACACACACACACTGTATGGCCGGCGGGGTGCCCAATCCTCGCCGGTTCCACTTCCCCTCCCAACAAACACATAGGTGACACACTGGGAGCCTATCCCAGCATACCAAAAGCGTCCGTTTTTGTTTTCCATTCCTGTCTTCACACCCCCACCAACCCTCTATGCACCCACCTCCCCACACACGCACCCTCACATAGGTGGCACGCTGGGAGCCCACTCCAGTGTACCAAAAGTGTCTGTTTTGTTTTTTGTTTTTAATTCCTGTAAAACCAGAAAATGGTCTTCAGTGAGTCCCTCACCCTTCCCCCCACCTGTGCCCACCCTCTGCGAACCCACCTCCTCACACCCACCCCAACCCCATACTAACCTCCGGAGGCTGGCGCGACAATCTTCGTTGGACTAGGAACACGCCTTCACTCTTCAAAGATGACCACGAACTGAAGAAATGCCGGTAAACTGTATAATGGCATAAATTAGTTTTTTTCAACATTGGTGCATATCTTGGCCACTTGTTCGACTTTTGGCACCAACTTTTCAACATGGGGTTCTTGACACCCCTTCCCATGAATTCAGTCACTGTCTTGGAATTATTCAGTCCCAAACGACGATTTCGTGGTCACTATGCGGAATCACCTTTCGGGACCGAGTAATGAAAGGGCAGTGTCGGTGTTCATGAGGTGGGCTCTCAAAAAGCCTATGTTGTAAATTTGGTAAAAATATCATAAGCTCACAAATTTGTAATATTTTCACTTCAGATTTTCAACATAGGCATATTTCAATACCTCCTTATGAACACTGTAGCTGTCATTTTCACATCCTAGCTGAAATGTGTTTTCTCGCTTCTGGCGCAAAATAGTGCAGTCTCTGTTGGAAATTAGTGTCGCTACAGAGTGAGACAATCACAGTGACACTGTTCATGAGCAGAGGTCCTAAAAGGCCTATGTGGAAAATTTGGTGACAAAAGTCCATAAAATGGCTGTTTTACGAGCGTGTGTTGCGCAGTTTCTACGCACACTCGTAAGTTCATGAAGTTGTAATATTTCCACTCCAGAGTTTCAACATTGCCATTTTCCCACATCTCGTTGTGACCAGTACAGCTGTCATTTTTCAGTTCCTGGCTGAAATGTGTTTTTTGCACTTCCGGGATAGAATAGCGCGGTTGCTGTGGGAAATCATGTTTGGTACACACTAACAAAATCACAGTGACACTGTTAACAAGCAGTCATCCTAAAATGCCTATGTTGAAAATTCATTGCAAAAATTCCAAAAAATGACTGTTTTACAAGTGTGCGTTGCGCAGTTTCCACATGCATTCGTAACTTCTCAAATATGTCATATTTTCATTCCAGATTTTCAACATTTGCACTTTCCCACAACTCCTTATGAACAGTACAGCTGTCAATTTTCACATCCTGGCTGAAATGAGTTTTCACACTTCCGGCGCAGAATAGCAAGGTCACTGTGGGAAATCAGTGTTCGGTACACTAAGAAAATCATAGTGACAGTGTTCATGACCAGAAGTGACAAAATGCCTGTGTTGAAATTTTTTTTTTTACTTTATGTATTTTTGCGCTTTATTGCCCCCTTCTCTCCACTCTCTCAGACTGCCCCATACACAAACCTCTTCATCGGAGTCTGCCCCTAGAGTACATGTTCCACTTCTTTGACCTTTGAATCCCGGTTTGATTCCCCAGTGTGGGTTGAGGAGGAAACCCCCATTTAGCCTCCCTAATAATTGTTTTGAAGTGAACCTGCATGACGGAGTCTGCCCCAATGAACCGAGGATGCGCAGTGAGGAGTTGTCACCTAGGAGAGATAGGGGGTTGTTTCCTCGTTCAACCCCAGACGTCTACTTGCAATGAGGGCCAATTAGCGAAGAGATGTGTTAAAATGCACCTCCTGCTCCACCCCTCTGCCGACGTCTGCCCCGTCCCCATACTGCTGCCTCCCAATACCGCACCTTTCACCCCAGCACCCCCAGGTGGTGGTATCACGGCAGGAGCTTGCAGGTGACCCCCCCCCCCGGAGAAGGAGAGCAGCGGTTGAGTGCTCTATCCTTCTCCTCCTTGGCCAACCCCCGGCAATCCATGCTCATTCCTGAGTATGGGTCACCAGCATGGTATGAGGTAAAGCGTCCAGTGCCTCAGTCCTCAGTGCCTCTGGGCCGGCACGTATGTTGAAAATTTGGTGAAATAATTCCACTGAATGACTGTGTTACAAGTGCAGATTGCACAGTTTCCACACAGCCTCATAACCTTGAACATGCCCAAGGCATTAGGGTTCCTAAGACAGACTCTTAAGTAGTATGAGGGTGAAATGTTGATCAGATGCAAGAGGAGTTGCAGAGAGGTACTCTGTTGGGATATGGATACTAAAGGGACAAGGATACAACTGGGGGGGCCTGCATAAATGCCAAACACCAATGCAAATACATTCAAGTGAACGTTCAGCATTGACAAATGCTTGTTTGCCTTATCTGCTCTCACCACCCTGGTGACTCTCTTGGCTGTCAGCTCATATGCCTCCTGATCCCTTTCACTCCTTGAGTGCTTAAAGCACCTATAGGCCACCTTCTTGTCCCTCACCACCTCCTGTACCTCTTGGGTCCACCAACAGGGTTTTCTGGCCTTACCAAACTTATGCCTTTCCCTTGCACAGATTGTTAGTTCCCTGCCTGCCCTTCATAAAGCCCGATTGTGACCTATGTATTAAATACGGAAGAGCAATTTCTAAGCAGGATGGCAATATCTTAACTAGAATCTTATAGTTGACACTAAGCAGTGATATAGGTCTATAATTAGTGCAAGAATCATCCCATGCCTCCTTTAAAAAATTACTTTGACTCTGTCTTGTAGACTCCAGCAGTTGCTCCTGTTTCAATCCACCCAAGCCTTTGGCTCCTCTCCTTATGCCTACTGAACCTACACCACTTCATAGTTTACCAACCCTTGCCAATGATTAGCTCCTTCTTCATTACATCTGCTTCCTGCCTTCTTATAACCTTGTGACTTTTATCTCTCATTGAGTCACCTTCTTACTATCTTGTCTTACCCTTCCCTATCTATTACTTTCCCTATTTCAACTTTAATCGCTACCAATTTGTCCTATATTGTCTACTATGATGCCTCTGTCACCTTAGTTGTAATCCTCCTTGAATCCCATGGAATTGCTAGCACTTATGACCTAATCAAACTGATATTTGCCTTATTGTAATTTTTACTCTCCTTCCTTTTGTTTTCTTATTTTTGTCTTTGTTTAAGCATATTACTAAGCCTGTTTTTAAACTCTAGCCTGTTCTAACTCCTATGTTTGTATATTGTGAATCCATATATTGTAACCTGTTATCTGATTGTTTCTGTCTTGTACCCTCCCTGGTCATGCCTGAAAATAGTCATTGCTATGGATAGTGCACCTACCCAGTCATCAAAAACTAAATAAAAATAAAATAAAAGAAGTCATGTTTTTATTGGGTTTCAGCAGTAAAGTTATGGTGGCCTCCTGCATTGTGGGGGAGATAATGCAGGTAATCTGTATATGACAAAATAATTCAAGGAGGCAGAATGACAACTCATCCTGAAATGGCTGATAAAAATCTAAGCTATGGCCATCTGGGCCCAGAGCTTTGCCAGATGTAAGATGAATAATAGCACGTTGAATTTCTGAGAGGGGAATATCAGCTTCCAAGGCTAAAGTAATGTCCTGGGGTAAGGAGGGTAAAGTAATTTTTGCAAAAAAGGAGCTGTAATGGTCTTGAGAGGGGGAAATATTTATTTTTTATTTTATTTTATTTAAACAGCAGTTTGGAAAACCTTTGAGCCATAGGCTCATTTACAAAGGTACCTTGTCACAGTAAGACAAACCAAAATACACAGTATAGCAGTACAACACATAGGTATAACAGTAAATTAAGACATAGATGCAAACAAGCTGGTACAGGTAGGATGGATGCAAACAATACCAGAGTTATGTTGTCCTTAGCAGCTTAGTAATAAGCTTTGTCATAAGTATTGAGTACGGCTTTGACTAGCGGCAGTTACAGCATCGGTGTTAACAGGTGGTTACGTAAGGAAGTTTTGAAGCACGATCTAGTTGAGCTCGGAGATGGAGGGGCAGTGTGTTGAACCAGGAGGGGGCCCTAAAGCTGAAGGCTCTTGGCCGTGAGAGGTCCTAGCTCTAGGGATAACAAGAGAGGTTTTCCCAGAGGTCTGAGTATGAACTAGTGGGACAGAGCGGCGTATGGTGGTGGTCAATCCTGGTGGGGAAAGCCCAAGGAGGGTCTTTTTTGTAAGGGTACAGGTAAGATATTTGAGGTGCTCATCGAGATCAAGTACCAGCGCTTTAGCATACAGTAGACAGGTGTGTGTCATCCTAGGTGCTCCAGTAATTAACCTGCAGGTCTTATTCAGAGTAGTGCGAATTTTATGGAGTGCGGTCTGATCAACAGCACCATACACCGGCAGTCCATAGTCCACTAGGGACAGGATAGAGAGGAGGTGATCAAGGAAGTCGAATTCCTGGGAGGCAGTGTTTATACCGATGTAAGATGCCCAATCGGATATTAGTGGCAGTGGCTAGGCAGCGATGTGTCCATGGAAGGAGGGAGGGGTCAAATGGATCCCTAGGTATTTATAGGAGCAAACTTGTTCGAGGGAATGAGGACCAGAGTGAATGAGGAGTTTGAAGTTGCAGGACTTGTTTTGGGGATGAGAGAAGAACATAGTTTTTGTTTTTAAGATTTATCACCAATCTATGTTCCTGAACCAGCCTCGGCTTCAGTGAAGGACTTCTGCAGCGAGTCCTGAGGGCAATAGGGTTACGACTTGAGGCAAAGATGACTGCAACATCAGCGCATAACAGAATGTGTTCCCCGAGCAAGAGTGTGGAAGGGTGTTAAGGTAAAGTGAGAATAGTAAGGGGCCCAGAATGGAGCCCTGGGGAACCCCAGAAAAGATGGGACAGATGTCTGAGTAGGTCCCATTAATTTTTACACGCTGTGAGCGGTCAGACAGATAACTGGTGCACCAGGAGATAGGCCCAGCAGCAAAACCAGAGAGACTAAGGGCATCAAGAAGGAGGGGGTGGGAGACAGTGTCGAAAGCTTTTGAGAGGTCAATGAAGACAGCACCAGCCAGAGAACCAGTGTCTAAGGAGGAGTGGAGAAAGTTGGAGAACTCTAGGAGGGCTGTGTTGGTACTGTGGCCCGCTCGGAAGCCAAATAGAAGAGGTATAACAATTCTGTAATATCCCCAAAACATATCTGATATTTGTATAGAGTCTGTCACTACCTGGCCTCCCTCTTGTTTTAAATAGGGGATCTGTGTCACTGTAACAAAACTAAGCACTTCAGAGGATAAGCTAGAAACTTACTAGCTTTATTCTTGACTCCCAGTAGGCCTGCTGTTGAAAGAACAGGGCCCTTGAGGCTTGCTGATGTAAAATAGTAGTTAACCTAAACTTACAATCTAGGAATTCCTGAACTTGGGTGTACCTATCCAAGGGTCACTGATAAACAACATCCTCTAATTCTTTAATAAAAGTGGTTAGCAAACAGGCTTATTGTTTACGATTTTTACTCTCAGAGGCAAAGGAAATAAATTGACCTCTAAGAAAAGCTTTAAATGCGTCCTAAAGGGAAAAATGGGAGACATTAGATTGGCATTTGTTTAAAAAAAAAAAAAGAATTTTGGACTGTAACCACTCACGAAACCCTTCTGTGTTTAATAAGGTGGAATTGAAATGCCAGTGAGGGGATTTCGAAGGACACCCAGATGGTACTCAAACAAGACTAACGGGGCATGATTCGATATTAAAATGGGAAGTATAACCACATCCAACAAATCTGGTACCACTGAGGGGCTGCCCAGAAAAAAGTCCAGTCTGCTGCAGAAATAGAACCTATTCAATCTAAAAGTAAAACTATGGTCTTTAGGGTGAAAAAGCTGCCAGTAGTCTACCAATTTAAATCCTGCACATAATTGGTTTAACATAACTCTGGATCATTGGTGAGAAGGGGTCCCTTTTGGGAATGGCGTTCTATTGATAAAAGGGTCTAAAAAAAGATTAAAATCCCCCCTATTATAACTAATGTGGTAGTTTGATACCATTCCAAAACATGCTGAGTAAGTTGCAAAAAATATCCTGGAGTATCTATACTGGGTGCATAGATATCCACCGGCAGTGATTTGACCCCAAAAATCATACCCAAAATTATAACTTAGTGTTCCTCCTTGTCAATTACGGTACATTTGACCTGTAGGGGCAACCCTTTTTGAGAAGAATTGAGACTCCTCTCTGTTTCTGCAGATGGGTACTGGAGAAAGCCATGCCCACCCAGTTTCTCACGAGTTTAGATGTTGCTACCTTTAAAAGGTGTGTTTCTAGCAAGCCCAGTGGTGTGGAGGGCTGAGGCATCATGCCTTACCTCCTGCCATGCCAGCGACCTGTGTTTGTGGTGTGAGCAAGCCCCCGGGGGTTGGTTGGGGAGGGAGAGGATTGAGCATCCAAAGGACAACTCTCCTCTCCCAAGGAGGGATGGGGACAGAGTCCACTGCCTGCCTGACCCCTAGCAGTAGCTGGGGGCTGGCACAGCAGGCCCACAAGTAAGGAGCAGTTGCAGGGTGATGTAAGGCATGCCGCACATGGAAGCGTGCATGGCTCAGCCATTGGCATCATTGCAAGCTGCCATGCCATGCTTGGAGACAGGCACTAAAAAGGAGGAGAAAATGTTGTCTGGCAGGATGAAGGTGGCCCTTCGCAGGTTCTGCACCCGGCCAGCTGGCACCTCACTAATGTGAGAGGTGAGTCCAGTGGAGGCCAGGTGACAGGGCTGGGGGGCCTGATTGAAGGGGGCAGAGTGGGAGCATAAAGAAATTATTAATAAAAAAAGGTATGTTTCTTGAAGAAGTGCAATGTCACAGTTGTGTGACCCCAAATAGGACAGTGCTTTCTTCCGTTTAATGGGGTGAGTCACACCCTGAACGTTCCATGTTACTATTTTGATACTGGTTATTTAATCCCATAAAACATAAGCAGGATCTCAGTAACAGCTAGCAGTCCAAAATTAAAAAAAACAACAACATGAAATTACAAAACATAATGGTGCCAGGTTAACAACATATCTCTACCAATTATGACTGTAATAACTAAAACCATGATTACTCGAACACTGGTATAACCCTGCTCTGTTACTATAACCCCCCATTAATGGAAGTGGTATTAACAAGAACAAAATATATTTGAAAACAGTAGCATTGTCTGATAAAGCTTAGTAACACCAATCCAGACCCCTCTGAGGCCGAAGGGATAACAATAAAGGAAGAATCCCCATGAATAGATATCCCTTTAATAGATAACTAGCACACATTTTCAAATATCCCAAACCTCAAAAAGCAATCCAAGAAACATAGATGAAAAAAGGGTATATGAATTATACACAAAAAGAGAACTAAGAGCTTAGGAGGTGGGAAAACAGGGGTCAACGGTAAAAACCTGTTCAGGCCCTCACTTCCCCCTGCAGGTGTAGTGTCAGGCCTCTTTGCCCAATGATTAAGTGACTTCTGTACTGGTTAACCACAAAGTTCCCCCACTCCAACTTGCTATATTGAATGTAGACTACAGTGACCTATACTAATAAGAAATTAAATAACTACGTCCCGCCCTCTCATCTACAAGTCAAAACCTGCTATTAGGGGAAATGATGAAGGTCCCTAGAGAGGAATTTGGTAAGAACCAATTTTATAAAATCCAAGGAGAAATATTCTCTGAACTAGAAGGAGGCTGTGACCCAAATAAGATAATAAACAGTATTCCCATGCCACAGTAAATGTACAGTCTCCCACAACCTCAGTAATACAGCTATCTCTCCCCCCCTCCCCCCGTAGCCCAAAATAAGAACATTAATATAAAGAAACAGTCCACAGGAGTTCCAAACATCAGGGCAAATTCAGTCGGACCTGAGCGACTCACTTTCTTCATACGTAAGATCAGACAGAGCAGTTGTGAACATACCATCAGCCATCAGATCAGGATGCCGCATTTGAGATCAGGAGCAGATCATCATGTTGGTCCAGCATTAAACCTGGAGACTCGGCAACAGAAGAGAGTGAGACTGGGCATTCCAATGGTAGTGAAGCAGCCAACTCCTCCTCTAGATAATCGGCCCAGTCCATATCACCTCTCTGTGTACTCTTCAAATGGGTTGTAGATAGCTGAGGATGCTTAGGATCAGGGTCCACTGACCAGCTTTGGGGAGTAGAGGAGGAAGACAGTTCCACAGAACTAATGTTCTGCACTGGTGGTGTGCCCGAGGGTCCTGTTGCAGTGAGGGTCAATCTCCTGCAGGTGCAGAGTGCGGGTCTCTGTGCCACTTAGGCTTCAAGGCTGAAACAGTCTTAGTCCCAGAGATATCTCCCCTATTCTTCTTAATGGAATGACTGGGGGGAGGACCAGACAGACACCGAAGAGGGGATGGAGAAAGAACATCTTTATGCACAGTCACTCCTTCCTTCCTGGTCCGCTTCACAGATGTAGGACTCCTTTGGCCTCTGGAGGCCATAAAATAAGATGGTTTATTTTGATCCTGAAGGAAACACTGCACATCTTGCAGGGATTCAAACTGCAGCCAGTGGCCCACCCAGAGGACCATACGGATTGGGGGGTACATTAAGGAATACTGGATCCTCCTGGTGTTGAGCTCCTTTTTGACAGGGGTAAACGCTTTCCTCCTGGCAGCAACATCCTTCGAGTAATCTTGGAAAAAATGGATGGAGTGGCCATTCCTCTTCAAAGGACTCTTCTCCAGGGCCAGTTTTAGGACTTGTTCCTTAATAGAGAACCTCAGAAAATATGTGGTGATGAGCCGGGGGAGGCATACCATGAGCAGGCTGAGGTCCCAGAGACTGATGGGCCCTCTCTGTTTTGAGAGGCTGGTCCCAGTGATAGTCTGTCATCTGATTTTTTTGTAAAAATTCAGACATATTGGGACCCTCAGAACCCTCTGGAACCCCAATGATCCATATATTGTTCAGCTTCCCCCTGTTCTCGAGGTCTTCAATTTTTCCCAGGGTGACTATAGCTGCTGCTCAAGTCTAGCAATATGGTCTCCATGTCTGGCCATTTCTGACATGTAATTAGAGTGAAAAGAGTTCATTTTCAGCAATGCGCTGTTCAGCTGCATCCATGCAATCAGTCAATTGAGCCACATAAGACTTAATATTCGGGATGTCTTGCGTTACAACATGAAGCATTGCAGGAATGTTGGATAAATCCTCCAAGCTGAATACCACATGGGTGTCTGGATTTGCCATACTGGGAACAAAGAAGGAGATCGCCACTACCCAATTGTGTAGCAGTTCAGACTCACTATCTGGTAAGGAAATCCTTTAAAGAAAGGTAACAGACTATAGCTCGGAAAAGTCTGTGATTAACTAAAATTACTGGCATGGGACAATTGCAGTAAAATTTGGTGAAATGTGACAGATTTTGTTTATGTGGAGTGAAGCCGCTAAATTATTCAGCCATATGGGAAAACCACGCACATGCGCCCCCCCCCCCAGGATGAGGTGTTGATTTCCAGCATTGCTGATTGGAAGCTGCAGATCATGTGGCTTGCCAACAAATCAGAACTGCTCAGTGTGTGCTCCTTGTGTAAAGTTCTGTTTCATGATTTTGAAGCGCCATAGGGAAAACAAGTTTTTCCAGATCTGCTTCACCAGCATCCAAAATGTCAGATTTTGGCACATTCATCAAATGCAAATTTGGTATCAGCTTACCTTAGGGTGGTGTAGTGTGGTGTGTGGTGTGGGGTCCTGTACGTGTATGGCGTTGGGTGTGTGGTGTGGTGTCTGTGTGTGTGGCATGGCATGTCATGGTAGTGATGGTGTGTGTGGTGTGGCGTGATGTGGTGTGTGTGGTGTGGTGGTGTGTGTGTGTGTGTGTGTGTGTGTGTGTTAGACTTGCAGTGAATTTTCTTTGTCGGTAAAGTTAGTGTGAGGTCAGGTAATGTTGCACTTTGTAAAGCTTTGCAACATTTTTAACTTCCCCTCAACTTTGCTGGGCAAGTTCCTAAAAAAATAAATTTATAAAATGAATTCCTGACCCCCACTCACTGTGCAATAAATAACCTCCCCTCTCAGCCTTTTAAAAAGCTTTTCCCACTCCTGCACACACTAGTAGCCATGATTCTCCCACCCCAGTGAGATCTACAACATCACATCGACAATTCTTTGTCGACGCTAAGTTTCCTCGACACCACTATATCAACTACAATTGCAGCGGGCATGGTGCCACGAATTTAAATTTATTTTTTTGCAGAGGGCTGTGCCCCCTGCATCCCCAACTTAAGATTATCAACTCTAAGACGGAGCTGATTCAGGGATGGGGTGCAGGACCTTGGGAAAGGGTGCCGGGGTCCCAGGTGGACTTTACAGTGACAAGGCAATGTTGTTGGCATCGACCATGTCACTGTAAAGTTGTCACGGTAGTGACAGTATACTCCCATGGTGAAGTTAGCCACCCATGTAATTCCTCCATAGCAGTAATATGTAATACTTTATATAGCCTTCCCATACTCACATACGCAAAATAACTCCCCCACCTCCCCACCTGCGTAAGAGTTACTCTCACCCCCCAACCTCATCCCTTCCCTTTTCCCCCTCTGAATTAATGAATGAAGATGCCAGGGATAATAGTGACACCTAATTGGCTGAGGCATCAGTCAATCAGGTGTTACTATTACCAATGACCTCATCATTCATCAGTTTATTTATTCAGTTATTCGGATACTTACCTCATATAGAGTGGGACCTTTTTTTTTAGTGGTACAAGATGATTTTTGGGGGGTGTTGGAGGGTTGGGTGAGTAATACACTGAAACACGGGGTCAGTTTGCGTGGAAGAAGATGGGAGTAGTCATTTTTGGCATGTGTGTGGGGAAGAAGTATACTGTATATTACTATGACACATGTGATGACTAGAGGAATTACTGGGGCAACAAACATTGCCAGGAGGGTGGAAGGTGGGGGGATTCATGCCTACCAGTGGGAGAAGTATGTATGTGTGGTGTGGCATGGTGGTGATGGTGTGGGGTGTGTGGTCTGCATCTGTGTGTGTGTGGCGTGGTAGGTAGTAATGGTGTGTGTGTGTATGTGGCATGGCATGGCGATGATGGTGTGTGTGTGTGTGTGTGTGTGTGTGTGTGGTGGAAAGGATTGAGGAGGGGTATACTGATTAAAGATTGGGTGGGGTAGAATTTGTAATTTTTAAAAAACAATTAGTCAAGCACTTTTAATTCTTTGCTGGTAAAGTGTCACTTTTCCCACTGATGCACTACGCAAAGTGGCACTTTGTGTAGTTTTGCCAGACAACATTTGGCACTTCATCAGGAGAAAACTTCAAGAAGTGTTTTGAAAAGATGAGAAACTTAGTAGAGTTCACATGAAGTGGGGGTTTCTCAACTTTGTGCATCTTTAGTGTGTGTGCCAGGTGGGGGATAGTCAACTTCTATACTGGGATTTTGAAAAAGAAGATTTGAAATAAAATAGTGATTTGAAATCAACAACAAAGAATAAAGTCTGGTGCTGTGCAATGTTTTTCTGTAACTCAGTGAAGTAGATGTAGGGTTAATAGTTTTACTTATGTGTACAGTGAGGTGAAGTGTGTGCAACTTTATGAAGCTGAGCAATACCCTGCCTCCTCTGAAAGCACTTCCACCACCTTCCACCACCCCTGCCCGGTACCTATACCATTTCACTTTCAATTCTTAGGGGCCAAGTGATGTTGACCTGACCTATACTCCTGCTGTGACCTGCTGTATAGTAATTCCCCCCACCTCAAGTGTGTATGGAGTGGGGGGAGTGGAGGTGCCCATCCTGTTAGTTTGTGGTTTGGAGTGGGGCACAACCATCTTCTGGGATAGTATATGTACATATGTACTGCTGACTGACCCATGTTTTGTCACACATTCCCATTTTCTTTCATGCATAGCAGTAGTATTATGAGTAGCAGAGTGTTAGACAACTGGGCGGTGCATTAGTGACATCACTGTTCAGGGTGGTGGGATTCAACCTTGAGAAATGCAGGTTTGATGGTTTTTAATTAAAACAATGGATTTTCTAATTTTGTGGGGTAGGGGGCCTTGGGCAACAAAAACTACGGGTACATTCAAGACTCTAAGCAGCTAGGTTCTAGGATAGTTTGTTTTTATAGAAACTGATCTGGTCCATCTCTAGTCCAAATCTCAAAAATGTGTTTTTGATGTAAAGCAAACTGTTAGTATAGTCTACACCACTTACAGCAAACTAATCTGTTTTGTGTCCTCATGGCCACTGTAATGTAATACCGGTAATGATTGTCCAAAATAACAGGTTGACACTAAAAATTAAAATATCTTTTCTGTTAAAAAATTCCTTTAGTAGTACTGAGTTAAATATTAAAAAAAAAACTAGAAAAAACACCATTTAAAATACAGTGTCCACTCACTGCTTACTGCTTGAAAAAGTCTGTTATTTGTGGTTTATAGGGTCTCAAAGGTAGGTAGCACAGCACTTTTCTGACATTCAACAGAGTATCAACAACTTTCATGTCATTGCTGGCATCTGTTTGCTCAGTGTCCTTCTTATTAGAAATGTCCAGGCTGCATTGAAGTGTTCAGTAACATTAGTGATTGGCTCATTGTCATGTTCCCCCAGATGACATAACTCACTGAACTCTAAGATCATCTGGGTGGTGGGTCTTGAGTATCTGTGACCTCCTCTGGTCACCAGCAAGATGCCACATGGCTCAGTACTGGAACCTGTCCACTTTGTCTTTAAACGTGACACTGCAGATGAGCGGGAAGGGAAGGTCTGCCTCTTTGTGGATGACACCAAAATCTGGGATAGGATGGACACTACGGAGAGGGTGGAAAGAATGTGCGGAGACCTGGGAAAACTCAAGGAGTGGTCAAGAACATGGCAATTGGGTTTCAATGCAAAAAAGTTTAAAATCGTCCACTTAGGGCACAGAAATCCAGAGGCAGAGTACAATATGGGAGGCAAAGGTACTGACTGTCATCAAACAGGAAAGGAAACTGGAAGTAATCATAGTTAATTATCTCAAGGTAGCGAATCAGTGCAATAAGGCAGTGGGTAGGGCCAGTGCAATGTTGGGATGCATAAGGAAAGGTATCACCAGTAGAAGGAGGAAGGTGGTGTTGCCACTGTATATTCACTGATGAAACTCCACCTAGAGAACTGATTCCCATTCTGGAGATCACATCTCAGGAAGGACATAGACAGAGTGGAGGCAGTCCAGAGGAGGGCAACTAATATGGTGCAGGGTCTGCGTCAGAAGACCTATGGGAAGTAACTTAAGGACCTCAATGTGTACATCCTGGAAGAGAAATGACTGATGGAGGTATGACAGAGTCCTATAAATACCTTACAGGTGTAAATAAGGTACAGAAGGAAGTATTTTTTAGAGGAAAAGATGCACAAGAACAAGACGACATGCAATGAACCTGGAAGGGGTAATTTATTTCATTTTGTTATTATACTGGACAGCAAGATGAGCTATAAAGCTCATTTTCACAAGAAACCAGTTGTAGAGATTTTGAAAAAAGAAAAAAGCAATACAGTATGATACAACATAGAGTGAGTGAGGCAGGTCACACTAATAATAGGCTCATCACAAGTAACACAAATTACAGCAGTTAACACAGAGCAGGGGAGCACCAGACAAAAATTAGGTGCAATTACAGTGGATATTGTCCATAAAATGTCGCTGGAGACTGGTGCTGAAGGAGGGAATACTAGCAGCTAAGGTGATTGTGGGTGGTAGGAGGTTATTTATTTATTTAAGAGTTTTACCAGGAATGGCATACTGAGCGGGTTACCACTCAATTCCAGATGTGTCCTGGGGGAAAGGGACAAGTGGAGCATACAAACATAAACACAAGAAGAGTGTACATGAATGCAATTAACAATTACAATACAGTAGAGGAAGATTGTACATGTTACAGTTACACTATACAGAGTGTTTGAGACCACAAGGGAAGAAACTGGAGCAAAAAGGGAACTAGGAGAGCTTCAGTAGCAGACAAGTAGTGGAATTGCAGTATAATGTGGGGACTGGTGCAATGCAGTGGCTGTGGGGCAGCCATATTCAGGCAGACCTTCTGGACACTGAGGTGCTGCCCTATCTGCATGCATCTCTCTGGACTGCGAGATGAGGTAGCCAGACTCAGAGCGGAAGTAAACTGAGTCAGGAGTACCATCACACCTATCCAGAAACCACCCAGTCCAATGCAACTGCCTCAAAGGATGCAGAGAACGAAGAGCACTTGGATAACAGTGGGCTCAGGGAGGGTTAGAGCGGTCAGGCAGAGGCACATCCCAGATCCTATTCCACTCAAGAACTCATATGCCACACTGGCAAATGAGGACAACCAAATAGAGGTACCCAGAGAAGTGGAAGGAAAGGATGTAGAGGTTAGCCAAGAAGGTGACCTCAGCGGGGAAAGCAGTGGACCGCAGAGGAGGAGGAAGTGAATCTTGGTGGGGGACTCCATCATAAGAGGGATCCAGCTAGGAGCACAGGAGGGGGAGGACAGGGAGGTGAGGTGCTTACCAGGTGCCACAGCATGGAGGGATGGAAGGAAGATCCTGGGAATCACTGAGAAGGCAAGACGGGAGGGTGAGCTGGATGTCATTATTCACCTAGGTACTAATGACCTGGCAAATAGGGAGCCAAAGGAAGTTCAAGAAGAGTTTAGGAAATTGGGGAGGGGGCTCAAGCAAGTAGCTACTTCTGTCACTTTCTCAGAAGTACTACCTGCAAGAGGCAAGGGAGAGCATAGGAGCGCATGCACCAGGAACTTTAACTCATGGTTGAAGAACTGGTGCTGTGAGGAAGGGTTTGGATTCATTGGTGACTGGGGACCCACCTGGAGGGATGGAGGTTTGTTCAAGCCTGACGGCCTGCATCCATCCTGAGGGAGTCCAAGAACTCAATGATAAGTTTAAATGCTACATTGACAAGCATTTAAACCAGCAAAGGGGGTGGCAGGCCAGCAAGGAGGGTACCTACTTGCTCACCCCCCCTAGCTAGCAGTGGAACCAGTGAACCAGAGGAGTGGCTATCTCTGCAAAGCAGTGTGCAAAAGATGGAGATTAGTGCCCAAGAGGTGGATAGGCAGAAAAGGGACAAAATTCAGCAGAAGGGCAGACAGCAAGGAGAACCAGGGATAAAGAACAACCAAGGAAGGGGCTGGACCAGAACAGTGAAACAGTCCAGGGAGGTCAAATCATGGAAAGCCATGTGTGCAAATGCCAGGAGCCTTAGCAACAAGATGGAAGATCTGGAGGCTGTCATGGTGCAGTCAGACCTGGACATTGTGGCCATCACTGAAACCTGGTGTAATGATAACTATGACTGGGAGATGGCCATACCTGGCTACAACATATTCAGAAGAGACAGAGCAGGCAGGAAGGGAGGAGGAGTGGCACTGTATGTGAAAAATGACATAAGGGCCACAGAGATCCAGGAGGAACAAAATGGGTGAGAAATACTGTGGGTTAAGCTGGAAAGGAAAATGGGAACAGCCATCCGCACAGGTGTGGTCTATAGACCACCAGCCCAGGAGGAAGAAACAGATAGGGAGCTGATGCTAGCCATCCAAAGGATGGCAGACAAGGGTGAGGTAGTACTGGTTGGAGACTTCAATATTCCAGACGTGGACTGGAGCATCCCAGCAGCAGCATCAACTAGGAGCAGATTTATCTTTGACTCCCTTCAGGATGCCTTCCTCAAGCAACTGGTCATGGAACCAATTCGGCAGAAGGCAATACTGGACCTTGGGCTCACAAACAGGGACAATGTGATGGGGGTAACAGTGGGGGAGCACCTGGGGAACAGTGACCACCAGTCATTGTGGTTTTGAAATCACAGAAAGAGCAGAACCAAACCACACAAAAACACGTATCCTGGATTTTAGGGGGCAGACTTTGGGAAAATGGGGAGATACTTGAAAGAGGCATTAAGGGGAATGGGACAGGAATCAGGGGTTGAGGAACAGTGGGTAGTATTTAAAATGGGGATTACAAGAACAACAGAATTATGCATTAAGCAGGTAAGGAAAAGGAAGAGGAGACCATTATGGTTTTCCAAAGAGGTAGCAAAGAAAGTGAAAGCCAAAAAGATTGCATTCAGGCAATACAAAAAGACACAGGCAGAAGGGGATAGGGAGAAGTACCAGGAGAAGCAAAGGGAGGCAGGGAGGTTGCAAGGAAGCCAAAGCTCAGACAGAAGAACACATTGCAAAATCAGTGGGTAGAGGGACAAAACCTTTACAGGTACATTAAGTGAAAAAGAAAGACAAAGGGAGGGATAGTGAGACTGAAGGGGAGGATGGAGGCATGGAGGATGACAACAGTAAAGCTGACATATTGAACAGGTATTTTGCTCAGTCTTTACTGAGGAAGAGAAGGGTAATGGGTCTGAAGGAGTACAAGGGTGAGAATGGTGCAGAAGTGGACACAAGTCCCTTTACACGAGAAAGGGTCCTGAAGGAACTGGAAGTAATAAGAGTTGATAAAGCAATGGGGCCAGATGGGGTGCACCTCGGGTCCTTAAAGAACTAAGAGGTGGTGGCTGAACCTCTGGCTCTATCCTGTTTAGCCAGTCACTGGAAACAGGGAGGTACCCAAAGACGGGAGGACAGCAGATGTAGTCCCCTTATACAAAAGTGGGAACAAAGAGGAAGCAGGGAACTACAGACCAGTCAGCCTCACCTCGGTAGTGGGGAAGATCATGGAAGCACTACTGAAGGAGAGATTGGTGGAACATCTGGTTGTCAATGGACTACAGGACCCAAGGCAGCATGGTTTCACCAGGGGGAGGTCATGTCAGACCAACCTTGTTGAATTTTTTTGACTGGGTGACTAGGGAGGTGGATCAGGGAGGGCAGTGACATGGCCTCATCTGGACTTCAGCAAGGCTTTGACACTGTGCCACACAGAAGACTATTACACAAACTGGGGAATACGGGTGGGCAGGACAGTAATGTGGTGGGGAGGTAACTGGCTGGGTGGCAGGGGACAACAGAGGGTAGAATGGCTGTTACCCACACAGAGGGAAGAGTGACAAGTGGTACCACAGGATCAATGCTGGGACCGGTCCTATTCAACATCTTCATCAGTGACATTGCACAGGACCTAGAAGGCAGAATTTCACTGTTCGCTGATGACACAAAGCTCTGTAACAGAGTAGACACACCAGAGGGTGTAGACAGAATGAGAAGGACCTGCAGAAACTTGAAGAATGATCAGGGTTTGGCAGTTGAAATTCAATGCAAAGAAGTGCAAGATAATGCATATGGGGCACAAAACCCTGGCACAATATATCAGTTGGGGGTGAGGATAGGCATGCACCGAGCAGGAAAGGGATCTTGGGGTTATCATCTCTGATGACCTCAAGGTAGGGAAACAGTGTGACAAGGCAGCAGGTAAAGCAAGCGGATGCTGGGATATATAGACAGGGTATCACCAGCAGGAAAAGGGAGGTCATAATTCTGCTATACAAGACACTAGTGAGGCCCCACCTGGAGTACAGTGTACAGTTCTGGAGACCATACCTACGTAAGGACATAGATAGGGTAGAGAAGGTTCAGAGGAGGGCAACAAAGATGGTGCATGGATTGCATCACAAGTCCTATGAAGACAGGTTGAAGGAACTGAACATGTACTCCCTGGAGGAGAGGAGGGAGAGAGGGGATATGATAGAGACATACAAGTATCTCACAGGGAGGAACAGGGTGCAGGAATACACTATTTTTAAATGAAATAGATGTTCCAGGACTAGAGGGCATGGGATGAAGTTGGAGGGAGGACGATTCAGAAGAAACATGAGGAAGAATTTCTTCACAGAACGGGTGGTGGACAAGTGGAACACCCTGCCAGAGGAAGCGTTGGGGGCTGAAACAATCACGGGATTTAAGAATGCCTGGGATAGACATAAAGGAATTCTGGAGGTCAGAGGTAAGGGGCAACAGACTTCTAGAAAAACATAAACTGAACTTACAAGCTCAAATGGGCAGACTGGGTGGGCCATAGGCCCTTATCTGCCAACACTGTCAATGTATCTATGTATCTATGTATTTAACATAAAGTAGAATCACATGAAAGCAGATACATATTACAAACCTTAGGAGAAATAGTGCATATGACTATTGACAATTTGCAGAATTAGCTATGAAATCAAGCAACGAGGAAGAATAGTGAGTTTATTCGTGTTTTAGATAGAGGACTGCCATCTGTAACCCCTACAATATGCTCTACATAGCATGAAAGCAAAATGCGGTGGTGGTGTGCTAAGAGTAATGACAGGAGGGCCTAAATATGAGTAGGGAACTTGAGGTTTCAACTCCTAGGTGGCCCTATGTGCAGGCACAAATAGAGGAGAAGTATGCCTTGAGGAGGAGATTTAGGTGCAACGTGTTAGCGAAGTCACGAATGCTTGCTGGGAGTGCTTTCCAAAGTTTAGGCATGAGATATCTGAATGCCACTTGGCCCCTTGAAGTGGCCATTCATGGGACATATAGTAGCCGGCAGCTACCACACCTGAGGGAGTAAGTGGGTTGTGGAGGGACTGAGAGGGCAGATTCAAGGTAGGGGGGAAGGGATTGTGACCAGAATTTCACTGTGGTCCCGATGCCATGGATGTGTCTATGGATGTGGAGCGATGTTAGATCGAGGGGGCTGTAGAGGTCACAGTGATGTGTCAAAATTTGGCAGTCAAGGGCAAAGTGGCAGAAAGAGTGGTAGAGAGGGTCAAGGCTGGCTAGGGCCGACTTAGGAGCAGCGCCATATACTGTATCCCCATAGTCCAGTATTGGGAAGATAATTTTTTGGACAGTTTCCTTGTGGGTTGCCAGAGGTAAGCTACCCTTGTTCCGATATAAGGCTCCTAGTTTTGGGCGCAGCTTTTTGTGGATCGAGTTGATGTGAGTGGAAAAGTCAAGGTGCTGATCGAGCCAGACCCTGAGGTATTTGAAGGAGGTACAGGTCTCTAGAGGAGTTCCCTCAGTGGTGAAGAAAGTGGGGGTAAAAAGGAGTCTGGAGAGCCTTTGCCTAGTCCCAAATGTTAGGGAGACTGTTTTCTTGGGGTTAAGAGGTTGGCTTGAGCGAAACCAATGCTGTACCGCATTAAAATCTTGTTGGAGAGTAGAGGCCACTTCATTGGGGGAGGAGCCTGTTCCGGATGGTACGGTATCATCAGTGTACAGGTGTATGGATGTGTGAGTACAGACTGAGGGAAGTTCATTTAGGAAAATTGAGAAGAGTAATGGGCCTAGGGCCGAGCCTTGTGGGGACCCCAGTAGCAACAGGGAGGGGGGAGGAGGTGTCGGGTCCAATTCTTACTGACTGAGTTCTACCAACCAAGTAAGATTGAAACCAACTGGTGGCATCACCAGAGAGCCTGGCTCTAGAGAGTTTGGATAATAGTAGGGGGTGGGAGACAGTGTCGAAAGCTTTAGCAAGGTCAACTAAAATGGCTGAGGTGGTGTGCCCTTTATCCATGCCCGTGAGGATGGCGTCGGTGAGCCTTAGCAGGGAGGTTATGGTGGAGTGCGATTTCCTGAAACCTGATTGGTAGGGTGTAAAGAAAGAGGTAGAGTCAAGGAAGGAGGAAAGTTGGGCTGGGACAATGCCTTCCTGTATTTTGGCAAGGATGGGGAGTAGGGAGATTGGGCGGTAGTTTCCCGGTGATGAGGGGTCTCCACCTTTTGGGAGGGGGATGGCTGTGGCATACTTCCAGTCGGATGGTACGTCGGCAAGAGAAAAGAGAGATTGAACAGCTGCCGGGGCAATGGCAGGGCAGATAAGTGTAACATTTTGGAATCAAGCCCTGAGGGGCACTTGCCTTTTGAGGGATTGAGAGATTGCAGGGCTTTCAGCACATTGAGTGCGGTAACATGACAGAAAGAGAAGCCAGTAGTCTGGAAGGATGTTTGCATCAGTTTAGGTGCATCCTTGGGGGGGGGTAGAGAGGCTATGAGAGAGGATGCACAACTGGTGAAGAAAGTGTTGAAAACGGAGGCCACTTTAGCTGGTTCAGTGACAGTGGAGCCTTCTACATTTAGGGTTGGGGTAGGGGGTTGAGCAGGGGGAGAGAAGAGTGACTTGATAGTTTTCCAGAAATTTGTTGGGTGATTTAGGTTAGTATTGAAAGATGTCTTGAAGTAGTTGGTTTTGGCCCGATGGATTTGCCTAGTGCAGGAATTTCGAAGAGAAAGGTATAGTTGAAGTGCCGCCTGGGTGCCTGTTGCCTTGTACTTTTTCCAGGCATGGTCCCTAGCATGGAACTGGGCAATGAGTTCGGCAGATACCCAGGGCAGGTGGGCACCGCTAACCCTCTTTTTCCATAGGGGCACATGGGTGTCCCATGCTGCTAGAAAAGTATCCTTAAAGAATTTTAGGGCTGAATTGAGGGAGGAAGCCTGGTAGATGAAAGACCAGTCGGTTTGTGCCAGGTCCCTTAGGAGCGCATCTAGACTGAGAGCTTTGTACGACCTAGTGAACAACGTCCTTGGTGGCGGTGCTTTGGGTCTGTATATTTTTCTTGCAGCATAGATTATGTGGTGATTGCTTAGGGAGTCAGGGAGGAGTCCGGCTTTAATGACCCGATGGGGGTGAGAGGTAAGGACCCAATCTAAGAGGGAATGGTTCTGTGATTTATGATTTAGATGAGTGGCTTCAGAAATTGGTTGGGTGAGGTTTAGGGCTGTGATTTGGCTATGAAGTTTGGAATTATTGTTTGCGAGCCAGTTGAAATTGAAATCCTCTAGAATGTGTAACTCGCCCCTGAAAGAGTTAGCCTTTAGGGTGCCCAGGTGGTCCAGCACGTCAGGCTGGGAGGTGTTCAGGGTGCAGTAGGACCCTGCAATATATAGTGGGGTGGAGTGGGGAAGGGAGAGTATGATTAGCAGGGAGTTGATGGACTGAGAGGGCATGGAGAGCTGTACAGGGGTGAATTGGAGCATCGGGGAGATATACATAGATACGCCCCCCCCTTTTTTCCTGCCCAAGCGGTCTTGACGAATGTGCGAATAACCAGGTATAGTTACTTCTGAGTCCAGGTTATGGGGCTTTAACCAGGTCTCAGTGATCATCATTACATTTGGGCGGATTGACATTACTATTGGTTGAAGGGCTGTGATTTTATTCAGGATGCTACAGATGTTTAGGTGGACAAGTTTAAGACCTTTTGGTAATGTGAGGGTCTAGTAGTTGCTGGGGGGGGTATGGGCCAGGGTTTAATTCTACATCCCCAGACAGGAGGAGCAGCAATACAAACAGATGTTTAAGTGTGTGCATGCTCCATTTTGGCTTGAGGGGGATAATCACCTGATGTGATGATTGCAGAGGGATATTTAGTGTGGAGGAAATTAGAGCTGTCAGGCCTATGTGAAAAGTTGGCGGCAGGATAGTAGCACTAGGGATCCAGCCATTCTGGGAGTAGCAATGTTGTGGCAGTATAGAGGAGAAAGTTACATGATGGGGAGAAAAGACGTTGCTTAATGTGAGGGGGTTAGGAGGTAGGCGAGGATGGGAAGCAGGTGGGAGGGAAGTTACGGGAATGAGCTGGCAGATTGAGGTGATAAACAGAAGCAGCATGATGCTTACAGGGTTTATAGGGGGATAGGAGAGTATAGCGGCCACTAGAGGGGAAAAGATAAAATCTGCTAATGGAAGAGTGGTCTGATAGGTTTTTGTACACACGTGACTAATGCTATAAGAGTCAGCGTCTGCCAAGGGTGGCGGTGGGGGTGGTGGGGTAGCTGGCACATAGCACCAGTGGGGCTTACGCTGCTTGAAAATTCTGCTTGATGCTGCACCGGCTGCACCTGGGCAGATTAAAGCAACTTCCATCTGTGGGCCCGTGGGGTTGAAGTCCTCAGTCACTGCAGACAGACTGGGGAGGAAGCAGAAAATGTGAAATTACTCATACGCATGAAACAACGTGAGAGCATTGACCTTTAACACTTACAGATAAGGGCATTCGTTCATTGCTATCACTTGGTTTATACGCTTAGCACAATCTGTAACCTCTGCACACTACTTATCACAGTGTAAGAAATGTTTAATTCATCAAATACCAGCCACTTACTACTTAGCACAATGTAGACAGAGTTGCATGAAATTGTTATTAAAGCACCTACTAAGCCAGTTCTACTGCACTGGAAATAATTGAGAAAATTACCCTTAAAGCTCCTTGTAATGCTAGCTCTACTCTCCATGGATAATTTAGAAACTTATACCCAGAAAACTATCAGCATCGCTACGCCGACCAAATAATGAATAGGGGCCCATTTGAAATTGACGCCCTTTACTCGACTACCATTGTTCTTTCCACGCTTTCAGGTAAGGGCATTCGCTGCTTGAAAATCTGGCGCTTGATGCTGCACGGCCATACCTGGGCAGATTAAAGCAACTTCCATCCAGGGCTCCGTGGCGGGGGTTGAAGTCCTCAGTCACTGCAGACAGACTGGGCAGATAAAAGCAACTTCCATCCACGGGGCTCCCTGTGGCGGGGCAGAGGCTGATTCAAGAGAGATGTGAGAAAGTACTTCTTCACTGAAAGAGTGAATGGATGCCTAGAACAGTCTTCCAGCAGAGGTGGAGGGGGCCAAAAACAGTGGTGGGCTTCTAGTATGCATGGGATAGGCACAAGGGAATCTTAGTGAGAAACAAGAGGGGGGGCAGAGACCAAGTAGGTTTTGTGGTGACAGTACAGGCAGTGAAAAAATGAATGGGCTGTGTCAGCCAAGTGGACCTTATCTGACATAAAATTATGTTTCTGTGTTTCTCCTTAACCTCCTCACTACTAACTGCCAGCTTGTATCCACCTTTTCTGATGTCTCCCACTATTGTTTCAGCACTTACTGAATCCCCCCTCCAACTTCATGAGGTAAATAGTCCCAAGATTTTATGTGCACACTGTGGCCATCACCTCCTAAATGCTGTCAGGTTCTTCAAGCAAGTGATCCTGCCTTGCCTGGTGGTTGTGCTGTTCAAATGAGTAAATTATGCCTATGTCCATCTGTATGATGTACTATAGGTTGTGTTTGGGGGAAGAAGACAAGTTTTATATTCCAGAAACTGTCTTCACTTGGGTGTCCAGTAAAATTATTTACATGTAGCAAAGGCATTTTCATTGCCCTTCAACCTCCTGTCATACCTGCTTACCCATTTAGTTAAAATCTCCCCTGTTATCCATTCAGAGAATTTTTACACTTCTGAAATGGTGAGGTAGGGCAGATTTCCCACAACTGCCAACTAATTCCCATCATGTTACAACATGGAAGCACTGATATGCAATCCTTAGCCTTTATTTCCCCCAACATGGTTTCACTTTGAAGGTTAAGGTGTGGTATCCAACACTTCTGTAAAACAACCCCGTCTCATTGCAGTTGCAAATGTTTTCTGGTTCATAACCTGCCAGCAGCTGAAGCAGAACCTCTTGAAGCCAGGCTGTAGTACTTGCAGTGTCTGTTTTTCCCAGTGGGCACTATTAAATCCAGTGTTGTGTCTGCCTTTATACCATTGCGCCATCCCTTTGAGGGCAACAAATTGCATCTCGCAAATGCCTCTGCCATCTTCTGAAACTTCTGCTTTATCAAGGGGCTACTTATGGTTTCTCCCCCATGTGTATTTAAAGACCCACCTAAGAAGTGTCTTCTCCACTTCACAATCATTAACCATCCTCTTTACTGTAGATGCCGCTGAGAGTTTTGGTGTAACAGTTTGGCTTCTGTGTGTATCTGCAAACTACACACAGGGCCTTCTTTAGAGTTGGGGCAAACTATGTGATGGGGCCCTTATCCAACCCAACTTGACCGCTTCTTTTACTCCGTCCCATATGCAGGATGTTTTATTTTCAATACAACCAGTAACACATTTGTGGTTTTTAAGGAGGGGTAGCAATGCGGTCCTTGGGGTCCCTCTGCCAATCCAGTCCAAGTCTGTTAACCAGCTTCTAATGGGCTGGCCAATAACAAGGTGAGTAATTTCTTGACATTGTGACACTCCATCGCAAGGTTTCACGGAGTCCAGTGATTCTCTTTTATTGCAGTTTTATTTTAAACATAACAATTATTTAAAAAAGTATAAAAAGCCATCCCATCAACGCAGCAGTTGTATTTCCACTTACAATGCCAGTGACCCAGGTTCGGGAATGGACCTGGGATGCTGGAGGGCCAGCCAGGGAGAGAGGGCTCAAGCGTCGGATCACTGCTCACCTTGTCCTCAAGGGGAAGGGCAGGGAGGTGACCCGACAGTTGCTGACTCCTGGCAGAGACTGGGGGTACAACAATGCACTGGGTCCCACTGACTAATGGGACATGGTGAATGTTGGGGTATGCCTTGACATTAGTGGCATGCCATGCCTCTGGGTTGTAAATGAGAAAAGAGCTCCTCGGTCGACCAGATGATGGTCGCCAGCTCCCATGAGACCCTAAGCAGTCCACAAGACCACCTCAGCAGCACCCGGGCCAAGAATGAGTGTACTGACTTGCCCCACCAGTACCTTCCCCCTTGGAGGAGAGGGATCAATGTGTTGAAGGGTTATGCCGGGTTACCGAGGGGGCTGCAATGTGGGGTGGCAGGTGGCTTCTTCAGGGCAGTGTGGCAGCAAGAGACATAGGAAGGCCCAAAGGAGAGGCCAGCCCGGAGCTGGGGGAGCAAAAAAAAAAAAGGTTTAAAGCAAAGGAGTAATCTGGCTGGGGGTCCCCAGTATCTGCAGGGTCCACTGGTGCCTACAATTAGCTATGACTACATGTACACACCTGGAGTGGGATGGCAGGCTGAAAAGGCTTCACTAGAGGAAGGCTTCACCAGAGGAAGGTTATCTTTTAAACTGGCTTTTAATGGCATTCCTGTTTAGGCAGAGAACAAAAAAACTGCTGTACAGACCTGTTGTCACTCCTCAGTGTAATGTAGTCACTATATTAGTCAAATACTGTGTCAAGTCAGCACCAGAGAAAATCAGTCATTTAGTACACTAGGGGGTATAGCATGAATGTGGCAGTTTGCAAAATAAAGAAGCATATAGGATCCCCAATGAATGAAATGAGAGAACAAATATACTATTTGGTTTCTGTGTATCTCATATCTACTAGAAAGGCTCTTACTTTCTTCATCTGATTCTTTTAACAGGGCCTGACTCCCTCACTGAAACAACTTCGACTGATTGAAAGTGCAGCTTGAAGAAATTATCTTATGTCTTAAACTGCAATATCCCACCCAAATAATGCGGACAATAACAGTGGACTGAAACTGTAGTTAAGCTTGTTGTGCAGCTCTCAAACCTTCTTCTCAGTTCTGGATTTTCAATGCATCTTGGATGGATAAAAACATTAAGAAATCCTCCACACACCTCAACAGCGGCATTCAGGAATCTTAAATTGCACTGAACATTTCCTTCGAAAACATGCAAACTTCTAATGTTTATAATAAAAACAACAATCTCTAGAAAAAAAAGTTTGATTAGCTGGAAATGTGAATCAGTTATTATCATTTAATTAACATTTCATTATTATGCAAATATATCAAAAGATTGGGTTCCAAAAGCAGTTCAAAAACAAGAACCTATTTGAACCTTGTTTGGTTCTAATAAGGACTAGAAAGGTCTAACCTATCACAAGTTTAGGATCCCTCCTATGTGAGTAGTTTAATGTTCAAACCAGGTCATTGTATTAATGTTGCATGATCATTATTTCTACTGTAAGGAAAGAATATATCTATGTTTTTCATATGAAGTGGTTTGGAAACTAGAAACATTTGATTCTGGAATAAAAAGCCTGGATCTAATAAGTTAGACTTACTTAGAAATGAATTGCTTGCAGTGCAGTCTGTTCTTTCCTAGTCACAACAAAACAAAAATCAAAGAAAATGCTTAAAATCTGCTGCAAAGAAGCTATAAGACATGGGTTTGAAAAAAATATTTTTAATTGAGAGTTACAAATTAGTTACTGGCACAGTATTATCATTGCTCTGCAAGTGAAACACAAATTGTAATGCAATTCATGAGTACTGCGGTCACTTCTTCCTAGAACAGCAGAGTGACTCCTGAACCTCAGAATATCACTGGTTCTTAGTTCTTTTTCATAATGCTAATGATATATGACATCATGGGCCAGATGTTCAAAAATGGACAAAGTAGAGAGCAAAGGTTTGTGCTGCCCTTGCCCATTGCCCACAACTCTGAGGATGCTATATTCTGTCGGACAGTGTACCGGCGCTGTCTGACTGAATATAGGGGCATATCGGTGCAGTGCCAAGTTGAGTAGCACTAACTCAGCATGGATCATGGCAGTGCAGGGAACAGCACCACCAGACTCATTTGCACTGGTAGCTCCCAGCATGATATTCAGATAGGACCATGCAAATAATCCCATTGGACATACAAGTGTAAAGGGACCATTTGCATGACCATTATGGGCACATTTGAATGGGAAGCAACAACAGGTTTGCACCCCTGTGACTGGCTCCACCCCACCCCAACTGCCCAGTCCCACAAAATCAAGTATTCCCTGGTGTCAAGTAGCATGCCCCACCATCTGATCACCATCCTGTATCATCCTGAAACTTTCCCTGGTGGCTAGCGTTCCTCCACTCTCTGATCACCATTCCCAGTAACTGAAGTAATTGTCCCTGTTGTCAAGTTATCCTCCCCACTCTGTAATCACTATCGCTGGTGCCTGAAGTAATTATCCCTGGTGTATAGTGGCCTCCTCCATGTATTGTGTACTGTAGACAGTATGCACACTCCTTTTATGGTACAAGGATGTGTGCTTCTTGTCATTGCATATGGCGGCCATCCGAGGTGGTGAGATGTGGGCTGTGCAGGTCACCATATTGGTTCCCATGGCAACAGCACATCAGGTAAGGAGGGGGTAGGCAAGCTGGATTGTTCAGTGGCAGAAGTGCAGAGGGGCCACTAAGCACCCTTTAAAGTGTACATTTGTAAGGGAGTGGGATCGGTGAGGTGAGGGGACCACTCAACACCAGGGTGTTATTTTGTTATACCAGGGATGGCAATCAGAGGTTGGGGAACCACTAGGCACCAGAGACTGTGTTATGTTCTCAAAGGGACAGTAATCAGAGGGAAGGGGGGACCACTAGGCACCAAGGACTGTATATTACTATACCGGAGCTGACGATCAGATGGGCGATAACTAGGCACCAGGGAATTTGTATTATTCTACTGGGTCTGTCAATCAGAGGGCAGAGGGAACCACTAGGTAGCAAGGACTGTGTATTAATATACTGAGACTGGTAATCAAAGGAGAGACGGAACCACCAGGCACCATGGAATGTATATTATTATAATAGCTGGGCTGGCGATTGGTAGAGAGGAACACTAGGTACCAGGAACTGAATATTAATATACCATGGTTATAGGGGACCACTAGGCACCAGGGAATGTATTTTATCATACCAGGACTGGTGATTGGAGGGTGGGGTTGGGGGGACCACTATACACCAGGGATAATTACTTTAGTTAATGAGGATGGCAATCAGAGATCAGCGGGAGCCAATAGCCACCTGAGAGCAGGTGTGCTCCCCCACTGCCATGGTGGTTGTTAGCTGTCATTGCTCTGCCAGCCTCAAGGGTTGCCAGGAGTAAGACAGGGCTTCTTCTCAGTGGTTTTTGCACTGCACAATGTGGCCTGTGCTAACCCTTTTATGCAGCGTAAATGTGTTGACTGTTGAACTGTGCTGGTATTCCAGTTCCTGCCCCTCCCTATGCCCACTGCATACATTATTGTTTTTGCATGCATTAACCCTTTTAATACACACCACAGCCCTGTTTGACTATTGCATGTGGGTGCAAACACCAGGCAAAAAGGGCAGAATCACTTTGCCCACTTGGGCAAAGTTTTGAATATATTGCCCCAGATCTCTAGTATTATGAAAAAGAATGTAACTGTTAGTCAAGCACATGTGCAGTTTCATGCTGTAACTGCTGACCCCACACACCAAAGCCATTTCAAGAGTGGCAACAAAAGGTTGGAGGTTTGCAGCTGGGACTTTTACTGCTAGTAGATTTGTTACCATAGCAAAAGTGTGACTTTCTCATGTGTTGAAAAATTAATAAATTGGCAAAAATCATTAACAACACATTAATTCCATCTCAGGAGTCATGAGACAACAGAACCTTTCAAGCTTCAGTCTCAAGGTTTTGATGTCACTTGAATCCATAGATGGTATTATGTATAACATTGTCAATGAGTGTTGCCCCCTATTGTTCCATTTGTATTGTAAAAGAAATTATATGACCTAACTGGGAATTCCCAGGTCACATTACTTCTTTCTCATTACAAATTGAGTTTCAGGTGAGCAATGCAATGATTTGGTTCTAACCATTAGGCTAAGATTCAAATGTCAGCCCCAACAGACCCGACAAATTTACCAAAATGGGAAAAGCAGGGATTTGTAGTTTCTTCCTACTTTTAAAGGCAGGGGACATACAATTGGGGAAATCTAGTAAAACACTTAATTTAGATAGGAGAGAAAGGCAGACATCTTTACAGATAACGGGATCTTTGCTAAAACATCAGCAATGTACAGATATGCAGACTGGTAATTCTTTTTTTAACTTAGTCATAGGAATAAGTGAAAGCATATTCATATAAGAGATACCAAATTGAAAGCAATAGGTAATCAACTGAAATGGCAATTAGACTTTATAGTAACAACTGACATACTGTACTGGGGCACAGTGGAAACAAATTTGAAATAATATGCATCATATCACAATCTTGGGAGTCAGGAGGCACTATGATTTTAAAATTGCTTGCTACTAATTTTTTATACCAGTTGTGTTGCAAATGACAAATACAAGGTATTTTAGAATTAGAAAATGCTAGAGAGGTCATGGTATAGACAAAACTGACCATACATATACTGTATATTTTGGGTCATGTATCATTGTATGTTGTGAAAAAACTGGGACCGAATGATGGAGGGTTTAAAGTAAATTTTTGTAACTGAATTGCATACATTTTCCAAAGGATCATCTGCTATGGTAGTTTCTTTGCTGGGGATAAAATATCATTCTATGTTTAGTTGGACTCCCATTTCTAAAATAAAGAAATATTCATTGTTTTGTTCTGTTTACTGCAGCAGAGAAATGCATTATTAGAAAACAAAAGATTGGGGGGATGTTTAAATACTGCTGCTGCAGATATCAGAGTGTAATCGGTCTGTGTCTGTCTCAACCAGGATGCATCCAAAATGCAGGCCCTAGAGCTGTTTGAAATGGGAAATTCCTCTGATAGAGTCCATGTGTGGAATGGTAATTTTACTTTCAAAATTCTGTCTGGAATTTCTTCTTTAATACGTAAAATTCCATAAAGCATTTCTAGGTAAACCAAGGAATAATAGTCTGTGGATTACTTAATATAGGGAATTTTATTCTGTGGTGTGTTAAAAAATAAAACAGCAGTTTACGTAAATCGCTGAATACTACTCCATGGTTTATAACCAAATTCCAGATTCTGCTTTTTAAATTTTGGAATTCCATGGAATTAATCAGATTTTTTAAAATACTTCAGAATTCCAGTAGAAATGGAATTTTGAAATTCTGCATAGCTAGTAGGTACTCTATTTTCGAATGGCACCCAGTGAACTTTCTAGGATTTGCATCAGCTTGCATCAAACAAATGGCACATGCTTCCATTTTTCCTCACAGTGCCAACATTCTGGATATTACTGTCTCTGATTTCCGATCTGCAAAATATTAGAACATCAAAACGTTGTCTATGGTATGCCTCCCATAAACTATGGTGTGATTATGAATTGTACTTATTAATGCCTCTCCTACCAGAAGAATAACATATAATCACACATATTAGATTTAAAAGTATACCATCTCAAAGAAAGGAAAACAGGTAAAAAGTTGTGGAGAAAGATGTGCAGTGTTTCTATAATGAAGGCCATAAGGAAAGTATATTTCATGTACTAAACTGTACTTTAGATGAAAGATGGTGACAAATATATTTACAGGACATCATCCAAAATTGTCAGATGCCTATCTGATTGTATGGAGGTACAGTATTACTGAGCCCCAGTGATATAGAATATGTGGAAGCTAGTTAACTTCTTCAGTGCTATACTGAGATTTATAAAGCAGATACCACATATAGGGGATATGCAATGGGCTGACTCAAAATATACAGTTTCTCTTCAGGTGTGAGGTGGGGTCAGGACCATAAATCTTGAGTGGCAGAGTTATGCAGGTAGTGCTCACTCATACATGATGCTAAATTGTCTATTTTGAGTCAGGCTATTGTATATTTGATATATACAACATAAGGAATAATGTGTCTGTGACCATACATAACAAGCCTGTGTTTCCATCGAGGGGCTAAGATATCAGTGGACCTTGAGAGCCAAGCTTGAGAGGTCCATGCTGGTATCTTAACCCCAAGATGGAAACACAATGTGAGTTGTGTATAATCACCCGTATTTTATTTGTTACAGTGTATGGTTTTAAAAATAAAGACACAAGCTCTATAAACATAATTCTCTTAGAAAGGGGAATCCTCAGCTCCCCATCTTAATAATGTGGGTCCTAGAGGTCCAGTTTAAGTGGATAATCTAAAGAAATAATTTTTATGTTGGCTTGTGCATGTGCACCAGCCAACATATTGCATTAGTAGTAGATTTGGAGGTGTGGTCACTGTGGGAAAATGCAGAGTGTTACATGAGGTCCCTGTACCCTAATTGGTACCCTCAGCGGTACACCATAGACAGCTAGCATTTAGGTATATGTATACTAACATTCAGGGCTAAGGGCATCCACCATACTAGAGTAGATGTCAGGATATGAATGCATATTGTTGTAATACACTTTGCTTGCTAATACATATATTCTGGCATGTATTTTCTGTGTATTTCTTACTTGTAAGATGCCAAGACACCTGTGTCCTTGGAGTAATTATAATATGTAAGACGGCATTGCCATCTTTTGGTGATTTGTGCCACTACACTGAGTTATGTAAGACTCTGTATAAGAACTCTTTTGTTCTCAAACTGATGACTTTACAGAATTGTATAATGTTATCTTGGACCGTGGAGCCACCTCTAATTTATGCAATAGGGCTCATCTCTGTAATTAGAAATGTTTCTATCTTTTGGTAACCATAGTAATTATCATAGGTATATAATGTAATGCACAAAACCTTACACCTCGGAGACCCGAGAGACCCCAAGAGACACAGAGAAACCTCGAGGTGTAGGGAACGCTTAGCACTGGCTCCCGGTTTGTATTGGTAAGAACTGCTTAGGGCAACTGTGATTTATCCCTTGGTAGTAATAAACTTGTTTATTACTCTAAAGCAGCGTGTCTGTGATTGCTTGCATTCTCAATATTGTCAAGAATCTGAAAGTGAGTTTTAGACCTCCCAACAAATTGGCGACCGTGTGCAGGCGATATTTGGTGTTTGTGAGTTTTCACTTGTTGCTGAAACTTTTCCCTTTCCCACGGGGACAGTAGGTGTACATTCCCATATCACCTCTCCCATTTTAAAAACCACTTTGTAGTAACTTGCAAAGTCTGGCTGACTTTTCCGGTGTGGTTGATGCCGTCTCGACCCACTCCATAGCAGTTTTGAATTGCAAGCCTGCATCTAATACAGTAGCCCGGATGTGTATAAAGTACTCGTGCTGTGCATCGATACACAGCGCGGTGCCTTTTTCACAGTTTGAATTTTTCGTTCCCTTCCACACAATGGCCATAGTATCAGATATCTGCGCAGAACTGAGACTCGATGTCTCGAACTTCCTTGCCTCCCATGGAGGATGGGCTGACTTCGTGCGGGATACAAGTCAATCTGACAACCCTATACTGGGGATTTCAACCCAGTATACAGAGACAAGACAATTAACCAATAAGCGTCATGCTAAAGGGTTGATGGTCGCAGCTCTCTATGCTGCTTTGGAAGCCTCCGAAGTGAGGTTTCGAACCCTTGATCTGCAGATTTCATCTCTTAAGCAACAGATGGGTTTGCAGGAAACAGAATGTATTAGACTGCAGCAGAACTTGTAGTCTGAACTCCAAACTCTGTGAAATGAAAAGGATTCACTATTGCATCATTCAGCTCAAGCTGGAGAACAGGAAATATGTATGTTGAAGCAGGAGTGTGAAAGTTTGAGACAGGATAAGAGTCAGGCAGTACAAATGAATGATTTGCTGAGTGCTGCGAATGCTCAGTTGAGTGACGAAATGGGTGAGCTGCAGGACGAGATCAAACAGGTATGTAATGATTTAGAAGTGGCTTACAGGGACAATTGTGAATTGAGCGCCATGTATAGAGTGTTGCAAAAGCAAAAGCAAGGTGAGGTTAATATGGATGCTGCAAGTGTGAGTCACGATGAATGCAGAACTAAGATGGTGACACTGCGCCATCAGTGAGAGGTTCTGGCTGAACATGTTAAGGCAATGGGAGGCGTAGCCCCTGCCTTTCATTCATCATCAGAGGGGGAGTTATCTGATGATGACATTTCTCAATACAATGCCCAGTCAAGCCCCTACTATGGCCCAGACACCACACCCAGCCATCCACAGCATGGCGGGTCCCCGCCCCCAACTCCCCATGTCACACGTCGGCAACGTCGTGACACTCATCATGGGAGATGCCAACATGGTGGCCCCCATGATAGGGGAGAGCAGGCCCAAGCCTGGTCCTGACGGCACCTCCAGTAGCCATTATTAATGTGGAAGACAGGAAGGAGATAGAAACCATGATTGAAACTGCAATAGACAATGTACCTCTTCCTGAGAGGAAGTAAATGGGCTATTAAAACCCAGATTAGGCAGCTTCTGCAAGAGGCTGGCACTCAGGAAGGAATTGTCCACACTGCGGCTGAAGCTGCAGCTCATGCTTCCCTGGACGGCACTCGAGACAATCTACCCTTGTCTGATCGACCCACTAATCCCCTACAAATGGCCTACTCTGTTCAGCAAATTGCTGACAGCATTGGTTGGATGAATCTGTCCAACAACCTCAGCTGTCACTTGGAGAACGTGCATTCTAAATGCGAGATGCTTAGCCTCACTGCAGAATATCGGGTCCAAATACTACGCCAGACCATCTATCCTGGTTTGTGGGCCAAACTCCCCGATGCTGTTCGCCAGGATGGGAACACTACCTTTGATGAGGTTGCAGCTGAGCTCATTTCTGCTCACAGCCCAGGTGTAGTAGGAGTGATGCTTGCATACCCTGTGAAGCAGAATGCAAAAGAAAGTCCAGCGACTTACCACCAGAGACTGTGGATGGCCTACCGAGCAGGAAAGCACCTGGCACAAAGAAGCTGCGGATATAGATCTTATTGAATATAAGACCCTGTTCTTTAGGAACATGATTCCAGCAGTAAGAGAAAAGGTAGAGCCAACCACCTACCCTAATATGGATAGGTTTGCCGACATCCTTTGGAAAACCGAGAGACTGTATCAACTCTATATCCGTGATCTGGGCTCTGGTTCCAAAAAAGTAGCTGCCGTGGAATCCGTCCCGGAGGCCACGACACACTACACAGTGGAAGGCAGGCTCAACGCCAACAGTCCCAACATCAGCCAGCCCCTCCAGCTGATAATCAATACCCCCAACAGGCCCATCAACAACAACCACAACAACAACATCAGTGGGGTGGGAACCGGAATTGGCATAAGAACAGGAAGCATAAGGGTAGAGGTAAACCACAACAACAGAGAATGGGTCCTTCATATAGGGAGATAGCTGAAGAGAATCAGAAATTCCGAGAGCTCCTGGGACAAGTGCACTCTGTGGCGATGCTGTTCCTGCACAGGCCCTTGCGGCGGTACAACCGGTGGCCCAGGTCACAACCTGCCATGGGGACACCTGTGGTGCTGGTCCTCAGGCCCATACAGGTCTGAACCCAGAAGCTCCTCCGTATATAGCATCAGTGCAACATGGTGAAGTGATTCACATGAGCCAGGCCCAACCTCTGCATGCTTCCAGCAGTACAGATTGACAATTACAGGCCCCAGTCTGGATTGTAAACAAGCTAGTCTTGGATACAAACGGAAGGCCCTGCACCGAGGCAGAGGTCGGGGGCCGCCTACTAGTGGTTTTGTTAGATACAGGTGCAGCTGTATCTGTGCTACATGACGAACACCCGGACACATCCCCTTGGTCCACCGGATGGAGGACCAACATGTCAGGAGTTGATGGTACTAGGCTCCCTGCATACTGTTCTCTACCCTTACCGGTAGAACTAGGTCATCTAAAGGCCTCAAGCAATTTCCAACTAGTGGTATTGCATGATCATCCTAGTATTATAGGGATTGACTTCCTTACACTGCACGGCTGTGTGGTGGACCTAGCTAACATGCTACTGATACAGATTCAGGTCAATATCATACTATTTTGATTCCTGATTCACATGTTGTGGCAACGATATCTGCCAATGACAAAGAGTATGTCATAGATTGGTTCAAGAATCATGAACTTTTCCCAAAGCTTCTACCTATTTTGCAACGACATTTGGAAGCGTTTGCAGTCAACAAGCATGACTGTGGTAGAATGCACACTGTCATTGAAGTGCCAGGCCCAGCACATGAGAGGCAAAGGCAATATCCTTTCCCAACTGAGGCCTTGCCTTCCCTCAGAGAAACGATCAAGTCACTCCTCAAGCAAGGAGTAATCAGAACTTGTGTTTCCACTGCCAACTCCCCAGTATGGCCCTTGAAGAAACCCACAGGTGCCTGGAGACTTACTATTGACTACAGGAAACTGAATCAGGTCACCCCCACAGTTGTTACCCAACTGTGGCATCAGCACCAGATGTGCTATGACTTCTGACCCCTGGCTTGAAATGGTTCAGTGCCCTGGAAATCTCCAATGGTTTTTGGTCATTGCCATTGGCCCTTAAGAGTCAATATAAGTTTGCCTTCACCTTTGAAGGAAGACAGTACACGTGGACTTGCTTGCCATAAGGATTCCATTACAGTCCATCCCTCTTCCAGCTCCACGTGATGGATGCCCTCGAGAGTTTCTCTACTCCCCAATGTCTCTTACAATATGTGGATGACCCGCTGCTGGCAACAGCCACACAGGAATAACATTTGGATCTCTTGGACGAACTACTGACTCTCATTCAGAGAGCAGGCCTGAAATGCAATCCAGCAAAAGCACAGTTGTGTCAGAAAGAAGTACTCTTTCTGGGTCTGAGAATAACTGACCAAGGTCGAAGCCCTACCTGGAGAAAGGTACAGGGATTGCAAGACTTGCCATTACCTACCAGTGTGGCAACTCTTCGAAGGTTTCTAGGTATGGTAAACTATTCGAGAGACTTTATTTGTGATTTTGCTTGGAAAGCTGCTCCTCTGTATGAACTACTCAAAATGGATGTACCATGGACTTGGGGCCCTATACACACCCAGGCTGTGACGTCACTGAAGCAGACCTTGGCCTCCGCCCCAGCACTGGTCAACCCCAATCCAGCACTACCATTTCATCTGGAATGTGCCATCTCTGACATTGCCATGTCAGCAGTGCTGGCCCAGAAGGTGCATGGCACCTTGTGACCCATTGCATATGCCTCACAGCTCCCAGTGGAACAGAAGTATGGTCTTTGTGAAAGGAACCTTCTGGCCACCTACTGGGCTGTCAAGCACTTCCTGTATATCATTGGGTACTCACCACTGATCATTAACACCAACCACACTCCAACTACCTTTCTGCTCTCGGATAGAGTGAAGGATGGGTCAGTCTCTAACACCAGACTGATGCACTGGTCACTTCTTCTCCAGGACAGAGACATACAGGTACAACCAACTAAAGTTCCATCTATGTTAGCTCAAGGCCTCCTTTTCCAGGGAGAACCCCATGACTGTACACTACAGTCACCTGATCTTCCCAATCCAGGTCCTTTCATCCCTGTCACGCCACAAATACCTGATAACACTTCTTTGTGCCATGTCTTTACTGATGGTTCAGCAGCCTACTATCAGGGGCAACAAATTGCAGGGATGGGCATTTTAGTGATTTACCCTTATGGGAACACTGTCAAAATATCTAAGCGCTGTAGTGTAGCATCATCACAATATGCAGAGATGGCAGCAGTGGCCTGTGCCCTCGAGTTCATCCAGCATGGAACCGAGGATACCATCATCTTTACAGACTCTAACTGGGTTTGTTGTTCCATTACAGAATTTCTTCCCTTCTGGCAGAAGAACTCCTTCCTCTCCTCTGATGGCAGCCCAGTGAAGTACAGGGAATTGGTAATATACATACATTCACTGGCACAAAAATTTGTACACAAACTCTATGTACACAAAGTTAAAGCCCACTCTCTCCATGACCCCTATCATGCCTTCAATGACACAGCAGACACCCTTGCTAAGGAAGGGGCCTGAGGGGGGGACGTCTGGATGATGGACCATCCAGAGGTTAATGCAGCTGTACACATTGCAACACTCAGGAAGAAACCTGAACCTTTTTCCCCCTTGGACCTCTCTGCAGCCCAGCAGCTGGACACTGAACTCAAAGAGGTGTTCAGATTCCTTGACAAAGGTACTGGAGAGAAACTTCCCACACACAACCCCTATCGGAAGCATGAAGGTAAGTTTCACTTACCACCAGATGACAAGCTCATTTGGTTCCAACCAGATGACTCCACCACTAAGTTGTGGGTAGTCCCCAGACATTTAAGACCTGAATTTTTGCACCAGGTGCATGACACACCTACTGGTGGACAGCAGGGAGCAGAAAATACCCTCCAATGACTCAAGACCACCGCCTGGTGGCCGGGTATCACCAAAGATGTTAAACAATACATAGACAACTATCTCGTTTGTGCGCAAAACAACCCCATCCCTACCAAACAAAATGCCAAACTCTTACCACAAAGACATTCTGCCCCTTGGCATGCCATTCAAATTGATTTCATTGGCTCCCTGACCAACACTAGCAGAAATAGTAAATATGCTCTTGTGGTAACTGATCTTTTCTCTAAGTGGATAGAAGCTTTCCCCACTAGGACATGTACAGCAAAAACGACTGCCAAAATCCTGGTGGAACAGATTTTCTCCAGGTGGGGTCTACCTCTCAAGGTAGAATCTGACAAAGGAACCAGTTTTACAGGTGAGTTGATGAAAGAATCCCTTGAACTCCTTGGAGTTCAACAGCCGTTCCACATACCTTACCACCCTCAATCCTCAGGTCAAGTAGAGAGAGCCAACAGACAGATTAAGCAAATGCTTTCCAAATTCAATGAGGACAATCCCAAAACCTGGGATTCCCTATTGCCGTTACTCCTTATGGCAATTAGTGGGACACCCTCAGCCACCACCCAGCTCACACCCTTTGAGGTGATGACTGGTAGACAGATGAGATTACCTGAACACCTATTATTTGACCTGCATACCCCAACTGCAGACCGTGTGTCTGTGGACCAATATGTGGAAAAACTTAGGAAAGACCTCATACACACACACTTGTATGCTACCAACTGCAAGGGCAAGGCCCAGCAACAATCCAAGATACAGTTTGACAAACACACACAAGAAGTGGATTTTCAAGTTGGAGATCAGGTAATGGTACTTCGATTTGCACATCCCACCCACTCCTTCTCCAACAAGTGGGAAGGCCCATACCCTATTGTCAACAAGCTCAGTCCGGCAGTCTATCAAGTTAGACTCCTCCACAGCAAGTTGACTGACAAATGGTTATATGCAAACCAGCTGAAACTGTATAAAGGAGCTTAAATTACTTTTCCTCACCCCATAGGATGGAATAGTACTAACATACTAATCTTTGATCTTCCTTTTCAGATACACTGACAAGATAGCAATCTTGTTCCATTATTTCCTCCTCTCAGGAGTTATCCCCTGCATCCAAGGCACAGTACCAGACCTCCTACGACACCTCGATCCTCCAGCACCTCCTCCAGAGGGAGTATCCATCAATATACCAGATAGTATGATCAATGTCCAGGAAGGTTCCGATGCTTACCTCACTGCCTCGGTTGTTGCTCCTGATAAATTAACCCTTCAAATTGAGTGGCAAACCACATCACAAGGACAAATTCTCCCTGTGGCCAAACTCTGCAAAGGAACTTTCCAAGGTTTTCCCAATGCTAAATTATCCCCAGACGGTTCACTGTCCTTGTTACAAACTGCATTAAGACATTCTGGTTTGTACAACATAACTGCCTTAATAGATCCTTCTTACTGTAATTCTTTGTCCAGAGATTCTGCTTGGAAATTCTGTGCTATACACCACATGGCTTCTGTAGCCATGTACCTCTCTGTATTACCACCCACTGACAAGCAGCTTTTGGAATGTCCAAAGCATACCCCTGGTCCCCGTAGTGGTCTAACAGCCACTGCCCTCCCAGGTTCTTTAATTAATAACTTACAGTTTATGCATATACCTGTTTAATTTAATCTTACTTACTGGAATATGAAAGAGTTTGGTATGTGTCACAATACTAACGTCAGCATTTTATAGTACATTACTGCTTGATAGTTTAGCTGCATTTCAGATTCGTATGCAAGACCCTACTGCCGGGGTCCATTCTACTGAACATAAAGGCAACTTCAGGAGGAAGCCCTCTCCTGATAATCTATTTCATAAACGTAACAGACATGAAGTTGACAGTTCTGATGTTACAGGTGCAACAGGTACTGTCACAGGCCTTTTTGGTATGGCTATGTCTATCTGGAACAAAGCAGACATTGCTGCTATCAAAAGTCATTCTGCCAAATTTTCCACTGGTTTGGTCAACAACATCCTACCCCCATTATTGCATGGTGTGGATGGCCTTAGTCAGGAAGAAAGATACACTGTATACAACATGCACGACATTGCTAAGGCATTCACTGATTCTAAAGGTAAGATCAACGCACTCATACAACAGAACAACAAAGAAGCAGATAAACAGTACATTGCTAAAGAGATACTCTGCTCCGCTTATGGCTCCTACATCATCACTACCATCAATAACCTCTTCCGTGATCTAGAATCTGGAAGAATACCTGACATTATACATGATAGACGCATCTCCAAATGGTATTGTCCAAAATGTAAAACCACTAGCTGTGTTTCCATGTGTATGCAACAGACTTTGACTATTCCTCTCTCCACAGCTAGGAATTTGGGGTTTGTGACCAGACACCCTAATACTGGTCCTTGTTTTGCTGCTAAGAAGTGTTCCATAACAGATACCATGTTTGTTTCCTTTACTGTCTCCTTACCACGCTTTGATCCCACTACAGCCTTGTTCGACAAGATTGCACTGGTTCACTCGATTGGGCATTTGGATGAAGACATATACAGAGAACGCCTGGATCTATCGCCTCTACTGGTTTACCATTCTTTTCTGGATGCCTGGGTGGCTCCACACAACGACTGCTGTGCGAAAAAGCAATATATTTACTTGTGCCGATGTAATGTATTTGATGTTATTCAACCTGTTTGTGGTTACTCTCCAGACAGCATTGATTGGACTTTCACTATGGATGATGACATCACTGCAAATGGCACTGACTCCTTTGACTCGACTTTGGCTCTGGATAAGCTCTACCAATCCTATCATGAGGAAGTTCATCACCTGTCAACACAGATTTTGAAGACAACCTACACCTGCCCTGTCCAGTTGCAAAAGTGGAGACTGACTACTGTGCGCTCACAGTATAATTTCGATGGTGAGTACTGCATGGTCATGAATTATAAATCTTACACATATGGATCTGCTACCCGTGCTATTGATTACCCTAATTTCTGTTTTGTCCCCCACCAGAAGACTGTTATTGGACACACTGTTATAACCCCCGTCCCCCTTCTGGATGGAGATATTATTGATGGTAACCCTGATTAACTACTCACACTGTCAGAATACTTGCCATACTTTAATGTACATACAGACCCTCTCACACTTACATTGAAATCACTTTTAGACAGGAAAGACACCCACCTCATCCACATCAGCAATAATATGACCAAAGCCAATGAAGCTGTCCTCGCCTTGATCAATGATGGAGATATGAATAACGCATTAACTAACACCTGGTTAGAGATTACTTTTAAAGGTTTTGTTATTATACAAGCATTTTTAATTTTCATTTTGATTATTATGCTCTGCTGCCTTCGGTGCACACTATGCCAACACCGTGAGCAGCTCGAGTTCCTTTACAAGGCTCGCATGTTGAGTTTGTAAACGACCACTGCTCCTGTCCTTTCCCTAGACATCTGCCTGTGTTGCCCTTGGAGGCAACAAGGGGGGGGAATGTTACATGAGGTCCCTGCACCCTAAGTGGTACCCTCAGAGGTATACCATAGACAGCTAGCATTTAGGTATACTATACTAACATTCAGGGCTAAAGGCATCTACCGTACAAGAGTAGATGTCAGGATATGAATGCATATTGTTGTAATACACTTTGCTTGCCAATACAAATATTCTGGCATGTATTTTCTGTGTATTTCTTACTTGTAAGATGCCAAGACACCTGTGTCCTTGGAGTAATTATAATATGTAGGACGGCATTGCCATCTTTTGGTGATTTGTACCACTACACTGATTTATGTAAGACTCTGTATGAGAACTCTTTTGTTCTCAAACTGATGACTTTACAGAATTGTATAATGTTATCTTGGACCATGGAGCCACCTCTAATTTAGCCAATAGGGCTCATCTCTGTAATTAGAAATGTTTCTATCTTTTGGTAACATAGTAATTATCATAGGTATATAATGTAATGTGCAAAGTCTTACACCTCAGAGACCCGAGAGACCCCAAGAGACACAGAGAAACCTCGAGGTGTAGGGAACGCTTAGCACTGGCTCCCGGTTCGTATTGGTAAGAACTGCTTAGGGCAACTGTGATTTATCCCTTGGTAGTAATAAACTTGTTTATTACTCTAATGCAACATGTCTGTGATTGCTTGCATTCCCAATATCGTCAAGAATCTGAAAGTGAGGTTTAGACCTCCCAACAAGATCTTGCATCAGAAGGTGCATCCCTCATTCCCCAATAAGGCAGCTGCAGGCGCTGACACCAGGCATACATCAGATGGCCACCAGATCTAACAAAAGGTCCACTGCAATCATGCAGCAGCACAATAACAGGCCCTCCCAACGTGCCTGTCCAGCACCTGCAGACTGCCCTGACCCACTTCACTTGCTGGCATAATGCCCCCCTCCCATTTAAAATGTATGCCGAGGGGGTGCCAAATCTTCCTCGGCATGATGCACCCCCCCAAGCATTCTTTCTTTGCCAACAGGGGGGCCAATCCCCTTTGGCGTGAGTCTCTCTTCCCCATTTATTCTGCCAACAGGGGAGCCCACTCCCTGTCAACATAATGTCCCCCTGTGCATTTGTTGTGTGCTTAGGGGGGTGCCCAATCCCCCTCGGCTCTTGTCTCCCCCTTCGGTATGTGTCGATGGGGGTGCCCAATCTCCCATTGGCTACAGCATCCCCCCTCAAAACAGTCAGGTGGCATGCTGAGAGCCTACCCCAGCATGCCAAATGCCCCTGAAATACAAAAACCATTCTGATATATATTTTTTTTAAAACCTGTGAAAGAAGAAAACAGTCCCTCATGGTCTCCCTGCCCTCTCCCCAACCCGCACCCACTCTATGCGCACCCTGCCTCCCCACACTCCCCCACTCCATACTTACCCCCAGAGGCCAGTGCGATGATCTTCAGTGGACTGGGAACACATCTGCACTCTTCAAAGCTGACCGCGAACTGAAGAAATGCCAGTAAGCTGTATAATGGCATAAATAGGTTTTTTTTTAACTTTGGTGCATATCTCGGCCATTTTTTGGAATTTTAGAACCAAATTTTCAACATGGGGTTATTGGGACAGCTCCTCATGAATTCAGTAACTGTCATGAACTTATTCAGTCCCAAAAGGTGATTTCATGGTCACTGCATGGAATCACCTTTTGGGGACAATTTACGGAATGACAGTGTCACTATTCATGAGGGGGGCTCTCAAAAAGCCTATGTTGCAAATTTGGTGGAAGAAATCCCAAAAATGGCTGTTTTACGAGAGTGCGTTGTGCAGTTTACACGCATGCTCATAACTTCATGAATCTGTAATATTTTCACTCCAGATTTTCAATATTGGCATTTTCCCACACCTCCTTATGAGCAGTACAGCTGTCATTTTACATATACTGGCCAAAATGTGTTTTCACATGTCTGGCACACAATAGTACGGTCGCTGTGTGAAATCAGTTTTTGGGACAGTTTGAGGAAATGACAGTGACACTGTTCATGAGCAAAGATCCTAAAATGCCTATGTTGAAAATTTGGTGACAACGTCCATAAAATGACTGTGTTACAAGCATGCATTGTGCAGTTTCCACACACCCTTGTAACTTCGCATATTTGCAATATCTTCATGCCAGATTTTCAACACTGCCATTTTTTCACACCTCCTTATGAATGGTACAGCTGTCATTTTTCATATCCTGCCCAAAATGTGATTTCGCACCTGTGGCACACAATGGCATGGTCGCTGTGGGAAATCAACTTTTGGGACAGATTAACAAAATCACAGTGCCACTGTTCATGAGGGGGGAGGGGTCCCAAAATGCCTATGTTGAAAATATGTTTAAAAAAATCCTGAAAATAATTGGGTTATGAATCTGTGTTCTGCAGTTTCTATGCATGCTCATGACTTCACCAATTTTTCATATTTTCACTCCAGATTTTCAACGTTGCAATTTTTTTACACCTCCTCATGAACAATACAGTTGTCATTTTTCACATCCTGCCCAAAATTTGTTTTCAACCCTGTGTCGCTAAATGGCATAGCCACTGTGCAAAACTACCTTTCAGCTAACAAACTGATAGTGCTTCTCTTCATGAGGTGGGGTCACAAAAGGCCTATATTGAACATTTGGAGTGAAAATACCAACAAACGCCTTCGGCGTTAGGGTTTACAACTGTAACTCCCCACCCTGTAGAGACTGACAGGTGTCAGGGGTGTGACTTGGGATCATTGACTGTAATGCTGACGCCATTCCGTCCCCACCCCCACCTACGGCCAGTGACAGGCATCGAGGTCTGCTTAGTGTTAAGCCCTAAAGTTCACCCCATTCTCCTATACTGCACCCACCTCAGTGTATTTCCTTATGGAATGGCATAAGTATAATGCTCAAAGACCCCAAAGCACACCACAACACTTGTCAGTGTCTACAGGGTAGGGTGAGGGAGAATGGCAAGAGCATTATAGCTGATGACCCAAAGGCACATCCCAATGCCTGTCACTCTCTGCAGGGTGGGGTTGGCATTGGCTTCAATTCAGTATTTCACTTCCATTCCTATTATGCATCTCTAACTCCTGCACTACCAATGCCAATGCCAGTGAGACAACATTCAGCATTGACAAATGCTTGTTTTAATACCTGTCAGGTTAGACAGCTTACTTTAAATATCTGATTCATCCTGGGTTCTTAATAGTTTCAATATCTCCTGCAGCCTGTCCTGTCATGACATGGGTGATGGAGTAAGCCATGGGGATGTCTATGTGTCAGCACATAGTAACGAAGCCTAATACTCTGTAACACTACATTTTCAAGGTTAGTCTACCAGTACCAATCTTGCAGACTCAGCCTGATTGGTACCGATAGACTAAGCATGAAGCTGTTATACAGTATTAAGACTACATTAGTACATGCCAGCAGAAAGACACCCCCCCGACTTAGTCCATCACTGAGGCCATAACAGGACTGGCTGCAGGGGACAGTGAGAGTATTAGTTCGGCAGCATGGCTGGAGGAGGCAAGCAGGATCACCCAGATTACAGTAAGCTGCATAACCTGGCAGGTATTAAAAAAATAATTTCTTTACATTATTTCTTAATCAGGGCTTCTAGATCCTGCATCATTAAGGCTGGAAAACTGAGGATTCCCCTTGAAGACAGTTGGCGGGAGTGAGCATGGGGGAATCACACTTGTACTTAAGAGAATATTCCATGGCGCCGAGTGATAAAGCATCACTCTGGCATGCTGGTGACCCAGGTTCATACCCTGATCCCAGGTACTGGGAGCAGAGGTCGGCAGCGAGGGAGTTCAGAGCATCCTTAGGATGCTTCCCTCCCGGGGTGGGTGGGTTGGCATGTGCCACTTTGGTGGTGGCTCCTGGTGGTGGCAATGCAGAGGTATTCTTGGTGTGGGTGACTACATGCTGAGCACCCCAGCCCCCAGGATGCGGCTGCAGATGCATCACAAAGGTAGTGGGTGGGGCCCCAGAAAACACAAAAATGACCACCCACAGTCCTGGATGACAGCACCAGGTAGGTTTGCTACACTACCTCAGGTCACACAGCTCTGGTCCATTCCTGCCTCTCCAACTGAAGTCCTGAATTATCCCCCTATTGGGGACTTATCGGACCAACCATTGTACCTGACAGGTCAGACATGAGCAGGGGTCTGATGGGCAATACACAGTGGAGCTAAAGCCACCTGGGTGGATGGACGAGAACCAGCATCAGAGTCTGAAGGAGTAGGGCTGTGGAACACCACAGGAAGGTGGCAGAGAACAAACAAACAACAGAACATAAACAATACACCATATAGAATGTGCACAATAACTTTAGAATATGCACAATGAGGGATATAGAAAGTGCACAATCAGGTTTTTCACTCATTTGAATTCAGTGCACAATAACTCCAAACCATACACTATAGCAGTTAACAAGTTATAGCTTTTAAATATGCAGCTTGTTTGAAGCTTTGGCTGTTTTTATTTAATTTTAACAGCTGGCTTTAGTGTTGCACTAGGCATTGTGATGTCATCAGCACTGTGAAAGCTGCTCTTGGATTGCTTTTGTATTCCATTGTGATGACTGTAACCTGAAAAGTATCCATTGTAGTGTAACCCCCCCCCCCCAAAGGTTGGGGACTTACCAGTTCTGCCTGCCCTCCTCTTGGTCTGTCCTGCCACCTTGTCCTGGGTCCCTGGCATTGACTTTTGCCTCCTGAAGGTCTCCAGTAGTGGCTTCTTAAGAGAGGGGACCGGAAGAGCGCATATTTTTAAAAGAGTCAACTCACCCATTTTGGAAAAGAATCAGTGCGGTTGCGAATGTGTGAGCTGGCAGGGCGTACATGTGCAGAGCAACACTACAGCACTTGTAAAGTAAGACAATCATTGTGACCATAAATCAGCTCCTCTCTGAGTGCTCCAACTGCAGGACAGCAAATTGGGGGTCTGGAGACAAACAGGAGAGGCAGGAAAAGTGCGAAAATAAACATTGTAGTGGCACTAAAAGGTGCCTGTCCCTTTAAAGTGTTATTCACTGAAGGGCCCTGCCAGCTGCCTAGGGGACAGTGTTATGGGACTAATGACAGGAAGGGGAAGCCTCTTGAAGGATTTCCTCACTTACAACTTGTATTTCCTGTAAAATTTAAATGAACTGTACACTGTGCATTGTATGACGACATGGGTCACCTATGAAATGACCATACATTAGATCTGGCAGGGGCCCATTTCTATTGGCCTAGCATGGCAAGTGCTGTTGAGAGATATTGCAAGAATGGCTGCAGACATCTACAAAGTAAAGCTCAGCCACAGAGGGCTGCCTCTCTTCCGAACATTGTAACTAGTGTACCTGTGGAACTAGTCTGCACTGACTTTTTCAGTCTGGAACCAGACTCCACAAACATAGCCTATATACTTGTAGTCACAGATAATTTCTCAAGATACACCCGGGCCTACCCTACCAAAGACCAAAAGGCCTCCACTGTTGCTAAATTTCTTGTAGGAAAGTTCTTTGTCCATTACACAGCCCCTCAGCAGATTCACTATGACCAGGGAAGGGATTTCGAGAGTCATTTAATTGAAGAACTATTGTCATTGTGAGGTATCAACAAATCACACACTACTCCTTATCATCCACAGGGCAACCCCCAGCTGATAATATTTGACAGAACTCTACCTGATATGTTGGGAATGCAGAACCCCAGAGACAAAAGTAGATGTCATCAACAAATACGTGCCTTGGTGCATGCATACAATTGTACCAAGAACAATGCAACTGGATTTTCACCGTACTGTCGAATGCTGAGTAGAGATTCAGGACTCCCTGTGGACAATTGTTTTGGTGTCTCACCTGATGGCACTCGATCGGAGACCTACTTACAGTATGTAAAACAGCTGAACGAGTATCTAAACTCTGCCTACAAATTAGCTCCTGAGACTGCTGCAAAAAGAAATCATGCAAATAAATAGAGACATGATAAGAAACTCAAAGCACATGAGCTGTTACATGGTGACTGAGTATTAATGAGGAAATCTGGGCTCCATGGAGAGCATAAGGTTGCTGACAGATGAGACAGTATTCCCTATGTCATGACACAGAAATTACAAGATATGCCTGTTTACAAGATTTGTCTCAAGGGACACACCAGTGGTTACAGAGCAATTCATTGAAATCATTTACTACCAATTGGTCAGATGGTCACCACAAATGAGACTGAGTTATCAGAACCCCCTAAACCTCCAGTGACAAGGTCGGCCATGTGCAGATGCAAAAACAAACAAAGGGTAAAGCAATCTGGGGTAGCTCCTGCAAATCCTGATGAGCATGTACAGCCAGAAAATGTGGACTCTGAGTCAGGGGGAGAAGTAGTTTATCAACTGAACTACTATTATCCCACACCAGAACTGGCTCACCTGCTTCAAGGTGCACCTGAAGCAAGAGATGAAGTGACAAATGCACCTGCAACAGAGCAATCAAATATAAATGCAACTTCTGAGCCAACTGTTGATTCAACTCTTGATGAGAGGCCTCCATCCAAGGGTGTTCAACCAAGTAGGTGGAGAACCTGCAGAGCCAGAACAAGAGTATGTACAACATGAGGAAACTGAGGAAAGAGGGGAAGCTGTGGAACCCATTTTGACTGAGGATGTCTTATCACTGGTCCATAAGCTGGGAGTTGCAACCCTGGATGCCAAAAAAGAAGGGGAAGTGCCATTGTGACGAGCCAAAAGAACAATCAAACCTCTGCTGAAACTTACATATAACTCTTCTGGGGTTCCAATTGACTTGCCACTACATGTTGTTCACAAAGGTGTATATGTCACCCAAAGAACCCTGCCTAGGATTATTGTATGCCCTTCCAATGCTAATCCACCCTGAGCAGGTAACAACCCTAAAAAAGTGAAAGGGGAGGTAAAATTTTGATATGGTATTATGCAAACTGTCAGTGCTCTAGCACTTAAAAGAAGTCTGAAATGTGCATTTAATGATATGACCCTGGTCTAAAACCTGAAACCTCTCAGTATTTGTTCTCTTTGCTTAGAATAGCTTATATTTGTCTAGACTAGACTGCTGTGATTATCACTATTAGCCTGGAATCCTTTGTCTAATTAGACTAGCCTAGTTACTTGCTACTGTTAATGATTAATGCCTCATACTGATGTTGTTGGTACCAGGACCCTTGTAAAGAATTGGCGCAGACACCAATTTTTTAAGGTACGGGAAATAGTAACCCCTCCCAAAGGCTGGGGGCTTATGAGTTCTGACGACTCTCCTCTTGGTCTGTTCTGCCACCTTGTCCCGGGTTCCTGGTGTTGTGTTTTACCTCCTGCTGGTCCCCGGTAGCAGCTTCTTGAGAGAGGGGACTGAAAGAGCAGATATTTTAAAAAGAATCAACTCACCCATTTTGTCGAGCTATTAGCACCACTGCTGCACGGCTCGCAATGAAATGTACAAGCTGGTGAGGCGTGTATGTGCAGAACAGTTACTACAGTGCTTGTAAAGTAAGTAGCTTGTTGCAGCATTAAATCAGCTCCTGTCTGTGTGCTCTGATGCCAGGACAGCAATTCGGGGTCTGGAGACACACAAGAGAGGCAAGAAAATTGCGAAAATAAACTTTGTAGTGGTGCTAAAAGGTGCCTGTGCCTTTAAAGTTTACTGTGCTTCCATTCACTGAAGACCCCTGCCTGCTGCCTTTGGGGACAGTGCTATGGCACTATTGACAGGTAGGGGAAGCCCATTGAATGCTCCACCCTGCCACTGGATAATAAGGCAGAGGGGCAGCTAAAGGACATTGAGGGCAAACAAATGAAAAATATTGTTGTTTGGCTGCAATCGAACTTGAAGGTTGGGATTGCATATAGACTGTGTTTCTAGCAGCCATATTTGTTGCCTTTGACCCTATCCCAGCCAATCAGCATCCAAGGAGCCCTGTAGGACTTCAGCTATGGCCTCTGGGTAGGAGGTATGGAGAGTATCTTAGCGCCCAAACTGTCCACCAAGCAAGCATTGGGAGGACTTAATGAATATTAATTTTTAAGATAGTCATCTGTGTTTGACCATTGGGATACTGCTAATCGTCCATCGGACCCCAGGGACAGATTCAGCTAGCGTAAGTTCTCCAGCAGCTCCACACAAGTGAGGAGGACATACGGGCAGTGACCAGAGTCAGGGCTTTCACAGCCAATGACTGAGACTCCAGTCTAACTGTCTAATGACTGGAAGCCCCGGAGTGAGAGTGTCCAGAGCACCCTTCCAAAAGTGTGAATCAATGGGGACACTGCAGTGCTGCATCCAAGAGTTACTGAGCAGTTCCAGAGCTGATCCAGGTTGGGACAGAAACTAAAACTTGTACAGGCTGCCTTGGAGCCAGGTAAGGGGTCAGCTAGTCCTTATTGAGTGGGGTGGATCTGGGAACAGGGAGCCATGGGTGTGTGCCTGAGTTCTGGGGTACTCTCAAAAACTGTTCAGGGGAGTCGACCATGGGGTTGCTCCTGGGGTCTGTACTCTTTGGGAACCGTGAACCTCTGTGTGGTGCTCCTGCTTCATGTTTGGGGAGTCAAAGGACTGTTTCCAGAGAAGGGTGAGCCAGAAGAGCCTAGTTGTTGTTGCCTGTTCGAGAGAAGCCATAGCTTCTGAATAGTTTTCCTGCTACAATGTGAAGCTGCCTGTGTCATCAGAATTGCTCTGCTGCTTCTGGTCTTCTACATCCAAGGGTCATGTGAGTGCTGGTATTGCTGTCAATACTTTCTATTTTTCCTGTTGGATTACAGTTGGGGTTTCAAGTTTGTTTGAAAGTTCAAGCAAGTTTGTTGGAACTGCATTCCTTATTACTTTTGTGCAAAAATGCTTTTGGGGGGGTTAAAATGCAAGCTTGCTGAATTTTCCATCAAGAGCACCACTGTAACTCTGCAATCAGGCCTGCCATGGGACTGTGTTACAATTCTGTGGTACCCCAAGTCTAAAGTCTAAAGTTTAATATTGCACTTGTGCTTATAATTCTATTACTTGTACCAATGGGTGTGGACACTGTGGCTACTGTTGTCACTCTTTGCATATTAAATTGCCATTTTTCTCTGCTTTCCCATCCCCCTTCCCCCTTTTAATACATTGTTTCTTCTTGTTGGTTAATACTGTCTGTGAGCATATTTTAGCAATAGTCATTAGTTGCATGCAAAGTAAAGTACTGCAACTGTTTATGATATTTCACGTGTGGGGTGACTGTGTGGGGGGGAAATGGGTAGGTACAGCATCCCTGTCCCTGGGGTTGTACCCATTTACCAACTGGACTACTACATCTACTCTGGGTGGAGACACTGTGCTATTATTTTTGATTCTGGGAAAATAACCCCCAATCACCATCAGAACAGAACCTAAGCCCCTCAACCTATATTATTTTTATTTATTTATTTAGTTTTTGTTGACCAGCTAAGTGCAGTAGACAAATCCTGCCTATTTTCAGGCACGACCCGGGGAAGGGGGATGCAGATGAATGCCAACTGACCTTGAACCAGATTAAGCTGTTGGTGGTATTTTTAGTGAATGCGGGTAAATTTGGCCAGGACACCAGGGAAATTCCCCTATTCTGTGTCAGTAGGGGGAGCCGCTGCTATGGAGGAAGGTACACTGGAGGATCATTCTGCTGGTGTACCTGTGGGTGAGAAGGTCTCCCAGCCCTCAGGTACAGCTCAGGAGACCACACTAAAGAACTTGTATGTATCAAATGCAGTGAGTATGAAACAATTTGCCATCTCTCAGATCCAAGAACAAGCACGTCATGGACTTTTTGATTCTGATGACAGTTGGTTAAATAATATTCTGCAGCAAAATAAGGAATTGTATGGTGTTACTACTAAAAGTGCAATGATAAAAAACGCGATATCTGACACTGCTACTGAGCAGGACCTGGATGTTTCTGTTGAGTTTATGCAAGAAGCAGCAAAGTTAATCTTACAGCAAGAGACTGCTGTGAAAAACTCTGTTCAGGATGGGATGCCTCGCCCAAATGAGGTCATTACTCTACCTTCATTCCAGATACCTGAGTGACCTCTGGCAAATGCTTCTCAGTTACAGCAGCAAAATCCCATGACAGGAGCAATGAATTCTGACTTGTTTTCTCAAACTACACCTTCTGTAAGTACACCTAACAGTCTTCCTGAACAGTCATCTGTTGCAATTGTTTCCTCACTTGGGTTACGGAAAGGTAGAGAGACTGATTTGACAGCACAGCCTGTTTGGGGATCCTCCCTGTCATCTTTGGAGTGCTCCCTGTTAGCTGCAGGTTGGAAGAGGAGCACTGCAGGGATTTGGATCCCGGATCCGGCCCATAGCCCAATCCCAGGGGACTCTTCTTCTCCTATTACAGTTGGGTCTGTACCTGACAATGTTACAGCTGTTGCCCAGGGATTAGCACAGCAGTGTACTTGAGGCAGTCCAGAGAAGGGCAACCAAAATGGTGCAGGGACTGCATCAGAAGACATATAAGGACAGATTAACGGAGCTCAATATGTATACCCTTGAGCAAAGGAGGGAGAGAGGTGATATGATCGAGACATTTAAACACCTTAAGGGCATAAACAAGGTGAAAGAGTCTAACATGTTTAAATATAAGAAAATAGCAGGACAAGAGGACACAGCATGAGATTAGAGGAGGCCGATTAAGGGGAATGTGAGGAATTCTTTTCTACAGAAAGGGTGGTAGATGCATGGAATGGCTTACCACAAAAGTGGTGGCTATGAATACAGTGCAGGGCTTCAAACAGGCATGGGATAGGCATAAGGGAGCAATACAAATGACTATGAATAGATAGGTCACTGACAGAGCAAAGGCCGATGGCACATTTATAAGGTAGAAAAAGAAATGGGCAGACTGGATGGGCCTTGCGGTCCTTATCTGCCGTCAACTTCTATGTTTCTATGTTTCTATGTTTCTTCTACTCGGGAAAGTGCTTCCCAGCCTGGTTTAAGCCCCCAAAAAGTCATAGAGTCCTCAATTTCAGAAGACAACGGTGTAGCATCGATTCGTTGGGCTGAGTCAGGGGGTGAGGGGCAGGAAGCTCCTAGAACTGCTCCTAATTTTCAAGAGCATGCAAAAACTGCTTGGGAGTCTTTTCAGAGGAAGGACCCCTTTACAGGACCCTTCCCCCTTGCAAAGATGCAATGCAGTTCACCTGGAATACCTTGGGGGCCTGGAAGTAGCTCCTGATCATCTGTATATTGGTCATGATTAATTGAAGGGATCTTTTTTTTTCAACATAAACACATGCTTTGATACATGTTTCTGGCTCTGTCCTTTATGATATAAGTTGTACTTCCCCACAGGGTCTTGACAGATTCAGGACCAAATATGATGCTTTCAAGTATACTGAACTGCGGTTGCCTTTCAAGGCAATACCACTGACAAAACCATGTATAAAAAATTTCACTGTTTTATTTTGTAATGAAGCTGTCTCTATTCATGACATTGTTTGCTGGTTGCAGAAACACTGTGATGTGTTGGGGAATCCTAGACCTATTTTTGATGAGGAATGTCTTTGGAATGGGGGGTGGGTTATACAGGTTCAATACATTAGGCACAATACATTAGGCCCAGTACATCTTCCTAATAGTTTATTTTTAGGTAATGAGAGAGGCCATTGTTTTTACCCTGGTCAGCCAAGAACTTTTTATAGGTGCGGGGCATATACTCATTTGGGGTCAGCATGCGACAGAATTAAATGTAACCTGTGTTTAGCTTTTGGCCACCATAGCTTGGATTGCACTGAGGAGTTACGTTGTAATTTATGTGAGGATGTTGGGCATGCTTTTAGAGGCTACCCTTGGGCTACTCACAATAGAAAAGATCGTGTTAGTCAGGATTTTATTTTACAAGAAGCCCAGAAAAAAGAAATACAGAAATGAAAATAGAAAACTAGTCAGGTCCCTCCAGAGCATACAAACTCTCCACCTCCACCTCCACCCCCTTCGGGCCCTTCTAATGCTGAAGCCCACAATGTGATTGTAGAAGCAATTTCTACCCCCCATAGTACCTCCTCAGAGTACTGATACTGTACTTTCTCCTGCAGTTTCTGGATTGCCTTTAGTGACCAAGGACATGGAAATCCAAATGCCTCCCCCCCATGGTCAAGAGTAATGTGAAAAAAAGGGGTATGACGCAAACACGGCCTAAGTCTAAAGTTGATAAAGCTAGCATCCCAGGGGATGAAGGTATTATTTTATCAAATAAATTTGCTGTTCTTAGGCCCTCCACGGTAGATTCTGAATAAGGAGGAGACTCGGACGCTTCTTCCCTTGCTCCTTTCTCCTCTGAATCTGATGGGGAACAAATTGAAAAGGGAGCTGATGAGGACCAGACTCATAGGATTCATACCAGACAGAATTCATAGGAGTTCTAGATTAAGGAAACCTCCTTAAAGTATCCTGCATATTGTGCCTATGGTCTTTCCCTGTTTAGGGGTAGTGTCCATTAATGTGAATAGTATTCAGAATCCCAAACGTAGGTTGATGATACTATCGGTATTAAAAGACCAGCACTGTGGCATTTGCTTATTACAGGATACTAGGTTAAACACTCTTTCTTTAGTTCGTTCAGCACAACAATTGTGGTGTTGGGGCCCCTCTTTTTTTTCATTTGGCACAGGGGTTTGTGAGGGAGTGGGAATATTGTTTAAAGGGGATGGGTTTAGGGTGTCACATCTTGTAGATATATCAGAGGGTAGAGCTCTTCTCTTAGATTTTACCTTTAAGGGATTTTGGTGGAGAGTAATTAACATCTATGCACCTCTCACAAAAAGGGAACATATTGATTTATATCAAAAAGTCAGTCCTTATTTATACACAACAAAAATAGTGATATGGGGGGAGATTTTAACTGTGTACTGGATAGGGGAGTGAATGCAACTAAAATGTACTGTGATTCCAACTATCTTACTTCACTTATTAACCAGAGTAGCCTACAAGATTTATTTTGATGTGTTCATACAGCAGGGGGTCATACTTATTATAGAGGTGCACTTTCTACTAGAATTGACTTTATATTTACAAAAAAGAATATTAGTATCTTAAGGGCCGATATCATTCCTTTAGAGACTTCTGACCATGCAGTCCTTCTGATTGTACTGGGAGGTGATATTGGGCCAAGATACGGTAAAGGATACTGGAAACTAAACATTACACTTTTAAAGGAACAGAGAATAAAACACAAGATTATTGAATATCTTAAGGCATGTATGTCTGTTGCATGTTTAGTGGGTAACCTTAGTACATGGTGGGAGGAAACAAAAAGAGGTTTAAAAATAGTGTTTCAGACACATTCTTCTAAAAGTAGGTTGAGTCATTATAAAGATTATCTTAAACTCCAGTTCCAACTTAATAAACTCTATTCTGTTATTAATATTCAGCATATTGGGTTGACACCGCAGATCCTTAATCTAAAAAAAAGAGATGTTGTCCTTACAATATTCAAGAGCTGCTGCTATGCTAAATGAGCATAGGATTTGCTCCCCAGGGAAAACTGGGTTTGGTGAGGCCTTTAAAGCCTGCTCACACAGGGTCTCTGATAGATTTCTGGACTCTGTTAGGTTACGAGATGGGACTTGTGTCTCTAATGGGTCAGCAATATTACAGGTTGTCTTACAATATTTATCAGACATGTATAGAATGACTCCAATTGATATTTCACAACTAACTTCATTTTTGTCATCGGTTCAGGTTTCATATATACCTGAGGATCTTTTAAGGAATCTTACTTTACTTATTTCTAAAGTTGAGATTGGAGAGGTTATTAATCATTTGAAAAAGTCCACAGCCCCAGGCATTGATGGCCTTTCTTCTGAATTTTATGTAGAATTCACTGAGATATTACAGACTATATTAATGATGGTATTTAATACAACGTTGGGTACCCTGCAGGTGGATATGCATTTTTGTGTAGCAGTACAGATTTTGATTTATAAGAAAGGTGACAGGAGAATTTTGGACAATTGGAGGTCGTTGAGTTTGTTAAATACTGATTATAAAATTTTATTGTAAATTTTAAATAATCACCTGCTTAATATAGCCTCATTGCTAATTATATCAACTCAAACATGTTCTGTTTTGGGATGCTCAATTATGCATAATTTATTATTACTTCAGGAGATTATAGAAAGAAGTAAGGATGGTCAAACTCAGGGATTTGTCATGTCCCTAGATCAGGAAAAAGCCTTTGATCGTGTACCACACCATTACATTTCTTTAATATTAACACATTATGGGATTCCAGCTAGTTTTGTAAACTGGATCTCATTGTTGTATAATAATGCCAGGGCAATGCCCTTTGTTAATGGTTATCTGGGTTCTTATATTGATATATCAAGGGGAGTAAGACAGGGATGTCCACGCAGTCCTTTATTCTGTGTCTTGTGTCTGGATCCACTGCTTTGTCTTATCCAGCAGGATTCACATATTGTTGGGATCCCTACACCGGGGGGTGATATGGACATTAAGGTGGCTGCTTATGCAGATGATTTATGTGTTCTAGTATCTGATTATGCTTCAGGTATTCAGGCTCTCAATTGTATTAAAGAATTTTCTAGATTATCTGGAGCTAGTTTGAATATTGGAAAAAGTGTTATTTATCCATTAAATAATTCCAGTATTTCTGCTATGTCCTGGAAAGGTTTTCAGCTGTCTACTGACCCCTTTCAGTGTTTGGGAATTTGGTTTGTACGGGGGGATAACGGTGTATACAATTGGACAAAGAAATTAGAATTTGAAAAAACAAAGGTGGAAGTCTGGAGAAAAATGGAACCAGACTAAAAAAAAAAAGGTGGCAGTAATTAAAACCTTTTTTCTTCCAATATTTATTTTCCTCAGTTCTGTTTATCCTTTACCTAAATCTTTGGAAACTACACTATTAGGACTCGTATTCCAGATAATATGGGGAAGCCGCCTGAATCCTAGTAAACGTGAAATAATATATTTATCAGTAGCAGAAGGCGGGTTAAATTTGATTAATCCAGTACTTTTTTCCTTTTGTAATTTTTTCCATGTTAATTTTATTGAGTTGACTAAACCAAGTCTTGCTATATGGTCTTTATTTGCTAGTGAATGGCTAAAGCCTCTTTATAATGTTTGGGAAGAACAAGGGGTTTTGAAAGCACAGGTTAAGATGAGCTGTGTTTTTTTCAGGCCTGCTCTTAGTAAATTAAAAACCTGGAAGTTACAGTTTAATATATTGTCTAAATTCACTACTAAATCACTTTATTCTACAATTCATTTGTCTATTAATCCACCATATCTTTACTTTAGGCAAATAGAGCTGGGTTATACTAAACTTGTATTGGAATCTTTGAAAGACCCTTATATTCCACCAAGAATATGGGATGTTTGTTGGTTAAGTGCACATGGCTGTCTTTTTATGAAAGGTAATGCTAAACATAAAAAAATAGAGGAACAGATGTGCCCAAGGGTATCTTGTATTACACAAGAGGAATCAATGGTACATTTTTTTATTAAATGTCCATATGTTAAAACTATATGGGGTATAATAGCCACTAGGTGGCACAATGGATACTGGAATAATATTACATATGAAGAAATTGTTGGTGGCTTTACTTTCCAGGACTTGGGTATATATAGTATAAGGATACATTACGTATCATTTTTGTCTTTATAAAATTTGTTTTATGGCAAACAAGATGTACGTTTGTTTTACGACAACTGTATCAAGAACCTAAACAGACTGTTATTATTATGGAGAATGAACTCTTGAAACAATGTATGCTTGAAAAACAACATATGCCTTCAGATTGTTGGGTCATCCGTTGGAAAGAGGTACCATTCCTTAAGGATAAAATAGGATAGTTTTCTTAGACCTTTTTGGGGGGATTTCTTGTTTCTGTTTTTTATGTATCATGTTTCTTTGGAATGTAATGTACAGTTTCTCCTAGATAAACATTTCCTCCACTCTTTTCAATAAGTGCCATGGGATCTTTAACATCCACCTGAACTACCATCAATTCAGGCAGATGGGACCTCGGTTTAACGTCTCATCCGAAAGACATATTATGATCACCAGGCAGTGGTAGTGGCTCACTGGTACACAGTGCCTATGTTACAGTAGAAACAGTAGCAATAATATAGTTTTAATATGTTGTTGCTACTGATGTTACAAGCAAAGTTATATTTTTAAGCTTGCCATTTTTAACCCCACTCCTGTTTTGTATAAGGGGATTTGAGATAGTGAACAAGAATTTGACTATGTATTTTGGATATGAAGCACATCCAGTGGTTTACTGTATGAAATGTATGCTTTTTAACTTGTACTCATAATATATTATGCAATGGCAAGAAAGAATGCTGGGTTCTGATTGGTCAGTCTGGGACTGGATCCAGGATGTTATCCAAGCTTATAAAATGGGCTTCGAAATCCCAAAGCACTGATTGGCTACAACATCATCTGAGCCATGTCCTTATCAGATGATATTGTAGTCAACCTGCACTACCACCCAGCAACATGCCTCATGACAGAAAAAATCAGTGAGCTCTGCCAACTGAAAACAAGAAGGCTGACTGGCAGAGCTCACTGATGCCACAGCCCGACACCTTCTTGCCTCAGACCGTGAACTGAAACGGCGCAAAAAACCACCGATCGCAACTCCATTACTCTTTAAAACGGAACGAATAAATAGTCCACTGCACCCTGAAAAAAAAACCACACAGCAATAAACCCAAGTCATCTACAGAAAAAGAAAACTTCCTAAAAGAAAACGATGTACCTTGTTCCAGCTCCAACATTGCTCCCATTACCGGAAACATAACAACTTCTGCTCCAATGAGAATCCAACCCCACAAGAAACCTTCCCACCAACAAGCGTAATACAGCATTACAATAGAAGTCCAAAAACGTCAGCATTTAACCTCCGAAACTTCACGATACACAACGCAGAGTTCATCACCCTCCTGAACTAAAACGCAGCAAGACGTAACATGAAGCACCAGCACCTCAACTAGCAGATTCCACACAATTAAATAGCCGGTGATCGCAGCAGTATTGGACAGGGAACAAGGTACATCGTTTTGTTGTAGGAAGTTTTCTTCTTTGATAGATGACTTGGGTTTATTGCTCTGTGCTTTACTTTTTTCAGCATGCTCTGGACAGTTTACTAGCTTGCGTTTTAAACATCAATACAGTTACGAGATCAGTCATTTCGTAGCGCCGTTTCAGTTCCCGATCTCAGGCGAGAAGGTTTCCCGCTTCCTAAATTAAAACCCAAATCATTCCTCTTTGTTCCCTTAATTCCCTTAATTAAACCCAAATAAAAGTGTTAAAATATTTAAAATCCATCTTAAAACCTTCAATCTTACTATACTAATGGCAATGTAACTATCCTAATGGCAATAACACAATAACAAAAGGGACTATTTTCTTCCCTACAATATGTTCTCCTATTATTTTTAAAATATCAATAAAAAACTTTAAAAACTAAAAATGTTTATTCACTTTACTGTTTCCCATTTTATAAGCGCTAATACACGCTCCAAAGGTGTGGGTTACGTGCTGATAAAAACACGCCTAGGGGCACAAGGCACTCGGCGCAAGCGCCTCGTGCCTTAGCACACCCCTAGGTGTGATCTTATCAGCACGTAACCCACACCTCGTCATGTGTTATTGCTTACATAGCATCCTGGCTCTAAAAGAAATATCACTTCACAGCCATCCCCACCATGTGTTTCACTGATTCCAGTGCCATTGTAAAAGCCATGTTACCAATCAGCTTCACAGTGGTTCTCACAAAGCTGCATTCTGTCAGTAAAAAAAAAATGCCCCCCCAAAAAACTTAGCCAAATGAAAGCCGTGTCAGCGATCGGTTGCAGTCCCCTGCTCCTTCACCGCTCTCCCCTGATGATAGCACCAGCGGTTTCACTTCCTGGCAAAAATCTGTTCATTCTTCAAAAAAAAAATACACAGTGAAACCAAAAGAGAGACACCATAGCTGACTCACTTGCTTGGCTTGGTTTTCAGTCACAAAACTGAGTGGAATGAGTAAGCCAGTATGACAGGGTAGAATAGGACCCTGTCCCATTTGTTATGGAGAAAGCATTTAAATGCAAGGATCTTTCCTTTTCTGTCTCTTCTCTGTCTGGTTGCTCAACCAAATTTTCCTGTGAGACTTCAGACTTGATCAACCCGACAGTCACGCAGTTCTTTGCCTCTCACTGTCTCTCAGTTTTCTCTTGCTGTCTATTTTTGTCCCTTGCATATCTAGATCTGCTGATATAAAAAATATATACAAATCAATATGTGGAAATGTAACTGATATTGGGATCCCTTTTGTTTAGAAAATATATAGTATTACTGTTGAGATGTATATAACTGTATTTTGACATGACTGAAAAAAGCTATTGGGAACTTCAGAGGTTACCCAAGTTCAAATTTTAGGCTTTTTGCAAAAGCCGTGGAAATGGGACCTCTCAGCTCAGACACTATGTGTTTTAGCAGCTCCTGCCTGATATTTACAAAAACAGGATGCTTGCTAAGAATGTGGGTTGAAAGGACTTATAAAGGAGCTAAGCTGCAACTGTTGAAAGAAGAAAAAAGGGACACAGAGACAGAAAGAAAAAATATTTCATTTCTCCTTTGTACATATTTATTATGAACAAGTTTATTTTTTTATGTTACTGCTACTGTAAATAATTATTTTTGGTGAATTCTACAACTGCTCCTGGTTTTCCCTATGCTTCCTGACCTGTGCCTCGATGACAGATGGTGTCAGCCTAAGTAGAATTTAAGCTGTGCATACCCTAAGACAGGAGTTTTGTGTGTGGGTACTGGACCTAGTACCAGGGAAGCACAGAGAAAAGTATGGACACTGCACAGTCAAAAAAATTATGACCTGGTGAAAAGCAAAATCCTGAAAAGGTATGACATCTCTGGAGAGACATACAGGCAGAGATTTTGATCTCTGAGGTACAACTCTGTTGACAAGCCTTCACCCAACTCAGACAACTCCTGATAAAATGGATCCAACCTGAGACCAAAACAGTCCCACAGATTATCAACACATTTGCCATGGAGCAATTCATCAAGATCTTGCCTACAGATTTGCAACTGTGGGTAAAGAAACACCTACCAGAGAGTGGGGAAATAGCTGTTTCTTTGGCTGAGGACTACCAAATGGCCAGGCAGATGCCACAGCAGCGAGGTAACAGCCAAGCACTGGAAAGACACTGTTTTTCCCATTTAAATTCCAAACCTGATAAGAACTGGGGTGGGGGAAACAAATCAATGCCCAAACACATTATCTGCTATAACTATAATAAGTCAGGCCATTTTGCAAGAAACTACCGTAGTAAGGAGAGTGGCACTGGAGCAGAGTTGTCCTTAGCAAATTCGGGCAAGTACTTAAAAGATGTGAAGGTGGGGGATAAGACTGAAAAGGGACTCACTGACTCAGGAAGCAGACAGACCGTAGTGCATGTTAAAGTGCTGGGAAAACACTGTGCAAAGGGACCAGGTACTGGTGTCATCTGCATCCATGGGGACACGCGATACTATCCCACCACTCAAGTGACTCTGACTATTAAGGGTGTGTTACACCAAATGAAAGTAGGGGTAGTACCAAAGTTATCTGTACCTGTGATTATTGGAAATGACTTTCCAGGATTTACTGAGTTGATCAAAGAGGGAGTAAATCCTGATGTTTCAGCAGCAGTGGTGATAAGAGCTCAGGCAAAGAAAATTTCAGACAGTGGGGACACTTTTCCTTTCAAAGATTTTGATTCTAACTTGTCTTAGCACAGCTCCAAGATCCAGAAATCCAGGAAAGAAAGACGAAGACTAAAGAAACTGTGGCAACAAGTGACTGATGGACATAATGGGTTAACATATGAAAATGCTGAAACTAAATTGATAACTGACTGTGATTTTCTTTCCGAACAAGCTAACAATGTTTCTCTCCAGGGTTACTTTAAGCAGCTGGGGGTAAAACCAAAACAGGGTTGACCAATGTTTAAGAAATGTAATGGGTTACTCTACATAGTTTGGGTTAAGCCTCAGACAGAGAAACAGACAGACAGAACAACTGGTTATACCACAGAAGTATAGAACAGAATTGTTACAGATAGCACATGATAGTCCTATGGCTGATCACTCAGGAAGGGATCGCACCCTTGCCAGATTGCTGTGTAGATTTTACTGGCCTGGAATTCATGAAGATATTGCTACCTATTGTAATTCCTGTGCTGAGTGTCAGAAAGTAGCCCCAGTTACTAGAAAAGACAAAGTTCCCCTGGTGCCCCTACCCTTGATAGTCTTGCCTTTTGAGAGAATTGCAATGGATGTGATTGGTCCTTTATACAAAAGTAAAAATGGTAATAGATGTATCCTGGTAGTATGCAACTATGTTACTCAATACCCAGAAGCAGTTCCAATGTGTACTGTTACAGCTCCAAAGGTTGCAGCAGAGCTTACCAAAATGTTCAGCATAGTGGGCATACCTAAAGAAATTATTACTTATCAGGGTAGTAATTTTGGTGCTGCATTGCTTAAGGAGCTGTACAGACTGCTAGGTATCACTGCCATAAGAACCTCCCCCTATCACCTTCAGACAGATGGTCTTGCTCAGTGTTTTAACCAAACCCTAAAATGCATGTTAAAAAGATTTGTAAAAGGGGAAGGGAAAGATTGGGACCACTACTTGCCTTACTTACTTTTTGCTTACAGAGAAGTGCCACAGGCATCAACAGGGTTTTCACCATTTGAAATACTGTATGGTAGGCAGCCAAGAGGGCCCCTGGATGTGATAAAAGAAACGTGGGAAGATAACCCCACTCAGAAACAATCTATATCATCTTATATGTGTGCCCTAAGAAAGAAGCTGGCAAAATATGTTCAAATTGCCTATAGTAATCAGGAAGAGGCCCAAAACCAGCAGAAGGTATATTATGACCATGGAGTAAAAGAAGAAGTTTTTGAGCTAGGTGAAAAGGCTGTTCTACTGTTACCTACAACAGAAAATAAACTGTTAATGAAGTGACAAGGGCCTTATAAAGTTCTTAGATGTACTGGCACTGTTAACTACGAGACAGAGACCCCTAACAGGAAAAATCCTACAAAGATATACCATACTAACCTCCTCAAGAAATGGGTTGAAAAAGTGCCAAAAGGTGCTTTGCTGGTTTTACCAGAAACTGATAAGGAAGATATTGATGTAGCCTATGATAGACTGGAACAAACTGTAAATGCTGGTGCTGTAAAGGTGAATGATTCCTTAACCTTAGAACAAACTGTAAACATTCATAATGTGCTAAAGACATTAAACAGTACTTTTACCACGGTACCAGGCAGCGCAAAAGGGGTCGAGCAGGTAATAGTGACAAGAAATGTTTGTCCTATTAGATGAAAGACATAGAGGTTGCCAGAGCAGTTAAGAGCTGATGTGGTTAAGGAAATACAAAAAATGAAAGAACTGGGTATCATAGAGGAGTTCAGGAGTGCTTGGTCATCTCCCATGGTAATTGTAAACAAAAAAGAAGGAGGTGTTAGAATCTGCTTTGAATTTAGGAAACTTAATCAAGTGTCAGAATTTGACAGCTATCCTGTGCCCAGAATAGATGATTTGGTGGACAGACTGGGGAGTGCAAAGTATATTAGTACCCTCGATCTCACCAAGGGTTACTGGCAAATACCTTTAGTTAAAGAATCCAAATATAAAACTGCATTTGCCACCCCATAGGATTCTATCAGTTCACCACTATGTTCTTTGATTTACATGGTGTGCCAGCTACATTCCAGCAGTACATGGATGTAATTTTATCCCCTTACTCTGGTTATTGTGTTGCATACCTGAATTATGTCATGGTGTATAGTCCAGACTGGAAAAGCCACCTAGAAAACCTACGAGCAGTTATCCAAGCTATCAAAAATGCAGGTCTGACTATTAATCCTACCAAATGTGCATTGGGCATGCAAGAAACCAAATATTTGGGCTATGTGTTGGGAAATGGAGAAGTCAAGCCAGAGGTTTCTAAGATAGAAGCTGTAGCTAACAGTCCTTTACCTAAAACAAAGAAAGATGTCAGGTCATTTTTAGGGCTGGCTTATTATTATTATCGGAGATTTGTTCCCAACTTTGCAGAGTTAGCTACTCCCCTCACTGAACTCACGAAAAAACGGTACCCAAATAATGTGAAATAGACAACATAGTGTGATGAAGCTTTTCAATCCATTAAGACTGCATTATGTTCTGACCCTGTTTTAAGAAGCCCAGACTTTGAGAAACCATTTTTGTTACAAACAAATGCATCAGAGGTAGGCCTATAGAAAGTGCAGTACTGAGTCAAAGTGTAGATGGGACAGGATATCCTATTCTGTACATAAGTAGGAAGTTGCATTACAGAGAGAAAAAATACTCCACTATAGAAAAGGGATGTTTAGCAGCAAAATGGGCCATGGAGTCCCTCAAGTTTCATTTGCTAGGACCTGACTTTGTTCTTATAACAGATCACAATCCTCTCTGTTGGCTTAACCAAATGAAAGATAAAAATTCCAGAATCACAGGTGGTACCTGGCACTACAGCCATTTAAATTCATGGAGATGCACAAATCTGGTAAAGAGAATAGTAATGCTGATTTTCTGTCAAGATATGGATCAGGAATTGAGGGCTCTGAAGGTTGAAAACAAATGTACTGTTTGCTGTACTGTTCTATACAAAATGATAATGTACATGTGCTTACTGTCTGAAAGCAGCAAATAGTAGAGAATCAATAAAACATTTTGGAAACCTGTTTAATAGAACAGGTTCCCTCTTAAGGAGGAGGGATGAATGAGGCAGGTTAGAATAGGACCCTGCCCCATTTGTTATGGAAAAAGTGTTTAAATGCAATGATCTTTCCTTTTCTGTCTCTTCTCTGGTTGCACAACCAAATTTTTCTGTGAGACTTCGGACTTGATACACCCAACAGTCTTGCAATTCTTTGCCTCTCACTGTCTCTCAGTTTTCTCTTGCTGTCTGTTTTTCTCCCTTGCATATCTAGATCTGCTGATATAAAACTATATGCAAATCAATATGTGGGAATATAACTGATATTGGGATCCCTTTTGTTTAGAAAATATATAGTGTTACTGATGAGATGTATATAACTGTATTTTGACAAGACTGAAAAAAGCTAATGGGAACTTCAGAGGTTACCCTAGTTCAAATTTTAGGCTTTTTTGCAAAAGCTGTGGAAATGGGTTTTCTCAGCTCAGGCACAATGTGGTCTAGCAGCTCCTGCCTGATATTTACAAAAACAGGATGCTTGCTAAGAATGGGAGTTGAAAGGACTTATAAAGGAGCTAAGCTACAACTGCTGAAAGAAGAAAAAGGGACACAGAGACTGAAAGAAAAAAATATTTAATTTCTCCTCTGTACATAGTTATTATGAACAAGTTTATTTTTTTTATGTTACTGCTACTGTAAATAAATATTTTTGGTGACTTCTACAACTGCTCCTGGTTTTCCCTATGCATCCTGACCTATGCCTCAATGACAGCTGGCTTTGGAATTCTTCAACAGTCACCAGTGCCATGCAACAATTCCAATCATGCTTGCTTACTGTTTGGCTCTTCTCTGGAATCCTCAGTACCGGGCAGCCAGCAGCATCGGTGATGGGACGAGAGGGCCAAACACTGCTCACTAAAGTAAAAACTACAAACATGACCCCACAAAGATGTGTCTGTGTGTGAGGGGGGCAGCCATAAGACAGCTACTACCTTAACACAAAGGATTATTTTTTTTAAACAGTATCCCTCAACAGCAAAAGGACACTAAAAATTAAATTGCAAATGCTATTTTTAAATATTTTTTATTTTAATGTTAATGAGCCATTGTACAACAGGAATAATATCCTCCAGGGTGGGTGTTATGCTGGGATAACCTCCCTTCTTGAGTGTTGGACACCCTCAGCCTGCAGCCTTGGGCCCAACCACCTGAAGCAGGATGTTTTCTCAGCATAACACCCACCCTGTCAGACATTATTCTTTATTAATGCACTAATATGTTTATGTTTTACATGTGGTATTTGTAAAATTTACCTGTTAAATTGTAAAGACCATTTGGTCATTTAAATAAAGCATTGAACTTAATCGTGATTTTTGGATGATGTTAGACCATTTAATAAATGTTCTAACCCTGTGGATGTAACTCACCTTTAAAAAAAAGTCATGCAGAAGTGTTTAAAACATTCTCTCACAAATTAGAGGGAAAATGAAATAATGTGAACTTCTTGGAATTGAACCCAGTTCCCAGAACAGTGTCCCACTGCAGTAACCACTGAGCTACAGACTCAAATGGTCGGACCTGGTATTTTCTGGACACACTTCCTTTCTCTGCTGTTGCATTTATCCTGCAGCTAGGAATAGTCAACATGACAATTAGATGCTCTTTGGTGCAGTATTAGCAACTGCTAAGCAATTTAAGTAACAAATTGTAGTGAAAAAGAAATAATGTAACCTACTCAGTGCTGAATCCAGGCCCCTGGAATACCATTAGAACACAAGAATGGTCTTCCAGGGCCTGGGCTCAATCCCCAGTAGGTTACATTAGTTCTTTATCACTACAGTTTGTGATTTCAGTTGTCTCATAGTTGCTGCACCAAAAAACAGCTAATAGTCAAAATAATTATCATTATCAAAGGAGTAATGATGATGCACAGTGAGTGTGAATTATCAGTGAGGCTCCATGCTGACATGCTAGTCATGATTTCCATGACGACTGACTATTTGGAATCTCTTGCAAAACCCTTGGAGGTCTATGATTTACATTGAAAAGGTGCAAAAACTTCACCTGTGAGGCATTTTTACTGCTTGAGATTGAAATCCCTCATATTAAACTGTTGACAGGAGAGCAGTCAGGCACAGTGACCACAATAGCTTGAAAGTCCATGAAAATTATTTTAATTAAGGTATTAAGATTGCCTGTAGCTGGAAGATATGCAGAGATGCTAACAAAAAGAAAATGCCTGGGTGAGAAGCTGGCTGAATGGCAGAATGCAAAGAGTGTTGTTCAATGGAGCATTGTCAGGGGAGGGGATGGTGACAAGTGGGGTTCCACAGTGGTCAGTGCTGGGACCAATCTTGTTCAATGTGTATATCAGTGACATTGCTGATGGTCTGGAAGGAAAGCCGTGTGTGTTTACAGATGACATGAATGACACGAAGCTTCGCGGTAGAGTAGACTCACCAGAGGGATTACAAAAAATTAAAAAGGACCTGTTAAGTTTGGAAAGATGGTCACAAAACTGGCAGCTGAAGTTTAACATGAAAAAGTGCAAGGTGATGTATATGGGAAAGAAGAACCCAAGGGTGGAGTACCATCTAGGAGGGGAGAAGCTAACAGCTACAAAGCAGAAGTGTGACCTGGGAATCATCATCTCTGATGACTTAAAGATAGGGAAGCAATGCAAGAAGGCAGCACAGAAGATAAGTGGCCTCCTGGGTTGTACAGGGAGAGGCATCACTAGCAGGAGCTGTGAGGTGATAATGCCACTGTAGGTCCCTGGTGAGTCTCCACCTGGAGTATTGTGTCCAACTCTGGAGGTCCCACCTCAAAAAGGACATTGATAGGTTGGACACAGTGCAGAGAAGGGCAACTAAGATGATTCATGGCCTACACCATAAGACATATGGCGAAAGACTGAGAGACCTAAACCTCTTCTCCTTGGAACAAAGGAGGGAGAAGGGGGGGCATGATTGAGACCTTCAAGTATTTAAAGGGTATCAACAAGGTACAATCACAGGACCCCTTCCACATTAGCAGTGGCAGTAAGACAAGAGGGCATGACATGCGACTAAGGGGGTGTACTTCTTGGAGTAATAGTAGAAAGTTATTTTTTACCAAAAGAGTGGTGGACCCATTGAACAGACTGTCTAAGGGGTGGTGGAGGCAAAGATGGTCAAGCAGTTTAAATCAGCATGGAACAGACATGTCAGTAAGTTATCAAGTGATTCAAGGAAGTGGTGGATATGAATACAGTGCAGGGCTTCAAACAGGCATGGGATAGGCCTAAGGGAGCCATACAGATGAGTATGAATAGATAGGTCATTGACAGAGCAAAGGCCAATAGCACGTTCATAAGGTAGAAAAAGAAATGGGCAGACTGGATGGGCCTTGTGGTCCTTATCTGCCGTCTACTTCTATGTTTCTATGTTTCTATTAAGTAGGGGGGTAGGAAAAACATGGTATGCCCCCCCGACAGCGATACCAACACAGCGACCTATGTTGCTGTTGACAAAATCGACTGTTCACTGACAGGTCACTGTGTTGGTGCACCTGAGCCAGGGGCACACTGTTTCCCAGTCCTGCAGCCCCTTCCCGAATCAACTCCAATTCAGAGTTCAGAATTTTTAGTATGGGGGGTTGTCCCCCAATAAAAAATAGGACCGGGAGACATTTGGGATTTATGTGGCCCACTACTTGTGGGCCACATAAATCCCATTACTGTGATGCCAGTCGAGAAAAGTGTTGTCTAACCAGCATCGTAAATCTGGAAAAAACATGGGGAAACTTGTGACCGCATAGGCAGTCAGGGCACTAGGAGAGCCATCACCAGGAGCGGAGAAGGGAGCTGATCCCAGGGAACTGCATCGGTGGTCAGGAGTAAGGCGGCGTGGTGCAGAAAACAGCAGAAAAGGGCTGTTTCACGGCTGGCAACAAGGATACACTGTGCTTGTTTTAGTCCTCCCACCCCACCCTGACCCGACCTCAGCCTCTATTAAATGTTGGAGGTGGCAACATTGGATTTGAAAAGAAGCTGGCCTATAGGCAGGGTAGGAGGGCTAAGGGAGTGCAAAAGATCCGCTGCAGGACAAAGGGAACCAGAGTACTAAAGGGACTACTGCAAGGACAAAAGGATTGGAACTGTGTCGATAGGATTATATTCTAAGAGAGCATACAGTGCAGGCTGCCTTGGTCTGTACAACTAGTCTTTGGACACGTGGGTAACAAAAGGAGACTGTGCTAGTGCTGAAGTGTTTTTATTCTGAGGAGGATGGCAGCAGGGTGTAAATTGTGTCTAGACAAGATTTAAATTGTGACTAAGCTCTGGGGACCTTGACTCCTTGCAGTGTTTCTTATGGGGAGAGCTGCAGCAGGGTTAAATTAAATCTAAGCAGGGTTTCAACTGTGACCAAGCTCTAGGGATCTTGATTCCTGTGAGAGAGCTATAAGCAGGTTTGTGAACCAACTATTGCCAGCACCTTATTTTGATATCCAACCTTGTCATTGAGGGGCACTATTACTGGAGGGGTGACCAGGGTTCTTCTTTGGTAGGATGGTTGGGTGTAGTGGATGTGGGGCAGTGGTGGTCCTAAATTGGGCCTGGAAGATGGGAGGGTGCTTGGTGTGTAAACAACTCACACAGCTGAAGGAGGAATTAAGGTGGTTATGTGGAGAGCTGAGTAGGAGGGAGGGGAGCAGGTAGGAGGGTAGGGGAGGAGGGGGGATGCAGGGTCAAGAGCACAAGCGGCAGTGGGGGAGGATGGGGTGTGCAAGCGATTTGGGACTATGGCCTGAGAGGGTTGGGCCTCAGAGGAGGGAGAAGGACAGGAAGATGGCAACAGGATGCAATAGGATAGGAAGAAATGACATACTTAGAGGGGAAGGGAGAGTTCTTGGTACAGGAGGCAGGGAGGCAACGGAGGATGAGATGCAGTGGAAGGTAGTAGGTGCAGGTAAAGGAAGGTGGAAGCCAAAATCTCTGGGTCAGACTTCAAAGAAGGCCCCTACCTGCAGAAATAAGGGTAAAAATGGAAATGAGCAGGCAAACAGATTTGCACCCCATGTCCCTCTGGGGGAGGAGGTGTTGGAGAAGGATGTCTGTGAGGAACAAACAATGGGGGAGGTGGGGGGAAGAAGTTGGGGGGCTTGGGAAATGGTCTCATGAAGAGAGGGGTGATAGTTGCTTTGGGGAAAAAACCCTTGGGGGCATCCCAGATGAAGGTTATGGAAAATCCTGGACCAAGGGAAGGGTGCAGAGAGGGGGCCATGGTTGAACAGACAGGGAGTCTGCCTGCAAATGTGCTAGGGATAGGGCTGTTGAGGGCCAATAAGGAGACAGAGAGTAATGTGCATGGAGTAGGGGTAGAAGAAGGGATAGGAGGTGCACTGGGGGGGGTGTATAGTGGGACATAGGGAGGAGGAGCTGGCGTGGAAGAGAAGAATTCCAGCTGAGGGACAGCAGTGTGCATTTAACCTAGAAATGGCAAGTTTGATGACAGCAGGCAGAGAAACAGCCACTGGCAGGGCAGGGGGGAAGCCCCGATAAAGAGCCAGAATAGTACAGAGGGGGGCTGATGCTGTAGGGGCTGGGTGGGGCCTGCAGTAGAAGGGACAGCTAGGGTAAGGAGTGATGACATGGCTGTCCTTGAGGCAGATGGGGCAGTAGGAAAAAGGTGTTGGAGAAGAAGGACAGGGCTGAGGGATTCACACATGGTAGGGTTTGCAGCCTCCCGGCTGAGAGAGGCAGTGTTGGGGTGGGGGCAGGGGAGGATTGAGAGGTGGCCTGTAAAGAGGGGGGCACCAAGGAATATGGAGGCATGAGGGTGGTACGGCTCGGGGACTCTATGATTAGAGATATACAGTGGGTGGGGCAGGGAGAGGGAGAACCTAGTCCTGTGGTGATCAAGAGCATCTCTGGCTCGACTGTGCACAAGGCAAAGCACACAGTCTAGTCCCTGGTGCGGGGTGGGGGAGGTTCTACTGATATCTTAGTGCACCTGGGCATAAATGATATTGCAGGAAACAGTGTGCTAGAGATTCAGACCAGATTCCAGGAATTTGCCAGGGTCTGCCATGCCAATGGCTGCTCAGTCTCCTTCTTGGAGATCCTGCCTGTACCATGGGCCAGCGTGGAAAACAAGCGGGGAGAAACCTGGGAGGACAAGGGGTTGTATGCAAGAGATAGGCTACACCTCAGGCAGAGGGAAAGGAGGTACTCAAGCAGAAACTGGCCAAATTTATACAGGATAGATGGGGTTTAAACTTGTGAAGGTGGGAGAGGAGGGATGCGAGGTAGATCATTGCAGGGCCCCAAAGGGGGGTGACGGAATACGCACCTAGGACAGCAAGTGGGCGGAAGCTCATGGCCTCGGGGGAGGGAACCAGGGTGGGGTGGGGGATGGAGAGTGGTCCTGATTAATGCCAGGAGCTTGGGCAACAAGATGCCGGAGCTTCAGGCAATGCTGGTGGAGGGGCACGTGGACAAGGCGGCTGTCACTGGAACATGGGCCACCCCTGGACAATTGGGACTTTAACCTGAGTGGGTATACTGTGCTCAGAAAGGACAGGGTGGTGGGCAGGGGGGGAGAAGTGATACTGTTCATTCAGGATGGCATCCAAATATGCAAAATGGAGGAATTGGAGGACAGCGTGGAGGCCTTGTGGGTCACCTTGTGGACACCAGGGGGCAAGGCAGTCAAGATGGGAGTGGTATACTGACCTCCCATGCTGGCTGATGATCTGGAGGATTGTCTCCTAGCTAATCTTAAGGACTATAATAGTCAGGAAAGGGATAGGGTGGTAATTTTAAGGGACCTAAACATGCCAGCGACTGATTGGGAAACCATGACATCCCAAGTGGCCAGGGAGCAGAGGCTGTTAGATACCTTTCAGGATGCATTTCTAGTGCAATAGGTCATTGACCCAACAAGGAAGGGCCATATCCTGGATGTAGTCCTGGCTGACAGTGACCTAGTTTGGGAACTCGAGGTTGGGGATCCATTGACTGGAAGTGACCATGACATGGTCTGGTTTGTACTAGACCTGGGGGGTGGGAGCGACAACACGAGGACAAGGCTTCTTGACTTTAGAGGGGCAGACTTCAAGTGCATGGGGTATATCCTCAGGGACCACTTGGTTGGGATAAGGCAGGGCATGGATGTAGGGAGTAGGTGGAAAATCATCAGGAGGGGATTGCAGGAGGCAACCAGGTCCTGTAGAGAGAGGAGAGAGATGCAAAGGGGGTAGATCTAGAAGGTCATGCTGGTGTATCAGATAGGTACAAGAGGTGGTGAGAGAAAAGACAGCATCCTATCTTAGGTTTAAGATATTGCGTGGGGTCTTAGATAGGGAAGAGTGTCTTCTCATGACTAGACAGGTTACCAGGGGGGTGAGGGAGGCCAAGGCAAGGATGGAACGGAAATTGGCCCAGGGGATCAGGAAGACAGAAAAAGGTTTTTTTAGGTATATTGGGGAGAGGAGGAGAGTGAAAGGGCAGTTCAGTAGATTGGAGACAGGGAGGGGGTGGGCGGTGGAGGTGGGGGAACAAGCAGTGGTGCTCAATGAATACATTGCATCGGTTTTTACAAGGGCAGAGAAGGGAGAGCCACCAGTAAAGGGAACTGAGGTGGGTGATGAGGCGAGGCACTCAAGCGTTTTGGTACCTCCTGTTAAAGTGAGGGATGAGGGAATTAAGGCATATGGGAGGGAGGACGCAGGTTCGGCTGAGGGGAGTGGATGCATGGATGGTGAAATTCCTGTTGGTAGGATACAGGAAACCCTCTGTTCCCTAAAAAAGCATAAACCCCCGGGTCCGGATGAAATACATCTGAGGGTGCTGTGGGAATTGGCTGATGACCTGGCCAAACCACTGGCAGCCCCTTTTAATGCTTCTCTACAGACAGGGATGGTGCCGAAGGATTTGAGGGAGGCACATATTGTGCCCATCCATAAAGGGGGATCAAGGGAGGAGAGGGGGAACTACAGGCAGGTTAGCTTGACATCGGTGGTGGGCAAGCTGATGGAGACCATAGTAAAGGAGAGGCAGGGGGTGTTCTTGACAGAACAGGGATTCATGGATGATCACCAGCATGGCTTTGTCCAGCGCAGATCGTGTCAAACTAACCTTGTGGACTTCTATGAATGGGTGATGGCAGCACTCGACCAGGGTAGGCCAGTTGATGTCATATTCCTAGACTTCAGCAAGGCATTTGACTTGGTCCCGCATACTGGTCTGCTGGATAAAATGGGGGAGATGGGGTTGGGGGCACAGACAGTCAGGTGGATTGAAAGCTGGTTATTGGGTTGTACCCAGTGGGTGGTGGTGGGGAGGGGTAGTCTCGTCCCCAAGGGGGATCATCAGCACGGTCCCACAGGGATCATTCCTGGGACCGCTCCTGTTTAATGCCTATATCTCTGACATAAGGGAGGACATCAGGAGTGAAATGAGTCTCTTTACAGATGACTGGAAGCTGGGGGTGGTGGTGGATGGGGTGGAGGGTAGGGTTGCCCTGCAGGAAGATCTAGATTTTCTAGGGGGATGGTCACGTACCTGGAAGCTAAGGTTCAACATCGCAAATGCAGGGTGCTTCACCTGGGGCAAGGAAACCCGGATCAGGTGTATACCTTAGGAGGGAACACATTGCAGGTCTCAAGTGGGGAGAAGGACTTGGGGTGCTGGTGGATAACAAAATGAATAACTTGGAACAGTGTAGGAGGGCTGCAGCCAGGGCAAATAGAATGCTAGGCTGTATCGCCAGGGGGATCACATCAAGAAGTAGAGAGGTGATCATGCCACTGTACAACTCCCTGGTCAGGCCACACCTTGAGTACTGTGTACAGTTTTGGCACCCGCACCTCAGGAATAATATTAAACTCCTAGAGAGGGTTCAGAGGAGGGCTATCAGGATGATCTGGGGCCTGGGGGATAGAACTTATGAGACGAGACTTGAGGAGCTCTACCTGTTCTCACTGGAAGACAGGAGAGACGGGGGATATGATTGAGGACTTCAAATATCTGAAGGGGGTAAATAAGGTATCCCTACAGGGGATCTTTCAGAGGAAGGTGGGAGGGGCCACCAGGGGCATGGTTGGAGGCTGGAGGGAGGGAGACTAAGAAGAGAAAGGGTGAGGAGATACTTCACTGAGAGGGTGGTAAAGCCATGGAATGAACTGCCTGAGGAACTGGTGGAGGTGTCCACACTGGAAGAGTTCAAGAGAGGCTGGGGCAGGTAGAGAAGAAGCATGATGAGGGGGGTCACATGTCTGGGGAATGGGAACCCTGGCTGGGGGAGGGGGAATTGGGAGAGTAATCAGGGGGATGGTTTTGGTACCCTCTAAGGGTACTGACTCTCGAGTAGACTCGATAGACCATTGGGCCTACTCTGCTGGCATTTTAGTATGTTAGTATGTTAGACTAGATGGACCTCATGGTCCCCATCTGCCAGCACATTCTGTGTATCTATGTATGAATAAGTCTGCTCAATACTGATACTGCACAGCCATCATTTTATGAAACTTTGTAAATTCATGACAGAATAAGCTGTGCATTACTACATCTGGTAAACCACAGCTTGTTTCTCCATTTTTTCCCATAATAAATTTTATTGTTATTTAAACACAGACATAAAACAGCTACACAATAAAAATCACATTACATAAGAGATTATCATGTACAATTTAATTCCTTGGGATAAAAGCGTTAATCATACACAGTATATCAATAAAATGAACTACTACTCCTATTAATTTTCTATTTGAAGTTGATAAGTAATAATGGTAACATTCAAACATAGTGAAGTTTATCTTATTGTGTAACATAAGACTTGTACTATAATGTTATAGAATTGTTATAAAATCAACAGATAATTGTACAGGTTATTAATTAAATGTTAATCTGTAGAAAGGGGCCCAAGACTTCCATAAATTTGTCCAGTCTATCATTAATAGCATGTGCAATTCTTTCATTGTTAGCTGTACAACTTAGTTGGGTGAGCCATTCAGATAAGGACGGCACTTGTGTTTTTTTTTCCAGTATCTAACAATTAGTCTGTTGGCAGCCAGGCACTAGCAGAGAGCCATAGCCTCTGCAGTTGGGAAAGAATGTGTTGGTTGGGTATATACCTAAGATATAAATAGCAGGGAAAATGCCAGTGATGTAGATAGGGTAGAGCAGCATAACTCCTGTATGCCTGACCAAAAACTAGATAGGAGGGGGCAGCTCCAAAACAGATGAAATAGCCCTGCATTTTCCTACTGACACTTACAACATAGAAACATAGATTTTGACGGCAGATAAGGACCACTTGGCCCACCCAGTCTGCCCATTTCCCTACCTATTGGATAAGCTGCAGATTCTAGTTAACCAACAGCCTACTTTCTGCAACCCCCACTATAATTGCCATATGTCTGTCCCATGCATGTTTGAATTCCCCCACTGTTTTAGACCCCACAACCTCTTCAGGAAGGCAGTTCCATGCGTCCACCACTCTCTCTCCAAGGAAAAATTTCACATTACCACTGAGCCGCCCCCTAACTTTAAATTGTGCCCCTTGTTCTACACATCTCTTTTCTGAAGATTGCTACCCTCCTGGACTTTGTTGATTCCCTTGAGGTACTTAAAAGTTTCTATCATGTCCCCCCTGTCCCTCCTTTCATCAAGGGTATACATAATTAAACTCTCTCAGTCTCTCTTCATATGGTTTCTGATGTAGACCCTGCACCATTTTAGTTGACGTCCTCTGGACTGCTTCCATCCTGTCTATGTCCTTGCATAGATGAGGTCTCCAAAACTGCATGCAGTACTCCAGATGGGGTCTCACCAACTGTCTTTACAGAGGGATAACCACTTCCCTTTTTCTACTTGTGATGCCCCTCCCTATGCATCCCAGTATCCCCCTGGCTCTCCTTACTGACTTCTCACATTGCTTACCCACCTTTAGATCATCTGATATGACTACACCCAGATCCCTTTCCATTATTGTTGTTGTTAGTACCTCCTCCGCTATTGTGTACTCTTCTCCTGGATTTTTATTTCCCAGGTGCATTACTTTGCACTTCTTTGCATTGCATCTAAGTTGCCATATGTCTGACCATTCCTTCAACCTTGCCAAGTCCCTTCTCATCCTTTCTACCCCCCCTTGTGTATCAACTCTGTTACAGATCTTTGGTTCATCTGCAAAGAGGCATACCTTTCCTTCCAGACCCTCTGCAATGTCACCTATAAAGACGTTAACGAGGATTGGACCCAGTACCGAGCCCTGAGGTACTCCACTAGTAGCCCCCTTTTCTTCAGAATGTGTTCCATTCACTATTACCTTCTGTGTCCTGTTGTGCAGCCAGTTTGCTACCCAGGCTACCACCCTGGGACCCACTTCCAGGCTGGCTAACTTGATTATTAATCTTTTGTGTGGGATCTTCCTGCTGTGAATCCATGTTGCTTTGGGTCCTGTGCCCCACTGGCCTCTAGGTACTGAACAATTCTTTCTTTCAGAAGTGATTCCATAATTTTCCCCACCACTGAGGTCAAACTAACAGGTCTGTAGTTTCCTGCTTCTGCCTTGCTCCAACTTTTGTGAAGGGGAATCACATCTGCCCTCCTCCAGTCCTCAGGTACCACCCCATCTTCCCATGATTTGTTAAAAAGTGTGGTTAGTGGTCTCACTAGATCCTCCCTTAGCTCTTTTAGGATTCTAGGGTGAATCCCGTCAGGCCCCATTGCTTTGTCCACCTTGAGTTTTAGGAGATCTTTCAGGTCTCTTTCTTCTGTAAAGGGACTGGCGTCAACCCCACTACCCAGAGTGCTTCTATTGTTTGGTTTAGGTAACTCCCCCTCTTCTTCTTTTGTGAATACTGAGCAAAAGTATTCATTCAGTATCTCTGCCTTTTCAGGGTCTCCCTCTGCCCACCTCCCCTCTCCTTTATTAATCTTCACTATCCCTCCCTTAACCTTTCTATGCTCCCTAATGTACCTATAAAAGGTTTTATCCCCCTTCTTAACTGAATTGGCTATTTTTCCTCGGTTTGGGCCTTTGCTTTTCTGACTGCTTTCCCCACTTCTTTCTGCTTTAATTGATACAGTTCCCTTTCATGCTCCTTCTGTAATTCCTTATACTTTTTGAGTGCAGCCATTTTCTCCTTAACCTTCCCTGATACCTCTTTTGAGAACCATAGTGGTTTTTTATTCTGCGTTGTTTTCTTTATTTGTTTCACACAAAGGCTTGTTTCCTCCATGATGGCAGTTTTGATTTTTCTCCATTGTTCTTCCACCCCTCTTTTCTGGCCATTTGCTAATGCATTCCTCAGGTATTCACCCATTATGCCAAAGTCAGCCCTTCTAAAGTCCAATATCCTTGTCTTTGTATGGCTTATCTCCATGGTTGTGTTTATTGTGAAGCACACTGTGCAGTGGTCGCTTGTTCCCAGATGTCTACTGACTTCTAAATTTGTGATCCTCTCTCCATTTGAGAGTACCAGGTCTAATATTGCTCCCTCCCAAGTGGGTTCCACCACTAGCCGTCTAAGGCATGCCCCCTGTAGGGCATTGAGAATGACCCTGCTCTTGGATGTGGCTGCAGTCCATGTGATCCAGTTAACATCTGGCATATTCAGGTCCCCCATCAACAGTATCTCCCCTTTTTCAACCATTTTGAGAATGCCCTCTATCATTTTCTTGTCCATTTCCTCCCCTTGAGATGGGGGTCTGTATACAACCCCTGTGCGGATTGTGATGCCATTCCCTGTCTCCAAGGTGACCCAGAGTACCTCTTGTCCTCCCCCTTTACTTTTTAGTTCTGTAGCTTTGATCCCTTCCCTTATGTAGAGAGCTACTCCACCTCCTCTTTTACCCCCCATCCCTTCTGTAGATTGTGTACCCTGGTATGTTGACATCCCAGTCATGGTTCTCCGTGTACCATGTTTCTGTGACTGCCACAATATCCAAGTGTTCTTCTTCCATCAGGGCTACTAGCTCTGGAAGCTTGTTTCCAAGACTATGGGCATTGGTACTCATTGCCCTCCATTTAATGTTGGCTTTATCCTTTTTAACCCCATCCCTGCTCTTATTGCCCTTGTCTATTTTTCCATTTACCCCTGTCCTGCCCTCTGTCAAGCTCTGTACCTCAGTGTTTACCCTACTACCTGCCATGTTTTGTGGGGGGAGGATTGAACTTTCCTGTTTCCTATCAGCACCTCCCCCCTTGGCTAGTTTAAAAGCTTGCCAAGGAAGCCTTTAAACCTGTCACCTATGAGCTTGTTTCCCTTCCTGGACAGATGCAGACCATCATGCCAGTATAGACCTTCATCTCTCAGGTGGACCCCAGTCCCCAGTGAAGCCAAAGCCCTGTGCTCTGCACCAGTCTTGCAACCATTCATTAAACTGCATGGTGTGCAGTACCCTAGCATCACCCCTGCCATAGACTGGCAGCACCTCTGAGAAGGTTACCGTGCTTGCTACCTGTCTGAGGCCCCTCCCAACTCCACAATTCATCTGCACTGCACTGATCTCATGTCTAGCTAGGTCATTTGTCCCGAGGGTGTACAATGATATCCAATTCCCTCTCCTGTGTTGCTGCTTCTGCAATCCTGAGGATTTGCTTCCTGTTCCTCCAAGCCATGGCACCAGGCAAGCACCTTACTTCCCTCTCCTCTCCCTTCCCCAGGTCTACACCCCTAACAATTAAGTCCCCTATCAGAAGCTGTTTCTTTCCCCGTGGTGTCCCTTGCCACTCTTTTGTGGGCCTCCCTTGTGGATGTCCCCAGCATTCTTCTTGGTCTCTACTGAGGGTGTCATCATAGAGCAACCTTGATTTGCCAGACTGACATATGATTTGTGTAGAGGTATAACTCGGGGGCTATGCCTCTGTTCCAACCCCCTCACCTTCCCAGAACCTACTGTGGTCCATCTGCTCTTCACACATGGCAACCTCTGAGGCAGTGGTTGTGGAACTGGTGCTGTTTGGGTGGGGGAGGCCTCCTTAGTCCTTGCCAGTTCAGCCTGGAGGTGGGCAACCTCCTCCCTCAGAGCTGACAGTTTCCTGCAAATACAGCAGCAATGCAGGTTCCAGAATGTCTCCCAGAAAACTGCTGCCCCACAGCCAGTGCATTGCACCACTCCCCACATGTCCCTCTTCCTTATAATATACAGTGAGTAATATATACATTTTTTTGTTTTTTTGTTTTGGTGTGTACTTACCCTTTATGCACTGTGCTGGGTTATTAAGAAGATGACAGTTCTGCCCCAAGACCTGTTGAGGAAGTGATGTCAGAACCTTGACTATAAAATGCCACGCCTGGGGTGGGCAGGGTGAGGAAGGGTGGGGTGGGTAAGCCACAACCACTGGTGACTGTTAGAAACAATCAAATACACCACTGCTCCACCACCCTGGTGATACTGCCTTACAGTAAGTCAGCCAACACCACAATTTACTAGACCACTGCTCCTACAAACCACTCTACTGGTCAGGGATAAATGAACTCACTGCTCAGCCAGCAGGACACTTCTAAAATGTTCCACAAATATCCTTTCAAATTCTAGGTCTCTAGCACAGGAATCAAGCAACTTCAGTTGTATTTCACCCCCTCTGGTTATAAAATTACTATACTTTAATGGAATCCTCCAATTCTTTTCTTAATGCCAATAAGAAAAAATGAAAGTTTCTGTAGAAAGCGTAGCTTACCTTCCTAACAAGTCCCCAACAATATTATGTTTTACCAGGTTCCCAGTTCCTCAAATGTGTTCTAGTTTGTTCTCTGCAGTATAGCAAGTTTCTCAGCTTCCAACAGAAGCAGGCAAGTCTTTTCTGACTGGCTTCTCACTGTGTAGTTTGCCTAAGACAGCTCAGTGATAAAAGCCCCACCCAGAATCAATCGACTGACTAGTGACACCTGTGATGTAAGCAGGCCTTTCAGTGAAGACACTTTGCTATGTCTGCTTCTAATACACAAACCCTTATCTGAAACCAGGGATAAACTCACTGCTCAGCCAGCAGGACACGTCTAAAATGTTTGCCAAATATCCTTCCAAATCCTAGGTCTCTAGCACAGGAATCAAGCAACTTCAGTTGTATTTCACCTCCTCTGGTTATACAATGACTACACTATAATGGAATCCTGCAATTCTCTTCTTAATGCCAATAAGAAAAAATGAAACTTTCTGTAGAAAGCGTAGCTTACCTTCCTAACAAGTCCCCAACAATATTATGTTTTACCAGGTTCCCAGTTCCTCAAATTCATTCTAGTTTGTTCTCTGCAGTATAGCAAGTTTCTTAGCTTCCAACAGAAGCTGCTGTCACTCATAATGCCCATTTCCAGCAGCTTACAAGAAGACAGGTAGAAGAGATATAAAATATTGTATTGAATGAGCACACCTTGAAGTTCCTAAGTGGATTTGTAAGCTTGCTCCCAAGCTAAACACCATTCAAGGTCAGAAATTGAAATACCAAGCTTTGCTTCCGATTTTGTTTTAGCTGAGAGGGTTAGAGATACAGATGAAAGGGAGTCAGGTGATGATGTTACAATGAGAGTGACAAAGAGCATCACGCCAAGTGCACCACAAATAAAATGGTAACACTCTGCATATCCTGAATAGTCATATAAATTAATGCAAATTGGGCAAACTCAAAGTGCTTAGTGCCAGAGTGAAAGGAGGTCAAGCTGGTGCTCAGAGTGGGAGTCAAAACACGGCAATTCAGTGAGATTGTTGCATCTGTCTGGTTGGGATGGTGAAGGCAGAGGCAAAGATGGCCAAAGGCCTGGCAAGGGTAAGCAAGGGTTCAGGAAATGGGTTTGCCTGGACACTCTTGAAAATGGGCCTTTGGCTCAAGAGCCTTTGTTACACAAATAAGCAATCCATCCTAACCTTTCCCTACACTTTCTCTCCTTTGTTTTCATTATGGCATTTTTCAGTGACTAAACATTAAACTCTACCAGTATAGCGTCTGGAGTGTAATTGTTTGTTTTATTAAAAAATTGAACTGTGCATCTGTGTCACACGAGATTTTCTTTCACACACACACACACACACACACACACACACAAAACCAATAACCAGTACACACACACACACACAACCAATAACCAGTACACACACAAAACCAATAACCAGAACAGTGTATACATAGTCACATCAAGAAATAGTCAACATGTATACTTCAGCGCCTCAGCTAAGTTTTTGGTTGTCTTCTGACACACTCCTTCAAGAAATTAAACTGCCCCCAACTCCCGTTACAGCCAATTTTATGGACAGAGACAGGCATGGCAAATATCTTTCTTCAGCCTGATGATACTCTTCAAGCCTTTCTGGTCCTGGATGCATTAATCCAGCAACCAACCAGCTTCAGCACAGCAAATATCCCTTTCTTCAGTCCTTGGACAAAAGAATCTTGCACTCCAAGTTGCAAATGGACAATAGCCTGCAGGTGTCACACTGATTGTACTCTTCAAGAGTTTCTGAACCCTGTTGCATTAACCTAGCATCCAACTTTGTCCCTCTAGCTTTCAGTGTCACACTGATAGTACTGTTTTGTACACTTCAGATTTTTCAGTTAGCTTCTGGATGATGTCTTCTGCTCACACTTCCTCAAGAAGGTCTCTCTCAATAGCTATAATCATAAACGCCTCTAGTTTCTCTTGCCCCAACAATGAATAAAGTTGAGTCTTTATTATCTTTAGCTTGCTAAAAGCTCTCTCACAGGATACCTGGGTAAATGATAAGAGTCAACAGGTACTCATAGATGATGAACACAGTTGAAAATGCAGAGGAGTGCATGTTGTAATTTGCCAAGATTGTATAACAGTAAATAGGGCATTCTTTGCATGACTACTTTCATTTGTCTTTGTCTGGAAAATGATCCATTTCCTCTCATTGCTCATTTTGGTCACCAGTTTCACCTAGTAAATAAGGGTCTTCAGAATAATTGAAGTTAACATCTTCAGTTAACATGTCTTCACTGTACTCTTCATGCAGTGATCATTGCAGTCACCTGAATATTTTACCAAAAGCCAGCAACTCTAGTTTAAGTTTGCTATGGTCCACTTCTGTCAATGATGCTCCTTTCTGCAGACTGTCATTGGGCATTCCACCTTGAATTATACTTTGAAAGTGATGTAGGTCCATGCAGCTGGTGTACAGAATTAGTTGATTGTTGTTATCAAACTGATCAGTTAAGCTCATGCGAACTCTATTCATAATGCAGTTGTACACTTCACATTCAAATTGCTTCAGTGGATCCATCACTTGTTTGTCATTGACATTTTCTCTGGGCATTTTCTTTTCCTGGCTACCCTTTAGTTTGGCAAATGATCTTCAGGGTCAATATCAAGAGCTAAATCATCAATTACTTCTTGTGCACTGGCAAAAAAGTTATAAGCCTTTGCATGGATGTTCATAAAATCAGGCTGTTGCAACTCCATCTTAACGTAATCCACCATGCACCATGCAGCAAGGTAGTCTAGTCCCTTAGTCTGCAGGTACTTTGATGTTGGCCCAATCACTGTAAAGATCTTCATAAAATGACATCAAACTTTGTCCATTTTTCAAGCAGTGAATTTGCCTCACTGGCGGCTTTAGCATCAAACTTTCCAGAGGTACAAATAAAAAGCAAAGTCTGGAGAAGTGTCACATACAGATTATTTTCTTGATTTTCATATGCTCCGAAGATGCATGCCAGTGCTCTTGTTTTTGCACACCATCTAGTTCAACCAATCTTTTGAAGCCGTTGGAGTTTGTCTTGTCCTGTTCCAGCAATGCTAGCTCTCTATATAGTCATCCTTTTGTGAGACTCCCTAATGAAGGTCAATGTCCTTTGTAGCAAACCAGTGTCTTTGCTTCCACAACAGCTTCAGCACAATCTGCAACACATAAATTTAGAACATGTACATAACACCAGGTATATACACTGTTCAGTAAATTCTTTTTTTATTAAAGCCTGTAATCCCACGAACTCACTCCTCAAGTTGGCTGCACCATCAAATGGCTCCATGACAATGTTCTTCATATTGAGTCCATGTCTTTCAAAGTTGTCCTTTAAAACTTTATGCATTCCTTGCCCAGAAGTGTCCTGCACCTCTACCACAGCAAAGAGATGCTCATTAACCTAAAGGTCTTTCACATATCATAGAATGATAGCCCCTTGGTCAGTCACACCGATGTCCTCTGTGATGTCCACCTGAATGCTGATCTTCTGATCTGTAGCATCTCATACAATTCCATCTCTGATAATCTGCAAAATAATCTCAATAATAAGGTTTACAGTGATCTTAGACAGAAAGATAATCAGCCATCAACAGCCACGAGCTTCAGAAGTGCCATTTTTTGTCTCCATTCTTTGCTTCCATCTCTTGCTCTGCTCCATTGCTTTTTTGATATGTGTAGTCAGAGGAACATCAGATTGGGACAACAGAAGAATCAACCCCAAGAAATTTACATGGTTAAGCACTGGGTTCTCCAAGCTGTATAAAGCTTCATCTTTTCCATGATGTAGCAGGCACTGGCATCCAATAAACATAATAACTGCAATAATCCTCCTCATAACCTTTATGTTCTGCTGGATTTGTTTCCTCTGATTCTCAGCTATATCTTTGTTCACCAGTGTTTCAATATCCGCATCCACCAAGTACACCAGATATGAATCCACAGCTGCATTGTGAACTCTGGAAGCCTCGTGCTCTACCATGCCTTGATTGATGTGCTTAAAGTCTTGGTATCCTGTAACAAATCTAGTTTCCACATCAGAAAATGCCATGCAGATACTGCACTGGATAGAATGCACCAGACAGTCCACCACCTGTACAGTGACCCAGTTTCTTGGCATAACTTTTTTGCTCTCAGGAAGAATCCCTGTGTAGATTGACGGTTTGTATGGTAGACTTTTAACATCAGTGTATTCAGGCTGAACTGGATGCATTTTAACAAAGGCAACCTTTTCATATAAAGAGAAATTTCTTTTTGGACATTGAAAATTGGGACTCTTAGTCTTCACAATATTAAGTTGCACAACTGTTCCCCTTGCAGAGTCCACTGGCTGTATTTCTTGAATATTTAGATTCTGACTTGCAGTGCAGCTGGTCACACACTGACCTACAGTTTGTCCTTCTATTACAACTGTGTCCCTGGGAGTATTGTTGTTCTGCAGGGTAGTCACTTTGTCTTGTAGGCTGTAAACAGCAATGGCTCAAGTTGTTTTGGGTCAGCTGTTGCTGCTAACAGAGCAGACTGAGCTACCATTTGTCCTCCTTCTATTACAGCAGCATCCCCAGGATGTAGGGTAGTCATTTTGTCTTGTAGGCTTGTAAACAGCGACAGCTTGCATTGTTTTGGATCATTTGATGCTGCTAACAGAGCAGAAAAGTTAGCCAGTCTCCTTTTCTGTGCACCAGATTTGACTTTGGTCAGCTCAGTCATAATTAGTCTTCTTTGATATCTACCACACAATTTGCTTTGAGGCGATGGTCTTCCACTTGACACTAGTCTATTTTCTCACAATTCTTACTACTGTTAGATCTTACAAAGGCAAAGACAAAATGACAAACTGTACCAAAAATACAATGACAAACAGGACCAACAATACAATCAGGTTTACCTTTGCTAGTACAGCTCCCTTAGGTCAGGCCACACTGTCACTGATGTGCTGCGCCAGTCTCTGTCTCCTTCAGTTACCACAATGTCCACTCTGCTCCTGCTGCTATTTACCAGCCAATTACAGTAATTTGGAGTTGAATTATATGGCATAGACATCTCATGCAATAATAACAATGGGTAACCAGGAAACCAGTGCCACAAAACAGATTTTCTTTCTCTTTGCAAAATCCAACCATTAGCCTCCCCCACCAGACACCTGAAGACAGGTACAGATCAATGTGGCCCCAGTATGTCCTCTCTGTGATGAGGTACCTTTGTAAATGAGCCTCTGGCTCAAAGGTTGTAAATCTGAAAAATGTTTTAATAATTAATATGCCAGTCTTACAACTGACTGCAGACAGGATACTTTGCTACCCCTTTTTAAGTACCTTGGTGTGTGGTTGAACTTGAAGCAAACCTGCCCTTTGTGGGTAAGGTTATTGAGAACACAGTCACGTTGCAGCTCGAGGAACATCTGACCACCCACGATATCTATGATCCTCTCCAGTCTGGTTTCAGGTAGAGGCATAGTACCAAGACTGCATTGGTTCGAGTACTTATTGATCTCCTGATGGTGAGAGATCAGAGGAGCCATTCCATCTTGGTCCTCCTTGATCTTTCTGCAACATTTGATCCCATGGAACATGACGTGGTGCTAGAGCACCTGTGGTTACTCTGTTGGCTGTCTGGTACAGTCCTCAGATGGTTTCATTCATTCCTCAATGGTAGGACACAGAGAGTAGAGTCGACAGTTCTCCTCGGTTCCTCTCTCCCTGCTATGTGGGGTACCACAGGGCTCTGTGCTTTCCCCCATATTGTTTGCGGTGTACATGCTGCCATTGGGGGACATTTTTAGGTAGTAAGGGTTGAGTTTTCACTGCTATGCAGATGATGCTCAACTGTACATGTCCTTTATGCCTGAACAAAGCAATGTTGTTTCAGTCATCAACAACTGCATCTGAGATTCAGGATTGGCTGACTGCCAACTGGCTTAGGGTGAATCTGGATAAGACTGAGGTGTTGGTTGTGGACCCACGTCATCAGGTAGGGGGGTTATTGGTGGGACAGCCATCCGGGTCTTGGTTAGGAGGCAGCCAGCTGATGACCTCTGACTGGGTGCGGAATCTGGACATTATGCTTGATAGTGAACTGACACTGTAGGTTTTAGGTGTCTGCCTTTGCCAAAACCTCATTTTACCATCTGAGGAATATCACTCAGATAAAACACCTGCTCTCACCTGATGACCTTCTGACTTTGGCCATGCCTTTGTGACCTCGTGTCTTGATTACTGCAATGCCCTAAACTTAGGGCTACCAGGGGTGGACCTCCACTGCCTGCAGCTGGTGCAGAAAGCTGCTGCCAGGCTGTTGACTGGCTTATCAAGATCTTGCCATGTCACACCAGTGCTCCATGGCCTGCACTGGCTGCCAATGTGAATGATGGAGGATCACCTTCAAGGTCAGGTTACTGACCTATAAAGCCCTAGACTGACTGGGACTGAAGTACCTGCAAGATCTGCTTCATCCATACTGCCCCCTTCGTCCTCTCCACTCCACCAATGAGGGACTACTAAATATTCCCGTGGTCCATTTAACATCTGGAACAAGATCATTTGCTTTTGCAGTACAACCCTGTGGAATTCTCTACCTTGCCAGATTAAGGAGTGACCATCCATTGACGCCTTTAAATCTGCCTTAAAAACTGTATTTAACCAAGCATTTTCTTTTTTTTTTTTTTTTTTTTTAGTTATGAGTTTCTCTCCCACTGCTGGCTATCTCAGGAGGGCATCCCCAGCCCCATCCCCAGGTGTATACCAGCCGACGCTGACCTGACCCCAGGGCTTCCCCCCGGTGGGGTATGCGGGGGGTCCCCAACTCCCCAACCGAAGTCTGGATATAGTTGGCCAGTGCCGTGGCTAGCCGGGGGCGGAGCCTGCGAGCTGCCCTCCGCCATCCTGCACGGCACTCTATTTCCTCCAGTTTTCTCCCTAGGAGTCAGGACCGTGCAATGTCACCAGCGGAGGGGGGCGCACACGCTTCCACATGCGCTTCCTCCAGGCGTCTGGCCCAACTTCTCCCAGCTTGTGGTACGGCGCCCTGTCCTCCAGCCTCCGCCGGAAGGGTGAGCAAGCGCCGACCATCAGGAACCCCCCTCCCTGGAGAAGGAGAGCAGTCCATTGGACGCTGAATCCTTCTCCTCCCCTGCTGACCCCCGACAGCCCATGCTCGTTTGCAAACACAGGTCACTGGCGGAGTGCGAGGTAAGGCGCCAGTGCCTCAGCCCTCAGTACCACCAGGCCGGCCAACCAAGCATTTTCTAATATTTAAAGCCCACTGTAATACGTTTTGTTTTTATGTTTACAATTTGGAACTGATGTTTTTATGATTCTTTGTTCAACACTATGATCTCACTGGAATAGCGTTTAATAAATAAAGACTGAGAAGATAATTATGATGCTGATGTGGTTTGTCAGTACCTTACAAGGAGAGCAAAACTAATTGCTTAAATCATCTAATTAGTTTTTCAGCTATACCTTTTTTTATTATACATTTTTAGGCTAGTCTGTGGTCAAATCTGATTCACACTATGCAATTACAGGAAGGCCTCAACTTCTAAGAGTCCTTTTTCCCCAAGCATTGTTGCTTCTCCTAAACATTTTCTGGTATACCAGAACATTAATTTTATTTTGAATAAGAGCTGAGTCATGCACCATCTTTCACTGAGAAAAGGGACTTACATGAAGAAGAAAGAAAACACAATAACTTCTTCAGTAAGAAACCTATAAAAACCAATACCAATGTTAACATCAGAGAAAAAATGACTTTGCATAATTACATACAAACCTACAGAATTGCCAGTAGATACAGGCCTGTTGGTCTATCTAGTCTGCTCGAGTGTGTAGTACTTCAGCCTTTTAGACTGTAGCTGTCCCACCTCCCTCCATTGATTTTACCAGTGTACCCTTCACTCCCACGATTTGCCCTTCCATGGTTTGAAACCTCCCTCTGAACCTGTCCCACCCCCTTTTGAAGCTGCCCACCATCCTCAGTGATATCACCTCCCCTGGCAGTGCATTCCACACTGCCACCACCTGTTCAGTGAAATAGGGCCTCCTCATTTTTCTACTGAATCTGCCTCCTTCCAACATCAGACTGTGTTCCCTGGTTTCCCTTCCACCTTTTAATTTGAAAAAACATCTGGTGCCTATTCTGTTCATACCCTTCCGGCACTTGAAGATCTCAATTACATTCCCTCTCTCCCTTCTATCCTACAGGGAAGCTATTGAGCTCTCATTCTCTCCTCATAAGGTTTATCTCCCAACCCCAGGATCATTTTCCTTATCCAGCGCTGCACCACTTCCAATAGCTTGATGTCCTTTTTCAAGTAGGGGCACCAGTAGTGCACACAGAACTCCAAGTATGGCCTCAGTGGGGACCTGTACAGAGGCAGGATGACTACCCCTCTCCAAAAAGGAAATTACCCTTGCCATGCTCCCCAGCATTCTGTTGGCCTTTGCTGCTGCCTTCTTGCACTGAGTAGAGTTGTTCATCTCTCCCATCTTCATGCACTATGTAGAGTGGTTCATTTCCTCTGTCACTAGTACAAGAAGATCCTTCTTTGAGCTGGACAACTGCACTCCCCTAACCAGTATCTATTTCTGGGGTTCCTGGATCCCAAGAGCATGACTTTGCACTTCTTGGCATTAAACCCAGGTTGCCATGTGTTAGACCATTCCTCAAGTTTTGCAAAATCCTCCCAAAGTACTGTACATCCTTCCCCTCCCTCAAATTCCACACAAGTCAATCGGCAAAGAGACATATCTTAGTATTCATCCCTTCTGTGATGTCAGCAATTAAACCATTAAAAAGCACTGATCATAGCACTGAGCTCTGTGGGACCACACTTGTTACCACCCTGGGCTCAGATACCTCATCCCTTACTACTACCTTCTGCTGTTGAACTCTTCCAAAAATCAGTGTGATCTAGCAATAAGAGTCTGAAAAATACCACATAACATATACAGTAACAGGTTATGGACTTCCACCACAACAAGGTGCCAGAAACATACATTCTCAAATTTGTATTGGTCAGAAATCCTTCGGGCAGTAGGCTATTTTCAAGGGTTGCAACCTAGAGTTATGCATGAATTAATTAATATGAATGTACTGGAGCAAAAATAGTTTTTTTATGAGATGTAGATCCTACACTTCTTGCCTCTCCGATCATCAAGTTAAACTCCAGATAAAACAAAAGAAAACAATTATTGGATGGGCCAGCATGGACCTTTCTGCCATCACATTACTATGATACTATGTATGAACCATTTCTTGCCAACAACAAAACACAGTACTGTATTATGAAGGTCCAACTGGTGACCATACCGCTCTCAATGATTAAGTGTAGTAGAAGAAATTAAAAGGAAACGTCAATATAAGACCTGGTCCAACCTCAGTGAGAGGCAGGACCCAATTAGCTCTTACCTAAAAGTAGTATTTTTTCAATGTCTGCCAGCATTTCAAATAACACTGCATGAGCAGCACTCCTACAACCACCCACAGCTGTCCCGAGAATGACGTTTCATGCAGGGAGCAGCAGTGGGTCTGTCCATTACTTTAATGTATAGTCAGAGCTTCTAAGTTCTCCAGTTTCGAACATGCACATCTTGGTGTTATTCTGAGACCTGGTATAGACTGGCAATGTGCCTGCCAATCTATAACTGGTTTCAGTACAACACCAAGATGTGCAGCACACTGCCAGTCTATACCTGGTCTCTGCACAACAGATGTAAACGTTCAAAACCAGAGCACTTAGAAGCTCTGACTATAAATGAAAGTAATGGACAGACCCGTGGCTGCTCCCCGCATGAAATGTCATTCTCAGGACAGCTGCGGGTGGTTGTGGGCATGCCCCACACATGGTGTTACTTGAAATGCTGGTGGAGAGGCAGGATTAACCAGATAAATTGTAAAATTAAAAGAATCACCAGACATTAAAAAAATGCTACTTTTAGATAAGGGCTAATTGGGTCCTGCCTCACACTGAGGTAGGACCCTTTCTTATGTGAACGTTTTCCTTTAAGAAAAAACAACCTCATTTAGGCAGATGCCACAGCTGCTAGTCTCACCACTGATCACCTGACACCCCCTTTGCACTTAATTCACAGATTTGATTAAAAACAAGTCCACCATGGATAAACAAAATTAAAAACTCAGTACCATCACACTACTGCTCACACTGTCCAACTCATTGGCAGTGTCTTAGTTTGGCAGTAGCATTTCTATTTAAGTGCCATCCCCCAAAGAAAGCTGGATTATCCATGCATTATATAAATTAATAGGCAGTCTTAAAAAAGAAAGTCCTTTGTTATTTCCGACAAAAGGGAAACACAAACTGTGGTTTAGATTGGAAAGAGTAGCTTTGAAAGGTAGTATGTTCCTATTATGGCTGAGACACAATCTTGGAACTGCTTAAGGTAGATTGTTCCCATAAGACCTGATATAAGATCAGCTCCCACTTTACTTAGTATTGTCTTGCTTTTAAACACTTTGATGTAGATTTTCTGTTCTAACACCATGCTGCTGCCATAATCACAACTCCTGTGAATTTTGAAGCTAAATTATTAGGCAAATTGGGATTCAAACCCAGAGTTCCTGGATCACAGCCTTGTTAGTAACCAACAGGATGAACAGATTTGCTACTAGAAAGATCTGGGGCATGTGCAGCACTGATTCCAGACCAGTTTAGCTGGGAAAAGCGAAATTTGTCTCAGTCAAGGTCTTAGGGGAACAATCTTTGTAGACCTTGGAAACCAGAGACCCAGGCTCAAATCCCACCACAGCAAATTCCTGTGTAACACAAAGCAAGTCACTTAAAGAGCCTCTAACAGCACTGGGCACACAATTCCATTCTTGTCTCGTATATGTTCTGTACTTCACGCCACATTTTCTCAATTAAGGAGGAGATTTGCTTGAAAACATTACTGCCCCCTTAGACTATCTGCTCTTGTTGCTTGTCTATAACAGGCATCATAATCACTTTGAAAGCATCATAATCTCCACAGCAGCAGACTGGTATTATAAACAAGACCTTCATGTCTGATTTATAAGCACTAGAGCTGAAGGGGCACATACGTTTCACTCCAATACCCTGATACTGAAATACAAGTAGGAATTGCAGAAAACAATCATAACCTGCATTGAGTCTCAATATTACTTTGCTGGCATTCCTGGAGATCTCCAGTCAGAAAGTATGCATTCACTACTACTGCAGCAAATACAGTTATTCCGTCCTTGAAGCAATCAGCATAAGCAAGTACAATGATACCTGTCTGGCCATACCTCCTAGCTCTTCAAACAAACAAAAAATTCTACAACTAATCACCGCAAAATCCGCATTGCTCAACCACAGTAGCATTAATTTAATAAATCAGAACACAGCACATTTACACCCTGAAATGCTACTTCTTAATAACCTATAAATTAAAGCACTTGAAATTGTAAAATGTAAAAGAACGTCCATGAAACAGTTATTGCTCTGCATGTTACATTGTTTTTCCACTTTTGGCTTTTAACTGTTGCTGTGTAGCTTAGCCGCCTTGCATGGGGGGGGGGGAAGCTGTGCCTCGACAGCCCCCTCCCGGTCACCGTTGCAATATTTTTGTAATGATGTTTTGAATTGGGGGCTATACCCACCACACTCCTTCCCTCCCAGTCACTGTGCTTTTTTATATATTTATTTTGACAGTGGCTTGCCTATTTGATTTGGTGCTGCTGAAGAGCTCCAGGCAGATGCAATGTGCATTTCAAACATTGATTTCCAGGAACACCTTTAATTCAACTACCGGCAGTGACTTTCCTGTAACTAATGCTGTTAATTTATTATTGCAATTGGCAGTGACTTTCCGGTAATATAATACTGTTGTATATATTAATACTGTTAATTACAAAACTTGCCTGTTTGTTTAAATTATCTCTAGTGACTTTTGGTGCATGAGGGGAAGTGGCTAGGAACGCAAGCAGGGGGATGTTATGGCAGTGCTACTGTGTAAGTAACCAGCGTCCGAAATGCATGCTGCATCTGGCCAGAGAGCTCCAGTATCACAACTTTGCTCACAATTGTCTCATCAGTGTACAAAGCTCTTTAAAGATCACAGGAAATTTAAAATACAGGTTATTTTACCTTAACTGTTAGTAGCATGTACTGATAATAGAAACTCTATAGCTAAAAAAATGTTTCTCAGATTTACCATCAGATGGTGACAATGTACCTTTATCCTTTTTACCAGTCTCACTCTTCTTACCCCTAGGTCTGCCACCTCAGCTTTTGTCAGATTTTCACCCAACCTCCCAATCCAAACAAAACAACAACACCACTAAATTGATTGTTATGATTTGTCATGGATCTAGCGATAGCATAATCTGTTATGACAGCACTAACCAGAAGATTTAATTTTGAGGCGACTCCACATTCTATTATTGGACCACAATCCGATTTTCTTCATTTTGATAACTCTGGCCAAGAAAATCTCAACATTTTTATCCCTCCTTGCAGAGGGATCCATCCACTCACTTCTGGAAGGCTCATATGCAAAATTCAGGAAGTAGGCCCCTGAAACCCCCAGCAGTATTGTGGGACACTGCCAAGACACTGCTTTAAGGGTGATATTATACTAGATGCCTCTCAAAGAATAAAAAAAAAAAAACAAAGTGAGGAAGTTGAATAGTTGCAACTGCTGCCAGAGAAATTTAAATTCTGCAAATATGCAGCAGGGAGACTAAATGAAACAGAAACATGGAATCTGTTGGCAGAAAGGGACCCTTAGGTTCATCTGTTCTGACCCATTTTCCTTGCCTATTACTTATTACTACACCCTAGATCCCATTTGGACACACATTGTCCCCTCCCCCTTACTTCTACTTATTATACCCATGTACATATCCCATGCTGTGCATATCCCATGCCATATTTGAAGCCCTCTCATCTTAACCCCTACCTCTTCTGGCACCTCTAATGGTTACCTGTCATCTAGATTCCCTCTCACATGTGGCACCCAGCAGGGGTTTCCCCTGTGCCTGTACAGGTGATAGTGGAGTGTGCTGGACCATCCTATGTATTTGTAAAATGTAAACCATATTATGGTACTGGCATGCAATGGAGCACAGAGTGCCACTAGCAAATCAAAACATTAGGCATGCAAATAAATTGTACGTGTGTAATAACTTTAAGAATGAAGTACTACTCCAGCACAATGTATTGAAAATTGCAATTAAGTCATCTTTAAAATGCTAAAAAGGCAGTAAAAAAGGGGGTGGGGGCAGAGCCCTCTCCAACTAAAAACACAAGAGACACCATATAGCACAGCTGCCAAGACAATTTTCAATGAACGAGCACCCGGGGTGTGGGGGGGGGGCAGAGCACCCCCACTGAAAGAACAATGTCCTTAAAATCACAATGAAAACATGTAAACAAAAATCACAGCTAAAAAACATAGCCATAGGTAAATAATTACAAATATTCTTTTAGTGGGGGTGCGCCACCCCCCACACCCCCTTGGTGAGGATCCAATCGAGGTAGGAGGACACAATCCTGTCCATTTATTTAATGCAGCTGTAGTAGTTTATGGCGAGTCATTTATTTGGGGGGCTCTGCTCCCCCACATCCCCTGGAAAAGTTTAAATTATGCCAGAATGTCATCAATGCATTTTACACTTTTAGTGTAAATCCCAATGTCATGGACTAGTGCTGTCTTCTCTTCCAGTGACATAGCAACGTGCACATTGGGACAGGCACAGTGCACTACCATAAATTTAGTAGTAGCAGCACACGGTCCAGCACTCCCACTTTCGCTCCTGTACATATTTGCAATGAATGCAGAGCCCCTGGCACAATTTATCCATCTCCTTTGGGTGCACAATATCAACATGACCAGTGGTCTGCACAGACTTCACAAAATATTTTCTCTTGGCAATTGTGGAGGACATTGGACTGGTCATGCGCTTTTCTGGAAGCTACATACACTATGGTGGAGATGTGATCATGCAGTGGGCATGTTGCTTTAAATGTACTTTTATTGCGGCACCAATGACTGCCTAAAACAGAGATACTGATAATAAAAAAAATACTAAACTAGTTATTGTTTAACACCTCTCTGTGATTGCTGTGACAATAAGAGAAAATAGTATTGGTATCGGCTGGGGTGTACTTGTAAATAAATGTGTTCATTTTAGGCATTCATTGGTGCTTCAAGTAAAAGTACATTTAAAGCAATGCTTTCAGTTTTTTATGGTTTCTGTTTTTATGTTTTTTTTTAATATTCAGTGACATTCTTTCTGTGGGAGCTTTTCACCCTTCCCCCCCGTGCACCAATGAAATTGCATTCTTTTACCCGGGGGTGTGGGGAGTGGAATATTACCAAACATTCTGACTTCAAGCGACAACAGAAAACAAACTCAAAGTTAGAGAGTTGTTATGTTTTGTAATACTCCATGATATTATTCTTTCTGTGGGGAGTGCGCCACCTCCCACATCCCCTTGGGTGCACTAATGAAGTTTTTTTTTAATCTGGGGGTGTGCGGGGAGGCAGAGCACCCCTACAGAATGAAAAATATCACAGATTACAAAACATAAGAATTCTAACTTTGAGTGACACAGAAAGCAACCTCGCACAGAAACAAGCAGCACGCAGCTATTATCTGTTTGACATCGCTCCTTGTGTCGGGGGAAACCTTACCTTAAGTAACCTAATAAGCACCACTGGTCCAACGTCCTCCACAATCACCTTTCTCTTTACGTATACACCTGAAAATCTCTTTTCATTTGTGTGTGCCACCACCTGCCAAACTCCCTAGTACTCAAAGCAGACAGACCTGACCAAAGCTCAAGTCTGCCCCAGAAATGGCACCGAATGTACAGCACCAGCAGGTCTGCTCCTGAACAAGGGGTTCCTAGGCTATATGAAGTGCTCCGTCTAAGTAAGACCCCTTTTATTTATTTAAAAATTCATTCACATTGGGGTTAGACATCAGATGCATTATTTTCCAAATTAAATGAAATTTAAAACATTGGCTGAACAGAAGATTTTAACTAAGAAAAATACATGGTAAAGAAAGGAAGCCATTTTAGTTTAACAATGGCATTATGGCACACTAGGTGATGGTCAGATTACCTTCATAATCCTTCTGGGCCCAGAGTCCCCTTCCATTTCCACCACCCAGGTCCGGCCAAAATGAACTCATCAAGGAAAGGCCCCTGAATTATCCATGAACTATTACAGTTTGCTGATGCAGCCTGCCCGGGATGAAAATCATCTATTGGATCTGGTGGAGCTGCTTCTCATCCAAAAAGGCAAAGGCAACTACTTAGGCAAAGTGGTTTCCTGTCCAAACAGTTACATCTCTGGTGGGCACAGGGCCATGTGGTCCACACCAGTGCAGGGAATTGGGATCACCCTCCCCAAAAAAAAGTCCTGACCCCAAAATAAATTCAGTCCTCCAGGGCACGTTGTGCTGCATACACCGTGAGACTAGACAGACTCCACCACCAGCAGAACGAACCAGCCAGTGACCACATTCATACCCTATTATTCCCCCCCCAACCTGGCCCAGCCTTCTCATTCTTTCATTAGCAACATCATCACCATCTCAAAAACCACACCATGTCTGTGATCTTACAGATTAGATTTTTAAAATGCACGCACCACATCAGCTTCTTCTGGTCAGTTGGACGGTTGGAGAACTTCAGTTGGGACTCAGGAGAGAGAGCGAGTTGCAACACTATTTGAGCAACCGGCAAAATGGGCCACTCACTCACTCTCTGCACACACAATAGAGGAGTCACTCAGCGTTAATGCTTCTTTTTCCTTTGAAGACGAGTTGGAGTTCGGACTGTACGTTCATTACTACCGTGGCTACTTGCAGCAGCTAAACTGTTTATGTACAGTGATTATGGGATCTTTTTCATCTGGACTGGGCTTGCTTATCAACAGTGGAAGTCAGAAGAATGCTAAGAAGACTGAGCCCTGCTCTTAAGCCCTTTCGAGGTGCCCACGCTGTCACACCCTACACGTCACAATCTGAGCGACGGTGTTGGTGATGATGACATGTCTGTCAAGGTTTGCCAGGCCCACAGTTTAAATCCAACCAATAGTACCATGAGCATCCACAATCCTAACCCTGTTTCTCCATTCCTGTGCCCAGCCCCCCCTCCATTTGACAACACTGAAACCTACCCATCTGGTTTCTGAATGTTGTTTCCATGACAACACAATCTTACTCTTTTTAGTAAATAAAACAATTATAAAGCAGCAAGCAGCAGAAATAGATCAATGATGTGTGAACTAGCTACTACTTAACTACCACAGCCAGGTGCCTGTCCCATCCACAGACACGCAGGTCAAAGAGGCCCAGCCCCCACAGACAATGTATTCTTTGTGACTGTGTCTGTTTGTTAATATATGCCGGGAATTGCTCCCATGTTAAGCAGTTGTGTACAGTCCATACAGGTGAGGAGGGCCCACCCAGAGATTTCCGGGTATCCGGCCAGGCCATTCCAATCTTGTTTGTTGGAAGAGAGAGGTCAAGTTGTAGTATGGAGCTACAGAAACGTAGACCTAAGTTGTAGATAATAATGGAAGTGGAACCTTGGTAGGTTATATCTTTTTTTAACTCTTCAAAAGACATTAGTATGTTAGTATTATAATCCCAAATGTTCTCTACTCTCTTGATACCCAACTGAGCCCAATCAGTGTTTGTTAAGGTACAATTACCCTTACTGATCTGGGGGTTGGACCAAAGTGGCATGTTTCATAGTGGAAGAAGACTCAAATTTATAACCTTATTAAACTTTTTTAAAATTCTGGTGGTGTTGGAAAGGCATGGATTAGTTTTTAGATCTGGAGGCATAGGTAGGTAGACAAAATCAGACAATTTATTTGGATATAACATATCTTGCTCCATTCACAGCCAGATTGGATCCAGTTCAGAGTCTCGGGGGTGTTTTTGCAAGTGCATTGATGCCTGTTTGAGAATAAAAACCCATTGATACCATTCCCAATGAGGGAGTGCAAATCCCCCTGCATCACAACTGGCACAAAGCTTTTTCAGGCTTAACCTAGGTGGTTTTGAATTCCACAAAAATGTCCTAATTACTGAGTTTAGCTTATTTAATAAACTACTCTTTAACAAAATAGGAATGTTCTGAAATAATTAAAACAAGTTTGGGCAATAATCATTTTGATGGAGTTGATTTTACCCAAAAGAGACAGATTCAGATGACTCCATCTATTCAGCTCTAGCTCAATCTCCTGCAACAAGGGGAGTATGTTAATTTTCATTAGGGAGTCAAGCTTTGTTGAGATCTGTAGGCCTAAGAAAGTTATCTGGTTTTTGACCCAGTTGTCTTTATACGTTTTTTTACTTTGGACGCTAGAAAGGGAGTTGGGTCAGGGCACAGGACTGGTGACTTGTCCCAATTCACACGTAGTCCTGAGATTTCTTCAAATTCAGAGAGTAGATTTTTAAGGGCTTCAAAGGATTGGGCAGGCTTAGTAAGGTTCAGGAGGAGGTCATCTGCATAAGCAAAGGTTTTGTGAGAGTGGGAGTTAAATGTCACCCTGTAGATAGCTGGGTGCATTGTGATGGATCTAATCAGGGGTTCAATAGCTAAAATAAACAGGTAGGGAGATAGGCGGCAGCTTTGTCTAGTTCCCCTGACCAGTGTTATGGGGGATGATATTATACCATTTGTGAGGCTCTGGGCAGTTGAATTGTTATATAGCAAGGAAACCCAATTGATAAATCCAGTGCCACAATTAATATGGCTTGTTCCTCCATGACATCACAAGGTTCCATAACTTGCTGCCAATGTAGTATCAATTTTAAAAAGACTTCTACATGTCAGGACAGCTAACATCTACAGGTAAGACAAACACCTAATTTAAAAGACCTGTTCAAGGGATCACAATCTATGATGGTCACTGTTCATAAATGTTCCTATTTAACAAAGTGCCTCCCAAAGGTTGTTAATTTAAAAAAAAAAGCTATTTTTCATTAAAAAAGCAAATTAAACAAGATTTGGCTGGTACCAACATGGCTGGTCTTGCCTATTTTATGTTGATATCTTTATTTTTGTAACAGCCCTTACTGTCTCACCAGTCCCACTACTGTAATTGTAGTTATATGAGGGCCACATTCAATGCAAATTGTATAGATCTTTTGCATACAGTGCCTTCAGGCAGGGTTTTGACATAGTGGCACTGCTTTTCAATAATGCTCCCTGCACTGCACACAGTGGTTCAAGTCCACCCAACACCAGGCAATTAATTTCCCTCCATCAGCAAACTCACTTATAGTCCCCCTCCCATATCACAATGTCTATTTTTAGGGCTGCTCTACATAGCAGATCAGTTACTGCTGTAATTAATGCCAGGAAGTATTTTGTAGCTATCACACTGAAATGCATTCAGGAACTTGTATAGAACTTATGTCTGTCAGTGAGTGAGGATATGTCTTGCTATTGGTCCTTGCAGCTAAATGTAACCAATGCTAAATTCCTGTTGGGTACAAGGAGGACAGTGCAAGAGAGGTGGAAGACAGTGAATGAGAAGTGGAAAAAAGCAAGCCGCATCTCTCGGAAACGAAGAGTTAGTTCGGGCGATCCACATTTCATGTCCCATCCCCAAACAGGATATGACATCAGAAAGCCCACCCCTAATGCTGCCAAGCCACGGCATTCCCCTCTCATGCTCCCTCCAATCTGATACAACAGTGTGCCCTTCCATCTCAGGATGCAATACTGAGGTGTCCACCCGCAGTGCTGCCACACAAACTGATGCTGGGGTGCCCAGTCCCCAGTGTTGGGTACCTGAAATAAAGGAAACCAACCTTTGTAGTCCTTTTTTTCTTAAACCTGTAAAAAAATAATCCCTAGGTAATCTCTTTACCCTCTTCTCTCCAGCCACCCATGTCAAACCCCCTCTCAGTACCGCCACCCCTCGCTTACCTATCCAGTGGGTCCAGTGCTGCCTCTTAAATGCTCCCATTTCCAGTGCTGAACTGCAACTGACTGAAAACAAAGTAAGTTTACTGAATGGCTTTTCAATGCATTCTCAACTTTTACTCATAACATTGCCATTTTTAATATTTTTACCCCAAATTTCCAACATGCTTTTTTTTTTACCCCACATCATGAACCAGGTAGATTAAGTTTTTCAGATCTTCCCAAACTGTGTTTTAGCAGTCACTAAGCAACATCATGCTTTGGACGATATATACAGTATTTTTTTTAAATTCACCTGTCTTTATCATAAGGTGGGGTCATAAAATGACCATGATGAGAATGTGGGGTCTAAAGGTGAGAAAAACAACTAAGGTATAGATAACACACATTGAAATTTTCCAGCATTCATGCATATCTTTGTCATTTGTGCAGATTGTGGTCCCAAATTTTCAACATAGCCCTTGCGTTACCCCACCTCATGAACATGTCAGATATCATTTTTAAAATCTTTCCCAAAACATGTTTTTGTAGTCACGCCACAAAATCACTTTTCATATAGGATTTATAAATCATACTACTGTTACTACGGTCAATTCAAGAGTCAGAAGGCCAAAGGCCCATAGTGCTCTTATGCTAAACCACAGGAATAATAGGACAAAGTGTATCCCATACTTATTAATTGATCTAATCGGTAGTTGAAAATACTTTTAGTCTCACTTATAACCACATGTAATGGGAGTCCATTCCATGGTCCAATGACTCGAATGGTGAAAAAATATCTCCGTTTGATATGAATAAATTATTTCCTTTCTAGATGCAGAGGATAGCCCCTGATATTATATACACATGTTTTAAAGTCCAAACCCAATTCATACATGAAGTGTGGATCATGAATAATATTGTACATAAACATTAAATCGCCCCTAGATGACAGATGGAGAAGGGCATAAGTTTTAAAGTATCCAATCTGCTGTCATAAGACACATTTTCAAGCCCAGCTATTTTCTTTGCAAATTTTCTTTGAACTTTTTCTAACAGGTGTCCTTCTGTTTTTTTATAAGGACACCAAAGCTGCAAAGCATATTCCAGGTGAGGGCAAGCATATTCTCTATACAATGGCAATAGCACCTCACAATTCCTGAACCTAATGTTTCGTAATTGGACCATATTACTTTGTTGGTTTTATTAATGGTGCTATTCACATGCTGGCTATGTGACAGATCATCAGAAATGATAACACCCAAATCCCTTTCAGTAGTTATTGTTTCCAGTAAAGCTCCAGCCAGAGAATATTTAAACTGCAAGTTTTTGGCTCCCAAATGCATCACTTTACATTTGGAAACATTTAGGGTCATGCCCCATTCATTTACCCATGAGGAAATATGATCTAAATCATTCTGGATTGTTTCAGCTTGTGCAACCCACTCACAAGGTTCACCAATCTTAACATCATCAGCATATTTAGTAGTAAAGGACAAACAGACCATTGTTAAATCAGCTATGAATGCCTGAAAAAGGCAAGGGCCCAAGACAGAGCCCTGGGGCACCCTACAATTCCACATGCCATCATAAAAAGACTAAGTTGGACATTTTGAATCAAAATATCGAAGCCTACTGAAAATGAAATATTGCATCTCGGCTGGCATATCCTGGGTACATCCAGTCTAAAAATGTATAAAAGCTGGTCATCAATGAAAATGAGATACTGCATCTCCACTGGGATATCCTGGGTACAAGCAGTCTAAAAATGTGTAAAAGCAGGACCCTACTGAAAATTAGATATTGTATCTCCACTGGGCTATCATGGGTAAATATAATGAAAAAATGTGTAAAGGCAGGACCCCACTGAAAATGAGACTGCATCTCATCTTGTCTATCTTGGGTAAATATATAGTAAAAATGCATAAAAGCAGGGCTCCAGTACAGGAGAGCCCCCTCTGAGTTGTGAATCTATGCTGCTCTGTCCTGGGAAAAATATTGGACCACCACTGAAACTGGGATGAGCACAGGTAAAGGAGTGCTGCAGGTAGCCACAGAATTAACTTTAGCAGCATCAGACTGCCTTGTTCTTCACTGAGACTGTACTTGATTTTATGAGACCTGTGTGTAGAACCCCCCTCCCCCACTGCCACAAACTCTGCTGTTTACCCTCAGTAGCTCTACTCATGTTGCTGACACAGGAGGGTGATGTGAACAAAGGGGCAGGACCAGCACAGGTAAAGGAGTTCCACAGCTAGCTACTGTAAGAATGTAAACAGCAGCAGACTCAGTAGTGTCATGCCCATAGGGCCAGAGGGGGCATGTGCCCCCCTCCCTCAATATCATTGAACAAACAGTAAAAAATACATATAATTTTTTTATTTTATTTTCCACAATCCCAAGGTCCAAAACAATATATGCTTTTTTTTCTAAATCGTTGGTGGTAGGGGTGGGGTGGTGGTGGGAATCTGCTTACTCAACTGCAACTTCGTAAAAAGCATATATGCTAGCTGGCTGGGGTGTAAGAAGTGACTGAAGGTCCTTGATGACATTTGATATAGTTTCCCCCAATCACTTCTCCTGTTTGTGCTGTCAGTCTGCCTGTCTCCAAGGAGCTCGTCAGGTCAGGTCCCCAATCCTACAAGGACACTGATGCACCGTGCGGCAAAGCATGCATTTTCCAGTGCCATCCCCACTGTGCACATGAGGAGGACAGACACAGACCGAGGAGGAGACCGGAGCTCTGCTGTTGCAACCAAGAAGTTTAAGCTTTCACCGGCGGGTGCGGTGGCAATTATCCAACTTGTCTGTCACTCCAGGAAAGTTTAGCTTTTTTAAGTGGCTGCTGTGAAAGAGAGCGAGGCTGTGGGAGAGTCTCCTTCTCAGAGACAGAGTGAGAAAGCTTGAAACCTGGACTCCTGTACAGCAATCCTCCTTCCAGTCAGCCACCATGAGGGAAGTAAAGAAATCCACTGAAAAAAATGAGGAGGGCCGTCAGATTTTTAAGAGGGTGTTGCTGGCTGATTGTCTGGCTGAGGGAGGTTGGGGTCTTGGGCTGAAGCACACCATCGCCTCCATGTAAACTCTGGAAACCCCAGACCCAGACATTGCAGCAAAGGAGCACCAGGATCATGAAGCAGCAACAGGGCCCATAGTCCAACGGCGAGACAAGATAGGAAGTTGAAGGAAATAAGGAATTTTTATTATGTTCTGCCTTTTCTAGCACTGCACTGCAGGAGTTCCTAATGTATATTATTTTCCTCACCTGAATTTTTAGTTCAAGCAAATAAACAAGAAGGGGGAAGCTGGGTCATTAGACAGGGGGCATACACAGTGTGTGTGTGTCTTTGAAGTACCTCATAAACTCTTTAACGTAGCCTAATGTATACTATTTCATTTATTAAAGAAATTGTTTATAGGCTTAAAAATTAGATTGAGCACCTATGTGTGCATTGGTATTTTAATTTCATAAAATGTGAGGAAAACATGGGCCACATGTAAAAAGATAACTGGATGGGGGGGGCCCGTCATTAATTTTGCTGGGGGCCCCCAAAATCATAAAACCAGACCTGTTGGCAGTAGAGGCAGAATCTATGTGAGCTACATTTGAAGCAGTGTTAGAAGGTGGATAGGCTAAAAAAAATCACACATCCACCACCAAAGCCCCCCCCACCCCAGATTTACAAGTAATAAAGCACCCGTATACCCATAAGGACAGTTCTTGGAGAAGCCCATTGCCCATCACCCCCTGGTGGTCATTAGCCAAAATAATAGAGGACTTAGAAGAGAGAGGCCAAGCCCCTTTGAAGGCAAACCCTTTTATAAACTGCAAAATTGCAACTGTCATTTATTTAGAGGGTGGTGCTATAGAAGGCCTCCAGTCCAATGCAATACAGGTCCTAAGCACAAGCCACATCTCTGATAAATAGAAGCAACTGGCACTGAAGAGCAGAGGAGAAATTTATGTGAAAATATAAAAGGTCACTGTCCTCAGACTGAACAAAGACAGAAAAAAAAATGTATAATTGCTCTATCTTTATAATGGCATTTAGCATGTTGGGGAACAGGTTCCTGGACTGCTAAAAGTCACCAAAATGCAGCATTTGACTTCAATTTTTTAACATTTTCCCAGGAAGCACGACCCAGGACCCCTCTAAAGAGGTTTGGATTTTGTATCCCTCCAAAATTTCTGGTTGCATGACGCCCCTGAGCAGACTGCCTTGTTCTTAACTGAGACTGTGGGTTTGATTCTTAAAGCTCTGTGATTACTGCAAAATGCATAAAAAAAAATGACACAAGGGGCACCTTGCATCAAAAGTTGTGACAATCCTGATTCTTGAACACAGGCTGAGTCGAGCTTGGGTGCCCTTGCGCTGGACTGGCCTTGCATCAGCCCAGCATCAAACACAGGGAGTGTGTCATGAAGCATGGTCCATGCTCTGGACACTGGCTGCCATATATCCTAATGTGGGATTCTGTAAAGGTGCCAATGTCCACAGCATCAGCCAAGAGTTAGACCATCTCTGAGATGGTCTAATGCCCCATGTACCAAAAGGGTTCCCACCTGTGGACCCCTCAGGGAGTGGTGGTGGCAGTGGCATGACTCTACAGCCATACAGTGACACAGACTACTGTGTGTTTAGTGAAACAGATAGTCTGGCACTGTTCAGTGTAATCGAAACACTCTTGGTGTGTAGGGTAAATAATAATAATACAGATTCTTGTGTCTCGGAGTCTGCCAAGAAACATTCTTAAATAAGCAAGGAGTACTAATAAAGTTTATTATACTACTTACGCCAAGCATGAGACAGAGAAAATCACAAGGCAGATGGGTTTCTCACCACTAGCCTGAAGAATGTACATAATCTCCAGAATTGTAGATCTTAGGTTGCCTAAGATCTTGTTTGCTCTCCCCACTCTCCAGGTCTCTGCCAGAGGGTACTAATCTTCTAGAGATGAACTAATAGTGTCCAGAGAAGCTACAGTAGGCTGCAGACAACTATATACTACAGATAACAGCATAGCAACAGAGATGACCTCATAGTTACAGATATGAGGAACAATATGCATTGGTCCTAAGTCATTCTCCATTGGAGAATGACTTAGGAGACAGAATTACTAATGAGTATCATATGAGACAGAATATGCTTCCATTAGCATTATAGCTTAGACAAAAGAAATGCTGACAGGTTCAAACTACATGTGGCATTTCTTGCTTAAATACAGTATAAAACATACAGACGTAACAAGGGTTTTCTCTCTCTGTCAGCTTGCTTAGACAAACAGAACTGCTGACAGGTCCCTATTACATGTGGCAAATTTGCCTGGGTGTAAAACACACACTACATATAATTATATGAGAATAATAATATACAATTATCACTGATGATCCCTCAGAGTCATCTTATCAGAGATTAGGTAGATTATATATGGCATATATATAAAAGACAAACATAATCTAGATACAGTAAATGTATTATAGTGAGATATAATGAATCATATGTAACCCCCCTACAAATGGGGGTTCCTAAAAAGCTTTTCTGGAGGTTGTCTGGGTGCTCCCTACCTGAGGGGTGTTCAGCGTTATGCCATTTAAATGAGGGCACTGTGAGTGCTTCTAGAGCCTCTGGTACTGTCTCTTTAAGAGATGCCTGCTCGCAGGCCTGATTAGTTGTAAAAGGGGGACTGTGGGTTTACTGATCCAATCCCACTCGAGCTGCTGTTTGAATCGCTCTGTTTCTGCCATCACTAAGCGAGCAGAGGGAGCTTTATTGAAGGGTGTAACTGTTTGCTGGGACACATGTAACGTAGAGGTAAAATTGCCATTGTTTAACCTGCCTTTTATTACAGCTGGGACTCTGTGTGTTTGGCCCCTCCATTTTGGACCTGGACTACTGAGAATGGGCCAATTGGGGAAGTGGGGCCTTAAAATCGAGATTGCTTGAGCCAACCAGAATTTGGACTCCCATGGGAGCCTGTCAAAAGGGGGGATATATGGTAGGTGCTTCTCCGAAGTGTAGTCTGGACCCTGGAGCCTTTTTTTGCACCAATTGACGGCGTGTGAAGTGACGGACAAAACAAAGCAGCCAAGGAGCCCTGTGGAGTGAGAGGAAACTGCCCTGCAACTGTCCTGGAGGGGCAGAGTCGTTGATGATCATGAAGAGAGAAGGAGCTCTGGCTCCTGCACTGTGACAGTCTTCGCGCAAGAAGCGCGTGTGTTAGGCCAAGAAGTCGAGCAATCATATTGCCAGCAGAGAGCAGACAAGATCTGAGGAGGAGTGCAGGCAGAGGAGGTTGTATGTTTACAGCTGCCTACCAGGCTCACCCTGTAGAGGACTGGAGAATTTGCTTCAATCGCGCTCGGTTTGTCAGGACAAGTGAAGCTGCTTCGTGTCACCTGGTTTGTTGCAGTGAAAGCGATCGGGAGAAGAAAGCAGCTGCCTGGTATGGTACCCCTCTGTGTTACATATAAATGTGTGGAGAAGTGTCTGGATCACAGGCTAAGTCCTGTAAGTGATGTGAGAAGGATCTCTCTTCAGGAGTCGTGAGTACTAAATCAGGGTAGCTCCCTGTGGGAGGTTCAGTTTGAGGGCAAGATTAGTCAGTCTGCTCTGGTGGCTGCATGAACTGAGCCTGCTGGCTCTGTCTAACCAATTTAAGTATCAATTGCTCATTTTCTTCATAAGGGCCCCAACCAGCTGCACCTAATAGGCTAGCCTTGTATTGCCTGGGTACCCAGAGACAGTGACTGTTAGGATTGGCCTGTGCACAATGCCCTATACATATATTAGAGTGTTAAGCTAATCAACTTGATTTCCCCCATCCTTGTTATTTCCCCTTCAATAAATCAGATTTGTTGTTTGCAGGGTATAGTGTCTGAACTGTGTGTTAGTACTACCCTCTTGTACATGGGCTATTTTGTCACCACATCTTATTTTACAGGGGATCCACAGCACCAAGTGGGTCCTTTCAATCTGAGGGTAAGTCACAACAACTGTGAAGGGAGTGTTTGTGGGCCACTAGTGGAAGGTAAGGGGTTGCAGTAACCCAGAGGGCTGTGACCGAGTCGTGTTCGACTGTTCCAACCCTGACCTCTGGGTGGAGGCACCCACCATTGGATCCAGGCCCCTTAACCTGCTATGGACAAAGCAGGCAGGGGTAGTAGCCCTTGGGATAGCGCCCCCCAGGGGTTACATTTTGGAGGCACCGCTGGGATTAGCGTCCCCTAGTGGCCAAGTACACAACGTGCCCCCAACATGGCCAAACTAAAGGAGAAACTGGAGGGGGATATCATGAATAAAATTAAATTAGACCCTGTCAAGATGATGGTGCATAAACTGATGGTGTGGACTGAAGCTGAAGAATTGGATTCCCAGAAAATTGTGTTGTTACTGGATGTACCCATGGGGATAAATAACGCTGACCTTATTTCTGCAGTTTAGCGTGTCAAATGTTTAGGCAAGGTAGAGGTGAAGGGTTGAATGGCCGACCTACTCGACCAAACCTTACAGGTGCTGCTTTTATGCAGTATAATTATAGACCCCGAGAGGGTGCCCCCAGTGATCTACCTGGAAGGTGCTCAAAAGGGGTAGAGGGTCATTCATGTCCAGAGTGGTTCAGTCACCCCAGGGGGGTCCCCGAAGACTAATAGCTTTAAAGATAAATTGCATAAACTGTTAGCTGCAGAAGGGAGGACTACTCAGGAATTACTACAGGTATTAGACCTTTCCAATGATCTCACCTCCCAAACCTCCCTAGGTACATCTCCAGGGTCCTCCAAGAGTTCCATCCTGGCTGCACGCCCCATGGTTGTTCCCCCCATACAGCTAGACTTCTATCGGAGGTTGAAACTCTTTTCTGGTACTGTGCCTGTGCCTTTGGGGGAAGATGATTTGGAGACCTGGATGGACTATGCTACCCCCTTAGTCCAAGAGTGGCAGTGCTCTGAGGGGGAGAAATGAAAGAGACTGATGGAGAGTCTGAGGGGCCCAGCTTTGGAAGCCATTCGGTTCTTATGGGCTACTAGTCCTGAAGCCACTGCAGCAGAGTACCTTTCTGCCTTGGAGGGGGTGTTTAGGAGCACTGAAACTGGGGAAGACTTGTTGTGGAAGTTCAAGTCAGCTAAACAGTGGAGGAATGAGAAACTGTCAGCATTTGTTACTAGAATGGAAAGGGCACTGCAACAAGCTTATCAAAAGGGGGGGTAACTGCCCCGGCCTTGAATCAGGTCCAGCTAGACCATATTTTGAAGTCTGACAGGTTTTCCAGTGTGATATTGTTGAAACTCAAATTACATGACTGACGGGCTGCCCCTCCCAAATACTGCCAATTGATGAGAGAAATTAGAGAAGTTGAGACTAATGAAGCGGGGTGGGAACCCTATACAGGGGTTGTGAATTTATGCCAGACTCCTTAGCCCAGTGAACCCGATGAGGGCCATCCATTGAGAGGATTGATCAAGGGGCCGACAGAGACTTATCGGGGCACTGATGCATTTCCTGTGTCTCCAGAGTACCACAGTGGAGTGGGGGTGCATGCTGTTTCCTCTGATCTCCGGGTAGAAAGTGATTTGAAGGCTGAAATCAGGGATCTATGGGAGATGATGAAAGAATTGAAACAAACTGCTGCCCACCCCCCTAAACTTGGGGAGCCTGAGTTGTCTCGGAGCAAACAAATTGGTCAAGAGGAGCCATCCAGAACTCCTGATGCCTCTAGGCAGGTGAGATATTTCCCCCCCACTAAAGATCCCAGAGATATTAAGTTCTGTTACCACTGTGGGGAGGATGAACATTTTCAGACTGAGTGTTGGCTACCAGAGAACCTAAGGAGAGTCACCAGCAAGCTAGTAGCCTGGCATCACAAGGCTTATGCCAGGCCCCAAGGAGGGTCTCTTCAGAAAGGTTTTGTCACCCAGGCCAATGCCCAAGCAACTGTTAAAGCCATGCCCCCTGAATGGTCTGATGTGGTGGGTCCCTCAATGGAAACCACAGTGAGAGTAAATGGAGTACCCACCAGGGCTGTGTTGGACAGTGGATCCCAAGTGACCATTATGTTTCAGGACTGGTATCAGAAGCATTTGCCTGAGGTGCCCCTGCAGCCTTTAGATGGACTACATGTTTGGGGACTGAGCGATAAGGCCTATCCCTATTCTGGGTATATCCAGATTTGGTTATCTTTTCCTACTTCTGTGGCTGGGGTGGCCGAACAAGTGGAGACCCTGGCATTAGTGTGTCCCCCCACTGGACTGTATGATGGGGTGCCCTTGTTAATTGGGACTAATGCTCATATGTTTGGTCATCTAGTGCAACTGTGCTCTGAAAAACAGGGGTCCAGGACTGGGTGAGCTCTCAGAATTCTGGCCTTGATTCAGAAGGCCTATGAGACCCTGAGGAAGGCCAGCCAGGCGGAACCCGAAGGCCCAGTGGGTGTTGTCTGGAAGAAGGATCCAGAGTCTTTGCTACTAGCCCCGAATGCCCAGTGTGTTCTACAAGGAGAAGGAGAAAAAGGATGTTAAGAATAAGATATTGATGTTGGATGCAACAGGCGATGGAAAATTGCCCGAGGGGTAGCTGGTTAAACCCAGCATTTTGCCTGCCCGAGCCCATGCTTTTGCCAGAAGAGTAATGGTTCAAGTGCACAATGTATCTGATCGAGAGATTCGAGTGAGACGAGACTGCACTTTGTCCACGGTGCACTGTGCAGATGCTGCTGTGTTGCCTAGCAACAAGACTTCAGGGAGAAGTGACCGAGTGACCCCTGATCTGTTTGATTTTGGTGACTCCCCACTGCCAGCAGAATGGAAGAAAAAGATTAGTGAAAGGCTTGCCCAGAGGGAGCAGGTGTTTTCCTTGAAGGAGTGGGATGTGGGATGTGTGCAAGGAGCTGAACACCACATTTGGCTACAGGATGAGCGACCCTTCCGTGAGCAATCTCGATGCCTGGCCCCTGTTCATATAGATGATGTGAGATGACACCTGCAGGAGATGCTCGCAGCCAGGGTGATACAAGAATCTAGAAGCACCCTATGCTTCCCCGATTGTAGTAGTAAGGAAAAAGAATGGAGCTGTTCGGATGTGCGTGGATTACCGTACCTTAAATAGGAGAACTATACCAGACCAGTATACCATGCCACGCATTCAGGACACCTTGGATTGTCTAAATGGTAGTAAATGGTTCTCTGTGTTAGATCTTCTCAGTGGGTACTACCAGATCCCCATGGCTCTGGAGGATCACGAAAAAACTGCTTTTATTTGCCCACTAGGTTTTTATGAGTTTATGAGGATGCCTCAGGGGATTTCAGGCGCTCCTGCTACTTTCCAGCGTTTGATGGAGCATGCTGTGAGGGATATGAACTTACATGAGTGTCTAGTCTATCTGGATGATGTCATAGTGTTTGGCAGCTCCTTGGAGGAACATGAAAGCAGGTTGTTTAAAGTCCTGGATCGACTGGAAGAGTTTGGTCTCAAATTGTCTATAGATAAGTGTCAATTCTTTCAAACCTCTGTGAAATACGTTGGGCATATAGTATCCACTGAAGGCACAGAAACTGACCCCAGTAAAGTGGAAGCTTTGACTACTTGGCCTCAACCAAAGAATTTGAAAGAACTGCAAAGGTTCCTGGGGTTTTGTGGCTATTATAGGTGATTTATCAAGGACTATTCTCGAGTGATCCGCCCTCTACTCAACCTTACTCAAGGGTATCCCCCAAATCACAAAACGTATAAGAAAGCTGTGCTCTCTGAGTCTGAGAAAAAATATTTCCACCCCAATGATGTGTTTGGGACCTGCTGGACTGCTGATTGTGAGGTAGCTTTCCATGATATTATATATCAACTTACCCATGCCCCAGTGCTAGCCTATGCTGACCCTGCCAGGCCGTACATTCTTCATACTGATGCCAGTCTACAAGGATTGGGGCTGTGTTATATCAAGAGCACACAAATGGTTTAAGACCCATAGCCTTTGCCAGCTGGAGCCTGACTCCTTCAGAAAAAAACTATCCAGTGCACAAGCTAGAGTCCTTGGCCTTGAAGTGGGCTATTGTTGATCAATTTCATGACTACTTATATGGTGCTAAGATATTGGTGAAGACTGATAACAGTCCCCTAACCTGTGTGCAGACCTCAGCTAAGTTGGATGCCACTGGCCATAGGTGGCTTTCTGCATTGTCCACTTACGACTAGGCTGTTGAATACAGAGCTGGCCTGAACCACATAGATGCTGATGCTGTCTCCCAGAGGCCTGTGTCCCGAGACAACTGGGTCAGGTTGTCAGAACCTGACATTAGAGCACTTTGCCAAAAATTTGACAAGGAGGAACAGGTATCTCCTGATGCTGTGGATTGCATGGTGGACTGTCTGGGGCCATCTGAGAGCTGTATACCTGAGCTTACTGTCATTTCTCTGCATTAGACACTAGTGCGTTGCCTCAGTTCGATAATGATAGTCTCCGGATGGCTCAGTTCCGAGACCCCATGATAAAAACTGCTCTGGAGGCTCTGCATGTGGGGAAAGATGTGTCAAAACTGTGTTCCACTGACTTGAGAACTGCTCTGTTATACAAATAAGGTCCAAAGTTGAAACTGATTAATAGCCTATTATACCAGGAAACAGTAGATAAAGAAGGGCGAGTAGACAAACGACAACTCGTGCTGCCCACTGCTTTTAGACAACTAGTGTTGAAGTCTTTACACAATCACATGGGACATCTTGGCATAGACAGAACCCTTGACTTGGTGAGGTCCCGCTTTTATTGGCCCAAGATGGATGCCGATGTGGAACAGCATATCAGGACTTGTAGCCGATGTGTACAGAGAAAGATTCTGCCCCAGGGGGCTGCCCCCTGGTTAACATTACTACTAGTGCCCCCATGGAATTGGTCTGCATTGATTTCTTGAGTCTAGAACCAGATCAGAAAAACATCAGCAACAAATTGGTAGTTAATGATCATTTCACCCGGTATGCCCAGGCCTTTCCCACTAAGAACCAGAAAGCAACCACGGTGGCTAAAGTACTCATTGAGAATTCCTTTGTCCACTATGGAGCCCCTCAAAGAATCCATTCCGACCAGGGGAGAGACTTTGAGAGCCGCTTGATTAAAGAAATGCTATCTTTGTGGGGGGTACGAAAGTCCAGAACTACTCCTTATCATCCTCAGGGAGATCCCCAGCCTGAAAGGTTTAACCGCACGCTGCTTGACATGTTAGGCACCCTGCCACCTAAAGATAAGCCTAGATGGAGCCAGCAAATTAGCACTCTGGTACATGCTTACAACTGCACCAAAAGTGATGCCACTGGATTTTCCCCGTATAGACTGATATTTGGGAGAGAGACTAGACTGCCAGTAGATGTCTGTTTCGGAGTTTCTCCTGATGGGATTCAAGCAGCTAACCATCTACAGTATGTGCAGAAACTGAAGGCCCAACTAAACCATGCCTACCAGCTAGCTCAGACCATGGTTGCTAAATGAAATTTAGTCAATAAAGAAAGGTATGACAAAAAGGTAAAGGCACTGGAGCTTAGAGAAGGGGATACAGTGCTATTGAGGAACCTGCGGCTGTATGGCAAGCATAAGATTGCTGACAGATGGCACCATACCCTCATATTGTTGTAGGAAGGCTGGAAGATTTACCTGTATACAAAGTGCGGCCTGAAAACAACTCAAAAGATGTGAAGACTATACACAGAAATCATCTGCTGCCAATCGGACAGATTCTGATAGAGGCTGAACCACTGAATTCCCCCGCCCTCTGGGCCTGTGACTAGAGCTGCTGCCAAGAAAAAACTAAGACCAATTGATTCCTCTGAAATAAAGCCAAAGGGACCTTTTTCTTCCCCCTCCATTGAAGCGGATTGCCAGTCTGTGTCTGAGGACAGTGAGTGTAATCCTGAGTATTACCCTTCTTATGAACTGAGTCAGTTGTTTAGGGGCAATCTCCTCATCAACCCTGGGGATGAAGCTGGGCTTCCTGGACTGTCTGAGCCCCCAGCTTTGTCCCTGGAGCCGATGCTTCCGGAGTGAGAAGTGAGAGGTATTAAATCTGAGGGTGTGAGCTCTTTGGGACTGGCTGAACTGTCTGATTTCTCAGACGAAGGAAGTGATGTGGGGGAGGCAACTGGGGATATGCCTGAGAACGAAGAATATTTTGAGTGCCCTGATAGTTCCCTGCCAGTACCAGAAATGTCCCCAGCTGAGCCAGGTAGTCTAAGTTCTGAAATAGAGGGCCCTGTCCCTGAAGGTACCATGGACCCTGGGTCCCCTGCTCCTATAGAGGTTTCCCCGACCATCCCAAGTAGGGCTGAAACAGAGTCTGAGCCTTCTGATATTTTACCTGAGACTCCTAGACGGACTGGACAGAAGTACAGACTGTAGTGAGATTGAGTTATGAGTCCCTGGGCCAGCCTGTGGATTTGCCTTTGAATGTGGTCCATAAGGGGGTGTATGTGTCCCTGAGCTCCTTGCCCAAACTAAGCCTGGGAAATGATTCCTGACTGTTAGTATTGCCCTCTGAGTATGGTGCCCCTGCCCCATTTAGCCCTCAGGTAGCTGACAGGGAAGGGCCCCCTCTATCCAGGTGTCATGGACAGGAAGCATTGACCTGAGTTAAGAAGGAAAAAGTTGTTTGTGTATGTAATGTTGTATAACCAATAGTAAACTGTGTAATACAGTACCAATGTATGTAACAAAAAGGTCTGATGTGCTGTCAGTTTAAACTGTCTTTCCTTAAAGTGATTTAAGGGTAACTACTTGATGAGGACGCCAAGATCTTTCCAGGCCAGGAAGGGTGTAACCTCCCCCTACAAATGGGGGTTCCTAAAAAGCCTTTCTGGAGCTTGTCTGGGTGCTCCCTGCCTGAGGGGCATTCGGCTTAATGCCGTTTAAATGATGGCGCTGTGAGTGCTTCTAGAGCCTCTGGTACTGTCTCTTTAAGAGCTGCCTGCTTGCAGGCCTGATTAGTTGTAAAAGGGGGACTGTGGGTTTACTGCTCGAATCCCACTCGAGCTGCTGTTTGAATCGCTTCATTTCTGCCGTCGGTAAGTGAGCAGAGGGAGCTTTATTGAAGGGTGTAACTGTTTGCTGGAACATATGTAACGTAGCAGTAAAATTGCCATTGTTTAACCTGCCTTTTATTGCAGCTGGGACTCTGTGCGTTTGGCCCCTCCATTTTGGACCTGGACTACTGAGAATGGGCCAATTGGGCAAGTGGGCCCTTAAAATGGAGACCGCTTGAGCCAACCAGAATTTGGACTCCCATGGGAGCCTGTCAAAAGGGGGGATATATGGTAGGTGCTTCTGGGAAGTGTAGTCTGGACCCTGGCGCCTTTTTTTGCTCCAATAGAGGGCGTGTGAAGTGACGGACAGAACAAAGCAGCCAAGGAGCCCTGTGGAGTGAGAGGAAACTGCCTGCAACTGTCCTGGAGGGGCAGAGTGGTTGGTGATCTTGAAGCGAGAAGGAGCTCTGGCTCCTGCGCTGTGACAGTGTTCGCACGGGAAGCGCATGTGTTAAGCCAAGAAGTCAGGTGATCATATCGCCAGCAGAGAGTGGACAAGATCCAAGGAGGAGTGCAGGCAGAGGAGGTTGTATGTTTACAGCTACCTACCAGGCTCACCCTGTAGAGGACTGGAGAATTTGCTTCAATTGCACTCGGTCTGTCAGGACAAGTGAAGCTGCGTCGTGTCACCTGGTTTGTTGCAGTGAAAGCGATCGGGAGAAGAAAGCAACTGCTTGGTATGGTACCCTTCTGTGTTACATACAAATGTGTGGACAAGTGTCTGGATCACAGGCTAAGTCCTGTAAGTGATGTGAGAAGGATCTCTCTTCAGGAGTCGTGAGTACTAAATCAGGGTAGCTCCCTGTGGGAGGTTCAGCTTGAGGTCAAGATTAGTCAGTCTGCTCTGGTGGCTGCATGAACTGAGCCTGCTGGCTCTGTCTAACCAACTTAAGTATCAAATGCTTGTTTTTTTCATAAGGACCCCAACCAGCTGCACCTAATAGGCTAGCCTTGTATTGCCTGGGTACCCAGAGACAGTGACTGTTAGGATTGGCCTGTGCACAGTGCCCTATACATATCGTGCACATGAATATTAGGAGCCTCCTTCACAATTTTTCGGATCTTGAAGCATGGGTTGCACAGAACCTCCATGACATTCTATGTCTATCAGAAACCTGGTTAAAGCCCTCTATTGCTGACCATCTGTGTGCATTACTCAACTACAATTTTATTAGGCAAGATCTAGCCACCTCTAAACGTGGGGGTGGGGTTGCTATCTACTTTAAACAACATCTGCTAATTACCCAAAATGTTCTCCCTACCCTATCTCACTGTGAAACGATATATGCTACTCTGCTACTAGGCTCGAAGAAGTTGCATTTAATCTGTGCCTATAACCCCCCTATGGGAGGGTTAAAAGGCCTTGAAGAGCTTCTCCAATTAATTGATATTACCATTGGTCATAACGAAGTCCTTATACTGGGTGACCTGAACCTAAACTGGGCTAGTAATGCAGCTCATGCCCTCCATACCTTAGTGCATAGTCACAATTTTCATCAGTTGATCTCCGACCCTACTAGGGTTAGGGCTCCCACCCAGTCTAGTACGCTTATCGACTGGATCCTTTCAAATTGCCTTGATAGCATTAGCTGTTCAAGTACATTACCAGATGTAATTAGTGATCACTCCCCGATCTACTGCACGTGGAGCTCAAATAAGAAACCTTCTCCACCCCCAAGACTTGTAACATTTCGTAACCTTGCAAATTTTAACCCCACTTGCTTTATGAATAACCTCTCAACAATTGACTGGTCTTCTATTCATAATGCAGCAGATGTCCAATCCACCCTTGATAGCTTCCTCACAAAGTTTGGTAGGCTCCAAGACTTCCACGCTCCATGGATTACTAGGCGCTTTCGAGGTACTCAGACGAAGTGGCTAACAAAAGACCTACTAACCCAGTTTAGGGCCAGAGATAAAGCCTGACATCGTTTTAAATCCACAAGGTTGGAATCTGATTATTGCTATTATCGCTCTCTGAGGAATGCCTGCAAAAGAAACATCTGAATATCTAAAAGTACCTTCTGCAGGAACCTGCTAATTAATGCCTCTGGTGATGCCAAGAAATTCTGGACTACCATAAGATCTATCATGGGCTCTAATCATAAGTCCCATACAAATAGCATGTTACTTAATGGTATACACTGCAATAACCCGCTCACTATAGCCAACACCTTTAATCGCCATTTCTCAGATTTATCAAGCTATCAATCCTCCTTCCAAAACTCCAGCACTGCTCAGTCTCCTGTTAAAACCGAACCACTACCCCCAATCCCCCTTTTAGGTTCCGGATCATTCGAATAAAAGAAGTCGAAAAACTGCTGCTCTCCATCCATGAAAACACCAGCACTGAGTCTGATGGTCTTGAACCTAGGCTCCTGAAATTAGCAGCCCCTTTCATAGCTCCCCCCCGCTGACCAAAATCTTTAATCTGTCCTTATGCCATGGCACAGTCACAACTATATGGAAAGTTGCTAAAATCACTCCTATTCCAAAGAAAGGAGACCTAAAGGAAATTAAGAACTACCGTCCCATCGCTATACTGTCTGTCTTAAGCAAAATCTTGGAAAAACTAGTTGCCACTCAAACGACTGAATATCTCCAAAAATTTAACCTCCATTCTAGCTCACAACACGGCTTCCGTAAAGGTCATAGTACCACCTCTGCCCTGCTTAAGTTGACTAATGACATCTATTCTTCTATGGACTTAGGCCTCCTGACTGGAGCAGTTTTCATCGACCTAACCAAAGCTTTTGATCTGGTAAACTACTCACTCCTTTTGTCAAAACTTCGGTCTTTTGGTTTCTCCCCAGATTCCATTACCTGGTTTAAAAGCTACCTGACTGACAGGCAACAGGCTGTGGTCTTTAACTCAGCCACCTCAGATCCTGCACCTTTCCATGTTGGAGTACCCCAGGGCTCCATTCTTGGCCTCTCTTACAGAAATCTTCATTGACATTTGTTCCCACAACTGCCGAATTGCTCTTCTTTGCTCTACCGTGGATGATCTGTTATCTACCACAGTGCAAAACTGCAGTCTCCCACACCATCCACTCGAATTGGATTTTGCTAGTATCCAAACCTGACTCATTGATAACAAACTAGTCCTTAACTCTAGCAAATCTTACTCTATGCTGTTTGGCTCTCAAGCCAGACTCAAAGCTAATCCAAATCCCCTCATCATCTCCTGTGTGGACAGCTCTCTTTTACCCTCTACCAAATCCTTCAAATATCTTGGTGTCACCCTTGATGAATCCCTTGACCTTGACCTTCATATCTCTACTATCTGTAAGTCGGTAAATGCTAAGCTAGGAAGTGCCTATCGTACCAGTTATGCACTTACCCCTCAAGCCAGACTAGCTGTGACTCAAGGTTTCCTTCTACTGACATTAACATATGGCTCGGCAATCTTCCTATCGGCATCTAAAACCTCCCTTCATAAATGAGACACCACTTATAATAGCATCTGTCGCTATGCTGCTGTCTCACCACGTTTCAAGCACCACTGCCACCTCTATCGAGACTTAAAATGGCTTAGCCCCTCCACCTATCGTTTTCTGACCTTTGGATCACTAATTGACTCAGTTAGCAGAGAAGGTCTCCCCCTATCCCTTTCCTCCGCATTGGAACTACAACCTTCCACTCACAAATTACGTTCTAATGATAAAGGCCCTGTGCATGTTCCTAGATGTAGAACTAATATGGGCACTCGTGCGTTTTCCTATACAGCTCCAAAATATTGGAACTCTTTGCCCCTCTCTATCCGTCAATCAAACAGCCACACTGTCTTTAAGAAACTACATCGGGAACACCTTCACACCTTACATCCCTGCACCTGTTTTAACCCTCCATGAACCCATACTCTTTCTTGCCCTCTCCTATCTCCATCCTATCTACCTCCTTTGGACTCTCCCCCCTCTCACAACCTACTTCGTTCTAGCTTTTTCATCCTCTTTTTCCTTCTCTCTCCCCCTCCCTACTTTTCATGGCACTTATAGTACTGTAACTTACTTCCTTCCATGTTGCACTCTCTTTTGCCTGTATTCACAGTATCCTAACTTTCAGTACTCAGAGTGTCAATGTACTTATTACACGCTGTTGTTATCCTGTGTTGTATTGCCTCCATGTGCTGCCTCACATGTTTTATTTCTCTGTAAAATGTTTTCTCCCGGATCATGCCTGAAAATAGGCATTGTTTTGCCTAGTGCACTTACCCGGTCACCAAAAGCAAAATAAATAAATAAATATTAGAGTGTTAAACTAATCAACTTGATTTCCCCCATCCTTGTTATTTCCCTTTCAACAAATCGGATTTGTTTTTTGCAGGGTATAGCGTCTGAACTGTGTATTAGTACTACCCTCTTGTACATGGGCTATTGTGTCACCACATCTTATTTTATAGGGGGTCCACAGAACCAAGTGGGTCCTTTCAATCTGAGGGTAAGTGTGAGTTGCAACGACTGTGAGGGGAGTGTTTGTGGGCCACTAGTGGAAGGAAAGGGGGGTTGCAGTAACCCAGAGGGCTGTGACTGAGTCGTGTTCAACTGTTCCAACCCCGAACTCTGGGTGGAGGCACCCGCCACTGGATCCAGGCCCCTTAACCTGCTATGGACAAAGCAGGCAGGGGTAGTAGCCCTTGGGATAGCACCCCAAGGGGGTTACACATGCATGATCAATATTAGCATATCTTAGCAGCAAAGCACATCCCTAGCACTCATGCTTATATAATATGTGCCCATATCTATATGTTAGTGCAAAATAGCAGTATTACAGTACAATAGACCAGGAATACAGTGTGAGGTGTATGTAGGATGATAGGGGGCATAACGGAGGCATAACAACAGGGACCCATGTGGGTGTGTGTAGGGCACCACACCATGGTGGACTGCTGCTGGGAAATAACCATGGTCTGGCCACACTGCTGGATGTATGATGGAATGCTGAGGGAGGTTTGCCCTCTGTCATGCCAAGGGAACTTGTGGTGCATGCACAGTGCCCTGCCAACCTTGCTGCGGGGGGGGGGCGGACAGTGACATATGCTGGAATGTCTGACGGGGTGCCAGCACTGGCAGACTACATTGGTATCAGAAAAGGAGCCAGAATAGTGCAGCAGATATTGGCCCTGTACTGTGGGCAACACTTGTGCTGGTGGCAACATTGCCACAGGACTCTCCTGCAGTTTGCAGCATTCCCCTTCCATGCACCTTTCCTTTGATGCATGGGAGTGCTTGCCATAAGCTGTGGGAGTTTGTTACTGGAGCCCCTCCCATTCAAGAATCAGGTGCAGGGTCCCTGAGGGTGATATCAACAATGGGGTTGGACCAGCACAGCTAAAGGAGCACTGCAGCTAGCCACAGTAAAAAGTTTAACAATAGTAGACTGCCCTGTTCTTCACTGAGACGTTATCCGATTTTATGAGACCTGTGTGTTGCCCCCCACCACCATGAACTCTGCCGTACACTCTTGTTGCTCTTCTCATGCTGCTGACACTGGAGAGTGACATGAACAAAGGGGCAGGACCAGCGCAGCTAAAGGAGCACAGCAACTAGTGGCACTCCAAGTGAATGACTCCCACAGTAGTGGCAGGAGGCACTCTGGGGAGTCTAGCGAGGGAGGCTACTATAATTTTTTTTTTCTTTTTGTTTTGTTTACCAGAGACGTTCTGCTTCTGTGATAATGTAGCATTATTTAAATACCTTATTTTAAATTTATAATTTGGAGTAGTAGATTAATCAAAAAGGATTGTATAATAAACCACCCTCAAAAAAGATGCATCAAACTGACAAATCATGTAAGCTCATAATAATTGCACTGTTTTTATACTTCCTATGGTAGTTCAGTTTAGCTGATAGTGCTGTAGGGAACTTTAGCTTACATTTCAATTGGGATGTTGCACCGAAGGTATGTAGTTTTAAAGAAACGTGTTGCATTCATTTAACGATACCTAAGCATGGCTCTGAACAGTAATTTGCAACAGTTCAGTTTAGGCACTAGAAAATGGCTAAATATGTAAAACTATTGAAAAGTAAATGTTTTCAGATAAGATTCTTGGTGTGCCTAATGCTGTTGATTAGCAGTGTTATTCACCCTAATTCTGGTCCAGATGCATCTAATTTGCAAATAGCAGGCATATTTCACTCAGATAATATGTACAGGATTCACAAAGCATTTTTGGAAGAAGTTCCACATTGCAACAATGAAATCTCCGAGCTGGGGAGATTGCAATGCACAGCCACAGCAGTTGCAGAAGATATGGCTGGTCCCACCCGCTGAAACAGTTTTATTTTTGAAAACTGCAGTTTATTAAGGTTTTGCAAACACAACATGTACATTTTGTGCAACGTCTAAATACAAACCACTAAACGGACACTTCAGATAGAAAACAAATACATCAGAAAAACAATAATTACTTTACACAAGACGATAAAAACAGCACCTAAAAGGAACCCCAGGAATCAATGATTCAAAGCAAAAATATCCTCTGTCAAATACAAATACTTGTCAAATGAGAAGGAAAAGGATGCTGAAGATGGAAACAGGGGGGAAACAAGGACACCTTCGAAGGGGCACTGCTCCACTCAAAGGAGATGCAAAATCTCATGTTTAATGGGAGTTCCAGTGTAACGACCCTTAAAGTTGTTCCCAATTAATCTTGTTAGGCCAGAATATCCATAACATTTCTCTTTTGTTTGGCTGCTAAATAGTGAAAGAAAAGGAACCAATGGCTAGAGAATTGCTCTTTCTTCAGCCTTAACTTAGCTGTCTATCTCTCCATCTCCAATATATGAGATCAATTGTCTGGCCACAGGCCAAGTGTAGGAGGCATGGGTGTCAACCATTTTTGAGTGATTGCCTTGAGTGCCAAAGCCACCAATATATCAAATAAGTAGTTTTGTGCCTTTGTGTGTGTAAAGCCATGAACCCAGCACCCAATAATGAGATTCAAAAGGAATTTGAACACCCAGTGTTATCTCGACTTCTGTTCCTACCTACTCCCAAAAAGATTTCAAGATTGAACATGGCCAAAAAATGTGAGTGTGAGTCCCAACATCTGGATATTCACTGTAGCACTTGTCGTATGGGTAGGCCCCATAATGCTTTGTAATAACAGGTGTATGGAAGTACAATGAAACAACCCACCACGGAAAGTCTCTGCAGGAAGGAGAAGCCATGGTTGAAAAGACTCCTGCCCAAATCTTTCCACATATTTTATCAGACTGGTTTATATTGCTTCTAAATACCATTTAGACCTAATTGATATCACTTCATCTGGTTCTTGACCTGTCAGTAACCTAACGATCTGTGAATCTCTACCTTTAATTTCTAGAGATCTGGATAAAGAAAGAATCAACTGTTTTAGTGGGTTTTGTACTTCACTTAATTGGGTCTTACGTTGTTGATCTAATAAAAAATGTCTAAATTGTAAAAAACTAAAAATGGTTTCTGGCAGGAAGATGGTACTTCTAGCTCAAATGGGCAAAGGATTTAATCGAGCCATCCTGTAAGAACTGCCCAATTAGTGAAAGCCCCTTTCTCCCCCACACTTGGATTCCCTCCTCCAATTTAAAGGGCAAAAAATATAAACATGCCCGCAAAGGGGTATCTCACGAGAGACAGGTGGAGAGCCAAAATCTGCCACTTACTTTCACCCATACTCTTTTGAGTGTCGGCACAAGTGTTTCCCGGGTCCATCAATTTAATATTGTTTGCATCCATGAATATTATATCCTGGAGTTTAGCTATTCCCCAGTTTCGCTCTCCATGATGATGCACAAAAGAGGATTTCCTCCTGTAGGTGTGAGATAAAATACTGCAATTGTGCATCTCAAAAGTAGTCTAAAATCAGAAAGACCAAGTCCCCCTAATTTCTTAGGGGCAGTCAGAATGGGTAATCTAATTCAGGGCCTCCTCACACCCCATATAAATTTGGTCAAAATGGTCCAGAGAGTTTTCCAGAAGGAAGCTGGGGGTCTAAGGGGGATTGCTGAAAAAATAAAAAGGAAGCGAGGTAATAAATTCATTTGGGGTGTTTCAATTTTACCAAAAAATAGACAAAGGTAATTCTTTCCACACCTTACAAGCCATCTGGGCCTCCTGCAGTAACTTCAAAATAATTAGTTTGGAAATGTTGTGTTATATCCTTGGGTATCCTGATCCCTAAACACCTAAACCCATTTGAGGCCCATCTTAATCCCCCAATATTGACAGGTAGTGGGCCTGAATACAGACCAATTGGTAACAACTCCATTTTGGTCTCATTGATCTTAAATCCAGACAGGGAGCCAAAGTGAGATAGCAAGTGCAAAATGTTTGGTATTATTAGGGCCGGATCTGAAATATAAAGAAGGGTATCATCAGTGTAAAGTAAAACCTGCAGTTCTTCGTACTCTGGGGATTGACGTATGAGTGCTGCTAATGGTTCCATACTGAGGGCAAAGAGAAGAGGGGAAAGGGGACATGCCTGCCTCGTACCCCATCCAATACTAAATGAGTCAGAAACTACCTCATTTACTTTGATTTGAACAGTGGGTGATCTATATAAATTTGATATCCAATTGCGGAATTTAGACCTGAAACCAATTTTTTACAGAGCCCCATCTAAGAACTGTCAATCTAGGCAGTTGAATGCTATTTTGGTGTTAATTGAAATAACAGCCCGTAGGGTATTCAGAGGGAATAATTTAGCCAAGGCTAACACATTTAACAGGAGATGGATGTTATATTGAATATGCCTCTTAAGGATAAACCCTGTCTGATCTGGATGAACTAGTGTTGAGATGACTTTTGCACCAGGATCACAATGGCTTTGGCAAAAATCTTGGCCTCCTGATTTAGTAATGAGATGGGGTGGTAGCTGGCGCATAATGAACCGTCTTTACCTGGCTTGAGTAATACTAATATCATAGCTCTATTCCAGGAGTCAGGAGTTACCCCGTTCTCGTGTGCAGCATTATAGAACCTGGTGAGAACTGGCACAAGTTCCTTAAAACATTTTTATAAAATTCAATTATAAACCCATCAGGGCTTGGGGCCTTGCACACTTTAAAAGATTTAACTATTTTCAGAATCTGATTTTCTGTAAATGAGGAGTTAATAAATTGTTGCTGCTCATGAAAGAGCTCCAGAAGGTTAATTTTAGCAAAACATGCTGCTATTCTCTCAGCCTGACCCTCTTCTCATTCTTTACTATATAACTTGGAATAATATTTATGCAATTCCTCAGCTATTTCTATAGGCAAGGTAGCAAATTTCTTTTCCCCACTCCCTTTTGGAATTCAAGGGACATACCTATCTGCTTCCTGCTTTCTGAGGTGCATGGCAAGCAATCTGCCAGCTCTGTCTCCCTACTCATAATATTTTTGTTTAGCAAAGTGGAGAGCATTCTCTGTTTTCCTAGTAAATATCTTATTTAACTCTTCTCTGACTTGTTTAAGTTTGGGCAAAAGGGCAGGATCTCTAGTTGTTCTGTGCTCTGATTCTAGCTGCCATAATTTGTATTCTGCTTTTGTAAGACTTGCCTGTTATTGTTTCTTCTTGTAGGACGCATATGAAATTGCATGCCCCCACACCACTGCCTTAGGCCTATCCCGCATGTACTTGAGGGAAGTGTCCTTTTCAGTATTTTCCTTAAGAAAACTGGAGATTAGGGGCCCAATTCCAGAAGGTTGATGCAGGGCTTGCACCACACCCTGTGTCTGCCACAAAGTTTGCCGCAACTACACCAAAGCTCTCTAACACAACCCTGTGCAATTCCAGAAGGGCTGGTGCAGTTGTGACAGTTTTCCTGATTTACGACTGCTTACACCAAAGGTATGGCACAAGCCCCATAGTGAGGGTACCCCCACATATGCAAAGTTAGACCATAGAGGAGATTGTCTAACTTTGCAGCATTGGGGACCTGCGGCACTGACTTCTGAAATACCGAGTTTGACGCAAATCAGCTCTTGCATCAAAACTGCGGTGATCGCAGTCACTTATGGAGTTGGCCCCAGTTCTTTAGTAGATGTGACAAAACCCCCAACATGCAGGAGACCTGCATTCAGCCCACACCCACCCATAGATTGCCTGGCACCCCATTTTAGCATATAGGACACCATGGCAAGGTCCAACAATGAAATTAATAATAATAATAATTTTATTTATAGGGCGCCTTTCAATTGCCAAGACGCCGTACATAAATACAGATTAAAACAATACAAATCATTAAAAAATACAACTTTGTCAAAACAATTTTTACAATCGATATTCTAAAACAGCAGTTTTCCATAAAAAAAGTCTTCAAACCTCTCTTAAAGGCCTTCACAGAAGTTCACTCCTGCAACCGACAGGGTAGAGAATTCCAAAGGGTGAGGGCCACATACGCAAAAACCCAAGCGCCCGAAGATTTCAGATTCACCCTTGGAACCTCTAGCAACCCCTCATCGGCCGAGTGGAGTGATCGACTAGGGCAATAGGGAACCAGAAGTTCTTTCAGATAGACTGGTCCTATGTCATGTAGGGCTTTGAAAGTCAGCAATCCGACTTTAAAGGTGATCTGCCACCGAATTGGCAGCCAGTGCAGTTCACGCAGCACCGGAGTAGTGTGACAGGACCTACCAGAACCTGTCAAAAGCTGGGCTGCATCATTCTGCACTAGCTGCAGGCGACGGATTTCAACCCCAGAAAGCCCTAGGTAAAGGGAGTTGCAATAATCCATGCACGAGGACACGAAGGCATGGACTAACATTGGCAGGTCGGCAGATGGAACAAGATGCCAAATCCTGGTGATGTTCCTAAGATGATAAAAGGAAGTCTTGATGACTGCTTACACCTGCGAGTGCAGTGTCAGCCCATCATCAAGAACTATCTCCAGGTTCTGCACCTGTTCAGAGGTCAGGAGGGAAACGCCTCCAAGAAAAATTCCGGAAGACGCACCATCACCCAACCCCCCATCTGTCGACACGGGTCCACAACCAGTACCTCAGTCTTACCAGAGTTCAACCTCAGCCAGCTAGAATTCATCCATTCCTGGATTTCTTTTAGACAGCTATTGAGAGAGCTCCCTTCTGGTTGGGGGCAAAAGAAAGGTAGAGCTGGGTATCATCTGTGTAACAGTGAAACTTCAGCCCATACCTCCTTACAATGTCTCCAATGGGTAGCATATACACCGCAAATAACATGGGTGACAATACTGAACCCTGAGGCACCCCACACAACAAAGCTATTGAATCCGTGGAGAAAACCCCGGACACAACTCTTTGTGATCTCCTAGTGAGGAATGAAGTGAACCATCTTAAGACGGTTCCAGATATACCACACAACAGCCTCAGGCATTCTATCAACACCATGTGATCTAAGGTGTCAAAAGCTGAAGAAAGGTCGAGGAGAACCAAAATGGACCGACTCTCCTGATCTCTGGCCATCAGGAAATCATTGAGCACCAGAACCAGCGCTGTCTCGGTACTATGTCTTTTATGAAAACCGGACTGGAGGGGTTCATAGATGTCATGGATGGTCAAATGGTCTTCCAGTTGTGCAGCACTACTTTCTCAATCACCTTCCCAACAAAGGGAAGGTTAGAGATGGGTCTGTAGTTTGCGAGATAGTCAGGGTCCAAGGGAGCTTTCTTCAAGAGGGGTGTCACCACCGCCTCTTTCAGGGAGCTGGGAAACTCACCAGATTCCAGGGAGCACCTAACTATCAGCATAAGGACTGGACCAATGATGTCAATACAACCCAAAATTTGGGAGGTTGGTCCAGGGTCCAAACTACAGCATGTAGGGTGCATAGACTGGACTATCCTCATGTCAGCAATGAACTCCAGCTGACTGAAGGAACTCCAGGAAAACTGAGGCACCGTGGTCTCACACCGGTTCACGGCAACCCCCCTGGAGTGTGATGGCAGCAGTTCGGCCCTAATGCCAGCCACCTTTTTTACAAAGAACCAAGCAAGCTCATTGCACTCTGATTGTGAAAAGACTTTCCGAACTTGTAGACAGGCTGGGTTGCACAGTCTGTCCACAATTCAAAGCAACCGCAATCTCCCTGGCCAGGAACTTTGCCTTCTTACGGGTGATTACAGATCAATAGACCGAGTAGTGATCCATCAATCTAAGGTGGTCGGCATCAAGGGCGGACTTTCACCAGAAATGCTCTAACCTTCACCCCTGTCTCTGCATCTCCCTCAATGTCCCATCAAACTAAGGGGAGAGAGGGAGAGGAGAGGAGATGAACACAAACTAGGGCAATGGAATCCAGAGCCCCCTCAACGGCTGTGTTATAGGCCGACATGAGGATCTCTGGATCACTGCTTGCCAACGTGGGGGATGAGAGGTCAAGCACTGCCGCGAGGCCTTGGGGATCTATATCCCGCAAAGGGCGGTACCTGACCAATTCCATAGGGGCAGGCCTTCTAGAAGGGGAGCAAAAACTAAACCCCACGGTGTAATGATCTGACCACCCGACGGGTTCCACCCCCACATCGTATGCCTCGACCCCTAGAAGGAAGATTAGGTCCAAAGAGTGTCCACATTTATGTGTAGCAGAGGAAACCACCTGTGTAAGGCCCAGCATTGTCATTAACTGGAGGAAGTGTTGACCAAATTGTGAGAGTTCGTCATCGACCCAGGCGTTGAAGTCACCCAGAACCATCAATCTAGGTGACTCGAACGCCATATCGACGATAAAGTCCGCCACTTCCTGAAGGAATCGCTTCTCATCAGTGGGTGGATGGTAAATGAGGGCGATTCGAAAGTCTACACCTGCTAAAACTATATACTCAAAGGACTCAACCCCCCCCACTAGGACCTCCGTGAGGCCGGGTTCAGTCTTGAAACAGACCGCAACCCCTTCCCCCCTATGATCCAATCTTGGACGGTATAACACCGAGTACCCGACTGGAGTCATAGCCTCCAAAATGGGGCCAGAATTATCATCCAACCAGGTCTCGGTAATGCAAGCCAGGTCCATCATACCAACAAGATCAGCAATAATTGTGGTCTTGTTTTTAATGGACCTAGCATTGCACAACACCGCCCGAGTTGGACAAACCTCACGGGCCACACAGGCCATCTGCCCACTGTAATCGGTGGTGCCCTTGGGTATGGGCACCAAACATGGAAAATCATGATCAGGATTCCATTTCACCCCAGGGTGCCTTCTGGTACCAACCACCCCAATACGATGACCCCCCTCGATCATCCTCCCCTGTTCACAACCCCACACCCTTCTCCCCTCCCTACGTACAATACACAGCACTCTACACTGCTGGTCAATCTCAAACTGAAGTGGGGTAGAATAAAAAGGGTGAAGGGCACGAAGAGAGGAGGAGGAGTAGCGCACAACTGTGGGGGGCTGAAGGCCAGCACATACTGTAAGCTAAACTGCAGAATAGAAATACAATAAACAAAACCTAATACAAAACTAACAAACTAATAATACCCCTCTAAAAAACAAAACAGTTTAAAAACTCCACCCAACTCCCAGGTTAGCTAACAACAATTCAGAGCCTGAAATTAGAGACCCTGACAACCCCCCTTAATACAAAATAATCCATGAAACAAATGAACTACTAACAGAGCTTAGGAACTCTCACCCCCCAACCCAACACAAAAACAATGAATAATTTATCCCCCCCAGTCCTCTCACCACTGGGGAAAGAGGGTAGAAAGGCAGTCTCACTGCCAAGTTAAACCAAATTATAATAATATAACAATGAATAAAAACCAAAAAAAATTATTCCAGTCCAAGTAAGCGAGGAAGGAAACTATAAAAGTCCCCTTCCAGATCTCTCACAAATGGTGTGAGGGAAAATTACAATCCTCTTCACTGACCAGGAAAGGAACTATAACTTTCAACAGAAAAGATAAATAAATAAAGTACATGGACGCAGGGTCCTCTCACCACCCCATCATTCAGGAAGGAAAAAGAAATAATCCACAAAAACAGAGGAAGTCAGCAGTCTTTTATAGTCCAGGCCCGGAATTTAAAAATAGCTAAAACCAGGAATCACCAAAAGTCCAAGGGCTAAGTCGGGATACAGTGTTGCCAATTACTGGAAAAAACTCCTTCGTGACCACCCCTGTACTTACTGCTGGGAGCTCTCAGGAGAAAAACAACCCAACACTAAAAGATCCCGAGAAAGGCCATGATTGCCACCATTTCCAAGGGTCTAAGGGAGCAAGATACCCCAGCCAACTCCCCAGCTGGGTAACAACACCCAGTCCCCCATGGGGCAGTAAATCTCCACAAAGAAAGCACCCAGCAAAAGCCAGAGGATGAAGAGACAAATTTAAACAACAGTACTGTCTTTCCTGCTCACAGATCCAGGACACATAAAGTTCATATATAGTTCTTTCAGATCTGTGTAATCTGCTCCAGAATCCATCAAACTCCCTTCTGGGCAGACGGAAATAGATCCACGGCCCCTGCTAGCAGTCCTCCACCGGGCACACTCTCCAGCAGTCCCCAGGGAGGGATCCTAAGGGTCACTGGGCTACACCGCCAACTACTTGACGGAATAAATCCAGGGCCCCCACAAAGCCGCTCACCACAACCAGCCCACCCCCAGGATCAAGGCCTACACTCCAGTACCAAGTATGAGCTTTATTCCAAATGTCTGCGGATTTGAACATGAGCATGGACTGACATTCAAAAACTCATAAGACTAACTCCCCGCAATAGGTAATCCAGAAGTAATCCAGGAGATAAATCCAGACGAACCCAAAGTCCAAAAAACAGCCACATCCACCAGCAAGTCGTTATCAGTTCCTCGAGGTGATGACCATTTGTAGCATTCTGCCAGCAGTCTCCCTAGTGAACAGCAGTCCAACTCCACATGAATTCTCAAGGGGAAGGGGGGGAAACAACCAGCTCAGCCCAATTGCCAAGGAAAGGCGATGGAACAACACCAGCCAGCTTTCTTCTAGGCTACACAAATGGTAAGTGGCCTGCACCAATGACTACATTTGGACGTGTAGTACGCCCGACTAATGCAGATTTAGTGCCATATTACTCCCCAACTCTGAGAGGCAAAACAAGGATGCAGGCAAGCAGGAGACTGTCCCCCGAGGCACACAGAGTAAACGCAGCGAGCAAGATCACAAAGGGCAAACAATTTCACGCAAAAACGATTTCAAAATAAACAATAAATAAGCTACACACAACAAAAATAAAAATACCTAATTTCAAAACAAAACACTCAAATAAAACTAGCAGTCAGCGCTTAGATAAAACTAGCAACTGATGACTCGCCCAGCGTGGTGGCCATACTTTCTCCACCAAAATTGTTGAGTACCTAGAGGCCAGCGGGGAACAAGACCCAATGCAGCATGGATTCACAGTGGGAAGCACTTTCTCCTCCAAAATTGTTGAGTACCTAGAGGCCAGCGGGGCACAGGACCCAATGAGTCCTAGAATCATGAATAATATGTGCCCATTTCTTTTGAGAATATAACCAGTCCAGCCGAGAATAAGAATTCAAGGCAGCTGAGTAAAAAGTGAACTCTTTTTGACTAGGGTTCTGAAGCATCCAAGGATCAATGAAGCCCCCCCTCTACCCTAAGTGTTTTTAATAACTTTGAACATGCTTTTTGACTTTTCCAATGAGAAGGGCTTCTATCTAGGCCCAAATCCTCCACACAATTCCAATCACCTAAACACAAAATCTGCCCTTCCAGGAGGGAGAGCAGAAGCTGAAAAACTCTATGGAAAAATTCTCCATAGGATGGTGAGGGGGCATAGACTGAGACCACATGGAGAAGGCAACCCCTAAGAACCCCTGAGATCAAAACCAATCTGCCAGAGCACTCTGAATGGATGTGTGTTAGTTGAAAGGGAAGCCCCTTTCGGACTAATATAGTGACCCCGGTCTTCTTAGCATCTGGGTAAGAATCAGCATAAACATTCCCCACCCAAGACCTCCTAAGTTTCAGATGTTCTAAAGCTGATAATTTAGTTTCTTGGAGGCAAGCAATATTGCACTTAGCTCTCTGAAGCTCTTGTAGAATTCTGACCCTCTTGACCACATTATTTACCCCCTTTATATTCCATGAGCATGCTGTCACACTATCCATAATTACATTCAGAGTATGACTTTAACCTGTGCCCACCAAGCGCTTCCCCCCAACCCCCCCCACCTGCAAACATATAGATAACTGGGAAACAAAAGAGAAAACAGTACCTAATGAACAGATACAAAAATGCACATATATAGGGAACAGTCCATAAGAACTTCACAACCATTCTATCAAACAGCCAAAACAGATCAACATATAACATCCAGAGGACTAAATATGGGAGGCAAGGCATCCTCCCAAGGTACCAAACAGTACCTTTACAGGAGCATGTATCCACATGAGAGCACCCTGGCTTACAGAGTATAAACAGCAAGACAACTGGGTATAGGTATACTCACCTCTCTTCTCTAGGGTGGACATCGAGGATCCCAGTGGCTAAAAGAGTGGAGAAATGAGAGACCAAGTGCAAACAAACTATAAAAATGTATTTATTTATTTGAGTTTTGATAACCAGGTAAGTCCACTGTGACAATTGCAGTACCTTTTTCAGGGGCGACCTGGAAGTGCAGTATGTATACAGTATGGTGCTTTAACATAGCAATGACAGTTACAATGGAAAAACTGATATACAGCATTCAATGTTCCACAGGATTATGATAGAGAGAGAGATACAACCACAGGTTTATGAAATAACAAGCAGGTAGGTTTCACAGTAGTGCGACAAATACATGGCACATTCAAGAGAGTGCACTACAATATACAATTGTTAGCTAATGATATCAGATACAAGAGGGCTAACCAATAGCAGTTATGTTTAAAGGTGAGGCACAGAGGGCAAGGTAAGAAGCCAGGTTGGGGAAGATCAAGGATGAGAAGCAGACAGAGCTGTTGGGGTTTAATATCGCCGGTGGCAGGAGCAAGGTGTAGAGGCAGAGAGAAAAGAAAGCAAGTTGGACTGGAACTCAGGGTGGGTGGAGCATGACAGAATGGATGAAGCAAGGGAGTTCCAGTCAGACACAGCTGCATAGGTGAATGATTTAAGGGCCACAGCTAACCGCAGTTTGGGCATTATGAGAAGGGTGAGGAAGGCAGATCTCAGGGTTTGTCGAGGTTGTCTTAAATGAATAGACTCACTGAGGCAAGGAGAAGTATGTTTGTAGACCAGGTTGTGCAGAAAACTCAGAGTGGCATACCTTAGTTTAGATACATATGATAACCAACCCAGGGAAGAGAGGACATCACAGTGGTGGTGACAGACATTGACCCCCAGGGCAAGCCTACCCACCCTATGGTAAGCCTGTTTGAGGAGCGATAAGGTAGTAGTGTTAGTTGTGAGCAGAAGCGGTGTACCATAAGATAGAAGTGAGAGAAGAGAGAGGGATAACAAGAGGCTGAGGTGAGGAAGGGGCGGATACGATAGAGAAGGCCTAGCTTTTGGTTCAGAGATTTGATTAGGATACAGACATGAGCATTAAGGGATAGCGAGGTATCCAAGGTGATGCCCAGGTATTTAAAGATATGGACACATTCAAGGACATCACCACTGAGGGAAGTAATCTTGAGGGGGGGGAGGTTAAAAGAGGAAGAGGGTAGATGGGGCAATAACATACTTTTTGGTTTCTTGGCATTAAGAACAAGATGATTTCATATAAACTTTCCTTCGAGAGCAACAAAGTGAGATGCTAGCATACTATTGATCCACTTGACATCAGAAGTTTAACAATAGATGATTGCATCATCTGCATAGAGGTGCACATAAGCCCCTCCACAGTTATTTGGCAGATCATTAATAAATAGGGAGAATAGCAGTGGGCCCAGTATGAAACCCTGTGGAACTCTATGAGTTATTGGTCTAAAGCCCAAAAGAGAAACAGCCGACTTGACCCTTTGTGAGTGGCAGGTAGAATAACTTTGGACTCATGCTAAGGCACTAGCATCAAGGCCGAGAAATTGTAGCTGCTGAAGCAGAAGACTGTGGTTGACCAGGTCAAATGCCTTTGTGAAGTCAACAAAGATGGTACCAGTGGCAAAGCCCTTGTCCATAGCCTGTAGCAGATCTGAAAAAACTTTGATTAAGGCAGTGAGGATAATATGGTTCTTTCTGAATCTTTGCTGTTAGGGGGATAGCAGGGTATGGTGTTCCAGGTAGTTCTGGAGGTTATCGTATATGATATGCTCCTGGGTTTTTGCCAACAGGCAGAGGATGGAGATGGGTCTAAAATTTTCAGTGACAGAGTTAGGCCCACCCTTATGAATAGGCACCACCACCACGGCAACCTTTCACTTGTCTGGGACAGTGCTTAATAGGAAGAACTGGTTGAACAGATCACGAACAAGGTGAGCAAGGTCATGAGCTCCCAACTTGAGAAACTTAGGTTCAAGGGTGTCATGACCTGGTGTGCTACCAAAAATAAAACAGGCACTTCCTGAGGGAAAAGGGTGACACAGCAAATACAGAATGCCCACTTCCCTGCTAATGATATCACCTTAGAAAGAAATCCCTCCGTGTAATTGGGTCTCTCAGTCCCAAACCAAAATGTATGGATCAGCCACCAAAACTCTATATTGTTATTAACTAGAACAATATAAAATACTAACTTAGTTAACTGCTACCAGCAATAATGAAACTCTTCCACATACATACTTCCCTCTTACCCACAGCAAAACTTATCTCTGTATAAAAGCACTTCAAGCACTTAAACAGCCTGAATATTGCATAAAATAAATTGCAAGGGGAAGCGTATGCAATAAAAAGTCATAAAGCAAAATTCAGAGGTTGCTGAGCTCCAGAAGTTCGGGAGCCATTATTTAGAAACTTAAGAGGTCTATAACTACAGTCGAACAGAATCTCGGCTCCCTTTACCATCACTGTTGCTTTTCCCCAGAACCAGAACCAAGGAAGACAAGTAAGGAGGAAGGAATGGTAACAACTAGAAAGGAAATATTTGAGGTCCCTTAGTTGCAACTTTAATGAACAGCTCATGACTGCAATATGCTGGCCAGGTTAAGATGCTGTAGTAATAAATGAACCAGGGTTATCTCAACTATAATGTCTCTGAAGATGACTGTATGTTACCTAGCAGTGTCTATAAATGAAGTTCCTAGAGCAATCCCTAAGAAATCACACAAATGGTATGGTTCAGGAGCACAAAAAGAAACAAAAACCAGCTGTCCAGCATTTCGGTGACTCCATAGGCCACTCCCAGGAACGGATGTATAAGAGGGAACATATAACATGCTCCTCAGGTGGGCTCTCCGAAAATACATTTGGACAGCAAATTGCACCACTCCAAACCAGTTCCTACTGTCACTTCTGAGCAACACCCTATATCAACTGGAAATTCTATTATTTTCAGTTCATGGAGCCCACACATAGAAAACAACCAGAACCACAGTCATTAGAAAAAGAACAACAGCCACCACGCAAAACAACTTTGATCGATGGCATTCAGCGGGTAAAGAGCACTTTTGTACCTTCTCCAGCAGATCATAAGAAACTTGGCAGAAGAGTTTTCTAACAACTCTCAGGTCATTGACTTCTTTTTAAGCCACCTTGCGAGCTCTGAATGAAGGGGTAAGAGACCGCCAAGCTTGTGCTTGCCCCGTTACTATTAGGTGTTACCTCCAACTACAGCAAATCCTTGATCTCTGCTTCTGCTGTCTGCTCCTTCAGGTCTGGAACTGAAACATCTAGGGACTGAAGATAAGAGGAGGCCACCATGATGTTGTCAAAATGTTTGGTGGTATCATTATCCTGCACCCACAACCTAGCAGGATACTTCTTTTGTGCCTTGGACCCCTTCTCTCTAAGTTGTTTGACCACTAGCAACACTTTATTTCTTTTAGCAAGTAGCATAGGAGGGTAGTCCTGGTCAACATAGACTCTTTGCCTATCCAAGCTGAGATTTTTTTTTGGCCCAAGCTAGTCGATTGGACCTTTTCTTTCACCAGATAACCAAGAAATGTAATAATGATGGAGCGAGGTGGAGACCCCGGTTTTGGTTTAGGGACAATTGCTCTATGGGCATGCTCTATACCCTAATCTGAGTCATCTGGAAGGTCTAGCTCTTTCTGTAACCAGCAGGCTAGGAACTTAGCTGTGTCATCCTGTTCTGCTCCTTCAGGTATGCTGAACACCCAAATATTGTCTCTCTGGGAGTAGGCTTCAGCATCTTTAGCCCTGGCTGTAAGGTCTCACTCCTGTTGATACAAATACAGCAAAAAATGACCAAATACCATGTGTTCTGTCTGTAGAGAGTCTAGCTGTCCCTCCATACTGGTGGTACATTGTTCCAGCTTTTTTAAGTCTTTCCAGATCCTGGAGACTTTATTATCAATCCAATGTAGCAGTCTCATAATAGCTTGGCTGTCTGAGCCGTAGCCATCCTCTTCTTCTCCCGAGCCAGCTATATTAGTGGAAGTGTGGGAAGCCATGGGGCTTCTGTTTCTAGGATGCAAATCAGTTCAGTCCATTTTCTGCACTCCAGATGAGCCCCAGATAGAACTTGTGGTATTAAATATCAGTGACTTGACTCAGCAAATCAGCGATAATGTACGAATGCTAAATATGCAAAAATAAAGGGCCAATTACAAATGATTATGCCGCTGAATACTAGCACTGGATGATCAGGCTGCTATACTGATGCTGATGTCACTAGAAACCCTCACTGTAACAGTTTTCTACAGCCATGGGAATTGCCCTGGCAACACCACCCACAATCTTCTTTAAATCATGGAGCTGATCGTAATCTGACTCCACCTTTGTGAACATCCGCACCTGTGGGAAAACTGTAGACACCTGCAGCTCCACAAGTGGCAACCAACTTGCTCTGAATTTATCCTGCAGTTGCAGGACTTTCAGGAGTTTCAAGAATGACGAATAGCTTAGAAGGTGCTGCTGAACCCACTCAGTGAGCTAAAGGAGCCCAACTGGGCTTAAGAGCCCCATCCCTCACAGCTGAAGTCTTAAATTCTGCATCAAGAGGTGCCACTGATATGTCTGCATGGCTAAAGCTCTGCCTGGAGTGAGGACATTCCTACTATGAGTCAGATAAGAAGGACCCTGCCCTGAGTTTCGCATACTCAAGATGCAGACTTTGTGGGTGCAGAGTGAGACCATCTGCCACGAGGCAGGCCCTGAGCCATAGTACATAATGATCGTGGTTGGCATGCCTCCGATTTTTGAAGGAGAGCAGAAATTTGATTGGGAAGCACTTGTGGACTCTCACATAGGTAATGGATGCTATTCATCAAGCACAAAAGAAGACTAAGCCTCCACATAAGTTAGTCTAAACGATCACTGGACCCCCATGTGAGTCTGCTTATATTGCACACATTTTTTTATTAAGCAATTTGGTCCCCATTGCCTCCTCGCTCCAACTGGTGATGGGGACACATAGGTGTTTTACAGGTTTTCTCCCTTGACCCCCTCTGAAGCCACAGCACACGGCTGTGTGAACATGTGGAGGCATGCTATGCACCCTGTGGTTCCAGCTCTGCCCCTTTCACCTCCTGCAACTGTTTGCCTCCCCCTCCCCACCTACGCTACCCACTGGACCTCCACCTGGTGGGGCACAACTATGGGGGGCGCCAACCCACCCTCACCACCCTCAGGAGAGGACAGCTGCCCATCAGCATGCTCGATCCTGTTCCACCCTTCCCCCCCATGCTGGCACCCTGATGACCCAAGGTCGTTCCTGAATCTGGGTCACCAGCATAGCCCGAGGTGTGGCATCCAGCGCCTCAACCCTCAGTGCCACCAGGCTGGATCATATTCCACACTTTTTATGTTCTTATTCTTTTATTTCTTAGATGCTTTCATAGCTAGAATGTGATACCGTCAGGCAGTATGTCACAACACAGTATGTCAGAAGCATGGCGCATAGGACTGCATGCCAACCAGTTCTATTAGGCAGACCAATTGATAGTGAAATAAAATGTTCATTGCAGTTTGATTTCATAAGCTCTACACATGATATTAAATATGTACTGTTCCAATATTTGTGAAATGCATCAAGTTATTAGACATAACCTTGAATACCATCCCAGGACTAGAGAGGTTAGTGCAAATATGCAGACATTTAGATCTGGAACCCATGAACTTCATTTGCAAAGAAAGGCCATTCAAAAACTCTAAGTACAGTGAATGACTGCAGTTAAACTTCTAAGGAGCAAAGGTGAAAGTCATAAAAGTTACATATTATATTTGTTCCTTCAAGGCTGTATTATGATTCAGTTTCAGGTAAGCTAATAATGTTGAGAAAAGATTTAGTCAACGACTGGGAAATTCTAATTTTCTGCACAGTGCATTATTTCTGACTCCATAGCCCATTCCCAACCTGAAGCCACAATGCCCCGCTGTGACATCAATATCCCCTGCCATGAGAATAACTGATGGCACAAGCACACCACCAGGACACCACACCAGGAATAAGCACCAAAGGGTAATGAGAACAATTTTAACAGTCCAAATACAATATCCCAGGAGAAACACTGAAATGCTGTAAAGGAGGAACATATCAAATAAGATTTCAATTTTAAATACAAAAGTCCCAGTGGGAACTTACAATCATTGCTTAGCAGAAATTGAGTTAGTCACCTGGGTGTGGTGTGAGCTCATTTCTAAGACTTAGCTCATTTCTGTGTCATTGTAAGCAGGGACACATCATGGGAAGAACCCAGATGAAAGGAAGCAGCTCGGTGCTTCAGTGAGGAATGCTGGTTACAGGCTGGTCTGAGAGAGGAGAGGTACAAATTGTTTATGCATATATTGAAGAAACAACAGGAGGTTTGAATACCTAGCCCACAACTGAATAGGATGTCAGTATCAAACGTGAAGCATGCTAGACCTCCATATTGCCAGTAGGCTGGGGGAAGCCAGGTGTAAACAATTTAGGGTGCGTGCTGTAAGGAATACATGGAATACATTTTGTAGCATAGCAATTGTTATTTCAGTGTGTTGGTGGTTACTGGCTTGCATTCAGCACATTAAATGCATGAAACATATCACAAAGTGAATATATGTAATAGTAGTAACATTTTAATTTTTAAACAGGAATCATGTCGTTAGGATGTGTAATCCTGTTTGCAAACAGTCCTGTATGAGTACCTCATTATACATAATGTAAAAATAGTAAAATTGTGCACATATACACAACAATGTAACATACAGCACATACAAAACAAGCACCGAAAAGCATAAACACTGTAAGAACAGATAATCAATGAAAACATTTACATGTGTGTATAATAGATTTCTTGATAACTTGAGAAAGTGAGTATATTCTGAAATCTCACATACTGATGAATGAAGTGAATTCCAAACTACCACAGGCCTAGAAGAAAGGGTCCTATCTCCAAATCTGTTTAGACATTTACTCTGTAAAATTTTATTCAACTGGACTGATCTGTTTAAGACCTTCCTATTTAATCCCCCATTAGAAAATAAAAGTTGAGAAATTGGATGATCAGAGGATCTTAACTTATGCAATAATAATAACCAGATTCTGTTATATCCTACTTCAAGTGACTGCCAATCAAGTCTACTCAGTAACAAACAGTGATGAGTGTAAAAAATACATTTTAAAACTTATCTAGCAATCCTATATTGAGTCTTATCAAGATGCCCTAGCAATGATTTATTTGCTACTTTATAAATCAAATTGCCATAAGTTAAGGTTGGAAGAACAATTTGTTATGCAATCCTTTTTTATATCAGATAATTTCAGAAACCCTGTAGTTCTTTTTAATACTGCCATTTTTTAATTTACTTTCCCTATTGTATTAGTTTTGTGATTTACAAAGGTAATTTCTGAGTTAAATGTAACCCCTAGGTAGCAATAACTGTCTACCATTTCCAATGAACTGTAGTTGAATTTTGAGTTTGAATCTTAAGTTTTTGCAGCTTTTTTCCCCCAACATCCTTATTAGGGGAAAAATACAACAATTTAGTCTTGTTTACATTCATAAGCAACTTTGACCTGTGAAATACCCCTCAATATTGGAGAAATCAGACAGATTTAATTGAAGTTCCTCCATGTTTCTACTTGAGGCTACTATGGCAGTATCATCTGCATACAGCCTAATGGCTGTAAGTGTTGCCTTGTTAGGTAAATCATTATTAAATATAAGAAGTAGTAGGGGTCCAAGAATGGACCCTGAGGAACACCTCAGGTTACTTTCCGTAGCCTGGAGCTTGCTCCAGCAATTTCCACAACTTGAGAACACCCTTCAAAATAGGATCTCAACCGATCTAGAGTACCTTCAGTAAATCCCATATTCTGCAGTCTAGATGCCAACAAGGGGTGGTTCACCAGGTCAAAGACCTTAGAAAGGTCCACATAAACTGCAGCCATCTCCATGCATGAAACTCAGCGAACCATTTAATAAGTTATTGAACTCCAGCAGGGCAGTGGAGGTTGAATAAACATTTTGAAAACCTGACTGATGCGAATTTATTAACATATTTATTTAAGTAATTCAACATTTGAGCATAGACCAGTCTTTCCATACATTTTGATAAAATTTAAAGCAAGGCTACAGGTCTATAAATGTTGATCTCTGATTGGTCTCCCCCCTTAAAAATAGGTTTAATCTTACCAACTTTCCAAGAAGAAGGGAAGTGACCCAGCCGAAGGCTCCAACTGAATATATAGGATTCTGTATGAGCAATAAAAGGGGCAGCTAATTTTAAAAATCTACCTTCTAGTCCAACTGGAACAACAGCTTTGTGAATGTTTATATTTAGTAATGACTTCTTTACTTCCAAAATGCTCAAATATTTAAATCTAAACGGTGGATGTTTAAGAGAGACTGTTTCCAAAAATGCTGTACTTTCATTGGTATTTGAAACAGAAGAAATGTTTTAACTTGGCAAGTCTGTGAAAAAATCATTTAACAAATTAACATTTTCCCCTAGATCATTTATTAAGTTGGCTCCCTCTCTAAGTTATAATTTGGGCTGGGATGATTTACCCCCTGGATCCATTAATTGGTTTATCATACTCCAGAATTTTTTTGGATCTGTATTACAATCTATTTTGTGTCTACATAATCTAGCTTTCACTCCCTTAATCATTTTGTTTGCTTGCATTTCTCATTTTTTTAAATACAGCCCAGTCATCTTCAGATTTTGATTTAATTGCCTTCTTCCAAATTCTATTTTTAATTCAAATTTGTTTCAATAGTTTATCATTTATCCAAGGCACTTTAGTCTGTTTAATCTTTTGTTTTACTACTGGAGCATGTTGATCACATATTTTACCAAAGGTTTTTGCAAAATAGTCAACAGTCATATCAATGCCTGGAAACAGACAATACCTATCCCACTTCTCGTTGGAAATACTGTTCAAAAATTCAACTTCAGAAAACTTACGAAAGTCCCAACCCTAAATATGGCTGGGGAAAAATATCCTAGTAGAAACTGGGATCATGACACCATAATCCAAACAGGGTTATGATCACTCAAACATGGTGGTAAGGTCCCTGAGGCTTCCATCTTAAAGGGGCACTGTCAGCTTTACCCCTCCATTTTAAGTAATCTATGTGCGGTGTGCCTTTTGGCACATGCCTAAGTAATTATCAAAGCAGAATAAGCCAATTAACTTAGAAACGCAGCACAAATACCTGAAATATAAGTTTTAAGCGAAGTTAGTCTTTTCTTCTAGTAGTCCAAAACTCCGGTGACACCCGGAAGCATAATCCCATTGAGGACGTGCACCAGGACTGAGTGCGGTCACAAAGCAGCATTTTATGCCGAGCTGACTTTAAGAACATGCTGCCCATATAAACGTGTATGTCATAAACTGCTCCTAGTAATTTAAAATTAAAACCGAGCCTTGCATGGCTCGCAATTTACTTTTTAAAACTGATGCCAAAATCCCATTTGAAAACTACTGTATATGTTGACATTTTTTGCCTACTAGCACATATAGCTGCTTTTAATGGGAAAGAAACCTTGTTCCATTGCAGCCAGCAGGAGCACCAGGTCTTCTCAAATTTTACCACAATAGTCCATACCCTTTATTGTGTCTTCTGTATTTACAAACACTGGTGACTGCAATATGAGAAACTAAGTTAAATGTGGTTCAAAGTATTTCAATGGGGGTTTCAACTTGTATGCATAACTCAGCCATTTTTTGACATTTTGACCCCACATTTTCAACATACCGTTCTGGGGACCCCACTTCATGAACAATAACATTACACATCTCCCACCTGAAAGGTGATTTCACGTTTACTAGGCAAATTCACCTTTCGGGAGGGATTTGAAAAATGTCTTTGCCCTTGTTCATTAGGTGGTTTCATAAGAGGCTATGTTAAAAATCTGGGTCAAAATATGTACAAATGGCAAATATATGTTCATTCATTGCAATTTCACTATGCATGTTCATAACTACTTTATCCCAGATTTTCAATGTAGCCTTCATATTGTCCCACCTCATGTATTTCAGAACTGTAATTTTTCAGATCCTTGCCAAAATGTGTTTTTGCACCAGTGGCATGGAATGGCACTGCAGTTGTGCAGAATGACATTTTGGAGGGGATTCAGAAATTTTCTGAACTGGGTACATGAGGTGGGGTAATAAGATGGCTGTGATGACAATTTGGTCTCTGTTGTCCTGTAAATGGAAAATGCTTCCACAGCTATAAACCTATATGCATCTATGGAGGAATGGGAGCACAGAGCCTGAAGGGCCTTGTGCTCCCACAGGCAAATAAGGATATGATTATACTGTCTCAAAAAGTAAAGAAATAAATTGAAAAAAACATTGTTAATGCTCCAGTTAGTGTTAAAGTGATAAAAGTAGGGAACTGTGGCATTTGGGTTTCCTACTGTAACACCTCACCCCCACCCCACCATGCACACACCAACAGGCATTGGAGGTGTGCCTTAGGGTCATCAGCCCTAACGCTCATCCTAGTATCCTATACTGTATCCATCTCAGCTTATTTACTTATGGAATGGAGTGGGCATTAGGGCTGATGACCCCAAAACAAACATCTGATGCCTACTGGTGTGTGCATGGTGGGTTTGGGGCGTTAGGCTTGGAAACCCTAATGCCACATTTCCCTACTTTTGTCACTTTAACTCTAACTGGAGCATTAACAAAGTTTTTTACAAACGCACACACACATATACAGTATATAGACAGATATACAGTATATATGAATTATAAATGTTGTCTCTGGTATTGGTGTCTCTATCAATATCTCCAGCATGGTTACCACAGATTGAAACCTGTGAAGCCCCAATTTACTTTTCTTATTTATGGTTTTGCTTTTATTAAAAAAAAAAATATATATATATATATATATATATATGGACAGAGAACCTCTGTGCACAAGCACTGAGGCAATGGTTACCCCAAAGGGCATTTGGCCAGGACGCCAAGCTTCAAAGAAATACAAAGTCACACAAGCATAATATGGTGTCGTGATTTGCATATGCAGCCCATGATGCTTTGCATGGTGGCATGTGTGATTTCGTATATATATATATATATATATATATATATATATATATAATGATGTTGAGCTCTTACTTACTTTCACACTTTCTTGGCTTTAGGCGGGTGGTGAGTCCAATGTTTTATCTTGTTCTCCTTTATGAGCCAGTGGCCCCTTGTGACAGGTTACCTTATCCTAGGATGCCAAGATCAGAGGTTCCATATTAGAGTCATGGGAGGAGCCAGATTTCATTATGGCTCATTAGTTATCATCTTGCTTATGTAGCACAATGGTCAAACATTATGAATGATTTTTGTATGGACTATGGCTTATCTGTTATGGTGCTTCCAGCATTTTGTTTTAGTTATATAAGTAATGTAAAAGTGAAATTATCATGTTTTCTTTAAAAAGGAGCAGATCACATGACATAGGGGGTGGATATAAAACCCTTGGTGGTTGACCTGTACACTAGATTGATGTTCAGTGCATCCTAAGCCAGGGAAAGGGAAGAACATGTTGTTCTTCATGTTCAGTTCACAGGAGGTGATGGCCTTACTTGGTAAATAGTAGCAGATATAGGATCTGCATAGCCATGCCAAGTGATCCTATCCTAAATAAGTCAGCAATAATACCTAACATGGCGACCATTATTGGGGAATACCAGACCACACAGGGGTGTAATGAGGCCTGACACCACAGGCATAGGACCTTATAGCCCCTGAAAGATCTGGTACTGCCCAATACCACACACACACACACACACACACACACACAGCTTATAATTGGTAAACACCTTTGTTTTACTGTTTTGCATTTAGTTAGTAATGAACTGGGGTACTTAGCAGGGATCCTGTTTTGAAACTTAAGTGATCGGGCTGAGGAGAGGTAGCAGTAGTTTCAGAAGCCGAGCGGAAGAAGACTGTCCAACTAAAAAGTATTGAAACTTCTTTTTTTTTTCTTTTCAGGAATAAGCATAAAAAATATAGAGAAACTAGTGAGAGACTGTTAAGAGGTATGGTACTATCCCATACAGGAAATAATCTTTTTGCACAGGAGTATGCAATTGTGAAGAATAAACTGTACAGTGCACTACAGGAAGTCTAGGGATAACTATTAGTGCAATTACAGTTGCACAGCTTAGTCCAACTCTCTTAAGCTATGCTCACTGCCACTTATATACCATAACTTCAGGTATAAAAAGAAAACTATACTGTACACCACCCTGTTGTTTTTATTTTCTTCCTTGCAGTTTCTCTTTTTACCCCTTTCTCCAATGAGCAACATCTCTCTGTTGCACATCCTAGACACAAAGCAGGAAGTTTTGCTTCATTCCTGAAGGAGGTGGTGATGAGGGCAATAAGTGTTTCTTAGCTACAAAAAAAAAAGGATGAAGTCATTATCTGGCATCACCATGGCCATCACTGGGTGCTGTCTGGGGAAAGGACCAGGGACTACCTATGAGATGAAATCATGGAGAACCTTTCACTGGCTGCCCTTGCCCAGTCATTCAGCCACACTGTGGAACTGGTGTCAAGATGGTGGAACCAGACTCACAAGGGAACTGATCTTGCATGACACCAGGAAGCTGTCTCAGCTAGTGCTATGTACACTACATGCTCATGGTTTTAGTATAAAATACAAATGCTGTTTTAATTTGACATGTGAGCAGCGAAAACATGGATACTGTGTACCAGATGTTTTTTTTTTGTCAAAAGACAGATCGGGAGAATGGATGGAGGACTGTGGTTGGATCTCAGCTTTCGCTAAGTAAGACAAAAAAATGGTGGGCATGTTAATAATCAAAATTTCACTGGCATCCTGATATTGGTAATCAGGCCAGTTGGGACTGGCACTTTTTTTTATACCTGGACTTTGTTGTCTTATAGACACCCACCTTGCCAGGGCTATCAACCAATCAGAGTCTGGATATTTCTTAGCCCATTTTCTAATAACTTTTTCTGCCTACATTTTTTTGTGTTTATTATTGTAGTTTGTTATTTTTCTAATCTGTCTTTTGTCAAGTTTAACAATCCAGTCCCCTGGGTTTTATTTATTTAGTTGTTGTTTACCAGGTAAGTGCACTAGCTATAACAATGACTATTTTCAGGCACGACCCACGAGGATACAGAACAATGAATCAAGAAAGACATGCAGATACAGGTACAATAAACATAATTTACAACAGTTTCCAAGCAGGTGTTTGCTAACAAGGAATGGTACACATATACAGTGCTCAACAGAGATTTTTTACAACAGTTTACAAACAGGTTGACAAACAAAAATAAACATTAGCTTGTCTGGAGCCATACAGTAATTAAAATCTCCCCACAGAGTACCTTGAGGAGGAAAAGACACTACAGAAAGACCATTACCAGCACTAAAAAGGGAATTGCACAGTTATTTTTTTGGGGGGGATAATAGAAGAGAAGAAGTGCAGAGCATGTAGGGAGGCAGATCAGAAGGAGGGATTAGGCTAGGAAGACAAGAGCTAGGGAGGTTTAAAACATGAACATTAGTGGGAAATTTCAAGATATGTACATAACCCTTTTTTAAAAGACGCATGGGATGTTGATTGGTGCAAGGTTAGAGGAAGGGAATTCCAGTATTTGGGGCCATGGCAGGTGAAAGCACTAGCACCTTTTGTGGTGTAGTGTCTGGGGATGAGCACAGGGGCCGGTTCAGAGAAGCGCAATCCATAGCAAGTAGTAAGGTTTTGAAAAAGGCCTGCCTTGGATTTGGGTGTTTGTAGATGGACCATATTGTCAATGATAGAGCCATAAGCATGTAGTCTTAATTCATTTGGAGGAAGCCAACCTAGGTCAGAATTGAAGAGACAGTGGTGTTTCAGTCGATGTGAGGAGGAGACATAACGACAGTTGTTGCTATAAGTAACATCGCACTTCCTAAGGGCCGATTTGCAAGCAGTGGTATATGTAGCAGCACCATAGGTAAGCGATGGTAGGAGAATGCCATGGGCAATGGCAAGCCTTGCAGAGGGAGTGAGCATGTAGCTGGTATGGTAGGCTATGAAAAGTTTGTCAAGTACTAGTTTGCAAGTTAGATTGATGTGTAAGTCGAAATTTAATGATGGGTCAAGGGTAATGCCCAGATATTTAAAAGAAGTTACTCCCCTGACTGCAAAGCCAATTAAGGAGGTGATTTAAAATTTAGGATTGGCCTGCCTGAGCTTCACATTTGATCCAAAGAACATAGCTTGGGTTTTAGAATCATTTAATACAAATTTGTGGTTAAATAGCCACTTTTGTATTTGTTGGACATCAAGAGAGAGTCATTTATTTATGTCATCAATGTTTTTTGCACTAGTATACTGCACAATGTCATCAGCATAAAGCAGGGAGGTTGTCCCATGGAGGTCAACGGAGATGTTATTTATGAAGAGAGTGAAAAGTAAGGGCCCAAGGATGAAGCCTTGTGGCACACCAATATTTATTGTGTTTTTTTCCAAGAGGGTCGAGTTGTATTTGACAATTTGAGACCTATCCGTTAGGTAGTTCCTGAACCATCTAACAACATTAGCAGAGAAACCTAGAGATGCCAAGGTGGTCAAAAGGATGAAGTGATCAACTAGGTCAAATGCCTTGGTCATGTCAATAAATACTGCACCAGTGAGGAGACCTGAGTCCATGGACATTTGCGCATCAGACATGAATTTCAGAAGGGCAGTAGTGGTGTTATGTATGGCTTTTGCGAAAGCTATGCTGGGCATTGGAGAGTAGGTCATGCTTCAGCAGGAAGTCAATTGTCTGGGAAGCTACAAGCTTCTCAAGAATCTTATTTAGGACAGACAGGATGGCAATGGGCCTGTAGTTTGAGGGATCTCTATAATCTCCTTTTTTAAAGACAGTAGTAATCCTAGCTGTTTTCCATATGTCAGGGATGTATCCCTGGCATAGGGATAGCGTGAAAATCCTGGCTAGGGGGGGCAGCGATGAAAGGGGCTGCAATCTTTAGAAGCCAGGGCTCTAGACTGTTCAAGCCAGCTGCCGAGCTGTCCATGATACGGTTTAGCAATCTGAGCACTTCACTTTTTGTGACTGATTTGAAAAAGAACTGAGGACCGCTTGCAATAGTTTGGGTGGACACACTCAGTTGGGCAGTAAAGGAGGAGGTGTAGTTGGTTAGGTCCGAGAATTTATTGTTGAAACAGTTTGCAATGGTTCTAGGGTTATTACAATGTACCCCATCAAGTGACATGTCATTAGGGGCAGATGCCAGATTAGAACCAAGGAAGAACTTAATATGTGACCAACATTTTTTTGGGGTCCCCATAGAAGTTTGTCAGTAGGTCTTTGCAGTATGAGCTCTTGGCTTTTTTAATGTCCTTTTTGCATGCATTTCATAGAGACCTGTAGCAGTTAAGGTCAGAGACAAGTCCTGACTTTTTATAGTTAAGCCAGCTTTTGTTCCTTAGCTTAAGCTTAGTTAGTAGGTCAGCTTTCAACCATCAGGTTTGTCTGTTTTGTACCCTATGGGTAATGAGTGTGCAGTGTTTATCCTGGATCACAAGGAAGTGTTTCAAGAGCAAGTCCAGGGCAGTCTGTGTATCATCAGATAAGAGAATGGGAGACCAATCAGTCAAGGCAATGTCGTGCAGGAAAGAATGAGAGTCAAAATTTGCATAGTTACGGAAAGTAATGAATTGAGGTCCTGTTTGGGTAGGTTTGCCTTTGGCCCATATACAGTACATTGGGGAGTGATCGGTGATGGCATCTGGCAGCACTCCAGAGGCGATTACATTTTCAGTGTGATTGATCATTACCCAATCTAGTAGCATGCTGGAGTGAAGGGCGTTTCTGGTAGGTTCACCTATAAGCTGGTGCAGGTTAAAACCCTGCAACTTGGTCATTAATGTGGTTTGGTTTCTGCCCAGCCAATTCATGTTTAGGTCCCCAAGTATGATGACCTCATTTCTTCTGACAAGGCAATCTATTTGTTCCAGTAATTCATCCAGCCCTACTAGCCCCTTTGTAGGGTGATTGTAGACACATACAATGTGGAGTTTTTTGGTACCAAGAGTGAGCAGGGCATGCAGGGCCTCACAGTGTGGTAGAGCAGTTGTATGAACCACAGAGACATCAAGGTGATCTTTAAAGTAGACAGCTGTTCCACCCCCTCTGTTATGCACAGCCCTGTCAAGTCTCAGAAGGTTATAATGGGGAAGGCGGCATAGAGAGTCTGGTATGGAAGGTTTTAGCCATGTCTCGGTTAGACAGATGATATCAGGCTTGAATATGGTTGTCCAAGATTCAAGCACAGCAAGATTGTGAGCAAGGCTCCTGTTATTGTGATGTGCAATGATCAGACCTTGGGTGTTGGTAATAGCATCAGGTAGAACATTGGACGGTCCAGGATTCAATTGAACATCGCCGGAGAGTAGCATAGCAAGCAGGATAAGGTACCAGAGCTTGCAGTGCAAGAATGAACCATGGGCACATAGGTGTAGATGGCATTTCTTATGAACATGGGCAGCTAAGTAGTTTCAGATCCTATTTAGCAGCACTGGGGAGGGGTCATAGCATGGAGAAGGAAGTACTAGGAGATTAGAGTAGTAGTAATCCTGGTATGCAAAGTGGGGGAGAGTTGTTTGACTGTGAAGTACCTCAGGCAGAGACAAGAGGAGTAGAGGTAGTGTGATCATAAGATACAGCAGCATCAGTGGGGTCATTTCTGGTAGTACTCTAGTGGGGCTATGACTAAGAGAAACACAGTCCAGGAAAGTTGAGAGTCAGATGGATAAAAAAGGTATAATTAGTAGGGAGTCTGGCCAAAATTTGCAAAGAGGTGTTGTGACTAGAAAGTAGGGGATAAAGCCGAGAATTAGGTGAGATGGTTATCACTGCCCTAGAACAGATAGTGACAGAAGGAGGACTTGTGAGGGAAACAGGCAGTTCGAGCAGCCTAGGTGATTTTTGGTAGTGAGTGAGTGAGTGTGGCAGGTCAGCAACTGTAGTACAAAAGAAGCAGTTGGGGTTGCTTTCACTTCTGTGATGATCTCCGCTCAGATTAGTTTGTAGAGAAGCAAATGAGAAGAGGTGAGAGGGTCATGTGGGAGGAGCTACGGCCCATTTATTGGTGGCCTGGGAGGGTGGTGGGGTGGGCAAAAAACCCCTCGTATTCCAGTAATAGAAAATCAAGCCTGTCTCATGCTACAGTTGTAGAAAACAGCCCCGATAACAGTCCCGCAACAAAACGCTGCTCTGTCAGCCCACAAAGCTGAAGGAAAAAGGTGAACCAATCTGCAGGGGAGTTCTCGGCCAGCGGACCAATCAGAGACAGCTCAGGAGTAGCCACACCAATCGGGAGAGAGCTCCAAGGGAGAACAAAGGTAGTGAGTAGCAGCGGCAAGTACCTGTGTGGTGATCCAGGCTTGGGGACCAGGCAGGTGGCCAGGAGTTGATCCAGGTCTCAGGAGTGCGGCTGGCAGGCGGTGGCCTGCAAGATGGCCATTTGACACCACCTCAGGTTGTGAGGCACCTCTTCAATGATGACTGCCTGAGGAAAAAAGGAGAAGGGAAAAATATATGAGAAAGGAGCTATAATCAGAGCAGTCTGTGAAAGGGAGGCAGGGGTCCGGGGGCAAACCGTCAGCAGGGGGTGGAGGAGGTCATTGTCAAAACAAAAGGACAGTAGTTTAGGAGAGATGGGGTGTGGGTTTCAAGAGACAAAGAAAGTAGTTAGGTAAATTACAATAGCAGAGGGTCAGAGGCCAAGAGAGGTAGAAGAGAAGGGGGGTAGGGAATGTAGTTGGACTTCACAGATAGGGAGAGGCTTTGAGTAGTACAAATGAGAGCACATTTAGAGAGAGGTAGGAGCTGGCAGGAAAGAGAGAGTTAGAGGTAGGTAGGCCAGGAGTACAGAGACAGAGTGAGAAAGTCCAGCCAATTAAGCAAATACAGCTCTTCAGCAGCAAATGTGATCAGACACAAGCCAGTCTAGCAACGTAGCAGTACAGTCTCCCATACCCTTAACTAGTGACTAGCTTGGCAGAAGAAACCTGGAGAAAGGACTGCTGTGTGACTGGACTTTTCTACTGGGACTAAAGAAGAAGAACTCTTGTACTTGGACCTTTAATTTAGGGTAAAAAAAAAACTAACAAACCAAACAAAAAAAAGTGTGTGTTTGTCTGAGTTAACTGAACTGAATGGTTATCTGAACAGTTATCTAGGTGTAAATCTCAGGTGATTGAAATGACTTAATAGCTGTGAAGTTTAAATTACTTGTAGAATGATCTAGTAAGTAGGGAGAGTGGCTTAGCTAGAAGGAAGCTACATTTAAAGACTGCCTTAGAAAGATTAAGCTAATAGCTTGGCAGAAGACACCAGGAGAAAGGACTGCTGTGTGACTGGACTTCTCTACTGGGACTATATTGCCCTCCTTCCTTCCCCTCCACCCTCCCATCCAAAGCTAGTTCTACTTTTATAGGCACAGGATTTGACTGACAACAGGAACTTCCTGTTTGGGAGCAGGAATTTGAGTGACCACAGAGCCACCAAAGACCCACCATCCTAGAAGGGCAATAGTAGCTCTCCAGACCCCTCTAGCTGCTGGAGGTCTGCCTCTGAGCAAGTAAGGGGTCTACTGAGAAATATAGGATATTCTTGTCTCAGAACAGGACAATCAGGAGCTTAAAGGGCACACAGGCAGAAAGTAAGGAGAGAGAGAAAAAAAACAGAGGAAAGAGTAAGGATTGCAAACAGTTAAGGGGCCAGAAATAAGACATGATTGGAGTGGTGCAGTGCAGTGGCTGTGGAGCAGCAGTCTTCTGGGAGACATTCGAGAGGATGCGGTGTTGTCCCATCTGCAGGCACCTCTCTGGACTGAGGGAGGAGGTTGCTCATCTCCAGGCTGAGTTGGCCAGGATTTGTGGGACCTCCTCTTCTATCCAGGGACCACCAGTGCTACTGCCATTGCCTCAGAGGTTGCCAAGAAAGAGGAGTGGTTGGACCACAGTGGGCTCAGGGAGGATGAGGTTAGTGGAACAGAGGTGCATTCCTCCAGTTGTACCTCTCCACAATTCCTATGCCATTCTGGCAAAGTGTGGTTCCTCTTTGGAGGCACCCACAGTGGAGACCAAGGAAGATGCTGGGAACCTCCACAAAGGAGACCCACAGGAGGGTGGCAGGGGACCCCGCAGGGGAAGGAAACAACTCCTGGTGGGGGACTCCATTGTTAGGAAGGTAAACTGGGGGAGGAAGGGGAGAGGTAGGTGCCTGCCTGGCGCCATGGCTTGAAGGGACAGGGAGCGAATCCTCAGGATTGCCCGAGCAGCTGCACAGGGAAGGGAGCTGGATGTCACTGTCCACCTAGGGACAAATGACCTAGCTAAGAAAGGGATTAGAGAAGTGCAGGAAGAGTTTGTGGAATTGGGGAGGGGTCTTAGACAAGTAGCATGCACAGTAACCTTCTTGGAGGTGCTGCCTATCTATGGCGTAGGAGAGGCTAGGGTGTTCTGCACCATGGGATTCAATCAGTGGTTGACAAACTGGTATGGAGCTCAGGGATTTGGCTTCATTGGGGACTGGGGGTCCACCTGGAGTGATGCAAGCCTATACTGGCATGATGGGCTGCATCTGTCCAGGAGGGGAACCAGGATCCTAGCTGATAGGTTTAAATGCTTCATTGGCAAGCATTTAAACTAGCCAAGGTGGAAGGCACTGGAAAGGAGCAGGGAAATCCTAGCCCCCCCAAACAATCACGGTATGGTAAGGGTAAACACCAACATAGAAGTGTCGATAGGAGAAGGGCAGGGTAAATGGAGAAAGTGACAAAGGCAAGAAGGACAGGGATGGGGCAAAAGGAGTAAGGGTATCAGGAAATGGAGGGTAATGACTACCAATGCCTGTAGTCTGGGCAACAAGCTCCCTGAGCTGGTGGCCTTGATGGAAGAGGGATGCCTGGATATCAGTGAGTCACAGAAACATGGTACACAGAGAACCATGACTGGGATGTTAACATACCAGGGTACATAACCTACACGGGAGACAGGCAGGGGAGAAGAGGGGGAGGAGTAGCTCTCATGTAAAGGAAGGATAAAAAGCAACTGAACAAAAAGAGTAAACAGGGAGGAATGGAGGTACTGTGGGTCACTGGAGACTGGAAGGGCACCACAATCCCACAGGGGTTGTGTACAGACCCCCATGTCAGGGGAGGGAATGGACAAGGATATGATAGAAGGCATTTTTAGAATGGCAGAGAAAGGGGAGATGCTGTTGATGGGAGACCTGAATATGCCAGATGTTAACTGGAGCACATTTGCTGCAGCCACATCCAAGAGCAGGGCCATTCTTGATGCCCTACAGGTGGCAGGCCTCAGACAGCTAGTTTCGGAACCCATTCGTGAGGAAGCAATCTTAGACCTCATACTCTCAAACGGGGACAGTGAGAGAATCTCAGATTTAGAAGTGGGTTGCAATCTGGGAACAAGTGACCATCAAACAGTGTGGTTCATGTTAAACTCAGCTACAGAGTCAAGCCATACAAAAGTGAGGGTACTGGATTTTAGGAGGGCTGACTTTGGCAAGATGGGAGAGTGCCTCAGAAAAGCACTAGCAAACAGGCTAGAAGGAGGTGTGGAGCAACAATGGGGAATCATCAAAACTGCCATCACAGAGGCAACAAGCCTTTGTGTGAAGCAAATAAACAAATCAAAATGAAAGAAAAAGCCACTATGGTTCTCAAAACAGGTGGCTGTGAAAGTCAGGAAGAAAAAGATAGCATTCTGGAAGTATAAGGAAATGCAGAAGGAGCAGGACAGAGATCTGTACCAGTTAAGGCAGAAGGAAGTGGGGAGGGAAGTCAGCATAGCAAAGACCCAAACTGAGGAAAAGATAGCCAACTCAGTTAAGAAGGGGGATAAAACCTTTTATAGGTACATCAGCGAGCGTAGAAAGACAAAGGGAGGGATAGTGAGGCTGAATAGAATGAACAGTGGGTGGGCAGAGGGACAGTGAAAAAGCAGGGATACTGAATGAATATTTCTGCTCAGTATTCACAAAAGAGGAGGGGGAAGTGCCTAATCCAATTAACAGAAGCACTCTTGATAGGGGGGTCGATCCCAGTCCTTTCACGGAAGAAAGGGTTCTGCAAGAACTCCTAAAATCGAAGGTGGACAAAGCAATGAGTCCTGATGGAATTCACCCCAGAATTCTAAAAGAATTAAGGGAGGAACTAGTGAAACCACTGACTACTCTTTTTAATAAATCATGGGAGGATGGTGTGGTACCCAAGGACTGGAGGAAGGTGGATGTGATTCCCTTCACAAAGTGGGACCAAGACAGAGGCAGGAAACTACAGACCTGTCAGTCTGACCTCTGTGGTAGGGAAAGTGATGGAGTCACTCTGAAGGAAAGAATAGTTGAGTACCTAGAGGCCAGTGGAGCACAGGACCCAAGGCAGCATGGGTTCACAGTGGGAAGGTCATGTCAGACAGATCTAATAGATTTCTTTGACTGGGTGACCAAAGTAGTAGACCAGGAGGGGCTGTGGACATGCCTACATAGACTTTAGCAAGGCATTTGACACAGTCCACACAAAGATTAATAGCCAAATTAACCAGCCTGGGAGTGGGTCCCAGGGTGGCAGCCTGGAAAAACATTGGCTGCTCAACAGGACACAGAAGGTAATTGTAAATGGAGTCCACTCTGAAGAAAGAGGGTTACTAGTGGGGTACTGCAGGGTTCAGTATTGGGTCCAGTCCTTTTAATGTCTTCATCAGTGACATTGCAGAGGGACTGGTAGGAAAAATATACCTTTTGCAGATGACACAAAGATCTACAACAGGGTTGATACACAGGAGGCATGGAAAGGATGAGAAGGGACTTGGCAAGGTTGGAGGAATGGTCAGAAGTATGGCAGCTAAGATTCAATGCAAAGAAGTACAAAATAATGCACCTGGGAAACAAGAACCCAGGGGAAGAATACACAATGGGGGGAGGTAGTAACAACAACAAAAAAGGAAAGGGAGCTGGGGTAATCATATCAGATGACCTTAAGGTTAATAAGCAATGTGAGAAGGCAGTAGGGAGGGCTGGGGGTATACTGGGATGCATAGGAAGAGGCATCAGCAGCAAAAACAGGAAGTTGTTATCCTCTGTACAGACAGTTGGTGAGACCCAATCTGGAGTACTGTGTCCAGTTCTGGAGACCACATCTCTGCAAGGACATAGACAGGATAGAGGCAGTCCAGAGGTGGGCAACTAAAATGGTGCAGGGTCTGCAAAGAGAAGCCGTATGAGGAAAGACTAAAGGAGCTTAATATGTATACCCTTGAGGAAAGAAGGAGGGGGGACATGATAGAAACTTTTAAGTACCTCAGTGGAATCAACAAAGTCCAAGAGGGTAGCATCTTTCAGAAAAAGAGACGTACAAGAACAAGGGGACACAATTTAAAGATAGAAGGGGGGCAGTTCAAGGGCAATGTGAGGAAGTATTATTTCACAGAGAGGGTAGTGGATGCATGGAACATCCTTCCTGAGGAGGTTGCGGGGTCTAAAACTGTGGGAGAATTCAAGAATGTATGGGACAGACATAAGGCAATTCTTGTGGGGGGTAGGAAGAAATAGGCTGTTGGTTAACTAGGATCTGCGGCCTATCCTGTAGGTAGGGAAATGGGCAGACTTGATGGGCCAAGCGGTCCTTATCTGCTGTCAAAGTCTATGTTTCAATGTTTCTAAGTAACATACAAAAAACATTGTATTCTAGTTATAGAAAATCAGGCCTGTCTCTTGCTACAGGTGTAGAAAACAGCCGTGATAACAGTCCCGCAACAAAGCGCTGCTCTGTCAGCCCACAAAGCCAAAGGAAAAAGGTGCACCAATCAGCAGGGGAGTCCTCGGCCAGTGGATCAATCAGAGAAAGCTCAGGAGTAGCCGCACCAATCGGGAGATAGCCCCAAGGGAGAACGAAGGTAGCGAGTAGCAGAGGCAAGTATCTGTGTGGTGATCCAGGCTAGGGGACCAGGCAGGTGGCCAGGAGTCGATCCAGGTCTTGGGAGTGCGGCAGCAGGCAGCGGCCGGCATGACGGCTGTTCGGCACTGCCTCAGGTTGTGGGGTGCCTTTTCAGTGATGACTGCCTGTGTGGTGATCCAGGCTAGGGGACCAGACAGGCAGCCAGGGGTGATCGAGTTTCGGGAGTCTGGCGGGTGGGCGGCTGCCAGATGGGATTAAACCGCCTTACTCAGGTTGTAGAGGCGCCTCTTCAGCAATGACTACCTGTGTGGCAATCGGGCTGAGAGAACCAGGCAGGCAGCCAGGAGTCAATCCAGGTCTGGGAGTGTGGCTGGTGGGCGGCGGCCGGCGAGATGGCCGTTCAGCACCACCTCAGGTTGTGGGGCACCTCTTCAGGGTTACTAGAATCCCATCAGTGCCAGTGCTAGTTAGGAAAGGCAGCTGCCGAATAACTAGTTAAATGGGGTTTTCACCTACTCACTCTCTTGATTACTTGCTCTCTGCTGAGATACATAGAAACATAGAATTTGATGGCAGATAAGACCTCTTGGCCCCCCCAGTCTTCCCATTTCTCTACCAGATGGATAAGCTGCAGATTCTAGTTAATCAACAGCTTACTTCCTCTTACCCACCAATAGAATTGTTTTAAGTCTGTCCCATGCATTCTTGAATTCTCCCACTGTTTCTGACTCCACAACCTCCTCAGGAAGGCTGTTCCATGCATCCACAACCTCTCTGTGAAAAAATTCTTTCTAACATTACCTCTGAGCTGTCACCCCTCTATCTTCAAATTGTGCCCCCTTGTTCTTGCACATGTCTTTTTCTGAAAGATACTACCCTCTTGTACTTTGTTATACTTGAAAGTTTCTATCATGTCCCACCTCCCCCTCCTTTCCTCAAGGGTATACATATTAAGCTGCTTTAGTCTCTCCTTGTATGTCTTCTGGTGCAAACCCTGCACCATTTTGGTTGCCCTCCTCTGAACAGCCTCCACTCTGTCAATGTCTTTGCAGAGATGGGGTCTCCAGAATTGCATGCAGTACTCTAGATGGGGTCTCACCAACTGTCTGTACAGAGGAATAACAACTTCCTGCTTTCTACTGCTGATGCCTCTTCCTATGCATCCCAGTATACCCCATCCCTCCTTACTGCCTTCTCACATTACTTGCCCGCCTTCAGGTCATCTGATATAATTACTCCTAGGTCTTTTTTGATTTTTGTTGTTGTTATTATCTCACCCCCCATTGTGTACTCTTACCCTGGGTTTTTATTTCCTAGATGCATTACCTTGCACTTCTTTGCATTGAATCTGAACTGCCATATATTTGACCATTCCTCCAACCTTGCAAAGTCCCTTTTCATCCTTTCCACCCCCACCTTGTGTATCAACCCTGTTGCAGATCTTTGTGTCATCGGCAAAGGGACATACTTTTCCTTCCAGGTGCTCTCCAATGTCACCTATAAAGACATTAAAGAGGACCGGTCCCAGTACCGAGCCCTGTGGTACCCACCTAGTTATCCTCCTTTCTTTACTGTGACTCCGTTTACTATTACTCTATGCGTCCTGTTGTCCAGCCAGTTTTTTATCCAGGCTACCACCTTAGGACCCATTCCAAGGCTGGCTAACTTGTATATTAATCTTTTGTATGAGACTGTGTCAAATGCCTTGCTAAAGTCTAGGTAGGCCATGTCCACAGCCCCTCCCTGGTCTACTACCTTGGTCACCCAGTCAAAGAAATCTATTAGGTTCATCTGACATGACCTTCCTGCTGTGAAACCATGCTGCCTTGGGTCCTGTGCCCCACTGGTCTCTAGGTACTCAACAATTCTTCCCTTCAGAAGTGATTCCATAATTTTCCCTACCACTAAGGTCAAACTAACTGCTCTATAGTTTTATGCCTCTGCCCTGCTCCCACTTTTGTGAAGTGGAATCACATCTGCCCTCCTCCAGTCCTCAGGTACCACCCTATGCTCCCATGATTTGTTAAAGAGAGTAGTCAGTGGCATTACTAGCTCTAATCTTAGTTCTTTAGAATTCTGGGGTGAATCCCATCAGGCCCCATTGCTTTGTTGTCCCTCAGTTTCAAGAGTTCTTTCAAAACCCTTTCTTCTGTGAATGGACCGGTATTGACCCCCCCACTCAGAGTGTGTCTCTTGTTTAGTTTAGGTATCTCCCCCTCTTCTTCCATTGAGAATACTGAGCAGAAATATTCGTTTATTATCCCTGCTTTTTCACTGTCACCCTCTGCCCACATTCCCTCCCCTTTATTAACTCTCTGTATCCCTCCCTTGGTGTTTCTTCACTCCCTAATGTACCTATAAAAGGTTTTACCTCCCTTCTTAACATAGTTGGTTATCTTTTCCTCAGTTTGTGCCTTTGCTATTCTGACTGCCTTCCCTGCCTCCTTCTGTTTTAACTGATAAAGTTCTTTGTCCTACTCCTTCTGTGTTTCCTTATATTTCCTGAATCCTATCCTTTTCTCCTTAACCTTCCCTTCCACCTCTTTTGAGAACCATAGTGTTTTTTTCCTTCATTTTGTTTTGTTGATTTGCTTAACACAAAGGCTTGTTGCCTCTGTGATAGCTGTTTTGATTATTCCCCATTGTTCCTCCACCCCTCCTTCTTGCCCATTTACGAATGCTTTTCTCAGGCACTCTCTCAATTTCCCAAAGTCAGCCCTCCAAAAGTCCAGTACTCTTGTTTTTGTATGGTTTGACTCTATGGCTGTGTTTATTGTGAACCACACTGTTTGGTGGTCACTTGTTCCCAGATGGTTACCCACTTCTAAATATAAGATCCTTTCTCCTTCCCCATTTGAGAGTACCAGGTCTAAGATTGCTCCTTCCTGAGTGGGTTCCAACAATAGCTGTCTGAGGCATGCCCCTTGTAGGGTATCCAGAATGACTCTGCTCTTGGATGTGCCTGCAGCAAAGGTACTCCAGTTAACATCTGGCATATTCAGGTCCCCCATCAACAATATTTCTCCCTTTTCTGCCATTTTAAGGATGACTTCTATCATTTCCTTGTCCATTTCCTCCTCCTGAGATGGGGGTCTGTACACAACGCCCATGCGGATTGTGGTGCCATTTCCTGTCTCCAGGGTGACCCATAGTGACTCATCAACTTCCTGTTTGAGATGAGATGAGATTAGATGAGATGAGAGAGATGAGGTCATTTAGAACTCTCGCAGCAGAATAAGCCATAGCAGTTGGCTGAGAGTGGGGAGTTTTAGAATCTTGAGTCAGTCTGTCAGTAGCAGTCGGTAGTAGTAGTGTGGTGTCAACAGTTGAAGTGTGAGGAATGAGAGCTGTGGTGGGTTCCGAGAGGAGAGCATAGTTTCTCACTGTAGTCCTGAAAGTTTTCAGCTTGCCAAGAGAAGTGGTGGAAACTGTTGTCTACAGCAGGATCTCTTGACTTTCATCCCCAGAGGGATCAAAAGGACTGCTAGAGAATGGATCCTAGGAACAATCCCTTATTTTAATCCAGGACAATTTGAAGCTGCCTGTACTGTTCTAACTGTGAGTAAATCTGACTTTGTACTTCCTGACGAAAGTACCTGTATTTTGGTGTTTCTCTGGTTAAAAGGGAAAGGTACACCAGATCTCTTCTGACGTTGAAACTTTTCTCAGTGTAAAGTTGGCTGGCAATTATGGGATCCAGAGGCAGATTGTTCACATTGTTCAGGACTTTCATTTCTTATACTCCCAGAGTAGTGTTTTCTTGAATGCTGGATGCAAAAGTTCATTCAAAGATGCATTTACCTAAGTGTTTTCAAGAAGTTTTTAGGTATAACTCTGAAAGAATGGCTGGGTCTGAATTTGGAAGCAAAGGGTGGGCAGCCCCCTTCCCCCCATCTGGAGTAACCAGTTCAGCACTACAGATTCCATAAGGGTGTCTGGTTATTTTGGGCATGGTGGCCAATGTCTGAAGAGAAGTCTACCCCTGGAGTGGGTTATGCTAGTTATGAGCTCCTGTGTGCTCCATTGTGGCCACTGGCAACTTGAAGAAGTTTTAAAGTCCTATGCCATATGGGAAATGTGTGCTCAGTTGTGGCCAGCACCACTAGAAGAAATGTTCAGTTGTGCAAATGCCACTGAAGAGAATTCAATGTTCTATGATATATGGGAATACATAGATTTTCTGTCAGATACAGTCATTTTGTTGTTCTGCGAATTCCTTGTGCCATGATGTGGCACCCTTGGGGGTCCACCCTTGCTTTAGAGAACATCTTTTGGAATAAAGTCACTCTAATCCCCAGCCTGGTTTGGACTTTCATGTTACTGCTTCCTGTGTGGAGTTACGGGTTACCCCTCCAGAAGTCTAGGTCTAGCACAGCCCTAGCAAAAAGTTCTCTCTTCAGAACCTGGGTTATTGGTCATAAGTATTGCGTTTTTACAGCCCCACCCGTTTGTTTGACCTCTAGAAGTAATGAGCCTGGTATACATTCCCAAAGCTAAGGATGGTACCATTTCTGAAGTAGTTTGTGCCCAGTCAAGGGTACCAGGGTAGGTAACTGTGTAAAGCAGCGGGGGGGGGTCCAAGAAATGGGGCTTGTTCAGGATGTTTAAATTGTGGGAGAACTGCAAAAAATGTGGACTCATCTGATGTTGCTTAATTTGGGGAGAGAACCAGAAATTTTTGTTCAGAGTATGTCTAGCATCTTTTTGTCTGGTAGCAATGTAGCCCAAGCAGAAAGGAAGCTTTCGACAAGAGGATTTTGCCCAGTAAATTGCCATCTAAATGTACTGCTTGTGTGCCTTCTAGCACAGTAAAGAACAGAGTGCTGTTGTGTGTTTTCATTTGTCATAATGAACAGCAAAGCATTGAAGTGTGTGTCCTAGTTTCTGCATCAGAAAACGCTTACAGAACTTTTAAATTGCAATTTTCAAATGCCAAAAGTAGTGTGGACTTTAAGGGACAGACACAAATATGTGCCCTGAAAGTTTAATGTGCTTTGTGTGTAAACTGAGAGAGCTGCTAGAGAAATTGTCCAGAAACTGTACTAAAAATGGTCAGTACACTAATCCCACCACTGAAATTGCAGCCCAAAAAAATAATAAATAAGCTCCAGTTTGCAGTTTAAATTTGCTCCTGCTCAATTTTCGCCATGAAGGAAGAGCAAGTGAGGACAGAGAGAGGCTCATTTGAATTTCGTCAAGTGATTGGTGTGACTGCATCCAGTCCTGCCCCCTGGCCAGCGTCTGTGCACTGCAGAGTGTTTGAGGAGGAGAGAGTGAGTGGTGTGCAAGCGGGTCTGACCAGGATCAACCATCAAGGGGCTTGTAAACATTTTAAACTGCAGTTAATATATTATTACTGTGGAATTTCAGGCTTACCATTGTCCAACTGACTGGAAAGTGAGTGAGGCATCTGTGGCTATAATCAGCGGGACCACCAGCCCGTTTCACTCCAGAGGTTTTCCCAGGATTGGCACCAGGCTGAAAACTTCCATCAGAAGAAGCCATCTACTGAATTCAGTGAGTAAAACTAGTTAACTGTGCAAACAAACTGTGTATGATTATCAAACCAGCTAAATCTGTATGCAAGTAGTGTGATTTGTTTCACTGACAGCTCACTTGGCGGGCCAGCCGTGGAGGAGAGAGGAGAGCTGTGCCAGTCTGCCACTGCTGGGACATAGGATGGGGGTGGGAGCAGGGTTGTGGCAGGGACACCTGGCAGCTGGGAAGGCTGGGTGATGGGGGGGCACTGGATCACCAGGGATTTATTGGAACTGGGGATCAGGAGGAGGTTTAATTACAAAAAACACACTAGAGCACCAGAGATTTTTTTGGGGCAGGAGAAGGAGGTATGGAGGGATGTGTGTGTGGGGGGGTATTACTGTACATTTCCGTGGTGGGCGGGATATTACCAGGTGGAGGTGAGGGACCACTAGCCACTATGGATAATTATTTACATGTGGGACATGTGGGGGGAGGGACCGCTAGCCACCAGGGATTTTTCTATACATGTGGGACAGGTGGGGGGAGGGATTGCTAGCCACCTGGGATTTAATTATACCCACGTAAGGTGAAATTTCCCCCACAGACAGAAGGTGACATTTCGCTATGTGAAATGGGCGGAATTTCACGGATTACTCTGCAAAGTGAATTCCACCTTCTTCACCCACCACTACTTACACGGCGCATAGGCATTTGTGAATAGGGCCCAATATGTGGGATGATTTTAGTACTGAAATTACTGAAGAACAGATAAACTCCTCAGAGGCGTATTTATTATTTCTTGGGAATGTGAATGCCAGAATGGGTTATTTTGATTGTCTCTGGAATGAGATTTTACTAAATTTGAGATTTCCCGTAGCTTCCAAGTTTTTTTTTCCCCCAATTGTTTAACCAGGTGAGACACACTAAGCTGAAAGCTTGTTTATAGGTGCAACCTGGGAGTACAGGGAAGTTAAGTGACTTTCTCAGGGTCACACAGTATATGCAAGTGGGGGCTGTGGGATTCAAACCCACGGCTCCAGATTTGCAGCTCAGAGCCTTAAACCTCTGCTCTATACTGCCTACCAAGGTTGAACAGGGATAACAAGTTAAACCATAATGGACAATGTTTAATAGATTTAATGAAAAACAATCAATTATATCCTCTGAATGGTAGAATTAAAGGAGACATTAACAGTTCTGCAACATATGTATCATCACAGGGAGCATCAGACTTAGATCTAGCTGTTTGCAATGACTTCCTGAACTTTCTGGCCTGAGCTCTTAATTCTTACTAGTGTGAAAGTGATAATTTCCCTCTTTTCCTAAAAACTGATAATTTTCAAAAGCAGTTCCAAGTTATAGAGTCCACAATAGATTTTTCAAAAATAGGTGGACACCAATGTTAGAAGTAAAGTATTTAACTTCTTATTGGTTTGATCTTCAAACCTTAATGAGGATGTACCTTTTAAGAAAATTGTTTTAAAATTGGATGAGTTTTTGGCAGAAATAAAATGTCTTACATGTAGAAAAGCATTATAATAGTATGACGCAGAAGAATAAGGACTGGTTTGATCCTGAATGTAAAAAGAGGTTTATGTCAGACTGGTCAAAAAATTAAATGATAAGGAATCTTATCAAAAGCTTAAAGTAGATAGGAATCAATATAAAACCTTTATAGAGAATGAAAAAGAGATTGCTATAGGGCAGAGTGGTCTCATGTTAACAGCAATCATAGAAAAGGACCAACAATCTTTTTGGGCCTTAGTTGCCAAGGGGTTTCATGAGTAAGCCTGAACACAACATTTGTTTGGATATCCTTCATGAGCCATCAGTTGATAAGGATTCTGATACAAAAGATACGAATTGTTCACTTTCAACTTTTGAGTCAATAAATATTCAGGACATTGTATAAGCACTTTACATGTTAAAATTAAATAAAGCTCTGAGGCCTAATAAATTCCTGGTTGAAGTCTATCGCTGTATGGAAGATGCCTGGGCAATAAATCTAACAACTTTTTATGTTGATTGCGCACATGCGCAAGAAACATGTTGCGTCAGCTTTCTCCACAAGCAGGTTGTGGAGGCGTGGCACTGTTGTGCCCAATGCCCCCACAGCCTGCAAAGGCTTGTCCCCCGTCCCCCAATGCCATGGCACACTGCTGCTGACACTAGTTCAGCAAGTGTGCCACAACTTTCTAAAAAATCAGCCGCTGCAATCAGTGGCCACCTCATCATTGCAGCGTCAGCCATCCGCTGCAATGAGGGAGCGACCCGTCATTGCAGGGCGGGATGTAGGATGTCTGATATTGTTTGTGAACATGGCGGTGCCTTGCCACCGTATTCACAAACAATATCTACCACCCCCATGTTTATTTGCCAACGGGGGAGCTCACTCTCCGTTGGCATACTGTAACCCCCCATTTTGTCTGCAGGCAGGTGCCCAATCCTGTTGGCAGAAAAATCTCCCTTTCTGTTGTTTGCCGATGGGTTGCCCCAATCCCGTCGGCAGAAACCATCCCCTTTTGTTGTTTGCCGATGGGGTGCCCAATCCCTATCGGCTATAGCTGCCCAGCAAGACTCCGGTGGCATGACATGCCCTGGAAAGTTAAAACGGTTCCATGACGTACGTTTGTTTTTTCCTGAAAAAGGAAGCGGTCCTCGTAGTCTCCAGGACCCCCTCCCACAACCCGCACCCACCAACTGCACACCCTGCCTCCCACACCCCCCCTCACCCCATACTTACCTCCAGAGCTTGGCGCGATGATCTTCTCTGGACCAGAAACATGTCTGCACTCTTCAAAGCCGACCGCAAACTGAGGACATGCCAGTAAGCTGTATAATGTAATGAATAGGGGTTTTTCAACTTTAGTGCATGTGTCGGGCATTTTTGGGAATTTTTTCACCAAATTTTCAACATGGGGTTTTTGGGAATCCTGGTGAATTCTTGAACTGTCATGGCGTTAATCGGAACCAAAAGGTGGTTTCACGGTCACTGTGTGGAATCACCCTTCTGGGCCGATTAACAAAACAACAGTGCCAGTGTTCATAAGGAGGGATCTCAAAAAGCCTATGTTGCAAATTTGGTGGAAAAAATCCAAAAAATGACTGTTTTTCGAGCATGCATTACGCAGTTGCTGCGTATGCTCGTAACTTTGTAAATTTACAATATTTTTACACCAGATTTTCATCACTTGCATTTTGTCACTCCTCCTTGTGAGCAGTACAGCTGTCATTGTTCACATCCTGGCTGAAATGTGTTTTCGCACTTCCGGCGCAGAATAGTGCGGTCACTGTGGGAAATCAGTGTTCAGGACAGATTAAGAAAATGACAGTGACACTGTTCATGAGTAGAGGTCCTAAAATGCCTATGTTGAAAATTTGGTAATGATACTCCATAAAATGACTGTGTTAAGAGCGTGCGTTGTGCAGTTGGCACGCACGCTCGTAGCTTCACAAATTTATAATATTTTCACACCAGATTTTCAACTTTGCCAGTTTCCAAGACCTACTTATGAACAGTGCAGCCATCATGTTTCCCATCCTGGCCGAAATGTGTTTTCGCACTTCTGGCACAGAATAGAGCGGTTGCTGTGGGAAATCACTATTCAGGACAGATTAAGAAAATGACAATGATACTGTTCATGAGCAGAGGTCCTAAAATGCATATGTTGAAAATTTGGTGATGATAGCCCATCAATTGACTGTGTTACAAGTGTGCATTGCGCACTTTTCACGCACCCTTGTAACTTCGCAGATTTGTAATATTGTCACACCAGATTTTCAATGGTGCCATTTTTCCACACCTCTTTATAAGCACTTCAGCTGTCATTTATCACATCCTGACCGAAATGTGTTTTCACAGTTCTGGCGCAGAATAACGTGGTCACTGTGGGAAGTCAGTGTTCGGGACAGATTAAGAAAATTACAGTGGCACTGTTCATGAGCAGAGGTCCTAAAATCCCTATTTTGAAAATTTGGTGACAAAACTCCGTAACATGACTGTGTTACAAGCATGCATTGAACTGTTTCCACGCACCCTTGTAACCTCGCAAATTTGTAATACTGTCATACCACATTTTCAACAGTGGCATTTTTTCACAACTCCCTATGAACACTACAGCTGTCATTTTTCACATCCTGGCTAAAATATGTTTTTGCACTCCTGTCGGACAATAGCATAGTCACTCTGGGAAATCAGTGTTTGGGACAGATTAAGATTGACCGAGTGACAGGGGAAGTTACTGAGCTCAACTGAGCTCTGTCAGGACTGCTGCAGATTTGTTTGTGGACAGACAAAGCCCCAACACAAGAGCCCAGTACAAAAGAGCAGCCTGCAGCACTGGGAGAAACAGAATGAGTGAGGGAGGGGGAGTGAGCAAACTCACCAAAGTGCTGTCAGGACTGCTGCGGGTTTCTTTGTGGGCAGAAAAAGGCGTCAATATAGGCAGAGGCCCAGTACAAAAAGCCAGCATGCAGCGGTGGAAGAAACGGTACGAGCGAGTGAGACATGGGGACTTAGTGAGCACAATGGAGCTCTATCAGGACTGCTGGGATTTCTTTGTGGGCAGAAAAAGGCACCAATGCAGGCAGGAGCCCCGTACAAAAGGGCAGCTTGCATCGCCAGGACAAACAGAATGAGCGATGAGAGGGGGAGACTGAGTGACCTCAATGGAGCTCTGTCAGGACAGCTGCAGATTTCTTTGTGGATAGACAAAGGTGCCAAAGCAGCCAGGAGCCCATACAAAAGCGCAGTCTGCGGCGCCAAGAGAAACAGAATGAGCGAGTGACAGAGCGGTAGTGAGTGACCTCAATAGAGCTCTAGTGTGACTGCTGCAGATTTCTTTGTGGGCAGAAAATGCAGCAATGCAGGCAGGAGCCCAGTACAAAAGGCCAGCTTGCACTGCTGGCAGAAACAGAATGTGAGAGTGACAGAGGGGGAGTGAGCGAGCTCAGTGGAGCTGTGTTGGGACTGCATCAGATTTCTTTCTGGCCAGAAAAAGCTGCCAATGCAGGCAGGAGCCCAGTACAAAAGGGCAGCCTGCAGCACCAGGAGACACAGAATGAGCGAGTGAGGGAGGCGGAGTCAGTGAGCTCAACGGGGCTCTGTTGGGACTACTGCAGATTTGTTTGTGGGCAGAAAAAGGCAGCAATGCATGCAGGGGCCCAGTACAAAAGGGCAGCCTGCAGTGGCAGGAAAATCAGAATGAGTGAGTGATTGAGCTCAACAGAGCTGCATTGTAACTGCTGCAAATTTCTTTGTGGGCATAAGAAGGCAGCAACGCAGGCAGGAGCCCAGTAGAAAAGGGCAGCCTGCAGCACTGGCAGAACAGAATGAGTGAGTGAGAGAAGGGCAGTGAGCGAGCTCAACGCAGCTTTGTCGGGACTGCTGCAGATTTCTTTGTGGGCAGAAAAAGGTGCCAACAGAGGCAGGAGCCCAGTACAAAAGGGCAGCCTGCAGCGCCAGGAGAAACAGAATGAGCGAGTGAGACAGGGGGAGTGAGCCACCTCAATGGAGCTCTGTCGGGACAGCTGCATATTTCTTCCTCAGCAGAACAAGGTGCCAATGCAGGCAGCAGCCCAGTACAAAAGAGCAACCTGCAGCACCGGGACAAACAGACTGAGCCAGTGACAGAGGACCACTGAACGAGTACAACAGACCAACACAATCAACATTCGGCATTGACAAATGCTTGTTTTTAATAGATGTATCCTGAAGAATTTTATTCCTAAGTCATTGTGGAAAGGATCTGAAATTGTCCCAGTCTTTATGAAAGGGAATAGATACAACCCAGAAATGTATAGACATATCAGTTTGATAGACATTTTAGCTAAATGTTTTTTTTTTCTAGAGTCCTATTAGAGAGATTAAAACTACAACTTAAAAGGCCGAGAGATATCTCACTATTACAGGCTGACTATAGGGAAAATATTCCACCCTCAATAATTGTTTTATTCTTCAGCATGAGCTAGAAAAGTATGTGAAGTTAAGAGGCCAAAACTTATATGTGGCCTTTATTGACATTAGTGCAGACTTCAATTTAATTAACAAAAATATGTTATGGAACACTATGAGAGATATTATTAGAAATCTAAATACAGATACTTGGGTGCAAGTAAGAGCTGGAATGAGGGGCCAACTATTTTTTTTATCATTTAACACTTTTTTGCCCCCGGACAGCCCCCATCTGACCGACTCCCCCAGCCCCATAGCCTGAAATTATCTGGGCTTACCTTATACCCGGCTCAGGAGGGAAGCCTTGCGGGAGTCAGTTGCCATCCTGTCACTGGCAATTTTACCCGATTTTTGCACCCAGGGGCCCCAGGAGTGGGACGCTTGCATGTGGAGGCATGCATTAGTCACATGGACCCAATAATGGCCCCTTTCTTCCCACTCCAGGCCTAATGCCTGGCTCCTCCTGGCCCGTGCTGTCACCAGCCTCCACTAGGTGGCAGTCATCAGCCGGAGGAAGCCATTACCCCACCCCGGAGAGGATAGCTTGCCTGTCGGCAGCTCCATCTAGCTCCATCCCCCCATTGCCAACCTCCGACAGCCTGGGCTTGTTCCCAAACCCAAGTCACCATCATGCTGCGAGGTAAGGCATCTAGTACCTCAGCCCACAGCACCACCGGGCCAGCCAGGGGCCAACTCTTTGACACCTTCCCCACTAATATGGGTATCAGTCAAGGTTGTGTCCTTGCCCATATACTTTGTTTTCTATTTAAATAAATAAGCAGCTCCTAGCTATAGAAGCTCTTCCCTTTGATTCACCCAAAAGAGGCTGCAGACTATGTCCAGCAATAGCTTATGAGGATGATTTAGTACTTCTTTCACTGTCCTGTAGTGGTCTGTGAAACAAAAACTTGACTTATTAAATGCTTATTCAAAAAGGCTTGCATTAAAGATTAGTACTAAGAAAAGTAAGATAGTTGCATTTGGAGTCTTTAGATGTAACTACCAGTGGATGTCAGATTCTATGCCAGTTGAGATAGTTAAATCATACTGTTATTTGGGACAGATTTTCTCATAGAATTTGTCTTGGAAATGCCAATATGACAGTTCTGTGACAAAAGCCAAATCTTCAATAGCTGGCTTAAAAAGACCTAACTATTTATATGGGGGTCATACACTTAAACAATTGCTTATAGCCATACAGGCAAAATACAATATCCAAATATTGTATGGGGCTAAGATATGGGCCATGTCTCCTCTAGAGTCCTTGGAAAAAACTGTTATGCGAGTTTTGTGTGCATCTCTGGTATTCAACACATCGACTCCTAGTTGTTTTGTAAGAGCTGAACTGGGATTAAATAATTTACAAGTTTTAGTGGATGTAAAATAATTAACTTTGGGAATAGATTAATTAGAATTCAGGATGATAGATTAGTGAAACAATGTTTAAATGTGAAAGTTCATTGGAATACCCTGGGTTCCAAACCTTCAGCTTGGTTGAAGTACATATTAAATTTACTCTTGATTTATGGACTGGATACACTTTCAAGATATGTTAATAATAATGTCACCTTAATTTAAAAATACAAAGCCTATATTTTTTTTCAAATATCTGTCCATCTTTATGGCTAGTCACATTCAGGTCATTTTACATTCTGTACATGCCAAATGGTATAGCACTAATGAGTGCTCGCTTAAGTATAGATATTACCTGGAAATATTAGATGATCCTCATATTTGAAAAACATACACAAAATATAAATTAGGGTATTTTGAGTCCAAAATGATGAATGTCAGATATAATAAATCATTTAAGCCTCACAAATTATGTTGCAGTAATAATAATGCTAAAGAAGATTTGATGCACATTATGTTTCATTGTCCATGGTATAACAAAGAAATAATTTTTGGATTAAACTAATAATAGATTCACTTCAAGATACTGATTAAAATACAATGTTAAGAATATTGTTCACTGTCGAGGAAGACTTCATAATTACAAGAGTTGCCCACTACTTAGTAAAGTAGTAAATATACAAACAATTAGGAACAGGATGATTTTGAAATATGGAAATCATAAATTAAATTTAGCTAAGAAGTAATGTATTCATTTTAATTTATAAATTTTAACTATTGTAAGATCATGGCCTGTATCTGATATGAATGTCTGTCCTATGATTTTAGTATGATTTAAAATTGTAATGATCTCTTTTATATAATTGAACAATAAAGAAATACCACCTGTGGGCTAAGCAGAGCAGCACTAATATCCAGACTGTTGCTATATACAGTCATATCCAAGGAGGATTATTGACCCCGAGTCTGAAAGGGTCCTGGATGGCAACCACATGGAACTCAAGCCATCCATTGCCATCACTAGCAGAGGAGACGGATGAAGAAATGACAAGTTTATATCTAGGCTGGAGCAGTCCAGCCACCAGAACAGAGCGGTGGAGTGGAGAGGTGATCTCTATAATAATCCAGCTTCTCTGAATGGTGAGCCTGCTGGGAACAGAGGAACCATTGTGGAATCTTCATTTGTAACCATGCCAGAGGGACAGTTAGCACTGCAGCAACCATGAGGCCTTTTAATCTGAGGAGACATCTGACTGAGACATAATCAATGGACAAGACCAGCTGACCCAAGGCAATCAATGTCATATCACAGAGGGAAGAAAAACTCAAACCAGTATCCAGAATCACTCTAATGTATTACAGATGCTGTTGTGGCGTGAGGACTCACTCTGGCTCATTCACCAAAATGCCCAACTATTCAAAGCGCTGCTTGGTGCTGAACAGGGTATACACTATTGCCACTCTTGATGGGGCTTTTAGATGCCAATCTTTGATGTGCAGGGAAACATAGAGGCTTTCCTGCTGGAGGTCAGCTGCAACAACTGCAAACCATTTGGTAAAGACACATGGTGCTATGTACAAGCCAAAAAGCAAGCCTCAAAACTGATAGTGCAAGCCCTGAAGCATGAACTACAGGTATTTCATGTTGAATTTGCAGATTCTGATATGGCAGTAAGCATCCTTCATATCTAGGGCTCACATCTACTACCCTTGCAGGAGCAAGAAGGGAAGTGACTGCAGAGAACCTTCTGAATCATTTGCTTTTGATAAACAGTTTGAGGCATTGAAAGTCTAGAATGGGCCATAAATCCCTGATCCACCATGGTACAAAGAAGTTCTGGGAATACTAGCCCTAATTTATTTTTTGCAACTGGGACTGCTTCTATCAAAATCTTGCCAAGGATGGTTTAAACTTCCTCCAGTAAGAGGGTGAGATTTTCCAGAGGATATTGGTTTGGCAAGGGAGGGTGTACATGAGTGACAAAAATAAGTTCTAGGGTGTGTCCTTGTTGAACCACATCCAACCCCCAAGCATATGTCATGACCTCTCTCCATTTTGGAAGGAAGAGGGAGATCCTGCCCCCCCAAAAAATGACTCCCTGATCTACAGGTGTCCCACAGAGTGGGATATCTGTCAGAATACTTCAGGGTGGCAGGGGTTCTGTCAAGACCCACACCTTTGGTGACCTTGGCATGGATCCTTGGAGGTAAAGCGGCCTGGGGGATGCCAGTGGCTGCTGGGAGCCACAGCTGGTACCATAGAGTTGTCCCTATTGGTTAGGCATAGGGCCTGCAAAAAGAATATCATCCTCTACCCCAAGGCTTAAGATTTAGAGTATGCAGGGACTGCATATTCATGTTAAACAACTGGAGGTCTTGCAAAGCAAACTCAACATTGGTGCCAAAAAGCAGACTGCCTCTAAAGGATGCATTAAGGACCAGTTGTTGGATATCAGAGGCAAAGCCAGCAAACTATAACAAGCATGCCAGGACATGTAAATGCCAGAAGCAGCAGCATGAGCAGACCTATCTGAGTCATCTTAAGCAGACCTTAACAGCTCAAGGTGCTTACCAACCTTCAAACCACTGGCAATTGTCTGCTGAACCTCAGTGATCTCTGGCCAGTCAGGCAGTTAGTTGACCATGGTAGTCATGGACTTCCACAGGATGTTCTTGTATTTAATCATATAAGCCTGGTAGTTGCCAATTCTGTGGTCAAGAGACACCAAAGCATATGTCAGCTTGCCCACGACATCAGGTTTTCTGGATTCCTTATCAGGAGGAAGACAGCTTATATCTTTAGGAGGCAGAGACCTGTTGTGTGCAGCCATGATAACCACAGACTCCATCTCTGGTTGACAGGACTAACATGGCTTATCAGAATGCAGAGGATATTGTTTATCCACTTTACATGGCACAGCCAGTAAAGCTCAGGGTCTGTGCCAAACAGCCAGTACGGCATCCTCAAAAGATATGTGGATGAGAGAAACAATCATAGTGGGTGAGTCAGACACCACCATGAGTTAATACACATTAAAGGGATTCTTTCTCCTGGGCAGCAAATCCCAGTTTAGACTGGTTCAGGGAGAGGAAAGCCTAGAAAGAAGCATCCTCAGGAGGAGACTGAGGTATGTAACTTGCCTGCTTCTGTTTTGGAAGCTGAGAAACTTGCTATACTGCAGAGAACAAACTAGAATGCATTTGAGGAACTGGGAACCTGGTAAGACATAATATTATTGGGGACTTGTTAGGAAGGTAAGCTACACTTTCTACAGAAAGTTTCACTTTTTCTTATTGGTGTTAAGAAGAGGATTGCAGGATTCCATTAAAGTGTAGTAGTTTTATAACTAGAGGGGGTGAAATACAACTGAAGTTGCTTGATTCCTGTGCTAGAGACCTAGGATTTGGAAGGATATTTGTGCAACATTTTAGAAGTGTCCTGCTGGCTGAGCAGTGAGTTTTTTTTTATCCCTGGACTCAGTAGAGTGGTTTGTGTAGGAGCAGTGGTCTAATAAATTGTGGTGTTGGTTGACTTACTATAAAGGGCAGTACTCACCAGGGTGGTGGAGCAGTGGTGTATTTGATTGTTTCTAACAGTCACCAGTGGTTGTGGCATTTTCTTTATAGCCAAGGTTCTGACATCACTTCCTGAACAGGTCTTGGGGCAGAACTGTCATATTCTTAATAACCCAGCACAGTGCATAAAGGGTAAGAACACACACAAAAAAAATATATTTTATATATTAGTCATTGTATATTATAAGGAAGAGGAACATGTGGGGAGTGGTGCAATGCACTGGCTGTGGGGCAGCAGTTTTCCCGGAGACAATCTGGAACCTGCATTGCTGCCCTATTTGTAGGCAACTGTTAGCTCTGAGGGAGGAGGTTGCCCACCTCCAGGCTGAACTGGCAAGGACTAAGGAGGCCTCCCCCACCCAAAGAGCATCAGTTCCACAACCACTGCCTCAGAGGTTGCCATGTGTGAAGAGCAGATGGACCACAGTAGGTTCTGGGAGGGTGAGGATGGTGGAACAGAGGTATAGCCCCTGAGCTGTACCTCTACACAAATCATATGTCAGTCTGGCAAATCAAGGTTCCTCTATGATGACACCCTCAGTGGAGACCAAGAAGAATGCTGGGGACATCCACAAGGGGAAACCCACAAAAGAGTGGCACGGGACACCACAGGGGAAAGAAACAGCTTCTGATAGGGGACTCAGTTGTTAGGGGTGTAGACCTGGGGAAGGGAGAGGAGAGGGAAGTAAGGTGCCTGCCCGGTGCCATGACTTGGAGGGACTGGAAGCAAATCCTCAGGATTGCAGAAGCAGCATCACAGGAGAGGGAACTAGATATCATTGTCCACCTCGGGACAAATGACCTAGCTAGGCATGAGATCAGTGCAGTGCTGGATGAATCTGTGGAGTTGGGGAGGGGCTTCAGACAGGTAGCAAGCATGGTAACCTTCTCAGAGGTGCTGCCAGTCTATGGCAGGGGTGAGGCTAGGGTACTGCACACCATGAAGTTTAATGAATGGTTGCAAAACTTGTGCAGAGCACAGGGCTTTGGCTTCATTGTTGACTGGGGGTCCACCTAGAGAGATGAAGGTCTATACTGGCATGATGGTCTGCATCTGTGCAGGAAGGGAAACAAGCTCATAGGTGACAGGTTTAAAGGCTTCCTTGGCAAGCTTTTAAACTAGCCAAGGGGGGAGGTGCTGATAGGAAACAGGAAAGTTCAAGCCTCCCCCTACAAAACATGGCAGGTAGTAGGGTAAACACTGAGGTACAGAGCTTGACAGAGGGCAGGACAGGGGTAAATGGAAAAATAGACAAGGGCAGTAACAGCAGGGATGGGGTAAAAAAGGATAAAGCCAACATTAAATGGAGGGCAATGAGTACCAATGACCGTAGTCTGGGAAACAAGCTTCCAGAGCTAGTAGCCCTGATGGAAGAGGAACACTTGGATATTGTGGCAGTCACAGAAACATGGTACATGGAGAACCATGACTGGGATGTCAACATACCAGGGTGCACAATCTACAGAAGGGACAGGGAGGGTAAAAGAGGAGGTGGAGTAGCTCTCTACATAAGGGAAGGGATCAAAGCTACAGAACTAAAATGTAAAAGGGAAGGACAAGAGGCACTTTGGGTCACCTTGGAGACAGAGAATGGCATCACAGTCCACACAGGGGTTGTATAATGATCCCCGTCTCAAGGGGAGGAAATGGACAAGAAAATGATAGAGGGCATTCTCAAAATGGCTGAAAAAGGGGAGATACTGTTGATGGGGGACCTGAATATGCCAGATGTTAACTGGATCACATGGACTGCAGCCACGTCCAAGAGCAGGGTCATTCTCAATACCTTACAGGGGGCATGCCTTAGACAGCTAGTGGTGGAACCCACTCAGGAGGGAGCAATATTAGACCTGGTACTCTCAAATGGAGAGAGGATCTCAAATTTAGAAGTCAGTAGACATCTGGGAACAAGCGACCACTGCACAGTGTGCTTCACAATAAACACAACCATGGAGACAAGCCATACAAATACAAGGATACTGGACTTTAGAAGGACTGACTTTGGCATAATGGGTGAATACCTGAGGAATGCATTAGCAAATGGCCAGAAAGGAGGGTTGGAAGAACAATAGAGAAAAATCAAAACTGCCATCATGGAGGCAACAAGCCTTTGTGTGAAACAAATAAAGAAAACAAATTGGAATAAAAAACCACTATTGTTCTCAAAAGAGGTGTCAGGGAAGGTTAAGGAGAAAAAGGCTGCATTCAAAAAGTATAAGGAATCACAGAAGGGGCATGACATGGAACTGTATCAATTAAAGGAGAAAGAAGTGTGGAAGGCAGTCAGAAAAGCAAAGGCCCAATCCAAGGAAAAGATAGCCAACTCAGTTAAGAAGGGGGATAAAACCTTTTATAGGTACATTAGGGAGCATAGAAATGTTAAGGGAGGGATAGTGAAGATTAATAAAGGAGAGGGGAGGTGGGCAGAGGGAGACAGTGAAAAGGCAGAGATACTGAATGAATACTTTTGCTCGGTATTCTCAAAAGAAGATGAGGAGGAGTTATCTAAACCAAACAATAGAAGCACTATGGGTAGTGGGGTTGACGCCAGTCCATTTACAGAAGAAAGAGTCCTGAAAGAACTCCTAAAACTCAAGGTGGACAAAGCAATGGGGCCTGACAGGATTCACCCTAGAATCCTAAAGCTAAGGGAGGACCTAGTGATACCACTAACCATGTTTTTTAACAAATCATGGGAAAATGGGGTGGTACCTGAGGACTGGAGGAGGGCAGATGTGATTCCCCTTCACAAAAGTGGGAACAAGGCAGAAGCAGGAAACTACAGACCTGTTAGTTTGACCTCAGTGGGGGGGGAAATGATGGAATCACTTCTGAAAGAAAGAATTGTTCAGTACCTAGAGGCCAGCGGGGCACAGGACCCAAAGCAGCATGGATTCGCAGCAGGAAGGTCATGTCAGACAAATCTAATTGATTTCTTTGACTGGGTGACCAAAGTAATAGACCAGGAAGGGGCTGTGGATATGGCCTACCTAGACTTTAGCAAGGCATTTGACACAGTCCCACAGAAAAGATTAATAATCAAGTTAGCCAGCCTGGGAGTGGGTCCTGGGGTGGTAGCCTGGGTAGCAAACTGGCTGCACAACAGGACACAGAAGTTAATAGTGAATGGAACACATTCTGAAGGGGGGGGTTACTAGTGGAATACCTCAGGGCTCAGTACTGGGTCCAGTCCTCTTTAACATCTTTATAGGTGACATTGCAGAGGGTCTGGAAGGAAAGGTATGCCTCTTTGCAGATGACACAAAGATATGTAACAGAGTTGATACACAGTGGGGGTAGAAAGGATGAGAATGAACTTGGCAAGGTTGGAGGAATGGTCAGACATATGGCAACTTAGATTCAATACAAAAAAGTGCAAAGTAATGCACCTGGGAAATAAAAATCCAGGAGAAAAGTACACAATAGCAGAGGAGGTACTAACAACAACAATAATGGAAAGGGATCTGGGTGTAGTCATATCAGATGACCTAAAGGTGGGTAAGCAATGTGAGAAGTCAGTAAGGAGAGCCAGGGGGATACTGGGATGCATAGGAAGGGTCATCACAAGTAGAAAAAGGGAAGTGGTTATCCCTCTATACAGACAGTTGGTGAGACCCCATCTGGAGTATCTGCATGCAGTTTTGGAGACCTCATCTACACAAGGACATAGACAGGATAGAAGCAGTCTGGAGGAGGGCAAATAAAATGGTGCAAGGTCTACATCAGAAACCATATGAAGAGAGACTGAGAGAGCTTAATATGTATACCCTTGATGAAAGGAGGGGCAGGTGGAATATGATAGAAACTTTTAAGTACCTCAAGGGAATCAACAATGTCCAGGAGAGTAGCATCTTTCAGAAAAAGAGATGTGTAAGAACAAGGGGGCACAATTTAAAGTTAGAGGGGGGATGGCACAGGGGTAATGTGAGGAAATTCTTTTTCACGGAGAGAGTGGTGGATGCATGGAACTGCCTTCCTGGAGAGGTTGTGGGGTCTAAAACAGTGGGGGAATTCAAACATGCATGGGACAGACATAAGGCAATTATAGTGGAGGTTTGCAGGAAGTAGGCTGTTGGTTAACTAGAATCTGCAGCGTATTCAATAGGTAGGGAAATGGGCAGACTGGGTGGGCCAAGTGGTCCTTATCTGCCGTCAAAGTCTGTGTTTCTATGTTTCTAATGTCCTCAGTACAGGAGGATAAAGTGGAGTTGGAGCCCACCACACCGTGGGGGGGGGGGGTCAGACCTTACTCTTCTTCCTCAGATTCATCCTCAGTATATTCAGGATTATATTCCAATTCCTCCTCATTATCAATGGTCATGGGAAGTAGGTCAATGGTAAGAGGATGCCGGACGGCAGGAACCATCAAAAGGACCAAGCATCAATAGAGTAAGACCCTTGCTAGGTACAGTGAGAAGCAAATGGGAACTCCTGCATCATAGGTCCTGATGGCGGCAACAGGGTTAGTGTTGATGGCACAGTTAAGGACAGAAGATTTTTGAAAAGGACAGACATCATCTGAAATAGCACCTGCGTGTTGCTGGACCCCAATGGGGTTGTCAGTGATGGAATAATCAATGGGACAATGCCTAAAGGCAGAATTGACTGAGAATAATTGATGGGGGATTAGAGCCTGTGCCAAACCCTGATCCTGGTATCTGAGAGATGGTCATGGCAGCAGCACAACCTGAGTACCTAGCCTGAGATCTGTATTTTTATTAATGACTTACCTCTTTTTAGACGAGAGTGGGACCATTCAGGAGAGGCATCCTTTTTCTAGTAGCTCACTGCTTGCCCTTCTGTACTTGGTATTGCTTTTCTGTAATTTTAGCAGACTTGTCCTTTCTTTTTGAGGAGTCAGCAGTTGGGCACTGTTGACCACAGAGAATGACAGATCAATGGGGAACTGTGGAGAGAAGGAACAGGTGACAACAGTGAAGCCATCTGTCATGCACAATGTATTTTTTTCCATTACCTTTAGCTTTGGGTTAACTTCTAAGGCCTTCTTGTGATGTCTCTAAGTGGCCTGATTAAAGCCCAGGCAAATGTTGCAGGCTTTCTTGTCATGAGGTAAGGCCTGTGCAGCAAAGGCACATGGCGTGGTCATTGTACCTGTAAATCTTTACTTTACCATGACAATAACTGAGCAGCAGTTTATTTTCTTTTATCGGTGGCATAACAAACAGAGAAGTAGAAGCAACAGCAATACTTGTAGAGTTTGATGGCATTTTTCAGTAGGCTGTGGACCAAGAAGCAGTTGACAGCATAAGAAAGAACTGAGGCATGATGGGGCTGCCAACATTATACAGGCGGTGACAATACATGACGATGCAAGTGGCCCCAGCTAGCAACGGTTTCTGGGAGGTCCTGACACCTGTCACTTACAGTTTCGTGATGTGGCTCCATAGAGGGAGATATCATTGAAGAAAACCAGATATTAGTAAAAGGGTTAGAATAGAGTTGGTCTGCAGACCATTGAGGCAGAAAGAGGAAGGGAACAGAGAGTTGGGGGAAGAAATCAGCAAGGGAGTAGCAGAAGGGGATCTGGTGTTAGTATTGGACTTTATCTGCCAAATATAGACTGGGACATACTGGCAGTTAAGAGCAGCAGGAGCCAGGCGCTGCTAGATATGCTTCTGGACTGTCTGCTGGTTCAGCTGGTCAAGGATCCCAAATGGCAGAATATAATGCTTGACTTGGTGCTCACAAACTGGGAGGGGGTGGTGGGGTGACTATCAGGGAACCACTGGTGTCCAGTGACTACAACACTGTCTGTATCAAACTGATAGGGGAGAACAATGGACCACCCTTGAAGACAGTTGTCTGGGACTTCAAGCAGTGAATTTTGGGAAGACGCAGGAACAAATTAGGGCAAGACGGCAAGCAGTGCTTAATTTGAGCCGGTGCTGTCCGGGGCTCAGCCCGGCACCTCTTTTCATGCCACAGTTCAGCCCCGGCACCTCTCCTGTCTTCTGTTTCATTGACTTTTCCATGCACAGTGCTGCACACACTATAACAGTTAAAAATTCAATATGGAGCAGCTGTCAGAGTGGCGGTGCGGTGTCCTGAGTGGTAGCCAGGAGGTATAATTTAATTAATTTACTTACTCACTGACAGTGTGAGACAAGTGGCTCCTGGCTCCGCCTTGTTCAGTCCATTCTCCAGTCCAGTCTCACTGACTCATCACTCATCCACCTCGGCTCCTCCTCCTAGTCCTCTCTCTCTCTCTCTCTCTCACTCACTCTGTCAGCAGTCAGCACTTGTGCTGCGCTCTCTCTCTTGGGACCCCGAGCTGACCTTGCTACTTACGGGTTGGGGAGCGGGGTTCAATTTGATTGCCGGGAGTGCGCCGCACGCTCACAATGAGCAGCTTGCTTGCTTAGTTGCTCCGAGTCCGAGCTGAGCTATGTCCACTGTGTGAAGGATCACCTGACCATCTCTTCTGTGGTCAGGTGAACATCTTGTTGCCTTGCCATGGCTTGCCTCGCATCAGAGAAGGAGGAGTTCTGAGTTAGCATGTTGTGCAGACTCGCCGACCTGAGGCAGTGTGTGTGGCTGCATATTACAGTCAGCTCAGCTCTATGTAGTCCCTCGTTGTTGTGAGGAATCTCCAACTCGGAGTCAGAGAGTGAAAGACTACACATTTGCAGAAGAAGCACATTTAAATAAATATTTAATATGTGGTGCTGTTTGTGGAAATTGAAAATTGATCAGAGAGTTATTGTGCCTGGGGTTAGAATTGTCTATGAAGCCTGTGGCAGGGAGCGTGGGTGCGGCCTTGTGTGTCAACCAAGTGAGGGTTTGAGAATGCAAGGGAGGTGTGGGGGGTGGCGTGGCAGAAAAGAAGAAAGTAAGGTACTCTCAAGACAAGAGATGAACAATAAATCTTGGTAGCCAGGGCTGAGAGACTGGGGAGGACTGATATTTATTTAGGCAAGGCAACTTTTTTCACAGTGGCTCCCTCTTGAGTGAAGAAGTGCAGCAGGGAGCAGAACATAAGCCTGTCTCAGACTAGGCCAGACAGTGCAGAGCAAGTCCAGACAGCTGGAACCACCACCCAACCCCCATAAAAACACAAAAAAATGGTGTTTGATTTAGCCAGCAGACTGTGTGGGTTCCCCTAACCAGTAGCTCCTCCACAAGAAAAAAATGATAAGTGTAAAATAGGGGAGCGATCTGTGTCTCAGAAAGTTTGGTTTGATTCCCATAAGTTCTACCTACATACAGCATAATAGTGTGCGTGTTCTAGTGACTGTGTCTGAAGGGGCAGGGGCTGTAGAAAAAATAAAACTAGGCTAATGAAGACAGGGAGAGAAGCAAGTGCGTATGTCACTGTGTGAGCTTCGGTTTGATTCCTACAAGTTCAGTTCCACCTACATACAGCACATTAGTGTGTATGTGTTTTACTGCCTGTCTCTAAAGGGGCAGGGGCTGTAAACAAATAAAACTAGACTAACGAAGACAGAAAGAGAAGCAAGTGTGTCACTGTGTGAGCTTCGGTTTGATTCCCACAAGTTCCACCTACATACAGCACATTAGTGTGTGTGTGTTGTAGTGAATGTGTCTGAAGAGAAGCAAGTGTGTGTGTGTCACTGTGTGAGCTTCAGTCTGATTCCCACAAATTCCATCCACATACAGCACATTAGTGTGTGTGTTGTAGTGACTGCATTTCAGAAGGAGCAGGGGCTGTAAAAAAATAAAACTAGACTAACGAAGACAGAAAGAGAAGCAAGTGTGTCATTGTGTGACCTTTGATTTGATTCCCACAAGTTCCACCTTGTGAGGCAGGGGCTGTAAAAAAATGAAACTAGGCTGATGAAGCCAGAAAGAGAAGCAAGTGTGTCACTGTGTGAGCTTTGGTTTGATTCCCACAAGTTCCACCTACATACAGCACATCAGCGTGTGTGTTCTACTGACTGTCTCTGACGGTGCTGTAACTAGAAAAATAAATGAAATAAGGCTAACTAAGACAGGCAGCAGGTTAGTTTTGTATTAATTTTGGTGACAATTGAGACTCAAATTAGAAAAAATGTCCCGAGGTCAAAAGAAAATATGGTCGTATTTTTCTAAGCCAGGAGGTAATATGGATGAGGCTGGGCCACCCACTAAGTGGAAGAGAAAGGAGAGTGATGAAAACCACGGAAAAGAATCAGAAGATGTACCGGGTGCCACTATTACATGTGTCCATGGCCTCAGCAGTACAAAAGAAAAGCAAGTTCATGATTATGAAGGGATAAAAGGGAAGAGTTTTGCAGAAAGCATTTGTTCTACTAGTAACTCTGAATCACAGAGCTCTGGTAGTGAAGACAAATTCCCTGAATATGTTGTGTCTCATAATAAAGATTTACTTCCTGCAGGATGGAAGCATGAACAAAAAAAATTTTTTCAGCGCAAATACCGGTGGTTAGTCATCAGTGGATCAAATCTCAGCTGCAGTGTGTGTCAGCAAGTCAGTAACTTGGGTCCTGAAAAATCTGCCGGAATGAAATTGGCAAAAGAATGGATCGAAACTACTGTAACTTCATATGGCACCAATAAAACAAAGCAACAGAAATCACTACGGAAAAAGATAGAAGAACATGCACAAAGTAAGTCACATGTCACAGATTCTCGCATTGTTGAGCAGTCAAAGAAGGACACATTGCTACAATTAGCTGCAAATGCACAGTCTGCTCAAATTGCTACTATGGCCAGAATCTTCAGAACTGCTTATAAAGAAGCGAAGTGTAACCGGTCGTCATATGGTTTTGAAGTAGAAATAGACTGTCAGCAGTTCAATGGACTGGACATGGGGTGGATTTTGCATTCCAATGTGGCACGTTCTAACATTCAACATCACATTTCCTCTGAGATGAAGAAAAAGTTGTTTGCCCAAATCACAGTGATTGCTCCTAAAGTGAGTATTTTACTTGATGAAGCTACTGCTTTAAACAACAAGAGCGCTGTAATTGTGTACAGCGACTGATGTTACCTAGCATGGAGTCTCCTGCTAATTTATTTATGGACCTTGTGGAGCTGCAGGATCTGACTGCTGAGGGAATAGTGAACAGTTTATTGTCTGTGCTCAAAAAAATTAACTTAACTGAAAACTTCCTTGCCAAGTGCCTGGTAATGGTTGCTTACAATGGAGCTTCAGTGATGTTTGGACACAATATGGGTGTCGTGAAGCGGTTGCAAGACATGTTTCCAAATATCATAGCATGGTACTGCTCAGCTCATCGCCTAGAACTTGCAGTCAGTGATGTCATGAAAGATGTTGGAGCTATGAATCACTTTAAAAGTTTGCTAGACAAGCTATATTCTCTTTATAGAACATCTGGAAAAAATAGATTAGAGCTAAAGGAATGCACTGAAGCTCTTAACATTCAGCTTTGTAAGCTAGGTAGAGTGTTAGACACCCGGTGGGTTGCATCGAGCTTTAGAACAGTAGAGGCTGTTAGGAATGCTTACCCTGCTCTCTATAAGCACTTCACATCTGTGGCTAATGACATTTCTCGTGACAGCACAACACACAAAACCTACTCTGGTCTAAGCAAACAGTTGTCATCTATTCAGTTTGTCAGCAACCTTGGAGTTATGTATGATGCCATACAGGAGTTGTCAGAGTTATCTCTTAAATTGCAACATCGCGATTGTACAATTGTTGATGCATACCGAGCTATCTGCCTCCAAATAGTGGTATTCAACGCAATGGTAGAAAAACAAGGCAAATTTTCGGCACAGTGGGAGAAAACCATAGAAGAAAGGATGTTTCAGGGTGTCCTCTTGCACGAAGGAAATGTTCGTGACAAGAAGATTCACCCGGGACAATTTTTCCACAGCTTAGAGGACAATTTATGAAAACGTATGCTGTCTACAGGAGGCACCACTGGTGACAAGACTGGATATGAGAATCTGATCACCGAAATGAAAGTGTTATATAAGCAATACTGGCCCGATGAGCTACCTACACTGTATGGAGAAAGTGAGATCGAGTCTCTTTGCGGAAGTTTTGATATTGGTGCCACTTGTGAAACCATTCGGGCATACAGGGTGTACAAGGAGTCAGGTGGTAAAGAAATTCAGGAGCAGTATAAGGACCTCTTGACAGCCATTGAGCACTACTGCTATCTCCAGTGCTGAGTGTGAGTGAGGCTTTTCCTAAACTAACCTCATATGCACATCAACGCGAGCATCAATGCTTATTGAAACTATTTCATCATTACTATTCCTCAATCCAGTCAGCCCACCATTGAAGAAATTCAATCCCATCCCTTATGTTCGCTCATGGCTCGCCAAAGGGCACAGATCAGCCAGTGACACACAAAGTAAGGAAAGAAAACACGAGGATAACCAGAGAAATATGGAAATTCTATGGTCTTTTCTTGATAAGCAGAGAACAAACCAAACCAAACTCAGAATTTATTTCTGCAACCTACAAAACTGGTGTAGCAATGTGGATACTTACTTAATGGTATTTGTAGCTTAATACAGAAACTGTATTTTGGCTAACAGCAGCTGAAACAGTGCTTCATATTCTCTTTTCTTTGTGCCTTTGTGCTATACTTCCATTATATTCATACATTACCACACACACACACACCAAATTACTGTAGCATTTTGTGCGAGCATCCATCATAAAGTAATGGTGGCCTACCACCACCATCCATTACGTCATGATGGATACTTGCACAAAATGTTATGGTAACTTTTGTAACAGTAGTGTCTCATACCTGGCCAATCCAAGTTGGGGATTAGCTGTTCAGCAAAACTGTTCCTGAGGAATGCCTGAAAAGGAAAACAAGAAATGTAAACAGGACACAAAGAAACAAGGGTTGGATTTAAACCACATGTAAATCATCAGATTAAAAAAATATTTATACTTATCTGATAGGGCAATTGTAAGACATGTCAAGACCTGTAAAATAAAATAGAGGTAACTAAATAAAATCTTCTAGAAAAATATATTTTTTTAAAAAGGCAGGTGGTGCAATGCTAGACATTTTAATATCCTGTTCTGAGGGCCCCCAGAAACACCCGGGTTTTAGATGGTCTGTTTTGAGTATTGCGGCTGTCATTGAAGACAAAACACACTTCTGTTACAGGTTCCCTAGTACCTCCATGTTGTTGCTTAATAAGGTGAGAGAGAGACTCCAATATCCTGACTCCGTCCAGATGAAAAAAAAATGTTCCCCTAGGAGTCAAGGGCCTCCCTTGACTCTAGAGAACATTTTTTCATCTGAACAGATCAGGATATTGAGACTCACTCATCTTATTAGCAACAACATATACCTCATGGCATCTAGCAGGGTACAACTTTGCCTGGTATTGTATGATGCATGGTGGCCTGGGGTTCGATAAGTCTTAGACCCTGTCAATGCCACATGATGAAATGTTCTTACTTGAGCAGCTAACCTCCCATTGTAACAAATTAATTACAGGAGCATAGTTATAATGTTATAGGTAGGCCAGAAGCTCTTGGGTTTTGGATGCTGTGTGGTGAGTTTTGGTGCTTTTATTGAAGATAAAACACACTTCTGTTACTTGTTCCCTTTCTGAAGATAAAGCACACTTCTGTTACAGTTTCTCTAATAGGGAACCTGTAACAGAAGTGTGCTTTATCTTCAATAAGGGAACATGTAACAGAAGTGTGTTTTATCATCAATAAAAGCCTCAAAGCTCACCACAGAGCATCTAAAACCCAACAGCTTCTGGGACCTTCCGGACCTCACACCCCTGGCCTTTGGATCACGGTACCTTGACATAGCTTCTACATGCTCATGATCCTTTACCAATAAAAACCTTTTCATGCTTCAGTTTTAATTGGTTCTTCCACTACTTGTACCCTGCTGGATGTTATGTGGTACATTTTGTTGCTTAGTAAGGTCAGCCAGAGTCTCCAATACCATAACTCTGAGTATAAAGGGCAAGATGCTGTGAATTGACCCGAAGGCCAGGGGTCTGAAACTCTTTGGTTTTAGATGCTCTGTGGTGAGTGTTGGCCAGAGTTATGTTGCAGATAAAACACATTTCTATTCTTTGTCTCCCCCAAAAAAATTCTTCCCTTGGATTCAGGGTTAGGGAACCTGACAGAGAATAGAAATGTGTTTTATCTGCAATATAACTCTGGCCAAAACTCACCACAGAGCATCTAAAACCAAAGAGCTTCTGGGAGCCTACTGGCCCCCAGATCCTTGGCCTTTGGGTTAATTCACAGCATCTTGCCCTTTATACAATCCCACAGTCCTTTACCAGTGGCCAGCTAGACTCTCCAATAATTTGACTCTACCCCCAAAACAATTCTTACCCAGATTCAGGGGTAGGGAACCAGACACAGAAATTGGCTTTATCTGGAATATAATCCCCAAAATTCACTACAGAGCATCTAAAACCAAAGAGCTTCTGGTGGCCCACTGGCCCCCAGACCCCTGGCATTGGAGCCAATTCACAGCATCTTGCCATTACATTATACTTGTACATGCCCATGACCCTTTACCAGCACCTGGTCAGCCAGGCTCTCCAACCCTGACTCCACCCCAAAAAAACATCTTCCCCTGGATTCAGGGGCAGGGAGCTTGACATAGAAATGTATTTTATCTGCAATATAACCCCCAAAACTCACCACAGAGCATCTAAAATCCCATAACTTCTGGGGGCCTGGTGGCCCCCAGACCCCCGGCTTTTGGTGTTTGGACTCAGAGTCCTGCCACCTCTTTCTTTACAAATTAAGCATTGCTGGCAAGCACAAGAGAAAGGGGGAACTGTTTAACTAGGAAAGGAACACTAGGCTGGAGACTTTCCACGTGTGACCTAGGAGCACTAGGAAGTTAAATGACTTGCTGAGGGTCACACAGTATGTAAATGGAAGCTGATGGGTTTCAAACTCAATTCTCTAGGTTTGCAGCTCAGTGCCCTTAACCATTATACTACAGTATACTGTTCCTGTGTAGCACAGATATATGAGGTGGAAGAACAATGGAGCAGGATCAATGAAGCACACCTGGAGGTGACCAAAGGTTCTGTAAGAAAGACTGCCAATAAAGCAAGCACAAAAGGCCAATCTGGATCTGAAAGGAGGTGAGGGAGGGAGGCAGTAAAGGCGAAAAGGTGCCTTTACTGAGTATAAGAGGAACTAGGGGGAGGAAGCCTGGCAGGAGTTTCAGGCTTAACTCAAAAAAGCAAGGGTGGAGGTCAGGAGGCAACACAGACACAGAGCAACATATTGCCAAGGGAGTAAGAGGCGAGGGATTTTTCAGGTATGCAAGGGAAAAAAGGAACACAAGGGGAAAGATTGCTAGGCTAGCCAAGGGGAAGGGAAGTAAAGGATGATGAGCAGAAGGCAGACGTAATAAAAATGTTATTCTGTTTGGTATTCATGGTAGAGTACAATGGTCCTATGCTGGAGAGTGGTATCAAGGTCACTACAAGGGGATCCAGAAAAGGGGCAGAGTACAGATCTTAGTGGACAAGGTACAAAAGGGACTGGAAGCTCTCAGGGTTATCAAGGCAGCAGGCTTTGGTAGCCTGCATCTGCAAGTGCTACGGAATTGGCTGCAGTATTGGAAGTACCCATTTCTGCTCTATTTAATGCCTCACTGCAGTTCAGCATGGTGTCAGTAGATTGGAGATCATCTGGTGAAGAACCACTCCACAAGGAATGGGTACAGGAAAGATTTGGGCAAATACAGGCACATCAGTCTTATCTCCATCATAGGTAAGCTAATGGAAACCCTAGTGAAGGATAGTTTGGTGGCCTACCTAGAGGACAATGGACTACAAGATGAAAAGGAGGTCTTGTCAGACCTATCTGATACTGTTTTTCAACTGGATCGTCAAGGTAATAGAAAGAAGACAGGCAGTAGATCTGTTCTACTTTGACATTAGCAAGGCCTTTGATTTGGTACCACACAGGATGCTGCTGAAGAAGCTGGAGGACTTGAGAGTAGAGCCAGGTTTAGCTAGGTAAATAGGAAATTGGCTAACAGGGAAAGGCAACAGGGAGTAATGGTTAATGGGGACTAAATCAGGGGACAGAAAGGTCATGAGCAGAATTCTGCACAAATCAGTTCTACGACCTGTCCTATTAAACATGCTTATAAGTGACACTTGGGAGGAAATCCAGGGAAGGTTGTATCTCTTTGTCGATGACACATAGGTATGTGGCAAGGAATATCATGAGGAAATGGTGTGTGCACTCTAGATGGACCTAGAGAAACTAGAGAAATGGTCTAAGGTCTGGCAGTTCAGGTTCAGTGCCAGGAAGGTTCCACCCTCAGAATGCTCCAGCATTAGGGCACTGAGTCTTTAGGGGACCAATAGGTAATGTCGCTGACCACTATTTTTGCTGTGGGCTGTGACCTCAGACCCTCTTGTGGGGGGAGCTATTCCCACACACCCCTAACTATATATTCCAACTCCAGGGAAGTGGACTTTGAGGAGGAGGTGGCAAATTCCAATTTCGTCATCCTAATCGGTCGTCGCCCTAATGCCGGCACCCTGAAGCACTGCAGTGTGCCAGGAAATGCAAAGTAAGAGCCAGACTGGCCACTTCAACAGAGGCATGAGATCTGGGGATCATAATTAGTGATATCCTCAAGCAAACAAGTCAATACAACAAAGCATGCAGTAAGGCATCAGGAATGCTGAGTGGTATTGAGAAGGGTTTTGACATTAGAAGAAGTGAGGCGATTCTGCCAATGTACAAATCCCTAGCGAGGCCTCATCTGGAGTACTATGCCTAGTTCTGGAGCCTTCACCTGAGGAAGGACATTGATAGACAAGATTGGTTGCAGCAAAGGGTCACCAATATGATCTAGGGACATCAGGGCAGATCTTATGGGAAAGAGCTGGAGGATCCTAACACGTATTTTCTGGAGTAGAAGTGGGCAAATGTTGTGAATTCCACTTTCGTGGAACTTTTGCGAAATTTTGGAAATTTCAATCATAAAATTTTCCACACTTCCGCCATTGGCAAGATCAGAATCTTCCAAAAATGTTTCTAGGATTTTCAGCTTGTTCAGTGGACATTTTTGGCTGAACTGCAGAATAATACATTATACTTTGGAATTTATAGCAGGCCCAGTGGTGCTGAGGGATGAGGTGCTGGATGCCACACCTCATGCCATGCTGGTGACCCAGGTTTGGGAATGGACTCAGGCTGTCAGGGATCGGCAGGGGAGTGAAGGGATTGAGCATCCAGTGGACTGTTTTCCCTTCCTTGGGGAGGGATCTGGGCTTAGTGCTGCTCCTTGGCGGCCCCTGATGGAGATCAGGGCCAGCACAAGGAATTTGCAGTGCTCTGACTTGGGATGGAGTGGCAGCAGAAGTCAGCGCATATGTGCCAGGATATCATTGCACATCCATGCTTCAGAGGGGAAACAAAGACTAAAATATTCTGAAGGGACAGAGAGGTGACGAGCGCTTTAGGGACCAACCCCACATCCCCAGCACCAGACCATCTCTCCTCTGGTCCTCCAGAGCCTCTACCAGGATGGACTCTCTAATCTCACACAGGCCACCAGATAGGTGGGGCGGTTCCACTGGGGTGGGTGATCCAGGGGGGATGGAAAGTTCTAGTGGGGGTCCCAGAGTAGGAAGGCCTTGGGGGGGATATGAGGCGTAGGCCAAGTGAGCACCTCTGAGAGATGCCCTTCCTTCAGAGCATAAACAAAGTATACAAAAAAAAAGGAAAAAAAATGCAGAATTTATTCCATCCACAGTTTAATGTACTGTTTCATAATACAGTCCAACCCCCCTCACAGATTACCTGACCCCTGTAGAATAAATTCCCCCAGGTGTCTAGTGGCCCCCCTCACCCACTGATCTCTGTCCCCATGTAAAAAAACAAATAGAAGACTTGGTTTGCTGGCCAAGGCACCTAGCTTCACCTGAGCTCTTTCCTTCTAAGACTGCTTGAAAGGCAGAGTAGAGAAACTTACCAGAGCAAGGGAGAAGGATTAAGACTTAGTTTGGCTAAGCAGATTTACTGTGTGGTGGTGTTTTTATTTTTTACTCACAGGGATTGCTACTGTTTGTTGCTAACATTTCATTGCTTTATTTTTTCTCTGATTCAAATTGTTGTTGCTGGTATACCTTCTTCTGCATTATTACAAGGTGTGCCTACAGGTGTGTGCTAACAGATTACTGCTGTAATCTTCTGATTCAAATTGTCTTTTGCAAGGTATATCTTCTGTTACTGCTTTATTTTTCTCTGGAGCAAAGTGTTTCTTACAGGGTATATCTTCTCTGAAATTATTACAGGTGGTGCTTTACAGGTTTTACAGTTTTATCTAACATTAGGATAAGCTTTCAGGGTTACTGCATTTGTTGTTGACTGATTGTTTCTGCTCTTACCTCCTTGTTCTTTCGTCCGTGGTTCTTCTTTTTTGGCAGGGAAGGCCCAGCCACCCACCCCCATCCCCAACCACCCCACACTACACTCCTTTTATAGGGTACCACAGTTGTAACATTTCCTGTGGCAGAACAGGAAGGGGCGGATCAGTGGGGCCTCCACAAGGTGATCTCATTTACAGGGCACTAGTAATTTAACTTGTTATAACAAGTTAAACAAAGCACAATTAAACCATTACTTGCATTTTTTTTTCCTTCTAATTACTCTGACTAGGTTACAAACCCAGCAACTTATTTGGAATGGATTTCATTAACTGCAGGTACTGTGGAACAATTTTCAGAAGGACAGTCTTACAGGATTTAGGACACTGTCCTACATGCTGGGCCTTTGGAGATCTTAGGTCTCAGCTCCGGGCAGCATGGGCAGAGATTGCACGCCTCAAATTTCATATTGAAGAGGAAATACATTATAAGAACCACCCGCCATTTCCCCAGCATCCAACAGAAAAACCTGACCCAGAGGGTAGTTGGTCCAGGAGGTTGGCAGGTGGTTAGGAGGAGCAAATCAGGTGCCCCATCACTCTCTGCTCTCCAACACATTACCTCCAAAACCATATAAACACTACAAACAGGTATCTGCCTCTATCTCTGAAATCAAATAAAGAGGCAGAAGACACTGAGAGCAGGACACTGCGGCACAGGAGCTAGCACAACAATACTCACCCAAATCAGGAACCAAAACTAAACAAGCACAAAGGAAATCCAAAAACTTCTGATCATAGGAGACTCCATGATTCGGGAGTTGATACCATCTCCAGCCAGGGTGATGGTCAGATGTCTCCCAGGTACATCAGCATGGAGAGACACTGACCGCATTACAAATTGTTCACAAAGCAGGAGAAAACACTGATGTCCTAGTACACATAGGGACTAATGATCTCGCCAGCCGGTCAGTTGAGGAGACCAAGGAACACCTGACTAGGCTGGGTGACAAACTATCATCTATTTCGTCCGGCATCTCCTTCTCTGAGATCCTGCCAGTCTGGGAGAAGGAGCAGATGGACGGAAGGTCAGAAGAAGGGGAGATAGGGGAGCTAAACACGTGGCTCAAGGACTGGTGCCAGGAAAAAGGACACAGATTTGTAGGAACTGGCAACAGTTCTGGGGCAAGTTCTTTAAATTTGATGGACTGCATCTGACTAAAGAGGAGTCAGTGCATTGGGGCAGAAGTTTGACGTCTTTGCAGAATATTTAAACTAGCAAATGGGAGAGGGGTGCAGCACCCATACGTCGAATGGGAAGAACACCCCTCCCCTCAGCTAGTGGTCAAACAGGAATTCAGCGTGTTTGCCATTCATTTGCATCACCAGGTAAGAAAAAGGTTTGTCTCCCATACGATGCACAGGGTAATGCCAAACTTCACCCAACAACTAACACACCAAAATCTGGCCAATGGAAAATCATGTACACAAATGCTCACAGCCTGGGAAATAAGATCCCAGACCTGCAGGCAATAATGTCAGAGGCTAAACTGGACATAGTAGCAATTAGTGAGACGTGGTTTACCAGTAACCACACTTGGGAGACTTCAGTACCTGGATATGTATTGTTCAGAAGAGACCGAGGTGCAAAAGGGAGGGTGGCTCTGTATGTTAATGAAAATATCAAAGCTACAGAAATTCAGAATACACATAAGGAGCCAGAAGAACTGTGGGTCACCCTGGAAACAGGTAATGGGACAGCCATAAGAACTGGGGTTGTCTACAGGCCCCCAGACCAGAGGGAGGACATAGACACATTACTGTTAGAAGATATACAAAACATGACAGCTAAAGGGAGGTTCTGATAATGGGAGACTTCAACATGCCAGATACAGATTGGTCAATACCAGCAGGAACATCTGCCAGAACTAGACTCATAGTGGATTCCCTGGGGAGGGCCTCAAACAACTGGTACAGCAACCCACAAGAGACAGGGCTATCCTAGATCTAGTACTGACTAACAAAGAAGGGATCACAGATCTCCAGGTAGAAAGGTCACCTGGGGCCAGTGACCATCACATGGTATGGTTCAATTTGGCTACTACATCTAAATCATCCCATTCCAAGGCAAAATATGGGACTTCAGAGGAGCTGACTTTGATAAGATGGCCAACAGAGTTAAGCTAGCCCTGGCAAAAAGAAACACAGGTGAGGAGGTACAGGCAAAGTGGGCAAGCATTAAGGATACAATACTTGAAGCAACATCCCATTGTGTTAGACAGAAAAGGAAGTGCAAAAGAAGAAGGAAACCACTTTGGTTCTCAAATATAGTAGCAGAAAGGTCAGAGCCAAAAGGCTGGCCTTCAGAAAATATAAGGAACACAGCGGGATGAAGATAGGGAGGCATACCAAACTGCCCTAAGGGAAGCAGGTAAGGCAGTAAGGCAGGCAAAGTCCCAAACTGAGGAAACACTACACGAACAGTTAAAGAAGGTGACAAGACTTTCTATAGATACATTAGTGAAAGGAGAAAGTCCAGAGGGATTGCTAAGCTTAATGGAGAAAAGGGAGCATGTGAGGAGGAGGACCCTGTAAAGGCATCTATCCTAAATAGATACTTTGCTCAGTATTTACTGAAGAGAAGGTAGGCAGGGCCCACAGCTCAGCATCATGGACACAGGGGGAGGGAGGTGAGCACTACTCCCTTCACAAAAGAAAGGGTCCTACAAGAGCTTGCTAAGCTCAGGGTGGATAAGGCAATGGGACCTGATGGCATACATCCCAGGGTACTTAAGGAGCTAAAGGAGGAACTAGCAGAGCCATTAGCAGAATTGTTTAGTGAGTCTCTGAGCACAGGAGAGGTCCCAGAAGACTGGAGAAAGGCTCATGTGATCCCTCCACAAGAGTGGTAGCAGGGAGGAGGCGGGAACTACAGACCGGTCAGTCTTACCTCAGTAGTGGGCAAGATTATGGAGGCACTCCTTAAGGAAAGGATAGTGCAACACCTGGAATCCATAGGGCACAGGATCCAAGACAGCATGGGTTTACAAAGGAAGGTCCTGTCAAACTAATCTCATAGATTTCTTTGACTGGGTAACCAGAGTGGTGGACCAAGGGGGAGCAGTTGATGTCGCCTACCTTGACTTCAGCAAAGCTTTTGACACTGTTCCACATAGAAGATTGATAAATAAGCTAGGTAGGCTCGGGTGGGTCAAGTTGGTCAACTGGGTGGCAAACTGGTTGACTGGCAGAAAACAGAGAGTGGTGGTAAATGGTATACAGTCAGAAGAGATGCAAGTCACAAGTGGGTACCTCAGGGATCAGTCCTGGGGCCAGTCCTATTCAACATCTTCATTAGTGACCTGCAGATGGACTAGAGGGTAAGGCTTGTCTGTTTGCAGATGACACCAAGATCTGCAACAGAGTAGATGATCCAGATGGGGTGGGCAGAATGAGAAGAGATCTGGATAAACTAGCAGAATGGTCAGAAGAGTGGCAACTGGGATTTAATGCAAAGAAGTGCAAAATCATGCACATAGGGAAGAGAAACCTGAAGCCACTTATAGGCTGGGAGGAGTTGCTAGCAGTCACAAAGGAAGAAAGAGACTTGGGCATCATCATCACTGATGACCTAAAATCATCCAAGCAGACCTCTAAAGCAGTAGGTAAGGCTAGGGGTGTTAGGGTGTATTAGTAGGGGTATCACAAGTCGTAAGAGGAGGTAATAATCCTCTGTACAAGACATTAGTTAGGCCCCATCTGGAGTACTGCGTGCAGTACTGGAGCCACACCTTCACAAGGACATTAACCAAATTGAGGCAGTCCAGAGAAGGGCAACCAAAATGGTGCAGGGACTGCATCAGAAGACATATAAGGACAGATTAACGGAGCTCAATATGTATACCCTTGAGCAAAGGAGGGAGAGAGGTGATATGATCGAGACATTTAAACACCTTAAGGGCATAAACAAGGTGAAAGAGTCTAACATGTTTAAATATAAGAAAAATAGCAGGACAAGAGGACACAGCATGAGATTAGAGGGAGGCCGATTAAGGGGGAATGTGAGGAAATTCTTTTTCACAGAAAGGGTGGTAGATGCATGGAATGGCTTACCACAAGAAGTGGTGGCTATGAATACAGTGCAGGGCTTCAAACAGGCATGGGATAGGCATAAGGGATCAATACAAATGACTATGAATAGATAGGTCACTGACAGAGCAAAGGCCGATGGCACATTTATAAGGTAGAAAAAGAAATGGGCAGACTGGATGGGCCTTGCGGTCCTTATCTGCCGTCAACTTCTATGTTTCTATGTTTCTAAATACCTGGTGTCTAGTAGTCCCCACCCATCTGCCAATTGACAGCCCCATATTAAAAAAATCTCTGGTGCCTATTGTTCCTCTCCCACCAACCCACCAATTGCCGGGCCAAAGTTAAAAAAACCCTGGAGTCTAGTGGTCCCCCCCACCCGCTAATCACCAGCACAATCTAGTCATCCCCCCACCCATTGATTGCAGGCCCAATGTAAAACATTTTTTTTAATAATTTTCCCTCCCTGGTGTCCATTGGACCTCCACTCCCTATACCCAATCCTATTATTAAAAAAAGCCAGTAGTCTGTCCCACATTCCCTGGTGTCTTGTGTATGCCCTCCCAGCCCCGATCCCCTTATTAAAAAAAAAACAAGTAGTCCATCCCTCATTTCCTGGTGTCTAGTGGACCCCCCAACACCAGCAGGTAGTCCCTCACCACTCTGTCCCCCCCCACCATGACCCCAAGTGGGCAACTGGCACAGCCATCCTCTCCAATACAGCTGGCCTCCCACTGAGCTGTCAATGAATGAGCGCATGCTTGTACAAGCACTTGCTCATTCATTGACAACTCCTGCTCACTGAGTAGTATGACAGCTCTGTGGCATGGTGCAGACAGGAATGAAGGGCTGCTCTGCTCAGCAGTGGGGAGTCGGAATTGGGGGAACTACATGGTGGATCCCCACTGGGAGTCAACCATGCCATTCCCCCCCTCATTCTGACTTCCTGCCAGGCACCAAAACAGCCCTCTGCTCTTGTCTGTGCTGCTCCACAGGGCTGTCATACTACTCAGGGAGTGGTAGCTGGAATGCCAGTGAATGAGTGCATGCTTGTATAAGCACATGCTCATTCATTGACAGCTCAGTGGGCGACCAGCTGCAGTGGAGAAAGGATGACTGAGCCGGTCGGGGTGAGGGGGATTGGGGTGGTGGGGGACTACCTGCAGGGGTGAGGGGGTCTGCTACACACCAGGGAATGAGGGATTAACTACTTGTGTTTTTTTTTAATTAAGGGATTGGGGATAGGGAGGTTGGTCCACTAAACACCAGGGAGGGAAAATTATTCAAATGATTTTTTTCTTTTGCATCAGGCCTGCAATCAGCAGGTGGGAGGGGGGCACTAGACACCAGGGATTCTTTTACTTGGGGCAGGCAATTGATGGCTGGGAGGACCACTAGACACCTGGGATTTTTTTATATGGGGTAGGTGATCGGTGGGTGGGGGGAACCACTAGACACCAGGTACAGTATTTTGTTTTTTCACATGTGGCCAGTGATCTTTAGTGGGGCAGTGGGCAACAGTCGATGGGGGGATGAATTATTGTATTAAACTGTGGGGAAAAAGACACAGAACTGACCACTGACAGTCATCATAACCTTTTAAAGTTCTGTCCCCAGTCTACAAAAGGAGTCATTCACTTGCTTCATTGTTTGGTTTGCATGGTCATTTGTCCCAAGGTGGATAATCAAACCTAGTCCATCCTCAACCTCCTGCAGCAACCTGTCCATTCTTGTTGTTACCCTCCCTGTTGTAGCTCTTGGTAGATACTTTACTATACTTTCCTTTTGTCCCCTGGGTATCATCACCTTCTCTGCTCCCTTAATAGTAAAATCTTGCACCTCCAGTACCTTTTTGTCTGACCTAATCCTAGCTAACACTTTACCCCAGTCAGGGATTTTACTCCTCAGAGTCCCACACATTATTCCTTCCTGCACGTAGTTGTCAGTTCTGCCTGCTATGTCATTGCATATCTCTAACAATTGTGGAAAATGAGTATGCAATGGCAGTAGTGATTCCCCTCCCTCCCTTGTGATAACCTTTCTAACACCTTTCCTCTTTTCCAACAGTTTTCAGCCCCTTGGTCAATTTTGGAGTGGAGTTGCCCATGGGACTTTCATTCCCCACTCATTTCTCCCATTAAACAATCTCCTCCCTTGCAACTGTTAACTCTGTCATGACTGCAGCAGCCATTCCTCATCAGCACACTACACAACAGCTCTCATTCTCTCCATGCCCAGATGGACACTGATAAAAACAGAACCAGATTAATCCCTTGATGCGTTAGTGAATGGGGCAGTGTTGAATAGTACACGGGGGAATTTTCACTACTCTTTTTGAGAAGAACCATGGGATCTTTAACATCCACTGGATCAACCACTAGCAAGAAGAAAGCACCTCAGGTTAATGTCTCAACTGAAAAGGTGGTAGGAGAAAGGTTTCTGTCCTGCTGAGGACTTATAATGGGCAAGGCCACTGATTTTAGTTTTTTGCCAGTAAACACAGTTATATTTTGGAATTTGGACTTTCTATACCCCAGTAAAAACAAACCATTTCACAGAATATGACATTTTTGTTTGTTTTGCTAGATCAGTGAATTTAAAGAACTTGCATTTTCCTATAAATTCTTTATTGCACTATTTTCATTATCACTGTCTATAGTTCTCCATGAGTACAGGATCCCCAGATTTGAACATGGGGACAACTCTGGCCTGTTTCCATAGCCTTGGCACAGAGAAGGTGGCTAGGGACATGGTGTAGAGAAAGGCCAAGGATGATGCAATGTAGCCAGCAGCTAGACTCATGAATCTGGGGCAGAGGCCATCACTGCCTGCACTGCTGGATTTGGGGAGTGCAATGAGGAATCTATTAATCTCCTTAGGGGTGGTATGTTTAAAGTGGAAGGGGTACTTTGTGGCGTATTGGGGTTACTGGTGACCTCCAGGTCATTGTTGTTTTTTGATGGAAGTTTGGCTATGTAGGGCTGGAGATTAGTGATTTTACAGCTTAGTAGCTCTGCTATGATGCTTGGCTTGGTATCTAAGCCTAAGTCTAGGAGCAGGCAAATAGTACTCTGTCTGGTGTCAGATTTCGTTGGAGAGTTAATAGCAGAAAAAAATCTGTGGGGGGCTCCCAGGTTGTATGTCTGCTGATTTGTGAAGTAGGATGTCTTTTGAAGTTTAGCCTCCTATTTGCAGATATTGTGGAGAGCTCAAACGGAAGAGAATCAGAGGCTAGAGGGTTCACTAGCAGTATAAAGCAAGGATTGGGCCAGGGTGAGTCCTGCTCAACATATTCATCAGTAGGAGAAGGTGTACAGGGCAAGATGTATCTCTTTGCAGATGGCACAAAGCTAAGCAGTAGGGTAGATAGCAAGGAGGGAGATAGAAAATTGATGTAGGCTCTGATAAAGCTGGAAATATGTTTAAACTATGGCAATGTCAAGAAGTTTAAAGTAATGCACATAGGTAAGATGAACATATGAATAGAATATTGGATGTCGGGTAAGGATAGCAGTAAAAGGGGAGCAAAGGTGTCTATGGGTTATTACCAGTGATAGACAGACCATTCCAGGGCAGTGTAACAGGGCCCAGAGCATGGTGAATAGGATGTGGGGATGTACAAGCAGGGGCTCTGACAGCAAAAGGAATGAGGTGATATTGCCCCTGTACCTTGGGAAGGTCACATCCAATTTTTAAGTACTGTGCCCAGTTCTGGAACCTACACCTCTGGAAGGGCAGGGACAGGCAGAGACAGTGCACTGAAGAGCCAGCAAAATGATCTAGAGGCTGCGGGGCCAGACATACAAGAAGAAGCTGAAAGACCACAACAGGTGCTTGCTGGGGGCCAGATGAGAGAGGCAAGATATGTCAGAGACATACAAGTTTCTGAGACATATAAATCAAGTGAATATTGAAGAATGGTTCAATATGCTGAGAAATACAGTAACAAGGAGACATGATTGGAAACTGGTGAGCAGAATGTTTAAGAATGATGTTTGGAAGTTCTTCACTAAGATGGTGGTGAATCATTGGAATAAGCAACCAAAGTGGGTAGTGGAGGAGGAGACTAAATGATTCCAAGGTCAGGCTGGACAGATTCAGGGGGTCTGGTGACTCTTAAAGGGGAAATTGTAAGGGCAGGAAATTACACATGTACAGTATGGTGATAGGTTGATGGGACTGTTGTTGACAACTTAAGGGCAAACTGGATGAACTTTGAGTCTGTTTCTGCCATCACTTGCTATGTACTGTAGCTATGTACTGATAATGTATATATCCTCTTTTTCCATACCTTCTAATGTTTCCAATTCATCTGTACATACATTGTTGATTTGATGTCCCTCTGTACCCCACCCCCGGGATATACCTCAAATCAGCTTTGGATCTTTGTACTATTCTAGCCCAAACATGTAGATAAATAAGTAGCCTCTGATGTTACAGAGAAAACTTTGAAAAATATAATATTATAAGAGAATTCACTTTATAATTCTGGCATTTTCTGCATTTACATCATAACATGGCAAGAATTTTTTTTTTGAAACATCACTGGCAGAGAGATGCCATTTGACCATACATTAAATTCCTAACACTGCTCAGTAAGGTGCCAGGTCTCATTATGAAGGAAAAAATGTCTCATTACTTACAAAATCAGAGACTGACATATATTATTTGGTATTTAATATGTATTTAAGAAACTAATTTATGTAAACAAATTCATATTAACAGTGCTTCACTTTAAATATAATACAAAAACCAGGGAGCCATTTTATAAGCCTAACAAGCCACTCCTAGGTATGTATTAAAAGATTTGAATGAATTGCCAAGGACATAATGACAATCAACCTTTCGTTTTGTGCCTTGCTCCCCTGAAGTGTGCAATAAAGGACCATAATGTACACCCTGTTGTGCATATTACTTACTTATAACTGTTGGGTTTGTATGAAATCAGGATCTCTGTTATTTGCCCTTGATCTGCTCTGGCTCTTTTATAACAGGCCTCATAATCATATGTTGTGATACAATCATTTCTACAGCATTCTGTCTTGATGTCACAACAGAAGATTACAATGTTAGTTGTGGACAAACAGCCAGGCCAGATAATGACCACGTGACAGTTAAACTTGTCTTCATGAACCTTTCATAAGTTATAAAGTCTGAGAAGATGGCAAAGTATGAGTTTTCAATTACACTGTATTTTTCAGAGTTGCCCCTGGGGTGTCTAAAAGGGGCCTGTTTCGAAACCTGGTAAATTAGATACTGTTTGTTTGCATGACAGTTATATGCGGATTACATGGTAAAGAATAATTTGCATTTTGGACTGTTAGAATTGGGGTGTCCTTGTCAGTTCAAAACTAAAGATCTCAACAGCATACAGGGGGTTCTATTTTTAGAGTTCATTCTTCCCTAGCAGAGAGAGAGAGAGAGAGAGAGACATCTAACACACACTTTGATTTTAATAATCTGGACAAGCAAAGAAGGTACAAGGAAACTTGCAAAAGGAACACTGTTTTTGACTGCAAATGGATAAAGATCTCTCCATCAGAGACTGGCAGGTGTTTGATTCACAGATAAGAAAAAGCTAGAGAAAGACTCTGCCATCTCTTTTTTTTCCTTCATGTGGCTAGGCAGATGAAATCTACAGTATTTATTTATGAGTTTGGTCAGAGTGTAAACCATATAGAGAACTTGTGGTTTTTGGTAAATTTTTTTGCCTCAATTTTTATATAACATTTAACAATATGTGCACATCGGGCTGCAAGAAACTAGCAAAACATGTTCAACAGCAGACATGTCTGCTGGAAGTGTTTTGATAGTTTAATAGTTTGTCTCATTCATTAGAGGCTCCAGTGTTTAACGGTTCCTGTGATTTCACTGTAGTATTGAACAAGTTTGACTGTGAACATGGTAGTGCAGTGGGTAAGGGTACTGAGTTTCAAACCTGGAAAACTGAGTCTGAATCCCACAGCCACCACTTGCATACTGTGTGACCATAATCAAGTCACTTAACTTTCTTGTGCTCCCAGGAAGCACATGAAAGCAAGTCTTGGCTTTGTGCATCTTTTCTGTTCAAAAACTGTAGTAAAATAAAAGTGTAGCAATGCAAATGGTTTATTGCAACTCTGTTTAGTGCAAGTAGTACTGCAGCTCCACTGCTGAACAGTTTGACTGTTTCCTTGAAGTATTACTTTAGGCACAAGTTCCTGGGTTGAATAGTAGATCACTTGGTTTGTTAAAGATCTACATTAAAATCAGGGATTAATAGTTACAATTGTTCATTATAGCCATCCTTTAGAAGACTTTAAAACACTAATAGTTACACAAATATTAGGACTCTGCTGTTCTGTACTGATGATTGTGAAAGTAGCATCATGTCTCCTGTTTTTTATGTAATCCCTTACATTCTTGTAGCTTACCTTTTTAGCTCCAAAGAGGAAGCCTCAACTTGACTTTTGGCTGCATGCTGTCACTAAACCGGTGACCCTGTGGCACCATTTTGGTTTATAGTCAATGACCTGACTGTTTTCTAATGCGACTGAAGTTTGTACTTGTGGACCACAGGGCCGGCAGCTGGGATGCAGACTGAGTGGACATGGTTTGAGCAGCCAGAACTGTGTATGAGGGAAATTCCCAGAAATGTAAACAAAACTCAGCAGTAAGGGCAGAGGGCATGCCAATAGCCAATCAGCTGAGAGGGAGCCAGAACTACATGGAATTAAGAAAACTGATTGTTTACATGGGGCATATTGGCAGTGACTCAACAAACTTGAATATAGATAGTGTAATACAGTTCTACCCCTTATGTGATTGAGTCAGTCAGGAGCTGCGTCTGCTCAGACCCACTGTTTTGGGAGATTGATATTTATGTACGTACTTATGTATGTATTTAATTTTTGCTGATCTTGTAAGTACGCTTTAAATTCAATGCCTACTTTATCTTTAGGCATGACCAGGGACAGTACAAATATAGAACAAGCAGGATTGAGGATTACAACAATAACAACACAAATTAACAGCACAAATACTAGAATGAGCACAGTCTGTCAGGCAACAGAGTCATAACAATTAACAATGCAGCTTAAATGAAGCGTTAGCTATAGCTTATGTGCAAATGCAAACACTGAATTGAAAATTAACATTACTTAATAAGAAACAGACATACATTAAAGTGTGGAGGTACATCATAATAAAGTGAAGGATGCAACTATGTGCAAGGGAAAGTATTTAATGTTAGTAGATACTGTGTTGCTGTACACTGGAAGAGGACATTGCGCAACCCCAGTGGAAGGGGGTTTTGGTAAGGGTTCTAGTAAGTGGAGTAAAGAGGGAGAATGGTATCTGCCTCGTATTAGAAGAACACTTTGGAATAAACAACAAGGAGTTTTCACTAGATCTGAGAGGACAAGTGCACAATAGGAACCAAAGTAGGTTTATCAATGAAGCAGGGGTTGGGGAATTTAGAGGTTTGACAGTAAAGCGACAAGGTAAATGATTGTGTATAGCAGCAGGGGAAAGCCTTAACTTAGATCAGTATAAAGGAGACAGCTATGGATGACATGCTCAGTTACAAGTGCAAAGCGGTAGACACTGTTATGTGATGTCCCACCTGGACAAGTTACCTTTAAAGGCACTAAAATAGCACACCATAGGTAAGACTAGGAAGAAGGATGCCTTGTGCAACCAGAAGGTTAGTCTTAGGGGAAGATTACCGTGAATTCTGTAATAAGGTTCAATATATTTGTTGATGTAGTGAGTTAGTGAGTTAGTTAGTTAGTTAGTTAGTTAGTTAGTTAGTTAGTTGAAAACTGGTAACCAGGACAGGTACACTGAGACAAGGTTTGTTTCCAGGTGTGACCCAGGGAAGGGGAACAGGAGAAGTAATAGTACAAAACAGAATAGGAAATCAGTTAGCAAAATATTTGGTAAATAAGCTGTTACAAAAAAGCAGTTAAGTACAAAAAGTTGGTACAGAAAATAAAATGCAGTCACAGTTCAAGGGGAAAGCCTGTACAAGTGCAAAGAAAAATGACAGCAATACACAGTGACCAAATAAAACTGTCAATATGCGGGAGTCATGCTGGATGAGTCTATGCCTAAACCTGTGGTTGGAGGAAGAGCAACAGTGATGAGAAGTGAAAACCAGAAATTAGGTAGTGGAGACCCAGCCAGATGTCCTGACAAGGACTGCTGAGGTTGAGGCTGTGGAGGTTTCAGAAGGAAGGGCAACTTGAGCAAGTGGGGAGTGGTTGGAGTTTTAACTGATGCCTTAGGGATCCAAGAGAAGATTGGCAAAGGGAGGAGGGCAGCAGGATCCAGAGTGAAGAAAGTCAATTGGAGAAGGCAGATTGTCCTGCTGAGGAGTGGGGGGAAAGTAGTGTCAAACGTGCCAGAAGTGTGATGGTCCCTGAAGTGGAGGGACTAGAAGGTGGGGGGAGTTGGGAGAGGAGAGAGAAATGGTAGGAGGGAAGGAAAGCAATCTAGTATTTGGATATAAAGGAGGTACAGTGAGCCTGGCAACATGAGAGCAGAGGGAGGATGGATAGGGAGGAACAGAGGGAGCAGTGGTGAGTACGGGGGGGATTGTATTGCAGTGGCAAAATCCAATTGCAGAAGGTGTCCAGTCTGGCATACGAAATGGAGGGGTCAATGACTTAGACCACATCTGCATAGCTGAAGAGAGGGAACACAGTTTTGGCAACAGGCTCCCTGCAGACCTGCAGAGACAAGCAGTCCTTGTTCCAGTATAAGACACCAAGCTTTGGATGGAGTTTTGCATGGATGGCATCAATATGGGCAGCGAAGTGAAACTTAGTGTCAAGCCTTACACCAAGATGCTATAGGGACTGTACTGCTTCAAGTGTGGTGCCATCCAGTGTTGTAAAAACCAGAGGGGCTGTGAGTGTGGCCAGTTTCTGATTGGTACCAAAGGTCATGGATTCCATTTGTTTAGTGTTGACCTGGAGGTGGTTGAATTGGAACCAGAGCAGAACGCTGTCGAAGTCCCACTGGAGCAGATCTTCAACAGCTGTGTTGGAGGGACTGGAGATGAAGATGACTATTTCATTAGCATACATGTGTATATGTGAGCTGATACAGTCAGAAGGGAGATAATTTAAGAAAATGGAAAAGGGGATGAGGCCCAGGATGGAGCCCCGTGGGACTCCAGCCTGGATGGGTAGTGGAAGTGACAGGACTTCTCATATCTATACCAACTGCTTATGGCCCATGAAGTAGGAACATGAACAATCAACAGTGGGAGCTGATAGGCCAGCAGAACTCAGCTTGTCTAGGAGGGGTGGATGGGATGCCAAACTGAAAGCTTTGGTCAGACTGATTTAGAGGAAGGCCATGATGTGCTCCTGATCCATCCTGAAGAATATAGAGTCATTAACACAGAGCAGGCAGAAGATGGTGGAGTGGTGTTTCTGAAAGCCAGACTGAAAGGGGGAGAGGAAGTTGGTGGATGAGAAGAAGTCAACAAGTTTGGAATGGACACGTTTCTTTTGCAGCTTTGAGAGGAAGGGAGGGAAGGAGGCAGATCATACAGAAGTTACCAGGAGATGAGGAGTTGTCCCTCTTATGAAGTGTAATAACTTTGGCCAACTACCAGGACTGAAGAGCAGCACAGAGGGAGAAGGAAAGGTTGACCAGGTGAGTAAGGGGAACAGCGATGGCTGAAGTGGAGAGATGGAGGAGCTTGAGGTCCAGGCCATCAGGGTTGGACTTAGACTGGTTGAGATAGGAGAGGGCAATTAGGGTTTCCTGGATGGTGACGGGGGGAAGCGGAAACCTTAGGAGGGGTAGGAAGTAAAGGAAGGGGAAGGAGCAAAGTCAGGAGAGGGACAGAAAGGGAGGACTCAGGTCATAAAGAAGTCATTGAACTGAGCAGCAACACAGGGAGGGCCAGATACAGGTGAACCATTAAAACTGAGGATTGGAGGAGTGGACTGGGAAGGGAGGGAACGGAAGTGGATAACCTTCCAAAATTTAGCTGGGGTTTTAATGTTTTTCTGGAGGTAGGCCTTGAAATAGTGCAATGTTGTGGCTTAAACAACCTTCATACAATTGATCCTCAGATATGTTAAGTAACCAGAGAGAACTGGACCAGATATATTTTGAATGGGAAGGGCACACCAGATTTTTCTGATGCAGAACATCATATATTGGTTGCTAAATGAATCTTGCAATATCTGTCATAACAATGCGGTGGGGGTAGGGGGTAAGACCATAATCCACAAGGGTGTGGGTGGTGAAGTAGGGGTTGAGCCAAGTGGGTTCTTAAATAAGCTGAGAAAGACTAAGGGTCTCATTTCTAATAATGGTTTTTAGTGGGGTCTAATTCAAAAATAAGCATATGAGATAATATGAAGATCATGGCAGGGAGAGGGAAACAAGATAAAATAGAATCTTATTAAACCCACAGTCCAGCAGATGCAATATTTCTTGTTTTCAGACCTATATTTCCTCAACACTGTATCTCCCACCTTCATGTAGATTGCCACTAGAACTTGTTATACAAGAACAAAATAATCAACTATATGCAACATATTAGAGCAAAAACATTATATTTTCATTAACTTTGTATTAACACACTTGTCTCACTTCATCATTCACAGGTCCATCTTATACGAATTTTCCATCATGCCTATCTCTGATTCAGTGGGTGAGCAAGACATCTCTTTGAATAGTGGGAATGGAGAAATGTGACTAGTTCATCAATCTCAAAAAAAGATGTTTGTTTTGCCATCAGTAGAATATTAGGTGAAATATAGTAAGACTTTTGGAAGTAGCAGTGGAGGGAAGGGGAGGGAGGGACCAGGGTTGATCTCCATGTCACCAGACAAGATGGGGGAGCAGGAGAATGAGGTTTAGTTAGGAGTGGGGTTTCCTACCCCTGGAAAGGGTAGGAGAGTGGGGTGTTGGTGGTGAGGGGAGTGGATGGCTTTGTGAAGACTAGGTTTGCTAGCAAAGGCACCTAGGTTCACCTGAGCTCTTTTCTTCTAGGTTTGCTTGTAAGGACAGTGCAAGGAACATTATCAGAGCAAGGAAATAAATTAAGGCTTCTTTTGGCTAGGCAGATTTACTGTGTGTTACTTTTTTCTGTTTTGCTTACAGGTTTTGTTACTGTTTTTTGCTTAAATTATATTGTTCTCTGATTCAAATTGCTGTTGCAGGGTATACTCTCTGCTGCATTGTTACAGGGTGTGCCTACAGATTTGTTACTGTTTTGTGCTTACATATTACTGCTGCAATCTTCTCTGATTAAAATAGTTTCTTGCAAGGTATATCTTCTGTTCAATTATTCTGCAGGTTGTGCTTACAGGTTTTGTTACTTTTTTATTTCTTGATTTTTCTCTTAGAAGAGTGTTTTTTGCAGGGTATATCTTCTGTGAAATTGGTACAGGTGGTGCTTGTCACAAACACACTCAGCAGGTCAAACTCTCTGCTCCCACAGTGTCAGACTCAGAGAGCAATAGTGTGAACTGGTAACAGACCCTCCTGTCTGCTTTTGGGTCCGAATCACCTTTAGTCTCAAGTTCTGGGGGAATTCAAACAGTGAACCTTATGCTAGTGTACCAAATGTACAGGCTCAAGTACGTACCCTCATCGGGGATTACAGTACAATCCTTCGCCAGTGGCATCAAGCCAGGCTTCCAAAACAAACCCTTAAAACTCTATAAGAGACCTTAGGTATATTCTTACCTTTTCCCAGTTTAGTAACACCATCAAGCCCTTGAACAGTTGTCAGACTTAAATATACAGGCACTCCGCATGCAAAAATGACAGAGAAAACCCAGGCAGAATAGTAAAGAATATGTTTACTAAAAATGGATAAAAAAACAGTAAGATAAACAACAGAACAAATATCAAAGAGCATCACCATCACATAAAAGAAAAACAAGGAAAACTACAGAACAAACTCCTACCAAAATACATTTAGATCTGTTATATCTAATGTGTTACCTCTGTAAGTGCAGTTAAATTAGAGAACTGTGTCTCTCTAGAGTCCCAAAATGATATGACAAAACAGTTCAGACACACCTAACCAAAGTCCCAGAAGGCCATCCCTATCAGAGCAAAATGTGTTAAACCACTGCCCTGACATTGCCAAAGAACAACGGGCCGATGGTATACTCAGTCAGGTATACACCCAGTTGGCTGTCAGGGAAGGAGAAGAGGTACATGGGAATAGAACAGCAGGCTATCCTCATTTTGAGTTACAAGGGGGTATCCTGTATCAAGTGAGTAAGGAGGCCCAGACAGGGGATACTCGGCATCATTTGCTAGTCCCTTGAGTCTTTCAGGAGGAATTACTCCACCTCACCCACTCTATTTCTGTGGCAGGACATTGTGGGGAAGAGAATACATTAGCCCAACTGTTGCCCAGATTTTTTTGGATGGGCATCTATCAACATTTTAAAGATTATTGTGCATCTTGTCCTGAGTGCCAGTTAGTAGCTCCAAAGAACAATCCAAGGGGCCCCTTTAGTGTCCTTACCTGTTATGAAGGCACCTTTTAGCCGGATTGATGTTGATATAGTGGAACCCCTTGAAAAGAGTGCAGGGGAGTACCAATACATTCTGATGATTGTAGTTTATGCTACCCAGTACCCCGAGGCCATCCCGTTATGAAGCATTTCGGCCAAAATTTTAGCTGGGGAGCTATTAAAGGTCTTTAGTCATATGGGAATACCGAAGGAAATGTTGACTGACCAGGGAACTAACTTCATGTCCCGTCTGACTCAGGAGATTTGTACTATACTGGGAATCAGCTCCATAAGGACCTAGATCTACAATCCCCAGATGGATGGCCTCATGGAGTGATTCAACAAAACCCTTAAAAAGATGCTTCGAAAGTTCATAACCACTGAGGTCAGGGACTGGGACAAGGTACTTCCCTAACTGCTGTTCACAATGTGGGAGGTCCCTCAAGCTTCTACATGGTTTGCTCCTTTTGAACTCCTCTATGGACACCACCCAAGAGGTGTTCTTGATGTAGTAAAGGAGATGTGAGAGAAACACAACCCCAAGACTGAAAATGTGGTGCAATATGTCCTGCAATTGAAGGAAAGATTAGACCAGGTAGGGAAATTTGTCCAAGAAAATCTGGTGAAGGCTCAACAAAGACAAGTGTACTACTATAATCAGGGAGCCCAGTTGAGGGAATATAAACCAAGGGATCAGGTACTAGTTTTGTTGCAGAGCAGCTAGAATGAGCTTCTAGCCAAATGGAAGGGGCCTTATGAAGTTACCCAGAGATTGGGCCCAGTTAACTGAAGTTTGCCAGCCAGAGAGGCAAAAAGAGACCCATATCTACCATGTCAATTTGCTGAAATTCTGGAACCAGATGGATGGCCTATTGATTTCCTCTGAACCAGACATAGTGGATCTGGGACCCCAAGTGCCAGATGAGAATCTAGGGATACAAGTCCCAATGATAGAACAGCTGTCTCACAAACAGAAACAGCAACTAGGAGAGTTGGTAAGCCAGTTTTTGGATATTTTCTCCTTCCTCCCAGGGACAACCCAGATGGTAGCTCATCATATAGAAAGACAGCCAAGGGAGAAGGTGCAGCAGTGACCATATCACTTGCCAGAAGCCATATGAGACACTGTTAAGAAGGAGTTACAGGACATGCTAGAGTTGGGAGTGATTGAGGAATCCAGCAGTGATTGGTGTAGCCCCATAGTGTTAGTAACAAATGAAGGTGGGGCTACCTGCTTCTGTATTAATTTTTGCAGGGTCAATGCCATCTCATAGTTCGATGCCTACCCCATGCCCCAGGTAGATGAACGTTTGGATAGACTAGGGGAAATCAAGTACATCATGACTTTGGACCTAATGAAAGAGTACTGGCAAATCCCTTTGACCCAAGAGTCTCGGGAAAAGACAGCATTTGCTACCCCCTTTGGGCTATACCAGTTCTGTACCATGCCTTTCGGCTTACATGGGGTACCTGCAACTTTTCAAAGGCTCATGAATCGCTTGCTGCTACCCCATGCCCACTATGCAGCTGCTTACCTAGATGACGTGGTCATCCACAGCACTGATTGGGAGACACATGTATCCAAGGAGGCAGCTGTACTACAATCCTTATGAGAAGCAGGGCTGACGGCCAATCCAGTGAAGTGTGCTTTGGCCAAAGCTGAAACAAAGTACTTAGGGTACAGTATAGGCAATGGACAGGTGAGACCATTGGTCAGTAAGGTGCAAGCCATAGCTGAGTGCCCAGTACCCACCACAAAAACCCAGATGAGGGCCTTCTTAGGATTGGTATGGTATTACCACCAGTTCATGATGCACTTCTCTACCCTTGACAGCCCCCTTACAGACCTCACCTGGAAATCTGCCCCCAGTAAGGTCAAATGATCAGAGGAGTGTGACCAGGCCTTCACACAACTCAAAGAGTGCAGAGAGCCAATATTATGCAGTTCTGACTTCAACAGGACCTTTATCCTGCAGACAGACACCTCTGAAGTTGGGCTAGGAGCCGTGCTCTCCCAGGAGTTTGTGGGGGAGGAACACCCTATCCTCTACCTCAGTTGAAACTCTTTCCCCAGGAGAAAAACTATGCAGTGATAGAAAAAAAGTGTCTTGCAGTCAAGTGGGCTGTGGACGCCCTCCACTACTACCTGCACTGCTGGCAGTTTATCCTGGTCACAGATCATGCCCCTCTGAGGTGGCTACAGGTGATGAAGGATGACACCCCCTGCATCACCAGGTGGTACTTGGCCCTCCAATCATTTTCCTTTATGGTGCAGCACTGGGCCAGGACCCAGAATGGAAATGTGGGTTTCCTGTCCTGGGAGGAGAATGGTCAGGGGCCGACCAACTGGGCCTTCGCACAAAGGGGGGAGGTATGTTACAGTGTAAACACTACACGGGGAAACAAGAGGTTAACCTCTTGTTTGAGGTTGAGGAAATGCTGGGAATGCAACATGAACAGGCAAGGAGGGTGCCTCCCCTGGTGTTGCTAATTAGAGGGATTACTGAAAGGAAGAGATAATCCAGCAAGGAGTTACTTAGAAGCTGGAAACTGCTGCAGGGAGCAGAGACTCCTATGCAGAGACCCCTGCAAGATGGAGGGTAGAATGTAAGACAGGAACCAGAGCAGAAAGCCAAGGAGAATGATTAAGTATTGGAGACAGCCTTTGGGAAAAACTGGAAACCTGCTGCTAAGAAACAGACCAGTTCTAGGGCAGAGTCCTGAGGTAAAGGATCAGTCTAGCCAGCTGTGCCAAAAACAGTGAGTGGAATGTACTACTGATAACAGCCTACAAATAAGGCAAAAAGAGAAAACTGTATGTGTTTTATTTGAGACTGTGCATTCAAAACTGCTGGCCCACAAACTGTTTATTTTGTTTGAGACTGTATATTGAACAAACGGCTGGCCCACATAGGTGGTTCAAAGATTCCTTTGTCAAGTCAGCCTGAAAGAACTATTTAGTGTTAACCTTTATATTATCTGACCAGGCTGGAGAAGTTGAACTTACTGATTATGCTTTTCTGGAGCAACAACTTACATTTGAAGCAGTAAAAGTAAAATATTTCTGTGACATTTAAACCCAGCATGTTGCCTCTCCATCTACTATAGACCAGCATGTCTCACTCTGATACTTACCCTCTTCGGGGACTGTGGTATAATCTTTCACCAGAGGCACCAAGCCAGGCTTCCAAAATGATCCCTTAAAACTCTGTAGGAGACCTTAGGTATATTCTTACCTTTTCCCAGTTTAGTAACACCATCAAGCCTTTGAACAGTTGTCAGACTTAAAAGTACAGGCACTCCACATGCAAAAATGATGGCGGAGACCCAGGCAGAATTTTAAAGAATATGCTTATTAAAATGGATAACAAAACAGTAAGATAAACAACAGAACAAATATCAAAGAGCATCACAATCACATAAAAGAAAAACAAGGAAAACTACAGAACAAACTCTGCCAAAATACATTTAGATCTTTTCTATCTAATGTATTGCCTCTGTAAGTGCAGTTAAATTAGAGAACTGTGTCTCTCTAGAGTCCCAAAATGATATGACAAACAGTTCAGACACAAGTATTAGTTTAAACTGTCTCCACATCCTTTCTGTGAGTCATCTAGCTCCTCCTTTTAGAATTAAAAAAATACAAACATGATCTCCTATCGGGAGGTATATTAAATAAGGTAACATCAGCAAAAACTCATTTACCAAATTATGAGTCTTTCATCAACCAGTTCCTTTTAAATTTACAACCCAGCAGTTCATCACATAGGTGCAATATAGTCAACAGGGATCAGTTAATGACATCCTGTCCTGTAATAAAATGTATATTTAGTTTCCAACTTCCAAAGCATGAGGTCATAAACAAGGCCATAAAATGCAATTTCTCAAGGAAGTTAATTACATTACAGAGATATCCTGGTCTGTTTACATATCCTGTAGCTTTACTGAAACCTGGGGGGACGGGGGCACCCATGGAAGCACAGGCTATCTTATGTGAGACAATCACATACTTTATATTTATTTTACAAATATTGTTCAATAATCATAACCAGCTGGCCAAGCATTACAATTACAGGTTTTACAATTTTATCTATCATTAGGCTAAGCAAAATTACAGTTTGCTATTTTATTTTTTGCTTACAGGTTTTTGTTTTGGCCACAAAGGTGTTGCAGTCTCCTTCTCACATTGAAGGAGCTAATTGCTTTCCTCCCACAGCTCTAATAAGGGATTAGGAGTGTAACTAGGGGAGCAGAGCTGACAAAGTCTTAGTAATTTCCAAAAGAGGGAGGCTTTAAAAGGTCAGGTTAGTTGGTGTTTTGAGGTGAAAGAATTGATTTATTTGCTTTTGTTAACCGGGTAAGCACACTAGACAGCCAAGTGCCTATTTTCAGGTGTGACCCAGGAGGGTTACAAGGTAGATACATTCAAGAACAGTAGGAGGAGTCAAAGTTAACATACAGAAAATAACAGGCATAAGAGGGATAAATAGGTAGCTAACAGCTTTAGAGACTATTAGGCACAAAACGGAACATGTCTAGATAACTACATAATGGTACATACTGGATGAATTAGGTAGTGAACAGCATAATACAAAACAGGTTCGATCAGCGCAAACAGGACAACAAATAAGTGCCAGTGGGGGAGGGGGCACTAGGCAGGTAATCAGGAGGAGTAAAAAACTAGAGGGAAGAGACTAGAGGGCCAGGGGTTCTAATGGGACAGGTGGGCAGGGAGTGGGCCCAGTACAAGGGTGCCAAGTAATAGTTAGCTTGACCGGTTACAGGAGGATAAGTGCTAATTAGAGCTTCACCTGAGCTCTTTTCTTCTAGGTTTGCTTGCATGGACAAAGCAAGGAGCATTATTAGAGAAAGGAAAACAATTAAGGCTTCTTTTGGCTAGGCAGAGTTACTGTGTGTTACTATTTTCTTTTTTGTGTACAGGTTTTGTTACTTTTTTGCTTACATTTTACTGTTTTATTGTTCTCTGATTCAAACTGCTGTTGCAGGGTATACTTTCTGCTGCATTGCTACATGGTATGCCTACAGGTTTGTTATTGTTTTGTGCTTACTGATTACTGCTGTAATCTTCTCTGGTTCAAATTGTTTTTCCAAGGTGTATCTTCTGTTCAGTCATTCTGCAGGTTGTGCTTACAGGTTTTGTTACTTTTTTACTGCTTTATTTTTCTCTGTAGCAAAGTGTTTTGGCATGGTATATCCTTTGTGAAATTGTTAAAGGTGGAGCTTACATGTTTTACAGTTTTATCTAACATTAGGCTAAGCTTTCAGGGCTAATTACAGGAGCACATGCAAGATACAGATTAAGGGATAGCGACTGCATTTGTTGTTGGTTGATTATTTCTGCTCTTCCCTCCTTGTTTCTTTTATCCATGGTTCTTCTTTTTCAGCAGGGGAAGGACCTGACCACCCACTCCCATCCCCAACCACCCCATGTTACACCCCTTTTTAGAGTAGCACAGTTGTGATATTTCCTGTAGCAAAGCAGAAAAGGGTGGATCAAAGGGGTATCCATACAATGACCTGACTTACAGGGGCACAATTAATTTAAATTGTTATAAAAAATTATACAATAACAAACAAAACAAACAAACTATATATATATATATATATATATATATATATATATATATATATATATATATATATATATGAAACATTTGCATTCATTTTCCTTCTAATTACTCAGTCCAGGTTATAAACTTGACAACTCAGTTGGAATGGATATTGTTAACTGCAGGCACTGTAGGACACATTTCGAAAGGGAATTTATACAGGATTTAGGATGCTTTCCTATGTGCTGGACCACTGGAGATCTAAGGGCTCAGCTCTGGGCAGCATGTGCAGAGATTGCACAGCACAAATCACACATTCAGGAGGAAATATATGACAAGAACCACCCACCATTTCACCAACATCCAACTGAAGCACCTCGACCGCAGAGGGTAGTTGGTCCAGGAGGTTGGCAGGTGGTTAGGAGTTGCAAATTGGGTGCCCCATCACTCAGTGCTGACCAGTGTATTACCTCCACAAACCATATAAAAACTAAAAACACATATCTGCCTCTATCTCTGAAATCAAACAAAGGGGCAGAGGACACTGCAGCACAGGAGCTAGTGCTACAAAACACACCCAAAACAGGGACCAAATCAAAAAAGACAAAAAGGAAATCTAAAACACTTGTGATCATAGGAGACTCCATGATTCGAGGAGTTGATGCCTACCTCCGGCCGGGGGTAATGGTCAGATGTCTCCCAGGTACATCAGCATGGAAAGACATTGACCACATTGCTAAAATCTTGCAGGAAGCAGGAGAAAACATCAACATCCTGGTACACATTGGGACTAATGATCTCATCAGCCAGTCAGTTGTGGAGACCAAAGAACACTTGACCAGGCTGGGAGACAAACTATTTATTTAATCTGAAATCTCCTTCTTTGAGATCCTGCCAGTCTGAGAGAGGTGGGCAGACAGAAGGAACATCAGAGAAGGGGAGATAGGTGAGCTAAACTTGTGGCTCAAGGGCTGGGGTCAGGAAAAAGGACACAAATTTGTAGGTAACTGGCAACAGTTTTGGGAGTGAAAGTTCTTTAAATTTGATGGACTGCATCTGACTAAGGATGGAGTCAGTGCATTGGGGCAGAAGTTTGATGTCTTTGCAGAATGTTTAAACTAGCAAATGGGGAGAGGGGAACAGCAGCCAATACATCGAACAATACATTGAATGGGAAGAACACCCCTCCCCCCTCAGCTAGTGATCAAACAAGAGTTCACCATATTTGTAGTTCATTTGCATCACCAGGTAAGGAAAAGGTCCAGCTCCCCATAGGACACCCATGGGAAAAGCCAGACCTCTCCCCACAACTAATGCACTGAAATCTGGCAAATGGAAAATCATGTACACAAATGCCCGCAGTCTGGGATACAAGATCCCAGACCAGGAGGCAACAATGACTGAGGCTAAACTGGACATAGTAGCCATTAGTGAAACATGGTTCACCAGTAACACTACTTGGGAGTCTTCAGTACCTGACTATGTACTGTTCAGAAGAGATTGATGTGCAAAATTGGGGGGGTACCTTTATTTCAATGAAAACATCAAAACTACAGAAATTCACAATACACATAAGGAGCCAGAAGAACTGTGGATCACCCAGGAAAGAGGAAATCGGACAACCATATGAAATGGAGTTGTCTACAGGCCTCCAGATGAAGGGGAGGACATAGACACATTACTGTTAGTAGATATGCAAAACATTACAGCTAAAGGGGAAATTCTAATCATGGGAGACTTCAACATGCCAGATACAGACTGGTCACTATCAGCTGGAACATCCACCAGAACTAGACACATAGTGGTGTCCCTGCAGGGGAGGGCCTCGAACAATTGGTTCAACAACCCACAAGAGACAGGGCTATCCTGGATCTAGTACTTATTAATGGGAAAAGGATTACAGATCTCCAGGTAGAAGGTCACCTGGGGGCCAGTGACCATCACATGGTACGGTTCAGTTTGGCCACTAGAACTAAATCATCCCATTCCAATGCAAAAATATGAGACTTCAAAGGAGCTGACTTTGATAAGATGGCCAACAGAGTTAAGCTAGCCCTGGCAAGAAGAAATACAGGTGAGGGGGTACAAGCAAAGTGGGCAAGCATTAAGGATGCAATACTTGAAGTAACATCCCATTGTGTTAGGGAGAAAAGCAAGAGCAAAAAAAAGGAGAAATCCACTTTGGTTCTCAAAAACAGTAGCAGAAAAGGTCAGAGCCAGAAGGTTGGCCTTTAGGAAATATAAGGAAATGCAGTGGGATGAAGATAGGGAGGCATACCAAACTTCCCTAAGGGAAGCAGGGAAGGCAATAAGGCAAGCATAGGCCCAAACCAAGGAAACACTAGCACGAACAGTAAAAGAACGAGACAAGATTTTCTATAGATAAATTAGTGAAAGGAGAACATCTGGAGGGGGGGTTATTGCTACGATCAAAGGGGGATAAGGGGAAGTGTGTGGAGGAGGACAAAGGAAAAGTGTCTATCCTAAATAGATACTTCTGCTCAGTATTTACTGAGGAGAAAGTAGGTTAGGGCCCACAGCTAAGCACCATGGACACAGGGTGGAGAGAGGTGTGCACAAGTCCCTTCACAAAAGAAAGGGTCCTACAAGAGCTCACTAAGCTCAGGGAGGACAAGGCAATGGGACCTGATAGCATACATCCCAGGGTACTAAAGGAGCTAAGTCTGGAACTAGCAGAGCCATTAGCACAACTGTTTAGTGAGTCTCTGAGCACAGAAGAGGTACCAGAAGACTGGAGATGGGCTCATGAGATCATACTCCACAAGAGTGGCAGCATGGAGGAGGCAGATAATTACAGCACAGTCAGTATTACCTCAGCAGTGGGCAAGATTATGGAGGCACTCCTTAAGGAAAGGATAGTGCAACACCTGGAATCCATAGGAGCACAGGATCCAAGACAGCATGGGTTTATACCAGGCAGGTCCTATCAAATTAATCTCATAGATTTCTTTGACTGGGAAACCAGAATGGTGCACCAAGGGGGTACAGTTGATGTTTCCTGCCTTGACTTCAGCAAAGCTTTCAATGCTGTTCCACATAAAAGATTAATAAGTTGGGTAGGCTCAGGGTAGATCAGAAGTTGGTCAACTGGGTGGCAAACTGGTTGGTGGGCAGAAAACAGAGAGTGGTGGTAAATAGTATACAGTCAGAAGAGATGCACGTCACAAGTGGGGTACCTCAGGGATCAGTCCTTGAGCCAGTCCTCTTCAATATCTTCATCAGTGAGATTGCAGATGGACTGGAGAGTAATGTTTGCCTGTTTGCAGATGACACAAAGATCTGCAACAGAGTAGATGATCAAGACAGATGGGTAGAATGAGAAGAGATCTGGAAAAACTGGCAAAATGGTCTGAAGAGTGGCAACTGGGGTTAACTCAAAGAAGTGCAAGATCATGCACATAGAGAAGAGAAACCCTGAAGCTACCTATAGGTTGGGAGGGGAGTTCCTGGCAATCACAAGGGAAGAAAGAAACTTGGGCATCATCATCACAGATGACCTGAAATAATCTAAGCAGACCATTAAAGCAGTAGATATGGCTAGAGAGATATTGGAGTGTACTAGTAGGGGTATCACAAGTTGTAAGAGTGAGGCAATAATCCCTCCTTTACAAGTTAGGCCCCATCTGGAGTACTGCATGCAATACTGGAGGCCATGCCTGCACAAGGACATTAACAAAATGGAGGAAGTCCTGTGAAGGGCAACCAAAATGGTGCAGGGACTGCATCAGAAAACATATGAGGACAGATTAATGGAACTCATTATGTATACCCTAGAGCAAAGGAGGGAGAGAGGTGATATGATCGAAACATTCAAACATCTTAAGGGCATTAACAAAGTGAAAGAGTCTAACAAGTTTTACTATAAGAAAAATAGCAGAACAAAAGGACACAGCATGAGATTAGATGGAGGCTGATTAAGGGGTAATGTGAGGAAGTTCTTTTTCACATAAAGGATGGTGGATGCATGGAATGGCCTACCTCAGGAAGTGGTGGATATGAATACAGTGCAGGGCTTCAAGCAGGCATGGGATAACGAAGCAATACAGAGGAGTATGAATAAACAGGCCATCTACAGTATGTGGCACATTCATAAGGTAGAAAAAATTGAGCAGATTAGATGGGCCTTGCAGTCCTTATCTGCTGTCAAGTTCTATGTTTCTATGTTTCTATGAAACTCCAGTTTAAGGGAGGGGGAGGGGAACAGATCGGGTTGGACAGGGAAAGAGGAAGGGAGAGGAGTGGACAGTGGGAAGATGAGTCAAGGGGAGGTGGGAAATGAGGGAAGGAGAACTGTAGGGGGAGGAGGTGGAGTGGATAAGAGGAGAAGGGGAGATGGAGAAGGCAGAGAAGTGCAAGAACCATTGTAGTCAGGAGGTGGTGTGCAGAAACCACTATGTATTCAACAGATCTGCAAATGGTAGAAATATGAAATTAAAAAAACAATGTGGAGTCTTAAGTGATAAATACATACTAGGGCTGAGCAAAATTTATGCTCCGGCAGTGGAATTCTGGAGAAATGTTGATTTTGCTTTCTCAAAATCTCTGAAAACGTCTGTGAAAATGTGACATTTTGCCAGAATTGCGGTTTCAGTTTTTTCCATCTCATTTAAAACATATTTGTCCAAATGGCATCAAATTTACTATGGGAGCTTTGCCAGTACACATACAGAAGTATGTCAAGTGTCACATCTTTATCTTTATCTTTAAAGGCAACTGAGTTATAAGACTCCAAATGTTTGAAAACGTTAAAATTATGTTGACATTACCAACACCATACACATGTGTGCCAAGAGTCAGATCTCTAGCTTTAAAAGTGATTGAGTTATAAGCCTCAAAATGTCTGGAAATTTTAAAATGACATTTCACAATTACATAAACGGTTGAATTTTAATCCCCTATAAGTTTAATGCTACAGAACAGAAAATCACCAATGATATTAGGTTAATTGACCCTACATATTGGGCTTTAAGGCAACCCGCATGGCCCAGTATCAGTTTCATGCTGTCATGCTGATGACCGAGGTTCAGAAGCGAGTCCGGGAAGTCATATCGGGAGACAGGTCATGGCTAAAACTTATAATTTATATAACCAGTACTTCTCCATTCAGCAGTTTCTATGACTCTTATAAGAAAATATGCATCTAAGGTTTCAATTATGTATCTCCAAATGTGGTTAAGTTATAAGCACAGAAATATTTTCAGAAATGTTCACATGAATATTACATTGCTAGAATTTGAGCGCCTATAACTTCTACAAACTTCATCTAAATGTAATAAAACTTGACACACTTCTATAGACAATATGCATGCCACATTTCAAACCTGTAGCTGCAATATAGACTGAGTTATGGGCAATTAAAGAATTTTGGAAAATTCCAAACATTTTTCGAAATATCATGGAATTTCATGAAAATTCCATGAATTCAGACTTTGCTAATTTCACCCAGCTCCACTACATACCTAAATTAGGTAACAACACCCAGCTGATACCAGTCAGTGCAGGATACAGTTAATTGATTGGCATCTGAAGTCTAGGACTGGATAAGCCGCATTTATGTATGTATGTAAGTATGTATATTTGTATTTATTTGATTTTGGTAATGTGGTAGGCTCACTGAGACAAGCTGTCCCTTTTTCAGGAGTGACCCAGATTAATTATATGAAATAGAAAGAATACATACATACAGATAATAAAAACATATAATGCAGAAATACATGACAAAATACAGTACAAACAATGGCTATATAGTGTACATTCCAGAAGAAAATTTTGAGCAACCATTTAGCATGGAATGTGTCTTTCTAGTATTTGAGACCAATTTGCTATAAAAAACAGTCCTGTACCTTGTGAAAATTAGAATTTAAAAGACTATATTGATCTGCCAAGCAATGCAAATTATAATACTGTACCAAGTAAACAACTTACATTATAAAGGAGTAGGAAGAAGTGACTTAAGAAACATTAGCTAAGAGAGAGAGAAGAGCGTATGGACCCAGGTTAAACCTTGTGGAACACCAGTGTTAGAGAAAGTCAGGTAAGAAAGTGTTCAATTCTAACAAACTGCTTCTGGTCATATAGGTAGCTCTTAAACCAGGTCACAACAGTGGGGCAGAAACCTAAGACTAGTGGCTTAGAGAAGAATGATGAACAAGGTAAAGGCCTTGATCAAATCCTGAAGTACAACACCAATCAGCTGACCTTTAGCCACAGCATTACTAATATCATTGGTTAATTTAACAAGTGCTGTGGATGTACCATGATTGGAGCTCTGCATTTGTCTCAGAAGCCATGGAAGTCACCAGCCCAGTGGCGTGGAGGGCAGAGGTATCCCGCCCTACCTTCTGCTATGCTGGCGGCCTGTATTTGCCATGGAAGTGAGTCAATGGGGGTTGGCCAGAGAGGAGAAGGAGAAGGACTGAACACCCCAGGGACAGCTCTCCTTCTCTGGGAAGGGGGGTGATCAGCCATTGGTGCTTGCCTGGCCCCTAACGGAGGGTGGGGGCTGGCACACTGACACTGTCTACAGTGGGCAGAGACAGGGGAGACACCCGATGGGATGCCCATGGGAGCTTGCGTGGCACCATCACTGGTGTCATTGCACATCCCACCCCTGAAGGAGAAAAATGGTGGAAAACATGATCTGCCAGCTAGATGAAGCAGGAGCTCACAGGCCCTGCTCCCTGAATGGCTGTGGTGCCGACCAGAACTAGATCTGGTTTTTGGTGGGGGCTTGGGGTGCCCTCTCTGACCCTGCCAGGGGGGCAAGCCCTGGGGGAAGATGGTTTGTGTTGGTCAGTGGATGTCAGGGGGACAGGGCTGGTGCTCCCTCCCAAATGTGGGCTGAGGAGAGGGAGAAAAAGAGAAACTTATAAAAAAAAGAGGAAGTCATGGAATTCACGGATATCTTGATTTTCACATTTTTACCACAATTCCATTATTTTATTTATTTTTTTTGCATTTTACATGATAGCTCCATGATTTTTGTGATGAAAACTCCATAGATGTTGGTGTTTCCAAATGACAGAATGACAATTTTGTGACTTACCACTGCAATGCACTTGGTCCCAACTCTTTCTCACTGCGTGATTTTGGGGCTTGCATACAAGCCCCAGTCTACCAGACAGCAACACACTGAGTTGCTGCCTGCCTTTGAGCCAGCATGAAAATTCAGTTTTTGAAACATTAAAGCTTTGCTGATGTTAAAAAATCTTGTTAAAGTAGTCTATTTTTCAAACGCTCAATGTACAGGATATTCAAACAGTCTGTCAGGTACCATAATGAACTGCAAGTTTCAAATGGTGATGGCAAGTGGGAAATTGCAGGATTGTGAGGCAGGGTTTATATTTAAAGACAAGGAGTAGTGCTCACAATCATGATAGCACATGCACAACACCAGCAGTGCTAAAGCAGTGCAAATGGGTGGCAGGGCACAGGAATACCTGCCACACTCAATGCTTAAATTGTGAGCACTGACTACTAAGTAGTGAGTGCAGAAATAACACTGATGGAAAGCTAACCTAAATCACTCACAAAATGGCACAAGTGGGCAGGCACACCAGGCAGCTGGATGTAAAAGCAAGCTAGTCCAGAGACAACCAGACACACACCATGGCCCACTATGTCATGATACTAGATATGTATGCTGGGGGAGGTGGATAAGGTCTGGGATAATAATGCCCAATGGCACAGGCAAGACCCCTTGACATATGACACCAGCAGGGCACAGAGCAAATGGCACTCCTTCCTACAGTTGTCTCTGAAGAGCAGACAATGGACTGCAAGAGACAAGACTGCAAGACTATCCAGGCACAGTCTAATCTACTCTGGGAAGACCTCCAGGGCACCACACTCCAGAGTGAGATGCTATCAGTGGAACTGAAGGCCACAGCAACACTGTGCTTCCTATCCACTCAGTGGCACATTTCAAACATCATGTGGATCACCAGTCAGCTATATCCTGCAAAAACTGTTGCGGGTTTCAAGAAGGCATGGAATAGGCATAAGGGAACCTTAGTGGATAGGAAGGAGATGATGAAGTCAGAGATCAAGTATGGTCAGCAGTATTGCAGTAGATAGGAGAAATGGGCAGACTAGGTGGGCCAAGTGGTCCTTATCCGCCTTCAAATTCTATGTTTCTGTGCTTCTTATTGACCCTTTTTCTAAATGTTCTGATTAGGAGGTGTGATTTTTATTTTTTTTATTTTAGTCTTTGGTAACCGGGTAAGGCCCACTAGGCACAAATGCCTGTTTTCAGGGGTGACCTGGGAGCACTGGGCGGTTAAGTGACTTGCTCAAAGTCACACAGTATGCAAGTGGAGGTTGTGAGAATCAAACTCAGGTCTGGTCTGCTGGATGTATCAAGCTCGTTCACACCTCGTTCCGCTAACCTCTAGGCTATACTACAGTACATCACATTCCCCATGTTGTTCAAACATAGAACAGAAATAGTGCAGGAATTTTACCTTTGTGCCACACCCCGAGCATGTTGTGGGCTGAAGATTCCACTCATATTACCATTAAGGCACCGCCTGGGATGGAGAGGAAGGCCTCTGTCAACCACAAGGGCCTTCACTTTCCCAATGTCCCGATAGTGTGTGATTCAGGCTACCACATCATTACTGTGGTGGCAGGATACACTGCTGGTACATGTGATGCCTTTATCTGGAACTTCTCCTCCCTCTGCTGGATGTTATGACTGAGCAGATACAAGCTGGATGGCTATGAGATACAACAAGGTCCTCTCTGGTCCTTCTCCTGTGAACCGTGGGGTCCCCCAGGGTTCCGTTCTTGTGCCGCTCCTATTTTCCCTCTTCATTAATGAGCTGCCACTGGCCCCTGCCCATGGGAACTCCACCATGTACATGGATGACCATGTCATCCTAACCAGCTCCCAGGACATCAAAGTCATCAACACCAGGCTAAACTCCAATGTTAATCTAATTCAAACCTGGCTAAAGGGCCACAAGCTAACCATCAACCTCCAAAAGACTCAGACCATGCTCTTTGGCTCTGAGGCCAAAACTAAAACCTGCCCTGCTCCACTAAATATCTCTGGAGCTTATGGGTCCCTCCTGCAGGTTGCTGACTCCATCAAGTACCTGGGGGTAACCCTTGATCCACAACTTGACCTCTTCCTGCACATCAGCAATGTCTGCAGGACAACACACTGCAAGCTGGGCTTGGCTTTCAGAGTGAAAAGCTGCCTAACCCCGGTTGCATGTCTCACCCTAGCCAAGGGGGTTCTCCTCCCCTAACTCTGCTACGAGCTTGTCTCCTTCACCCTCGTCCCAAAAACAAGTCTCTCAAAATGGACACCACATACAACAATGTATGTCACTTTGCACTCTCTGCCCCTTGCCTCACACACCACTGTGAACTATACTCCAGGCATAAGTGACTCTGCCCAGAAAAACACCGCACTTTTGTCCTAGGCAACTTCATTGACAACATCGTCAGAACTGCCACCCCTCCTGCACTTGCCTCATCCCTCAAACCTGCAACAACCTCCTACCACCTAAGATCCTGTGACTCCCAGGTCCTCCAGGTTCCCAAAACATAAACCCAAATGGGTGATCAGACCTTCCCTGTTTATGCACCCAGATTGTGGAATTCCTTACCAGCAAATACTCACTCATTCTCCTCCCGCTCCTGCTTCAGATCCTCCCCTTATGGGGTTTCCTCAAATCATTCTCCACCTGTCTCTGCACGCAACAAACCTTCCCTGACCTACCTGGCTATCTGAGGTGTGCAAAAACCTGGCCATGACTGGTGAGGAGTAAAGGCTCCTGGCACTGAATGCACTATACCTGCTGGTTAGCTTCTTGCTGGCAGTGTATTATCTGCTGTGGTTCCACCTGTGCCTCAGCTGTTCATGTCAAGTGAAAATCTATTTTGTTCTATGTCTCATTGAGCTCTCACCATGCAATGTACTATGTGTGATGCCTAATTACCTGTAGTGTTTGGCAGATCCTATCTGCATATCTTGCATATGTAAACTGTTCCACCCTTATAGTGAAAGCTTATTGACTGTTGTCCAAGCCTGTACCTTTCTGTACATGACCCCTGTTGTAATGTCTACTGACTGATGTTCCTGTTTTTAACTGTAATCTCCCGGGTTCCACCAGAAAATAGGCACTTGGCTGTCTAGTGTGCTTACCTGGTTAACAAAAGCAAATAAATAAATAATTTTATATATATTTTATTGTCAGGATTTTATAATATGTTTACAACATTTTTTGTCCAGTTCTAATTCATATAGATACAGAAAACAGACCAATACAGTTTACATTACTATAATATAATCAGACTTACAGTGGGGTCTTATTCAAAAATTAACAGGCATATGAGATAATATCAATATCATGACAGAGAGAGAAAAACATGAAATAAAATCACATATATTATTAAAGCCACACAGTCCAGCAATTGCAATATCTCATGTTTTCAAACTTATATTTCTCGATATTGTATCCCCTACATTCATGCAGATTGTCACCTAAAACAAAACAAAGAATCAGCTATAACACAGTATATTAGAGCAAAAACATTAACTTTGTATTAACATACCAGTCTCACTTCATCAATCACAAGCCCATCTTCTCCAAAATTTCCATCATGTCTTTCTGTGATCCTGTGGTTGTGCCAGACATCTCTCGCTGGGGATAGTGGGAATGGAGAAATGTGACCAGTTCATCAATCTCAAAATAGATGTTTGTTTTGCCATCTTTTACTAATTTGACATTCGATGGAAGGATCAGGGAGAGCAGAGGTGGATGGCTACTGGATAGAGTTATCAGGGAGTGCAGAGGTGGATGGCTACTTGATAGAGGAATCAGGGATAACAGAGGTAGATGGCTACTTGATAGAGGGATAAGGGAGAGCAGAGGTGGATGGCTACTGGATAGAGTTATCAGGGAGTGCAGAGGTGGATGGCTACTTGATAGAGGAATCAGGGAGAGCATGGGGTGGCTACTTGATAGATGGATCATGGAGAGCAGAGGTGGATGGCTACTGAATAGAGGGATCAAGGAGAGGAGACTTGGATAGCTACTGGATAGAGGGATCAGGGAGAGCAGAGGTGGAAGACTTCTTGATGGAGCAATCAAGAAGAGCACAGGTGGATAGCTACCTGACGGAGGAATCAGGGAGAGCAGAGGTGGATGGCTACTGGATAGAGGGATCAGACAGAGTAGACATGGGTGGCTACTGGATAGAGGGATCAGGGAAATCAGAGGTGGATGGCTACTTGATAGAGGGATCAGGGAGTGCAGAGGTGGATGGCTACTTGATGGAGGAATCAGGGAGAGCAGAGGTGGATGGCTACTGGAGAGAGGGATTAGGGAGAGCAGAGGTGGACGGCTATTTGATGGAGGTATCAGGGACAGCAGAGGTGAATGGCTACTGGATACAGGGATAAGAGAGAGCAGAGGTGGATGGCTACATAACGGAGGAATCAGGGAGTGCAGAGGTGGATGGCTACTGGATAGAGGATCAGACAGAGTAGACATGGAAGACTACTGGATAGAGGGATCAGGGAGAGCAGAGGTGGATGGCTATGGGATAGAGGGATTAGGGAGCACAGAGGTGGATGGCTATTTGATGTAGATATCAGGCAGTGCAGAGGTGAATGGCTACTGGATACAGGGATAAGAAAGAACAGAGCTGGCTACATGATGTAGGGATCAAGGAGAGCAGAGGTGAATGGCTACTTGACAGAGGGAACAGGGAGAGCAGATGTGGATGGCTACAGATAGATGGATCAGGAAGAGCAGAGGTGGATGGCTACTTGATGGAGGGATCAGAGAGTGCAGAGGTGGAGGGCTATTTGATAGAGGGATCAGGGGAGGACAGGTGGATGGCTATTTGATGGAGGGATCAGGGAGAGCAGAGGTGGATGGCTAGTTTATAGAGGGATCAAGGAGAGCAGACGTGGATGGCAACTGGATAGAGAGATCGGAGAGAGCAGAAGTGGATGGCTTCTTGGCAGAGGGATCAGGGACAGCAGAGGTGGATGGCTACTTGATGGAGGGATCAGCGAGAGCAGAGGTGGATGTCTACTTGATAGAGGGATCATGGAGAGCAGACATGTATGGCAACTGTATAGTGGGTTCAAGGGGAGATGAGGTGGAAGTCTGTTCCATGGAGAGATAAGGGACAGCAGATGTGGATGGCTACTGGATAGAGGGATCAGGGAGAGCAGAGGTGGATGGCTACTTGATGGAGGGATCAGGGAGAGCAGAAGTGGTTGGCTGCTTCATTGAGGGATCAGAGAGAGCAGAGGTGGATGGCTACTTGATGGAGGGATCAGGGAGAGCAGAAGTGGTTGGCTGCTTCATTGAGGGATCAGAGAGAGCAGAGGTGGATGGCTACTTGATGGAGGGATCAGAGAGAGCAGATGTGGATGGCTGCTGGATAGAGGGATCAGGGAGAGCAGAGGTGGATGTCTACTTGATGGAGGAATAAGGGAGAAGATAGGTAGATGGCTACTGGATAGAGGGATTAGGGAGTGCAGAGGTGCATGGCTACTGAATAGAGGGATCGGAGAGAGTAGACATGGATGGCTACTGGATAGAGGGATCAGAGAGAGCAGGCATGGATGGCTACTGGATAGAGGGATCAGGGAGAGCATAAGTGGATGGCTACTGGACAGAGGGTTTAGAGATCACAGAGGTGGATGGCTACTTCCTTGAGGAATCAGGGAGAGCAGAGGTGGATTACTACTGGTTAGAGGGATCAAGTACAAGAGACATGGATGGCTTCTGGATAGAGTGATCAGGGAGAGCAGAGGTGGTTGGCTACTTGATAGAGGAATCAGGGAGAGAAGAGGGGGGTTGCTTCTTGATAGAGGGATCATGGAGAGCATAGGAGGATGGCTACTGGATAGATGGATGAGAGAGAGCGGAGGTGGATGGCTACTTGATAGAGGAATCTGAGAGCAGAGGTGGATGGCTACTTGACAGTGGAATCAGGGAGAACAGAGGTGGATGGCTACTTTATGGAGGGATCAGGGGAGCAGAGGTAGATGGCTACTTGATAGAGGGATCAGGGAGAGCAGACGTGGATGGCTACTGGATAGAGGGAACAGGAAGAGCAGAGGTGGATGACTACTCGATAGAGGGATCAGAGACAGCAGAGGTGCATGGCTTCTTGATAGAGGGATCGGGGAGAGCAAAGGTGGATGGGTACTGGATAGAAGGATGGGGAGAGCAAAGGTGGATGACAACTTAATAGAGGGATCAGAGAGAGCAGACGTGGATGGCTACTGGATAGAGGGAACAGGAAGAGCAGAGGTGGATGACTACTCGATAGAGGGATCAGAGAGAGCAGAGGTGGATGGGTACTGGATAGAAGGATGGGGAGAGCAGAGGTGGATGGCTACTTGATGGAGGAATCAGGGAGAAGAGTGGTAGATGGCTACTGGATAAAGAGATCTGAGAGAGTAGACATGGATGGCTACTAGATAGATGGATCAGGGAACGCAGAGGTGGATGGTTACTTGATAGAGGGATCAGGGATAGCAGAGGTGGATGACTACTGAATAGAGGGATCAGGGAGTGCAGAGATGGATGGCTTCTGGGTAGAGGGATCAGAAATAGCAGACATGGATGGCTACTTGATAAAGGAATGAGGGAGAGCAAAGGTGGATGGCTACTTGATGGAGGAATCAGGGAGAGCAGAGGTGGATGGCAACTGGATAGAGGGATCTGAGAGAGTAGACATGGATGGCTACTGGATAGAGGGATCAGGAAGCGTAGAGTTGAATGGTTACTTGATAGAGGGATCAGGGATAGCAGAGGTGGATGGCTACTGGATAGAGGGATCATTTAGCACAGTGGGGGATGGTTACTTGATGAAGGGATTAAGTAGAGCAGAGGTAGATGGCTACTTGATGGAGTAATCAGGGAGAGCAGATTTGATTGGCTACTGGATAGAGGGATCAGAGACAGCAGATGTGGATTTATTTATTTATTTATTTATTTATTTCAATTCTAGGATTACAAATACCTTTGAGCCCAGGGCTCTTTTACAAAGGTTCCATGTCAAGACATTGGTATCACATAACAAAAGACAAAATTGTTACACAAATAACGGTAAAGGATCTCAAATTAATTTCAAACAGACAGGGTGAGGGTAAAGTGGAAAGGCAGAGGACAAGAAGGGGAGGGAGTGGTAGAAAGAAATGGGAGGGGGAAAAGCGGGAGGTAAGAAAATGAGGAGAGAGTAGAGTTGGTGGGTAGGTAAAGGATATTGAAGAGGGGTGTGTGGGAGTGAAGCAGCCAGGTAGGTGGCATTGTCAGGTGCTAGACAGCGGATGGGGCAGAGGCCAAACTAGGGCAAGTGCGTTGTGTAAGGAGCTAGATATGGGAGAGCGGTAGCGGAGTGGTGTTGCACAGACATTATCCATAACAGTCGCAGATGCTGGAAGTGACCAGGGCGTTTTGGAGCCTGGATTTGAAGGCCCCTATCCCAGTGGTATTGATAGTATCATTGGCAAGACTGTTAAACCAAGCTGGTGCCCTGTAGGCGAATGAAAACTGGCCAATGGCTGTGCGGCAGCGGGGGATACGTAAAAGTTGTGGCTTTGATCCCCTAGTAATTCTGGAGCTGGTTTTCATTTGAAGGAGTGAACAGACCCTGGGAGGGACAGTTCCCAACTGTATTTTCTTTGCAACCACGCAGGTTTGGTACTGAATTCTATTATCAAGTTGAAGCCAGTTAGCTTGTGAGTAGAGGTCACAGGTGTGTGTGAACCGTTCGGCCCCAGTGATGAGTCGACAGGCCTTGTTAAGGGTGGTAGTAATCCTTCTGGGTGCAGTGGAAGTGGCAGTGCCATAGATGACAAGACCATAGTCAATCTGGGAGATGATGGAGCTTTGAACTATGGCAAAGAGGGCCTCTTTAGTCAGGTGCTGACGAAGCCAGTAGAGTAAGCCCAGTCTAGTATTCACTGTTTTAGTGACATTGGTTATATGGGTTCCAAAGGACAGGTGTGAGTCTAAGGTGATTCTTGGGTATCTGAAGGAGTCAACCTGCTCCAGGGAGTCCCCAGTGCAGGTGTTTAAGGAGAGTTGGTGGTGTTTGTGCCTGTTTTGGTGGGTGGTGAAAATCATGGTCTTCATTTTTTTCTGGTTAAGTATTAACTTATGTTTTTTGAACCAGCTTTCAACAGAGGTGAAGCCATGTTGAAGGGTTTGTTGCAGGTGGCTTGGGTCCTGATGAGAGGCAAGAATCACCGCGTCATCTGCATAGAGTATGACTTGCTGAGGGGTGGAGTTGGGGAGGGAGTTGAGGAACAGGCTAAATAGCAATGGGCCCAGGATGGAGCCTTGAGGGACACCGGAGAGAACCTGTTTAGTGTCGGAGACCACGCCTGATATTTTTACACACTGGGTCCTGTTGTCAAGATAGCTATTGAACCATTTCACCGATTCTGCAGATAGGCCAATGTTCAGTAGCTGATGAAGCAGAAGGCAGTGGTGGACAGTGTCAAAAGCCTTTGACAGGTCGATGAATGTAGCTCCAGTTAGGTGACCCTGATCAAGGGAGTTGTGTATGGCTCCCGTAAACTCAAGAAGGGCCGTGGCAGTGCTGTGTCCTTTTCTAAATCCGTGTTGCTGCCGGCAAAGGATGTTGTACTTGACCAGATGATCAGTGAGCTGGTCTGTGACTATCTGTTCCAGGGCCTTAGAGAGGGGTGGCAGGATAGATATAGGTCGGTAGTTCACATGGGAGGTCCGGTCACCACCTTTATGGATAGGTGTGACAGTTGCTGCCTTCCATTTGTCAGGGAACTGGCTGAGAGAGAGGGAGAGATTAAAGATCCTGGTGAGAGGCCCCAGTACCTCATCTAGAGTGAGGGACAGAAGTTTGAGGTCCAGTGTGTCAGCACTAGCTCTGGTGTTTTTGATGGCTTAGGCAATGTATTTCCTGATGGTGTTTTTGTTTACTGCTCTGAAGTAGAAAGGAGGACATTTTTTAGGTGAAGACTGATTGGTGGAAAGAGGGGGGTCGCTGTCTTTGAAAAAGTCAGGGGGATGATGCTGCTGAGGTCAGTGAAGGCACCATTAAAAGTGTTGGCTATGACTTTTAGGTCCACGATAGTATTCCCGTTTATTGTGATAGCAGTAGGGGGTGATTTGGACTCCTTCCTGGTAACACCTTTTATGTTATTCCAGAATGCTCTTGCATTTCCCCATGTGTCAGCGAGTGCAGTCTTGTAGTATACAGATTTCTGTTGGCATATGGATTTGGTGCAATCATTTCTAGCTGTTTTGAAGTTTTGCATGTCTGCCTGTTTTCTGTTTCTCTGGCTAGTTCCCAGAGGTGGTCCCTGTGTTTCAGCTTCTTTAAGAGGGAACCCGTGAGCCAAGGGTTGCAGAGGGGTTTAATTTTTCGCTTTTTTGGTGGGGCAAAGATGTTACAAGCTTCATTGAAAATGTGTATGAATTGATCAAGGGCTGTATTCACATCAGGGGCCAGGTCAATGGGGGACCAGTCTTGATTTAGTAGGTATGATTTTAGGTGGGTTAGCTTACCACGGGGTAGGACTCTGTTGAAGATGACCGTTGGTGGAGATTTCCAGAATTTATTTGACCAGGTGCAGCTGATGGGGGACTGGTCACTGAGAGAGTCAGGCAGTACGGTGAAGTTAGTAATCTGGGAGGGGTGAGTAGTCAGGATCCAGTCCAGTAGAGTGCTGGTGCTGGTTTTGTACTTCATTCTAGTAGTGGAGTCCAATACCTGTCTGAGGTTTGCTGATGTGACCATGTATCTATGGATGGCTACTTGATAGAGGGATCAGGGAGAGCAAAGGTGGATGGCTACTTGATGGAGGAATCAGGGAGAGCAGAGGTGGATGGCTACTGGATAGAGGAATCAGAGAGAGTAGACATGGATGGCTAGTGGATAGAGGAATCAGGGAGAGCAGAGGTGGATGGCAACTTGATAGAGGGATCAGGGAGAGCAGAGGTGGATGGCTACTTGATAGAGGGATCAAGGAGAGAGATGTGGATGTGTACTGGATAGTGGGATCAGGGAGAGCAGAGGTGGATGGCTACTGGATAGAAGGATTAGGGAGAGCAGAGATGGATGGCTACATGATGGAGGAATCAGGGAGGACAGAGGTGGATGGCTACTTGATAGAGGGATCAAGGAGAGAGATGTGGATGTCTACTGGATAGTGGGATCAGGGAGAGCAGAGGTGGATGGCTACTGGATAGAAGGATTAGGGAGAGCAGAGATGGATGGCTACATGATGGAGGAATCAGGGAGGACAGAGGTGGATGGCTACTTGATAGAGGGATCAGGAAGAGCAGACATGGATGGCTACTGGATAGAGGAATCAAGAAGAGCAGAGGAGGATGGCTACTGGATAGAAGGATCAGGGAAAGCAGAGTTAGGTGGCTTCTTGATGTAGGGTTTAGGTAGAGCGGAGGTGGATAGCTACTTGATGGAGTAATTGGAGAGAGCAGAGGTGGATGGCTACTGGATAGAGGGATCAGAGAAAGCAGACGTGGATGGCTACTGGATAGAGAGATCAGTAGGAGCAGAGGTGGATGACTACTTGATGCAGAAATAAGGGAGAGCAGAAGTGTATGGCTACTGGATAGAGGGATAAGAGAGACTAGACATGGATGGCTACTTGATAGAGGGATCAGGGATCGCAGAGGTGGATGGCTACTTCCTTGATGAATCTGGGAGAGCAGAAGTGGATGTTTACTTGATAGAGGGATCAGGGATCGCAGAGGTGGATGGCTACTTCCTTGATGAATCTGGGAGAGCAGAAGTGGATGTTTACTTGATAGAGGGATCAGGGAGAGCAGAGGTGGATGGCTACTGGATAGATGGATCAGAGAGAGCAGAAGATAGTGGCTACTAGATAGAGGGATTAGGGAGAGCAGAGGTGGATGGCTACTTGATGGAGGGATCAGGGAGAGCAGAGGAGGTGGCTTCTTGATAGAGGGATCATGGAGAACAGAGGTGGATGGCTACTGGATAGGGGGATCAGAGAGAGCAGAGGTGGATGACTACTTGTTAGAGGGATCAGGGAGAGAAGAGGTGGATGGCTACTTGATGGAGGGATCAGGGGAGCAGAGGTGGATGGCTACTTGATAGAGGAATCAGGGAGAGCAGAGGAGGTGGCTTCTTGATAGAGGGATCATGGAGAACAGAGGTGGATGGCTACTGGATAGGGGGATCAGAGAGAGCAGAGGTGGATGACTACTTGTTAGAGGGATCAGGGAGAGGAGAGGTGGATGGCTACTTGATGGAGGGATCAGGGGAGCAGAGGTGGATGGCTACTTGATAGAGAGATCAGGGTGAGCAGAGGTGGATGGCTACTGGATAGGGGGATCAGGAAAAGCAGAGATGGATGGCTACTTGATGGAGGGATCTGCTGCGGGAGCAGAGGTGGATGGCTACTTGGCAGAGGGAACAGGGAGAACAGAGGCGGATGGCTTCTTGATGGAGGCATCAGCAAGAACAGAGGTGAATGGCTATTTGATAGAGGGATCAACAAGAGCAGATATGGATGGGACTGGTCCATGTGTACCTTGGTGCTTACCCTGTTGCGCCATGGTGCATCTTTGGTTGTGCTATGGCACAGCTCTTGGTGCACACTGGCACATCTCTGGTTGCTCCATGGTGCTTCTGTTCCATGTTGTGCGGGCGTATTTCGCCATGCACAGTCTTTGAATATCGCACTCATTGCACCATGACCCATTGGATTTGCGCTGCGCTGGACTTGTGCTGGCCTTTGGCACAGTTCTGAATATCTGGCCCCTCTGTATCTGGTCACATCTGGAAATGAGCCTCGGCTCAGTGTGCCTTTCTCGGTCATCAAAGTTTAAATAAAAATTAATAAAATAAAAATATTCAGTGTATGAGTATCAGTTCCTTTAAGATCAGAATGGGGTCTAATATTAAAACCCTCAATGGAGGCATTGGTACCAAGTGTAGTACATGTATGCATATATTTTTAGATCCAGTAGTACATTCTAAGTCCTACATCTGTAACAAATGTGCATATATCAAAACCTTGGAGCTAGAAATCATCACTTTCAAAATTAAATTACAAAGTGCGGAAAGTGCACAGCATGAGGTGCACCAAAAGATTAGACATTTGTCTGAGGAATCAAGGACCGAAAATACTAACATCCCCCCTATACATCCTGTTACTGAAGAGGTTAGGCAGGCCATGCACACTTTGAATAAAACAAATGTAGTTAACAAAAAAGACAGGATAAAAGGATCAGAGAAGAAGATGTAACAGAATCTTTGACAGATAGTGAACAAGAAGCATGGACAAAAGTAGTGACTAAGCATAAAAGTCAAAAAGGAAGGAGAGCTATGAACTTTGAAATTCCCCTATCAAATAGATTTACTACCTTGGAACCAATTCCTTCCACTTCAAAAGACACAGTGTTTCCCCAGGAGCAAGCGGCATCCACAAATATCTTGATTGAACACACACAATCTGGGGAGATACAATTACGATATATAGATCAGGAACCCCCAAAATCTGTAGATGGCCCCTCTCCTACTCCTGCCAATTCCCAGTCACCCAGTATTGAAATCAAACAACCTAGGTGGATATTTGTACTGGGTGATTACATATTTAGACTGAGCAGTATGTGGCACGGACAAGGCAAATAAGGCATGCTGTAGCTTTAGTGGGGCAAAAACTATTGACCTTATACCCATGGTGGATAACATATTACAAGACCCAGAATAAAATTCATTCATAGTATTGCATGTGGGTACAAACAATATTAACAACACTATATTAAATAATATTAAATCTGATTGTGAGTATCTATGCAACAAATTAGTATCCAAGGGTTGTGCTGTAGCCATTTCTGAAATACCACCTGTCCCCATGCAGTTTATTATAGAAACCAAAAATTTAAAACCATAAACGAATGGTTGCAGAAATGGTGTTTGAGCAAAAACTACATTTGCCTTACCCATTGGGAAGAATTTAATGGCAGGAGAAAATCTCTTTAGCTGGAACGGTCTCCACCTGAGTAAGCAGAGATACCACCAATTTGGTAAACAGATCAAAACCTACATCACAAAAATGCTAAACTAAAACCACAGGTGAACATGGGACCACATATATCTAAAACGTCATATTCCGATTCACTTATATTTCTATTTACTAATACCAGGAGTCTGAATATACAGAAAATCTCAGAATTACACAGTATTATGATTAAAGATGAACTGTATTTAGTCTGTGTGAGAGAGACCTGGTGGGATATCACCAGTATCTGGCATAGGGACATACCAGGTTATACTCTATACCATAAAGATAGGACAGGTAGGACAGGAGCAGGAGTATGAACTTATGTTAAGAACAATCTACAGACAATTCAATTGGACCCTGACCTATCAACAGAAGTTGTAGAGAGTATTTGGGTTCAATTACTAGTAAAACATAACCATAGAATCTTTATTGGTAAATGTTACAGACCTCCAAATTCAAATGAGGACTATAATAAGGCACTTATAGATGAGACAATGACCATGGCTGAAAAAGGGGACATAGTTATAATGGGGGACTTTAATCCCCCTGGCATTTATTGGAACCTCATGGTGGGAGAAAATCATACAGAGCCTCTCTTCATAGATTCTGTGGTCTTGGTGGGACTATCACTGCTAACTTTAATACCAACAAGAGGGAATAACATCTTAGATTTAATTCTAACATGGAAAATGTAATAAATAAAATTACCCCCAATTGGTACAAGTGATCATATTATTCTGATTGGATCAATTCCAGTATCTACTTAAAAAATTAGGCACCCAGTCCTCTATAAAAAAGATAACAAAGCTAATTATACTCTCATAAATAGATTTTTTAACAGCATCAAATGGGTAAAAGGACTGCAACATCTTAACTGCGAAAATGCTTGCACTTTTATTAAAAATAACATTTATGAAGCAGAGGATAAATATGTTCCCTCTAAAATCAAATACAATCACAAGGGTAAAATCCCATCATGGTTTACTGCTAGTGTTAAAAAAAGAGCAAATTAAAGGGAAAGGCATACAGCAGGTTGCAAAAAGAAAATAAGGAGAAAAATTGTTCCATCTATAAACATAAGCAAAAGAAACCAAAGTCACTCATCAAATCAGAAAAATATATACTTGAATTTAAAATTGTACACTCAAAAGATAACTGTAAGGCTTTTTATGCTAATATAAATTCTAAAAAGAACATTTCACTGGGAATTGGGCCAATTAAAATTAATAACAAACTTTCAAATAACAATCAGGACAAAGCTCAGGAACTGAACAAATTCTTTGGCTCAGTGTATAACCCTAAACCTTACAATGACTATGCGCCTACTCCAGAATCATGTAGTTCATTTTTATCTACCAATGAAATCTATAAAGTCCTCCAAAAAATTAACTCAGATACCTCATCAGGTCCAGATGGAATACACCCAAAATTATTATTAAACTCAGCATCAAAACTGACTATACTTATTACTATTCTTTTCAACAAATCTTTGGCATCTGCACATGCACAAAATGATTGGAAAAAATCAATAGTTGTGCCCATCTTCAAAAAGGGTGATAAAGAATTAATTAGCAATTATAGGCCAAATAGTTTGACCACAATCATATGTAAAACACTTGAGCACATAATAAAAACAAAAACTGATCAAGAGTTACAAAATACTGTATCGCATACAATGATGTCTCCCAGCATGGGTTTAAATCATAAAGATCCTGTACTACAAATCTTATTTCCTTTTACAACCAGATCAGTAACAGCTTGGATAAAAGAATATCAGTTGATGTCATTTTGCTTGACTTTGGTAAGGTAAAGTCCCACATCAAGATCTAATAGAAAAAATTTAAAAAATAAGACTAACTGATTAAATCACAAATTGGATTAACAATTGGCTGTCAGACCATGTTCAACATGTAAGAGTAAATGGTGAACTGTCAGAATTAGGGCAAGTGACAAGTGGGGTCCCACAAAGCTCAATATTAGGGCCCACATTGTTCAACTTATTTATTGGGGATATCAGTACTAACATATGCAACAACATGGCTAAATCTGTAGAAAACAAAGTCATGAGAAGAGGTAAATACAATAGAAAAATATAATTCTCTAACAAGCGATTAAGATAATATAACTAAATGGACAAGGGAAAATAAGATGATTTTAAATGAAGATAAATGCGTCATCCTTCATTTGGGCTTTAATAACACTCAGTCTAATTATACAATAACACCTTACTCAAAAAAAGTATAAAGAAAGAAATTTAGGTATAATTATAAATAAATCATTATCATCATCAGAACACTGTAAAAAAAAAAGTGTTGCAAACAGCAAACCGGATTTTAAGTTGCACCAAACAATCATTTATTAACAAAAATTCATACATGATCCTCCCACTTTATAAGACATAAGTTAGACCTCAATTAGACTTTTGTACACCATACTGGAGCGCTTACCTGAAAAAAGATATCTAACTACTAGAAAAGGTCCAACACAGAGCCGCTAAAATAATACCAGCATTAAAAAATAAAGACTATGAGGAAAGGCTACACAAAACTGGGTTAGTTGCCCTCCAGGACAGACGTAAAAGGAGGGACCTACTCCAACTATATAACATCCTATAGGACCCTATCCTTGTGGAACAATGTAGCATCAAAAAATCTAACTGCCAAATTCCTTTAAGACGACACGACAAACAACTCATAGTACTACTTGTAAATAATAACAAAAGAGAACATTTCTTTACTATAAGAGCATCTAAATATTGGAATTTATTACCCCAGAATATAGTAGATGCCAAAAGTTTTGATATGTTTAAAAAAAAGACTCAACCATCATTTAAATTGGCATGAAAAATAAGATTATTTGCCCACTAAGTGTGGGAGACATACTGGATGGGCCACAGTCTTTTTATGTCTTAATTTTCCTAGTAATCCTAGTACTCACCAGCATGGCAACAGACATTTCCTGGTAATGGTCAACTACTTCAGTGACTTCATTTGTGACTTTGCCCAGAAGGCTGCCCCTCTGTATGAGCTTCTGAAAAAGGTCGTCCCTTGGACTTGGGATCCCATACACACCCAGGCTGTGACATCACTAAAATAGGCCTTGGCCTCTGCTCCAGCCTTAGTGAACCCAAATCCAGCATTGCACTTCCATCTGGACTCAACCACCTCAGACATTGCTATGTCTGCAGTCCTTGCTCAGAAAATTAATGGTACTTTGAGGCCCATTGTGTATGCATCCCAAATGTTGTCACCATTGGAACAGAAATACAGCCTTTGTGAAAGGAACCTTCTGTCTACCTACAGGGCTGTCAAACATTTCTTGTATATTACTGAGTACTCACCTACATATCATTATAAACACTAACCATGCCCCCTACAACTTTCTTGCTATAAGACAGTGTGAAGAATGGATCAGTATCCAACACCAGACTGACTTACTGGTCTCTTCTTTTCCAGGATCTTGACATCCAGGTCGACACTGATAATATGCCTTCCATCTTGGCCCGTGGGCTCCTTTATCAAGAAGAGCCACACAACTGTGCACTACAACTCCCTGACTTGCCTGACCCAGTGCCATTTCTCCCCACTACTCCAAAGCTCCTTGTAGACACTCCCCTGTGTCATGTCATTACAGATGGCTCAGCCTCATATCACCAAGCAGAACAGGTAGCTGGATTTGGGGTGCTCATTGTATATCCCAATGGCAACACTGTTGGAACTTCCAAGCACTGCAGTGTTGCATCATCATAGTACACAGAACTGGCAGCTGTGGTCTATGCCCTTGAGTTCATACAACATGGCACAGAGGACACTATAATTTTCAGAGACTCCAATTGGGTCTGCTTCTCCCTCACTGAATTCTTAACATTCTAGCAAAAGAACCCCTTTGCATCTTCTGATAGCACCCTAGTAAAATATTAAGTACTTGTGATCTATATTCACAAACTGGCCCAACACTTTAAACACAAGCTTTTTACCCACAAGGTTAAAACTCATTCTAAAACAGACCCATACCATTCCTTCAATGGCTGAGCAGATACTCTTGCAAAAGCAGGTGCTTGACGGGGGGGGAGGGGTGTGGATGATGGATCATCCCGATGCTCTAGCAGCTGTCCAAGTAGCAGCTATCAAAGAAACCAAAACCATTTGAGCCATTGGATTTGTCCATGGCACAACATGCAGATCACCAGCTGAAGAATGTGTTCTGGCTCCTTGACAAAGGAACTGAACAAGACTTACCTACCTATAGTCCATACAAGAGACATATGAGTAGGTTACATTGTCACAAGATGACAAACCTATTTGGTATCAACTAGAAGATTTGCCCTACAAATTGTGGGTGGTCCCTCAAGCACTGAGATCTGAATTTCTCCAATAGGTGAAAGACACCCCCCCCCAGTGGACATGAGGGAGTTGAAAATATTCTCCAGAGACTCAAAACTGTTGGTTGGTGGCCTGGCATCACCAAAGATGTCAGACACTATATTGACAATTGTCTGATCTGTGCACAAAATAACTCAATACCAACCAAACGTAATGCCAAGTTACTACCACAAAGACATTCTGGCCCTTGTCATGCCATACAAATTTGCTTTATCAGTCCCTTGACCAATACCAGCACAAACAACAAGTACACACTTGTAGTTTCTGACCTTTTCTTTAAGTGGGTAGAAGCTTTTTCCACTAAGACTTGCACCATGAAAGCAACTGCGAAAATCCTGGTGGAACAGATTTTTTCCAGGTGGGGCCTACCTTGAAAGGTATACTCTGACAAAGGAACCAACTTTATAGGTGACTTGATGAAAGAAGCACTTGAACTTCTAAGGGTACACCAGAAGTTCCACATACCCTACCACCAGTGCTGGGTAAGTTACTTTTTCAATTACTTTCTATTACTTTTGGAAACTTGTTCCAGAAAACTCTGTGCAGTCTAGCAAGGATGGAGAAACACTGGAAAATGTAATACACCTTACAATTACAATTACTTATGTCTTTTTATACAAAAGAAATACATAACTGTAACTGATTACATTTATTTGAAAGTAACTAGTAACTAACCAATTGCTTTCAAAAAATGTAATCTTTTATACAGTAGTTATTTATTATTTTTATATTGTTTTTGTATAAAAATAAGTAACTATAATTGTAAGGTGTATTACTTTTTCTAGTGCTTCTCCATCCTTGCTAGTGACTGCACAGAGCTTCCTGGAACAAGTTTCCAAATGTAATAGAAAGCAATAGAAAAATAAACTTACCCAACACTACCTACCACCCTCAATCTTCATGTCAAGTATAAAAGAGCCAACAGACGGATTAATCAAATGCTTTCCAGATTCACTGAGGACAATCCCTTGGATTGGAATTCCATGTTGCCTTTACTCCTTATGACAATTAGGGATACTACTTCAATCACTACCCAGCTGACACCATTCAAGGAGATGACTGGTAGAACCATGAGACTACCTGAACATCTGTTGTTTGACCTGAACACCCCTACTGCAGACAGAGTGTCTGTCAACATTTATGTGCCCAAACTCAAAGATGACATTGTAAAACCCCTTCTGTATGCTGCACATCGCATGGGCAAGGCCCAGGAACAGTCCAAAATCCAGTTTGACAAACACACACAATTTGGCCACTAGAACTAAATCATCCCATTCTAAGGAAAAAATATGGGACTTCAGAGGAGCTGACTTTGATAAGATGGCCAACAGAGTTAAGCTAGCCCTGGCAAAAAATAAATACAGGTGAGGGGGTACAGACAAAGTGGGCAAGCATTAAGGATGATATATTTGAAGCAACACCCCATTGTGTTAGAGAGAAAGGAAGTGCAAAAGAAGGAGGAAACTACTTTGTTTCTCAAGAACAGTAGCAGTAAAGGTCAGAGTCAAAAGGCTGGCCTTCAGGAAATATGAGGGAACACAGCGGGATGAAGACAGGGAGGCATACCAAACTTCTCTAAGGGAAGCAGGGAAGGCAGTAAGGCAGGCAAAGGCCCAAACCAAGGAAACACTTGCATAAACAGTAAAAGAAGGGGACAAGACTTTCTATAGATAAATTAGTGAAAGGAAAAAGTCCAGAAGGGGTATTGCTAAGATCAAAGGAGATAAGGGGGCATGTGAGGAGGAGGACTATATAAAAGCATCTATTCTAAATAGATACTTCTGCTCAGTATTTACTAAAGAGAAGGTAGGGCAGGGCCCACAGCTCAGCACCATGGACACACGGGGAGGGAGGTGTGCACTAGTTCCTTCACAAAAGAAAGGGTCCTACAAGAGCTTGATAAGCTCAGGGTGGACAAGGCAATGTGACCTGATGGCATACACCCCAGGGTACTAAAGGAGCTAAGGAACTAGCAGAGCCATTAACAGAACTGTTTAATGAGTCTCTGAGCACAGGAGTGGTCCCAGAAGACTGGAGAAGGGCTCATGTGATCCCACTCCATAAGAGTGGTAGCAGGGAGTAGGCATGGGACTACAGGCCAGTCAGTCTTATCTCAGTAGTGGGCAAGATTATGGAGGCACTCCTTAAGGAAAGGATAGTGCAACACCAGGAATCCATAGGAGCACAGGATCCAAGACAGCATGGGTTTACAAAAGGAAGGTCCTGTCAAACTAATCTCATAGATTTCTTTGACTGAATAACCAGAGTGGTGGACCAAGGAGGAGCAGTTGATGTTGCCTACCTTGACTTCAGCAAAGCTTTCAATACTGTTCCACATAGAAGATTGATTAATAAGCAGGGTAGGCTCGGGGTGGGTAAGAAGTTGGTCAACTGGATGGCAAAGTGGTTGATGGGCAGAAAACAGAGCATGGTGGTAAACGGTATACAGTCAGAAGAGATACTAGTCACAAGTGGGGTACCTCAGGGATCAGTCCTGGGGCCAGTCCTCTTCAATATCTTCATCAGTGACATTGCAGATGGACTAGAGGGTAAGGTTTGTCTGTTTGCAGATGACACCAAGATCTGCAATGGAGTAGATGATCCAGATGGGGTGGGCAGAATGAGAAGAGATCTGGATAAACTAGCAAAATGGTCAGAAGAGTGGCAACTGGGGTTTAATGCAAAGAAGTGCAAGATCATGCACATAGGGAAGAGAAACTCTGAAGCCACCTATAGGCTGGGAGGGGAGTTGCTGGCAGTCACAAGAGAAGAAAGAGACTTGGGCATCATCATCACCAATGACCTGAAATCATCCAAGCAGACCACTAAAGCAGTAGGTAAGGCTAGGGGGATGCTGGGGTGTATTAGTAGGGGTATTACAAGTCGGAAGAGGGAGGTAATAATCCCTCTTTACAAGACACTGGTTAGGCCTCATCTGGAGTACTGTGTGCAGTATTGGAGGCCACACCTTCACAAGGACATTAACCAAATTGAGGCAGTCCAGAGAAGGGCAACCAAAATGGTGCCTGGACTACATCAGAAAACATATGAGGACAGATTAACGAAGCTCAATATGTATACCTTAGAGCAAAGGAGGGAGAGAGGTGATATTATCGAAACATTCAAGCACCTTAAGGGCATTAACAAGGTGAAAGAGTCTAACATGTTTCAATATAAGAAAAATAGCAGGATAAGAGGACACAGCATGAGATTAGAGGGAGGCTGATTAAGGGTAATGTGAGGAAGTTCTTTTTCACAGAAAGGATGGCGGATGCATGGAACGGCCTACCTCAGGAAGTGGTGGATATGAATACAGTGCAGGGCTTCAACAGGCATGGAATAGACATATGGAAGCAGTACAGATGAGTATGAATAGATAGGCCATTGATGGAGCAAAGGCTGATGGCACATTTATAAAGTAGAAAAAGAAATGGGCAGACTGGATGGGCCTTGTGGCCCTTATTTGCCATCAACTTCTATGTTTCTATGTAAGTGGACTGGCAAGTCAGTGATCAGGTAATGGCACTCAGATTTACTCACCCTATACACGCCTTCTACAATAAGTGGGAAGGACCTTACCCCATTGTCAACAAACTCAGTCCTACCACGGTTGCCAATTTGTTTGGATGTCTAGCCCTACTGTACATACAAACATATGAAGAAGCCAGCAGAAAAGGCCATTTGGTCTATCAAGTCTGCTCATATTACAGGGTCCACAGTTTGAGTTAATGTCCCTGCCCTCCCTCCCCACTCCTCCCATCCTCTCTATCCATGATCCTCACCTTCCCCATGCCTATCCCAGCATCTCTTAAAGCTGCCCTCTGTCTTCAATGAGATTACCTCCTCCAGCAGCGCATTCCAAGTGTACACCACCCTCTCTGTGAAGAAGTGTTTCCTGACCTCCCTCCTAAACCTCCCACCCTCCAGCTTAAGAATGTGCTACCACGTGTTATGGTTGTCACTCAGCTTAAAGAGATTCTCCTTATCAACCTTATTTATTCCTTTCAAGTACTTGAAGGTCCCAAACATGCCCCCTCTCTCTCCTGTCTTCTAGAGAGTACATGTTCAGTGCCCTCAATCTCTCCTCATATGCCTTACCCTACTGACCTGCTATCATCTTTGTAACCCTCCTCTGGACCTTCTTCAGCAGGTTAATGTCCTTTTTGAGGTGTGGGCACCAGTACTGAACTCCATATTCTAGATGCGGCCTTACCAGTGACCTGCACAAGGGCAGTATAACCTCCTCTCTCCTACTACTGATTCCCTAGATATGCATCTCAGCATCTTGTTTGCCTTTGCTACTGCTTTCTTGAATTATGTGGAGTGTTTTAGGTCACTATTGATCATCCCTCCCAGGTCCTTCTCTTCTGATGCGGATACTCGGACTCTACCCATATGGTACTCTGTCTTGGGATTTTTGGCTCCAATGTGCATAGCTTTGCATTTCTTGGCATTGAAGCTAAGCTGCCAGATCTTGGCCCACTTACATAGCTTTTCCAGATTTTTCTGTAGGTCCTGTATCCCTTCAGCTGTTCCCACTCTCCCACAGAGCTTGGTGTCATCCATGAATAGGCACATTTTTTCCTTAATGCCATCTCCAGTGTCATTGATGAAGACTTTGAGCAACACCATCCCCAGCACTGAGCCCTGTGGGACCCCACTAGTTACCACTCTAGTGCCAGATAACTCTCCCCCCACAACCACCCTCTGGAATCTGTCACTCAGCCAGTTTTCCATCCATCTGGCCATCTTTTCCCCAACCCTGAGATCCACCAACTTCTTGATCAACCTTTTGTGGGTCTCAGCGTCAAAGGCCTTGTTGAAATCAAGATAGAGGATGTCTACTGCTTGGCCCCTGTCTACTGTTTTAGTGACACAATCAAAGAAGTCAATCAGATTTGTTTGACATGATCCTTCCCCCAACCCCATGCTGCCTTGCATCCTGAAGGCCATGCTCCTCTAGATATTCCACCAACCTTTCCTTTAGTATGGTCTACAAGAGCTTGCCCACAATGGAGATCAGACTGACTGGTCTGTAATTCCCTGGGTCATCCTTGGGACCGCTTTTGTGGAGGGGTACTACATGTGCTGTTCTCCAGTCCTATGGTACAACTCCTGACTCTGGGGAACTATTAAATAGGTCTTCCAGTGGCCCTGCCAGCTCCTTAGCCAGTTCTCTTGGTACCCTTGGTTGTACTCCATTTGGGCCTGGTGATTTGTCCACCTTCAATGCCAGCAGCCCCTCCTTCACTCTATCCTTCTCTATCACTACATCTGTGTTCCCCCCCCCCGCTCCTGTTTCCCCTCCTGAAGGCACTGGTCCATCCTTCTCCCTGGTGAAGATGGAACAGAAGTATTCATTTAGTATCTCTGCTTTTCCCCCATTGTACTCCACCCACTCCACCCCTTTTTTAAGCCTAACAATCCCTTCCTTCTTGTCCCTTTTCTCTCTTCTATATCGAAATAAAGCCTTCTCCCCTTCTTAATTCCTTCAGCTATCTGCAGCTCCTTCTGTGCCTTTGCTCTCTGGACTTCCTTACTTGACGTTCTAGCCAACCTTTAGGTAATTTTCCCTATCCACCTCTCTCTTGATATTCCTATAAACCAACCTCTTTTCCCTTACTGCCTGGGTAAATCCAGAACTGAACCAGTTGGATGCTTTGGCCCTTGTGTTCTTCTCCCTGGGCCCAATGCACTCATCTGTGGCAACCAGTATTCCTTCCTTAATGATGGACCACCTTTAGTCCACCCCATATCTGCTCTGATGTCTGCCAGATGGCTCCTTAGCACTTCGCCCATTTTTCTGAAGTCCGCCCATATGAAATCCAAGATTTTGGTCTTAGTCCAGATGCTTTCCCTGCCCATATCCTGGAACCACACTGTGCAATGGCCACTTCTATCCAGTAGCTCCCTGACTATTATTTCCTATATATGCTCCCCATTTTTGAACACCACATCAAGAATTGCCTCAGCTTTTGTTGGTTCAGTGATGCCCTGAGTCAGGAATCCACTTTGCAGTCCTTTCAGGATCACCTGACTCCTAGCACATGTTGTTGATGGTATGCTCTAGTCCACCTTGGGAAAGTTAAAGTCTCCTACAATTGCCACCTCTCCTTTCCCTGCAGCTTCCAATATTTGTGAGTTCAGTTCCCTATCCCTCTCCTCATCTTGGCTGGGTGGTCTGTAAACTGCCCTCAACCTCACCTTTCTCCATCTATTGGACCTTAACTGAACCCATAATGCCTCCACCTCCCCTTCCTCTTACTCCTCCATTGTGTAAGTTATTCCCTCCCTGATATAAACAGCCACCCCTCCCCTTTCCTGACTACCCTGTCCCTCATGTATAGTTTATATCCAGGGACTGGAAGGTCCCAGTCATGATGTGATGTTGCCCAAGTCTTGGTTACTGCAGCTATGTCCACCATCCTATCTGCTAATAGTGCCTGCAGGTTATCCATCTTGTTTCCAAGACTCTGCACATTCAGAGACACCACCCTCCACCTAGAATCGGACTTTCCTTCTCTTTCCTCTATTCTTCTATCACATTTATCCCCTCTGCGTGCATCCCTCCACACACCCTTTTTATGTGTTCCTCACCCCCTCCACCCTTTGCTAACTGTGTTCTTGCCCCATCCACCTCCTCCCTCTAGACCTGTTCCATCACTGTGTTGGGGAGGTTCACTGACCTCCTTCTCTAGGAGTCTGTGGGCCTGCACACCTGCTGCCCCCACTTAGTAGTTTAAATTAATTGTAGTGTTTATATATTCCCCCAGTTAGTCCCTGAGTACCCTCAAACCTTCCCTACTGAGGTGTAGCCTGTCTGGTGAAAAAAGTGCTTTGTTTGACCAGATCTCCTCGCAGTTCCCAATACAAATGAACATCTCCTACCTGCACTTTTTCTGACTGTGCTGACCCTTGGTACTGGTATCACCTCTAAGAAGGCTAGTGAACTAGCTTCCTCCCTGTAGATCTTCCCCAACTCCCTGAACCTGCTTTGTACTACCTCAGCCTCCTCCCCAGCTAGGATGTTTGTTCCCAAATGTATAAATAAATTAGAATATCCTCCAACCTCCCTTACTATTTCCCTTATTCTTGAGCCCACATTCCCTGCTGTCATCCCTGGCATACAAACCACCCTCCTGCTTGCATCTGAGTCCCCTTTCCTTCCCCAGTGAATACCCCTTATTGTGGAGTCCTCTATGATTGCAACCCTTCCATCCCCTGCATCCATGCTCCCTGTCCTTCCTGTCTCACCTTTGGTACTAGCTGCTTCCCCCACCTAACTGCTCCCTCTGCACCCTGGTGAACTTATCTCCACATCCACAATCTATCCCCTTAACTGTTTTTCCATCTCCCATTCTGCCCCTCCCCTCCCAACTAGCTTTATCTGCTTTCCATTTTCATTCCCCTCTTCCTTCCTTTTCTCTCTCTCCCCATCTCCACTCCATTTTGTCTGCCTTCTCTTCCCTGCTCACCTTGATTAGTTCCCCCCTCCTGTGCTCCTACTCTCAACCATGGCTCAACCTGACCTTCTACCGTGGTACTGGGTCATAATGTCATACTTTTAATAGAGTACGACATAGCTATCCCGGAAAAGCACTGTCTAGGACAGCAAATGGTGCAATATTGTGTATACTGCTGTATGTGACATTGCACCATTCACACACTCCCAGGCAGAGGATAAGACCTCTGCTGGGAGTAGGTTCTGCTGAGCAGCTGCTGTGGCTCACTGGACAGAGGCCACAGCAGCAGGAACCCAGGGACCACGTCTGGGACCTGGTTTGATTCCCAGTCCCAGACATTTTATTTTTGTCATTACTGTGTCCATTCCCCGAGTTGGACCTCCCCCAGAGTTGAGAATCTTTGAGTGGGGGGGGGCAGGGAGGTGCAGCCTAGCGGGGTGAGGGGTGGAGCCCCACGCAGAAAAATAAGTTATGCCGCATGGCATAAATCGCGCTGTATTGGCAGCACAATTTAGCCATGCGGCATAATGTCTTGCTACATTATGACTCTGTGCAACTATTTAGAATTTCCCACCCTATGCTACTCTCACATTCCCACCCCTTACCCTTACCACCTGCCATTCATCCACCCTGGGTTCCCTATTCCTTTGAGGAAGAGATACTCCTGTATACCAAGTGCTCAACCTCACTCCCACCCCCTGCCTGATGCCATCACTCCCCTGGTCATCACCACTCTGTCTTTGCTTCCACTGCTCTGCTCCTCTGACTTCCCGCACCATCCTTGCAAGCTCCCATCTGAGCAGCCTTATTTCTGCCCTTAGCTGCTTCAGGCTCTTACACACAGGACATCCCCCTTTACTCACATCACTCTTAGAAAGACTGCTGCCCCACAGCTATTGCAGTTTACCACTCTCCTGCTTCCCATACATGCACCTAATTTCCCCACATCCTTCCAGCCCAGCTTTTCCTAGCCTCCAGTTATACATAACTATAAAATAATTATAAAACTGTAACATTAAAAAATATATAAATAAACACAGGCTGAAGAAATCTAAAACAGTTATCTCTGTGACTCTAAGAACAATTCAATTTAACTAAACACAGGCTAAAGAAATCCAATATTTGTTAGTATGTGTATGCGTTTACCCCCTACGCAGTGTGCTGGGCTGATAAAGATATGACAGTAATATGTTCATTGACTTTTTTAGGAAGTGATGTCAGAACCCCTGGTATAAAGGACATGTTTAGCATGGGGTGGTTGGGGTGAGGGTGGGGTGGGGACCAAGCCCGTGCCCTCCAGAAACAATCAGCCTCAGTTCTGACCCACCACCCCACAATCCCCTGTAACCACTGCTTCCCGGTGATTCAGCTAGCACTGCTGGCTCCTGCTAGTTTCTCCTCCCTACTCTGATCAGGTTCTTGGCAATAACTAGAGATGCAAATGAGTCACAGACAAGTTGCATATCAGTAATAAATGTGTTTATTACACCAAAAGGAAATCACGTTTGTCCTAAGCATTTCTTACTATAAGACACTTGGAGCCAAGCCTAGTGTTTCCCAATATCCCATGGAGTGAAGAAGATCTCTGAGGACAATACATAATACATTACATTGTATACTATGATAATCACTATGGTTACCCTTAGTATGAAACATTATTAGATACATGCGGTGAGCCCTATTGGCCAACAGTTGGGTGGTTCCACAGCGTTATCTAGTCCTATACCATACTTGCTAAGTCAGCTATATCTTAGAACAATGAGATATAAATGGTACATGGAAAATACAGGATGTGGTGTGATTATACATAAATCCAAAAGATGGTAGTGCAGACTACATAATATCAGAAGATGACAAAGATACAAGTGTCTTGCCTTACTATTTGCAGTTTCCATGCTTAGAGAAAGTAAAGTGGATTACAATCATTATATATTCTGACACTTAGTCTTGTATGGTAAGTGTCTGTGTCCTATATGTTAGTATAGCATATGCATAAGGGGATCTATGCACCAAGTGGTGTGTAGGTACGTGCAAGATGCACGTACCCCACCCACGTAGCTGTGCACCCATGGACAGGTGTGCACCGGCAACATTCATGACTGCCATTCACCTGTCCATGGCCCCACCCTCCTTGAGAGCAGGACTGTGTAGGGTGGTCAGGGGTGGGGTGGTGGGTCTGGCCAGGCAGCCAATCTGATGCCCGCACTGGATCCCTCATGCGGTGGGGCAGGCATTAGCAGTGTGCCCTGCAGATAATACCCGGTGGCTGTGGCAGGTCCTCTCCCATACCATGCTTCATTCCCTCTGGAACCTTATAGGCAGACTGCCTCTGTGAGGCCTTGGCAACTGTGTTCACATGGTGTTCAGTTAGCGCTGTGTACCCTCTTTTCCTTGTGAATGCTTCTTCAAATGATTGCAGCATCCCACTTATCTATACTGCATAGGCAGTCATCATCTGCTCCAAGAGGGTCATGGTATTCACAATAGATTCCCCCTGAACCTCAATAAGGAGATTCATTAATGGATCATCTTCATTCTTCTCCTCTTGGTAGTTGCATACTATTAGGACCATTTCCTCTCTATTTTAGTAAGTGTTCATCATGTTTAGTGATATACCCTGTTTGTGCCTCCTCGTGGCAGCTTTACCATGTAATTCACATCATTTATCTTCCCAACAAAAGTATGGACTTTCCTAGTCTGCCTGCAATTATTTTGTTGAACTGGGATGACTACCATCATGCATTGTGTGGCCTCATACTCCCAGGCTCTGGCTCCATAAGCATGCCATGTTTTTGGTCTCTACTGTGCAGTAGCCAGGAATTCCTGGTAAAGCCTCAACACCCCTCCTTGAGACATGAATTGAAACTTGGGACATACTGTACTCCACAACAGATTTCCTTTAGGAAGCAAATTAGCAGTCCCATTTACCTCTTAATAGGTGTAGGAGCCGCCTCACTCTATGCAAACAAAAGATGGGGTAAATACTTCTCCCATTTCCTTTCACATTGGTCAGTCTATCCCCTTAGCATGTTCTTAAGCATGGAGTTATAGTGCTCAATCAAACCATTAGTCTTGTGGTGGTATTGAGATTCTCAAAGATGCCACACTCCATACTTCTCCCACAGACTGGTTGTGAATACAGACACGGAATCAGTGCCCTGGTGTGACAGAATCTCCTGAGCAAATCCCACATGACTGACTGTTCCCAGAAGTTCAACAGTCACCTTCCCTCTGAATAGAGGACATGACCCCACATGACTGAATATTCACAGAAGTTCAACAGCCACCCCCACCTGGGTCTATGTGATAATGGCGAACGCCTAAAGATGATCGCCATTATAGCTCAGTCAGAGTGCCGAACACATTTACGGAACTCAGACAACCCTGGCGCACCAGTGCAATGGTGCCAGGACATATTTTTACTACTTTCTGTGGGGAGGCTTCACCCCCGCACCCCCCTACTTAAGGATTCTCAACTCCAGGTGGGTGCATGTCAGGGGGTGAAAGTAGTTAAAAAAAAAATGGTTTGGGCCGGGCGCAATAAAAATCTCACCAGCACCCAGACCCGAGCCCAGTACCTCAGCCACCCCAGCCATTGCCCAATGCCTGACTCCATGCTGCAGCTCGACTGAAGACAGCAGCACCACCCCCTACAGCCTCTCCACCTCCCAGCCCATACTCACCGTGCTCACTCCCACCCCCCCGCAAGCGTACATATAGCGACATCCTGTCTCCTAGCTCATCTACCCCCTCATCCAGTCACCTACCCATTGGTTGCCGTAAGTGGATTGCACGAGGAAGGTGTCGCCATAACGGACGGCGCCCTTCCTCATGCACCCACTTCACGGGTTACCCCCCACCTTCCCATATGGAGGCCATGACCACAGCTTCCTGCCTATTTGATTGCATGATCCAAGACCACCAGTATGTACCACTTGCTGGCGTAATACAGGGTGCATAGTGGTCCCACAGTGTCCACAGCTACCCAAAGCAAAGGTTCCTCAAATATTGATAGGTGAATCAAAGTTTCTTCATTCTTGTTCCCAGCCTTTTCTACCCTCTAGGACTGTGGATAAGTCCCACAGTTATCTGCCACATCTTTGAAAATACTGGGCTAGTAAACATTTTCCATGCACCACATGTAAGACTGCCACATCACAATGCCACAGATGCCACAATGTCACAATCACCGATGATGAATGTACTGCAGTGAAAAGAAGTATTAGAGGCCAAACACAATAATATAAGTAACAAATGTATAAGGCCATAGCTGGAAACCAGTGAAATGGTAGCAGCCTAGTTCCTGGGATGAGTTCTCTTTGACATGTATTCAGTTATTTATTTATTTATTCACTCATCATTTATTCATTTATTGGAGTTTGGTAACCTGGTAAGCCTGCAGAGACAATATCTCTTTTAAGGGGTGACCAGGAATTAATAACAGAAATGCCAGAGACATGCAGACATAAATAATTACAGTATGCAGATATTATCAATGAAGCAATACAGTAAGCACAGGACCAGGTTGAAATTAGAGGTGTGTGAAGTTGGCTAATTTCACTTGCAGATTAATTTGTAAATTTTAGACGTGTGAAATTAAAATTCCTTGGGTGGAATTCAAGTGAAAGTCTACGGAAGTTCAGAAATTGATTTCTGAATTTCTGTAGAAATTCACCACCTGATTGCAATCGCTCAACCCAGTTGCCCCACCCTCAAATGCCCAAGTGGCTAGTGGTCCCTCCCCTCAACCCAGTCACCTACCTGCCCCGAAGTGTACAGTAACCCCTATCCCTATCCCTATCTCCATGTTGTACTAATTAAAAAAAAATCCCTGATGGTCTAGTGTTTTTTTTTTAGTTCAACCCCCTCCCCATCACCGATCCCCAGTCCTGACTCCTAAATTCCTATACAAGAATGCAATCATTCATTGACAGCTTGGTGGGCAAGCCAGCCATGGTGGAGAGAGGAGGGCTGTGCCAGTCTTCCGCTGCCACTGGGGTTTATGATGGGGTGGGAGTGGGGTGGTGGGAACACCTGCTAGGATGGGGTGGTGGGGTGCATTAGACCACCAGGGATCTGGGAGTCAGGACTGGGGACCGGGCATGGGGAGGAGGTTACAACTAAAAAAAAAATCACTAGACCCCCAGGGATATTTTTGAATTATTTCAGTACGGAGATAGGGATAGGGGGGTTACTGTACAGTTTGGGTGGGTGACCAGGTGAAAGGGAGGGACCACTAGCCACCATGGATATTTTTTTTACTAGTGGGATGAGTGGGGAGAGGGCCCACTAGCTACCAGGGCTTAATACAAGGCAAAATTTTGCCCATAACTTTCGTGGAAATTTTCTGCTCCGCCATAGGCAGAAGTTTAGAAACTTCTGCAAAAGTTCCCTGATTTCCACGGAAGTTCCATGCGGGGCAAACTTCCCAGTTTTGTCCATCCATAATAAATTTGCCACCATTCATGACGTTATTCTACCTTGTGAAGTTCCAATCTGCAGTATAGTGCTAACTTTGCAAATGGTGAATTCAGTAACTTTATTAGTAATGTTGGGCGAAGTTGGACCCACAGGCAAAGTTCACAATGTGCCATGGGATTGGTGGTCAACTAGTACTGAAACGAACTGTATGCCATGCATTCAGTGTAGTGTTATGAAGAGAGAGTTGGAGAGAAGTTTGTCCCTGCTTGTCTGAGAAAAAAAACTTCCAAACTACTCTGAAAGTGAAGTATTTGTGTCAAATTTCTCATTACAGTGCCTTGTGTTGCTAGATTGCCATCGTTTGTTTATAGTTTAGCAGATTTATTTAGTTGCAGGTACTGGTTTTGTCTACTGAAGCAGTGCTGTATGGGGGAATGGGGTTTTCAGCTAGATTGCCATTGTTTGTTCATAGTTTTGCAAATTTATTTAGTTGCAAGTAGTGGTTTTGTTTTGTCTATGCTGTGTGGGGCAGTGGGGTTTTCAGCTAGCAAGTAAGGCAGCCCTGGGAGCACTAGTCTGATTTGTTTTCCTTAGTCCTTCTTAACAATTTTTGTCTGTGGTCTGTGATTTGTCATTTTATTTATGTAATACAGTTTTGTGTTATCAATCAAATTGTTTGTCAGTCTGGTTTTAGTTGACTGGTTATTTTGTTTAGTTCTTGCAGTGATGGTATTGCTTACAATAACTTATTTTGAATTGCCAGTCACGTGTCTCTTATTAATCCCTGTCATGTTGAAACTAAAAGGCAAACAAACAAACAAACAATAACCCTGAATTTAGGTGGTTTTAGTTTAGTTACTGTTGGCTCAGTAAACTGTCTTGTTCAGATTCAGAGCACACAGCTAATTCCTTTGGTGAGGTGTTGTCTGCTGCTGGTATCTAGTTTTACTGCAGTGTTTATGTTTTTCTTGCAATATTAAAAATCTAATTATATAAAATGTCAGGAAAGAAGTGTTCAAATAAAGGGAGAGATGTTGGTGAGGTGGCCAAAAAGTGCATAAGTTCTGTGGGCAAATGTTGCTGCACCTAAAACAAATACCTCTGCAGCGGCTTCATATGTGGGCTCTGAGGCAGGTAGTAGTAGCAAAGGAGTAGCTGGTGGAAGTGGCAGTGGATTTCTTGTTGCCAAATTATTCTCTGCCATATCTGTGGCATCCATGCTGGTGGGTGCTGGGGGAGGTGGCGACAAGAGGATCAGGCCTGAGGTAGCAAAATCTCGGGCTCAGGAACAGAGGTCAAGGAGGAGGTTGCTGGTGTACCTGTTATTGTTGATGGCAGTGGCACTCAGTCTGATCTGGATGATAGGTTCCCACTCCCAAATGAGAGTCCTGAGCTAGAGAAAATGTATATTTTGTCTCTTGCACCAGTACAATGAGTGTGGCTGCTAGAGGGCTATAGATGTAACAGATGATTTCTTTATGGTAATGCATGAAAGGCAACTGTACATTTGTATGTTCTGCATAAAAATGGATAAACCTTAAGAGATAAAAAATAGGAACACACCCCAAGTTACTTGTTTATTTTGAGCAGCATCCATGAATTCTCCTGAGTCTAATGGTATCTGACTAACGATGCTGCCATGCTGAGTCCAGCTGTTTGGTAGCTCAACACCCAGATAGGTCCAGCTTACACTGCATAGCATGTTTTTTGCAGTTTCATGCCACATACCCACCTAATCGTACTACTGTGCAGGAAGTGGATGCTGCAACCAATGACATACTGGGAATTGATCTAATGCCATTCTTTTTTTTTTAACTCTTGTATTTATGCTTCTCCTAACTGCCCCCATCTCTCCACTCATTCAGACTGCCTCTATCTGCATGTGATGCTACTCCTCATCCGGGTCTGCCCCTAGAGTACCAAGTCCACTAACCTAGGTGCCCAGATAACCCTTGGGTAAAGTGAGGAGGTATACCCTGGCTTTGTACCCCTTCCAAACCTTACATGCTGCAACATGGATCTGTACAGCGAAGTCTGACCGATGAGCGTAGGATCTACAGGATTCATCACCTAGGAGAGAGGGTGTTTTTTCCCCTATTCTTTCCCTGACGCTGGCATGCAATGAGGGACAAGGAGCCTGAAGGCATGCTGAGATGTGCCTCCCGCTCCGCTCCTCTGCCGACATCTGCCCTATCCTGATACTGCTACTCCCTCCTAGCACACCTTTACCCGGGCTCCCCAAGGTGTCGGTATTGCGGCAGAAGCGTGCAGATAACCCCCCTGGAGAAGAAGAGCAGCATTTGGGCACTCAATCCTTCTCCTCCCCAGCCGACGCCCAGTGGCCCATGCTTGTTCCTGAACACGGGTCACCAGCGTGGTGCGAGGTAAGGCATCCAGTGCCTCAGCCCTCAGTGCCACCAGGCCCTATGCCATTCTTTTTTGGGAGGAACACTGGATTTAGAAGGTTGGTGGCATTTGTCTTTCCCAAAAGGCAGATTCCCTCACAGATGTACTTCTTTACCCATATCATTCCTGAACCTTATGGGACTGTGTCACACACAGTAATCAATGCCCTGCTGCATTCAGCATCCCCACACATACATCTCAGTATGGATGTGGGGACCAGTAGCCAAACAGCTGGTAGCTATCAGTGCATTACAGAACACTGGCACAGGTTCCTGGGGTAGTTTTTGACTGTGGCTGGGGTCAAAACTGTAATATAGAAACATAGAAACATAGAAGCTGATGGCAGATAAGGACGACAATGCCCATCCAGTCTGGCCATTTTTTCTACCTTAGAAATGTGCCATAGGACTGTACCCTGTCAATGGCCTATCTAGTCATACTTATCTGCATTGCTCTCTTATGGCTATCCCATGCCTGTTTGAAGCCCTGCACTATATTCACATCCACCACTTCCTGACGTAGGCTGTTCCATGCATCCACCACCCTTTCTGTGAAAAAGAACTTCCTCACATTACCCCTTAATTGGCCTCCCTCTAATTCCATGCTGTGTCCTCTTGTCCTGCTATTTTTCTTATACTGAAACATGTTAGACTCTTTCACCTTGTTAATGCCCTTAAGATGTTTGAATGTTTCGATCACATCATCTCTCTCCCTCCTTTGATCTTTGGTATACATACTGAGCTACGTTAATCTGTTCTCATATGTTTTCTGATGTAGTCCCTGCACCATTTTGGTTGCCCTTCTCTGGACTGCCTCCATTTTGTTAATGTCCTTGTGCAGGTGTGACCTCCAGTACTGCTTGCAGTACTCCAGATGGGGCCTAACCAGTGTCTTGTAAAGACCTTCCTCTTATGACTTACGATACCCCTACTAATACACACAAACATCCCTCTAGCCTTACCTACTGCTTTAGTGGTCAACTTGGATGATTTCAGGTTATCTGTGATGCTGATGTCCAAGTCTCTTTCCTCCCTTGTGATTACTAGCAACTCCCCTCCCAACCTATAGGTGGCTTCAGGGTTTCTCTTCCCCATGTGCATGATCTTGCACTTCTTTGTGCTAAACCCCAGTTGCCACTCTTCCAACCATTTTGCCAGTTTATCAAGATCTCTTCTCATTCTGCCCACCCCATCTGGATCGCCTACTCCATTGCAGATCTTGGTGTCATTTGCAAATAGACAAACCTTACTCTCCAGTCCATCTGCAATGTCACTGATGAAGATATTGAAGAGGACTGGCCCCAGGACTGATCCCTGAGGTCCCCACTTGTGACTTGCATCTCTTCTGACTGTATACTGTTTACTACCACTCTCTGTTTTCTGCCCGCCAACCAGTTTGCCACCGAATTGACCAGCTTCTGACCCACCCAAGCCTACTTAGCTTATTAATCAATCTTCTTTGTCAAACAGTATCAAAAGCTTTGCCAAAGTCAAGGTAGGCAACATCAACTGCACCCCCTTGGTCCACCACTCTGGTTACCCAATCAAAGAAATCTTTGAGATTAGTTTGACAGGATGTTCCTGTTGTAAACCCATTCTGTCTTGGATCCTGTGCACCTATGGATTCCAAGTGTTGCACTATCCTTTCCTTAAGGAGTGCCTCCATAATCTTGCCCACTACTGAGGTAAGACTGACTGGTCTGTAGTTCCCTGCCTCCTCTCTGCTACCACTGTTGTGGAGCAGGATCACATGAGCTCTTCTCCAGTCTTCTGGGACCTCTCCTTTGCTCAGAGATTCACTAAACAGTTCTGTTAATGGCTCTGCTAGTCCCACCCTTAGTGTTTTAGTACCCTGCAATGTATGCCATCAGGTCACATTGTCTTGTCCACCCTGAGCTAAGTGAGCTCTTGTAGGACCCTTTCTTTTGTGAAGGGACTTGTGCATACCTCCCTCCCTCCCCCATGTGTTCATAGTGCTGAGCTGTGGGCCCTGCACTACCTTCTTCTCAGTAAATACTGAGAAGAAGTATCTATTTAGGATAGATGCTTTTGCTTGGTCCTCTTCCACACACTCCTGCTTATCTCATTTGATCTTAGCAATACCCCCTCTGGACTTTCTCCTTTCACTAATTTATCTATAGAAAGTCTTGTCCCCTTCTTTTACTGTTCGTGCCAGTGTTTCCTCAATTTGGGACTTTGCCTGTCTTACTGCCTTCCCTGCTTCCCTTAGGAAAATTTGGTATGCCTCCCTATCTTCATCCCACTGCATTCCCTCATATTTCCTGAAGGCCAGCCTTTTGGCTCTGACCTTCTCTGCTACTGTTTTTGAGAACCAGAGTGGTTTCCTCCTTCTTTTGCTCTTGCTTCTCTCTCTAACAGAAAGGGATGTTGCATCAAATATAGCATCCTTAATGCTTTCCCGCTTTGCCTGTACTCCCTCACCTGTATTTCTTCTTGCCAGGGCTAGCTTAACACTGTTGGCCATCTTATCAAAGTCAGTTCCTCTGAAGTCCCATATTTTTGCCTTGGAATGCGATAATTCAGTTCTAGTGGCCAAACTGAACCATACCCTGCGATGGCCACTGGCCCCCAGATGACCTTCTACCTAGAGATCTGTGATCCTTTCCCAGGTAATCAGTACTAGATCTAGGATAGCACTGTCTCTTGTGGGATGTTGTACCAGTTGTTTGATGCCTTCCCCCTGCAGGGAATCCACTATGTGTTTAGTTCTGGGGGATGTTCCTGCTGGTATTGACCAATTTGTATCTGACATGTTGAAGTCTCCCATTATCAGAACCTTCTCATTAGCTGTCATGTTTTGTATATCTTCTAACAGTAATATGTCTATGTCCTCCCCCTGGTCTGGAGGTCTGTACACAACCCCAGTTCGTATGGCTGTCCCATTTCCTGTTTCCAGGGTGACCCACAGTTCTTCTGGCTCATTATGTCTATTCTGAATTTCTGTAGCTTTGATATTTTCATTGACATAAAGGGCCATTCCCCCCTCCCCCTTTTTGCACCTTGGTCCCTTCTGAACAGTACATAGCCAGGCACTGAAACCTCCCAAGTGTGGTTACTGGTGAACCATGTCTGGCTAACGGCTACCATGTCCAGTTTAGCCTCTGTCATTGTTGCCTGCAGGTCTGGGGTCTTATTTCCCAGACTGTGGGCATTTGTGTACATGAACTTCCTTTGGAAAGACTTCAGTGCATTAGTTGTGGGGCAAGGTCCAGCTTTTCACTTGGTGTCATATGGGGATCCAGACCTTTTTCCTTACCTAGTGACGCAAATGAACTACAAACATCGTGAACTCCTGTTTGAGCACTAGCTGAGGGGTAATGGGTGTTCTTCCTATTTGATGTATTGGCTGCTGCTCCCCCTCCCCATTTGCTAGTTTAAATATTCTGCAAAGATGTCAAACTTCTGCCACAATGCACTGACTCCCTCCTTAGTCAGATGCAGTCCATCAAATTTAATGAACTTTTGCTCCCAAAACTGTTGCCAGTTACCCACAAATTTGTGTCCTTTTTCCTGACACCTGCCCATGAGTCACATGTTTAGCTCCCCTATTTCCCCTTCTCTGACCTTCCATCTGTCTGCCCCCCCAGACCAGCAGGATCTCAGAGAAGGAGATGCCTGATGGAATGATGACAGTGTGTCTCCCTGACTGGTCAGGTGTTCCTTGTTCTCTACAACTGACCGACTAGTGAGACCTTGAATCCCTATGTGTACCAGAACATTGATGTTTTCTTCTGCTTCCTGCAGAATTTTAGCAATGCGGTCAGTGTCTGTCCACGGTGATGTACCTGGGAGACATCTGAGCATTTCCCCCAGCTGGAGGTAGGTATCAACTCCCCTAATCATGGAGCCTCCAATGATCAGAAGTGTTTTGGATTTCCTTTTTGCTTTTTTTTGTTTTGGTCCCTGTTTTGGGCAAGTTTTGTTGTGCTAACTCCTGTGCTGCAGTGTCCTGGTCTGCAGTGTCCTCTGCCCCTTTGTTTGATTTCAGAGATAGAGGCAGGTACCTTTTTGTAGTCTTTATATTGTTTGTGGACGTGATACATTGGAGAGCACTGAGTGATGCGGCACCCTATTTGCCCCTTCTAACCACCTGCCAACCTCCCAGACCAACTACCCCTGCAGTTGAGGTGCTTCTGTTGGATGTTGGGGTGGATTTTGGGGAAATGGTGGGCAGTTCATATAATATATTTCCTCCTGATTATGTGATTTAAGGTGCACAATCTCTGCTCATGCTGCCTGGAACTGAGCCCTTAGATCTCCAATGGTCCAGCATGAAGGGCAGCATCCTAAATCCTGTATAACTGCCCTTTGGAAAAAGTGTCCTGCAGTACCTGCAGTTAATAATATCCATTCCAGATGAGTTGCTGGGTTTATAACCTCATCCAAGTAATTAGAAGGAGGAAAATGAAAGCAAACGTTTGATTTTTTGTTTGTTTGTTAAATTACTTGTGCCCTTCTAAGTAAGGTCACTGTGTGGATACCCCTCTAATCCTCCCCTTCCTACTTTGCTACAGGAAATGTCATAACTGTGCTACTCTATAAAATGAGTGTAGCATGGGGTGGTTGGGGATGGGGTTAAGTGGCTGGGCCCTTCCCCTGCTGAAAAAGAAGAACCACAGACGAAAGAAATGAGGTAAGAGCAGAAACAATCAACCAATAGCAAATGCAGTAGCCCTGAAAGCTTAGCCTAATTACAGATAAAACTGTAAAACCTGTAAAGCACCACCTTTAATAATTTCACAGAAAATCTACCCTGCAAAAAACATTTTGCTACAGAGAACAATTATGCAGTAACAGAAGACATACCTTGCAAAAAACAATTTGAATTAGAGAAGATTACAGCAATAATCTGTAAGCACAAAACACTAACAAACTTGTAGGCATAATCTATAATAATGCAGCAGAAAGTATACTCTGCAACAGCAGTTTGAATCAGAGAACAATAAAGCAGTAAAATGTTAGTAAAAAACAGTAACAATCTATGTGAGTACAAAAGAAAATAGTAGCACACAGTAAATTTGCCTAACAAAAATAAGTCTTAATCTTTTTCCTTGCTCTGATAATGTTCCTTGCTCTGTTCTTAAAGCAAACCTAGTCTTCCACCTAAGTCCACTTACAGTGGTAGCAACACTTCATCTATTTGCCTGCATGCCACGCTGATAATAAAGAGAGTAAATGGATCACGCATGGCTCAGAAAATGTAGAATTGTTCCTGAGACTGATGAGTGGATGCAGCTATAGAAACATAGAAATTGTCAGCAGATAAGGACTGCCAGGCCCATCTAGTCTGCCCATAAGCCTACACTTGTTTGGTGGTGGTGGTGGTACCATGGAGAATGTGGCACAGAGATGTCAGGCTGCTGTGGAGTGGGCACAGGGGACTGCTGACCTTGAAACATTGTGTATCAGTAGCCTCATTTTGACCTAACTTTACTTTGGTATATCCCAAGGGTTAAGTTGTCAGGCAAAGTTGCCAAAGGTAGTTTTCCTATTAAATAGAAAATATCCATGAGGTGAATTGGCGAATTCACCTTAACTTCTCCAGCAAATTAAAACTTCACAACATCTCTAGCTGACATACAACAGTTTTAGCATTAAGACATAGTAGTGCTACAGCTTAAAAACAGTGTTCAAATCAGTAATATCATGCAGGATAATAGTGAGCACATGTAGGGTGAAAATCACACAGATCACAATGAGCAAAGAGATGTTCAGTAATTACAATTACTCTGTATTGACTGGACCCAATGAGATGGTTCTTCAGACTGGCCTTAAAAGTGGTTCAGGTACCACTATTCTGTATAGTAGCCAGAAGCCTGTTCCAAAGGTATGGAGTGGTGTAGGCAAATGCTCATCAACATGAGCCAGACTTGATCCTAGGGACTGAGTAGCAATGTGGAAGCAGAAGAGCAAAGGTGTCTCCACTTTATCACCAGGATGCCCTAAAGGTACGAAGGAGATGGGGCTTTAATTAGCTTGTAGACCAGGAGTATTGAGTAACTCAGTCTACCATTGAGGGAAGGCCAGCTGGGGGAGAAAAGAACATTGCAGTGGTGCTATCTGAATTGGGAGTCAGCAGCAAAGTTATTAGTCCTGTTGTAAAAGATCCTGAGCCTGCTTAGGTCTGTTTCTCTTAGGGAGTGCAGGACTGGGGCACCATAGAGGAATATGGAAAGAAGCTTACTGTTTGAGATGGTAAGTCATGCATCTTTTGTGAGGAAGGCCCAAAGCCTGTATAGCAGGCCAAGCTTCTGGGGAAGAGAGTTCTCTATGCAGTCTACCTTATGCTGTAGGATAAGGTCTTGCTCCAGTAGGATACATAGATACTTTATGATACCCACAGCCTCAGGCTATGAACCAGAAGCAGAGCTCTGCTTAAGGAGATGTTGTCTGTCAGCACCCAAATGCCTTGTTACCAAATAGCATAGGAAAAGCAGTGGAGGGGCACACATCACTGCCCATAAAAGTGCAACAGTACAGAGCAATGAACTGGAACAATGCACAACCTGGTGCTGCTAAGATAATTACTATGTTTGCAATCACATGGGTGTGTTGTGCACATTTATGGAACAAATAAAAACAGGGGAGAGAAAGAAGTAGGAGCTTCTAGCACCAGCTGAGGCACTTCTTTCTCTTCTCTGTTTGCATGTGTTTCATCTGATGAAGCCACATATGACAGACGATACATACAGTAGGGGTGTTTGACTGATCTCAGCAATATATCTAAGGGCCAATAAAGAATCCTGGACCACAACTGATGTTACCAAAAAGCACATTTTTGGTTTTCTTTCTGCTTATTCATGAGAAGTCATAGATGTTGTTGCTAAAAATCATTGCCAGGGGAGGAATTAAGCTGGGTACTGTCAGAGTGACTTCTGAATAGAGCAGCATAATCTGAAAACTATTGCAATTTAGACCCACCACAGCTATTAGTCATGTCTTTTACAAAGAGAAGAGCAGGGGTTCTAGAAATGACCTCTGGGAGCCCCATCTGTTATGGGTTTAAGTGGGAATTCACTGCCCTACAACCTGACCGTTTATTTTTTATCAGACAGGTAATGCTTGAACCAGAAGCAGGCAATGCTATCAAGGCCCATATGCTATAAGTTAGTCAGTAGGAGCTCATGGTTCATCAAATTCAAAGTTTTAGTTAGATCAATGAATACTGCATCAGTTGCTAACCCAGAGTCCCTAGCACTGAGGATATCTGTGGTAAGCAGCACCAGGGCAGTATCAGTGTTGTGGGTTCTTCTGAAACCATGTTGGTCTTCAGTAATGGCAGCAAACATCTTAAAGAATTCCTGGAGTTGGTTGTAGACCAACCCTTCCTAGAGTTTTGCCAAGGGAGACCAAAGTGAAATTGAGAGGTACAGTAGTTATCCATTGGATCCTTGTCACCCGGCCCCCGGACACTGGAACCACTGGGTGACTTTCCATTTTTCAGGAATAGCTCCTTAGCTCCTTGGAGAAGAGATACGTTGACCAGAGTTCTGAGGTGAGTTGCAATGACAGAGGCAGGCAGTTTGAGAAATTAGCTCTAGATTGTGATAGCCCACTGAGCTATCTGACCATGTTAATTTCAGTATGGTCAACACCACTTTCCTAGTGAACAGCCTGAAGTGAACATTTGGAGGGCAGTCAGGAGAGGGATGTAAATGTAGGGCTTACAGATAGAAGGACCTGGTGACAGCCCTTTAAGGGGGGCCTTAAATCTGTCATGATCTGGAAACAATTGGTGAAAAGTATCCACAGAGGATGCAGAGTCACAGAAATGCTTCCCTCCCCAAATATTTTCTTGTGAGGGAATGCCAAGGTGAAAGGACACCAGAGTGACCTTTTAAGAGATTATTGATGTGTGACCAAAAGCACTTAGGATTCAAGAGGTTCCTCTCTTGGATATTTTTCATAGAACTACTTGTACCAATTTGAGAATAGCTTTGCAGGAGTTTCTAAGCATCCTGTACTTCTGCCAGTGAGACAGATTTACAGTGGCTTTAAAGTGGTCCCAGACTTTGCTCCTGAGTTTCATCGTATTACACAAGTCACCAGTTAGCCACTTAGAGCATAGTCTCTTTACACTTCTCCATACTAAAGAGACAAATTTGTTGACTGCACATGGGAAGTTGTTTATGAAGAACTCAAAGGCAGGGTTTACACTCAAACACTGTTCCATGTCTCCCCAATGTACTACAGCAAGGTTGTTGAAGAAATCAGACTCATCCAGCTTTGAGTAGTCACAGATAACTCTTGGATGAATATGCAGTACACTGGGGAGTGGTCAATTAGGGAATCAAACAGGATTACAGCAGCTCTTATCCTGTCAGACTTGTTGATCAGAATTTACACTTTGCAAGAGCAGACAACACTGTTGGAGACACAGCTGAAAGATAAAACATGATGGGGATAAGCACTACAGTAGATGTACAAACAATGGTGATCCCAGCCATGGCATAAAATGTAAAAAGGATATGTGAATGCATCACAGGAAATGCGACATGACTTATACAGTTGTCCATTTGGTGGTGCACCTCCCAAATCACAGGCACAGGGACAGCTTTGCATTACCATCCAATTCTGAGCAGATTAGGGCAACCCTGAGGGGTTCTATGCCATGCCTCTGCTGGATTTTTTTTTCTATTTAGATTTTATCTCCTTTGCACCCTGTCAGTCCTCATCTAACTGACCCCACCAGCCCCATCTCCCAGTTCCTCTGGGACCTATCTTGTTCTGTCCAGCCACCAGTGTGGAGCCTTTGGGGGGGTAATTATCCTGCCACCATTTCAGGGGGGTTTCCTTTTGATTTTCACCCTGGTCCCACAGTCATGCAATGGACACAATGTCCCTGCTCTGCCTCTGTGGAGATGGCTCCGACATCCTGAATATGGGATCCCTTCTCTTGTGTGGCAGCATGCATGTGCTGATGCCCAGCTACCACAGGGTGTTAGGCAAGCAGTGTGGCACACCATCCCTCCTCTCTGGGGAAGAATAACTATCTGTGGACACTCAATCCTTCCCCACCCAGCCGGCTCCCACATGATCTGAGTCCATTCCTGACCACAGGTTGCCGGTGTGGCAGGAGATGTGGCACCCAGTGCCTCAACCCTTTACACCTCTGGGCTGGATTTTTTAATGTAGTTTCAATAGAATGTACCCATTTCAGTATAACAGTCCCACAATGTATAGAAATGGAGCATTTTTCTATAGCATGGATACACCAGTGGTATGTGATGCATCTGGCATGATTATACAGGTGTGGAAAAAAGTATGCAGGATCAGCTCAACATGTGATGCATGGATGCCGTAGCTGTGCTAGACTGGACCATGTGTAAGTGCAGTGGGCATGGGGAATGGCTAGCTGACTGTCAAAGGTCTGAACTGCCTGTTGCATGATTCCTATGTGATGGACATACACTGTCCTATATTATTGGAGGTGACAGTGGCTAGCAACAGGGGACATAACTGAGTGTCCACCTATTTGAACTGAACAAAACTTGAGAAGCAAGATACTACTGTGCCAGGCCAGATGTCATGTTTTTTTTTTAAATACATTATAAGTGAGGGCTTCATGCTCTTTAACCTCATTGTTAGTGCCGAATGGTTGCTGCCAGCCTCTCCAGGCTCTTAAGGTGATTTGGAGATATAGTTTGTATAAAAGGTAGGTGGAACATAACACTAATTTTCTACTAGGTTCTTCTTTCCTAGTAATTTAGCACATGAGCCAGATGCTTGTGATGGCTATATAAACCTTATCTGCTCCTTCAGAAGAAGTCTGAATTCTATTTTAATGGTAAAAATGAGACTGAAGTTTTTTTCATGAAATCATGATTTTTCTTCACCATCGGTTCCCTCCTTACTGCTTTCACAAATGTTGTTGGCCAATTCCAGACAGTATAATGAGTTAATACTCTGTATAACCCACAAATTGTGACGTGAAGTGGTGGTTATTCAATATATGGTTATAACAGGCATTTTAAAAGTTCATTGGATGTTCTGTCTCAAATGCTGCTGAGAAAAAGCAGGCAAACAACAACTAAAAAGGTAACATGTTTGCTGATTGGTGCATGGCTTTTAGAGGATGTGAGTTTCTAACTACAGATCCAAACTCTGTCAGATATCTGAACTCATTTGCAAAGACAAGAAAGTATTCTGGACATTGAGCTCACGCCCATGGTGCTGAAAGTTTGACATGAAAGAAACATGTATCTTTGTATCCAGGTCTTTTTTGTGACTTTTCTTAGTCTGAAAGTTGCAGCATGTGAGTAATATTGCCAATATTATTACTTATGAAAATATTCATATATTGGTACCATTTTGTTGAAATCGCAAAACTGGAAAAGCAACTCACTTAACAAAATATAAACTATGCATAAAAAATATGTGGGTTCTTTTTGTATTTATTTAGCAGTGTATTTCCCTACCACCACATATAGCTCACTAAAGTTTCATGGAAGTATATCTAGTTCATTGGGATGGATGGTGTATTCTGACAGAAAGTAACAATAATAGGAGTTACAAATATGAAGAACTTGCTTTGTTATTTTACACCACAAACAAGGTCTGAGGATCCCATCATAGTTCAATTTCTTTATGTAAGATGGAGAACTGACTTTTATCAAACATCCAAAGAAACTGGCATAAAAAATACAAGGGATACATTAATCCAATGTTCAATTCTGAAAGGTTGTTCTACAGTTATCAACATCCCATAAAGCAAAAAACGAATGAATAAACTATACATTTTATGATTTTTGTAGAGATGAGAAGCAAGTAGAAGTGCAGTAGAGTGCTGTATAACCCAAAAATACACCCACATACAATATGTTATATATAGATAGTTTGCCACCTGCATGGTGGGTTGGGGTGTTAGGGTTGGAAACCATAATGGCATGTTTCCTTACTTGTTTTGCTTTAACCCTAACTACTGTATTAACAAAGTTTTTTTTTTGCAATGAATAATTTTTTGTATATTTTATTTTATTGTATGTGTGTTGAAACTTGCTTAATAAAAGCATTCTAATATTGTGAACATTTCTTGTGGCACTAACTGTAACTTTTAGTACTATGACAAATGCATATTAAGGATGGATTCTTTGATCTCAGAGAAGTCCATAATAGACAGAATGTGTAGCATTTGATAATATTTTTTCCAATGAATCATCTAATGATTTTTCAGAGAAAATACTGATGCTTGTTTTTGTTCATTCAAGTATAATTAGAAATTTTATAAAAGTAGGTTGTACTTCTTATGTATAGAATATGGGTTGCAACTAACACTGGGTCACTAACCATTTTTCTGGTATAGCATGAACTAAGCCTTACAAAAGTTATAAATACTATTATTTTTGTCATATACCATGTGCTCACCCTGACGAAGTAACTACATTTCCACAATATAATGTTGGGTCATATTTGGTGGAAAAAAATACTCTGCTGCATATTTTTGCATATATATGAATTCCAGGGTTACTTTTCCGATCTTGTAATTCCTTTCCTTTGCTAATTTTAAAGAACAAACTCTTCTGAAAGTCAGGGGGCTACACTGGTGATTGATTAATACTATTTTGAAACGATAAAGTACAGAGGATTAAAAAATGCACATGTGCATATAGTTTACTCCTACTGATCATGGAGCAGTGGTCTTTCTTCCCACAATAAAGTTTAATGCTTGAAATTGTAAAACTCTTTTTGAGGATATACAGAGCCAATCACTTTTTTAAAATTCTGATTATGTGTATATAGATTCTTAGCAGGCATTTTATGATCTCCAAAATGTAACTTTAAAATTAGGAGGACCACGTGGCATGTGCTCACCTGTATTCTACAGAAAATACTGTGCATCGCTTCTGATCATCAGTAATGCAGCATAGATTTTAAGAGATTATTTGCCTGTATTTTGCATTCAGTTACACTTAAAAATGCATTGTACTAACCTTAACACTTGAAACCAATGGATGTAAGGGTAGTGGTGGGGATTTGGGCATTACTGTGAAGATTCTAAATTATTTATCCCTTTAAATCAGCAATGGATGTTATGCTGAATGTTTTATTCAGTACCTATAGCTTTTCACTCCATTTTGAATTGCTCCTGTTCTCCTATGTTGAAAGGTGTCATCTTGTCATTGTTTTGAGTTCTGCTTCAGCTCATGTTTTGATTTGAAATAACTAAAGGAGATCTTTATGTGGCTGTACTGAGGTTCCTATCAGTATTTTCAGCTATTTTTGTACACTTTTAACATCACTGTTTGTTTGACTAAGATACGCTGGCATTTAACAGACACTGCTGTCTGACTTTATGAGACATGGGGGGGACATCATTTCTAACTGCAGGTCACATACCTGATGCCATAATGTGCCGAAAATAAAGTGACATCTTTTTGGCACCATATATACGGACTTGGAAACAAAAATGAGCATTATAAATTAACATGAGTTGAAATGGAATGCATATACAGTGAAGCCCTCTTAAACACATGTCATTGGGACCACTAAAAAGTATGCATTTAATGGGGCTTTGCAGTTATCAGAGCTTGTATTATTTTAATGGTGAGAGCAAATTGCAGTATGTGTCTATGGGTTGAGTATGGAAAAGAAAAAACAATACTTATTTAATTGGGATGAAGTGATTTGTGGCATGCTGAGGCATTCTTTGGTCTGAGTCCTGTGTGAGGGAGGGTGGTTCTGTGATTCCTGTAAAGTGCTTTGTGGCATTCTGTGACATTTTTCAGTTTGATTTCTGAGCAAGGGAGGGTGATTCTGTGACATTCTTTTGGTCTTGGCTATGATTTCACTGTGAAGGAGGGTGATTTTGTGACCTGGTTTGGAGCTTAAAAGGTCGAAGTAGGTGATTAATACATCTGTTTAAATAGGGAAGCCTGCTAACATGCAATTAAGAGCTGAATAGTAAGCCAGCTACAGACAATATTAATAACATTGGGACAATCAGTCCACACTTGAACAACACAACTGAGCAAAAAAGTAAGCATTTAGAAGGGATCCTTTATTCATTTAACAAGTCTATTTTACATAGGAAGAATAGGGGAAAAAATTGGACTTGAAAATTCCATGCATTTAAGCAGGCTATGTGATTATCAGGTATGCATTTTAGTGGAATGCACTGTATAACAATATTATTGTTTAACATAAACTGCTGCTTTACTTTTAATGACAATGTTAATAACAATAATTAAATAAAACAGTCTGATGAAATTATGCTACATATTAAATTTGGCTTTTTTCTATGCTGGGAATTTGAATCAGGAATTGAGAAGAACTATTCTTCAGTTACTTTTGGATGATAGCTGGTTTTATTTTATTTTTTTCTGAGTTATTGGTTTCTTCTGAACTACACACTTTTGTTTATGCAGATAGTTAACTTATGTATTTAAATATTAATAATTTTCCTTAACACAAAACATTTCTGATACTTTGATAGTTAAAGAATATTTTATTTGATGTATAATTTGGGGGAGAAACCCTTAAGCACTTTGAAACAATTTTATTACATTGAAACTTTTTTTTTAATTTAAAAATTTTTCCACCTAGTGCCAACCAGCCCCCTTCTACCAGTCCCCATAGCCCCATCATGATGGCATCCACTGGTACTTGACTCGGTGACATGGAGGTGCCCAGCTGGCCAAGTGTGGAGCCTTTGGAGGGCTGTCATCATTTTGCCAGTCGGCAAGATTTGCCACAAGTTTTCTCCCTGCTTCCCAGTAGCAGCTGTACATGTGCGTGTGGAGGCGTGCGCATGCCGCAGAGCCCATGACACCCTCCCAGTAGATGCTACATCCCATCCTGAACCATCACTGATCTCCACCTTATGGCAGCCATGTGGTGGGAGTGACAGGGACCCTCCCTGGGAGAGGATAACTGCCTTAGGGCTGCTCTATCCAGCTCCCTCCCTCCTTCCCCAAAGTCTATCCCCAATGACCCTCAACCTCAGCACCACCAGTCTGGCTATTTGTTGAAACCTGCAGAATATTTGATATTACAAGAATCAAACAGGCACATTAATGTTTAATTTTAACTCTGCAATGGATGCCTTTATTATAGTTTCATGTGTCTTTTTTTAAAACAGCTGTTTTATTAGCTGGCAAAACATTAATCATAATCTGTGTTATAATAATGTATTTCTTATATCCTTAGACTCATCGCTGGTGTGTTTTTAATCCCCTTTTGTCAATAGTTTTGTAACTAATGACTACAGTGAATAAATATGACTGTCCTTAATTTTTAAATAGCTCTTCAGTTGAGGTTATGATTTGGTTCTACATACTAGATTTAAATTGTGTATATGCTTTGACAGTATTGTCTCCTGTTTTTGATGCTGAATAGCAGAACACAACACTAAGATGTGTAATGATAGCCAGTTTCCTGGAAGTCAATGGACTGCAGAGCAAAAAACAACATGGATTCATGGGGGGAGGGGAGTTATTTTAGACAAACCTGATCAAGTTCTTCAACTGGGTGACAAAGGCAGTGGACAAGGACAGGCAATGGACATACAGTATCTTCACTTCAGTAATGCCTTTTATTCCATCTTACATAAATGGTCAGCTAGGAAGATGATGGACCTTTGAGTAGGGGACAAATTAATCAGTGGGTGGGAAACTGATTAAGTGACAGGATCCAGGAAGTGGTAATAAATAGGGGAATACTCAGAGGTCAGGGGGTCACTAGTGGTGTGCCAAGGGGATTGGTCATGTACCATTCCTCTTCAACATCTTTTTTCCATGACATAGTGGTAGGGATTCAGGACAAGATATGTTGTTTCATATCTTGATGATGATGATACTAAAATCTCTTGCCAGGTGGACAGTGAAGAGTGTGTCAGAATTATGAAAGAGGACCTGGGTAGACTGGAAATGTGTTCAAAAGTAAGGAAGTTGAAATTTTATGTAGTATAGGTCACTGTCACTGGTCCTTCCTCATGTGGAGTAGTGTATGCAGTTTTGCAGCCTGCATGTAAAGAAGGAGAGGGACAGAGTGGAGGCAGTGCAGAGGATGGTAACCTGACCAAGATGTTCCATGGGCAGCAGAAAGATGCATATGAGGATAGGTTGGCAGATCTAAACACATACATACTTGAGGCAAGAAGGAAGGAAGGGGACATGATTGAAACTTACAAATACCTAAAAGGCGTAAATTAGATGCATAGCAGAGAATTGTTCTGGCTGATTGGGAACACAAACACCAGGGGCAACTCTATGAAGCTGTCAGGGGCACATTTAAAAGAGACACCATAAGTATTTTTACCCAGAGAGTTGTGGAGGGGTGGCATAGGGTGCCAGAGGAGGTGGTCTGTGCAAAATCAGTAAAAAGATTCAAACAAGGTTGGAACAAATACCAGTGCTTGCTAAAGACCACGCCAGAAAGAGAGGTGGGAGTGGAGAGTGAAGAGCCTTTAGGGCTCTCTCATTCAACACAAGTTAGGAAGGAGTGGACAAACATGAAGAGCCAAGGGGTCCTTTTTTGGCTGACCGATTCTATGTTTCTGTGCAATTTGTTTCATGGTGGGCTTGGCTAGAGAGCAGGCACATTTGAAAATTTGAAAACCACATACCACAATCCAGGAATAAAATGGGTGTATTGTAGTACTGTGCGGAATGCGGAATTCCACCTGTGGAATTACCATTCTGCTGGTGGAATTTCCACCAGAATTTCAGTTATTCACCTACAGAATTCTATGTACTGTGATCCATGGAATAATATTCTGTGAAACAGTATTTTTTCTGTTGAAAATTATCCTGCAACTGTTTCTATGGATAATATTAAGATCTGCAGAATATATTCTGCAGAACAGTGATTTTTCTGTAGAAAATCATTCTGAAATGATTTTATGCTGGGGAATTCTGCCATACCATTTACGGAAGAATTTAGGTGAATTTTGGTAGAATTTTGAACATTCCATGGAATTTCTTTCATCTGGAATTTGAAAGTTCCGCACAGCACTAGTGTATTGATATTTTTGCCTGAACTGTATTGCAAAAGAAAAACTATATGAAAAGTGTGTTTCTGATTGACACATACTTGTGCATTAAATGAATGAACTGAAGTACAACTCCTTTTTTATATAGAAAAAGTAAGTCAATTTGGGTGCCTGATGTACTGAGTGGGGGAGGTGGCATATGGCATAGCATGAGAGATCTTCATGTCTTTGGTGATTTGTTTGGTATGAAGTGGAGTTGAGTGCTTTATGACTATCAAGGCTGGTGTGAGAATATCCCATGTTATAAAACAGTTGAAAAAAAAGCACTCTAGCAGCCTGATTGTGTGGAGAGCGATCAAGTGGGTATCTGATTATCTTTGTATACCTGAATATTCAGGAATGACTCTGAAATGGACCACACGTGTTGGCTTATGGCTAATCTGAATGTTTGGTTCTTTACATGATGCTTTATGAGATATAGTTAGCAAATCAGTTTTCATGAATTTTTCTGTTATTTTTTTTTTCATTTCAATTACCACTCATAAAGCAATTGCAACAATTTTTTGTGCAGTTTTTTAAATAAGTTATTTATTAGTTTAAAAAAGATCAACTTTAAAAAAAAGTTCCAGAATATACACACAATAGAAATGTATGTACACATACTTGCAATAGGATACTCATTGTTTGGTGCTCCTTATATAAGGGGTCTTCCCTGCTGCATTGAACCATGCACTGATTCAACTCCTTCTGAACAAATCATCTTTGGACCCAAACTCCCTGCTGACTTATCATTCTGTCTCTAACCTGCCCTTTTTAGGAAAGATTACTGAGAAGATTTAGGAATTGCAGCTTGAGGCACTCCTGACAACCTATGACATGCATAAGCCCCTCCAGTCCAGTTTTAGGTCAAGGCACAGCACCAAGGCTGATTTTGTCAGGGTGCATAATAACTAGTGCACCCTGTTTTCTGTGGTTAAGTGTTACACAGTGATTGGCACAAACTTCAAGGCCAGCTGCACAATTTTGGTCTGACTACAAAATTTGGGGCTGGTGTGGAAATTACAGATAAAGTGCCTAGGTAAGTTAGACAGAGACTGCCCCCTCTCCTTTCTGCCCATTACTCTGCCTACATGTAGCTTTACAAGAACTAAAATCCACACCTACCCATCTCATCCCCTCAATCCCCCCAGCTCTGAGAGGGCCCCTTGAGTCAACCTATTTTTTATGTTGGCACCCTTTTTTGTCTAAGGCTGCTTGATGAACCACTGCCTTTTCATATCACTGTTAGTGGGCCAGAAGACTTGTTCCTCATCCCAGTGCTGCTGTCTGGGGCTCATACAAAGCTACAGTATACTGGGGTATGAATCCAGCATTTCAGCAAAGTGGTAGAGGATAATTCTACAGAGTCTGACACAAAAAACTGTGCCAATGTAAAAAGCAGAGTGACTCGAGGAGGCTCTGGATGAAGTGAGTTTAGTGGTTAAGATATGCAGGGTAGGTAATAGACAAAAAGTTGCAATGGCACTTAAGATTAAACATTTTAAATGTTTTTAGTGTTTGTATGTTACTTCAGGACAATATTATGTTGGTAATTATTCTAAATGGAAGGGTGGAAGAGGGATGTGTGAGCAACAAAGGTTTCAAGCTTATTGCATCTCAACTAAAAATGTCACGTAGTGGTAAGCAGATTTACTCAAAGAGCACCAATGCAGCTTCAAACAGTTTAACCTTTCAATACTGTAGTCAAAGCAATCAAATATTTATTTGAGGCTGGTACTTACTTAAGTTAATGAATCAAATTTCAACTGTGTAACACTTCCTTTGTCTGCCCCAGTGTGTCAAGATTCTGCTATTAATTTCTTTGGAGACCAATGCAAACATTGGCCCCATGCACTAATTGGCGGAGTGGCTACACGCCGCTTATCTTGGATGCATAGCCACCCCACACCCATTGTGCCCCCCCAAGTGGGATGCATCAATGGGGGTGTGCAGCACCTATGCACCCTATCCCCTGGCCCCATGAAGAGCAATGTGCCGGGAGCAGTCTGCCACTACTCTTCATGCACTAAGGCATTGCTGGCCATGGGGGTGTGGAGGAGGGTGCATGGTATGACAGGGAAAACCCTGCCATAAGCCCCCTGTGTGCCTCACGTACATTACTGTTTACCAACCAGATGGGTGTTTAGGCTACATTGCCAGTGGGACCACTATTGCCAGAGTACCCCATGGCTTCCCGGTGCCATCCAGCACCCATCAGTGTGCGGCATCTACCTGGTGCCCCTCCATACTCACATGGGCACTGGTCTATGGATGCTGTCCCCCCTGAATGGCACTGCTAGTCAATCCTTGCCCTGGGCCACCCAGGCACATTGTGGTGCTACAGTGTTGAGCCCACACCACCAACAGACCCCCCCACCCTGTCCCTGCAACCTGCTTTGGGGCCACATCGCAAGAGGGTGAGCAACACTGCCCTTCTCTCACCACCACCACCACCGGCCATTGGTCTATCATGGGTGTGCTGCCAACGTGCACCCTGCCATGGAGGTGACCCACTCTATGACCCAGTCAGGCCATCCGATTGGGTGCCCGGACATGTTCATGTCCCCATCCCTGGCTGTCCTGAGGAGTTTTGCATGCTGGGGGTAGGCCACAGACAGGTGGCAGCCAGTAGTGAATACCAGCCAGTGCACGCCTGTCCACAAGTGCACAGCTTTGTGGGTGGGGCACATGCTGATTCTGCATACTTCTGCCCCAATAGTGCATAGGGGCCATTATCCCTTTCCTTCCTAAGTGGTGGTGGGACTATGATAGGCAGGGGTGGGCTACAATGAATTTTGAAAACAGAGATCAAGCAAATATTTTCATGAGGATAGGGATTCATGTAAGGGACAGGAGAGTGAATTTTACTGCAATTATGCCCAGAATGGGGGGGGGGGTAGGTTGCAGAGAGCATTGATACCATTAAGGCATGGGGTGGAGAAAACAGCAGATAGCATTACTGCCATTATGTGAATGGGGGGAGAAAAGAGCATTGCTGTCATTAGTAGGTGGGGAATGGGGGCGAAGAAAGTTTTTCTTTTACTAAGTTGGGGCATGGAGGGGGAGAGGAGAGCAGAGAACATTGCAGGCTTTTGGACTGGGGTGAAGGAGAGAGCTTTGCTACCATTATTTCCTCAGAGGTAAGGGGAGCTTTGCCCAACATAGAAACATAGATATTAAGGGTGGGATATTCAAAGGGGTTACGCCATGTGCAACCTACCAATGCACCCCAGCGCGATATTCAAACAGGCGTGTTATGCTGCGCAACCCTCGATGTGCCGGGGTGCTCTAGTAATGTATGCAGCACAAGTGCGGGGGGCGTGCCCATGCATATGTGGCACATCCTGATATTCAGCCTGGGATGTGCAGCTCATATGCAGGCACAAATCTGCCTTGTGCCACACATGGGAGGTGCAATGTTGAGCCGATTGAAACCAGGAACAAGTCAGGGACACCCACAGGCGGGCTGCCATATTACTGAGTGCAACATGGCAGCCACCTGCTGTGGGTGGTCACCCAACCTCACAGGACACAGTCCATGAGCCCCCTGCCCAGAGGGCATCTTGTCCCCCCTCGCCCATTCACTGGCATGTGAACATGAAGCCCTGGTGGTCCAGTGGACCATGCCCCTTCACCCGATCATGGGCATGGATTAAATATCTCCACGGTGGTCCAATGGACCGTAATCCGTTGCCCGATCATGAGCATGTATTAATATAATCCCTGGTGGTCCAGTGGACTGCTATCCCCTGCCCGATCGTGGGCATGTATTACTATAATCCCTAGTGGTTCAGTGGACCGCTATCCCCTGCCCAATTGCAGGCATGTATTAATATAATCCCTGTTGCTCTGGTAGACTGATCTCCTTTGCCCACTTGTGGGTGGTAGTCAAACTCCCTGGTGGTCCAGTGGTATCCCCTCCCCATCCGCCCATGTAGTCCCCGCCACCCAGCACCCCCCGGTCAGCGGTGGGCAGCAGCTCCCCGCCCGTAAGCCGCCCGGCCGCCTGCCGACTGACAGCATACAGTAGGGCTGTATGCCTATTGATCCACTGTGTGGGCCAATGGGCATGCAGTCCATACTGTACTACACAGTCCCGATTTGTGAATGTGCGTTCATTCACATAACGGGTCTGTGTAGTACAGTATGGACTTCACGCCCATTGGCCCATGCAGTGAGACCAAGAGGCGCAGCCATACTGTATGCTGTCAGTCGGTGGACATCTGGGTGGCTTGTGGCAGGGGAGCTGCCACCGCCGCTGACCGGGGCAGGGTGGTGGGGACTATGTGGGTGGGTGGGAGGGGGGACACCACCAGACCACCAGGGAGTTTGACTAATGCCTGCGAGCAGGCAAATGAGATTGGTCCACTGGATCATCAGGGATTATTTTACTACATGCCCGTAGTCAGGCAGGGGATAGCAGTCCTCTAGACCAACAGGGAGTATATTACTACATGCCCATGATCAGGCAAGGGATTGCAGTCCACTGGACCACCAGGGAGCTATTTAACCTATGCCCATGTTCAGGCAAAGGGGTATGGTCCACTGGACCACCAGGTTTTTTCCTACTCATGCCCGTGATCGGGCGAATGGGTGCAGTGCCCATTGAGGGGCAGCGGGGCATCAGTCTCTGACAGCTGCAGCCTGGCAGGGTGCCAGGCAAAGGCCTCCTGGGATCAGTGCACCGCATGCAAATGGTGCCATAATGACATGCAAATGGTCCCATTTGCACCTTGCATGCATTATGGCCTAATTTGCATGCCCACAGCTGAATATGGCTCTTGCTGTGCCTAACACAACCACACTTGTGCTGGCACAGCCCCCTACTCCCCTGCTGCCACATGTGCTGATGCAGTGCCACTGCACAGTACGCCGTGTGTGTGCCCTCAGTGCCATATTCAATGGTGCTGAGCTATGGCGCAGCACCATTGAATATCACCTAGATTATGCCCTGGCTCAACCCAGTTGCACTGCTCCCAGGCTTGTGCCCCTGCCTGGCACACTCTGAATATCTAGCCCTGAGATTACAAAAACAAAAGAAAAAGGAAAAAAAGCTAGCAGAGCTACCATCAGAGGCCAGTGGTAGAATATCAAGGTTCTATGCTGGCAACCCATGTTCAGGTGCCATCCTGTGATTTCCCTGCTTACTTTAGAGTAGTCCATGGTCAGGGGGCACTGCAGATGCCAGGGCTTTCAGGATCAGACAAGAATGTGCACATTAAGAAAAATGAAGAAAAGATCAAGCCAATGTATGAAAGATGATGACAATAAACTAAAGATGTATTCAACATGGGAAAACATAAAAAAGAGTGAAACAGAAAAAAATTATCACCTGGCACTGCAGATGCTTAATGTTTTATATTTTGACTGTTTGGCATTTTTTTTTTGGTGGCAGTATTGGAAGATTCTGTGTTCCCCTCAAGCCCACCATCCCAAATTGTGACTGTGTATGGGGCTCATGACAGGTGTTCACAGAGGAGGGGAATCTTGGATGCTCAATGGCTTGGATACTTCAGACTTCCCTCTGGGGAAAAATTATTCAGCTATGTTTTTGCTGCCATTAGGTTGGGGGGTGCCTGCCTGTAGCTGTTAATGTTGAATAAAATGACATTAAGCTACAAACGGGTTAGATAAGTGTGGAGAGCCAGAACAGTGGCTGAAAAGCATAACACTGGAGGCTTGAGGGAAATTATGTAACTTAAATTTATTTGGTGGGAGTTTGAAGTTCTCAAAGGCCATCCTTGCTGTGTTCCCAAAAATTGTAATGCTGCCTCTGTATTTTTTATGTATGAATTTGCCACAGAGCTAGACCTAACAGTTCCGCAGCAGTTCAAAGTCCCTGCCACAGATGTTATGTCTACAGTGCTGCAGAGAATGGGAAGCCTTGAAAATGATATCCTCAGGGCAAGGGAAAGGTGGGGATTGTCAGTTCTTGTTCTCCTTGATCTTTCTTCAGCATTTGTCACTGTAGACCACGGGTGCCATTGGACCATCTGAAGGAGTACGGTTGACTCACTGGCAGTGTCATCTGCTTGTCTGAGCCTGACCTCTGGGATAAGATGCAGAGGGCAGTGATGGGAAATGTTTCCTCTTTCCCAATACCCCTGCTTTGTGTTGTGCCTAGGGGTTGGTCCTCTCACCTAATTGTATGTTGTTTGATGTGTATATGCTGCCCCTAGGAAAGATTATCAGGTAATACACCATGGGGTTTTCACTGCTATGCAGATGATACCCAGTGGTGCCTGTAATATGCACCTTGGATTCATTAGATGGTCTAGGTGCTAAAATGAGCTTGACTGAGATCTGGGAATGGATGGTATTATAGCTGGCTGGGACTTAACATGCACAAGACAGAGGTACTGGTGATCAAACCAGGCCATAGTGGTTGTGTGGTGGAGGCCAAAAAATGTGATTGGGGCCTCTAGGCTTGAAGCCTCCACTAAGAAGAAATATCTGGCAGTCATTCTGAATGAGAGGCTGATATCTGAGGGTCAAGTATCAGTTGCCATCTTTTGCCATCTGAGAAAGATCAGCCAGATTGAATCTCATATCCCCTCCAAGGACCTGTCAATTCTGGTACATGTGATTGAGACATCTTGGCTTGAGTATTGTAACATGGTCCAGCAGTATAGCCTAAAGGTTAGAGTAGTGAGTGATGAATGAACTTGGTATATCCAGAAGACCTGGGTTTGATTCCTACAACCTCCACTTGCATACTGTGTGACTCTGAGCATGTTGCTAATCCTCCCCAGTGCTCCCATGTCATTCCTGAAAACCGGCATTGTGCCCAGTGTTCCTGACCCAGATAACAAAAAATAAAAACATTTAAAAAAGTGCTTTACCCCAGGATCACTGGAGGTACTCTATTGCACCTGCAGCTAGTGCAGAAAACAGTGAATAGTTTGCTGAAAGTCCTACTTAGGTTGTGTCACATGACTTTGGTTCTGCAAGAACTGCACTAGTTGCTAGTGAATTGACATGTCACCTTGAATGTTGGGTTAGTAACCTATAAGGCCCTATGTAGGTTGGGCACTGGCTATCTGTACAAACTCCTAAGTCTGCACCAATCCTTAAGCCCTCTCCCTCCACTGAAGTGAGTCTCCTATCAGTCTCAAGGACCAGGCTTATGCTCTCCAGAGATTATGCTTTTGAAGTTGCTGGCCCTTTGTTTTGGAATGCACTATACAGGGCACTGAGGAAGGCCCCCTCGGCGGAGGCCTTCAAGAGGGGTTTAAAAGTGTACCTTTTTAGAGGTTCTTTTGAAGACCAGTGAGGACCTCTGGATGTAAAACTGAGTTAAGGAGGATGATACTTACACATTTCTTTATTGTTTCATTGAGTTTGTTGATGTCATTGTATAAGAAGTATACTGAATATGTGTTTTTGAATTTGTCATCAGAACTTACAAATATGCTAGCAGGTAAGGCCTAATGGACTATCTTGTCTGCTAAATTATGCAGGTCCCCCCTGCATCTATAGTGGGACCTGCTCCCTCCCCCAATCCTCCCTGATTCCCCTTAGTTCCCTCCTTCCCTTCCCCCCAGCAACTTTCTCCTAATGTTATATTTCATAGTCACACAAACCCTAAAATTGTTGACTTTTCTCAAGTAGAGTACTATGTAAGGCACCCTGAGCCTCTGGGGATGAGCACCTATTAATATACATACTACTACTTCATAGCTCAATTCAGTGCTTTACATCAGTGGGGGTGGATAATCATATATGCAATAACTGTATTAACAAATATACTAATAATAATATGCTTCTTCATTATAACAAAAGTGGATCATGTCAAGAATGGAGTTAAGAACATAAAGGTTAATAAGCCACCTCTGGGGCTTTATCTGGTCACATAATAGGCACTGATAGAACAAGTGTCTATATTTTCCCCTTGACCCTTCCCCACATAAATGTAACACATCCACAACTATTCATAAACAAGCAAGAAAGTCCAGCATTTAAAAGTTCAGATTGCCTGTGTGCAGACTATGATATAAGACTGATTTGGAATTATTCATGACACTTGCTGCAGATAGACTATTATGCATGGCTAGTTGCAGTTAGATGATGTATAAACATAACACACAATTTTAATATTTGATTGTGAAGCAGTATAATAAAATTGATTGATACTGAAGGAGTTGAGAACAGGGATGAAGCAAATTTTAAATTCACTGGCTAAGTCAGCGTGAAGACCAGAATGTCACACTTCACAGATCTCTGGAATTTCCCAATGGCCAAGCTAACTTCACTGACCCACTTTTACGTAAAAAAGCCCCAGAAGGCTTAAACTCGCACCTTACCCACTAAACATTAAACCACCACAGCCTCACATCTCCCCAACAAATGATGTTTAACCTATAATAACACCTGACTGGCAGGTGTTACTATAGCCTACACATCATTTGTCATTCTTTAAGCATTTAGACACCAGCTTTTGTGAAAGAAAGAGTGAACAAGTCTCACCTCTATGAGGGACAGTTTTCTTGTTTTTACAGAAAAAGAAATCTTATGGGGGCATGGGGTGAGGTGGGTTCTAGGGTGGGGTTTATGCCTGTTTTCAAATCTGGGTGACACCAGAATGGGGTAGGGGAAGGGGCTGGTCTTTGATTTAAACAGCATGTGGGTAGAGGGGAGGATTATTAATAATGGCATGGTAGCGCCACTATAGATAAGCTTGAGTAGGCTGTTTAATGTTAGACCCCAAACTTTCCATATCAATAGCTTCACCAGCGTTCAATGGATCTGCAACCATTTTTGCACATGCTGTCTCAAGGACAAGGTCTCTTAATGTGCTAAGTTTTCTTCTGGTCAGATGTGTAGATTCCAAGATCCAAATAGTGCAAAAAGTGAAAATAAGTTTTTTGTGGGGTTTTCTTTTGGCATTACCTAGCACTGTTTAGAATTTTACTCTGAAATTTTGAGGGTAGAAAGGACTGAGGCCAGAATGGTGTGTCTTGCTGGTTTGGTGAAAATATTTTGATAGGTTCCAGAGTTATCAGGATTTGAGATTTCAGTTCTGAGCATACGCAGTGTTATCTTTTGAATAGCTATGTTATATGGAAAAATAATTTGGCCCATAGAAAGAAATATTCTGTTTTGCATGGGGGGGGGGGTAATCCTTTCTGTGAGAAACAAATTGTATGGCTACCATCTTGTTTCGGTTAAAAAAATCTGAAAGCTCATAAAATGGTGTCATGGAAACACACCAACACATGTACTGTATCTTGCTAATCAGACCCCATTAGGTGGATTCTGCAGTTACTTTTTACAAAAACTACCCAGAAATATGTTTTTAACACATTTTAATTAATTTTTTTTTGTGAGATGATTTTCTTTTTTTCGTATGGCCACAAAAAAAAAAAAACAGAATCAGCCATGTGAAACAAATTTGAACTTAGTTTTTATTCATGTTCTTTTTTTCTTATGAATGCATCTTTTTTTCTGGAGTATAATACAATCTCACAAAAAAAAAGACTCCTTCATACAGTGTGAAAAAATAATTAGGACCTAGTTTTTTTTTTACATTTGAAATTTAATAAGCCATACCTTTGTCGATATTTACAGTTAAGTGACAATGTATACATCAAAATAGCTTAATGAGTACTGTAAGACTAATACATAACAACCCCCCAAATAATTTAGGGACTATGTAGAGAAACATAAACATTAAAAATCTAAATTCCCATTGGATAACATTGCAACTTTAACAAGCCATAACTCTGTCAATAACTGGTGTTAACGGCAATGTACTGTATATACAAAAAAAGGTGTCATTGAGTACTACAACACTAGCACATAACTGCCCCCTAAACATTCATGGGGTTTGCAGTGCACCCCAAAATTACCTCCAGTCTTCACTGTGGTTCAAAATCCACAATGAAAGTCTGATCATCAAAAGTACACCACATGTGTATCTGGTCTTACACAACAACCATACCAAATGTCAGAGCAAGCCAACACAAATTTATTGACTTATGGGTAAAAAATAAAATGAAAAACATGTTTTTCCCATATACAATCAAGTGCTTGGAATTAAGAGGCACACTTCATATATTTGTCCTTTTGAAGTGAGACCCACGAAAAACAAGCATTTGTCAATGCCGAATGTTGATTGCATTGGTCTGTTGAGCTCGCTCACTGCCCTTGAGTTACTCGCTCATTCTGTTTCTCCTGGTGCTCCAGGCTGCTCTTTTGTACTGGGCTCCTGCCTGCATTGGCACATTTTTCTGCCCACAAAGAAATCCGCTGCTGTCCCGACAGAACTCTGTTGAGGTGGGTCACTCCTCCTCTCTCACTTGCTCATTCTGTTTCTGCTGGTGCTGCAGGCTGCCCTTTTCTACTGAGCTGCTGCCTCTGTTGGCGGCTTTCTCTGCCCATAAAGAAATCTGCAGTAGTCCTGACACAGGTCCGTTGAGGTTGCTCACTCCCCCTCTGTCACTCGCACGTTCCGTGTCTGCCGGTGCTGCAGACTGGCCTTTTGTACTAGGCTCCTGCCTGCATTGCCACCTTTTTCTGCCCACAAAGAAATCTGCAGCAGTCATGATAGAGCTCTGTTGAGCTCGCTCACACCCCCTCTCTCACTCACTCTTTCAGTTTTTCCCACCGCTGCAGGCTGTCCTATTGTACTGGGCTCCTGGGTGCATTTCTGCCCTTTTCTGCCCACAAAGAAATCTGCAACAGTCACCATAGAGCTCTGTTGATGTCGCTCACTCCCCATCTCACTCACTCATTCTGTTTCTTCTGGAGCTGCAGACTGCCCTTTTGTACTGTGCTCCTGCCTCTGTTGGCACCTCTTTCTGGCCACAAAGCAATCTGCAGCAGTCCCAACAGAGCTCCATTGAGGTTGCTCACTCCCCCCCTCTCTCACGTGCTCATTCCGTTTCTGCCAGCGCTGCAGGCTGCCCATTTGTACTGGGCTCCTGCCTGCGTTGCTTCCTTCTTCTGCCCACAAAGACATCTACAGCAGTGATAATAGAGCTTCGTTGAGCTCACTCAGTTCCTCTCTCTCATTTGCTCATTCTGTGTCTCCCTCTGCTGCAGGCTGCCCTTTTGTACTGGGCTTCTGCCTGCGTTGGCACCTTTTTTGCCCAAAAAGAAATCTGCAGTTGTACCAACAAAGCTCCATTGAGGTCGCTCACTCCGCCTGTCTCACACGCTCATTCTGTTTCTCCTGGCACTGCAGGCTGCCATTTTGTAGTTGGCTCCTGCCTCTGTTAGCACCTTTTTCTGTCCACAAAGAAATCTGCAGCAGTTCTGGCAGAGCTCCATTGAGCTTGCTCACTCCCCCTCTCTCACTCACTCATTCCATTTCTGCCAGCGCTGTAGGTTGCCCTTTTGTACAGGGCTCCTGCCTGCATTGCCGCCTTCTTCTGCCCACAAAGAAATCCGCAGCAGTCACAATAGAGCTCCATTGAGCTCGCTCACTCACTCCCTCTCTCTCACTCGTTGGTTCTGTTTCTCCTGCAGCTACAGGCTGCCCTTTTATACTGGGCCCCTGTGTGCATTGCTGCCTTTTTCTGCCCACAAAGAAATCTGCAGCAGTCCCAACAGAGCTCCAGTGAGCTCACTCACTCCCTCTCCCTACCTCCCTCCCTCGTTCTGTGTCTCCCACTGCTGCAGTTTGCCCTTTTTACTGGGTTCATGCCTCCGTTGAGGTCGCTCACTCCCCCTCTGTCACTCGCTCATTCCGTTTCTGCCAGCGCTGCAGGCTTACCATTTGTACTGGTCTCCTGCCTGCGTTGCTGCCTTTTTCTGCCCACAAAGAAATCTGCAGCAGTCACAATAGAGCTCTGTTGAGGTTGCTCACTCCCCCGTCTCACTTGCTCATTCTGTTTCTCCTGGTGCTGCAGGCTTCCCTTTTGTACTGGGCTATTGCCTCTGTTGGTGCCTTTTTCTGCCCACAAAGAAATCTGCAGTAGTGCCGACAGAGCTCTGTTGAGCTCGCTCATTCCCTGCTCTCACTCGCTTGTCCCGTTTCCGCCGCCGCTCCTGGCTGCTCTTTTATAGTGGTCTCCTGCCTGCGTTGCCACCTTCTTCTGCCCACAAAGAAATGTGCAGCAGTCATGATAGAGCTCCATTGAGCTCGCTCACTCCACCTCTCTCTCTCGCTCATTCTGTTTCTCCCACTGCTGCAGGCTGCCCTTTTGTACTGGGCCCCTGTGTGCTTTGCTTCCTTTTTCGGCCCACAAAGAACTCTGCAGCAGTCCTGACACAACTCCGTTGAGCTCGCTCACTCCCCCTTTCTCACTCACTCATTTCATTTCTGCAGGCACTGCAGGCTGGCCTTTTGTACTGGGCTCCTGCCTGTGTTGCTGCCTTTTCCTGCCCACAGACAAATCTGCAGCAGTCACTATAGAGCTCCTATGAGGTCACTCACTCCCCCTGTCTCACTCGCTCATTCTGTTTCTCCTGGTGCTGCAGGCTGCCCTTTTGTACTGGGCTCCTGCCTGCATTGACACCTTTTTCTTCCCACAAAGAAATCTGTAGCTGCTCCAACCGAGCTCTGTTGTAGTCACTCACTCCCTCTGTCTTACATGCTCATTCTGTTTCTCCTGGCAATGCAGGCTGCCCTTTTGTACTGGGCTCCTGCCTCTGTTGGCACCTTTTTCTGCCCACAAATAAATCTGCAGTAGTCCCGACAGAGCTCCGTTGATCTCACTCACTCCCTCTCTGTCACTCGCTCATTCTGTTTCTGCTGGCGCTGCAGGCTGCCCTTTTGTATGGGGCTTCTGCATGTGTTGCCACCCTTTTCTGCACACAAAGAAATCTGCAGCAGTCATGATAGAGCTCCATTGAACTTGCTCACTCCCTCTCTCTCTCTGTTGCTCGTTCTGTTTCTGGTGGTGCTGCAGGCTGGCCTTTTTTTGTACTGGGATCCTGCCTGCGTTGCCACCTTTTCCTGCCCACAAACAAATCTGCAGCAGTCGCGATAGAGCTCCTATGAGGTCGATCAATCCCCCTGTCTCACTTGCTCATTCTGTTTCTCCTGGTGCTGCAGGTTGCCCTTTTGTACTGGGCTCTTGCCTCTGTTGGTGCCTTTTTCTGCCCACAAAGAAATCTGCAGCAGTCCCAACAGAACTCCGTTGAGCTCGCTCATTCCCCGCTCTCAGTCACTTATCCCGTTTCTGCCACAGCTCCAGGCTGCCATTTTGTACTGGGCTCCTGCTTGTGTTGCTGCCTTCTTCTGCCCACAAAGAAATGTGAAGCAGTCACTCTAGAGCTCCGTTGAGCTTGCTCACTCCCCCTCTCTCACTAGCTCATTCTGTTTCTCCCACTGCTGCAGGCTGCCCTTTTGTACTGGGCCCCTGTGTGCATTGCTGCCTTTTTCTGCCCACAAAGAAATCTGCAGCAGTCCTGATACAGCTCCATTCAGCTTGCTCACTCCCCCTCTCTCACTCACTCATTCCATTTCTGCTGGTGCTGCAGGCTGGCCTTTTGTACTGGGCTTCTGCCTGCATTGGCACCTTTTTCTGCCCACAAAGAAATCTGCAGTGGTCCCGACAGGCTCTGTTGACCTCACTCACTCCCCCTCTCTCACGCGCTCATTCCATTTCTGCTGGCGCTGCAGGCTGCCCTTCTGTATGGGGCTCCTGTATGCATTGCCGCCCTTTTCTGCCCACAAAACAAATCTGCAGCAGTCATGATAGAGCTCCATTGAGCTCTCTCACTCCCCTCCCTCACTTGCTCATTCTGTTTCTTCCGCTGCTGCAGGTTGCCCTTTTGTACTGGGCTCCTGCCTGTGGTGGCACCTTTCTCTGCTCACAAAGAAATCTGCAGCAGTCCCAACAGAGCTCATTTGAGCTTGGTCACTCCCCCCTCTCTCACTCGCTTGATCCTAATATGTCCCAAACAATGATTTCTGACAGCAACTGTGGTATTCTGCACCAGAAGTGTGAAAAACACATTTAGGCCAGGATGTGAAAAATGACAGCTGCACTGTTCATAAGGAGGCATTGAAAATCTGGAGTCAAAATATTGCAAAGTTGCAAAGATACAAGCATGCATGGAAACTGTGCAATGCACACTCGTATCACACTCCTTTTATGGACTTTCTTCACCAAATTTTCAACATAGGCATTTTAGGACCTCTGTTCATGAACAGTATCAGTATGATTTTCTTAATGTGTCCCGAACACTGATTTCCCACAGCAACTGTGCAATTGTGCACCGGAAGAGCAAAAACACATTTTGGCCAGGATGTGGAAAATGACAGCTGCACTGTTCATAAGGAGGTGTTAAAAATCTGGAGTCAAAATATTGCAAAGTTGCAAAGGTATGAGCGTGCATGGAAACTGTGCAATGCACACTCATAGCACACTCCTTTTATGGACTTTCGTCACTAAATTTTCAACATAGGCATTTTAGGACCTCTGCTAATGAACAGTATCACTGTCATTTTCATAATGTGTCCTGAACACAGACTTTCCACAGCCACTGAGCTATTCTGAGCCCGGAAGTGCGAAAACACATTTCGGCCAGGATCTGGAAAATGACAGCTGTACTGCTCATAAGGAGGTGCAGAACATTGCAATGTTGAAAATCTGAAGCAAAAATATTATAAATTTGCAAACTTATGAGTGTGTGTGCAAACTGTGAAAGGCACGGTCATAACACAGTCATTTTATGGTGTATCGGCACCAAATTTTCAACATAGGCATTTTAGAACCTCTGCTCATGAACAGTGTCACTGTCATTTTTGTCATCTGTCCCAAATACTGATTTCCCACAGCGACTGCGCTATTCTGTGCTGGAAGTGCGAAAACACATTTCGGCCAGGATGTGAAAAATGGCAGCTGTACTGTTCACAAGGAGGTATGGAAAAATGCCAATGATGAAAATCGAGCTTGAAAATATTGCAAATTTGTGAAGTTATGAGCGTGCATAGCAACTGTGCAATGTATGCTTGTAAAACAGTCATTTTTTTTATTTTTTCCACCAAATTTGCAACATAGGCTTTTTGAGAGCCCACCTCATGAACACTGGCACTGTTGTTTTGTTAATCAGTCCCAAAAGGGAATACCGTGCAGTGACAGTGAAATCACCTTTCAGGGCTGAATAATGCCATGACAGTTCCAGAATTCATGAGGAGGGTCCCAAAAACTCCATGTTGAAAATTTGGTGCCAAAATGCCTGAGATATGCATCAAAGTTGAAAAACCCCTCTTTATTCCATTATACAGCTTACTGGCATTTCCTCAGCTCGCGGTTGGCTTTGAAGAGTGCAGACATGTTCCCAGTCCACCGAAGATCGTCGCACCACACTCCAGAGGAAAGTATGGGGTGAGGGGATTGTGGGGAGACAGGGTGCACAGTGGGTGGGCACTGGTTGTTGGAGGGGGATAGGGAGACCACCGAGGGACTGTTTTCTTTTTTACAGGTTAAAAAAAAGAAGACATCGCGGAACTGTTTTTGATTTTACAGGGGCATGTGGCATGCTGAGGTGGGCTCCCAGCTTGCTAATGGAGTCTTTTTGGGAGGAAGCTGCCAACGGGGATTGGGCACACTGTTGACACACATATCAAAATGGGGTTTACATTATGCCGACGGGGATTAGCAACCCCATCAGCACACAACAAAGGGGGGTGCCATTATGCTGATGGGGATTGGGCACCCAGTTGGCAGACAACAAAAGAGGGTGTTACACAATTCTGATGTGGAGTGGGCTCCCGTCGGCAACATAAACTTTTGGGCCAATGAAACCCGATGGGATTGGGGCCCCCATCAGCAAACAAACACGGTGGGGGGCATATGCTGCTGAGGGGGATTGGGCACCCTGTCAGCGGGGGGTGGTTAATATTGTTTGTGAACACAACGGCAAAATGCTGCCATGTTCACAAACAATATCAGTGTTTCATGGTTCCGCCCTGCAATGACGGATCGGTCCATCATTGCAGCAAATGGCTGATGCTGCATTGACAAGGCAGCCCCTGATTGCAGCAGCTAAATTTTTACAAGGTTGTGGCACACTGGCTGAACGTGTGTCAGCAGCAGTGTGCCACGGCATTGGGGCAAGCTGGTCAAGCCTTTAAAGGCTGTGCGGGCATTGGCCACAATAGTGCCGTGCCTCCACAACCTGCTTCTGGAGAAAGCTGCTGCAATATGTTTCTTGCGCATGCGCGCAGTCAACATAAAAAAACTATTAATACATAAATTGCTTCCATAGCCAGATGGATGTGTGCATCTATGGAAGGATGGATACACAGGGCCCCTGCCTTTCCTACACAAATGGATGTGTTCATGCAGGTCCTGAAGGGACCCATAATAATGAGTATACAATTATACAATCATAAAAAGTAAGGAAATTCTTTGTAAAAGCTTTGTTACTACACCACTTTGAGTTCAGATTAAACTGACAAAAAGTAGGGAAATAAGGTGTTAAGGTTTTGAACCCTAACAATCCACCCCCGCCCTACACGCAGCAACATGGAAACAAATGCAGTTTTGCCTGTCCTGAGCTTTCACAAATCAGCCCTGGTGTCATCCTTGGGTTGTCAACCTTAATGCTTACCCCCTTTCTCATGTAGTCTGAACATCCCTGCTTATTTGCTGATGGAAAGGGGGGACATTAAGGTTAATAAACTCAAGAAAGACCTCAGGCCTGATCTGTGAAGACTCAGGACAAGCAAAACCATTATGTTTTCTTCCTTTTCCTGTTTGCAGGCTGGTAGTGGGGTGTTAGGGTTGGAATCCCTAACATCACATTTCCCTATTTTTGTCAGTTTATTATGAACCCTAGGTGGTGCATTGATGAAGTTGTTTTGTAAATAATAAATATATCCATACACAGTCCCCTGCAGACATAGATACAAAGCCATGAGGACATTAACCTGCTGGAGAAGGTTCAGAGGAGGGCTACAAAGATGACAACAGGTCAGCAGGGTAAGGCATACGAGGAGAGATTGAGGGCACTGAACATGTACTCCCTGGGGGACAAAAAAAAGAGACTGGGGACATGATTGGGACCATCAGGTACTCAAAAGAGATAAATAAGGTGAATAAGGAGAGTCTCTTTAAGCTGAGTAGCAACCGGAACATGAGGGGGCACATTCTTAAGCTGGAAGGTAGGAAGTTTAGAAGGGAGGTCGGGGAGCACTACTTCACAGAGAGGGTTGTGGCCACTTGGAATGCACTTCCAGAAGAGGTGATCTCATTAAAGATAGTGGGTTGCTTTAACAGAAGCTGAGATAGGCATAGGGGAAGATAGGCATCATGGGTAGGGAGGACGGGAGGAATGGGAAGGGGGCAGGGACAGTAGTTCAAGCTGTGGACCCTGCAATTTAAGCAGACTAGCTAGACCAAATGGCCTTCTTCTGCTGGTGTCCTTGTTTGTTTATATGAATGTTCATATGTTACCCAAATTACAAGAGTTCCTTTGTCTGCAGAACCACAGGCTCCTATGGGGCCACTGCTTCTGTAGCCACAGGTACTCATGTACACTGTAAGACATGCACACACTTCTGGCTACAGAAGTTTAAGTTCTGTAGCCACAGGTGCACACCACACACACACTGACATCTGGCTGCAGAAGCCTCAGCCACATGAAATCCATGATTTCCAAATTAGAACACTACTTACATCTGCAAAAATGCAGGTCCTAATGGGGCCAGTGCTTCTGTAACCACAGGTTCTCATGCACACTGTAAGACACATGCCAACTGCTCCAGCTGCATATAGAAATCCATCATACCTAAATTGCAGCACTACTTCTGTCTACAGAAATCTAGGCTCCTGAGGGGGCCAAGTGTTTCTGCAGCCATCAGTGTAAGGCATACATAGCAACTTCTGCTATTACTAATAGAAATCCATGATACCCACAGTGCAATAATAGTTCTGTCTACAGAAGTGCAAGTCCCTGAGGTGCCTGCATTCTGCAGCTACAGGTACAAGACATATACACTGACCTTTGTCTGCAGAAGAACAGACTCCTTTGGGGCCAGTGCTCCTGCAGCCACAAGTATTCAAGCACACTGTGAGACATACACACAGAGACACACTTTTGGCTGCAGAAGCACAGGCCATTGTATGGTCATTGCTTATGAAGCCACAGATATAAATTCACAAAGGTAGCACATTAGTACTACAATATTTGTATAATCTGGAAACAGTTGTATGTTGTTTGTCTTACTTGATGATGCTGCCTGTGGTTGCTTGTGTAGTTTTGTCATGTTGCTATTTGGGGAGGTGGGGAGTTAGGGTTGGAAACCCTGACACCACATTTCTCTGCTTTTGTGGCATTAAGTTGAACCCTAACTGGTGCATTAATACAGTTTTCAGCAATGAATTTCCTTCCTTTTTGAAGTATTGCAATTGTATCCTCATTCATGCAGGTCCCAAAGGGACCAGTGTAAATAGATGCAAATGCACAGGGCCCTATGGGCCTAGCATCAAGGTAAGAGTCCATCCTTCTGCCTGCAGAAGTGCAGATCCCTCTGAAACTATGAATTCAATCAATTTGTGGAGCTGTCTGGAAGGCCGGAGAAGCACAGGGCCCTATTGGCCCCTGGATATTCCCTGTGGCTACAGATGCGGATATACAGGGCAAAGAGTCCATGTGACTATGGAAGCACAGGGCTCTCTGTGTCCTGTGCTTCCATGCCATTATGGGTACAGAGGTGCAGGGTCCCATGGGCTGCTAGGTATGGAGATACAGTTCCATGTTATGATAGTGATCGCAAAACAACGATCACTATCAAAGCGAATGTATATCTCTGAAAAGCATGTTGGCAATATACAAACACAAGCGACCCAACATCCAGCTATTTATCCACGTTTTTGTGGGGGGGCCTGTGCCTCCCCTCATGGAGGGCTTCTCACCCTGCACCCTTCTGAATAAGGATCATTAACTCCAGGAGGGTGCATGTCAAAGAGGGGGTGAAACACGGACTTGAAAAAAAAGATCCACAAGCTGCGGCAAAACAATCATGTCCCCAGCAGGTCCCAAACCTAGTCCCTGCTGCACCGTAGCCAGCCACCCTCACCACCACACCACAGGGCTGGCTCAGCTGCAGCAGGATCCCCTATCCATACAAACCTTCCCTCCTATTCCTCCCTTCCCCTCCCCATCACCTCCCTATCCCTCCCCCTCTGGTGGCTCTGCTTGCTACAGGATTGCTACCATAGCAGGGAAGCTCTTTATGATAGTGCTATAAATCAGTCGCTGTTTCTACAGTTTCTCATTTATTATCACTATCACCACTGACTACTTGGAGAGATGGAGTGTGAAAAAAATTTGAAAATTACCCTTTTTTAGTTATTTCTTTGTCATGCTGCTGTGCAAAATGGTTTGGAATTTTGGTCTGAACATTTTAGGGTTGAAAGGTCTTGGGTCACAGATGTGCCTTTTGAAGATTAGGTGAAAAAATATTATTCTGTTCCAAAGTTATTACATTTTAAAATTTCCCATTATTTCCGATGGGAATTTCACTTTACAGTTGCAGTAGATGTCCCACTTGAAAAAGGATCTTTTGTCACAAATGGGTAATCCTTTTTCACAAATGAGTCATTCTGTGTAACAAATGGGGCATGTTTTTCAGTGGTGCCACCATCTTGTTTTTTCTTAGTAAGGCAAACAAAAAAAAAACAACTGAAAAATAGTATGTTTTCTGAAGTAACCAGCACATGTGTTCTGTTGATCAGTACCTGTTCCATTCGATTATGCTGTTTTTTCTTTGGTAAATCACCTGGAAATGTGTTTATTGAACATGCCAAAATTCTTTTTCACAAATTGCAAAAAAAGAAGAAACACAAAACGGGATCCTGTTTTGCAATTTGTTAAAAGGCACTTTATTTTCCACAAATTGTGAAAAAGAAAACACGAAAAAGGGTCCTGTTATGCAATTTGCAAAAAAAAACAACTTTTTTTATTCAGCTGTTTTTTTGTCACTTCACAGTAAAGAAACAGTTTGGAATTTTGGTATGAAGTTTTCAGGGTACAAAGAGCTTGCCTTACAGATGTGCCTTTTGCTGGTTTGATGAAAGCAGATTATTTTGCTCTGGAGTTGTGGGGGTAGGGTTACATTTTCCTTCATTTCCCATAGGATAACATTGTAATGTGAGGTATACCCGGTCATTTCTTTGTCACTCTGCTATGAAGACATAGTTTGCAATTTTGGTCTAAAATGTTTAGGGTACAAAAGGCTTCCCAAACAGATATGACTTGCTGGTTTGGTTAAAACATATTAATTTGGTGTGCAGTTATACAGATTTTAAAATTTTCTGTGTTTCACATAGGATAACATTGCAATGTGAGCTGTTTCTTTGGCACTATGCCCCATGGGTAGGGAGATAATTACAAAACCTTAAAAATTATGCATGGATGGAGCACATGGCCCTGCACTCCCCTAAGCAAATATGGATACTGTTACAGACTAATGGGAGAGCAGAGCCCTTTCATAGGTAAATAAGGATACAATTACAGTTCCTTAAAAATCATGAATGGATGGGAGTGTGGGGCCCAGAGGGCCCTGTGATCCCACACGCTAATGCAGATACCATGTCCCTGTGCTCCTACAAGGAAATAAGGATATGATTATAATATCTCAATAGTTACAGATGGATGGGATTATACTATCCTAAAAAGTAAAGACATTCTTTGCATAAAACTTTGTTAATGTACTAATTAGGGTTCCAGTGACAAATATAAAGAAATGTGTTGTTAGGGTTTCCAACCCTGACTCTTCACCCCCATCTTGCAGGCAACAACAGGTGTTGGGTGTGCCTTAAGTTTGTCATCCTACATGCTCAGCCCTTTCTCATGTTCTGTACCCATCTCAGCTTATTTACACATGGAATGAGGTGAGCATTAGGGTTGACAACCCCAAGGCACACCCAATGCCTGTTGCTGCCTGCAGGGTGGTGATGGGGTGTTAGGTTTGGAAACCCTATCAGCACATTTCCCTTCATTTGTCTCTTGAACCCTATCTAGTGCATTAACAAAGTTTTGTGCAAAGAATATATATACCTATATGTATATATACATATATATACTGTATATATATATATATATATATATATATATACACATGCACACATGCATATATATGTATACATAGATAGATAGATAGACAGATAGATAGATAGATAGATATTATACTGATGCGGTAGTGTTAGTATACAGTAGTTAGGGTTGAGTAAGCACTTTAATGTTAAACCTCAAATTTTGTGTCTTAATAACTTTGTCACCATATGACAGATATGCCTGAAATTTTGCATGTGTAGTCTGGTACCATAGATATCAGAATCTGGCAAGTTGCGTTATTGTCGGATGTATGGTTGTGGAGCTGCAGAATGCCAACAAAAGCAAAGAAAACTGACTTTTTGCATGTTTCTTTGCTCGCACCCACAACCCACACAATTTGTCTGTTTGGTCAGAAATCTTCAGGAAAGATGCAGCCTGGGCTACTGATGTGCCTTTCAAAGATATGGTGTAAAAATATTAAACCATTCAAAAGTTATTCAAACAACAAATTTACCATTAGAGTCAATGGGGAAAAACATATGTGTCTCATGAAAGTGTCACAAGTACAAGTTTCCTTTTGCAAATGGCCCTTTTACTTTCATGCTGTCACCATCTTTTCAGTTAGTGAGACAGAAAAATTACTGGCTTTTAAATTTGGGACCCTCTAAGTAAATACTGACTGTTGGGTTTATCTAGTCGGGTCCTGAGGATGCCAGACTTATCTTTTTTGGGGGGGTAAAACCCCCTAGAAATGCCATTTTCAAACTCTGATCCCCAGTAATTTCACCAATCATGGTCAAAATATCCACAAAACATTTGCAAATGTGACAGTTTTGTGCTGTTTTTTGCAAAACGTTCATGATTTACGAAAGAAGTTTGCCAAAAAAACACAAGTCTTTGCCATCCTCCTGCAACAAAATGGTTGAGTCTGTTGGGCTGAACTTTGCAGGGTGACAAGCCCTCATCCCACAGATATGCATTTTGGTGGTTTGGTACCAAAACATTGAAAGGGCCCAAAGATATAGCATTCCAAGTTTGGAAATCATAGATTACACCAGTAGTGGAATTTTTTCCTTACTTTCTACGGTTATGGAGATATTGGCAAAAACATGTTCCAAGGGATCCAAGGGTTCCTTTTCAATGCATTTCAGTGCCCATATCTCGGAAACTATGCAAGATATGGATTTGGTCAATTTATCTCACTTAGATGTCTTGCTGTCATGATTACAATGACACTTGAATTTTTTTTTGTAGCTGCTCCAGTTGATGAGATATTGGCACATTGGTGGCACAAGGGTTCCTTTCCCCATAGGGCTGCTGTATGGTGCCATAGTTATGGGTGAGTGGGGGTGGGCCCAGAGGGCCACGCCCACCTCTCTACCATTATGCAAAATGGACAATGTGCAGGAGAGCAGGGCCCAGAGGTTCCATGCTCCCACTAACACATACCAGTTACATTACACTTTTTCAAAAGGAGAGGAAGTTCATTGCAAAAGACTCCATTAATGCATCAGTAAGGTTCTTAGCACAGCAACAAAAGTTTGGAAATGTGCTGTTAGGGTTCAAAACCATAACTCTGCATTCCCCCCACACCCACACCCCAACACCCATACATGCAAGACACATGCAAGATCGTAAGACACTATACCACTCTGCCACATCTGTATGCACAATAATCACAACACTGTACTCATTTCATATAACGCTACGTAATGAAAACCAAATACAATATGAGTGACTCTATACTGCCAGCACAGTATGATGACACTATGTTGCTGCATATCTTTTTCATACAATGAGGCTTAGTCTGTATACATTTTCAGAATATTGATTTTTATGTGTCATAATTCAACAATTGGCTGACTACAGGATAGAGCTGACACATGCATAGTACTTTTCAGATACTGCTCAGGTATGAAACTAGCAGCATCACGTTACACTGCTGCGTTAACTAGAAATACTCATTAGCAGTATGTTATGGTTAGCTTTGGATGTTACAAGTGTTGCTTTTGCATCTTACTGTACTTGTAAACTATACTACAAAAAAATTACTTTTATTATAACTACTGTTTCTTATTAGGACACTCTATCAGAAAAAAAATGTAAACATCCAATGGCTGTTCGTAGGCTTATCCAAACTCGCATTTCCAATAAACTGTCTGTGGATGACATACTGTGTGTTTCATCTCTTCTTAACTATTGAAATTTAGGCATCTGCTTAAATCTTTTATTGATGTTTGTAACAAAAATGCTTATTGTGGGCCATCAGCCATGGTTGCCCAGGATGCATGCATACCCTCAAGGCACTAAGGCACTGTGATGGCAGCAGAACTCATACAGTTGGTGGACCATGATAACAGATGTGTCTTGTAGTACATTTAGACAGTTGTATGTTACTTTGGTTACCTGATACTGGTTGTCTCTGGTTGGTTGTGTTGCCTTGGCACTTTCCCTGCTTGCATGTGAGTGGGGGGGGATGCAGAGTTAGGGTTCTGCACCCTAACAGCACATTTCCAAACTTTTGTCACTGTGCTATGAACCCTAACTGGTGCATTGATGGAGTTTTTTGAAATGAATGAATATATATATATATATATATATTTATGTGTACAGATATCCAGATAGATAGATAGATTCTAAGGGTGCAGTCACCCTCATATAGTTAGGGTTGAGTAGGCAGTTTAATGTTAAACCACAAATTTTGCACTTTAATAACTTCAAACCATTAAACCGATTGGCACACAATTTGGAATACACAGTCTCAGGTGGTAGATCTCTTGATTTGCCAAGTTGGGTTCCAATCGGATTTGTGGGTTATGTGCAGCAAAGCATCAAAAAACTTGTTTCTCACTTTTTTTTGCAAATGACAGGATCATTTTTTGACATTGTGCTGTGTGCACATCATTTAGAATTGTAGCCTAAATTTTTTAGCATAGAAATAGAGTATCAAAAGGAACAATCCAACACTGGTTTTGTGAAAAAATGTTAATCTCTTCCAAAGTTATTTAATTTTGAAAACTTCTTTCTGAGCATGATCATTTCAGTCTTTGGGATAGATGCAGTTTTGATCAAGGATTCCTGGTTGTGAATGACTGGCAACAAGAAATTGCAAAAAAGAGTTTCAGAAAACCCACAAAAGCCCTTCTTTCGTGAGGTAAATCCCTATTCGTCAACCACCATTTTGTTTTCTTGCTTAATGAGGGGAGATAACAAAATATTGTAACTTGCCCCAGGGAGGTTGCCTTCCCCTATTGCTCTCTCACACTGGGATGCACACCCCCGGTGTCAGAAAATATGCAATTTTCTATGCAGGATCCTTCATCAAACTGGCATTTTTCGATGCAGAATCTTGAAATCGGTCCCAAAAGGAATCACCTTTTGGGACCAATTAATGCAATGACAGTGCTAGTGTTCATGAAGGGAGGTCCCAAAAAGCCTATGTTGAAAATTTGGTGCACAAAATCCCCAAAAGGAGTGCATTACATGCATACGTTATGCAGTTTCTATGAACATTTTACACCAATTTTTAATATTTGCACTCCAGATTTTCAACATTGCCATTTCACATCTCCTCATGAACAGTACAGTACAGCTGTCATTTTGTGCATCCTGCCAAAACATGTTTTTGCACCTGTGGCATAGAATGGCACAGTCATTGTGAGAAATTAACTTTGGGATTGATTAACAAAATCACAGTGTAACTGTTCATGAGGTGGGGTCCCAAAAAGGCCATGTTGAAAATTGAGTGCAAAAATATCTAAAAATGCCTGAGTTATGTGGGATCATTGAAATGTTTCTACACAAGCATGTAACTTTGGGTATTTAATATATTTTCACTCCAGATTTTCAACATTGCCATTTCCATATTTTCGCACCACCTCATGAATAGTACAGCTGTCATTTTTCAAATCCTGTAAAAATTGTTTTTTCACATCTGTGGTGCAGAATGGTGATACAGTTGCATAGAATTGCATTTCAGCTGGGATTTGAAAATGTTCTGTACTGGGTACATGCGGTGAGGTGATACGAAGGTTACATTGAGCATTTGGGGTGAAAATTATTTAAGATGGCACAGTAATGACTGTTTGTTGCAATTTCACAATGCCTGCTCATAACATTATGTGTGGAAGCGCGGGGGCCGGAGACCCCTCTGTTTCCACAGCTAGATACTTATGTGCATCTGTAGGATGGGAGCACAGAGTCTGAAGAACCCAGTGCTTCCACAGTAAAATAAAGACACTATTATATCATCTCAAAAAGTAAGGAAACAAATTAAATTGGTTGTCGGCCCAAACTCTCACTCCATTCTCTAATACATGGAATGGGATGACAGTTTGGCTTGATGACCCCAAGGCACACCCTGACAAGTGTTGGTCTGTCGAGGGTGGGTTTGGGGTGGACTGGTGGGAGGGGGGGTTTTAGGGGCTCAACTCCAACATCTCATTACCCTATTTTTGTCGCTTCAAGCCTAACTGATGCTTTACTGAAATTTTTTATTTTATATATCTATATATATATATTTATACAACATATGTTTGGGAATAAATTCATGGATAAAAAGTAGTATCTGAGACAGGTCATGGAGATAACACTATGCCCATGAAGATATTGATATCTCCATGTTCCTATATGTCATAGTGATATCTCCACACTCCTATACGTCATTGAATTGAAAGTGAAAGTCTGCCACTTTACATTGCTCCGTCTCTTCTGTTTAAAACCTGTCCCCAAACCACACACACACACACACACACACACACACACACACACACACACACACACATTTTATTTGTGTTGATCCTGCCAATTATTTTATCTAAAGATTTTAGATTTATCTGTTGACTCTCATCTGTGATAGTCAGTCAATTTACTCATTTGCTTTCAGATCGAAAGATGACGATCGACTATTAGTATAGCAGTTAAGTTAATAGAGTCTGCATCATTTAGGTAAATTTGTATTGTCATTAGTTTTTTTTATTGTCGATTATATTCAGCGAAGACAGAGGAATGGCATGTTACAGTTAAGGAGCGAGCACGTGTTGCCATAGAAACGAACGCCGCATTTCCTCCTGCTTCTATGACGCTGCCGACTCTCGCACTGTCTCTGTCTTGTAAATATAGTCGGCAATTTCACAAAACTAATACAGAATTGCAGAGTTTTTTACCTAAATGGGTGCAGACCTCTTTATTAATAACTGCTGTAATTGTCCTAACGGGTCGATCTTCATACCACTCGTCACGCTTACTTTGAAGGGGAAAGTGAAAGTTATATGCTGGGCTGACTATCACAGTGGCAGAATCAACCAGATAAGTGCTTATATTACATTTTAGCTAAAAATAATGGCATAATCAACCAGATAACATTATTTGTATTTTGAAACTGGCAGAATATTCCATATATATGTTTTTATTTTTGACATGTTATCCCTTGTGTTCTGGGTTGTGGGTGTGTTTTGATTTGTGTTCAGGGAGGGGTTCCATTACAATTCAGCCCAAACATATGTTCTCGTGAAGATAAATATGATATCTTCAGTCAGGCCAAGTCATATCCCCTATATATAAATATATATATATATCTATATATACATATACATATATTTATTTATTTACTGTATATACTGTATACATGTATATAAATTCATTTCAACAAACATCATTAATACATCAGTTAGGGATAAAGCACCAAAAGAAGGGAAATGAGGCATTAGGCTTGAGGCCCTGTTTGCAAGCCAAATCCCTGTTCATGAGGTTTTGAAATCCTTGTTCGTGAGCCAGTCCTTGTTCATGACATAGGGCCATCTGGTCCTGATCTCACGAACAAAGATTTTGACACCTCACAAATAAGGATTTTGACTGCTCACAAATAAGGATTTTAGTGCCATCTGGTCCTGATCTCACCAACAAGGATTTTGACAGCTCACTAACAAGGATTGTCTCACAAACAAGGATTTTGACACCTCACGAACAAGGAATTTGACAGCTCATGAACAAGGATTATTTTTTATAATCCTTGTTCATGAGGTGTCAAAACCCCTGTTCGTGAGCCAAATCCTTGTTCACGACATAGGGCCATCTGGTTCTGATCTCACAAACAAGGATTTTGTCAGCTCATGGACAAGGATCAGCTCACAAGCAAGGATTTTGACACATCATGAACAAGGATCAGAAGCGAGTAATGAACAAGGATTTTAAAATTAAAAAAACTGCCATATTTTGAACACAGTAAACTGAACCAAAGCCATGGGTTTATAGAGGTCATCACCCTGAATAAAACCCATACTTTATTCTCCACATAAGAAATCTCTGAGGCAAGTTACAAGGTTTTGTTATCCCAAAAAATTGAAAACAAGATGGCGGCTTGGGAACTAGGATTTGTTTTTCATGAACAGGGATTTTATAAATCCTGTTCATGAGGCAAATCCTTGTTCACAGTTTATACCCTGTGCATAAGACTGAACGGAATATGCTCAGAACCCCAAATTTCAAAATTGAATAACTTTGGAATGGATTAATATTTGTTCACCAAACCAACCCTGGCTTGTTATGTGAGACAACCTCTTTCTTCCCTAACAGTTTCAGACCAAACTTCAAAATGATGTGGCTGCCACACAATGGTCAAACATCAGCAAAAACTAGCAGAAAAAAATGAATATCACACTTTTTTCACTATGCACTGCATGAAATCTGCACATCTGATCACAAAGAAACTTAGCTTGTCAAGAGATCTGCCTCACAGGATAGTGCATACCAAATTGTGTGAAAAACCAGTTGAACAGTTGCAAAGTTATTAAAGTGCAAATCAATTGGGTGCAAGGCATCCACTGTGGGTCCCTATCTGGGCAGCCAATTAGCTGCCTGCTTGGATCTGCCGCTTGTACCCACCTGCCCCCACAGACCTGTGTACCAGGTGGGTATGTATGGGAGCTGGGTGAGGCCAGTGTTAGTGAATGTGGCCCCTACACAGAAATCCCATGGGTGCGGAGCTCCTGGCCTGATACATGCCTCATGTGCATCTTTTCGTGAATTGCCTCATTTGTTCATAGTCATATTGTTCATGAGGCAGGGTCCCCAAAAGGCCATGTTGAAAATGTATGGTCAAAATGTCAAAAAATGGCCATGTTATGCACCAAATTTGAACCCCCCATTGAAATACATTGAATAGGGCTGTGCATGGTCTGAATATCATTTTCTGTATATCATGAATAATGTACTCTTCTTTACTCAGATCATGAATAACTAATACTAACAATATTTATCCTGTATTTGGGAAACACTGTCTAAAAGAACAAGAACATAAAGAAACAGCCCCATTCCTCACTCCTCTCCCAGCCTGGTAGCAAGAAAGAAGATGTAACCCCACCTAGTCCCTTTGCAAAAAAGCACAGTCCCACCCTACTCCCCAGCACCTGCAATTTGTTTGTAAATATAGTCAAAAACAAATAATTTTCCCCACTAATGGGTCACTGGCTCAACTCGCCCACCTCCAAGGTCAGTCACTGTCTAATTGTTAAGCACTTATCTGCACTTAAAAAAAAGTATACATTATGCCTCCACCCCACTATAGCACCACCCTAGCTGGCACCTACACCACCACCTATGTCCAGTTCCAGAATGAAAGATAGATAATTTTCCCTGCTGATAGGTGACTGGCTCAACCCCCCACCTCCATGGCCAGTCACTCTCTTGTAAGGTGCTTCTCCAGAATTAAAAAAAGCATACATTATGCTCCCACCCCACCCCACCCCACATCCCAGCATAAGGCAGTGAAAATGTGACCCCCAACCCAACCCCTGTCAAAATAAAATAATCCCACCCTCCTCCCAACTCAGCACCCATAAGATGTTTTGTAACCCTTAGGCTGCCAACAGAAATAGTAGGTATAAAATTTTGGACTGGTGTATCAGTCCGTGGCCCTGCAAGGGTTAAAATAAAAGATAATTTTCCTCACTGATGTGTGACTGTCTCAGCCCACCTGACTCCACGGCCAGTTACCCTCCTATTGTAAAGCACTTATCTGTGCTGAATGAAAGTATAAATTCTGCTTCCACACCCCACCCCCACATGCAGCACCCAACCGTGGCTGGCATCTGTGCCTCCACCCACATCCTGCACCCAGTTCTCTCAGATATAAAGGAGAAGGTGACTAGCACAACCCTCCCTCCTCCATGGCCATCCACCTTCTCATGAATCAAAGCACTCACATGCTTGGTATAGTAAAACCAGCTGTTGATCAGCTGGTTTTACTATAGCAAGCATCTGAGCACTTTCACTCATGAGAAGGTGGCTGGCCATGGAGGAGGGAAGGTTGTGCCAGTCACCTTCTCCTTTATATCTGAGAGAACTGGGTGCTGGATGTGGGTGGCAGTGCAGGTGCCAGGCAGGGTCCTGAGATGTGTGTATGTGTTGGGGGAGAGTCATAATGTGTACTTTTTAGGTGCAAATCAGCTCTTTACAATAAGAGGGTGATCGCCGTGGAGGCAGTATGTTGAACCAGTCACCCATCAGCAGAGAAAACTGTTTTTAAACAAAAACAAAAACAAAACTTTGTGGGTGCTGGGAGTGTAGAGGGTGGGACTGTGCTTTTTTGACAGAGGATTGGGGGGTAGGTGTTATGTTTTCACTGGTTGCAACCTGGATGGGAGGTGGGGGAAGCATAATGTATACTTTTTCTTTTAAAGATCATATGCGAAACTTTGAATTTCTTTCAAGCAGCAATTAATAAAAACTGTGTTTAAACTGTGTCTATGTGTTTATTTATACAATTGGAGCTTCTAAATAATATTTATTAACCTTTTGCAGCATGTTGATTTCTTCGATCTGCTCAGATGTACTGCACTGCATGCTCTAGCCTGCTTACTCCACAATTACATCAATTAATGTATCTACTGTTAGACAGCACTGAGAGGTGCCAGTTTCCACACATTACAAAATAGTTTGGTCAGCTCCTAGTTTTATTCTGTGTTACAATTAAATTTTGAAGTTGTATGTTTCCATTTAACTCTTATTCAGTTCCCATAGCTATTTAAGTTAACTTTTCCATTTCATTCTACAATTACTGATGGTGCATTATTGACTTTTTGTCCTTGTATGCCCTGTCAAGAGATATTGATTGCTGTGTCTGTGTCACATCTTGGCAGTCTGTTGCCCTATTTTGAGTGTACTGATAGCTTTCATATTAATTTACTATTTAAAGTTTATTTTTTAATAAGGGTTCAGTTGGCATTGTTGGGAGCCCCCCAAAATATTACTCTCTGTCAAAGTTTTCTTAATGTAAACTTCAGTATTGATCCTATGTTCTGTTATATACATGTTCCTTAAGCAGATTTGGTTAATTTGGCAGGTACACATATCCTTCCTCCACGTCTCTCAATATTTAGCACACCATATTAACAACACCCATGCCACCCCCAACTACACAGTCCAGAATTGGGGGGCCCAATTCTGTCATTGGGAACCATTACTAATCTCCTCTAACCTCCCCCCGCACACACACACACAGGGAGTCATTCTTCATATTCCAAATGTTTCAAGAGAACCCAATTTTTTACATATTCTGTGCACCCTACCACCAATCTCTCCTCATCAAGGAGAGCTGTCCTCTGTCCCACATAGAGAATCCTCATGTCCAGCAAAGTAGAATCCTCATTGTCCATTGAAGCCCTATTACTTTCAGGGCTGACTGCATTGAAATTAATTGAGCTCTTTCATTTCAATGGGTCCGTTCATTAAATTTTTTTTTTGGCTCTTTAGGTTGTAACTTTTTGGTTTTTGAGACTTTTACTTACTTTTTTGACTGAGGTCATTATTATGCCCAACCTGACGAATCATATGTGTGTCAACTTTCAAATACCATTCTAAACGAGTGGTTGCAGAGGATGCAGGTGTATGCACCTACACCTATTTCAGTGTGGAATTGATGTCTGACAGCCATAGTGTTCATCATGGTTTGCATGATGAGTACATCTAATGAAACAAAAACTACAAATATCAAAAAACTGAGAGTCACTTGATGGCTGCCTAAGATATTACATCTCCTCCCTGCTGCTCTCCACCATTTCTTGCTATTTTGTTGTTTTTCTGCAATGTACTGGCTAATTTTGGTACTTTCAACATAACTCCTTTGGTCTTCAGCACCTTAGGCAACTTGATTGAGTCTTGACCATGTAAAGAAATGGATACAGATATGAAAATTCCATTACTGCACCATATGCCTCCCCGACACTGGAGTAGGAGAAACATGCCAAGAGGACAAAGAAGCAAGCTGCAGTTTTTCTAAGCCTGCAACAGTGGGGACCACCTTCACTGAAGAGAGTTCCTTGAAGAAATGAAGCCCCATACAGCTGGCGGTCTCTGTACTCATGGAAAAGCTTCAATTCTCTGCTCCTCCATTGACTCCCTCATGAATAGAGTTGCCGACTCCAAAGCCCAACTCTCCTCCATGAAGCAATGGAGGATTAAAGTCGATCTGGACATCTCAGCCCTGCATCACAGGCTCTGCTGTCTCGAGGACAAACTAGAAGACCTCGAGGGCTGGAGTAGGCACAATAACTTTATTCTGTTTAGCCTGCCAGAGAAAGAAGAGAGCAATAATCCTATTCAATTTATCCATCTATCCCTTGTGGCTACCACAGCTAAACTTGTTATGTTACAACATTGGAAGGACAAGGCTCTTCCATCCTTCTTAGAGTGGCATTGTGAGATGCTGTTGACTCTCCCATTGCAGAAACACATTGCATTAATGCAAAAAAGAACTCAGCTTTTTTTCACACACCTAGGGTCACACTATTCTTTACTGTCCCTCTGGAGCACTCAGGGTTCCACCTGATTCTGATTCCCCCACCTTTTGCCCCTTATGGTCTTGGAAGGCTCCTATCATGTTTTGAGGTTTAGCAGTTTAGTAGGGTCACAAATTAGAGGGACAGGATGGTAGTGGATATGGAGGGATGGCTTTTTATTTTTGGTTTTGTCTCACTTCAGCCTTTTCATATGCATATTGGACCATGTTCTGTATTGAGTGTTTGATTTTGTTTCTTTGTTCTTTTCTGTTGGTAAAATTGTAATAAATTATACTAAAGCTGCCCACCAGAGCAGCAGAAAGATTTACCACTGAGATGCCGGTGACCCGGGTTCAGGAACAGACTCAGGCACTGGAGGGCTGGCCGGGGGGATGGAAGGCTTGAGTGTTTCCTGACTGCTTGCCTTCTCTCAGGGGGAGGGTGGGATAGAGGGCTGGTGCCTACTGACCCCTGATGGAAGCCAGGGGTACAACGGCACACAGGGTTCCACTGTCTAAAGAGCATGACAGATGCTGGTATTTGCCTTGCATCCCACATGTCATGCTCAAAGGAGAAAAGCAGAAAATGGCGCACTGGTCGATCAGGTGACAGCCTCCAGGATCCTCACCATAGGAGCTCCAGGACCTCCATTAACTGCCTCAGCAGCACCCAGGACCATTGGAATGGCTGGTAAGGCTCATTCCTACATAGGCAGGGGACCCACCCAATGAAGAGATACATCAGGGTATCCTGGGTGGCTGCAATGGGGCAGTGGGGTCTAGAGCAGCTGGGGTAGGAAGGCCCTGAGAGGCTCAAAAGAGGGATTGGCCAGCGTAGAGTGGGAGCATAAAAAGTGTATTAAAATAAATGTATAGATAGATGTAGTAGTGAAATCTTTATTTTAGTCCAGAACAGCTGACATAATACACCATCATACAATGGCAAGAAAGAATGCTGGGCTCTGATTGGTCTTTCTTGGGGTTACCTGTGATGTTTTCCCAGCATAACCAGTATAACCAGTATAACACCACAGATCTAGTTGCAGCACACTGAGGACCACACACAAATTTGAAAATGAATCATTCCACATGCACGCTGTGGAGATTACCAGTAGTTGACATGTTATTTTTAAATCACTTCCTCCCAGTGCCCCAAATGACCCTTCTGAGACCAACATGACACAAAATCCCACATTGCTCTACTGTTCCAGTTTTATTTCTTGTCAAATGAAGCCAAGATCTGCAATTTATTTCCCCACTACTGCTATAATCAGCTTCACTTCTGACTCAAATTGTTTAACCCTCCTAAAGTGTGTGTGTAAAAGTCTACTTCAGTTTCCATCTAAACAAACAAAAAAAAAAACATAAAACACAGAAATCAAGCAAACAATTTCAGCTCTACAAGAATGAGAGTGTGAGTAAAAAACTCAAATGTATACCAGCAAAAAAAATGCACACTTCAGTCACAGGTAAGTGAAGCAAAAGTGGTGTTTAATCAAACATCACACATAACAAAAAATGCCAAGTTACAAAGCTCCATTTAAATTGCTGTGCACCTCGACTGGTTTCATACTCACTAGTATGTCATCAGGAGGGTGTTCAACCCAACCCTAACACCTCACCCCCACAATGGAGGCAGAAAATCAGGTAAAGCTGAGCCATGGAAGTCTTGAGCCTAACCCCATTCTTATTCACTGTACACATCTACATTTATTTAGTGATGGAATGGGGTGAACGTCAAGCTTAAGACTCTGTGTATACCTCACACCTGATTTTTCTGCCTCTAGAATGGATGGGGGGTGCGGGTAGGAGTGGGTGTTAGATTGAAAACCACCTATGACATATTTCTCAGTTTTGTCATTTTAACTCTAACTAGTGCATTTACAAAGGTTTTTTTTTTACAAAGAATATATACATGTGAACATTGGGACGGGGGCAGCTTTGGGGGGGACTAGGGGTAGGCAATCTGATCCACTTAAGAAAACAGATAGATAGATAGATAGATAGATAGATAGATAGATAGATAGATAGATAGATAGAGAGACAAATACAGACAGAAAGATAGATAGAGATAGACACACAGAGATAGAGAGAACAGGGGATAGCCAGTTCAATGCCTGAAGTGAAGCCAGCAGTATTACTCAAGCTGCAGCTTCAGCATTCAAGAAAATCCCATTATTCTCATACAGAAAACACAGATGAAGGCTCCTCTTGCTGTGCTGGACAGCCTGGATTTTGGGGTGCCCAGAAGGTATTTCTGGCAATTTTCCATTGAAAAACCAAATTGCAGAATCTAGCTAAACTGGTCATGTTCAGCTAGGTTTAGATGTCTGATTTCTAAAAATATATCATCTTTATGTATTTTCAGTGCTTGTGAGTTAATAAAATGGTGACTGTCACGTGTATTTCTTTCCACACGATAAGAAAATCATAAAAATAAGCATTTACAATCTTTTGAACTGTTTGCATTTCTTAGTTAACTAAAAATCCTTGTAACTCTTGAACCTTATAATAGTTTTCATAATAAACTCCAAAAGACACACCCTTGACATGGTAGATTCAACCCTGTGGATTTCTATGAAAAATTCCACACCACCTAGGCTGTAAATAAGAGCAACAAATATACAGTGTTAAGTACAGGGAAAAAAATGTGTTTTGTTCCATTTTTTGCATTCCATTTCAAAACGAAACAAGATGTCATCACAAAACATTTTATGTCTTCAGAGTCTGAAATCCTTGACTACATAAGCCAAATTTTGGACTATTTTATCAAACAACACCAAAGTTAATAAGTTGCAAATACTGGGGTTTAATGTTAAACAGCCTACTCAGCCCTAACTGTAGAGGTACTACCACATCATATAATATATAAATATATATATATATATATATATATATATATATATATATATACACATGTAAAAATTTGCTGTGTGGGGAAGAGGAAAATGTACACAAAGATTTTCCTTGTAGCAAAACCAAAGTGTGAGTAAATGGAAATTTTACTGCCATCCTCTAAAGAGATAGGATCATTTCTCATTGCCACTGCCAAAATTAAGTCTGTCTCATGGCTACCAGTCAGCACAATCAACAAAGTCTGAGGTACACAGGGTTTCTGGCACCATTTGTGTGGGCCTAATATGGTAAGCTTCCTGTACTCTAGATAATCGATCCAAATGAGAAGGTTTTCATATAGCCAGGGTCCTACCAGCTATATTGGATCATCCAATTCCAAGGTTTCTAGAAGTCTGAGAACATGAAGATTAATAGTCCTTGTAATATTTAGAAGGGTTTCAGTTATGTATCTCAATGCCTTACTCTCCATCATGAGGCCTACAGAAATGGTAGTGTCTCAAAGTGCAGAACCAGCAGCTTCTTTGGCTAAAGAGCCAGCTGGACTACATCTCTCATGCAGTACCTCGTATCTCAAATAAAACTGCTCCACCTTTTGGTTCAGAATGGTGACCCTCTTTCCAAGGCTTAAATGGAACACATCACATCTCATCCTGCAAGGTAAACATTTAGCCACCAGTCTCCTCAGTTTAGCTCAATGGCCTCATTTCTTAGCCTTGCCGGTACCTGGTATTTCCACCTGCTGCAGCCCATCATGGTTTTCTTGGGTTACCCATTATCAATTACACTAAAACTGTTCCTATGATTCTTGTAAGTGTACTGAGTCAGACTGCATCACAATTGATAGAAACCCAAATAAATACTTACAAAAGTTTTACGGAACTAGAAAATGTTATCACCAAATAAAACAAGTAGATGCCTGGAAGGAATATTTGTATAGTGAGAAATGGTTGGGTTAAAAGTTTTGCCCAATTTTTTTGCACTGCTATTTTAAGATTTCCTGACACCTGGGTTGGAAACCTGTGTTGGAGGCATCTTCAGTGGCACCTGGTTGAGGCTCCCGGAAGCCACAAATTTCATTTTTCTTTTTTGACATGCCTTTGGTTGGATGGAAAGAGAGAGAGAGACACAGCTGTGGTAAAACTGCAGGTGGTGAGGATTGACTTCAGATCAGCTGTAATCTGAATGGAGCAATTGTGGTATCATCAATTGCTCCATGTATCCCTTGATAATGTGCCGCTCGTTGTTCTGGTGTACAGAGGCAAACTGCTCTTATCTAATTCAGTTTTATTATTTTTTTAATTTTGTTGTCCACTTTCTAGTCAAAGGAAAACAAACTAAATTTTGCCAACATTTTCAGGCAAAGAGATTAGGGGTTGTCAGAACTAGTTCCGAAAAAAGATTAGAACCCTTTTAGAACCCAGGGATTCAAGTTCTAATTTAGAACTAGAACACCCATGGGTTATTAGTGTTAAGGGGTACACATTCTAAATAAAATGCTTTTTTTTGTTTAGACTTTAAAAAAAAACAAGAGATTCCAGCCTGGACAACAAACTAATAATTGGGAATCATTCAAAAATGTTTTAGAAAGAAAAGTGGGAGAATGTGCTGTTTATATGCAGATGTGCCACGTGGACAGAATTGTAATACCTAACACTTGAATTTTGACAGGCACATTGTATATCTCTTTTCTGTGTATTCAATGTGCTGGATATTCAGAAATACACCAAAGGCAGGCACAACCCTGGCACAGTGCAACCTTACTGCGCAATGGCGCAGTGACTGCGATATTCAACAGTTGCACACTGTAACATGTACCAGCGCAACACAGCTGAATATCACAGTCACCGCACCATGGCACAGTGAGAGGTATGCCAGGGAGCAATCAGAAATGTGCCACTGTGCATCCAGGAATGCGCAAGGAGCAGAGGAAGATGCAGCAAGGCACAGCAGGAACAGCCACAGGCAGAGCAGGGAGCCAGGCAATGGGGAAGGGGGGACAGTGTGGAGAGGTGGGGGCACCAGGCCAGGAACACACAGCCAGCACACAGGTGACCACTGCACATAGAGCACAGGCATGCAACTGCCCCCCACCATGAAGGACACAGGGCACAGGTGGCACTGATGTCCAGGTGTGAGTACCTAGTCCACCACCACCAGATGATCGCAGCCACCCAGACAACAGCAAACCACACCCTGGCACATGGCACCCACCACACACACACCACACAGCCCGAAAAGCCAGCCCATGGCCACTCCAAGGCACAACCATGAACCAAGGTGAATGCCACCACCATGCATGCTCCACACAATGACACAGGTGTACCACATGGCCAGCCACCACATCACTGCAGCATGGACACACTCACCAGCTGCAAAGCAGACACAGACTCAGAAGGGCAAACAAGTAACAAATGTAATCGAGCAATAGAAAAACAGCTGTACAAACACTCATAAACAAGGGGATGTAGGTGAGGGAGGAAGGAGTCAGGAGACAGGGCCTATACAGGTGGATGGGAGAAGGTAGAGGAAGGGAGGACAGAGGCGGAAGGGGCTAGGGCACATCTTGGCCTGCCATGTCCTGCCAGCGCCTGATGCCTCCCCCTGCGCCGGTCCCATAACAGCATCCTCCGAGTCTGATCCACTATTTCCATCATATGTGATGTTATGAGGATAATTTGCCACAGCAGATGGCAGTACAAAGGCAGGCAGGAACCCTCGGACACCTACGGCAGAGGAAGAGACAGGTGATCAGTGCATGACCATAGCATCCTAGCCCCCGTGCACAGTGGACAGTGGGAACACATGCCCCTGGGTGGCACCCTGGCCACCCTAAGGTGGGTGGGCTATGCCTGTCACCAACCTGTCAAGCCACGTCAGTGCACAGCACTGGAAACCACTGCCCAAGGGCCACCCAACAGCACAGCAGCAGGCAGGTGGCATGGTGCTGCAGTGGAACCACAGCAGCACTAGTGTGAGCTGGACGTACACCCAGCCCACCAACAGCTGCCAGACATGTGCAATGGCCACCCCATGGTGCCACGCACACTGCACCATGTGCCAAACAAAGCTGCCACAGCACGAAGTACAGGAGACCAAGGCCAAACCCCCCCCCACTGCCCACCCAGCACAACAATGTGGGAAAGCACAATGCCTACCTGCCTGCTGTGGCACTGTGTGCACTGGTCCCACTACTGCATGCCCACTCAGTCCAGCACCAGCAGCCGAGTGGGCCCGCGGTGGCCTGCTGTGGCCGCTAGGTGTCCCTGTGCTCTGGATCTTCTCTGGTTTTCAGGTCCTAGGACAGGAACACAGACAGGCACACATCAGAACACAGCCACAGCATGAGCCCACTGCCCCACCCCCCAAGCACAGAGTGCACTCTGGCTGGGCAAGACTGCAGGGCAGTGGTGCAGCACACCCAGTGACTGGCAATGCCATGCCATGGGGATGCAACAACAGACCCCCCTGGCATGGCATGCAGCCCAGCCATACCCATGGAACATTGGTCATGCACAGACACAGGTAGAGCCCACTTATCTTGCTGTGGCACGGCCCCCTTCCAGACGTGTGTCTGCAGTGCCCTCAGCCTCTCCAGGTTCCTCCTGACCAGGTACCCATACCGGTGGCTGCACTGATCCCTGGTGCGCTACACACTGGTGGTGTTGACCAGCCCATCTGTGATGTCCTGCCACACCTCCGTCCTGGGTCTCTGTAGGGGCTACTGGCCAAACAGGCTGGCAGCATGGGGCTCCACCTGGGCCACCAGGTTGACAAGCTCAACCTGGCTCCAGTTACATGACCAGGGTATTGTGCAATGCGGCATTGTGCCACAGCAAAGTTGCAAGACAAAATGGCACCCAGTAGAGCAGATGCACAATGTGCTCAAGATGCATGCCTCGCACGGAGATGCACTGCCTGCGGCAATTGCGCATCTCCAGAGATGCACGGCATGGGCATGGCCACTCCAGCATGTGGGGCAGTGGTTCCAGGAGGGCATAGGGCAGGGCGGGGGTCTGTGGTCGGCATGTGCAATGTGTGCATGAGCACTATGGGGCCCATGATGCTTGGTGCACAATAGGGCCATGAAGGCACCATGCCCCATGGGGCTCAATAGAGCCCAGGTGCCATAGGCCCAATAGTGCCTGAGCACCATTGGCCCAATAGCTCCTGCCACCATGGGCCCAATAGCACCTGACACCATGGGCCCAATAGCACCCAAGTGCCATTGGACCAATAGCACTTGAGCACCATGGGCCCAATAGTGCCCCAGCACCATAGGGTCCATGGTGCATTGGTTACATGGCCCTCATAGTGCACCTAGTGCATGCTGTGCAATAGGCGGTACATATGCCGTGGCGCATGCATGTTGCCAAGACCACACTGCTCATGTCACAGCATTGCACAATGACATGTGCTGGAGCAAGTCCATTTCGCAATGTGTAAGAGCGCAATATTCAGCCATCATATGCAGATTAGCACATCAGACTATCCATGGTGCAATGGGGACATTTGCATGTCATTACCATTGTGCATCATAGGTATCATAGGTTATACAGAACTATGTAGACAAAAGTCCTTTTGCTCACCATTTCATTAATACCCCATAATCCTATGTTTAGAAAGGTAATTGTCCAACTCATTCTTAAAGATGTTCATTATTTACACTGGTTACACTCCAAAGATAACCTCTTCCAGATTTTAGTCACCCTTAAGGTGAGCCAGGATTTCCTTTTATTAGTTCTAGGACATTCTACTATCAATTGGAGAGGATGGGCCCAAGTAGTATATGGTGAATCTCTTAATTCCAGACCCAGAAGTTCCCACAATCCTGGGTCAGTAAACGATTTATAAATCATACACATGTCTCCTCTTAATCGCCTGAGCTCTAATGGATACAGGCCCAAAATTTTTAACCTTGTTTGGTAATTGTATCCTTTTGCTTCCAATATGCTATGGATTGCCCTCCGCTGGACTCTCTCCAATGCTGCTATCTCTGTCCTACCACCTGGTGACCAAAACTGTGCACAGTAATCTAAATGCGGTCTAACCAAAGATGTATATAATGGCAGCAGTACCTCTCTATTTTTACATGTTATATTTTTATTTATACAGTGCAGAATACAACTAGATTTCTTAATAATGGAATTACAATGTGTTTTAAATGTTAGATCATTTGTGATCATGATACCCAAATCACTCTGCTGCTCCACTGTACTCAGAATTTGCCCACTTAGTGTATACTGTAGGTCCAGTATTTATTCAGTCACCCAACATGCATAACACAGCATTTATCAATATTATAGGTTATTTTTTTTCCACTGCAGAAATTTCTAGTTCATTCAAGGCTACCCGAAGTCGGATAGCATTAGCTTGGTTATTTACTATATACTCTTCCCAGGTGTCATCGGCAAATTTAGATAACCAAACATAATTTTTAACACACATTGATGCAATGTATATGTTAAAAAGACATGGCCTCAATACAGAACCCTGGGGTACCCCACTGGTCACATCTGCCCAAGCAGAATTTGTGCCATTGACACTAACAGATTGTGTCCTGGATTCCAGCCATGCTTCCAACCATCTAGTTATTTTTCATCGAGGTCATGCATGATTAGTGCATCTATGAGTTCTCCAAGAGGCACCTTATCAAATGCCTTCGAGAAGTCCAAGTATACCACGCTCCACAGACTGCCCCTCCTCCATGGCCTTACTGACCTGTCCATAAAATTCAAGTAAGTTGGTCTCGTGAGGATCTTCCACTAGTAAATCCATGTTGTACTGGATCCATCTTATCGGTAGTTTTAAGGTACTGATAATATAATCCTTAAGGATACCCTCAAAGATTTTACCCAACACAGATGTCAAGCTAATTGGCCTATAGTTTGACACATCTTGTCTACTACCCTTTTATAAATAAGGCAACACCATAGCTTGTCTCCAAGCCTTCATAACATACCCACATTCAATGATCTTTGAAAGATCCGAGCTATCAGACCTGCCAGGAAATCTGCCAATTCCTTAACTATTCTAGGGTGTATTCCATCCAGGCCTTGAGATTTATTTGGGTTAATTTTCTGTAGTCTTTTGAGAGTTACCTATCTCTATCACACAGATGGTTAGTGTCTAGGTCAGTTGCTAAAGGGGTAATATTGAGGAAGTTTTATTATTAAAAACTGATACAAAAAATGTATTATATATTTGGGCTAGTTGAAATTGCTCAGTGACCATACTACCATCTATTGCAGATAGTGGGTCAATAGCACAGCAGGCACCCTTTTTATCTTTAACATAGGCATAGAATGATTTATATTTACAGTATCTTGGACCCTGACTGCCAAACTGAACTCATACTTTTTTTGGGCCTTGTAAATACATTTTTTGGACTGTTTTAGGAGATCTTTGTACATATTCCAGCATACACTACTACTGGATCTCTTAACCCTCTGATAAGCCCTATTTTTCTTTTTAATCAAGTGCCGTACTGATTTTGTCATCCATTTAGGCACAACTTTGAAATTTCCTTCTGTACTTTTAACCTGGGGAACAAAGTTCTCAATTAAGAAAAGTATCTTGTTTGTCAGGAGGTCCCACATTGAATCTAAAGATTTATCCAGGAAATCTTTTCTCCAGTTCCACAAACTTAAATATAATTTCATGCCATCAAAATCTGCCTTGTTGTAATTATATTGAACTGTCCTACTTATAGTAGCATGTACCGAGAGGTCAAGGGAAAAAGAAACCATAGAATGATCACTTGACCCAAGAGGTGAGAGGACCTTACAAAAATTTATGTTGTCAGATAAGTTGCTTAGAACAAGGTCTAAACTGTGGTTACCTCTAGTATTGGTGGTAACAAACTGATCCATCCGGCTAACAAAAAGTTGCCAAATAGCGTAACTCCAGTACAGTATTAGACTGAAGTGTTTCCAGTTTATACCCGTAGGTTTAAGTCACGGAGTACCACATTCTTTTGGTATCTCCAATAGTTTTAGAAAATCCAGTAATTGTTCATCCTGTACAGCGGGCAGATGGTGGTCTATATATCACGGCAATATTAATATTTTCTAAGTGAGAAGGAAGATTTTACCCATACAACCTCAATTTTATCCCATTTAGATGTATCTATAATCTCTGAGTTGATTTTATTTGAGATATATAATGCCACACCCCATCACATTTATCTCTCTATCCTTATGAATCAGATCGTAACCATAAATTTGTTTGTCCCATTAGTGATTTTGACTCCACCGGTTTCGTAATAGCACAAATACAGATGTTTAGACATTCAAGAGCCAATTTCAATTCCCCATCTTTTTATTCAAGCTTCTTGCATTAAGTAGAAGAACATTCTGTACATTCTCATCCATAATATAGCCTCTTTAAGGTATGGCTAGCAGCCCTCCCCATTGAGTTTAAACCATCATCAATAGCCTGTCGAGGTTGGTGGGCAAAATACATTTACCTCTTCTATTTAGATGGAGTCCATCCTGTGCATATAGCATGGGATTTCTGAATTTTATATTTTGTTCCAGAAAGGTGTAACCCTCCCTCATACACCATCTTTTAAGCCATCCGTTAAGATCTAAAATTTCAGAATTAATTACTTGAGAGGCCCTAGGAACTGGAAGTTTGGCAGATATGATAATGTCTAGCCAGCTTCCTTGAGTGTCTTCCCTACTTCTTCAAAATCTCTTTGAATTTCTAGGGTCCGTCTTTTACCTACATTGTTTACTTCAGCTGTATTAAAACTAGTGGCTTGTGGGTATTTTCTCTAAGACAGGGAAAAGGGTTTTAATATCTTTAATATTTGCCCCTGGAGTGCACTGACAGTGGTTGTTGAATTTCGATGTTTACAGATAATAAAATCTATATATTTCAACATAGAGTCGCCCACAACCAGAACATCTCTAACCACCTCTTGCACTTTACCATTAGTATTACTATTCATAATATGGTAACTTTCTCCTGGAGATATGGTCTGTATACCTGCAGCTTGGGGGATGTTTCCTGTTTTCATCGCTGTTCTGTTCTCTGGTAAGAGAGGAAGGGAAAGAATAAACATTCTGTTCATGTATTGTGGGGAGTGTTCTGTTTTGCAACTATTGTGAGCTCACTGGTAAACTGGGGGAGAGTTCTGATTTTGGGAGTACTGTTGTTTATTGTGTCATGTCTTAAAATTGAGAATCAGTTAGGTCAAAAGTTTGAAACAACCCCATATTTCTTCTACCCTTTTTGTATTTTATTATTATTAGTGACCAAGCACCAATCATCATTTGTCTCCTGGGTTTCTGTTATTTTGCTGTCCTGTTCATTTAAATTTGCTGTAGCCTCAGTTACGCTATCAATATAGTGCTCCAGATTGCTTATATCAATCTGGACCTGGGTCATCTGCTTCAAAACCTGGATTTTGGTTTGTAGAAGAACCAGTAAGTTACATTTATCACAGGAAAAGCCTTCCAGAACCCCCCCTTCTGCAAACATATTACAGTTAATACACAACCGCATCCTGGTCTGTTTACTTACTTAGCACTGATGGGATTTTTTTATTAGGCCAAGATCCTGCAGTTCCCGAGTCCCAGCGGACACAGCAGACATGCAATATGTCCATTTGCATGCGATGCACTATAAAGCACCTCACAACAGCACAGGTCTTGGACCGGTATTGCAACCATCAAGAGGTAAGTTGCGCCTGCCGAAGGACAGCCAGCACAGTGGGCTGGATGGCTGGGGTGGGCTGTTGTAGCCACTCAACCACATGTCCATGTCCACAGGTAGCATCATGTCTGAGCACAAGTAGGGTGAGGAGTGTGGGCCTGCCCAGAAGTGCAGGCCCAACTTTACAAGAGCGGAGGAAGATGTCTTGTTCAAGGTGTGGGCAGGCCCAACTTTACAAGAGCAGAAGCAGATGCCCTGTTCGAGGCATACCTCGAAAGAAAGCCATTACTGAGTGGCGCCATTGGCACACCCCAGGCCTGGGCCGCAGCCTGGGAGGAGGTTGCGGAGGCCATGAACCAGCAGGGCAGCCACCAGTGGTCTGCACAGGAGTGCAAGAAAAAGGTGGGTACTGACAAGCATCGGATCAAGGAAAAGGTTGCAGCCATAGGAGCTGCCGGGTCAGCTACAGGTGGAGGCCAGGTCACCGTGATACAGCTCATGGCACAGGAGGAGCTGTTGGCGGCCACCATGTGGTGCAGCTCAGTCGAGGGTGTGCCGGGTGGTGGCTTACAGACCAGAGGGAGCCCATCACTGCATGGTAGGTATGGTGGGTGGGCGGGCAGGTGGGGGGGCAGAGAATGGTGCCTGTCGAGTCAGCAGCTCAAACACATCTGTGTTCCCTTACAGCACTGGCTTGTCAGCATGCAGTGGCAGGGGCAACTGCAGCTAATGTGGGTGCCTGCCCAGACCCAGAGGACCAGCCCACCACCTCCATGGGCATCCGAGGCCCCGATAGGCTGCAGCATGCCACCGCCGTCCAGCCAGATGTCCCAGGTGTGGTGGCAGATGAGGCACTGGCTGTGTTTGAGCGAGATGCCAGCCATGGCATGCTCTGTGTGGAGACACAGATCGGGCAGGGTCCGACAATGATGATGATGATATGACCATAGTCCTGGACGGTGGGGGTCATGTCAGGGGGGAGACACACCTACCAACCACCATCACTGGCAGTGTGGTTGGTGGCCTGTTGGTAGTAGAACAGCTGCCTGCCACTACCCCTGGTACCACTGTGTGCACAGGCATAGCGGTGCAGGGTGGTGGTGCACCCGCACAGGCGCTGGCCAATGCACAGGTGCTGGAGGGGTGGCAGCAGCAGGCGGCTGGAGACATTGGGGGACTGGGCATCAGGTCCACCGCTAGGGCACCTGTCAATGCCCAACACCATGAGGTCCCTGTTGTGCAGCAACCACCTGAGCGGGGGCCATGCAGCGTGGTCATATGACACCGGTGGGTCTGCACCACGCCCATGACCCCCTGGGCACCGACCCCTTGGCCAAGCACACCCTATTGCTGTAGGCCTCCATGGAGCAACAGGTGCTGCTCATGGCTGGGGTGTGGGCACTCCATGCAAAGGTGCACCAGGCAGCTGATCAGCATGATAGGGGCACCGCGCAAGTTGTGTAGCACATACAGCACCTGCAGGAGGACATGACTGCAGCCCTGGACCGCATTGCCAATGTGATCTCAGTCGGCCTTGCCCCACTGGCTGCCACAGGGCATAGCCAACTGCCTCAAACACTGCAGAGTGCAATGTCCACCCCATGGCCCCGGTGTCGGGCAACCCCAACTGTGTCGATGCCAGGCTCTGCTGTGGGCATCCTGGGGCACACCTAGTGTGGGCCTGTTTGGGAGCCTGCAGATCCCTGCAAGGACCCAGTCATGGTACCACAGTCCCACCCTTGGGGAGTGGTCACTGACCCCCCCCCTGTGGCCGTTGCACAGCCTGAGTCTGCTGGGCGGACATGGCATGGCCGTCCCCGTGTCCGTGGTGGCTATGTGTCTGTGCGGTGGACCTGATGTGCATACCACCCTGTCTGCTGTCTGCAGCCACCCCCCTGTGTGCACATGGGTGTTGTGTGTGGGTGCATGGCACAGTCGTGGCAGCCATGTATTCTGCCACACGCTGCCCATGTGGGCACCTGCCCAGCCGCTGGACCATATGGCGTGTGCATGATTATGCCTACACAACACTGGTTGTGCATGTGCTCCAGTGCCCTGTGTCTGATCCACGCCATGTGATAGCGCCCAGTGGCATGCCTGTGGGTGCCACTGTGTGGGAGGGTGGGGGTATGTGTGTGTGTGTGTTGTTGTACAGTGCTGTGTGGTGTTGCGTGTGGATGTGTGGCACTGCCCCATGCCTGTGTGTGCATGCCCATGGCCATGCCCTCATATGGCTATGTGCCTTGACACTGTGGTGGTTCTGTGCATGGTTGTTTGTCCTCCTACCTGCATGCACCACAGTGATCCTCTGCTATTGTGTCCTAATGGTGGTGTGCCATCCGCATGAGCCAGTCATCCCTCCACCCGGGGGGGGGCTGCCCACCACCACCCAACTGTCGTCCACGATGTCTCCACTGCTGTTCCCCTCCTCGGCCTCGACAGCTTTCCCACAGTCAATGGCCATGTTGTACAGCATGCAGCATACCAGGAACAGGCCACAGGCCTTCAAGAGGCTGTATTTCAGGGCACCGCCAGACCTGTCCAGGCAATGGAACCGTGCCTTTAGCATCCCAAACACACACTCAATGATGTTCCATGTGCTGGCATGTGTCTCATTGTACTACTCTTCCTCTGGGGATGACAGGCGCCAATAGGGGGTGAGCAGCCAGGGCCTGAGTGGGTGGCCACTGTCACCTGTGTGGAGAGAGATGGTGAGATGGTTAGCCTGGTGACCCCTGTCACTGTGCCCCATGCCAGTCCTGGGCACACATGGTGGTCCCCCTGCCCTGGCCATCCCTCTTCCATGCCTTGCTGTTCCCAGCTTCCCATGGTCTCACCATACTCACCCACTAGGTGACCTGTGGGGATGTCCCCACTCTCGAGCCTGTGGCACAGTGCTGAGCTGTGCCAGATGAAGGCATCATGTGCCCACTGGGGTGTGTGGCACAGACATTGGTTATGCACCCCTGGCATCGCACACCACTTGACAGTTGATGCTGGGGTAGCCCTTTCTGTTGATGTAGGTTACCCCCTTCGTGTCAGGTGGCATGCGGATGCCGACGTGGGTGCAGTCGATGGCCCTTAGAACACCAGGCATACGTGCAACCCTGTGGAACTCCTGCATGGTTGCTGTACACTCCGCCTGTGTGCTGGGGAAGTGGATGTATTCCACAGTATGTGGCAGCAGGACGTTGAGGAATTGTGTGAGGATCCATGATGTGGCCGACTTGGTTATGCCTTTGGTGTCCCCTGTTGGTCTCCAGAAGATGCCCGTGGTGAGCAGGCACATGACAGCTGTTACCTTGGTCTCCACTGTCAGGGCGTGGCTCTGTCTGGTGGGTGTCTTCATCTTCTCACTGCACAGCTCACAGAGCTGCCTCAGAATCACCTGCTTCAGGTGATACTGGCCCATGATCTCTGTGTCAGCGTCGGTCTCTAAGCTGATGCAGGGCGGTACTACCTGTTCTGGGCATACGACGGGCCCCTCCACGCCACGTTGCTCTGCCTCCTGCCTCTTCACACTCATCATTATGGCTCCATCTGAATGCCACACTGGCTATGGCCCTGTTGTCCTGTCACCCTGGGAATCCAGCCCCACTGGCCCCCGGCTCTGTGGGGTGGTGCCTGTCACTTGGCAGGGCCCCTTCCTGCATACCCTGCCCCTGGCTGGATTGTGCCTGCTGGCTCCATCACCCACCCCTGTGGGTGCCTGTGTCACTCCCCTTGGGTTTGGTGGCCCTGTTCGCACTCCTCTCTCTCCCTCCCTCCCTCAGTGGGCCTCCTGTGTGTTACACTCCCTCTCACACTCTCTCTCTCTGTCTCTTCTTCTCTTTCTATTTCTCCCTGTCTACCTCATCCTCTCTCAAATGCCCTGTCTGTCTCTCACTGTCCTGCTCCCCTGTGGCACAAGTGCCCTTCTCTGACTTGCTCCCTGTTTTTATAGGCACAAGTCTGCTCCATGCAACTGGCAGTTGCTCCTCGCTTGTGCCATTGGTCGGGGGTTGAATATCGCACTGTGCCACATATTCATGGGTCCGACCCCTGCCCTTGTGCATGCATACATTTCTATTGCACATTGGCACACTGCTACTTGTGCTGCGCAGTTGATCCCGCTGAAATATCGCTTCTATGGCGCATCTCTGCACTTGTACATGTGCAACCCTGTTGTGCCATGCACAACTGCTTTGAAATATCCAGGCCATAGTGTACAGTTCTTTTTATTTTTTCTCCCCAAGTGCCTTTATCTGTTTTTTTTCTCCTATCCAGTACACAAAGAATTTGCATTCTAAAGATTAGAACCTTAGAAGCATTTGCAAAGTTCTAGACCAGAACCCAGAATCCAGAACTTCAGCAGGTGCTAACAATCTCAGAACTGATCCTGTGCCAGACTACATGCTTTTTCAAATTTTGTGAAAATCTGATAAGACTTAGCTGAGATATAAGCAGCTGAAAATCTTGAGTAAAATGAGAATGCCCAGCTTTCCAGAAAGAAAGTAGCAGGATCTATAGGTTTATAAATAACCAGTAGAACACTTTTTAATCTATTCACTGTCCCATAATAACTTTTTATTTGGTTGATTCTGCATCTCCACTTGCCATTACTGGGAATTATTTCTCTAGAGTCCCCACAGCAAGCCCTCTCATGATGAGCACAATAGGCTAAGCTATAGAAGATATCTATATGCCTTAATGTATATAGTATATTTTAACTAATTATATGGCACATAATCATGCATAGACATTGGCACTGATCATTCAAGGAAAGCACTTTCCTTGACTGATCAATGCCTGTGTTATAAGTGTGAATATATGCTGAATAAGTAGTTAAAAGTAGTATATGCATTAAGACATACAGTAGGTGCCCCTGTGTCTTAGCTGTTAGGTGCATTATCATGGGTGACCAAGGGGGACTCTGGGAGAAATAGTTCTCAGTAATGGCAGGCAGGGAGTTACAGCACCAACCAGATAAAAAAAAAAATTGTAGGCCAGTGAGTAGTTTAAAAATTATACTTCTTGGTGAATTTATAAATCTGGACCTGTAGGTCTTGTTAATTTTTCTTTTGGGATGCTGGGCATTCCCTTTAACATTAAATGATCTACCCAAGCCTTACTATACTGGCTCGGACATTAGGGAGGCAGTATAGCGCAGTGGTTTAAGGCTCTGGGCTGCAAATCTGATGACATCCAGCAGACCAGGCCTGGGTTTGAATCCCACAGCTTCCACTTACATACTGTGTGACCCTGAGCAAGTCACTTAACTTCCCTGTGCTCCCAGGTCATGCCTGCAAAAAAGCTTTCAGCTTAGTGTACTAATCCTAGTTAAACACAACTTCAAAAAAAAAAAAAAAGCTTAGATGGTATAGCAGAATATTGCTAGCAAATGTGATATTAAAGACATGACAATATATTAACCAAGCATTACATATAGCTTTAGATGCTTTAAATGCTTTAGTGGCCAGCCGGTGGTGCAGAGGGCTGAGGCACTGGTGCCTACCGAGATTCAGGAACGGACTCCCGGTGCCAGGGCTGGAGAGGAAGGAGATGATTGAGCATCTGTAAGACTGCTCTCATCTCCTGGGGTGGGCTGTGGGAGTGCATCATTCTGCAGTGACCTCCGGTGGGGACCGGGGGTAATACAGATGCAGCACAAAGGAGGGAACATAACCAGAAAATGGAAAATGGCTCCACACTCAACTGCATGATCACTGCCCAGCAGTCCGATGCCGTCAATGTTGCAAGTCATCCATCCCTCAGAAATACCCCAGGACCAAGTTCTGTGCCTGCCTGCCTCAGGTGCCTCTCCCCCCAGAGGAGAGAGCCCACCCAGTGAAGGGTTATGTCCGGGTTACCCTGGGGATGTCTGCAATGTGAAGGACGGGGGCCAGGAACAGGATAGATTGGGTGTAGCGTTAGCACAGCATAAAGGAGTGGCTGAGAGTGGCAGCGTGTAGGAGAAAAGATAATGCAAAAAAAAATTTCTTGAAGATCCTTTGCAAAATTGTTCAATTCATTGCTCTTAATTAGTTGGTCCAACAAGTCTGAGAAAGAATTCAGTGAATGCTCCATTGCCTTCTCTACCATCCCTTTTAATAGATTAGTGAATTAAGAAACACATACAGTAACACTGAATTTTCTAAACAATTTTGGCCTAATAGGAAACTGCAATCTGAAGTTTCCTATCAGCTTGAGAATATCAGTTTTAAAGTTACAGAAATGCTTATGCATATTCTAAGTCACTGAAAAATAACTGAAAACATGTACTATTAGTCTTTGAATATTACACATTTTTCATTCTGGCTGTTTGAGAAAGCTAATGTTGTCAATACTTAAATTGTGTCCTTTGAAGTTGGTGTCCATTTGTTGTCTGCCACCAACCCTCCTCAGGCTACTATTAACCAAGTTTGCTGGCTCCAATTCAGCACAGCTGTATTTTTAAAGCTGCTTAGCATAGCCAGCAGACTTCTTCTTCACACCCCAGAGTAGGTCAGCCAGAAGTAAATACAAAAATTACACAGTGAACGATGGATTACTTTGTGTGTGCCTCCATCCAGTACTCCAGATAAGGCCAAATTAATGGTAAGGGTTCTACATGCACAAGCAGTAGGATCTGGATACAACTATATAATCCAATGCTAGAGATAAAGGGCAGAAATACTATCAGCCTGTAGTCAGGAAGGTGAAAGTGCAGTTTCCTGCACAAATCAAAGCACCAGCAGCAGAGCGGCTAATCAGCCAAGAACTGCTTAATGTGCATAGCGATAGTACTTCCCTTAAACTCCATTTCACTAGTATCAGTTGTGTATTATTCCCTTATAAGCAGTGGGAGGCACTATGTAAATATTTGGATACATATTTAGTAGTTGAATTTATTTATTCACTTTTTTATTTAATTATTTATTTATTTGGTACTTTAGTATGACTGAGCAAAGAGTAAGCCAATTTTCAGGTACGGCTTGAGAAGTAAGGCAGGAAATTTATTACAGACAATGAATAGGCATGTATTACAAAGGGTTATAATAGCTACAAGCAGTGGAGAGTACAGGTTCAGTTCAGAAAGATATACAATGCAAGATCACAAGTGGTGATTATGCACCAAGACCCAAAGTAAGCAGCATTAACCTACATAAAGGGCATATGCTACATATTATTATTAGATAGTTAACTGCCCACCCACTTTCCTTTCTGTGCCAGTTATGTATTCCGATACGCTTTGATCAGTTTTTGGTAAGTAAGCATTAAGCCACGATGAAGGTGGCATCTTATGGGGAATTAATGCATGGTTGGGATCTCTCGGCCTCGTGCCTACAATGGCCCAACCATGCATTAATTTCCCATTAGATGTCACCTGCAGAGTGGTTTAATGCATTTGTAACATGGTTATGGGGTATATTGTCATATAGTAACTATAGATATTATTGTTGAATAAATGATTTACACTTTTGTTTTTGAATGAGAGTTTTATATTGTACTTTTTAGAAACTGAAGACATTGTTATTTATCTACTGATGTTGCCTAGCACATCTTTTGTATACAGTGCTACAATGGGTCCTTTAAATCAAATACAAGAAAATTAGGTGATTCAGCATGACTATTCCTTCTATAGCGTGCTTAGGAGGACCCTCATATGCTGCGCTTTTCAATTCGGCATTGAAGTGTTTGCAGTTTTCATATTTGCTGACCTCTTCATGATGTGCTTCCTCTGTTTGGTATACAGAGTTGTCTAAAGTAGCATGTCAGGTATCTCTTTGCAAACAGTGCTTTTTGGTGGTGGTTAGTGAATTACACAGCATTATTGGTTAAATAATGCTGTGTTGAATCTTTCACATGTGACTAGTTTTAGCCAATTATTTTCTTGTTTTTGCTGTTACTGCTTTTAGCCATATTGCAACCTGGGTTTACAATGCCTTCATAGCATAGAAATACAGAATTTGTCAACAGAAAAAAGACCACTCCCCCCCCCCCAGTCTTCCCAGATGGTTTCTGCCTAGTCTGTCTCTGCAGACACAGGCTGGTTTCTGGTAATCCTCTGTCCTCCCTGCCTAATAGAAAACATAGATCTTCCTAGAGTTCCACTCACCTCACCAGCAACTACTCTTGCTTTCGTGTTCCCAAAACATTTCATGGGATCAGTGACACCATTCAATGCTATTCCTATGAATTGCCTGGAATGGTGTTATTAATGTCACATAATGCTGAGGCAGTATGACAAGAGAGAACAGCAACTGCTGAAGAAAATGGGACTCACTGTAGTTACAAAGACAAACACTATATTGTTAATTTAACAAAAAAGGTCAAAATGTATCTGAATGTTGGCTAGACACTAACAGGAAAAGAAAAGGACACCTAGAGCTGTTAAAAAACAGTTTTCTATCACTTGTAACAAAGAATACTCCATCCTGCCATCCCTCCCACTGAAGCAGTAACTGAGTTTTGGCTGCTTACAGACTCCGCCAACTCTCAAACTGCTGTTTCAATTCAGTCCAGCCCCTGTTCTCACTGTGTCCCCTGTTCCACTCCAGAAGTACCTCAGACCCACATTAGTTATGAACCTAAGCCAAAAGATCTGTTGCTACCGTGTACCTTACCGGTGACCACATTTCAAAGAGGACATAAGCCTGCTGGAGATGGCCCCAAGAAGGACAACTCAGAAGAATTTGGGCAAGCAGGGTAGAGCATATGAGATGTTGGAGGCCCTGAACATGTACTCCTGCAGAAGAGGAGAGAGGGTGGACATGATTGAGACCTTCAAGTATTTGAAGAAAATACATAGTGTGAACAAGGAGGGTATCTTTAATCCAAGTGAGAATCAAACACATGTAGATGCAGTCGCAAGCTTGTGGCAGGAAGTTTAAGAGAGAGACTAGGAGGCACTTATTTACTGATAGAGTGGTAGCAGGTTGGAATGGCCTTCCTGAGGAAATGATTTTGTTGAAAATAGTAGGCAGCTTCATGTGGGGTGGGGTACAGTCAAAGGAAAATAAGGGGCATGGGGGTTGAATAGGAGGGAAGGGCTGATGGGGGTGGGGGATCAGTGGCTGTGGCCATGGATCCTGCAATATAAACTGAGCTGATAGACCTAATGGCCATATTCTGCTGTCTTTGTCATATGTTCACAAGTTTGTACGCTAGCCTCTGGTAACTGAAAAGTTATTGTTTGTGAGCTGATAACTTATTCTGTGCTTCTACCTGGAGCAAAACCAAGTAGAGGACAGAGAGAGAATTGTGGACTGTGTTCTTGACATAAAAATGTGTACATGCTAAATGAGCCGAAACTTCTAAGCAAAACTCATGGATTATTTTAAGTTAAACTAAGCTGTAGCTAAAAGCAATAAAAAATTGTTAATAAAAGAAAATGAATATTGTAACTGTTAAGCATGGTGTTATTTTCTAATAAAATAAAAATAAATCCTCCGGTCATTGCCTGGTTACTTAGTATATTTTTGTTATGTAACGAAGAGTCGAAAATGGTCAAAAACAAATGTGTACAGGTTAACCAGGTTGAACTGTATACATAAAGGAATCCATAAATAAACAATTGTCAATAATAGGATGAAATGCATTTGGGAGATAAGGAGGGCATAGTGATGAGAAAGCATGGTTTAAGTAGTTGAAAAGCAACAGCATCCAGACTGGGATGTTGCGTAATTCCTTTGACTCTTTTGAAAGGCTGGGAGCATGAGTCAGTTCACACAGAAGGCTGTTCTATAGCTTGGTGGCAGACACTAAGAAAGCTTTCTGACCCATGGTATTAGATAACCAGGGTTCAGAGAGCTGTAATCGGATAGCAGTAGTTTGTAAAAAGAGCTGTGTCTCTTCCATTTCTCTTGTGCTCCAGCATTTCTGTTAAGGGGTGATGCCGGGTATCCCCTAAATGCTTAGAAGTGAAATGACCCTCGGTATATATTCAGTGAACTTTGGGGTGTCAGCCATCCAAGGTCCACATATAGTTCACATTGGAGGCTAAAGTAGCAGCCAGTGAGAGTTTGCAGACACTTTCTTACACTGCATCAAGTTCCTTAAGCTTGGCTGTGGAAGTGTCACAGAAGGTGAGCAAACCATAGTCCATGGTGAGTATCAGGGTGCTTATAGCAATGGCGAGCCTCAACACATGTGTGAGACAATAATTTAAGCCTTTACAGGGTCCTAAGATTTTGATTTATTGATCTTCATGGAGTACAGGTGTTGAAGTTTTGGAGTCCAGTTTAGAGTTTGTTTTCAACCTGAAGAGCATACAAGTCATTTTCATTTTGTTTGGCAGGAACTTGCTTCTGCACAGCCAGAGATTTACCCTGCTGACGTCCTCATTATGGCTAGAGAAAATGATGGAAGGGTCAGGGGAGTTAGTGTAGATAAGATTGTCAGAATACAGATATTCTGTTAGCAAGAGGAGGGTACAGGATTAATAAAAAGTGAACATATCAATGGACAAAGGATTGATTCCTGTGGGACAGCCACAGAAGCATTAACTCATTTTGATAAAATGTTCACAGTCTTAACCTGCTAGCTTCTTCTAGTCAAGTATTTAGTTAGTCACCTGAGAAAGGAGGGGGAAATCTTAATGCTGAGAGCCACTGAGTTCCATGGTTCACCAGGTTGATGGCCTTGGTGAGGACCACAAACACTTTTCCTGTTAACAGGCCATTGTCTGTTTCCCTGCAAACATCATTAGTGTAGTGGACTAGTGCAGTACTGGTACTACATCCAGCCTATAAACATAGTTGCTGATATGCAAGGTTATATTTCAGTGGTGAGTGATTAATTGTTTGGAGACTTTTTTTCAAGCAGTTTACTTAGAGGGAAAGTATCGAGATTAGCCAGTAGTTATCTATGGAAAAAGGATTACCCTCTTGTAAGAAATGGTACAACCCTGGTGATTTTCCAAATACTGGGCACTGCTTGGCTGGTGAGGAAAGACTGTAAACTTTGTTTGGGAGCTGGGCAATAGCAGCGGCAGCAACCTTTAGGAACTTGGGTGCAAGTCCATCACTGTCTTCCACTTTGTCAGGGGCCATTTAGGCAGTAAGTTGTAGGTTTATTTTACAGTGACAGTTTCAGGAAGAAGGGTGGTGATTCTCATGAGTGATCTGCATTGAGTTCTATATCATTGGTGCAGAAGGAGCAATTGGAGAGTAGCTGCTTGTATTATATCATATCCAGTCATGGTCTCAATAATGAGTAGTTCATGTATGACAGGCTTTGTTTCAACTACTAAACCAGAAGAGTCAGCCAGGATGCAGCCTCTTTGATAGGAATGTCACACTTTCCTGCTTGACAAATTGCAGTAGTGGTTCCTGCAAGATTTTTCAGTAAGTCACTGGCAGAAACTGTGACAAGTGAATTGCTTCATGGCTGGCTTCACTAAGAATCTTTACTTCATTTGATGGCAGTGACTCCAGATGTGGTATATGGGGTGTCACCACTCCAATTTGACTGAACTTTGAAAAAGCATTCTATTGCACCTGGGATGAAGTTTTAGAGCTTTGAGAAAAAAATGTCAACTCTTTTTTTATTTTGGATGGGTAGTAATCTTTTTAGAGTCTAGGGTTCCACAATTAGCCAGGAATTCCAGTTCATATTTGCTTTAGCATCTTTTAATGACAGTTTTGTTCAACTGGTATTTTTTTTTATTCTCTATTTGCTGCTCCAGCTATAAGTGGGGCATTCCCCCTTCTATTGGCACCTGGATTCCACCCCCGCCACCCCAGGCTATCCAGTCTGGGAGGCCTACAACTTACCTGCTGTGGTGGTGCTCCCGGGAAGGGGGGATTGAGATCCACTTGAGGCTCCAGCCAAAAGGCTTACACCAGAGAACCATTTGGGTGGAGGTCCAGAGGCATCAATAAGTTTCTGACCCAACAGTTTTCCCTTTAGGTTCCCCCAGGAGACGTGGACATGAAATTATGTCAATGTGGGTCACACGCGTTCCTGCACCTGACTCACAGACATCCACCGCCATCTCTGCCAACTACTTTAGTTGTCCTGACCAGTGTGCATGCAGTCTCCACTGGGCATCACTAGCATGCTGAGAAGTCAAAACCCTCTTCCCCCCAAAAGGAGAAGAGCTGTTTGTGTTTATCCAATCTCCTCCTCGACTGACCCTGTGACACACTGTGCTCATTCCTGAATGCAAGTCATCAGCACCACAGGCAGTAGTGCTATTACTGCACCAGCAGGCCTGCTGACTTTGTTCAACTTAAGTGACATGCTACTTTTTATAAGCACAATTTAAAACATTAAAGAGAAACCAAAAGCCACAGAGAAAAATTTATTCATGCATACCTCTTAGACAGAGAAGAAAGGGAAACATGACAAGTAATAGAAGAATCATTGCAACATATTATCGAGAAAATGGTAGCATTTCTAGAAAACTCAAAACAGAAAAGCAATGGAAACACTGGCATTTTGTTTGGTCAGTATACCTGAATCAGTGGATACTTAATGTCATTCTATTCATTACTGGTAAAAGACATTCTGGTACTACTTTTGCGCTCCCTCCCAATAACCCCAATACCCCCCCTCCTTTCAGGGATGAGCTTTCAGAGTCCATAAGAAGCAAATGTTTACTAGTGGTGGCTTATAATTTAGATTATAAACGTAATTTGCTGATTGCAATTTTTTTTCACTTTGGGCATAATTTGCTTTATAAATTGAAGGATTACTAAAATAAGCATGCTACTTGCAGTGTCTAAGTGTTACACTATACTATATTTCTTATTACCACATAGACAGCCAACTTCTGAATTTTATGGACTTGATACTTTTTTTATTACAGAATTTTTTCTCTTGATTTTTCTTTTCTGTTTTTCATTTACTGTACTTTATTAAAATTGTAGTGCATAGCATACACATATCAAACATCCATACTACACAAGAACATGAACATGACCCCAACCTAGACAAGTGAATATTTTTTACATAGTTTACTGCCCTCCCATCTTCCATTCCAGGACAATTATGTAATCTGAAATGCTTTTACTAGGACTGCACAAAATACTGAAATTGCAGCAGAGTAATATTCTGCAGAATTTCAAAAAATTGTGTGGAGCTTTCATTAGTAGCAGAATTCAGAATGCAAAATGTTTTGCAGATTACATGAACTACAGACTTTTTTTCTTCAATCCATGGAAATTTTTCCACAGTTCACACAGAAATGCTCTTTGAAATCTTTGCCATTTAAAACAAGATTCTGAAAAGCATTTTGGAGGTGGAATTACCATTCTATGGCAGTATAAACAGAGGAATTCTACATTCTACACACCCCTAGCTTTGAAACATGTTTATTAAATACATAATCCAGATTTCGGGTACCCTCAAATCTATATAGAGTTACACAATTTCAAGCAGCTACTGCTCATTCTTCTCATATAGATAAACCATCCCATGACAGCAGTAACACCATACCATGTTATTCAATGTCCTGGGATGGTGATGCTAATGTCATAGAATGTTCAGACAGTACAACAGAGCAGCAATTAATGAGGAGAGAGGGATTCAGAGTAATTACAAAGGCAAATAAATTTGATTATTAAGTTCCCAAAAGAGATCAAAACATATCAAAATATTGGATAGATGCTTAAAGAGAAAAAGACGGCATCCAGAGGAATAAACAACCATTTTCTATCACTTTTAACTTTCAGAAGCATTCTTCTTTTTTTTTTTGCTTTATGAAGTTATATAACAATTTAATTAGGCATAACAATATAAAACACTAACTGAATATGCAGTAACATTATAATTAAATGATAACAGGCTACTCCACTATAACTTGAATTAACACTACACACAGTATATAAAATGTCACTATACTTTTTATCACAAGGACATTTGCAATTGATTGCTGTCTTATATTCTTAAACAAGCATTCAAAGCATTACACATGGTAAGGCAAGAATACTACATCATGCTTAAAAGGAAATGGATAGCTACAAAGAATAGCTTTAGGGAGAATTTCATAAGGCTATCTATGCTAAAGACTGGAGAAAATACTGTCAGATGGTAGCATTTGGCACAGATAACCTAAAATGTGGCACTGAATCAAATATCCCAGCCACAAGATGGCTGCAGCACCATGTACATCTGAATAAGGGTACTATGGTGAATGTAGAAGAAACAAAGAAAAAGTGTTTACTTAGATGAAGGTGGAATTAGAGGTGCCTATATGGGGAAATAATTGAGTTCCACCATTTGATATCATTTATGCTAGCAAAAAAAGAATAAATACCCTGGTGTAGACAGTGTACCTGCTGAACTGAACCAACAATCTGTGAATAGATGGGCACACATACTTGCAGCTGTACTTAAAGAGATATATGCTCATTTGAGATTACCAAAAAAATGCTACACTGGCATTGTGCTCCCAATTTTGGAAAAATTAGATGCTATTGGTACTATATGTTACAGACCAACAACACTGTTATGCAATAGTTTAATAATTCACTCAAGATACAAGTTAAATTGGTATGTCATAATGTTCACAAGATATAGCTGAAATAAACAGGAAATTTAAGATGAAAAGAGTGATACAGTATCAATAAAGCATAGGCTGGCTTCACAAGAAATTATTGCACAGTGGATAACATTGTTGTCCTCTCTTAATTGGTGACCAGATAGTTAAATAAAAAAGAACATTATTATACAGTATGTGTCATTCGTGGACTTTTTTTCATGTGACATTGTAAACAGGGAGATACTTTGACAAGAATAATCTAGGAAAGGAATAGAATGAAGGTCAATTGTAATCATTAAGATTGTGCTGTATTTGGAGATGCCCAGATTAGAGTTGGAAATAATATGAATTTTAAATTAACAGACCCTATAAAATAATGATGTTAAACAAGGTTGCCTGATGGTGCCACTATTATTAAATAGATAGGTATATAGAGATATAACAGAGAGAATATAGCAAATATATATGTTCCTCCTTCTATTGGAAATGTTAAAGTTGCCCTTCTATTGTATGCTGACAGCATGGTAATTATATCCCAAATGCTGAAAGGTTTAAGGAGGGACTAAATTAATTGCTGCAAGTGTCACTTGAATGTAGACTGTAAATAAATACATTATCAGTAAAACAAAAATAATGGTATTCATGTAAAGGAGATAAGTATAACTTGTGAACTGGGGAAGATATCAGAGGAGAGTTGACTAAACTGACATTTAGGATCTACTTTCAACTATAAGGGGTCATGGAATAAAAATTTCAGAGCAGTTAAGAAACAGAAAATGCAAACAGTTTTTAGCATCAGTTAATGTAGTACAACATTTACCAATATCTCTTTTAATGGAATGGAAAAGGCATTTAAAGTGAAGATTCCAGCACAAATCATATATGCAACAAACATCTGGAGCCAGTACAGAAAAAAAATATATATATATATTGGCAATTATTGCTTGCTATGACAGACAGAATAACAAGCATCATCTTAATGGCACAGAAAGCATTGATATGATTGGAAGTACAAGGTATTATAAAAACTACTGAATAACAAGGTATTATAAGGACTACTATTTAATGTACTGGGAAAAGATGGGGGAAATGGCAGAATATAGATATCCACCTCTATGCTGGATGGAATCACTAGAAACAAAGAAGAAGAACATGAGGTGCAGAGCTTAGAAAAGCTGATCTGCCTTATAGGGTGAACAACTATTTTTGGGTTAATATTCCAATACTGACTCTGTAGTGCAGGATGGGGGTGCTGCACTCAGGAGGTGCCATTTTTCAGATGAGACATTAAACCAAGGTTCCATGTGCCTCTTCTGGTGGTAGTTCAGGTGTATGTTAAAGATCCCATGGCACTTCTCAAAAAAGAGTAGGTGAATTTCCCCGGTGTCCTGGCCAAATTTCCCCCCATTCACTAAAAATACCACCAACAGCTTAATCTTTGTCAAGGTCAGTTGGCATGCATCTGTATCCCCCTGTCGGGGTCATGTCTGAAAACAGGCAGAATTTGTCTAGTGCATTTACCCAGTCAACAAAAACTAAATAAAAAAAATAAAAAAAAAAATATTAATTTATTTTATTTGAATTTTGGTAACCGGTAAGCCGACTGAGACAATAGGAGTCCCTTTTTCAGGGACAACCTGGGAAAGCAACAAGAGAAGTACAGTATAGAACAATTTCAACAACTTTGCAGAAAGAAAATTCCAATATAGTGCAATTTCATAGAAGATAATTGCAGAAGCAAACACAAATTATAGTAAAGAATAACTGTCATCAAGCACAGCAAAATACAGCAATGGTATCAACATAAAATAACAAACAACAGGTTAGACATACAAAATATTACAGATTAAAGTCAAAAAATTAATAGGTGCAGATTGGTACAAAGGTGAATTAGGGAAGAGGGCAAGGAGTGAAGCATAGATAGGGAGTCAGGCAGAAGAGAGCGGAGGGAAAACAGCAGGGTAGGAGTAGGATAGTCATTAGGTTTTGATATTAAAAAGAGTACAAAATTAAAAAAAAAAATTCCCAGAGGAGAACAGATGGTACTAGATACTTCAAAACAATTAAACTTTCACATTATTTAGGAATCACTGAGACATTAGTATTATACAATGCTCAAAAATACTCATGAATGGCAAATGTGTTTAAAATTCTGACATAAAAATTAACACTTTAGAAGTGTGAGATGGCTAATTGCAGAAACATTTTACAAAAATCTCTCATGTTATGTTGAAACAACCTTTGAAATACATAAATGACATAACCATAATTTTACATTACTGCACTTCATATTGGAATGTGATCTAATTTTGGAGGGAGGGAATACTTGTTGAAAATAGAGGGGTTCATTGGTGAAAAATGGGGTTTAAACTTGTGAAGGGGTGGGATGGGAGAAAAGGCTGTCAAGGGTGCCGATAAAGGAGGGACTCTGTCTCCACCCTTTGGGGACCAGGAGGATTGCAGGAAAAGGCCAACTGGCAAAGTGCAGACCAGGGAAAACAGAATCCCATGGGAACATGAGCAGGGAAATGGAACTATAGGAAAGGGGGAAGGAAGTCCTGTTAAATGCCAGGAGCTTGAGCAATAAAATGCCTGAGCTCCAGGCTGATGCTAACTGAGGGAGCAGTGGATGTGGCAGTGGTCACTGAGACTTGGGCCACTGCAAGACATGACTGGGACCTGAACCTGGAGGGATACACTATGTTCAGGAAGGACAGGGGGGAGGGAAGGGGAGGAGGGGTAGCAATGATAGTCAAAAACTGCATTGGCATAGGGGGATTAGAGTAGGAGGAGGGAACCGTGGAGGCGATTTGGGTCACCTTGATAACAAGGGGAGGCAAGAGAGTAAAAATAGGAGTGGTGTATAGACCCCCTGCCCTGGCAGAGGAGCTGGAGGACAGTCTGGTGGCAGATGTTAGGAGACACTGCAGACTGGGCAGAGGAATGGTGGTGGTGTTGGGGGACTTAAACATGCCAGGAACAGACTGGGAGACTATGACATCCTCTGACCAGGGAACAGAGGTTGTTGGATGTCTTTCAAGACGCGTTCCTAACTCAGCAGGTGAGGGAACCGACCAGGGAGGTGCGGGTACTGGATGTGGTCCTGGCAGACAGTGACCAGATTGGGGGCCTGGAGGTAAGGGACCCATTGGCAGGGAGTGACCATGCCACGGTCTGGTTCTGCCTGGACCTAGGAGGGGTAGAAGGCTGCACAAAGACGGAAGTAACCGACTTCAGGGGGGCGGATTTTAAGGAAATGGGAAGGATCCTTAAGGAGCATTTGGATGGGATTGGGTCAGACATGGACGCTGATAGTAGGTGGGAAATCATCAGTAGAGGGTGCAGGATGCTACCAAGCACCTGTGCAAGAGTAAGACGAAATGCGGTGGGGCCCAAAATCCTGTTGGTGGACCAGGAGGTCCAGGAGGTGGTGTGGGGAAAAAGCAGCCTATAAGCAATTCAAGTGCTCAAGGAGTGAAAGGGATCGGAGGGAGTATGAGCTGATGGCTAGAAGGGCCACTAGAGTGGTGAGGGCAGCTAAGGCAAGGAAGGAGCAGAACCTGGCCAGGGAAATTAGGAAAGGGAACAAGGGGTTCTTTAGATACATTGGGGAAAAACGAAGGGTGAAGGGGCAGATTAGCAGGATTAAATCAGGGGAGAGATGGGCACAAGACCCGGGGAGCAGGCTGAGGTACTAAATGAGTACTTCACCTCAGTTTTCACCAAGGAAAATGGGGGTGCTGCATCATACATGGGAGGAGACAGAGATACTGAGGAGGGGGACCCTACCGATCGGGCAGGTCTGGGGAGGGGGAGGCATCACTGGCAGCTGGGGAGGCTAAGCAGAGAAGGGGTACCGGAAGTGGAAATCACAGCAGAGAGAGAGTGAGGGAAGCCCTCAGCTCCTTAAGACAGAGAAAGCATCGGGCCAGATAAATTACATCCCAGAGTGCTGAAGGAACTTGCAGATGTCGTGGCAAACCCTGGCAGAGCTTTTCACCATCTCTCTGAGGACAGGGTGGGTGCCCCAAGACTGGAAGGTGGCGCATATAGTGCCTATCACAAGGGGGGATCAAGGGTGGTGAGGGAACTACAGGCCTGTCAGCCTAACCTCGTGGTGGGAAAGGTGATGGAGGCATTATCAAGGAGAGGCCGGGGGCCTGGATAAGTCAGGGTGCCTGGACGATAGACAGCATGGATTCATCCCGGGGAAATCGTGTCAGACAAACCTGGTGGAGTTCTATGACTGGGTGACAAGTGCCTTGGACCTGGGTAGACCAGTGGATGTCCTCTTTCTAGACTTCAGCAAGGCATTTGACTCTGTTCCTCACGTGGTCCTGTTGGATAAGCTGGGAGAAATGGGGGTGGGGAACCAGATGATCAGATGGATAGGCAATTGGCTCCAGGACCGGACCCAGAGGGTCGTAGTTGGTGGGATAGTCTCATCCCCAAGGAGGGTCATTAGTGGGGTCCCACAGGGATCAGTCCTTGGGCCCTTCTGTTCAACGCCTATGTATCTGACATAAGGACAGGAATCAGGAGTGAGATGAGTCTCTTTGCAGATGACTCAAAACTGGGGGCGGTGATGGATGGGGAGGAGGGGAGGGTGGCCCTACAGGGGGACCTGGAGGCTCTGGAAAGATGGTCTAGAAAGTGGAAGCTGAGGTTCAATGCAGGGAAATGCAAGGTACTCCACCTGGGGGCCAGAAACCCAGGCCAAGTGTACACCCTGGGGGAATGCTACAAGTCTCGATGGCTGAGAGGGACCTGGGGTGGTGGTGGATGTCAAGATGAACAACTCTGAGACTTGTAGGAGGGCAGCAGCCAAGGCCAACAGGATGCTGGGATGCATCGCTGAGGGATCACCTCCAGAAGGAAGAAGTGATACTCCCTCTGTATAACTGCTTGGTGAGGCCGCATCTGAGTACTGCATGCAGTTTTGGAGGCCACATAAAGCGGGACATTAACCTCCTGGAGAGGGTCCAGAGGAGGGCAACCAAAATGATTTGGGGCTTGGGGACAGGACCTATGAGGAGAGGCTCAAGAGCTAAATATGTACACATTGGAAGAGAGAAGGGACCGGGGGACAGATAGAGGTCTTTAGGTACATGAACAGGATAAATAGGGGAGGAACAGTCGGGTGCTTCAAGGAAGGAGGAAGGGGCCACTAGAGGGCATGGCTGGAAGCTGAGGGGGAAGATTCAGGGAGAAACAAGGAGGTGCTACTCACTGAGAGGGTGGTGGAGCCATGGAATGCACTGCCTAGGGGCTGGTGGAGGCAGAGACAGTGGAGGGGTTCAAGAGGGGTGGGACAGGTACAGGGGAAGGGTTCTGGCAAGCAAACCAATGCAGCAAGAATATCCAGAACTGGGAAGGAGAAGCCAGAGAAGGCGAGGGGATAGCAAGGTCAGCACCCAGGTTGGGGACTGACCAAACGAAAGCAGACATGAAAGACCGTTAGGCCTATTCTGCTGGCATTTTAGTATGTTAGTATGTTAATGAAAGACATCCAAGAGAAATTGTTATACCCAGTTATAGGTAAATGTAGTGTACTGTTTGCAGAACCAAAGAACTCATGCTGTGGCTGTATAATGTGAATACTGAAACCAGATGTTTTGTGGTGGCATCTTATTTGGTTGCTGCTTTTAAAAGACACAAATGGATTCAAAGGGGCTTCAAGACCATTATTATCATTGCCTTTACCTTAGACATTCAATGACTGTTTTTCTAATTTAGGATGTTGTGAATCGCTCCTAGTATTAGTTTTAGATAGAAACTACACACATATTAAGTAGATGAGGTACTGTATTGTGCTTATAGCAGTGTGCTTTTGATCTGAATTTATCATTGTTGCAACTTTTTAAACAGTATTCACTAATAAAGAAATCTGAATCTAATATTCTTAGGGATGGAGCAGGACTGACAATTTGGGTGGTACCATTGATGGTGCTGAAAATGAATATAACCTGAGTGACACTGATGACATATGGAATCCTATAGGTATGAATTATTTTATCTTTCATTGGTATTTTGTTTTACACCAAAACAATCACCATGTTGAAATGCTAAGCTCAAATTTTCTTACATATAGTCTTAGCAGTATTAAATAGGCTTCCTATACAGATTAAAGTCAAACATGCCAGCATGAGGGTATCAAAACTGAGGGCCACCTATCATAATATCTGCCATTTCACTACAAAATTACCTTGGTTATTTATTTATTTAGCTTTTGTTAACCAGGTAGGTACACTAGACAAGATATATGCCTATTTTCAGGCACGACCCAGGAGAACACAGGAAATACGACATGGTACAATGAGATACACTTTAGGCTGTTACACAGAGTCAGAAAAAACAGCAACATAACATAGTCAGCAGATACAATGATCATAACAAATACATCAGAACACCAGAACTGCGAGCAGCAGCGTATTATATACAAGTCATTATAAAGTATGAGTCCATCATATACAAAATTATATACAGTGTATGACAGAAATGGGAAGGAAAGAGTTGATGGTTTGAATTTCTAGTTGGTGTTTTTTAGCAGTTTGAAAAAAAAACACTCACAGGCTAAAACACACTGTCTAGCAGCATCCAGCTTGTGGAATTCCTCAGTCCTCCCTAGCTGCTAGATAAGATCTCAATATAAACTCTAGTGGACATCTCCACATACACAGGCCAGTTAGAATGGATTGGGTCATTCCAATATAAACTTAAGGTTAGAAGGCAATATAATTGGTCACTGATAGGTGGTCCATCTGATTGGGACCATTAAATACATACATGTTAGATGGTTGGTGAATTCAAAGGAGAATAGGCATTACTTATTCACAGGAGAATATATAAGAGGCTGAAAGACAATGAAGTGGGTTCCTTTTACTTTGAAAGCTGGAATGGGAAACATAAGCTGAGAGCCTACCTTTTAGCTATGTCCATGGGAGCTGGCAGTTAGCATAGGGCACAGTGTCTCTTGTAAGGACAGGAAAGGGTAAGTTTAGTATTTGCATATTTCAGTAATAGCCTTCTTCTTTTGCCATCTGTTATTTAAAAACATTTGTTTACTTTTCCTGTATGAGTGTTATTCTCTTGTATTGTAGATATATATCCTGGAAATGCTCATTGCACTTTCTGTTAAGCAAAAAGCTATTTATTTGCTCAACAGTTGTGACTGTGATGTCATTTTTCTAAGGTAATATTTGGTTTCCACTGACTGAGGTAAACTCTGTGTAGCATCCGCCACCCGAGAGAGACACACTACCAGACTTTAACTTGTGCAATTGCACATTTAATTATTCAAGTTTGTATACTTGAAGGAGGTGCTGTAAGGACAGTCCAGCTGGTGGCAGTGAATACCTGAGGACAGACACCTCTCTAAAAGCTGTTTCAGCCAAGAGGGAGAGGTGGGTTGTCACACAGTGTAAGTCCCCAGAAGGGGGGGTACCATCAGAACAATTGAATCCATGCAGACAGGCAGAACATTAGGAGTGATGTTCAGTGCAGGGGGCCAGGTGAGATTACGGAGGCCTGGGACAACCACACACTGATGAGAGCTTCAAATGTCTCCACAGGGAGGTTCAGAGGCAAGCCTGGGAGGGGGAGGTGTGAACCTGGGTAGGAAGGGAGTTCCATAGTCTGGGGGCACAAGCAGTGAAATCTCTGTCCCCCATTTGAGTGCATGTGGCAGGAATCCTTAGAGCAGCTGGGCCAAGGTATCTAGAGAGTACGATGTGGGAGCCACCGGCACGAGGAGCCCACTAATCCAGGTGGGTGCCAGTCCCAAGGACCTTGCCCATGAAGCAGCCCAGGATGAAATTTAAGTAATTGGATGGGGAGCCAACTATGTTACTGTACAGGTCACAGTGGTGGTGAGTCGAGGGCAGCAAGCGAAAGTGGCAGATGTTGTTGTTGTAGGCGAAGATCCACCTGGCGAGGAGGGTTTGGATGTATGAGCAAACAGGAGAAGCCCATAGCAGAGAGAGGGTAGAAACACACCTCAGCCAGCACAAGGCGGGCAGCGGGAGTAAGATTGTTCTTAGCATGATAGGTCAGACCTAGTTTACAGTTAATGGTTCTGCAGACACTAAGGATATGGAGTCAAAGTCCAGCTGAGGTCAAGTGTAACCTCAAGGTATTTGATGGAGTCAGTGATGAGGACTGGACTCCATCAAGACCAGTGATATACAAGGGGCAGGGAGGCCTTTATCTTGGCCAAGGACCCAAACAGCATGACCTGAGTTTTTTGAGGTTGAGGACCAGCTTGTGGGATGTTATCCAAGACTGGACACTCCTAAAGTCCTCGCTCAACTGGTGATTTATGACCCCAATGTCCTGGGAGTGGGTTAGGATGACCAGGTCATCTGCATGTAGAATGGACCTGGAGTGGGAGGAGGTAGCAGGTAAGTTGTTAATAAAAATGGAAAAGAGCAAGGGCCCCAGGACTGAGTCTCAGGGAACACCTGAGGATACAGCAGTGGTGTCCGAGAGCACCTTGCTGTATTTGATCAACTGCTGCCTACCATGTAAGTAGTTGGAGAACCAGCAAGTACAGGGGGTGACAGGCCAAATAATCTAAGCTGAGCGCAGAGCAGAGCATGGTCAGCTAGGTGGAAGGCTTTTGATAGATCGATGAAAATGGCTGCCAAGAGTTTACCCTGGTCCATAGCAGTTCTTATTCCAGATGCGACAGTGACAAGGGCTGAGGATGTGCTGTACCTTTATGAAAGCCATGCTGCTCAGGAGACAGCAGCTCATGAGACTGGGATGTACTCCATGAGTTGACCACCACAACTTTCTCGAGGAGTTTACTGATTGCAGACAGTATGGCTATCGGAGGTAGTTGTCCAGGATCTTAGGGTTGCCCTGTTTAAGAATGGAGACAACCCTAGCCACCTTCCATATGTCAGGGATGACCCCAGAGGCTAGGGATAAGTTAAAGATATGTGCCACTGGAGAGACAATGTGTTAGGCCCCAAGATGGAGGAGCTTAGGTTCCATGCCATCATGGCTGGCACTGGAGAAGAGGGGGGAGACCAGAGAGCAATCTCTGCATCTCTTGTGCCATCACAGCCTTGAAATAGAATAATGGTCAGGAAGTGGAAGCCAGTTGTGAAGCAGAGTCCTGGTCACAGCCATCACCTCCACTGGGGGAGAAGAGGGCGGTGAAGGCAGACAGGTCCGAGAAGTGTGTGTCAAATGCGATGGCGATAGTCAGTGGATTGTTACTAGTACCATTGATGAGCATATCAGTGGCCTTACCATTGGAGGAACCACTTACTATGTTTTTTATGTTCCTCCAGAAAGTCCTATGGTCTTTTGCTGAATTCAGCAGTGCCGCTTTGCAGAATTCACTTTTTTCGGCCCTGATCACTTTCTTACACTCATTCCAGAGCCTCCTGTACTGCTGAAATATGGCCTGGTCCATTGAGACCTTGAATTTGGCCCAGTACTTATCCCTAGTTCTCATGAGGGTAAGGAGGCTCCCATGCAACCACTTGGTAGTGGACTCCCTTACCCTCTGCCTAATGAGAGGGGTGTGCTTATCATGCAGCCCCCCAAAGGCCCTGAGAAAATGACTGACTGCAGAGGCTGGGTCATGAGCATTCCAGATCACAGACCAGTCAGTAAGCTGAAGGTCATCATGGAAAGACCCCAGGTCAAACCGGGAGAAGTCTCAAATTTGGATGACATTATGTGAAATTTTCAGGCAGGGGACCTTCCATACACGGAACACAGGGGAGTGGTTGGAGATGGAGTCAGAGAGTGTTCCAGAAGAGCTAATCCTCTCTGGCCTATTGACCAGGACCCAGTCTAGGAGAGAGCCCAAGCCACCAGCGGGGGACCACCTAGTGGGTTCCTTGATGAGTTGGGACAATGAGAGCCCAGCCAGGAGGGGCTCGTGCATCTTAGCATTGCCACCGAGCCAATTCAGTTTAAGATCACCCAGTATCATCAGCTTGTTATTCCCAGCCAGTGACCCAACCATGTCGAGGAGGGAGGACAGCCCCAATATGCTCCCTATGGGGGGTTGTAGTTACAGACAATGTGGAGCTTTTTGTATTCCCAGTAACAGAACTGTGTGCAGCAGTTCACAGGGCAACAGCGGAGACTGTTGTCTAGACAGCTCGTAAGATTAAGGTGACTTTGTAATAGACCAGGATACCACCCCCACTTTTTCCCTGGTGGTCCTGCCTGACAAGGTCAAAGCCAGGAAGTGCACATGCCAAGTCAGGGGTTGATGGTTTCAGCCAGGTTTACATTATACCCAAGATGTCAGGCTTGTGGTGAGTGAACCACGCAAGGAGGTCAGCCAGGTTGGGCAGGAGGCTACGGATATTGAGGTGGGCTATTTTCAACCCTTTGCCTTTCCACCAGTCCACAGATGGGGAGGAGGGTTGCTGGGGGCCAGGATTGAGCTCAGCATCCCCCGAGAGGGCTAGTCACAAGTGAAAGCCATAGGAGATGCCTCAGAGGGGAGACCACCCCTGCCATGTGGCTTGTGGTCAAAGCTCCAGCCCGCTATGACAGGATACCAAAACTCCTAAGAGCAAGACAGCAGATAGGCTAGGGGCTGCCTGTCATAGGCAATTAAATTAGAGAAGGTGAAGTCAGTCATGTCAAGCTGTCCAGGCATGACCCAGGGCTCCCCATAGGAACAGCATTATTAGCAAAAAGCAGAGGGAGGCATAGCATGGTGAGTGGTCCGAGGGCAATGGAACTGATGAGGAGCTTAGTATCCCCCATGTCATATGACCATGCCCAACCAAAATAAACAAGGGGGGGACTGGGTGTGGGACAGAACAGGCCAGACAGCAAGAGCCCCAGAAAGGAGGACTTAGGGCTGCTGGCATAACGGACCCCACTGGGCTACACAAGTGTTTGCTCCAATGCTCCGCAGAGTTGGCCCCCAATAGTTAAGCAAGTACCAGGTGACTAAAGCCCACGGACATTAAGCAAACAGGGTCATTACATAGCTGTGAAAGCTAACACTAGGGATAGGGTAAAAAACAGGCAGACAGACCAGCATGTATTTGTGACCAGAAACAGCGGTCAAAACATTTCAGTGGCCCCAGCTGCACCAGGTAAAAGCCAGGGTCAAAGGCCTGAGTAAGTATACCCATACTACTCCCCCACAAAAAATTCAAGAGACCCCCACTCACACTTCAGTTCAGGTTAGTGCTAGACTATCACAATGGTACACAAGTACAGGTTGACACTTATACCCCTCAGTAGAAACACATGTCACTAGCACAGTTGTACACGGTACAGGTTCAACTTGTTCAATTCAGCAGTTCAACGAGTTAAAATAGGCTATGCAGGGCAGGTGTAAATAAAGTTATAGGATTGGTTGTCTGGATGGCAAGGGCTAGGAGGGAGGGCCAGCAAGCATTTAAGGAGGGAGGGAAAAGGTGGCTGGGTGGGAAATTTCCCGACTCTCTCCACTCTGACTAGCCACCCTGCCAGTTTCAAACACACAAGCAAGAAATCTGATGAAATTAAAGTCCCGCTTGTCGCCTCTACCAGTTTCAGTGCACACAGGAAGTGACTTGATTTAAGAGTCCAAACTCCTGCTTGGGTGCAGGGGATTTATCTTTGCAGCAGAGATAAGTCTCAGGTCCAGAGAACTGTGAGGGAGGTCATCCTGCCACAAGCTGTGAGCCTGCGCCAACCCCACCACAGTCGGGAAGTCCGGATGCACTGGGCAGCACCCACTTGTAGAGGGCAACTCGCCTCCCCTGTGGTGCAGTTCCAAGATGGATTATGAGCAGTGGGCCCAGTGAGCTGCCTTTAGCTGCCTGGGCAATGGCATCATGAATCTGAAGTGGTCCAATCAGGCACTGGGAAGAGGGATTTCAAATTTAGTGGCCAAACTCCTTCGTGTTGTGGAGGCATAAAACTCCATAGATGTGCCCTGGAGCTCAAGAACAGTTCAAATTTCCCCGACTTCAATTTCCCCTGACTTCTCCAATCCAACTAGCTGCCCTGCCAGTTTCAAATGCACAAGCAAGAAAGCTGATGAAATTAAAGTCCTTCTTGCCGCCCTGCCAGTTTCAGCACACACACAGGTAAGCAGCTTGATTTAAGAGTCCAGACTCCTGCTCGGGTGCAGGGAATTATCTTTGCAGCAGAGATTAGTCTCAGATCCAGAGAATTGCTAGGTAGGCCCACCTGCCACAAGCTGTGAACTGGTGCCTCAACCCTGACACAGTCGGGAAGTCTCGGTGTACACAGCGGGCACCCGCCAGAGGGGTAACCCTCACTTCCCCTATGGTGCAGTTCCAAGATGGATCACTGTTTGTACTAGACAGTTGTGTGCCAGTCCCTTAAAGATAGGATTAAATATAACTATTGGCTAAGGTGAAGCCCTGACCACTGAAGAGATTGGGGCTTCACCTTCAAACCCCCAACCCCCATTGTTACCAACATAAATCTCTTAGTTTTTGATCTGATCACTCATAAAAATCAGGGGCAGCTCCAGTGCAGCTGGTATGTTTAAATATGGAGGCAGTCACCTCCCACAATCTTGCTGCAAATTCTGCAGCAGCATGATGCACCACTGCCCCTTCCTTATTGGTCCATCTACTTATGTAAATTTAATAATGTTTTTATCTCCGAACCCAATTTTATTTTTACTATTGTTTAGTCTCTACTTGTCCCAAGTGTAAATGGGCAACTTGCTTATCTGCTAACAAGTACTGTATAAAAAATGAAACAAGCAACCATACAGTTGTCACTTGGATTTTTAAAACCTATATACACGTTATAATATACAGTAGACAGCATGTTGAAAAAGCTAACACTATGCTAACATGATTTGTGCAATGCTGAATACTTTACATGACTAACGTTAGCTAACATGCAATGTAACAGATTGTAAGGCACAGTTAGCATGGCACAAATATGTCAGCATAAGAGCACTAAGCAATTATATGCATACAGGGCACACTGGTAAATTAGAATGTTTGGGGCATGCTTACAGACTGTTTTTGTAATGCTAGGTAAAGCTCACAAACAGCATGCTTTAAATTGGCACAAATAGTGCCTCCCCTTCTTTTGGTCCCCTGTCCCAGGACAAATAAACACACTACCTGGCTCTAGTGGCCCCCCACTCAAGTCTGGTGTTTATAGCAGTATCCTTGTAAACATTGTAATTAAACAACCCCCTCATCCCTGGTCTCAGTATGTGACAGTATCACAATTCCCAGAATTTCATCCATCCTCCCACTCTCAGTAGGTGTAGACTGTTTCTGCTCATGGTCATGTGGCTAGCCCTTTTCCTGGAATCTCCTTTTAAGACAGCCCTCATCTATGGCCCACAGGTGCACTATTGCTATACAAAGCAGAATATTGATATTCTAATATCTCTGTGTGCCTGCATTTTGTTTGCTTGCTCAGATGTAAAGGGTTCAGCAGCAAGCCAAAGCTAACAAACTTAGTGTGAACCAGGACACTGCATCAGTTTAAAAAGACTGGACTGCCCTACTAGAAGAGTGTGAGTGGTGCGAGACCACTTGCTGAAAATGTTAACTTGGACAACTAATTTATTTAATAATAAAAGTTAATCATTTGATACTGAATTTTGCTCATTGTAAGTTGATGTTTGGTATTAGGTAATTTATGGTGAACGGTTGTGATTTAAAGTCTCCCACAGCTTGAGAGAAACCATTATTAGACTTTTTCACTTCAGATTTTAAAGCCAAGATTTTGAATTGTTGGCTCGGGAAGGTTGTAGTGGCTGTGGGTGGCTTTAGGTTGTTTACTCTCATAGATAGATAAAGCACTTAACAAAGATGAGGGTTGTTATTTTAATATGGAGACTTATTTTATTAGGCTATACTGCAGGTCCATCTTGTAAAAGAGCTCTGCTCAATGATGTTCACCTGATAAATAAAGCTTTTGATTGATTGATTGATATATGGACTCCAAAAAGTCTGGATTCCACCACAGAATGAAATGATAAGATTATTGGATTTTTCTCTGTATCTAATATGATTCAACAAAATGGGTATAATCATGTACAAAGAAGAAACAGGTTTACAAATGACTGGAGAATATTTACCAAAAAAACTTGTACCAGTAAAAACAGGAATGTTTGTGGGTCGATTAAGCCTATCATTGACTTTCCTGCTATTCCTAAGTGGAGATGTTGAATGAAACCCAGGGACCAAAAATGTAATAGGATTGAAAATAATACGTGGATATGTGTGAAGTCTGGCACATAAAACTGATGCCCTTAGGATTTGGGTAGATAAGAAAAACACAGATATTCTGGGATTATCTGAAACATGGCTGTATGAGGGAATTGAAAATATAGAAATACAAATCAAAGGATGTGTATTTTAGAGAGTAGTAGGGTAGTAGGGTAGGGTAATGTTATTCATTAAGGACACTTTGGGAAATATTTAGAACAATTGTCTCTGAAAATTTGGAAGGGATGGACTGCTTACTGGATGAAATATTAACATCTAAATTAACAGTGGAGTTATGTATGACCCACCAAGAATGAAGTTAAAACATTTTGATTTACTGGTTAATTAGATAATAGATACAGTGAAAGATACAAATATGGTGCTGACTGGTGATGTTAATGCAGACTGGTTTGCAAAGTAGGGGACAGAGACTGGGAGAGAATGGAAGCATTGGGTTAAGGCAAGTGATACATGACCCAACTAGGTGTACAAATAATATAAATCAAGGTTCAATTCTTGATTTAATGTCTATCTCACAAGACAGGAAGTAGAATATATAGGAATAATGTCCCTTAATATGGGAGAACACTATCCAGTAAAATGTACAGTATAATAAACGAATAAATCTATTAAAAATGAGGTTGGAACATATTGAATACATTTACAAAAATTTAATCAAATAGCGTAGGAGATCTTATTTAAAGCTAGATGGGCTAGATAGTTATTAATCCCAGACCTGGATTTGGCTGCCCACGATTTTACAAATATATGGATGAAAAAATAATTAACCAGTATGTACCTAAGGTATTAAAAAAAGTAAAAACCTACTATAGATTACAGATAAGATTAGAACTTATGTGAGGGTGTGGGATAGATGACTCGGACACCTATTTCTTCAGGAATCAAAAAGGACCTCTCTGCCCAATTTATTTTAAATAACCAAAGAAACTAATGGCCAACTGAACTAATAACACATCAACACAATAAACATCCAAAGAAAGTTCAGAAGAATTCCTCTAGAAAGCTAGAGGGCTGTTGGGTCTTAGGCTGCCCAACACACACTGACTCCATGCTACAACCACAGCACCCTATATCTCTAGGATAAATCAGCTGACTTGTAAGTTCCTCCTTAATATTCATTAATAACTTTTATTTCATTAAAACAATAATTTTATAGTTCAACATTTCCTTTATAAATCCATTACAGAACCATGTCCCTTTGACCAGAAGAAAACAAATAATGATCTTTTAAAATGCTTTTGCCCCTGTTTCAAGCATGAATTAGCTTCTCCCATGCCATTCAGATATAAATGTACTATTACAATGGCCGTCCGGCTCTTTAGTGGACTGAATGAAAGTGAGGGAACGCTCCATGCGTGGATACATTTGAGAAGGTCCACAAGCGTATCCCAAACATAAGACACCATTTCCCTGTGGTAAGCACACCACCTATGTATTACTTCCCCATGTTACACTTCATTTTGTAATTCTCTTAAACAGTGCAATAATTAAGCAATAAGGCATGACCAAGGGTTATGTTAATGGTCTGTTAATCACCTTCTAGGGGTGTACTGTGGCACAAGGTGTAGCCGAGTTCCACATGCCCCAGAGGGTGATTAACTGACCATTAACATAATCCCTGGGAGTGCCTTATTACTATTATAATAAAAAATGTTTTTAAACAGTGTTAAACCTTGTTTAGCATATGTCTAAGCTCTACATGTATGTTAATAAAAGATTAACATAAGGCTGTTAGAATGTTTGCAGTCAATAAGAAAGCTCTATTTCTCAGAGCCTTTTTATAATTCATAACAAAATATGCCTTATTATGCTGTAAGCATCTGACTTGCTACTCGATTCTGCGAGCAGGCGTTATCTGGCATTATGCTCCAATTCTTTGGGGAAAAAATGCTTGTAGCAATGCTGTCTTTGACTTGCAATGTTCCTAAAAGACATTTATTTTCAGTTATTTTCTATTTTAAATACCAGAATATCTAAGTCTGTACCATACACCAATTACCCACCCTACAAGGAACAGAGAAGCACAGTGTACAGCAGGGTCTTTCATAATTTCTACTGCCACAATTAAACTGACAAACTTCATCCGCTCAGATAAATGCTACCAAACTCCTTATGTTATTTATTCTGGGGTTGCCACTCTTAGACATCCCAAAGTACAAAACAATAAAAGAAATATATGACAGTGGCCAGCTCGCCATAGTAAAGAGTAGCAGGGACACAGAAAGCAAGAGATAGGAAAATAATTGCTGTTGCACAACAGTCTTGAATACAAAATAAAATATTACAAACTGAAACACAAATGAATGGGATGTCTCAGAGTTCAGCAGAGGAAACGTCACCCTACAAGATACCTCCCCCTTCAAGATACAAAATATTCCTATATTATTTTGTAGACTATCTCAGAGAAAACACATTGCTCATTTTGGCACAATCAGATCCCTTCCTATGGAAGAAATGGAGTCTTAGCCCACCCACTCCCAAAGCTCCACCTTGGGGTCCCATAACCAATAAATATACAGAAATGCAGGTACACCTGTATTTTATTTCATACTATAAACTATACCCTGAGGTCTGATTGTGTCAATTTCTCTGCTTTCACATTTGCACCATAGCGAGACATAAAATCGGCATTTTTATGGGCTAAGCCAGATTTATGTTTAACTGTAAAATTATAAGGCTGCAGTGCAAGATACCGCCTCATGATCCATGGATTTTTGTCTTTCAAGGTCATGAGCCAACAAAGTGGATTATGATCGGTGATTAATTCAAATGAGGTCCCCCATAAATAGAACTTCAGGGCTTCAATGGCCCAACAAACCGCTAAACATTCTTTTTCTATTGTTGCACATTTGGTTTCCCGAACATGCAATTTTCTGCTAATATATAAAATAGGGTGTTGCTCACCATCTAGAATTTGGGATAATACTGCCCCTATTCCTGAAGTGGAAGTGTCAGTTTGTACTAAAAAAGGTTTTGTGAAATCTGGACTTTTTAACACTGGGGAAGAACACAATAGGGCTTTAATAGTACAAAATACTTCCTCACACTCAGGAGTCCACCTAATCTTTGTTGGATTTCAGTATTTTGTAAGATTGGTGAGGGGACTCACTAAAGTGGCAAAGTCTGGAATAAAACAGTGATAGTAACTGGCCAAGAAAGGATCTGACAAGTTTTTTGTGAGGGGTCTTGGGCTGTGAGCTACAGCATCTGTCTTACCTATATCTGGCTTAATGGACCCTTGTCCTATTATAAATCCAAGATATTTTGTTTCCTGGTTATAACACACTTTGATGGATTAATTGTGAGACCTGCTTGTTTCAGGGCTTGAAGGACCGATGCTAGATGTGTTAGATGTTCTTGCCAGCTGGACTAAATATGATAATGTCATCTAAATAAGCCGCAGTGTATAACATGTGCGATTGTAACACTTGAGCCATCAACTGCTGAAATGTAGCAGGGGCCCCTTGTAATCCAAAGGGCATCGTCGTGAAATAAAATAGCCTGATAGGTGTGCTAAAAGCAGTCTTTTCTTTTGACTTGGCATCTAAGGGTATTTGCCAGTACCCTTTGATAAGCCAAGGGTAATAAGATAGTGGATATTACCTAGTCGATCGATGATATTGTCGATCCTAGGCGGATAGCTATCAAATTTTGATACCATATTTAGCTTCCTAAAACCGAGGCAAAGCCAAATACCTCCTTCTTTCTTGTTTACTATAACCATGGGGAAAGACCATTCACTATTAGAAGGTTCTATAACATTCAACTGCTGCATTTTCTGTATTTCATTGATAACTCTTATGCATTCAGGTACCACTTGCGTACTGTGTGACCCTGAGCAAGTCACTTAACCTCCTCATGCTCCCAGGTCACTCCTGTAAAAAGTTCAGCTTAGTGTGCAATACCTGGTTAAACAACTAAATAAATAAACTTCTCCACTGAGTTTTTCAGGGAGACGATAAGGTTTCACCCTGATTGGTGGTGTCTGTGTTGTCTCTAAATGATGAGTGATATGCTCTGTTCACCCAGGAATATTAGTAAACATCGATTGAAATGGGTGCCATACCTCTGCCAATTCTTGTTTTTGTACTGGGGTTAACTCAGAGTTAACTGTAATGTGATTTATTGTTTCATCTCTTCTAATCTCTTACATGCTAACACCATTTTGATTTCAGGTTGTTCAGGATATACATACATACTAGGGGTTGTCTTTCTTTCCAAGGTTTTAGGAGATTAGCATGATATATTTTCCTTTTTACTCATCTATCTGGTAATTCCACCTCATAAGTCACTGGCCCTGTTGGTCTAAGAATGGTATAGGGACCTTCCATCTCATAGTTAACTTGTGGTCAGAAGATGGTAACAACAAAATAATTTTATCTCCAGTATAAAATTCTTATGTCCTACCCTTCTATCATATAGGGTTTTCTGTTTCTCCTGTTGATGTACCCCTTTTATGAGCTGCATCTACATATCTTATGACCCTTTGTCTCATCTGAGTCAGAAACTCAAGGGTGGTAGTGGGACCTATTTCCTGCTCTTCTTCCCACTGTTCCTTTACTATATCCAGGGGTCCTGTAGGGTTTCACCCGTACAATAATTCAAAGGGGAAATATCGTGTTGATGCTTGCAAGACCTCCTGGTAAGCAAATATTAGAAAGGGAAGATACAAATCCCAGTCTTTACCCTCATCCTGAACATATTTCCTTAGCATCCGTTTAAGTGTTTGATTGAACCTTTCAACAAGGCCATCAGTGTGGGGATAGTAAGGTGATGTACGAATGGCATGGATATCCAGGGCTTGATACAAACATTTTAATATTTGGGAACAAAAATTAGCACCCCGGTTTGTTATGATTTCTTTTGGTATGCCTAAACAGCTAAATATTTTAATTAGTTCTTCTGCAATTTTATTTGCAGTTACTCTCTGTAAGGGAATAGCTTCTGGGTATTTGGCACTATAGTCACATAAGACTAAGATGAATCTATTACCTTTCTTGGTCTTTTGTAATGGGCCCACAATATCCATTGCCATTCGTTCAAAAGGTGTACTTATGAGGGGTAGAGGTTGTAAGGGAACAGTGCCTTTATGTCCTGTCTTAGCAATTTTTTGACAGTCTGAACAACTTAAGCAATATTCATCTACCTGCTTATGTATCCCATGCCAGAAAAATCGGTGTAGTATCCTACTTAATGTCCAGTCTCTCCCTAAATGCCCAGCCATGGGGTTATCATGTGCCACCTGTAATATCTGGGCCCTATGCCCTTCAGGTACCATTAATTGGTCCACCTGTTTCCCAGTTCTTGGGTTAACACATACTCTATATAATAACCCCTTCTTTAGTGTATAGTATGGAGCATTACCTTTGTTTCCTGTCTCTCCATGCAATACCTGTGAATAAAAAGGTTTTAGTGTATAATAAGCCTTTTGTTTGTTTTCAAAATCACAAGTATTAGACATGTCAATTATAGGTTTATCAACAATGGTAGTGTCTATAATGTTGCATAGTCCATTTTAACTTATCCTGTGACGCCCTTTTGTTTTCTATCTTTCCTGGAGTTCCAAAATGTCTTCATCTTAGGAAAACAAGGGATTCTGTCTCTCTCTTTCACTTGGCGCCTTGTAGTAACTGCAGTCAAATTGCTAAGAAACAGAAAACAAGTAAAATACAGATGGTCTTGCCCCCACACAACAGGGACAGGTAGTTGTGGAACTAACCCCACTTCCACTTCTTCGATTGCCACTGAAGTTTGTAATTCCACAGAGGTTGTCGGATAATAATGTACATTTCCATGAATGCACACCACATCAGTTTTTGTAGCATTTTTGGATACCCCCTCAACCAGTTCTGCATGCACTAAGGTCTGTTTACTCCCAGAGTCAATGAGGCCCACAACTGTCTGCTATCCAGTTTACACAGGTATAATATATTAACCCATATTGGCTAAAGCCAGGTGTACAGTTTCATTATGTTTCTTATAACAGTATCTGGCAATATGGCCTTTCTCATGGCAGTTCCTACATATTATATCTGGATTGATAGATCTGACTGGTCTCTGTGTAGGTCTAGTAACGCCTTGATTAACATTAGTAGTTGTAGGATTCATGCCAGTAGCAGGTGAGATAGGTCTTAGAAACTTAGAAACATAGACTTTGAAGGCAGATAAGGACCACTTGGCCCACCCAGTCTGCCCATTCCCCTACCTATTGGATAAGCTGCAGATTCTAGTTAACCAACAGCCTACTTCCTGCAACCCCCAACTATAATTGCCTTATGTCTGTCCCATGCATGTTTGAATTCTCCCACTGTTTTAGACCCCACAACCTCTCCAGGAACGCGGTTCCATGCGTCCACCACTCTCTCCATGAAAAAGAATTTCCTCACATTACCCCTGAGCCGTCCCCCCTCTAACTTTAAATTGTGCCCCCTTGTTCTTACACATCTCTTTTTCTGAAAGATGCTACCCTCCTGGACTTTGTTGATTCCCTTGAGGTACTTAAAAGTTACTATCATGTCCCCCCGTCCCTCCTTTCATCAAGGGTATACATAGTAAGCTCTCTCAGTCTCTCTTCATATGGTTTCTGATGTAGACCCTGCATCATTTTAGTTGCCCTCCTCTGGACTGCTTCCATCCTGTCTATGTCCTTACATAGATGAGGTCTCCAAAACTGCACGCAGTACTCCAGATGGGGTCTCACCAACTGTCTGTACAGAGGGATAACCACTTCCCTTTTTCTACTTGTGATGCCCCTCCCTATGCATCCTAGTATCCTCCTGGCTCTCCATACTGACTTCTCACATTGCTTACCCAGCCTTAGGTCATCTGATATGACTACACCCAGATCTCTTTCCATTATTGTTGTCGTTAGTACCTCCTCTGCTATTGTGTACTCTTTTCCTGGATTTTTATTTCCCAGGTGTATTACTTTGCACTTCTTTGCATTGAACCTAAGTTATATGTCTTACTATGGGGTTGAAGGACTGAGGCCTGGTTGAAATTTCTTCCTATAAGGTTGAGCTGTTAAGTAATCTTCGACCTGAGAGATAGCTTTCTCTCTCTGGTTGGTGATCTTTCACCCAGAGTCAAACATCCTGGTGTAACACTTTATGAATTGTTCCACAATAACAGCTTCCATTACTTGATCTAAAGTTTTTATACCAGGCTGCAGCCATTTATAACACATCCTTTAATCTTACATACACCTCTCTAGGATTGTTGGTAGTCTGGACTCTGTAAGTTCTGAACCTCTGTCTGTATGTCTCCGCACTTATATCATAACTCCTTAATATCTCTCTTTTAATGGCATCATAATTGTCTATTTGGCTGCTATCCATGTTGCCATAAGCTAGCTGTGCCTTTTCTGTTAGATATGGTGCTAAGCATATAACCCACTGTTCCCTGGGCCAACCACATACTCCTGCAACCCATTCAAATGTTGTCAAATATGACTCAATATCATCAGAGTCCCCCAATTTAGTAATCGTTATATCCTTAGGATTGTCTAAGGGATTTGAAGCACAACTGGGGCACTCATGACTTGCATAACTCTTAATGTCTCTTGCCATCTTCTCTCTCATTCTTTCATGTTCTCTTTTCCTCTTTTGTACAATGCCAATTGTTTTAAACATAACGATCTCAATAGTTCATGTACCTGTTCCGGGGTTCAGCTTCTGTCTATATTCCAGCAGTAGCCCCTGTTGGTCTTCATCCTCGTCCTCTGAAGCCAGCTCTGCCTTTAATCACTCTTCTTTTTATCCAGCAGGCCAGGTAATAGAGGTTCACCTAGTTTATCCACCATGTTTCTGGTTAACGCTCCCTTGGGTCTTGTCACTGGTTCAGTAAGCCTCTGCTCACCTTCCATCATTGGGCCAGTCCATCCGCTGCCTCAAAATATGCCAAGTAGACTCCAGAAAACTCTATCCCGCTTCTAACACCAGCTTGTGAGAGTGTGGGATAGATGACTTGGACACCAATTTCTTCAGGAATCAAAAAGGACCTCTCCGTCCAATTTATTTTAAATAACCAAAGAAAATAATGACAAACTGAACTAATAACACAGCAACAAAATAAACATCCAAGGAAAGTTCAGAAGCATTCCTCTAGAAAGGCTAGAGGGTTGTTGGGTCTTATGCTGCCCAACACACACTGACTCCATGCTACAACCACAGCATCCTATATCTCTAGGATAAGTCAGCTGACTTGTAAGCTCCTCCGTAATATTCATTAATAACTTTTATTTATTTAAAACAACAATTATTTTATAGTTCAATATTTCCTTTATAAGTCCATTACAGAACCATGTCCTTTGACCAGAAGAAAACAAATAATAACAAATAATGATCTTTTAAAATGCTTTTGCCCCTTTTAAGCATGAAGGAGCTTCTCCCACTCCATTCAGATATAAATGTACAATTACAATGGACTGCCAGCTCTTTAGTGGACTGAATGAAAGTGAGGGAATGCTCCATACGTGAATACATTTGAGAAGGACTGCAAGCATATCTCAAACATAAGACACCATTTCCCTATGGTAAGCACACCACCTATGTATTACTTCTACATGTTACATTTAATTTTGTAATTCCCTAAAACAGTGCAATAAATCATAACAAAATGTGCCTTGTTATGCAGTAAACATCTGACTTGCTGCTCGATTCTGCGAACGGGGCGTTGTCTGGCATTATGCTCCAATTCATTGGGAAAAAACGCTCATAGCACAATGCTGTCTTTGACTTGCAATGTTCTTAAAAGACATTTATTTTGAGTTCTTTTTCTATTTTAATTACCAGGATATCTAAGTCTGTACCATACACCAATTACCCACCCCACAAGGAACAGAGAAGCATACAGCATAAAGCGGGGTCAGGAATAATTTCTACTGCCACAATTAAACTGACAGATTTCGTCCACTTGTATAAATGCTACCAAAGCTCCTTGCGTTATTTATTTGGGGGGGGGGTTGCTGCTTAAGACATCCCAAAGTACAAAAAAAGAAAAGTAAATATTTGACGAGTGGGCCAGCTCACTAGTGAAGAGTAGCAAGGATACAGAAAGCAAGAGATAGGAACATAATTGCCTGTTGGGCAACAGTCTTGAAAATAAAATAAAATATTTCAAACTAAAAGACAAATGAATGGGATGTCTCAGAGTTCGGCAGAGGGAACATCTCCTACAACAGCTTATATAAGGATTAAAGATAGACTGTGGAAAAAGCTAAAAAAACAAGCAACAAGACAATTGGATAACTTTTAAAATGGTGTAATAGAAGGCTGAGGAATAAGGTTGGCAAAATAGCAATGTCACAAGAAAAGTATAGACCAAGCAAGAGATCTGAGGAAATGTTATAACTGTTTAAAAGAATTTATAAAATCTGATAAATATGAGGCCCCAGCACTTGATAAGTAATAATGTATTAATAGAAGAACAAAACAAAGTGGCAGAAATATTAATGTGTATTTTAGTGACATGCCTGACTTGAATATACAGACCCCAACACTAAACATGAGATATTTTATGACATAAAGTTACAAAAGAAGAAGAGCTAGAGAAAAGGAAACATCTAGAGATTTATTTAGACCTTTTTAGGTTTAAAGTTGACACTAAAGAAGTGAATAAGGAACTAAAAACTGAAAATGAATAATGCAGGGGCTTGGATGGCATCAAAGCAAGATTTCTGAGAATGGGGCAGACATCTTTGCTCCTACTATAACATATTTGCTTAATTGAAGTTAATGTAATAATGGTTTCCAGAAGTTTGGAAGGTGGTAAGATAGTTTCTATTTTTAAAGGGGAGAAGCCACCTCACCTACAAACTACAGACCAATTGTTTTGTTATCAATCTTGTCCAAAGTTATGGGTAGACTGGTGCATAGACAACTTAGCCAATATTTGGAACAACATGGCTTGCTATCTGCTGGTCAGCATGGTTTCCGATCAAGAAGGTCCACGGACACTGCCCTAATTGATTTTAATAATTAAGTAACAATTTCCCTGAATTTGAGTAGGGACAATGGGCAGTGTTTGTGGACCTCAGTAAAGCCTTGAAAAAACACAATGCATACACTTTTCATCAGGAAGAAAGAGTAATCAAAAAGGAGAACTGGATATCAAATTTAGTAATGGATCTAAAGTGCATAATGCAAATTATTATAAATATTTGGGGGTTCTGATTGATGATAGAATGACCTGCAAAGAACATGTAAATCAAACAGTAAAAATATTAAATCAGAAATTGGGTGCATTGAGAAGAGTATCTGACTGTCTTACAAAAGAAACCAGAACAAAATGGTTAAACATTTATCAATCCCAGTTTTAGAATATGGATCCTTGCATTACAGGAATTCCTTGAAATTGGTCTTATGTAAAATAGATCAACTGTATTATAAATTAGCACGATACGTGACTGAGAGTGTATATGGAACTCACCATTGTAAAAGTTTAGCAGGCCTTGGATTGATTAAGGCCTGATGAAAAATGCTATATTTATGGTTATCCTGGTGTCACAAACTTATACATTCAAAAAAGTCTCATCAATTACATCATTTGGTGAAATATGAAATATTTGGAAAAAATAGGTATAATCGGAGATGTAATGGTTTATTTTTACTGTTATGTAGGACATAAAATAGCTTTGGGGATGCAACATTTCAAAAGAGCATGGCTACACCATGGAACGCTCTGCCAAATGATATAAAGTCCATAAAACTGCTTCATAAATTTCAGATGGATACTAGAAAATTCCTAAGCTGTATCTGTGAATGCTATGTATAACATATATGTTTTTAATCCTAATGTGTAACAGTGTATTTATGTGTTGAAACCCAAGTCCTATTGTACCACTGCATTTTGTATAATAATTGTACAGGTACTGCACTTGCTGATAATAGTGTTTTACCCTAACAAACTGTATCCTGTATAAAAATAAACATTTTATCATCATCATCCCAGACTGGATGGGCTTCATGGTCCTTATCTGCCATCAACTTCTATGTTTCTATGTTTCTATCATATTTAAATCTTTAAGCCTTTCTTCATAGGGCTTCTGATGCAGGCCCTGCACCATTTTGGTTGCCCTTCTTTGCACCACCTCCACCCTGTCTATATCCTTTCAGAGATGGGGCCTTCAGAACTATACACAGAACTCGAGGTAGGGTCTCACCAGTGATCTGTACAGGGGTATTAATACCTCCCTCTTCCTGCTGGTTATACCCCTCCCTATGCATCTGAGCATTCTGCTAGCCTTTCCCACTGCCTTGTCACAATGTTTTGCTGCCTTCAGGCCATCAGAAATGATGACCCCCCCCCCGGTCTCTTTCCTGTTTTGTGACCGCTAATACTCCCTTCCCCCTGAGTTGGTACATTGCCCCCCAGTTTTGTGCACTAAGTGCATGATTTTGCACTTTTTGCATTGAAGTTAGTGTTATCACTGCTGAAGCAAAGGACTGTGAAATATTTTGAATCCAGTGGGCTACAAGACACAAGGTAGCATGGTCTCACAGAAGAGAGGGCCTGTCAAATGAATCTGATAGATTTGTTTGACTCAGTGAACAAGAATGGAGCAGTATAAGTGGCATACCAAGATTTTGGTAAGGCTTTTGACACTGTTCCCCATTGGGGACTAGTAAGCTAGCTGGATAACATAGGAGTGGGTTCAAAGGTGGTAAACTGGATAAGAAATTGGGTCGGGGATAGGTGACAGAGGGAGGTGTTAAACAGAGTTCACTCCAAGGAAGGGAGGGTGACCATCTGTTTACCTCAGGGATCAGTATTGGGACTGGTCCTATTTAATGTCTTTATAAGTGACATTGCAGAGGAGCTATAAAGGAAGGTCTGACACTTTGTGGATGACACCAAAATCTGCAATAGGGTGGACACTCCTGGGAGGGTGGAAAGCGTGAGCAGAGAACTGAAAAAAATAGAGTGATCTAGGGTATGGAGCTGGGTTTTAATGTAAAAAAGTGTAAAATAATGCACTTAGGGCACAGAATCCAGGGGTGGAGTACAAAATGGGTGGAGTGGTATTGATGACCACCAAACCGGAAAGAGACCTGGGGTAATCATATCATATGACCTAAAGCTGGCCAGACAATGTGACAAGGCAGTAGGGAAGGGTTGTGGAATTCTGGGCTGCATTGGGAGAGGCATCACCAGCAGAAAGAGGAGGTGGTGTTGTCTGTGTAGATCACTGTAGAAACCCCTATAGTACTGTGTCCAGTTCTGGATACTACATCTCTTGAAGTACATAGAGTGGAGGTGGTCCAGAAGAGGGTAACTAAAATGTGCAGGGTCTACATCACAAGCCATATGAGGAGAGGCTAAAGGGCCTCAATATGTATACCCCGGAAGAGAAGAGGGAGAGGAGCGACATGATAGAGACCTTTAAATACCTCATGTGGGGTAAATAAGAGACAGGAGGGAAGTATTTTTCAGAATAAAAGGTGTTCAAGAACACTAAGCTGGAGGGGGTAGTTTCAGGAGAGATGTGAGGAAGTACTTCTTCACAGAAAGAGTGGTGGATTCCTTGAACAGACTTCCAGCAGAGGTGGTGGTGGCAAAAACAGTTGAGGGGTTCCAAAATGCATGGGATAAGCACAAGGGAATTAAAATGGAAAGAAAGGGGGGAAGAGCTGTAAAAAAGGCACAGTCTGAAGAAATAGTGTAGCTAGGGAGAAATGGGCAGACTGGATGGGCCAAGAGATCATTATCTGCCATCAAATTCCACATTTCAGTTCCCATTTGTGTATCTTGGACTGTGACCTATTTAACTGATTTGCTAAGATGTTTTGGACTCCAGTCCAGGAGATGCCTGGCTAATAACTCAAGGCCATGTTCTAGCACCCAATACCACACTCTCCTTGCTTCCTGACACAGGTGATAGAAATGATACCCTCCTTGTTTGTTTATGTAATGCAGAACATTGACATTGTCCATCTGGACCAGCAGATTTCCTAGGGTCAGATGCTCCTGGAAAGCCTGGAGATTGTATAGGACCACTCTTGTCTCCAGGACATTAATGTGTAATTTTGGTTTCTACCTGGGCCCAAGACACTTATGTCTGATAAGGACCCAGGTGTACTCACCACCCAGATCCTGATTCATCCAAGGTGAAAATCTGAGTTGGAGCTGGGATTATGAATGGAACGCCCCTCAAGAGATTGCCATGGTCAATCCACCACATCACTGTGTTTTGCCTAAGTGGGATGTGATGAGAAGTTTTCGGTCCATGTTGTCTGTCAATTGGTCCCATTGCTCTATCAGTGTCCATTGTGGTATCTGGATATGCAAGCACATCAGTGGCACCATCACAATTGCCACTCCCATGAGTCCCAGAAGGCACCGGAATTTCCTTGCTGATACATACTGACTGCTGTACACCAGCTGTGCTTAATACATGATGTGTTCTGTATGAAGTTTTTTTCTTGGAAATGGTATTTTTGTTGGAAATGGTATCTTTTAATCTTCCTTGATAGCTTACTTGAGGTTCATTATAATCTTTTTCAAATTATTCCATGTGGGGATGCTATATGTTTTTATGTAAGGTCTTTAACACTATTTTAGACAGAAAAATATAATGTTGAATAAATAAATGCTTATTTTTAATAATCAATTAATTTTTTTATTAACCATTTATGGCAACTGATCTGACACCTTCAGTGTCAGTGCTTAATTCCCAGTACATGACATTTCAACTCAAAGCCATCTTTGCTTATGCTACTAACCTATGAATAGGATAAAAGAAACTTATATTAAAATAAAATTAAATTAAAAGCATATCTACATACACCATGGTGCCACCATCACCTCTCAGTGCAATGCAAATAATTGATGCTCAGATAGCATTTCCCACCCGATATCCAGGTGTCAGACATACCATAATGTTAGCTTTTTATAAAAAAAAAACAAAAAAAAAACTTTCCTTTGTGCATTTACGCAATTTTGCTATGGCCACTGCTTGTCCTGTAATAAACAAACAAAGTTACCTCATTGTTTATTCGGTTCAAAAAATCTTATTAAAAACACATATCTCTTTTGAGTTACCCTCCTAGTAACTCCATTAAAGATTTTTCCTCAATAGGGCTAACATTTTTACCTTATTCCTTAATTTTTGATGTGCACAGCCTGTAATGGTATTCAGAGGAGTACAAACACTGTCTGCCATAAATGGTTAATAACAAAATTCATTGATTATTAATGATGTGTCCTGAACAGTACAAAGGCAGAAATGCTCACCTCCTTTCTGTGTTCAGAACTGCTTCTATATACTGTAGCTTCTGGGAAGGGATCAGTACTGACTTTGACACATTCACTGTAGCCCCCAGGTCTTCGAACAATTGCCTTGTGCTGGACAGAATATGTTTGGGGTGATTCCTGAAGCTGGCTTTCAACAGCCATTCATCCAGGTCTGGAAAGGCATAGATGCCTTCCCTGAAAGGGCCACTGCCACCACAGCTAATCATTTGGTGAAGACCCAAGGCACTGAAAACAAGTCAAAGGTCAATAGTCTGAACTCAAGGGGCTCCCATTCCAGGACAAATCTCAACTATTTTCTGTGATGTTGTCTGATTTGACATGAAGGTATGCATCCTTTATGTCCATGGAGCAACTCCAGTCCTCTGTTTGCAATGGAGAATCAGATTCTGCTGGGATGCCATGCAAAACATCTTGCATTCTGTGTAGAAGTTTAGGTCTCATAGGTCTAGCACAGGCCTGCGATCTCCTGTCCACTTGATGACCAGGAAGTATCTGAAGTAAATCCATTTGCCTTTCTGGTATGAAGGCACAGGCTCATTAATAGACTCTATAAACTATTAATGTTAAACAAGGTTGTCTGATGGTGCTACTGTTATTAAATATGTTTGTAGAGGAAATAATGGAGAGAATACAGCAAACAGATAATTTCCCTCCATCCATAGGAAATTTGTCCTTCTATTGTATGCTGGCAATATGGTAATTATATTCCAAATGCTGAAAGTTTACAGAGTGGAATAAATCAATTGCATCAAATGTCAGCAGAATGTAGAGTGAAAATAAACACAGTATCCATAAAACAAAAATAATGGTATTCAGGAAAAAGAAAAAGGCATAACTGGTGAACTGGGGAAGACATCATAGGAGAGGTGACTGAACTGAAATATTTATGATTTCAAGGAAATGTTCAAAGTATTGAAACTAGTAAGTCAAGAATATTATTCCATGTTTAAGGGGAACAAACATTTGTCAATGCTGAATTTTTGCTTGCATGTTGTGACTGTTTATCCTGAACTTTCAACATAGTGTTTTTATAACCACACCTTGTGATCAAGACGAGAAAATTTGTTAAAATCCCATCCAAAAAGTGATTTTGTGGAGACTATGAAAACATGTTTCAGAGGACATTTGAAAAATTACACCTACCTTGTTTATGAAGTTGGGTAAAAAAGGGCTACAGTATGTTGAACATTTGGGAGCAAAATCTGGAAAAATAGCAAAGTTGAGTAAACTTTGAATACTTTCTATTTTTCTTCATAACATTATTATTTTTGAGATTGTAAGCCCAAAGATTCTTCTTAGTCTTTTTATGACTCCACTTTAAGATGAAGACAGGTGAAATTTCTTAAATCCCATCAGAAATATGATTTTGCAGAGGGACTACGAAAACACATTTTAGATGAGAATTTGAAAATTTCACCTGCCAGGTTCATGAAGTAGGTCAAAGAAAGCCATATTGGTGTTTTCCTCTTGACTGCTCTGAGGGAGGTACAGTATACTGGAAACCTCATTCCATAACCCTGAGGATTAACACAAGGCTTGCAGTACACCCATTTTGCACTTCAGCCATATGACATCTGAATGAAAGGAAAATTGGGCATGAAACAGGCAGCATAATAAACAAGGGGCCCTAAATAAGTGGAAAAGGCATATTTCAAAACAAACACACAAAAATGTATTGTGTTGGGGCTATTAAATGACTTCACACATGTCTAAAAATCTGATTATATTAAAAAAGAGGTTAATGCACCATTTAAAATGTGTGACCACCCACAGGCTCACCATGTCACAAATGTACACAACGGAAGTGTAGGGGACAAGTAAAAAGTCGTAATGATTTAGTCCACATTCATTCACATCATCAGTACACAGTTTGTCCCTACAGATGGCAGATAATTTCACAACTTGATCTTAACTCACTAATTTTGTTTAGCTCACAGACCAGCAAACCATAGCCTCATTAGATATTTAAGGTAGCTTTTCCCCAGTTTGTAGGTAGATCTAGACATTGTCATGTAGGTCAGCACAAGTATCGCAAACACAGATGCAAATGACATTAACTTTAAAAAAATGGTACTCATAAGTCTTTATAAATTTTTACCAGTCACTGTGACTGAACCAGCCACTCACCCTTCTTAAAAGCAGGCACCCTGTTCAAATTACAAAATAAGAATTCCTGTGTTATGTGAGGGGTCATTATGGTCCACATGTGATATACCTTAACCTTTCTTCACCCAAAATGTTGGGTACCATCCATCAAAATGATAAAATGGAGACAGCATGTGGCCCCATCATCACTGCAGTGAAAACAGCTCTGAATAACACCAGTGCAAAGAAAAATGAGTTTTTCTGCTCATAATGTCTTCCATCATCGTGTTATCATTATAGTAAGATAAAGTTCATAGTATGTGGAGAGCACCTCTGGGCAGCAAAAATCTTCTGCATAAGGACTAGAAGAGGATCTGAGTGTTAAACTGAGACCCATCCCTGCCTGACTCTGTACTACTGGTAACAGAGGGCAGTTCAGATATCAGATAATAGTGGAGAATCCAAGTGCTAAACTGAGAGGTGTCCCTACTGACACGCTACTAATGGTAATGGGGCGCAGATCAGATGTCAGATACTAGTGGAGGATCTGAATGCTAACCTGAGAACAATCCCTGCCTAACTGCATAAAACTGGTAATGATTAGCAGTTCAAATGTCACATATTAGTGGAGGATCCAAGGGCTACACTGAGAGCTGTCCCTGTGTGAGGGACTAGGCCAGAATCACAAAAGGAAAATGGCGCAGTCAAAAAGTGTGTGGCACAGACACCAGAAAATGAGCACGGTCAAAAATCATGCTAATATAAATAAACTTACTCCAAAACTGCACACACTGTGATTTCCACAAGGTTTTCTACCACTGTGTTATCCTTTTTGTGATTTTGACCTGATACCGTGCCTTGTATGACTCTCTAATAATGATAACCAGGAGGCAGCTGAGGTGTCAGGTACTAGTGGAGAATCCAAGTGCAACTGAGAGCCACCCTGACTCAGGGGCAGTGGAGATGTCAAATACTAATAGAGGATCAGAGTGCTAGCCTGAAAGCCATCTATGGCTGACTCCCAACATATGGTAACTGGGAGGGTGACACTTGAGATGTCAGATACTAGTGGAAGTCCCAAGTGCTAAACTGACAGCCACTCCTACCTGAATCCCTACTATCGGTAACAAGTGACAGTTAAGAGGTCAGATAGTAGTGGAGAATCCAAGCTAAACTGAGACCCTTCCTGCTTGACTGCCTACTAATGGTATGGGGGAAGCATTTTAGATATCAGATACTAGTGGAGAATCTGAGTGCTAAACCGAGAGCTGTCCAGGCCTGACTCCCAACTAACGGTAACTGGGGGTGGGGGGGCAGTTGAAATGGCAGATACTAGTGGAGTATCCAAGTGCTAAACTGAGAGCTGTTTCTGCCTGACTCCCTTGTCATTGTACCAGGGCGAGGGCTGTTTACAAATCAGATACTAATGGAGGAACCAAGTGCACAGCTGAGAGCCGTCTCTGCTTGACTCCCTAATAATGGTAACGGGTTGGGGGGAAGTTCAGACATCAGATACCTGTAGAGAATTCAAATGCTAAACTGAAAGCCCTCCCTTCCTGACTCCCTAGTAATGGTAACTTGGAGGGGGGTCATTTGAAATGTCACATACTAATGGAGGAACGAAGTGTGAAGCCGAGAGATGTCTCTGCCTGACTCCCTACTAATAGTAATGCAGAGGCAGTTGAGATGTCAGAAGCTTGCCAGTGTCTAATCTCATGAAGTTTTTAGGTCAATCAAAATAGTTAATCTATCACAACCTATCTGGCAGAGGTATACTGTTGAAATCTATATATATAATATCCAAGGTTGAAAGAAGAAATAAACTTCTTCTTTAATGTCAATAAATCTGAGGATACTTCTGTTCAGAATAACTGGGATGCATTTAAAGCATTTCTGAGAGGGAGAATAATTACTTTTTCAACTAATTTAAATAAACAAAAGTGGAGAACTAACACAACCATGCTTATCTAAAGGAGTTAGAAAACAAATCTATTCAGGGAGGGGTAAGTTGTCTGATTTACAATATAGCATTATACAGTTGAAATATAAAATTAATATTATGAACTGAGGATCCTAAATAGAGGAATCTGATTGGCCCAGAGCTCTTTGAAGCTGTGATGATTTTGGGCTACATCATCACGGCTTTAAAAAAGTTCCAGCACCCCCAGCCTCCTTGCTCTCTACTGTCTGAGAACTATTTTTTCAAAATGTACTCCTATACCACCCAAAAACTCATTCATAAAATGTTTTAAAAACTGTTTTTTTTTATTTATAAAACTTCAAACTAGGTTCATAATTGTAATAAGTTACTCCAGGGTGTGGTATATCATGGGATATCGTCACTTCTTGGGTTGTTGGATGCACTCAGCCTGTGGCCTCATGCCCAACCACCCGAGGCATGATGATATCCCATGATATTACACCCTGCTGTGCCTTATTGTTTAATTACACAATGGGGTATGAAAATCCTGTAACCTCATTGGTCAAAATACATCACATGACCGTGGCATATCCTATAATAACTCAAGGCTGAGAAATGTTATTTATAAAAATATAATGTAAACATATTTAAAATGTATTTTACACATGGGACAATTGTATAATCACAATAAGGCACTCCAGGTGTGGGCTATTGGGGATTTACCCACTTCTTGTGTGGTGTCACAAGGCACAACTATCCTCCATCAACAAGCTGAGAGAAGTTTGTTTTTTGTAAGGCAATATTACTGGGAGAATGGCGAGAAGGCCTCCAGATTGCTAGCTTATAGATTGAAGAAGAGGGCAGCTGAATTACAAATTCCCAACCTTAAAAGAAATGATGGATTACTTTCATTTGACCCTAAAGAAATCAATTATATTTTTAAAGAATATTATTTTAATCTATATAAGTCTTCTATCTGGCCCTCATGTAATGTTATAAATAATTTTCTGGTTAAGGTGGTTTACCAAAATTCTCAGTAGAAGATATATTAGAATTAGAAGCTCCCATATCTGCTTCTGAGATCCATTCTACAATTAAGTCTTTGCCTAATGGAAAAGCACCAGGGCCTGATGGATTAAGGGCTGATTTTTACCAAACTTTTACATGTGAGTTACCTCCCCACCTTCATGAGATATTTACTACAATTGCTGAGGAGGATAAACTTCCAAATTCTATGTATGAGGCAACTAAAACTGTTCTTCCCAAGCATAGTAAAGATCTTACCATGTGCGCCAGCTATAGGTTGATATCTTTGATTAATGTGGATTACAAAATACTCACTAAGCTATTGGCCAATAGGCTGAGTAAAGTCTTATCCAGAGTGATACATATTTCTCATACAGGATTTATAAAAGGTAGGCAAGGTGCTGATAATATCAGAGCTTTAGTGAATGTGTTAGATATGGCACAGAAATCTAGAGAAGCCATGACTTTGGTGCGCCGATACAGAGAAAGTGTTTGACTTGGTGGAGTGGGACTATTTGCTGGCAGTTCTACAATATATGGGTATGTTCCTTTTATGTTGATTAAGACATGCACAAGAAACATATTGTGGCAGCTTGCTGCAGAAGCAGGTTGTAGAGGTGCAGCACTGTTGTGGCCAATGCCACCACTGCCTTTTGAGGCTTTGGCCCGCTTTCCAATGTGGGTGGCACGCTGCTGCTGACACTAGTTCAGCCAGCATACCACAACCTTGAAATGTTTCAGCCACTGCAATCAGGGGCCGCCTCATCATTGCAGCATCAGCCATTCCACTGCAATGAGGGAGTGACCCGTGTTGCTGGGTGGAACATTAGTACTATAATATTGTTTGCAATGATGGCGGCTTGCCACCATGTTCACAAATGATATGACAGTGTGAGGGGTTGGGGAAGTCAGTGGCATTCTTGGAGATACTGCTAGCACCATGTGCAAGCATGGGGTGGAAGGGTAGGCTTAAGGAGTTCAAGAGGCTAAGGGATTGATGACACATGAAACATTATGGGTTAGTGACTAACTGGGGTAGGTTCTGGGGGGAACAATGACTTGTACATGGGGGACAGGGTACACTGAAGCAGGAAAGGGAGGGGAGGAGAGTATTAAAGGCATTGCTTCCGGGCCACTGGCATTGAGGGTGGAGGCACTGGACGCCACACCTCGCACCATGCTGGCGACCCGGGTTCAGACACAAGCCTGGGCTGCCAGGGGTTGGTAAGGGACAGATAGGATTGAGCGCCCAGAGGACTTCTCTCATCCCGTGGTGGGATCTCAGGGACCCACCGGCCTGTAGCAGCCCCTGGTGATGACCGCATGATGCTACTACAGTGGTGTGGTAAAGGGTGGTGGAGTGTGGCGGATGTTGAGCACTGTGTGACTAAGCATCATTGCATACCCACACCCTGCAAATTGGAGAAAGTGGAAAATGGGCTATGGTCAGGCAGCATGAGTTTCTGACCCCCCTCCGCCCACCCCCGAATGGCACTTCCTCAACTGGATCCTGCCCGGTGGGTCATTCTGGGAATATCCCACCACCCGAGCATGGGAGTAATCCGTGGAGGTGAGCAGGTCAGCCTGATTTCAGGGGCAGGGCTGGGGGGGCGGGCTGGATGACCAAGCCGACTATAGCCCTGTGAGAAAATATGTAAAAAATTTAAAAAGCCATGATTTGAGTGGTATATCTCTACTAAGGTTGATTTAAACAAACGGGGAGGGTCAAAAGACTTAAGTTTGTAGAAAGGTCTGAAGAGGGGAGCCTGATGAGCTTACTGCCCTAGATATAGGTAAAGGCAGAGAAGCAGCAACCCCGGAAGGGGCAGGCAGAATGGTCAGAGTGTAATACAGAATGCTCCACCACCTGGTAAGAATAAGGAGGAGAAAGGGTGTGGACTACCGCAAGGAGGGACAAAGGCCAAGGTGGAGGAGAAGAGGAGAGAAGGAGGGGTATGGGTGGAAGTTGGTCTGACTAAATGGATAGAGAAATGGTTACAGGGGAGGGTGCAGAGGGTGGTGGTGATAGGTAGCTCTCAGCACCCAGAGCAGTGACAAGAGGGGTGATGCAGGGCTCAATGCTTGGCCCAATTCTATTTGGGCTCTTTATCTCTGATATAGTACATAGAGTGGGGAGCAGGGTTAGTCTGTTTGCATATAATACCAAATCAAAAGCAAATACTTATAGTAGCAGAGCCCCCCCAACACACATACACACTCCCCGAAAAGCTGCTTAAAAGCCTGCAATTCATTCAAATCAATTCCATTTTCTTACGTACTTGGGGTTCAATGCCAACAAGTGTAAAATCATGTACCTAAGGCATAGGAACCCTGATGCTGGGTATAGGATGGGAGGAGGTGCTGATACTTGATTATGTTATATCGGAGGACCTCAAGATGGCAGTGCAGTGTCACAAGGCTTTGGGCAGTGCAAATTGGATTCTGGGGTGCATAAGGAGTGGCATCTCCAGTAGGAGGAGGAGGGATGTTGTGCTGCCATTGTCTCACTCCGTGGTATACCCTCAGCTGCAGTACTGTGTCAAGTTTTAGAGTCAACACTTCAGAAAGGACATAAGGTGGAGGTTTTATAGAGGAGGGCAACTAAAATGGTTCAGAATTTTCACAGGAATCCCTACAAGGAAAGGCCAAAGAATCTCAACATCTACACTCTGGAAGAGAGGAGGGTGAGAGGTGACATGATCAAGACCTACAAAGTACCTCACAGGGGTAAAGAGGGTACAGTTGGGGAGCTTCCTTCAAATAAGGATGAGCACCCAAACCAAGGGACATACAATGAAGCTGAGGGGGGCATTCAGGATAGATGTGAAGAAAAATTTATTTACTGAAAGGGTGGTAGACACCTTAAACAGACTGCCAGGAGAAGAGGTGGAACCTAAAATGGTAGGGGGACATGAAGCATGCATGGGATAAACATAGGGGTATATTAGAAAAAGGGGAAGGAGAGGATCAATGGAGATCAGTAGGGCTATGGAAGTGGAGTAGGTTCAAGTTCATTGCAGGAAAAATCCATTAAGCAAGCTCATTCACAAGGAGGTCCTGATGAAAGCAGGCAGAATAAGACATGCAGTAACATATACAGGCTGGAGTTACAGGTAGGTAGAGAACACTTGGGAAGACTGGATGGGGTGAGCGGTCCTTTTCTGCTGACAAATTTTATGTTTCTGTGGCATCATGTGTTAATTCAGGTGCAGTGTTTATTTAAAGTTGGCCCTACCATACATCCAGATGTAAGGTACAGTAAATTACCAAATTAGATGCAGCCCACTTACAGTACAATAAACACAACCCCAGTGCTTTGAGAATTTTTATCTTCATAAGGCTGCTTAAAGAGCTGGGGTTCTATTTACAGTGTCCACACCAGTATGCTGATCTTAAAATCGATGCCGCATCTGAATGAGTACTTGATTCTTGCTCACTCCATCTCTTCCCCACTTTGAAACCTGCTTGTTCTGAGTTACTTTTCAGCTGGCAGTGCCTCGCCTGTGTTGGAAGATGACCAATAAGCAGCATAAAGATGTCAGACTTCACAGACTCTGGAAGGCAGCTGCTCACGGACCGACATAAGGCTGTTCTACTGGGGGTAGGAGGAAGTAAGCTGTTTAACTAGAATCTGCAGCTTATCCAACAAGTAGGAAAATGGGCAGACTAGGTGGGCCAAGCGGTCCTTATGTGCTGTGAAATTCTATGTTTCTATATTTCTCACCCACCATCTTGGCAAGAAGAAGGCTGCAGCTGTGGCAACTGATGACTGTTGGGGTGTGGGGATGGGGACCAAAGGGGACAGACATAAGGAGATACAATCATAATAAAAATTGTGAGACCTTCACCAGTTTTCAAAAATGCTTAACAGTAAAAGAACACTCTATGATGTTGTTCAAATAGGAACACAATCTGGTGAGCCCTTTGTCTGCCATCTGACACCAGGCATCAACCAGCATAACATTGCCTACAGAAGGCAGTGTGGTCATGTGGTTACTGAAATACTGGAGATTACAGATTTAGAAGAACAAAAGAATATCACACAGAAGCTGGCACATAAGCCTATAGCAGCTGTCTCCTGCTTCTCAGTAGTTATATTTATACCCTTAAGGTACTTGAATGTTTCTATCCTAACCCCTCTTTCCCTCCTGTCTTCCACTCAGTACATATTGAGGTCCCTTAATTTATCCTCATAAGTCTTGTGTTGCAGACTCTGTACCATCTTGTTCACCCTTCTCTGGACCATCTCTAGCCTGTTTATCCTAATGAAGGTGCGACCTCCAGAACTGCACACAGTACTCCATGTGAAGCCTGACCATGGTTTTATATAATGGCATCACTACCTCCCTCCTTATGCTGGTGATATCCCTGCCTATGCACCCCAGCATGTCACTGGCCCTCCCAGCTGCATTACCACTTTGACATTTTCAGGTCATCTGAAATAACAAGCTCCGAGGTCCCTTTCCTTCTTTGTGACTGTCAGCAACTCCTTCCCCCCCAATCCTGTAACTTTCCCCAGGGTTTCTGTGTCCCAGGTGCATGATTTTGCACTTTTGTGAATTAAACTCCAGTTGCCAGCCCTCAGACCATTTCTCAAGCTTCGCTCTAGGTCTCTCCTCATTTTCTCCACCCCCTCTGGGGTATCAACTGTCTTACAGATCTTGGTGTCATCTGCAAACAGGCAGACCTTTTCCTTCAGCCCTTCTGCAATGTCACTAATGAAGACACTGAACAGAACTGGCCCTAGAACCAATCCCTGCGGCACCCCACTGGTCACCCCCTCTCCTCAGACTGCACCCCATTTGCCACCACTCTCTGCCTCCTGTCTGTTACCCAGTTTCTAACCCAGTTTACCACCCTTTCCCCCATGCCCTGCCTACTCAGCTAGTTTATCACCCTTCTATGTCAGACGGTATCAAAGCCTTTGCTTACATCGAGGTAAGCGTTGTCCACTGCTCCACCCTGATTTAGCTCCTTTGTCACCCAGTCAAAGAGATCAACCAGATTTGTTTGACATGACCTCCCAGTATGAATCCATGTTGCCTATGGTCCTGGGCTCTGATGGCTTCTACATGCCCCATTATCCTTTTTTTAACCAATGTCTCTATGATCTTCCCCACTACTGAAGTGAGGCTGACTGGCCTATAGCCTTTGCAACTGCTGTACTGCTGTGGCCCTTGCCCCCTCCCTCTTCTGTGAATACTGAATAGAAAACACAGCGGAGGTCTTGGGGAGCATATGACATTTCTTAGGCATGGCACTTTCACTTACAAATACCTAACCAGCATATATAGTAATCAACATTTGGCATTGCCAAATGCTTTTTTCTAAACTGTATCCAAAACCGTATAGAAACCCAAGAGCCAATGTTCTTACTAATGGTCTATTATCACATGCATTCCCACTCCACTGAGGAACCTGACAAGGGTGCCCATTGCCCCTTTATTATTTGTTTTAGCTTATGAGCCACTTTCTCTGGCTATTAGAAGGCATAACGATATCCATGGGACCAGATTGGGAATGTTCATTGTAAAGCTTCTATTTTTGCTGATGATGTTTTACTAACTCTCACTAAAGTGAGATCCTTAGTAGAGGTTGTTTTGAATTTACTCTTGGAATTTGGGTATCTCTCAGGTCTTAAGGTGAATTTGGCTAAGACAGTGTTGCTCCCTGTACAAAACTGTTTGCATTTGTCAGACAGTAAAGTAAGTCAAAAACTTAAATGCTCCAAGTCACACATTTCTTATTTAGGAATGACTATAAAACCCAAGTTAAATGAATGGGGATCCTCAAACTTAAGCCCCTTAATAAATACTTTAAAACAAGATTTGGTCAGATGGCAACATCTTAACCTGTCATTGCCAGGCAAAATTGCCACACTAAAAATGATGGCCCTTCCAAAAATTCTTTATATTATTAATAACTGCCTATGGTCATACCACAAAAATGGTGGCTCCAATTCAAAAAAATGTTCTCAAATTTGTTGCAGTCAGGGCAAAAGCCTAGGTTTAGTAAATATGCTTTAAGAGCAGGTAGTACAAAAGGGGATGGAATTTCCCACACCTAAAGGCCTATCATGTAGCAAGTGGAGTAAGATCAGCTTTATTCTGAATCAAAAGTGAGGATGATCCTTTGTGTCTTCAGATGGAACAGACCCTCTCGAGTCCATTGCCACTTCAAATTAGACTGAAAATGAGAGGTGTAGGCAAATTGATTTAGTACTTTCAAATTTATGATTTGTTTCATGCTGCACTCCGCATTGAATCACAGTGGAGGATATTAATTTTGGAAGATATATGAAAGTCTGTGGCATAATTCTAGATTTAAAATTGATTTGTTAAAGACATATTGAAACAGGGACAATAAAGGAATTAGCCAACTAGGGCATCTTTTAGTACCAATCAATGGTTCTCTAAAATCATTTCAGGAGTTACAAAGTGAATTCAGTCTCACCAACACTGATTTCTGGATGTATCTCCAAATGAGAAAAGTTCTAATTGATTCACTAGACCATGATTATAAATACAAACCTTCCCCAATGAGTGGAACAATTGACAGATGAATGAAAATGCAGCCACTGAAAGGGTCCTTTATTTATATGAATATGCAGACATTGGATGAACCTTCCTGGGAAAGCCAAAGATTAAAATGGGAGCTAGATCTTAACATAGTCATCTCCCCACCTTCATGGACTAGATGCTGGCTTCTAGCTCATATGGCAGCTATTGATCCCCAGTATCAAATTATGCAGAAGAAATTATTAGGGAGATGGCACAGGTCCCTGGAAGTTCTTGTAAAGATGGGAGTGCTTATTTAAAATCTGTGCTGGAGATGTGATGTTTCCTCCAGGATCTATTGGCCACATAATTTGGTCATGCCCAAAAGTGATACATTTTTGGAAAGATGTTTTTAGTAAAATGGAGGAAGTCCTATTATATGAAGTACCAAAATTACCATCTTTATGGATTCTGGGTGACATTTATCATTTGAGTGATACTCAGAAGAAATAGAGTATATTGATCACGATATGGCAATGGAAGCTAAAAGGCAAATTTAATGAAATGGAGGCAGAAACACTCTCTCTCAATATCTGAATGGGTAGCAGGAGAATATAAAACAGCATCTTACCTTAGAGCTCATTATGCTAATAGAAGCCTAGAGGCAAAGTTTGATAATATCTAGAAGCCCCAGTTTAAATATTTAAGTGATAAAACGTAAAAGCATTTGATTTAAAATTAAAATTCTAATTTACCAGCGTAACTTAATTTTATTTATTTATTATACATATGGGGTGGGATATTGAGAAGGGTTGCACATGGCACAACACAGTTGCACCATGTGCAACCCACTGATGCACCCTGGCATGGTATTCAAAGGGGGATTGAGCCTGGCACAAATCCCGATGCACCAGAGCGCATCAGTAATGTATGCAGCGCAGGTAGAGGGGCATGCCCATGCATACTCCGCACATCCCAATATTCAGCCCGGGATGTGCTGAGCCCATGCATGTGCAACCCCTACCTGCACTGCATACAGGAAAGCCCCAAAAAAAGGAGCAACAGCTGGCCACCCACAGGTGAGCTGCCATATTGCAGGGTGCAATACGGCAGCTGCCACCTGTGGGTAGCCACCCGAGCTCCGGCAGCACCTCCGTGGTGGCACCCCCCATGCCCGATCAAAGGCATATGTAGAAAAATACTAGTCCTATATCCCTGGTGGTCCAGTGAACTGCAGGCAGCCCAATCACAGGCATATGTAGAACAATAATAGTCCTATATCCCTGGTGGTCCAGTGGACCACTCGCAGCCTGATCGCGGGTGTCAGTAATGAACAATGACACACCAATCCAACCCTGGTGGTCCAGCGGTAGCCCCCTTCCCACTGGCCCACTGAGCCCCACTGCCCCGCTTCCCCCCGGTCAGTGGCAGGCAGCAGCTCCCTACCCACTTGCTTCTCCCTGAAACACCCTCCATCTGAAATAAGACGTAGGATTGGTACACCCATTGAGCTCACAGGTGAGCCAATAGGCATGCAGTCTGTATTGTGTTTACATAGCTCTGATATGTGAATGGATCCATCTACATATCTGGACTATGTAGTATTATACGGAGTTGCATGCCCATTGGCTCACGCTGGTGGACCAATGGGCATACAGCCCTACCGTATGAAGTCAGTTGGCAGGTGGGACGGCAAGGGTGGGAGCCGCCGCCACCGCTGACTGGGGAAATGGGGAGTGTGGTTCAGTGGGCGGGTGGGGAGGGGGTACCGCTGGACCACCAGGGCTGGATTGGTGTGTCTTTATTACTGATGCCTGCAATCAGGCTGCGAGCGGTCCTCTGGACCATCAGGGATATAGGACTATTATTTTTCTACATACGCCCGTGATCGGGCTGTAAGTGGTCCACTGGACCACCAGGGATATAGGTCTATTATAATTCAACATATGCCTGCAATCAGGCTGCAAGCGGTCCACTGGACCACCAGGGATACGGGACATTTACATTTCATTCATATGCCCGCGATCGGGCGTCGGATCGTGTTGCTGCTTGTACAGGGGATGTTGGTCCCCAACAGCTGCAGCCTGGCTGGGCACCAGGCGCAAGTTGCACCTGCATACAAATGGGTCTATAATGACATGCAAATGACCCCATTTGCACCTTGCATACATTATGGCCTGATTTGCATGTGCACTTTTGAATATCGCGGTGGTTGCACCTATCGCAACGGCACTTGTGCTAGCGTATCCCCCTGCTCCTTTCTGGCCACTTGAGCTGGGGCAGTGCCACTGCTCCATGCGCACTGTGGGTGGCCAAGGTGCGATATTCAACGATGCTGTGCCATTGTGCAGGTCCATTGAATATCACCCTGTGCATGCCCCTTGCATCCAGTTGCGCTGTGCCCAGGCTTGCATCACAGCCTGGTGCAGTCTGAATATCCCACCCATGGTGTGTCTATATATATATATATCTATATATCTTATATATATATATATATATGTGTGTGTGTATATATATATATTCATGGCAATAAACCCATTTAATGCATCAGTTGTGTTATTTCACAGTGACAAAGTGAAATTCGATGTTGGAGCTCCTACCCCTCTTGCAACAGTCCCCACCAACAGGCATTGGGGTATGCGTTGAGTCATCGGTCCTAACTCTTACCCCATACCATGTGTAAAGAAGCTCAGGTGGTGCAGTATAGAGAATGGGGTGAGAGTTAGGACCGATGATCGCAACGCACACCCGATGCCTTTGGTGGGGTGGAGTGGGGTGGATAGGGAGTGGGAACCCAACATTGAATTTCCTCACTTTTGTCACTATGGAACAACCCTAACTGATGTATTAAATGGAGTTTTTTGCCATGAATTTCCCTTCTTTTTGAGAATGTGCACTATAAATAGTGAAGTAACGGCAATGCAAATGCAAGCGCAAACGCTAACACACATGGTGACGCAAACATAAACAACAAGGCAAACGGTAATAGAAACCCAAGCACAAACATTAATGAAAACAGAAACGCAAACGCAAGCACATATGGAAATGCAAACCGTAATGTGCATGGTCACGGTAATGCAATTGGAAATGCAAACACTTACGGTAACAACAACAATGATGCCAAAGGAAACACAAACAGAAATGGAAACAGAAGTGTGTACACAAATGCAAATGAAAATACACACAGTGATGCAAAAGGAAATGCAAACAAGGACAGTAATGGAAACGCAAATGTTAATAGTAATGCAAACGCAAGCGCAAATGAAAACGCAAAGGGTAACGCACACGGTGGCGTAGACAGGAATGCTAATGCAAACAGTAACAGAAACACAAGTGGAAATGCTAAGTGTAACAGCAACAAAAATGCACAGCCTTTTTTTCCCCAAAAGCTGCATTGAGAAACACAGTCAATGCAAAGAATGTATGCATAATAATTGGCCTTGGAGCAGTAAATGAACACTTGGAATACTAAATTGCTTATATCTCAGAAACTGTACGATGTAGAAAAAAGTAAAATTTCATGTAATTTATGACTTTCCTGGCTAGTTTTGTACAATTTTTCTGATAAAAAGTCTGTATCTCGAGCGTTTCCAAGATACGGCCCGAAGCGCGATGGACAGTAGTGTTAGTCTATGGGAAAAAAGAAAACTTCAAAGTACTGTAACTTTGCAGCCCTCTAATATTTTGTCACCAAACTACCAAAAGAACACCTGTGGATCTTGGCTTTCTTCCTTCCAAATTTCAGCCCAAAAGACCAAACCATTCTTTGGCAGCAGGGTGGCAAATATTTCCTATTCTTTTGGGCATAGTGGCTGAAAGTAGTGTCAAAATCATAACACTTAGTAAAAAATTCACGAAAGTGTCAAAAGTGCGATACTATTTTGAGACACTACAGTTTACAAAAATGTTAAAAACATATTTCTGGTGTTTAACCCTCCAAAAGAGACATGATTAGCATCCTCAGGGCTCGACTAGGTGAACACAAAAAGAATTGTGTCCATAGAGGGTCCCAAATTTAAATGCCAAGCATTTCTGTGACAAGTAACTGAAAAAAATGGCTGATTCATGACAATACAGGGGTCATTTGCGACACTAAAAACTGCATTGCAATACTGTCAAACTTTTTGTTAACTTTTCCATTAACTATAATGGGAAAATTGTTTTTTGAATAATTTTGAACCGTTTAATATTTTTTCAAAAAATCTTCAAAAGGCACTTTGGGAACCCCAGCTGCGTGTTCCCTGAAGTTTTCAGACCTGTCACACAAACCGTGCGACCTGTAGATGTGAGCAAAGAATGCGCAAAAAAGTGTAAATATTACTTTTTATTGTGCTTTATAGCTCCACAACTGTATATCCAGTCACCACTCTATGCCCACCAAATTTCAGGCAAATCAGTCATACGGTGGCAAAGTTATTAAGCTGCAAACTTTCACACTTTAACCTTAAATTTGGTACTAACCCTAACTATAGTGGCACTACTGTGCCACTATTATATATATATATATATATATATGTATGTATACATGCTTTTATTCCATCTCTGTTTTATAGTGATCTATTATAAGACATTCTGGGCATAACACAATTAGATTTTGTTTACTATGGCCCTTCAGCTGCCTTCTCGCTATCTTAAATTGGCATCCATTTTGTGACATTCCTGCCTAACACAAATTGTGCTGTAATTATTTGCATGTACACAGTGATCTACTTAACAAACTTTGATGCCATTCATTGCTAGATAACATGTTGTATCCCCCTACTTAGAGGCTTTGGTTAAATAAATGTATTTTTGCAATTTTTTTCACTTTGGATTGCCTTCTTACGTTCACAACATGTGGTGTCCTTTATATACCTTGCTGGACTGGTGTTATCCATTTATTACAGAGCTGTGCAATTTCAGTTAAGCTCTCTGCAATGATACATTTTCATGTCCCCTTTCATATTTTAAAATTAATTTCTTTGTATGTTTTACTTTTTTGCTCAATTTTACAGTTTGCAGTGATCCCTCCTTAGTGTCTCATATTTACCCACGTAAGGTACTGTCCTAGCTGCAGTCCAGAGAAATGAGAATTGAAAGTATACATCAGCACCTGGTTTTGTCATCCACCAGGTCTTTAAAAAGACTTGACTAACAGTTCTCAGTTTCTTTCAGTCACACTTTTGGCCAGTGAACGTTCTGTCATCCTCACGGTGTTCCTTTGTAATGAACATATGCTACTCAGTCAGCCAGCATTATCTTCAAATGCACATCCGCTTTCTGGTGATCCCTTCCAGCCTTTTTAACAACTGTACTTTTCTGCATTGCATGTTTCACCTGCAATAATTATAGATGTGACTCCTTGGTGTACAGTATGCTTCACTTAAGGCCCTGCATGGGTGTTTTGGGAAAAGAGATGTAAATATTTTTTGTAACCTGGGCCAAGACTGACCAATGACTCACCCTTAGTTGCCTTCAATGCTAGTTCTTTTTTGAATTTTGAGGCTTTTTTGGAACATTTAGGCTGTTTAGTTGTTTCAATCTATGTTCAGTACAGGGGAGACTAAAAGGGCTGTTTCCTTTGTACTGAGCATAAGCTTAGGCCATCTCACAGCGTTAAATGCTGAATTTACATCTCTTTTTTACTGGATGCCTATAGAGTTCTTGCAAATTTATCTGTAAGCACCTTTGTATTTAAAAGTTTAATTTTTGAATGCATTTCCAGGCATGTTCAAGTGCTTTTGAATAAGTTTTTGGTGTACCATGTGATGTGTGTAAGGCCCTGCATAGCCTTTTCTGGTGAAAGATGTAAAATAAAGTTTTGCAACCTGGTCTGGCTCTGGCCCGTAACTGGCCCATAGGTACCTTGGAAGCTAGTGCATTTTCACATTTTTTTTTACTCTTTGTAACATTTGTGTTGTTTGGTTATTATAGTTGATGTTCAGTACAAGGGAAACTAAAATGGCTGGTTCCTTTGTACTGAACATAAGCTTGGCCTAATCACACATCTTTAAATGCTTAATTTAAATTTCTTTTCCTCAGATGCCTGCAGAGATTTTACAAATTCATCTTCAAGCACCTTTGTATTTTAAAGTTGGATTTTTTTTATTGCATTTCAGAGCAAGTTCTAGTGCTTTTGAGTAATTGTTTGGTGTACTGTGTGCTGTATGTAAGGCCCTGCATGGTCTTTTCCTGTGAAAAGAGATGTAAAATAAAGTTCTGTTACCTGGTTCAGCTCTGGCCTGTAACTGGCCCATAGTTACCTTCGATGCTAGTGTATTTTCACATTTTTGTTTACTTTTTTGTAACATTTGGGTTGTTTGGTTGTTTCAGGTGATGTTTGGTACAAGGGAAACTAAAATGGCTGGTTCCTTTGCACTGAACTTAAGCCTGGGCCAATCTCACAGCTTTAAATGCTTTATGTAAATCTCTTTTCCCCAGATGCATGCGGAGGTTTAATAAATTCATCTGTAAGCACCTTTGTATTTGAAAGTTAGATATTTTAATGTACTTCAGAGCATGTTCTGGTGCTTTTGAGAAATTGTTTGGTGTACCATGTGCTGCATGTAAGGCCCTGCATGGCCATTTCTGGTGAAAAGAGATGTAAAATAAAGTTTTCTAACAGGGGCCAGCTCTGGCCTGTAACTAGCCCATAGTTACCTTCAGTGCTAGTGCTTTTTTTCACTTTTTTGTAACATTTGGGCTGTTTAGTTGCTCCAGTCGATGTTCAGTACAGAGGAACTAAAGTGGCACTTTCTTTTGTACTAAACACAGCTTTAAATGTGTAATTTGCATCTTTTTTCCCAAGAAGACTGCAGAGTGCTAACATACTTATATATAAGGACACTTTTTTTTTGAAAGTTTGAATTTTTTCTTAATTTCAAAGCAAAGGATCTTGCTTTTCAGTAATGTTTTGGTGTACCATGTGCTGCATGTAAAGCCCTCCATAACTTTCTCTTGGGAAAAGAGATGTTAAAATAGTTGTTTGGAACCTGGGAAAAGACTGTCTTTGTATGTGTGTATGAAAGTGTGCCAGACCACCAAGCAATGGATCACTGTTACCAACACCCCTAGAAACACATTCACATGTACATATTGAAGAGCCATTCCAACTTATCAAACAATTGAATCAAATTCCATTCATTTTATTTTAGTCTTTGTTAATCAGGTAAGGCCCATGGGCACATATGCCTGTTTGCAGGGGTGACGTAGGAACGCTGGAGAGGATAAGTGACTTGCTCAGAGTCACACAGTATGCAAGTGGAGGTTGTGGGAATAAAACACAGGTCTGCTGGATGCACCAAGCTCATTCACAACTTGTTAGTCTAACCCCTATGCTATAATGCCAGCCCCATTCAGACTGAATGCCTTGTCATAAACTTACTGTGCTATTCAAAAGCAAGCTTTGCAGTTAATGTTCCATTTAGGTAAATGGGACAACTCACACCTTTTCTCATACCTATTGTTTCAGTCTCAGAGTAACAAACCTTTTTCTGATAGTCCACCCAACACAGATTAAAATTCTTAAAGCAGCAGTACCAGTTAACAATAATTTAAATAACTTGGTGGGCAGTTAGGCAAACCAAAACCTCAATATATATGACTTTCTTTTTGCTTTATATTATTCTCAACTAGGCAAGAAAAAGGAGTTTTCAAGTATTAAAAGTTGATAGTCTTTTGCCACGTCAACTATCATCGATGTAAGCAAATACAGGTGGTATTGAGCTGCTAGCCATCAGGGTCACACATTATGCAAGCTGGAGCTGAGAGAATTCAAGCACATGTCTATAGATTAAGAAACATAGAAATTGACGGCAGATAAGGACTGCTAGGCCCATCCAATCTGCCTGTATAGCCTACCTTTAATTAGTTGCTACTGACCCTACTGGTCCACTGCTGCTGCTTCTCCATACCTCCTTTTGGATTTCCTCTTGTCTATCCCATGCCTGTTTAAACCCCCAGCTGTGTTTGCCCCAACCACCTCCTGGGGTAGGTCATTCCAAGCATGCTCAACCCTTTCCATGAAAAAAGTACTTCTTTACCTTGTCCCTCTGTATACTCCCTTGTAGTTTCATGTTATGCCCTTTTGTTGTTTTAGGGCAGCTTCTGTTCTGAAAGAGTCTTCCCTCCTATACCTTATTAATCCCCTTGATTACTTGAATGTGTCTATTATGTCTCCCCTCTCCTTCCTCTCCTCCATGGTGCACATATTAAGTTCCTGTAGTCTCTACTCATATGATATGTGGTATAGACCTTGTACCCTTTTTCTTGCCCTTCTCTGAACAGTCTCAACCCTGTCCATGTCCTTCCTGAGATGAGGGATGCAGTACTCCAAATGAGGTCTCACCAATGACCTGTATTGTGGCATTATGATTTCCTTTTTTTCTGTTAGTGATATCTCTCCCATTGCACCTGAGCATCCCACTGTCTCTCCCCAATGCCTTGTTACATTTTTTGGCAACCATTAAGTTGTCAGATATGATGACCCCCCCATCCCTTTTCTGTTTTGTGACTGCTAATATCTCCCCTTCATCATGTAGTCCTCCCCTGGATTCTTGTTCCCCAAGTGCACGATTTTGCACTTCTTCACACTGAATCCTAGTTGTCACATTCTGTACCACTCTTCCATTTTAGCTAGGTCCCTCCTCATTCTTTCCACCCCTCCTTGACTGTCCACCCTATTGCAGATCTTTATGTCATCTGCAAAGAGGCACATCTTCCCCTCCAGCCCCTTTGCAATGTCACTGATGTAGATATTAAATACCACTTGTCCAAGAACTGAACTCTATAGCACCCTGATGATCACCCTCCCTACTTTGGATTTTATCTCATTTATCACCAGTCTGTTTCCTACCTTTCAGCCAGTTTCAAACACAGTTCACCACCTTTTGCCCCAGTTCCAGGCTGCCCAGCTTGTTCACAAGTCTCCTTTGTGGAACGATGTTAAATGCCCTGCTGAAGTCAAGGTAGGCCACATCAACTGCTCCCTCGCAATCCACCTCCCTAGTAACCCATTCAAGGAAATCAATCAGATTAGTTTGACATGACTTTCCTGCTCTGAATCTGTGTTGCCTTGGATCTTTGGCTCCACTTGATTCAAAGTTTTCTGCTATCCCTTTCTTTAGCAGAGATTCTATAATTGTATCCACTACTGAGGTCAGACTGATAGGTCTATCATTTCCAGGTCATAGTGTGCAGCTCAGTGCCCCAATGACTATGCTTTACTGCTTTCCAATGGAGGAAGTCATGGTGGTCAGATAACTGAATTTGCCAGACATTAATTGGGAGATCCTGGTGGCCAAAATCACCAGGAGTTAGACATTGCTGGATACCTCCAATGACTGTCTACTGATGCAGCTAGTTAACATGGAAACATAAACTGTCAGCAGATAAGGCCCTCCAGGCCCACCGAATCTGCCCAAGTGTTCTATCTCCATGTTACTCAAGGATCCTAGGTGACCTGAGTAATCCCCCCATCTCCAGATTTGCCTTGTACCTATCCCATGCAACCTTGAATCCCATCACTGGTTTGGCCCCCACCACTTCCTCAGGGAGTGGATTCCACCCCTCTACAACCCTTTCTTTGAAGTGGTGTTTCCTAATGTTTCCCTAGAATCATCCATCTTCTATCTTCATGTCATAATCCCTTGCCCTTAACAGCCTCTTATTCTGGAATATATTGCTATCTGAGACCTTGTTGATACTCTTTTGGCACTTAAAGGTCTCTATCATGTCCACCCTTTCCATCCTTTGCTCCAAGATATACATGTTGAGGTCTTTCAACCTCTCCTCATATGTCAAATGGCTAAGTCCTCACTCCAATTTCATTGCCTTCTTCTGGACTCTCTCCACTCTCTCCACATCCCTCCTGAGGTACAGTCTCCAGAACTAGACACCATATTCAAGGTCTGACCTCACCAGCTGTTTGCAGTGGCATTGCCAACTCCCCCTTTCTGCTCATAATACTCATGCCTATGCATCCCAGCATTCTAGTGGCCCTCACTACTGATCCCTTGCATTGCTTAGCCACCTTCAGATCATTATGTATGATTGTACCAAGTTTTCTCTCCTGGTCTATCACTTCCAATACTCTGCTTTTAGATTACTATTCCCTTTGGGCATAACTTTGCACTTTTTGGCATTTAAGCTCAACTGCCACACTTTGGCCACTCCTCTAGTTTGTGCAGATACTGTTTCATTTTTTTCTACCCCATCAACAGTGTTTACTCTGTTGCAGAGCTTTGTACTGCCTGTAAATAGATAGACCTTCCCCTTAAGCCCTTCCACAATGTCCCCATGAAATTATTGAACAGAATTGGACCAAGTGCTGATCATGTGGTACCACACTAGTCACCCTTCCCTGCCCTGATAGAACTCCATTAGTGATCACCCTTTGCTTCCTTCCCTCCAGCAAATTATTCATCCATCTCTTCATCTCTGGGGCCACCCCCTGGGCTCTCATTTTGTACAGAAATATTGTGTGCATCATGATGTCAAATGCATTACTAAAGTCTAGGAACACCGTATCCACTACAAAACCCTTAGCTGTGCCTTTTGCCTCAAACCCAACAGTCATTTTATCAATGCAATATTTTCATGTTTATTGTTTATTAATTTACTACATTGGATTCCATCACTCTTTTCTAGGTTTGGGACCAGCTGGTATGAGGATGGCTGAGACATATCAGGCAAAATGATATACCTTGTACATAGTGTAATTAAGTATATATAGTGCTTTGTAAGTAGCTTAGTTGTGTGTTTGTCAATATGGCATTGTTTTATGAACAAGTAGTAATTAGCTTTAGTTTATATGGTGAGACAGTATCACTGTGATAATGTGGTGTCCCTGCAGCACACGTTAACTGTTGAAAACAACTGCTAAAAAATAACATTTCCTTTTTAACTAGGAGACGAAGAGTTGTCTGTCTTAGAAACAAAGGTGTTGAAGGCTGCACAGCATGGTTGTTCGGGAATATTAGAAGGATTGAAGTTACAACAAAACTGCTATATTCCAAAGTTTAACATACAATGGTGTCCTAAGATACATTGTTGTTTAAGCCCCTGAATGAATAAGACACAAACAATGATAGATCCATACTACAGCCCATAAACAGAAGCAGAAGTCATGGTATCATAAAAGATTCTTTTATTTACATAACTAGAAATTAAACAAGTAAGACACCATGTTACCCATGTTAGATTTTTCATATTCTAGCTTTGAATACATTTTTCCATAGCATAGACTTCATGAACTATCTTTACATTTTGCATAACAACAGTAGCATAGATATGCATCTTAACTGAGGCATAGTCATGAGAAACAAACATACTTTATTTTTGCCCTGAGAGTCACAATAGGTCTCTCTAGTAGCAAATTTCTGCCTATATATATAAATATATATATATATATATATATATATATATATATATCTGTGTGTGTGTGTCTATTCTATATCTTGGTTTTTCTTCAGGTTTACACTGTAAATAGTAGTTTTAGGTAACATGACAGAGGTATAACGCATATTTATATTTATACATTGCATATTATTTAGGTTGTGTGTGTGTGTGTGTTTTTAGTAATGTTCATAAGTTAATTATAGTAGTTTTATAAAAAATTGTTCCTAGAGGTTATATGATTTTATTTAACATAGTATTGACACTTAATATTTAGTCTTTTGTTCAAATCAAATTTGTTTTTCAATAACTGTATCAGGTCTCACTCTTTATTTAATAAGGGTTTGCAATCAATTGAGGATGTGTTGAATTGCAACAAGTGGATTTGAATTCTATCATTATTACTCAGGTTTTATAGTTACATAATGCATGTCTTCACATTTTTAGAAGACTGTTTTATTGGTATATTTAATATTAACATTTAAATATGATATTCTAAGCTTTCTATAAAGTCTTTTTAAAGTTCTTTTGTTTTATTGACTGAAAAATGTTAATAAAGAGATTATAAAAAAAAAGATATCAGATACTAGTAGAGAGAAGATCCAAGTTCTAAACTGAAAGCCATGCCTGCCTGACTCCTTACTAATGGTATTGGGTGGCAGTTGGATGTCAGATACTAGTAGAGGATCTGAGGGCTAAACTGAGTGTCGTCCCTGCCTGACTGCCTACTACTGGTACAGGGCGGCATTTCAGATATCAGATCAGGGATGTTCAAGAGTTTTTCAGTTGTTCTACCTACTGAGACTTAAGCCCTAAAATAATTGTGCAGAACTACTGAGCTAGCCCATTGTGTGGCAACATGGGCTTGCCCTGTTGACTCTGATATCAGATTGAGTATTGCTTGACCATCATAAACTTCTGTTTGGTGAGTGGACAGTCAAGTGTGGGGAAGGTTGCACAGCATCCATGAGCTTGATGAATCTTTTTTATCAGAAGACCAGTCCAGACTGCCCCTGGTGTTGGTGAGAGAAGCACCGGAGGGTGAAGTTGGACTTTCTGTAGGCTGGTGAGTTGGTTCCTTATTGTTCCTCACAAGTTTACTACCTCAACATTAGTGGGAGTTCTGCTGGGGTTAGTTTTCTTTCTACCTAGCTAAACTCTGACTCTCATGGGATGATTTCCTCTCAAACCCTACTATTAGTTAAACATTTACCTGTTGGGATTTGGAGGTACATATAGCTTGTTGAAAGTGAGCCATTTTGGAACTGACTAAATCATTTCAGAATACTTGTTTAACATTGTTGGAGTTTTATATTGCTGCATTGAACTTTGGTTCTTCTCTTGAATTACATTTGATTCCTTTCCTGGACAATAAATAATGCTGACTCTTGGGGAGGATTTGTTTTGGTGGGTGGAATTTGGGGGCCTAGATAGTGTGTGACTGCTGAGTATCTGTGTAGTGGAATTCTTATTATTTTCAGTTGTGTGAATGACAGATAAATGAATAGTTAGAAGTGTGTTTTGATTATTAATTAATGGTTGTGTTTATTTAGTCTAAATTGTTTAATTGTGTTTTTCATTTTAGGCAAATATGCCAAGCAGCGATGTGTTGGAGTTTTGGCCAGGTGTGAATTACCTATGCTGCTTCTCTGCTTCATGACCTCTGCCCCTTCACTGACCTCCCAATTTCATCTACTGCCATCAGGCACTGCAGGGAGGTCAGGATTACAAGGAGGCAGGAGGGTCATAGTTGGCAGAGAGTAGCTGAGGAGGGGGTGGTGAGGAACATTGAGGTTGTAAGGTACAGGAGATGCCCTGGGTTTAAACGGGGCCAAGGGAGATGCCAGATGTGTGTAGTTCCCATATCCAGGGGTCCCTCCAGACTGAGTGTGCAAGTGCTAGAGGGTTGGCAGCCTCTCTAATCCTCTTCAGTTGGTGCTTTTCAATGCCAGGTCAATGAGAAACAAGACTGCTATTTTTATGGACTTGATTTCTTCTGTCGACCTGTCTTGCATAACAGAGACCTGGCTGAGTGATGATGCTGGTCCAGTTTTAGAGGCTGTAGTCCCCACTGGGTACTCTGTGGTGCACTGCCCAATGAAGGATCACAGGGGTGGGGGTGTGGCCATCATTTTCAGAGCCAATGTGGGCTTCACGGTGCATTCGGTTGGTAGCACCAAGTCTTTTGAGTGTATTGCCATGTGTGGGTGTCCAGGTGCATGCAGTAGGATTCTCCTTATTTTCCACCCTCTGGGGCTGGGGGAATAATTCCTGAAGGAGGTAGCAGACTTCACCATCGACCAGGTTTAATCCTGGAGGACTTCAATGCTTGGGTCAATGATGAATCCTCACAGTTCAGTTACAACCTCCTCCAGTTGATGTCATGACTTGGCCTGACACAGGCAACTGCTTCTGTGACCCATCAGCATGGCCACACACTTGATCTGGTGTTCCATCTGGGTCTTGTGGTTGATAGCCTCAGGAATGATCAGGTCTCTTGGTCCGATCATTGCAATGTGGGATTCACATTTGGGGCACCCTGTAATAGTCCTTCCCCTGTGGAGATGGTCAGCTACCACTCTTTAAGGGGATTACACCTGGAGGGACTACTGGCATTAGCTGACCTATCTAGAGTTGAGGTGGCTTGTGCGATTGGCACTGGTGAGGTGGTGGCCACCTATAACAAGGTGGTGTCCAAAGCACTGGATGTCTTCAGTCCAGTCCGTATATGACCCAGAGCCTCTCACTTGAGATCCCCCATTTGATGGGGGATCTCAAGACAATGAAGATCATGGGTCAGAAGATGAAACAATACTGGCAGAAGACCCAGCTGAAGGCTGACAAACTAGTCAATTTGGAGGCAGGCAATGGCACCACAATCCGTACAGGGGTTGTATACAGACTCCCCTCTCAAGGGGAGGAAATTGACAAGGAAATGACACAAAGTATACTTAGAATGGCAGATAAAGGGGAGATATTGCTGATGGGTGATCTGAATATGCCAGATGTAAACTGGAGTGCAGTTGCAGTAGCCACTTCTAAGAGTGGGGTTATTCTAGATGCCCTACGGGGGCATGCCTTAGACAACTAGTATTGGAACCCACTCAAGAGGGAGCAATCCTAGACCTGGTCCTCTCAAATGGAGATGGAGAGAGGATCACAGATGTAGAAGTGGGTAGCCATCTGGGAACTAGCGACCACTGAACAGTATGGTTCACAATTAACACAGCAATAGAGTCAAGCCATACAAAGGCAAAAGTACTGGACTTCAGGAGGGCTGACTTTGCCAAAATGGGTGAGTGCCTAAGGAATGCACTAGCAAATGGGCAGGAAGGAGTGGTGGAAGAACAATGGGGAATAATAAAAACTGCCATCACAGAGGTAACAAGACTTTGTGTGAAGCAAATAAACAAAACAAAACGATGTAAGAAACCACTATGATTCTCAAAGGAGGTGGCAGTGAAGGTTAAAGAGAAAAAGAAAGTATTCAGAAAGTACAAGGAATCACAGAAGGAACAGGACAGAGAAGTGTATCAGTTAAAGCAAAAGGAAGCTGGGAAGGCAATCAGAACAGCAAAGGCCCAAACTGAGGAAAATATAGCCAACTCAGTTAAGAAGGGGGATAAAACCTTTTTTAGGTACATTAGGGAGCGAAGGAAGACTAACGGAGGGAAAGTGAGGCTTAATAAAGGGGATCGGGGTTGGGCAGAGGGTGACTGTGACAAGGCAGAAATACTAAACAAATATTTTTGCTGAGTATTTACAAACGAAGAGGGGGAGATACCTAAAACAAACAATGGAAACACTCTGGATACAGAAGTTGATACCAGCCCATTTACAGAAGAAAGGGTCTTGAAATAACTCTTAAAACTGTAGGTGGACAAAGCCATGGGGCCTGATGGGATTCATCCCAGAATTCTAAAAGAACTAAGGGTAGAACTAGTGACACCACTGACTATCCTCTTTAACAAATCATGGGAGGATGGGGTGGTACCTGAGGACTGGAGGAGGGCTGATGTGATTCCCTTCACAAAAGTGGGAGCAGGTCAGAAGCGGGAAAAATACAGACCAGTTAGTTTAACCTCAGTGATAGGAAAAAGTGGAATCACTTCTGAAGAAAAGAATTGTCGAGTATGTAGAGGCCAGAGAGGGGCAACAGGACCCAAGGCAGCATGGATTCACAGTGGAAGGTCATGCCAGACAAATCTGATAGATTTCTTTGACTGGGTGACCAACGAGTAGATCAGGAGGGCTGTGACATGGCTCACCTAGACTTTAGCAAGGCATTTGGCCTCAGTCCCACAAAAGATTAATGATACAAGCAATAGCCTCGAATGGGTCCCAAGATGATAGCCTGGCAAAGAATTGGCTGTAGAATAGGATACAGAGGGTAAAGTAAATGGAGTCCACTCTGAAGAAAGGGGGTCACCATAGGGGTGCCGAGGGTTCAGTATTAGATCATCTCTTCAATGTCTTTGTAAGCTTACATTGCAGACGGACTGAAGGAAAAGTATGTCTCTTTGCAGATGACACAAAGATCAGCAACAGAGTTGATGCACAAGGTGGGGTGGAAAGGATGAGAAGGGACTTGTCAAGGTTAGAGGAATGGTCAAATGTATGGCAGCATAGATTTAATGCTAAGAAGTGCAAGGTAATGCACCTGGGAAACAAAAACCCAGGGGAAGAGTACACAATGGGGGATGAGATACTAACAACAACAAAAATGGAAAGGGACCTGAGGGTAGTCATATCAGATGACTTTAAGGTGGGCAAGCAATGTGAGAGGGCAGTAAGGATGGCTGGGGGGATACTGGGATGCATAGGGAGAGGCATCACCAGTAGAAAACAGGAAGTTGTTATCCATCTGTACAGACAGCTGGTGAGACCACATCTGAGTATCTGTTGCAGTTCTGAGATCCAATCTCCACAAGGACATAGACAAGATGGAAGCTGTCCAGAGAGGGCACTAAAATGGTGGAGGGTCTGCACCGAAGATATATGAAGAGAGACCAAAGGAGCTAATATGTATAGCCTCAAGGAAAGGAGGAGAGGGGACATGATGGAAACTTTCAAGTACCTCAAGGGAATCAACAAAGTCCAAGAGGGTAGCATCTTTCAAAAAAAGAGGTGTGCAAGAACAAGGGGCACAATTTGAAGATGGGGGGCGGCTCAGAGGTAATGTAAGGAAGTATTTTTTCACAGAGAGGGTTGTGGATGCATGGAACGGCCTTCCAGAGGAGGTTGTGGAGTCAAAAACAGTGACTGAATTCAAGCATGCATGGGACAGCCATAAGGCAATTCTAGGGGGGGGGGGTAGAAAGAAGTAGGCTGCTGGTTAACTAGGATCTGCTGCTTATCCATTAGGTAGGAAATGGGAAGACTGGGTGGGCCAAGCGGTCCTTACCTGCCATCAAATTTTATGTTTCTATGTTCGTGCCCACTATGGTGAGTACCTAGGAGGCAATCTCCCATAAGAAAGCAAATTCTTCTCCAGGAGATTGCTGCAGGAAGAAAGACCTCTCAGCATTTTTGGACTGTGGACAGGCTTCTCCTTCCTGCCCGTCTACAGCCGAAGAAGACTTTTTTATTGACTTTGTGTGAAGAAGTTGTTCTTTCCTTCTCTGGCAGAGTGTTGTCTACCCGGTAGGGGATTCCAGCAGGGAAGCTTACACCTCGCAGTGGCTGGAATGGAGGCAGCAGAGGTATTCTGCTGGTCTGGGAGGAGTTTATGCTTGTGGAGGTGTCTGAGGTGACCTGGGTGATCTCAGAGCTGAAGCACACATTCTGCAAACTGGACCCAGCCCCGACGCATTTCTTAATGGGATGTGACAGGGCTGTTGGCCAGGATTGCCAGGTGTTCGATGGTGGAAGGGGTATTCCTAGTGGCTCTGAAAGAGGCACTGGTGAGATCCCTCCTTAAGAAACCTTCCCTCAACCCAGACATCCTGGCAAATTACTGTCTGATCTCCAACCTGCCATTTTTAGCAAAGTTGTTGAGAAATTAGTGGCACAGCAGCTTGAGGATCGCCTCATGTCCTTCGACATCTATAAGCCATTTCAGTCAGGTTTTCAGGCTAGAAACAACATAGAAACAGTTCTAGTTAGGGCATATAATGACCTACTCAGGGCTAGAGACAGAGGAAACAGGCTCGTTCTTGTGCTCCTTGATCTCTCATCAGCATTTGACACCCTGGACCACGTCATGCTTTTTGATCAGCTCTGTGAGTTTTGTGGACTCACCGGTGTTGTCATCAGATGGTTTGAGTCCTATCTATCTGATAGGTTGCAGCAGATAGTGATGGGGAAATTCTCCTCCTTCCCAATACCTCTGTCATGTGGAGTTCCACAGGGTTCGATCTTGTTGCCGATATTGTTAGTGGTGTACATGCTGCCCCTGGGTGAGATGATTTGGAAATACAGTGTGAAGTTTCCCTATTATGCAGATGACACCCAGCTGTATTTGTCATTTGCACCCAGAACATCCAGTGCTGTTGACATACTTAACATCTGTCCGGCTAAAATCAATGACTGGATGGCTTCTAGCTGGTTGAGACTAAAGCCAGATAAGACAGAAGTACTAGTGATCAAGTTGGGTTGTGGGCATGATGGGTTGCAGACTGGAGCAGACACAGGTCTTTTCCTGGGTTCTGCTCCATTGGTGGCTTCCCTGATGGTACATAATCTAGGAATGATCCTGGACAGCAGGCTGACTTTTGAAGATCAAGTGTCATCTGTAGCTGAGTGTTTTTTACCGCTTGTGGAACATCATCAGGATCTAACCCCTCATTCCACCAGAGGATCTGCTGACACTGGTACATGCCTTTATCACTAGGCTCAAGTACTGTAATGCCATTTACTTCAGAGTCATGGGAGGGACCCACCGCAGGCTGCAACTGGTGCAGAATGGAGCAGCCTGGTTGCTGAGGGGCCTGCCTAGGTCCTGTCATGTGACCCCGGTCCTGCGTGCCATGCACTGGCTGACGGTCAGGGGGAGGGTCCTTTTCATGGTGGGCTTGCTCACCTATAGAGCCCTATATGGACTGGGCCATGGCTAGCTGTTGGAGCTTGATACACGCAGCCTCTGTTTGCTCCCTCCGCTCCTTTCCGGGGCCTCCTGGATATTCCCAGGGTTCACTCAAGACATCCAGTGATTGAGCATTCAGTGACTCTGGAATGACCTTGTGGAATGCGCTTCCATTTACAGTTCGGGAGGCCCCCCTCGATTGGTATTTTCAAGCAGTGGCTCAAAGCCCACTTTTTCAGCCTGGCTTTTACAGAATGATTTTATGTTTAACTATTTTAATAACTATAGATGATTGTAAAACTGGAATCTGAAATTTTACTTATTCTGTAAATTTTTGATCTTAATTGCTGTTTTAATTTTTATGTTTTTGTTATGCGCCCAGAGCCTCAGGGATTGGGTGCCCTAAAATTTGCCTTGCCTTGCCTACTAATAGTACTGGACAGGACATTTCAGATATCAGATACCAGTGGAGAATCCAAGTACCAAGGTGAGATCCATCTCTAAATGATTCCCAAATAATGGTAAATGGGGGGGCAGCTGAGATGTCAGATTCCGGTGGAGGATACAAGTGTTAAACTAAGAGCTGTCCCTGCCCAATTTCCTACTATACTAATAGTGATCAGTGGTCATTGAGATGTTGTATACTACTGGAGGATACAAGTGCTAAACTGAAACATAGAAACATAGAATTTGATGGCAGATAAGGACCGCTTAGCCAACATAGTCTGCTCATTTCCCTACCCAATGGATAAGCTGCAGATTCTAGTTAACCAACAGCCTACTTCCTCCTACCCCCACTAGAATTGCTTTATGTCTGTCCCATGCATTCTTGAATCCCCCACTGTTTTTGACCCTACGACCTCCTTAGGAAAGCCATTCCCGCATCTACATCCCTCTCCATGAAATAAATACTTCCTCATGTTGCCTTTGAACCCCCATCTTCAAATTTGCCCCTTGTTCTTGAACATCTCTTTTCTGAAAGATGCTACCTTCTTGGACTTTGTTAATTTCCTTGAGGTACTTGAAAGTTTCCATCATGTCCCCCTTCTCCCTCCTTTCCTCATGGGTATACATATTAAGCTCCTCTAGTCTCTCTTTGTATGGCTTCTGGTGCAGACCTTGCACCATTTTAGTTGCCCTCCTCTGGGCAGCCTCCATCCTGTCTATGTCCTTGAGGAGATGGGGTCTCCAGAACTGCATGCAGTACTCCAGATGAGGTCTCACCAACTGTCTGTACAGAGGGATACCAACTTCCTGTTTTCTATTGGTGATGCCTTTCCCTATGAATCCCAGCATTCCCCAGGCTCTCCTTACTGCCTTCTTACATTGCTTGCCTACCTTAAGGTCATCGGACATGACTGCCCCAGTTCCCTTTCCATTTTTGTTGTTGTTAGTATCTCACCCCCACATTGTGTACACTTATCCTGGGTTTTTGTTTCCCAGGTGCATTACTTTGCACTTCTTTGCGTTGAATCTAAGCTGCCATACATTTGACCATTCCTCCAACCTTGCCAAGTCCCTTCTCATCCTTTTCTCTCCACCTTGTGTATCAACACTATTGTAGATCTTTGTGTCATCTGCAAAGAGACATATTTTTCCTTTCAGTCCCTCTGCAATGTCACTTATAAAGACATTAAAGAGAGCCAGACCCAGTACTGAACCCTGCGGTACCCTGCTAGTAACCCCCCTTTCTTCAGGGTGGATTCCGTTTACTGTTACCCTCCTCACCCTGTTGTCCAGCCAATATTTTACCCAGGCTACCACCTTGGGACCCACACCAAGGCTGGCTAACTTTTTTTATTAATCTTTTGTGTGGGACTGTGTCAAATTCTTTGCAAATGTCTAGGTAGGCCACAACTACAGCCCTTCCCTGGTCTACTACTTTGGTCACCCAGTCAAAAAAATCTTTTAGATTCGTCTGACACGACCTTCCCTCTGTGAATCCACACTGCCTTGGGTCCTGTGTCACACTGGCCTCTAGGTACTCAACAGTTCTTGCCTTCAGAAATGATTCCATCATTGTCTACCACTGAGGTCCAACTAACAGGTCTGTAGTTTCCTGCCTCTGCCTTGCTCCCGCATTTGTGAAGTGTAATCACATCCACCTGTCAGCTCTCTGCCAGTCTCTAGAGATGTTGTGAAGTTTTAATTCAATGGTGAAGTCACCAAATTCACCTCTGTGGAGCAGTTCATGAATTTGTGCTATTAGCTTAAAAATTCACTTAACCGCGATTTGTAGAGTTTCACCCATGATTGTTGAAATTTCCCCAATCAATGGTGAAATTTCATCCACGCATGATGAAATGCTGCCATTCACAGGTGAAATCCTACAATTTACAGTCCAAATTCCACACTTCGTGGCAAAATTCTGCACTATATGAATTATGCTAAATCTGAGAATTAATTTGTAGAGCGAATTTTCTCAACTTAGCCCATCTACTTATGGAAATAAGGAGCAGTTAAGGAGTCATACAGTAGAAGAGAATTCGAATGCTAAATTGACAGCTGTCTCTGCCTGACTCCCTTCTAATGGTAATGGGCTAAAGGGAGCTGTTCAGGTATCAGATATTAATGGAGGATCTGTGTGCTAAGCTGAGAGCTGTCCCTGCCCGATTACCTACTAATGATAATGGGGTACAGTTGAGATGTCAGATACATTGTTAAGCTATTGCTAGTGCCTCCCCTCCTGAAGTTTTTTGGTCAAGGTAGTTAATTACATATAGGATAAAGTATTGGGTGGAGTGTGTAACGAGAAGTTTACATGCATCTGAGGTTTTTTATACTACATAAACCCCAAGAACGAAGCTCGAGGGGTTTGTGAAAACATTTAACACCAATGGTGTGTGTAAACTTTGAGCTTAAATGCACCACCCCATATTTTATTTTATTTCATTTCTGACTCTAGTTTTTTCACCTCAGAAATTATATAAAATAAGTTGTCTCAGTTTACCTACAGTGCAATCAGGTTTTCTCCTTGTCCATGGTCGGTGGTGCCGGAGATGGTTTCTCTCTTTTTTTTTTTTTTAAATTAGCCAAGTTTGATTATTTTTAGGAGGGAAACTCATTTGATTCAAAAAAAAATTACCCTCAAGTCGGAGTGGCAGTGAGACGTCCGACTGTAAGCCATTGCACTGGCTCTTAGAGATGGAACAGCAGCTGGAGCATACGCAGAGGAGGGGAAACCCAGCATGTGTTTGCTGTTATAAACACTCCTTTATAACGGCAAATTACGGCATGGGTTTCCTTAGGGAAAAAATTGGAGCCAGTTATTATAAATTTAATAATAGTGACTAAGGAACTATATGGCTCAGTGGCTTGGTAACAGGTTAAGGAGCCTTTCACCTCTAGGTCCTGGGTTCAAATCCAGCAGAGGTCAGTACTGTCTGAAAGCCATTATCATCCAATGGCTGTTCTGTGGTGTAAGTGATGTAGTGGTCTTAGTCCAGTTCACAGTAGGCAGGTGTTCCCATCACAAAATCACCAACACATTTGGCTCTAATTGGCACCCTTGTTGACAGTGTTACATAAGAGGCAAAGGACTTAATTGGCATGGAGTGTGACCTACTGCCTCACTTATGTGGTGGTCCATCCATGACAGGGTTGAGGCACATTGACCAGGCAGTGTGGGGAAGCCTGCACTGTGATTGCCTGTGCTGTATCTGTCGTGTGGATAAATAGAGGACTTCAGGTTCCAGTGCTGTCAATAAAGCACTCTTTACAAGTACTGAAGTCACTCAGTGAAAAAAAAAAATGATAGTGACTAAAGCTTCTAAACTCACCTCCCTTTTCTGGTCACATGAGTAAGCAGCGATCTGTGTGATTTTTATTGTCTGTTCACCTGTTCTCTGTAGCACTGGCCAGTGAGTAGGGCTCATGTCCAAAGATGTTTGGGATCTGAGTGATAAACAGAAAGTCTTCCCTTCCTGACTCCAAACTGATGGTAACAGGAAGCAGTTAAGATGTTGCAGATACTAGTGGAGGATCCACATTCTAAATAAAGAGCCACCCTGCCTGACTCCCTACCAGTAGTAATGAAGGGCATTTGAGATTTCACATACCAGCAGAGGATTCAAGTGCTAAACTGAGAGCCATCCCTGCTTGACTCCCTACCAATGCTAATGTGGGGGGGGGCGCAGTTCAGATATCAGATTCTAGTAGAGAGTTTGAGTGCTATACTGACAGCCCTCCCTCCCTGACTCCCTACTAATGGTAAATGGGGGGGCTGTTGAAATTTCAGATACTAGTGAGCGATTCCAGTGCTATACTGAGAGCTATTTCTGCCTGACTCCCTTCTCATATTAATAGGGTTGGGGGCAGTTCAAAAATCAGATAGTAAGGGAGAAACCAAGTGCTAAGCTGAGAGCTGTCTCTGTCTGACTCTAATAATAGTAATGAGGGGCAGCTGGGATGTCAGATGCTGGTGGAAAATCCTGAGTGCTAAACTGACATCTGTGCCTTCCTGACTCCCTACTAATGGTAATGGGAGGGGGGGCACTTGAAATTTCAGATACTATTGGAAGATTTGGTTGCTAAACTGAGAGCCATGCCTGCCTGACTCCTTACTAATGGCATCTAGGGACAGTTGGATATCAGATACTAATAGAGGATCCAAGGGCTAAATTGAGAGCTGTCTCTGCCTGACTGCCTACTCATGGTACAGGGGGCATTTCAGATAGCAGATACTAGTAAAGAATCCCAGTGCTAAACTGAGAGCTGTCCCAGCCTGACTCCCAATTGATGCTTTTTTTTCTTTCTTTACTTATTCCCTCCTCATCTGGGAGGTTGTTGCCTATGGTTCCTCTCTATCCATCAGTACCCTTGGCATCCCACCACTCCCGGTGCCTGTGCTTCACCATTTCCTCCATTCCTCTCACTGGCTGCTTCATGGCAGGTACTTACCCCACCACCATGGAAGCCAGGGGTCAGGATCCGGGAGGAGCATCTGGAGTCAGAGTGGTGCGGTGCTGATGGGAACAGACTTCATCTAGTGCACCAGAGGGTTTTTCCATGTACTGGTTCCCCACCCCATGGTACGGGCATGCAATGGCATAAATGACACTGCCATGTGCACTTCCACGCACTGCACATCCGACACCATCCCGTGCTGACCTCACAGTGAACCACCACATGCATCGATTCTTAGCCACCACCAAGAGCCAGCGCAGCTGCAGTTGTCCCTCTCCATCCTCCCTATAGGAGGACAACAGTCCCTGGGATGCTCTATCCTCGTCCCCCCAGCCTATACTCTGACAACCGGCATCAACGTGGCACGTGGTGTGGTGTCCAGCATCTCATCCCTCAGTGCCACCAGACCAGCCAACTCCCAATTAATGGGAAGGGAGTGGAGGCAGTTGAAATGTCACATACTAGTGGAGAATCCAAGTGCTAAACTGAGATCCATCTCTGCTTGACTCTCTACTTATGGTAATGAGGGGCCTTTAAGTTGTCAGAGAGTAGTGGAGAATCTGAGTGCAAAATTGAGAGCCTTCCCTGCTTGACTGCCTAATAATAGTAGTGGGAGGGGGGCATTTCAGATATCAGATTCTACTGGAGAATCCAAGTACTAAAGTGAGAGCTATTTCTGCCTTATTCACAACTAATGGTAAATGTGGGGGGCAGCTGAGATGTCACATACTGATGGAAGATACAAGTGTTAAACTGAGAGCTGCCCTGCCTGACTCCCTACTAATGGTAATTGATGGTCGTTGAGATGTCACATACTAGTGGATGATCCAAGTGCTAAACTGAGAGCTGTCTATGCCTGACTCCTGCCTGACTCCTTACTAATGGTAATGGGGGTGAGGGGGGCTGTTAGGTATCAAATACTAATGGAGGAACCGAATGCTAAGCTGAGAGCTGTCCCTGCCTGATTTCCTATGTATGGTAATTTGGTGTAGTTGAGATGTAAGATGCATTAAGTTAAGCTATTGCTAATGTCTCCTCTTCTGAGGTTTTTCAGTCAAAGATAGTTAATTACAGGTTTAATAGTAGTGACTAAGGATCTGTATGACTCACCTCTAGATCATGGGTTCAGATCCAGCAAAAGTCAATATTACTTGAAAGACATTATCACCAGAGGGCTGCTCTATAACCTAAGTGAAATGAGTTGTGGTGGTCACAGTCCAGATTTTGGTGGCAGGTGTTCGCATCGCAAAACCACCAACACATTTGGCACTAATCGGCACCCTTGTTGGCAGTTCCACATGAGATGCCAAGGACTGAATGGGCATGGAGTCTGACCTACTGTCTCACTTATGTAGTGGTAATGCCTGAAGTGCATTGCATACTGTTCTCATCTCTAGGATGTTTATAGACATTTTGGCTTCTGTCCATCACCATTGACTTTGTGCTATTCTATGCTGGAGCGATGCTCCTAGCCATTGTAGGCTGGTGTCCATGTCTGTAGTATTGTTGTGAACCATTTCTGGTGGCATTCCCCTCAGGAGGTTGTCCTGACTCTTCTACCACTGTAGTGAAGATTGTACTGTGTTTGTTATTTTCATCTTTTCATCCATGTTCTTTGGAGGTCGGTCCCTCTTGGATCTTTGGCATTTGTAGTTGTCTCATGTGCCCTCTTGCCCAGTTCTATGCAGGAAGCCATGGACCCTAATATTTGTGTTACCTGTGCCCGTGGGGCCTCTGTTTGATGTTATTCATACTTGGATTCATACGAGGAAGTGCAAGAAGCTTAAAGGAGTTAGCCCATATATGCTCCTGTAGTAGTTTAATAGAAAATACTTTAAATTTCTGCCTTTCCGAATATAGTTGTCCAGCCTTTTATTGAACTCTAATTTTCTTTTGCTCACTACTGTCTTCACTGGAAGTCAGTTTTACACACCAACCACTCTGGAAGTGTAAAAATGCTTTCTTTTATTAGACCTAAAGTGTTTTCCTCTTTTCTGGAGTGGATGTCCTCTAGTCTTCATATGCCCAGGTATGAGTTCAAAATCGAATTCTATCATAAGCGCAAGAACTTGTATAATGTTTTACATAAAGAGGGCATTCCCTCTTATCAACCTGGTTTCTAGGAATACCAGTTCTAATGAGGTTAGACATTGATCATATCTTAGGTTGTCCAGCCCTTTTATTGATTTAGTGAATCTCCTTTGGATTTTCTCTAATCTGTTTCTGTCCCCCTTTTTAAATGGGTTCCATAGCTATGAGGCATATTCAAGATGTGGTCACACATAGGCCCTATAGAGGGGAATCAAAACCTCTCCTTCCCTGGACATAATGTTCTTTTTTATTGCCCGAACTATTTTGTTAGCTTTAGGTGCTGCTTCAGTAGTTTGGTTAGTGAAGCCAAGATCACCTGTTATGTGCATTACCAAGTCTTTTTCATTGCAAGACATCTCCAGATGTGTACCACTAAATGTATAGGTATTCATTGTGTTAACTCTGCCTACATGCAGTACCTTACACTTGTTTTTATTGAGTGCCATCTGCCATTTTACTGTCCAGTTTGCAGTTCTGTCTAGATCAAGTTGTATTACGGCAGAATCTGATGGGGTTTTGCATGGCCCACCTATCTTTGTGATGCCTACATATTTTGTTACCCAACACTGTAGATCTGTGGTAAGGTCTGCAACAAATATCTGAAACAGCACTTGTCCCAGAACAGAGCCCTGGGGAACCCAACTACTCACCTCACCCACCTCTGAAAGTTTTCCTTTTACAAGCACCCTTTGTTGTCTCTAATACAATCACTCCATTATCCATCGGGCAATGGTTGGGGTAATCCTAGTTTGTTTAAGCTTACTAATTATAGTCCAGTGTGATATAAGGTCAAAGGCCTTAGCAAAGTCTAAATACTGTACATTATATCACAGGGAGTGTTATTGTCTATTTACCAGCTAATCTTTTCATAAAAACAGAGGAGGTTCATTGTACAGCTTCTCCCTTTTTTGAATCCGTGCTGTTTAATATCTATATTTTCTATGAATGAGGCAAGTATATGTTTTGTAATGCTCTCATGCATTCTTCTCACTATGCCTGTGAGACTTACTGGCCTATAATTTTTTACCAATCCCTTGTCCCCTTTATTGTGAATGGGTACCACATGAGCCACCTGCCAATCCTGTGGTAATACATACTGTAGTTGGAGTTGATCTGGCAATTTCTTCATACTGAGTGCTCATTTCCAAGATAGTCTTACTCTTCACTTGAGAGTATTGATGTTTGCACCAAGATGTTCAGTCTTTTGCTTTGGGGTTAACGAGCGCTTTTCCTCATTGATCACCCAGCCATGATCCTGCAGGGTCTTGATTACCATTTTTGTGTCCATTTCTGACTGCACTATGGATCTTGTGCGTATCAACCAGTCATCCAAGTGTGATAGTACATGCACTCCTTGCTCCCTTAGGCATGCTACAGCAATTGGCACCTTCCTGAATACTCTTGGTGCTCATGCCAGCCCCAAAAGGAATGGTTTGGTACTGGAAGTGTTGGCCCTGAATGTTTAACCTGATGTACTTGTAGTGTGTTGACCTTATGGGTATATGTAGAGAAGTGTCTCTTAGAAGAAGTGAAGAAGTCCCCCTGCCTGATGGCTCTGAGCATGGACCATATGGTCTCCATCTTGAACTTTTGGGTTCTTATTGACTTATTTATGAACCTTACATATAATTAGAGATGGGCGAAGTGGCTCCAATTTGCTCCGCGAAGTGATTTGCGGAGTGAAGGTGAATTCGCAGAGTGCGCCACAACGTGAAGCAGAGTACTTCACGTTACAATGGGTAACGCAAAGTACATCGAAAATAATGACTTAGCGTTGCTCTGCCTTCCCAAACCACTACTCCACCAATTCTTAAGGTGAAGTACATTGAAAACAATGTACTTCGCCTCACTTCGCCTTGTTTTTAAGCTCCAAAGGTGAATTTTGCAGTGATTCCTGTGATTGCAGGTCACAGCTCTAGACTGTTATGCACAGCCTCAGTTTGGGGGTTTGGGGTAGTGTGTGTAGGAAGCTGTAGGAGACAATCTGTTCTGAGAGCTCTCTGTGATTCAAACCTTCTAAAAGCTGTTAAAAAAGCCTTTTTTGAGTCACTGGTTTTGCTGAAACTTTAGTTCATCGATTATAGGAAACCCTCCTGTGCTCATATCATCGAGCATTTATTATTTGTGTGTGGATTTTGAATGTTAATGAACAACATTCAGTCTGTGTACTGAGAGACAGTGGAAGTGTGCTTTGGGGGAGGGGCATATCTGTGGTGTAGGTAGATAAACTTGAAGAAAAAGACAGTGCATTCTGTTTCGGTGATATTTTTGTTGTATAACTGTGTTAATGTACACACAGTAATATTTTCAATAATTCTTGCAATTTTTTGGTTGATTGTTGTGGTGCAGCAGTGCATAATTTTAGTTTGTTTAAAATATATGGTTATATTGCTGAAGCTTTCAGTTTGCTACGCATTACTTACTTTGTGTGTGAGTATGTGTGTGACACATGTCATCAAATCAGACACCTTTTATTGTGCCACATAATAGTTTCAGCAATGTGAACCTGCTGTCCACTGCAGCTGTGTGATTTTTGTACTTCTTTGTGGCATCTTTACTGGTGCTAGTAGTAGTGACTGTTACTGCAGCAGTGCAGTACACTGCCCCCCCTCCCCACGGCCTGCCCCAACTGGAAATGGTATTTTTTTCCAAATTTGAATTTCTGATGGTGAGCACTGGTTAGGTGTTGTGCCTTTGCATCTGCATCTCTTCAGTTCGCAGCACAATCTTAATCTGTCTGTGAATTTGCATCTTTTTAGGGCCCAGTCTCCATCTGTAACTTAAGTCACAGTTGTTTCTTTGGCTTCCCTTCAGAGTACTGGACAGCTGTGGTGCATAATTCTGCATGAACATTGTACTCACTAATATGCGTTTTAAAGTGAGGACCATCATCATGAGTCACTCGTGATACAAATCACATTGTTCATTATCACGGTCACAAATGTAGTCACCAATCACTATTCACGATCATGTCACGAATCACAGCATTATTTTTTTTTTCTAGTTACTTGGATGTATTGTAAGCCTGTTTTGTAGTATCTCTCCAGGTTTCACCACCCCACCATTGTACTCACTGATGAGCATTTTTAAGTCAGGGATTTTGTGCTACAGTTCATCAGGGAAGTACAGCCATAGACATTTGTGTTCCCTTCCCAATACAGTTCCATATTGTTTATCTCACACCATCGACGTCGAATCGCATTTTTCATTGTCACGGTCACAAATGCAGTCACAAATCATGATTCATGATCATGTCACAAATCACAACACTAATTTTTTGACTAGTTACTTGGATGTATTGTAAGCATGTTTTGTAGTATCTCTCCAGGCTTCACTACCCCACCATTGTACTCATTAATGAGAGTTTTCAAGTCAGAGAGTTTGTGCTACAGCTCATCGGGGAAGTACAGCCATAGGCATTTGCGGTCCCAATACAGTTTTCATATTTGTTATCTCACATCATCGACACAGAATCACGTTCTTCATCATCACGGTCACAAATGCAGTCACAAATCACAAATCACGATTCACGATCATGTCATGAATCACAACATTCATTTTTTTACTTGTTACTTGGATGTATTGTAAGCATGTTAGTATCTCTCCAGGCTTCACCACTCCACCATTGTACTCATTAATAAGTATTTTTAAGTCTGGGAGTTTTATGCTACAGCCCATCAGGGAAGTGCAGCCATAGGCATTCACGTTCCTTCCCACACAGCATGTGAGTTACAGTACTGTAAGTAGTGATGAGTGAAGTGGCCCCAATTTGCTCTGTGAAGTGATTCACTGAGTAAAGTGGAATCTGCAGAGAACTCCACAACATGAAGCGGAGTACTTCGCTTCATAATGAGGAACGCAAAGTCCATTGAAACCAATGACTTTGCGTTATTCCGCCTTTCCCAAACTACTTCTCCACCAATTTTAAGGCGAAGTACATTGAAATCAATGTAATTCACCTCATTTCACCCTGTAATTGAGCTCCAAATGAAATTCTGCAGTTATTCATGGGATTGCAGGTCACATGGGCTCTAGATTGTTCGACACAGCCTCAGTTCTGGCCTGGATAGTGTGTGTGTGTGTGTGTGTGCAGTGGTACCTGGAGACAGTTTGCTCTCAGAGCTCTGCGATTCAAAACCTCTAAAAGCTGTTTAAAATGCCTTTTTGAGTAATACTTTTTGCTCAAAATTTAGTACATCGATTGTAGGAAACCCTTCTGTGCTCATATCATCGAGTGTTTATTGTTGTGTGTGGATTTTGAAGGTTAATTTAGAACAGTCAGTCTGTGTACTGTGAAGTGTGCTTTGGGGGAGGGGCGTATTTGTGGTGTAGGTAGAGTAACAGGGAGAAAAAGGCAATCTTTCTGTTTTGGTTCTATTTTTCTTGAATAACTGTGTTAATGTACACACAGTAATATTTTCAGTAATTCTTGACATTTTTTTGCTGATTGTTGTGGTGCAGCAGTGTACAATTTGTTTAAAACATTTGGTTATACTACTAAAGGTTTTCAATTTGCTACGCATTACTTGAGTGTGCGTGTGTGTGTGATGCGTGCCATTAAATCGACACCTTTTTTTGTGTTACAGAATAATTGCAGCAGTGTGAACCTGCCATCAGCTGCACCTGCATTAATTTTTTTATACTGCTTTGTGGTATCTTTACTGGTAGTGGATTGTTACTGCCGTGCACTAATCCCCCAACTGGCAAAATGTATTCCTTTCCAGATTTGGATTTGTGACTTGTAAGCACTGGTTAGGTGTTGTTGTGCCTTTTCGTATGCATCCCTTCAGTGTGCAGTGCAATCTTAATCTATCTGTGCATTTGCATGGCACCATTAATTCTGGGAGACTGCATTTCTTGTTACACTCTCATTTAACTTCATCAGCACTGGGGAATTTTCTGGAAACAAGACAGTAGCATTTTGAGGATGCACATTAATTCTGGTAACTCTGTATGTGACCTGACCACTGCGCGCATGACTGAGTGCGCCATTAATTCTGGGAGACTTTGCATTTCTTGTTACACTCATTTCACTTCATCAGCACTAGAGATTTTTCTGGAGACAAGACAGTAGCACTTTGGGGATGCACATTCATTCTGGTGACTGTGTGGGTGGGATGCTGCCAATGTTGTTGTCACTCCACCTTACTTCATGTTTAAGGTGGAATGACAACGCAAAGTAATAATAACAAGGCGATGTGAGCTTTTCCTATGGGACACTCCACGTAGTAAAGTGCCAACGCGAAGTGGCCACTTCACGTTCACTGCACCAGAGGGTTTTAAATTCGCTGCATCTCTAGATACAATACCAGCCTCAGGTCCCCCATTTTCCTTGGAACCATGAAGAAGATGGAATAGATACCCATGCTGAGTTCTGTCTGGGGTACAGGATGTATTGCATGATCATCTATTCACCTTTTCAGGACCAACAGCACCTCCCTTGGAGATGGTCTTCTTGTCATTGGTGATATATCTCTCTTTGGTCTTTCTGTAAATTCTATGGCATAGCCTTCTGAGACTACTTCCCTGACCAGCTCATCCATGGTAGTACCTAACCATGCCTCCATGAATTGTTGTGACCAGCCTCACATTGGTATGAAGTATGTGTTGGACTGTGATATGAGTTGTGTCAGGAGGATGTTCTTTGTTTTCTTTATTGTGGGTTGATTCCTTGGGATTGATCTGTTTCTTGGTGGTTGATTTTCCAGGAGACTGCAGAAGTTGCCTGTTGTATCAGTTTCCCCTCCCCCTGGTGGTGAATCTTCCTCTGTCTTGGGTCCCTTTTCCTCTCAATCCCGCATGTTAGAAATGAGGGTTGAATTGGTTGTATCTACCTTTTCCTCGAATGAGCTGGTTGTGCCTTCTATGTGGTTAAGTTTAGTTTTGTTTATATCTGCATGTGGAGGACGGCAGGTATAATGTCTTTGATTTGTTCTTACCCAGCTCCTTCCCTTCTTCCCTTTTTCTATCTGTTTTAGAAATTCCTGGAGGCCTTTTCCAAATAGAAAATTGTGACAGGGAGATCCTGCCACTCTTGAGGACTGACCTTTTCTTAAACCTGTTGCAACAGTTCTTCTATTGCTTAGCCTAATCTGTCCTTTACAATTTCTAGTCCATGAGGTTGGCCACCTATGGGCACCCCCCCCCCTTTCTTGACTATGCTATAGTGTTCTCTTTAATTTTCCTTTTCCCTCTTAGGTCCTCATACAGGGAGGTTATTGAGGTGACCTCTGAGCTGATGAAAAATGGCAGGCTGTGTTCTTCATTGTTGGATTTAGTATGCAACACCATTATGTCATTAAATACCTTTATGTATATACCTGATGTGTGTGAAACATGCAAATGTTGAAAATACCATGGCACTAGGTGTTTTGATAAAGATAAAAAGTACTAGGTGACTGCATTATAGAAATTAAGTTAGTTGTGTTATTTAAATGCATATATATTGGTAATATGCATTTCTGCTGTGAACTGAGACAGTCTGAAATGTCATGGTGATTCACATCTATCCCATGATACTTTGCATTATGGAAGTATTTGTGATGTTGTGTTTCTCTGAAACTTGGCTTATTGCCAATGCCCTTTGGGGTACATTTTGTTTCAGAGCTTCTGCACTGAGGTTCTTTGTCTTTAGCTTGTTTTGTTTTTTTATTTTTTATTTTTCATGTGAGCACCCACCACCCAAGCAAACAAGACAAATATAGGGATGAAGGGATTTTCAATAAAATGTTCGCTCGGTGAATCAGTAGGTGCTGACAAGTGCAGAGGAAGGACATGCATAGTCTGTTGCTGCAAACTGATGCATTGAAGAAGGGAGCAGCTGTTGCTGAAGGTTATCTCCTGTATTTTGAATAAACATCACACAGAGATTGTGTGTTGAAGCTGAAGTTCATGTCTGGTCCATCTGTTATCCCACAACTCCTCCACAGACTTGGTGTCAGTAGTGGAATAACTTGCTGGAAACATCTGGACTGGCCTAACAGGGACATTTTCCAGTGGCTATCACCCAGTTATCCCATGTGGACTGATTTACCAGGAGTTGCCATATGAGAACCTAGAGAAGAAAGTCTGTGAAGTTCTGACCAGATCCATGGCTGACAGATGAAGAAAAGCTGCTGCCTGGACTGGACCTGGTAGCCCAGAGGAAGGCCAAGCCTGAAGATGTTGAAGAGATGCAAAGGAATGAGGAACTACTGGTGGGTTGAGGCAGACCAACTATGTAGAGAGGTGGAACACCAGTACCAGGTGCTCAAGAGGTCCCTGCCAGAGAGTTTGGATAAAGAATCAGAGGACAATGATTTTTCATGGGATCAGCTGGAGGAGGACCCCTGATTGAGCAGGATATTCCTTTGTTGTCTGTGCTCCCAGGATGTTACCTGTTGGAGGTCCAAGATGCAAGTATGAAACTTCAATATGAGACCCCAGGAAAGACTGTGCCTAGTGATATTGTGCTGGGGTTGAAGACTCCAAACAAGCAAAAAAAGCCTATGAGGCTGAAGGGACTTTTTCCTGTATTGATACAGCTAACTCTATTAACAGTATTGTCTGGGGTATGCTGCAGGGTAAAGATGCTAATGTTGTCAAACTGTACCATTAGTCAATGTTGAAAAATGTGTTCATGCCTCAGGGTAAAGAATTGTGATATCCACTATGTTTATGATTAACTATTTAATTGTTACTAGGGACCCTGAGACAGAGCTTCTGTAGATGGATGGGTGGAAGCTCCATCCCCTTCTGGTACAGGAGGGTGGTAAGCAGTCTAAAATAACTGCTTCCCTCTTAAGTGGGGGATGTGTGACAGGGAGATCCTGCCACTCTTGAGAACTGACCTTTTTTTAAATCTGTTGTAACAGTTCTATTTTTTAGCCTAATCTATCCTTCACAATTTCTCATCCATAAGGTTGGCCACCTATAGGCAACCCCCTCCACTTTCTTGACTATGCTATAGTGTTCTCTTTAATTTTCCTTTTCCCTCTCAGGTTCTCATAGAGGGAGGTTATTATGGTGACCTCCTAACTGATGTAAAAACAACAGGCTGTGTTACTTATTGCTGGATTAAGTATGCAATAGCACTATTTATGCAACAGGCATCAGGATAAATTCTGCTGCATAAAGGCATTTATTTAAGACACTGTACAGATAAATGACCATGACGTAATCACTATGAGAATAACTCAAAGTTATTCCCATAGTGATTACGTCACACCCCATTTATCTGTACAGTGACTACATCATACCTTACAATGACCGAACTACTTCCAACCAGCACCACAATCACACATCACCCTATATTATACACCTGTGCAGCACACCTAACACAAATCAAGCACCATCCCAAGCATCAAAACCTTGTGCACACTCAAACATCACCTCAAGCTCTTTTTTTTTTTTACCAATTATTTTACCAGTTGAGAAACACTAAGCTGAAAGCTTGTTTGCGGGTGCAACTTGGGAGCACGAGGAAGTTGCTCATACAAATGGAAAATGCAAACTATGGCACTATACCTCAGGTCCTAAACCTCATGACCAGAAAAAATGGAAAAAACTAAAGAAAACATTACAAACTTCAACATAGAGAAGGAACAAATAATGACACAGCTGGAGAATGACCTTGAACCACTGGAAGACCCAGCTGGAACAGAAAAACAACAACTGACAACCTCTGAAGTATCAGTACCATCAGGACAACACAAAGAACCTCAACCCTCCACAAGTGGTACTGGAAACCCAGCAATTACCAGTGCTGACACAATAGACCAAGACGACATAGACCTATACATTGAAAAAGCCTGGAACATCAATACAGCCAAAAAAAACAAATAGACACTAAACTGTTCAATAGCTACCTCACCAAAAACTTTGGTGAACAACGCCACCTTCAGGACATTCCTCCAGCACAGTTAAACAGCTACTTCTGCCACTATTTTATAAACTGCTTAAGAAAAGATAGCATAGACTATGAACCCCTCACCCTCAGGGCAACGTTTCAAAGTGTGGAACACTTCTTAAAAACAAAAGGCTACACCGAGTCTCTCCACCTCCACAGCATTTGAAAAGGCAAGGCAAGTACTCCTATCTAATCAAAAAAAAAATCTAAAAAGCCAAGGCAAGGGGTCCAAACCAAAAGCAGATGAGCTCACATACTCTGTGATACAAAACTATAAGATGAGCAGTTGCTAGGACCTCACAACCCTGAATCTCTTCTAAATACCATGTGGCTCAAAGCCAGCATGTACTTCAGCCTTTGGGGAAGCACAGAGATGAGAAACCTCAGATGAGGAGACATAGTCCTCAAAACTGATGAAAATGGCCAAAGATACATTCAGCTAGACCAGGAAAGACAAACTAAGACCCGCACTGGAGTCAATCCTAAAGACTGCCGCAAAATCAAACCTATAGCCAGCCAGTTCACCAATAACCCTCACTAATGCCTAGTGCAGAACTACATCGTCTATCAACACAAAAAACCTCCTCAATGCCTCTCTGAAGACTCCCCATTCTTCCTTGCAACTAACTTCCATGCTAAAGAAAGGCCATCTAATGCTTGGAACAAGAACCAACCAGTAGGAATCCACAAACTGGCATCTATCATCAAAACTATGATCACAAAATCAACTATCAACACTGACAAAAGACTGACAAACCATTTGGTACAAAAGCACCTTATTCAGAAACTCACAGACAGTGGCATACCTCCAACAGACATTGCACAGATTTCTGGCCACAAGCAACTACAAAGCTTGAATGACTACTCCAAAATAAATGAAGAAAAACAGAAAAATATTTCTAACATACTCAGCAGTGCACCCAACAACCCACAACTTACTACTTCAACTTCACAGTTACATCCTACACCTGCACCAGCCCCACAACCACCTCTAACAACAATACCAGAGAACTACTCAGACATCCCAGGAACTTGCTTCTACAGACCATCAATACAAGTGAAGACCATTAACTTTACGATTATACAAGGTAAGATACCACAATACCACACTGCACCCCCCCCAACTTGATCTAACAATAAAAATCTCTCTTTCCCACAAGAAATAAATACGACTCCTTCACTAAGAAGAGGCCACGAGTACTGCACTCTGACAGCGACTCAGAGTAATACATAAAGGCAATACTACACTCCACCTAAGACAAAAAAGAAGGCCACCAAATGCATGAAGACATAAGTTACAAAGCCCAAAAATGTTAAAGATTGATTCCAATGTGAACTACTGCAAAACATCAAGACACCTCTCAAAGCCCAGCACAGCAAACAGTGATCCTAGAACTCATCCAGAGTGAAGATTGATTCTACCACTTACTAAAAGAACTGTCAAATGAACTTTGCTTCTACCACTTTGGCTTACTAAATATTCACTGTTCCTGCACAAACATTGATGTTACAGCTCTTCCGCAGTACACATTTATTCCACCACTGTTACTACACTGTTCCTAACACTGTTAAATATGCATTCTACAACTGTTGTTCAATATAGATTTACTGTTCCATAATGTATGCATTGCAATAAATAATAAAATAAACGTTTCAACCACTACTTCTCTACCACCCTCCCCTTCAATCTCTACCATTCTCCTCCCTTCCACTACATTATCTCACTACAGTTGCCTATCAATAAAAGCAACCTTTCTCCCACCACCCACACCCCATCCCATTACCCCTATATATCTAAAAAGTGCACCTTTAATACTTTAAAATTCATATATATTCTGCACTTGTAATCAAACTGTTATCCATTACCTTTTCCTGCAAAATGCCTTGTACTTCTACTGTGTCACAACACCTATTTTGATCTTAGCAGTAGAAATAAAATATTGAAAGACTGACTTACCTTCATTTTCCATGTCTCAAAACCTTCAAAAAACAAGTAAACAAAAACCCAAACACCCCCCAAATAAAAACCCTTCCCTTTGTAATCCGCCAAGAAATGTACTCTTCATGTCCTACTCCACAGGAACATAGGCCAATAATCCAACCTCTTTAAAGAAATCCAAAATAAATCCAAAGGAGCCACAATCGAAACAACGTCACCATGAAAAAAAATCCAAACTCCATGATGCACCACACAAAAACTCAACAAAGCTCTTCCATCCTTGAAGCAATCCTCCTCGGTAAGCGACCACATTGTCCTCCAAGCAAGGCCTTCCACTCCACGCGATTCCCTGCAGCTCTAACACAAGGGATCCCACTCAAAGCCACCAGCTGAACTGCACCACAACCCAATGCCACACCCTTCATCCAAGAAATACACTCGGTCCTAAACAGCCACCCCCCCAACCAATCACAATACATGCACCCTTATCACTCAAACACACACTAAAGCCACACCTTCCACCAATCAGAATACAGAAACACCCAGGAAAACCATGCTTCCACCAATCACAAAACACACTACCCTGCCATTCAAACTCCACACAACCCACGCCCACCTCCTCTATGAAATCAATCACAAACCACACACCACAACTTATCCACCAATCAAAAGCTACATCTCTCCCATTCAACCCACCCATTCACGAACAGACTCCCAACCAATCCCGAGTCACAAATTCATGGCAAACTACAGCGCAAGAATACAGCCCTCAAAAAAATTCCTCAAAATACATTATTCAGTACCACAGCAACACAAAATGCACACAAAATGCCTGTTGCATTATATAGATGGTACTCTGGTATATTAGTATTTGCAGAGTAGGGCCTGTGACCTTCTTTAAACCTCACCATGGCTTCGCGCACTCATGAGGTTACCCAAGGTCAGGCTACTGTACAAATAACTTCATTACCCACCAGGTGCCCCTGCATATCCTTATGTCATTAAACAACTTGATGTATATACCTTATGGCCCAGATATTCAAACTGCGCCTATTCTGAGGCGCAAGCTCTTTGCGCTTGCTCAAAATAGTTATAAAGGGAGGTGGTCAAGATATTCAAAGGAGCTGCGCGCGATTGAGCAACTCCTTTGAATATCACCCTCAGCCACTAGCCACTGTGCATGGCGCAGTGGAACTTGCGCCACCGCAAGTTGTCAGAGTTGAGCATTAATGAACCCATTCACAAATCTGGACTGTCATGTACGGTATGGGCTGCTATCCTCTCCCAGTTGTCCCACACTGGGGAGGGCACCTCCTGACAAAGGAATACCTCAGATTACCTGGGTCAAGGAACTTACTAGGCGGCGGATGGTGAAGTGACATCATGGTGGTGGGCCTAGGCTGCCCTAAGGAATAGCTGGCCAAGGGCTCAGTGGAGCATAAATAAATAAGACAAAAAAAAAGGGGGGGTTGAAATGTGATAACCCAGCATAGTGCCCAACCCTTTTCATGTTGCATGGGACTGTACCTACTGGTGGGTTCCCACTGACATAACTCTCTCTCTCCAGTTTTTTTTTCCTTAACTAAAATGTTGTCTCATAGTATGGACTGCGATCCAGTGTTATTATATCCCATTATTATGTGGGTCTGCCTGGATTCTGAATGCCTCTGAAAGGCCATGTGTTTGTATGCATGTAAAATCTGTATATAATATACATTAACATAAATGTTCTGCTTATTTTTTTACCCTATCCTTTTTTTAGATTGGGGTATACCTCCACAATCAACATGGCCACCTGAATTTGTAGAGAGCAGCTGCCATGCACAAGATCACCACTGTGCTATTGAGCATGAGCAACCTCTTGACCTGCCATAGCGAGCAGCTTCTGTGTGCAAGATGGTGGCTGTACTGACACACGAGTGACTTCTGGCCCTGCTTCTGCAGAGCCTGGGAAGGAGGAACAGTGAGATGGCAGCCACAATGTTAGGAACAGTGCAGGGGGGCTCTTAAGTTTGAACTGCATGGTGGGAAGCCCCCCATCACCATTGTATGGGTTGCTCACATCAGGAATCGATCAATGGGATGCCACATTTCCTATTGCCATGGACTCTAAATGCTAGAGACACAGGTCTAGATACTAGTAAAGTACAGTTACATTAGAACTTACTGTAACAGTAGATCTTTGACAGAAGATCTTGCAGCAGGCCATCACCAGTAGGACTAAGCCATCAGATGTCAGGACCACACAGAAAACTTCTAGCTAGCAGTCTATCAAAGGGAACTGCCACACGCTGATGTTAGTCAGCTGACATCAACCTAGCCTATAAAGGTGGGTGGTCCCCCACAGCTTCCTCAGTTCTCCTGCTGCAGACCTGGAATGGGCAGCAAATGGAGAACCAAAGAGATTCCCAAGAGCCAAAAGAAAAACAGAAGTTGATCAAGAGAAAACAAAGAGTAGCAGGGGGAAGGAGGGATTGAAAGCAGGACCTGCTGCAAGAGCTTCTCTCAAAGATCTACTGTTACGGTAAGTTCTTATGTAACTGTACTATCTTACTTCAAGGCAGATACTTGCAGCAGGCCATCACCGGTAGGACAGAGTCCCAAGCAGTACTGGGTATCACCAGGAAACAACACTGGGAGGAGACTACAGATCAGTAGCCAAGAACTCAGGAGAGAAGGCCCTGAAGTACTACCAGGTTGAAATTAGCCCTGTGCCTTGAGGCGATGTCCAGGCTATAATGCTTGGAAAATGTGTGGAAAGATCTTCAGGTGGCAACTACACAGATGTCTGCAGCAAACACATTTCTGAAAGAGGCCATTGAGGTAGCCATACCCCTGGTGTAGTGGCCTTTAACCACTCCCTGAAGAGGTCTGTTGTACTTGTAGTAGCAGTAAACTATTCAGTTAGCTAACCTCTTAGGCAAACACTGTTTGGACACAGGAGTGCACTCTCTCGGGGGCAAATGATACAAGCAACTGATCAGATTTCCTTAAAAGCTTGGTGCGGTTTGCATAATACTGCAAAATCCAACGTACATCCAAAGTATGAAACAAAGCCTCCCTGATTAGAATACTCAGGAAAATACACTGGCAGGTGGATGGACTAATTTAAAGTAAACTCCAATGCCAACTGGGGTAAAATCTTAGTGTTGGTATGCAAAGATGCCCTGTCTGTCTGGAAAACTAAATAAGGCTCTTTACATATCAGAGCCTGAAGCTCGGAAATTGAAATCCTTCTAGCAGATGTAACAGCAACAAAACAGAGTACATTCCACAACAGAAAGCATAGCTCGCAACTCGTGGCCAGTTGAAAGGGAGGTAAAGTGAGCTTCTCCAACATAAAATTGAAGTCCCATGGAGGGACCGGGTCCCAAATAGGGGGTTTCAGATGCAAAATACCCTGCAGGAAGGTGAGGGACACTTTGAGCAGGGTAGCAGCTTTGCCCTTGATAGGTGTCTGGTATGCAGAGATGGTGGACAGGTGAACACAGGGAGGAGTACGAAAGGGAAAGGAGGTACTCTGACACTTGATTCGTTGGAGAGGTGAACAGGTCCAGATGATGAGCAATGGTTCATAGTGTGAATCGCTTCCACATCATAGCATAAGTAGCCCTGGTGGAGGGTTTTCTAATGGCATCTGGACATCTGCAATCCTAGAGGACACACTGAATCAGGCACTAACTAGGTTCTTAGGAACAACACATGACGATGCAAGGAATTCAGGTCCAGATGGACCAGAGTGCCATGGTCCTGGGAGAGCAAACCAGTGCACAAGGGATAGGCAGTGGAGGTTCCACAGCCAGCTGCTGCAACACGAGAAACCAAATCTGACATGGCTAGAAAGGGGCTATGAGAATCATCTCCTCCACTCTTAACTGGAGCTTGAGCAAAACCCACTGCAGAAGCAGGAAGGGGGAAAAGGTGTAGAGAAACCTTCTCTTCCAAGAGAGGGATAATGCATCTTGCCAGAACACTCCAGGCCCAAGATCAAGCATGCAGAAAAGTGGCAGTTTTGCATAGAGTGGGGATGCAAAGAGGTCCAACTCTGGATGACCCCACCTGTCGAAGAGATCTTTGACCACTGAGATTAGAAGCTCCTACTTATGACCCTGCAACCTGGAGTGGTGGAGACTGTTTGGCAAAAACATTTTGAACACTTGGAATATGTACGGCTGAGAGCTGCAGACTATGCTTGATGGCCCAGTACCAGACTCTCTTTGCCTCCTGACACGGGGTAAAAATGAGTTCCCCTGTTTGTTGATGTAGTACACTACACACATGTTGACCATCTGCACCAGCAGTGGGCTTGAGAGGAGATGAGTCTGGAAGGCCTCCAGAGCATTAAGAACCACCCGCATCTCCAGAATGTTGATATGGAGACCCTGTTCCACTTCTGTCCAAGTACCCTGGGTCTGATTACTAGCCAGATGAGCATCCCAGCACAGGCCAGATGCATCCATCATTAGCATCTGATAGAAGGTAAATAGCTGGAAAAAGACTTCCTGAAGGAGGTTAGTTGGATCTAGCCACCATGACAGAACTCTCCAGACTGGAACGGAGACCAGGACAAACTGGTCCAGATCATCGGTGCATTGATCCCACTGGACCCTTAAGGTCCATTGTGGAACCTACATATGCAGGCATGCCAGGGGGATTAGGGAAATGGCTTCTTCCATATGGCACAGAAGGTGCAAGAAAACCCTGCTGGGGGACCTGCTGACTGGAGGAAACCAGACAGGCCTGCTCCTTCAGTCACTCTGCCCTATCCTTGGGCAAAAATTATTTCCCTGGCTGGTGTCCTGGACTGCTCCTATGTATTGGAGGCACTGGCAAAAAAAAAAAAAAATGAGGCAGAACTTCAGCAGATTTATGGTGACCCCTTAGGTCTGAAAAAGCTTGAATGTGTATTCCAGGATTTGGACAAGATGGTCCCTGGAGGGGGCTGCTAGCAGCCAATTGTCCAGATTGGAGGACACATAGGAGCCTTGTCTCCTGAGGACAGCCACCACTACTGCCAGGCATTTGGTAAATGCCCAGGGGGTTGAAGAAAGGCCAAAAGGGAAGATCTGAAATTGAAAATGGGCTCCCAAAATTGGAAGAGGAGAAAGCGATGATGGGCATGAAAGATTTGTTTGTGCAAGTAAGCATCCTGCATGTCCAGAGAGCAGAGTCAATTCCCCTGGTGCAAAAAAGGTAACAGCCCCTGGAGTGTGACCATCTGGAAGTATTTGTACTCAATGTACAGATTCAAGTAGCTCAGATACAGGATGGGCTGAAGATCCTCAGTCTTTCTGGGGATGAGGAAGAAGTAGGAGCAAAACTCTCTTTCCCTTTGAGCCAGAGGGACAGGCTGTATGGCTCTTTTTTTGGAGGAGAGCATGACTTTCCTCCCAAATGAGTGACAGGAGGGCAGAAGGGTAAGTGAAGTTTACCAGGAGATTTTCTTGAGGCCACTCTAGAAACTCGAGTGTGTGACCATGGTCTATAGTCTGAAGCACCCAGTTGTCCATGGTTACCTCACCGCCGGAGAACCGACCCCCAACAGCCTCCCTTGGATCCTCAGCTAGAGGTCAGCTAAGGAGTCAGGAGGTGGAGGCAGGTGCTGGCAGGGTGACTTCTGGTGCCCTTGGGGCTCTGGGAATGGCAGGGGCAGGGGCTGCTGTGGCCTTATGCTTTTGTTGGCCTTTTGCAGTCTGGTCTTGAGATTGCTTATGGGAGAACCTATGAAAGGGCTGATGTTAGCCAGCTCTAGGTCAAGTGTGATAGAGTGAATGGACTGACTTGAGGGTCCACTCTGACTCCTGCTGGGTGGAAATTATATCCTGGACATCCCCCCCCGAAGAGGGCCAAACTCCGGAAGGGGGCATAGCATGCTGGACTGCACATCCAATGCAAAGTAAGACACCCGTAGCCAATAATGGTGTTGGAGGCAGACCACAGCAGTTGTCCCTCACCCAGAGGCATCTTCAGCATCATAAGCAGCTCAGAGAATGTGAATGCCAATGTCTGAGCCTGATTTGAGAAGTTGGGCAAGTTGTGATTTGGTGGGGTCCTCTGACAAGGTCTGCGCCAAGTCCCCGGACTGGTCCCATAACACATTTTGATATTGGACCTTGTGGGCCAGGTAATTCAGGGTCTGGATAGCCAGAGTAGTACAGGAGAATACTCATTTGCCCAGGTGGTCCAGCTCCCAGAACTCTTGGTCCAGGGGAAGGGCACTAAGGTGCTGGGACTTTTTTTTGTATGGTCTGGTGCTGCATTGATAACTTTAGAGTCCACCTTAGGGTGCCCCTCTAAAAAGGGCTTACCAGCCAAGGCATGATACAGATTGTTTGCCTTCTTAGACACAGGAGGAGTGGTAGAAGGGTGATCTCATGCAGCAATCATGATGTCCTCATAGGAGTCGATCAAGGAAGGCACCACCACCGGAAGGGAATCTCACTGTCCTAAGTAAGTGGCCAGCTGGTACATCTCCAGATACTGCTCCTCCATCTCCTAGCCCATAATGGACTGGATGTGGCGCATGATATCTATAAAGGTTGGATCATCAGGGGGGAATTTGGAACCTCCTTTGAGTGGTCATTGGGGTCAAGGACTCCCCTGGTGAACAGGAAGACTCCAAGGAGTTTGAGTCATCCTCAGTAGTGTCATTATCTGGGATTGACACCGGAAGCCAACTCTCATCTGTGAAAGAACCTGAACTGATGTCAGGTTGAGCACTGGAAAACCCAGATGAGTGGGGATCACTAGAATCAGCCCAGCCCAGATCCTGGGACATAGGATCTTGGGCACAAGGTAATGGGAATGCCAAGGATGGCCCTTAGAGGGCAGAGTTCAACCTCTGAACAAAAGACCACCACGCCAAAAACAGGGTGTTATAATCCACCAGGGAAGGAAGATTATATACCAGTAGTTATAAGGATACGACAGCGGCGGGACCAGCGTTGGGTAACCAGGAGGAGGACCACCTGGTGGGTGAGAATTCGGCATTGGATCATCTGACATCAGCTGCTGTATAGGCTGCGGCAGTGGTGACAATAGAGTTGGGTCTGGAGGCTAGGGCTGTGGTAACAATGGCAGCAGACCTACTAGCATCGACTTGGGGCATCCAGGGGAGGGAACCGCCAGTGCCAACATAGCTGGAGAGGCAGGCACCTAAGGGGAAAGAGACTCCTGAGGGAAAATCAGAGGCAAAGCTGGGTTAGAGGAAGTGAAAGTAGCCTGCTGTGGGCATTGCTGGAAAGGACTGACGGCAGCCCCTGAATTGGGAACCAACAATGGCAGCACCTTGGCTGGGGGGGGTGTGACTGTGGAAGAGTCGACACCCAAGGAACCCACACCAGACAGTCCACCTGGGTGAGAGCATATGGAGGAAAAGGCCTGAACCTCAGGGTCTGGGGAGCAGGAGATGAAGTTCTCTGCCTTGAAGAGCCACTGCTCAAAATGGCTATGAGTGCAGGTGGCAGAGCCACCAGAAGCCCGGAGGAAGAGGGGGCTGGTGGGGCTTTAGAGGCTGGCCCCTCATGGGAGAATGACCTTGTCGCTGTCGACGGTTTGTGGGGCAACCACAAATGGGAAGTTGACTGGATGACTGGTCTGGCAGGGCCAAAGATCTCCTGGCCTACAGTTCCTTTTCCATTGTGGCCAACTTCTGCTTCAAAAGGTGGCTCTCCATAGTTTTCAAACAACATCTGAGTGGCCTGGTTGAATTTTTGGCAAAACTGGCAAGCTTTGGTGTCATGTCTGGGGCCTAGGCAGATGAGACACACAGAGTGATCATCCTTTAAAGGGATCTGTTTGCTGCAGCCACACTTTGAGGAGTGGTCAGAAGATGAGGCTAGTGGAGAAGACATAAAGTCTTTAGGAAAAACACTGAAAATTCAATGTTATTAACTCAGAAAGAATGAAAATTAAAAAAGCATGGCAAGCACCGGTAATTGTGATCAAATATAGCTGCGGTGTCTGGTAAGGTCCAATGTGCACTGGTTGATGGTGGGAAAAGAACTGAGGTAGGTGTAGTGGACATCCATTCTTTATAGGCTTGGCTGACATCAGCTGACTGATGGTGGTGGGCGGTCTACCATAGTAGACTGCTAACTAGAATTTTTCCATGTGGTCCTGGTGCCTGACGGTTAAGTCCTAAAGGTGACGGCCTGTTGCAAGAGCCTTCCTTGAAGTAAGATCAATATATATATTATGGTAGCACAGTAGTGCTACCATAGTTAGGGTTGAGGAGCCATTTCTATGTTAAACCCCAAAACTCTGCACTTTAATAACTTTGCAACTGTTTGATGGATTTGCCTGAGATTTGGAATACATGACCAAGCACCATAGGCCTTGGGATCTGCCAAGTTTCGTACCAGTCGGATATACGATTGCGGAGTTATTAAGCGTGATCTGTGCGCACGTTTACACTTCTTCTAGAATCCTATGGTCGTGCCTACAGGTTGTACGGTTTGCGCAACCAGCCTGAAATCTTCAGGGAATGTGCGGCCAGGGTCCCCGATGTGTCTTTTGAAGATTTCGTGAAAAAATATTAAACGGTTCAAAAGTTATTCAAAAACCAGTTTCCCATTATAAGTCAATGGGAAAAGTTAACAAAAAGTTCGACAGTGTCGCAAATGCATTTTTACTTTCGCAAATGGGCCTGTTACTTTTGCAAATCAGCCATTTTGTTTTCAGTTGGTGTTCAGAGAAATGGTTGGCATTTAAATCTGGGACCCTCTAGCAACCTAATTCTTTTTATATTCACCTAGTCGGACCCTGAGGATGCTTGCCATGTCTTTATTTTGTGGTAAAACACCCCAGAAATATGTTTTTCAAATTTCTGGAAAAAGTATTACAAATTACTGTAGCACGAAGTGTTGAACTTTTTTTTATGAAGCTTTCAAAGAAATTACACAGTAGTTTTCCATCTGTGGGAAGTGACAGCGTATTCTTTGGCACTGCGCTGCAAAAGAACCGTTGGAGTTTTGGGCTGAAATTTGAGGAACGGAGCTGACATCTCACAGATGCGCCTTTCAGTGTTGTATTGAAAAATATTCACAGTGGCAAAGTTACAGCACTCCAAAGTTGACAGTTTTCCTATAGGATAACATTATAGCACCCGACGATTACAGAAATCCTTTGATCCCTGCTGCAAAATAACGGTTTGGTCTTTTTTCCTGAAATTTGAGGAAGACAGCCAACAGCCCACAGATGTGCCTTTCAGTGGTTTGGTGAAAACATTACAGGAAGCAAAGTTATGGTGTCTGAACTTTTCTTTTTTCCATAGGATAACATTATCATGTCACTTTCAGGGCCCGTGATCTCGGAAACGTGCGAGATAACGGACTTTTCATCAGAAAACTGTTAGCCCCTAACAGGGGTTAAGTACCAAATTAGCCAGGACAGTTGTAAATAATATGACTTTTACATTTTTTTTCATCATACGGTTCCTGAGATATAACGTATTTAGTATTCCAAGTTCTCATTTTCTGTGCTGATACTCATTATTATGCATACATTATTTGTACTAACTGTCTTTCTCTATGCAGGTTTTGAGGAAAACCAGCCTGTGCGCTTGCATTACTGTTACTGTTGCCCTTTCCGCTTGCGGTTCCGTACCCGTTTCACTTACCGTTGACGTCTGCGCCACCATGTGCATTATCCTTTGCATTTTCATTTGCGCTTGTGTTTCTGTCATTTTTTGCTATTTCTGTCTACAGTACTGTTTATCTTTCTGTTTCACTTTACATCACCACGCCCATTGACATTTCTGTTTGCAGGCACCATGTTACTATGTGACAACACATCACGTGGCAGACCGTTCCCGTCCACGCCACCATGTGCGTTACCCTTTCTGTTCTCATTCGCCTTGTGTTACCATGTGCGCCACTGTTAGCATTTCTGTTTGCGTTGTTGTCCCTGTTAGTATGCCACAAGACATCATAGGCCCCGCGGTCCCGCTGCTGCATTACATTCACTATTTCTCGTTATCATTCTCAAAAAGAAGGGAAATTAGAGGCAAAAAACTCAGTTTAATGCATTACTTAGGGTTGTTCCACAGTGACAAAAGTCAGGAAATTCACTGTTAGGGTTAAAAACCCTAACTCCGAATTCACCCCCAGCACCACACACACACACACACACACACACACACATATGCAAGTATGGGGGAGGACCAAGTAAACACAACCAATGACAGACATCCAGCAGCAGGTGACAGAAATAATTGCTATCATAATAAAACTGTTTTTTAAACAACATTAAACCATGTTCATCATATGGTTAGGCTCTACATGTATGTTAATAAAAACTAAACATAAGGGTGTTACATTGTTTACAGTCAATTAGAAAGCTGCATTTCTCAAACCCTTTGTTATTATCAGAGATATTATACCAGTACAACTCCTTGGTTTTGCTGAACTCTATTGCTCAGGTGTCCCACTACATGTGGTGTGGTCTGGTGTGGGGCCTCGGTAGGTAAGGCCATGCAACTACTAAGTGTGGTATGTTGTGTGCAGCTGCAATCATGGATGTGTACGTTTGGTGTACATGGCCTCAGTTTTGCTGTTGATCTCCACTGAGCATGCAGTACCTGGTCATTTGGGTGGGGATGTCTCGAAGTACATTTAAACAATTGTTTGTTATTTCTGTCACCTGCTGCTGGATGTCTGTCATTGGTTGTGTTGACTTCTGTCCCATTACAGCCTATGGGAAAATTTATATGTGCACCATGAAAACAATCGCGATTACATTTTTTGATCAAGCTTGGCCAAAAATGTTGTTGTGCTGTCGCCATTTTGTTTTCAGTTAGTGAGCGAGAAAAAAATGGTATAACTCAAAAAATACTGCACTTTTCAACACACCAGCTATTGGGTTTACCTAATTGGGCCCAGAGAAGCATGCCTATGGTATTAGTTTTTACCCAGCTAGTGCAGAAATATGTTTTTTAAGTTTTTTTTCATTCCTTGATCGCGCATTTTTATTACTGAGCAAGGAATTGCACAAACTCTAATTATGACTGCGATAACATTTTTTTTGTGCACGCTAACATTCCCATTATAGAGAGAGGAGAATTTTGCTATGTGTTGCTTTTTTGTCACTTGATTGTGAAGGGGTGGATTGTGCTATTGGCCTGAAATTATCAGGGTAGGAAGCCCTAGTGCCACGGATGTGCATTTCAGTGGTTTGGTTCAAAAACATTCAACAGGCCCACAGTTACAGCATTCCAAATTTCTGAATTTTCCCCATAGAATAACATTGCTGCGGTTGTTTTGTCACTTCATTGTGGCAGCATAGATTGTACTATTGGCCTGAAATTTTCACAGTGCCAAGCCATACTGTCAGAGATGTGCCTTTTGGTGGTTTGGTACAAAACATTGAACAGTTCCATATTTACAGCATTCCAAATTTCAGAAATTTTCCCATAGGATAACATTGCGGAACCCATGATGCCTTTTGGCCCGTGTCTCGAAAACAGTTCGAGATACAGACTTTTCATCACAATTAATTCTTAGTCCCCCTTTGGTTTGAAAGCCATGAAACTAGAATTTTTTTTCTAGCGTTTACAGTTCCTGAGATATTTGTGAAATACTGTTCCAACTGCTCATTTTCATGGACGTAGGCCACTATTATGCCTTCAGAGTTAGCAGTCAAAGCGCATTTTGGTACCTGTATCTCAGAAACAATGCAAGATATGGGTTAGGTCATTACTGTCGCATGAACTACTCACTCTCATGATTACAACAACACTTAAATTTTTATGTTTGCTTGCACGCATGTGCAAGAAACATAGTGCCACCATATGAGTTTTCATAGGTGTGACTCCCCCACTTCCAATGCCCTGCTGCCTTTTGCAAGCATTGCCACACCATGTCAATGACTGTCGGAGCTGTCTATGACAGCCGTTCAGATGCAGTGGCGTACATTTGAAAGGGAAAAACTGCTGCAATCAGCATGGTAATGGTAATTTGCATACCGGGCCATTGGCAGGTATGCAAAGTGCCCAGCACGCCGACACCACACTGAAACAGCTGTCATAGAGAACTCCATCCTCCCCCATAACAAGTAGCATGCTGGGAGCTCACCCCAGCATGCTCATGCATTCCCCCACACAAATTGTATGGCTGATGGGGGTGCCAAATCCCCCATCGGCTCCACTGCACCCCCCAACAGACTTCCAGGTGCCACACTGGGAGCCCACCCCAGTGTGGTAACAGTCCGTAAGGCCAACGAGGTGCCCAGTTCCTGTTGGCTCCACTGTCCCCCCCAACAGACTTCCAGGTGCCACACTGGGAGCCTACCGCAGCATGGCAACAGTCCTTAAGACTGATGGGGTGCTAAATCCCCATCGGCTCCACTGTCCACCCAACAGACTTCTAGGTGCCATGTTGGGAGCCTACCCCAGCATGGCAACAGTCTATATGGCTGACAGGGTTGCCCAATCCCCTGTCGGCTCCACTGCCCCCAAACAACCTTCTAGCTGCCACACTGGGAGCCCACCCCAGCGTGGCAAAAGTCCCATGTTGTCTTTAAGAAAAATGACCTGTAAGAAAAAAACAATCCCTCGCTGACTGACTTGACCCCCCTCCCTAACCCACACCCACCCTGTGAGTGCCCCACCTCCCCACACCCCCACCTTTCCCCATACTTACCTCTGGAGGCTGGTGTGACAATCTACAGTGGACCAGGAACACATCTACACTCTTCAAAGCCGACTGTGAACTGAAGAAAGCTGAAGCTGAAAAATGGCATAAATAGGGTTTTTTCAACTTTGGTTCATATCTTGGGCATTTTTAGGAATTTTTTCACCAAATTTTCAACATGGAGTTCTTGGAACCCCACCTCATGAACTCAGTCACTGTCATTTTGTTATTTGGCCCCGAAAGGTGATTTTGTGGTCACTGCATGCAACCAACTTTCGGGACCAATTTATGAAATGACAGTGTCACAGTTCATGAGGTAGGCTCCAAAAAACCCTATGTTGAAAATTTGGTGAAAGAATTCTCAAAAATTATTGTTTTACAAGCGTGTGGTGTGCAGTTCTTATGCACACTCGTAACTTTGAGAATTTGTAATATTTTCACTACAGATTTCCAACATTGCCATTTTACCACACCTCCTTATGAACAGTACAGCTGTCATTTTTCACATCTTGCTCAAAATGTGTTTTTGCACATGTAGCTCACATTGGCGCGCTCGGTTTGCGAAATCCATGTTTAGGACACATTAAGAAAATCACAGTGACACTGTTCATGAGCAGAGGTGTTAAAATGGCTATGTTGAAAATTTGGTGACAAAAGTCTATAACATAACTGTGTTACATGCGTGCATTGCGCAATTTCCACGCACCCTCGGAAGTTCACGAATTTGTAATATTTTCAGTCCAGATTTTCAACAATTACATTTTTCCACACCTCTTTATGAACAGTACAGCTGTCATTTTCTCACCCTAGCCACAATGTGTTTTCTCACTTCTAGTGCAGAATAGCATGGTCGCAGTGGGAAATTAGTGTTCGGGATAGAGTAAGAAAATTACAGTGACACTGTTCATGAGCAAAGGTCCCAAAATGCCTATGTTGCAAATCTGCTGTAAAAAATTCTCAAACTAATTTCATTACGGGTGTACATTGTGCAGTTTCTACGCACGCTCTTGACTTCATCAGTTTTCTTATATTTTCACTCCAGATTTTCAACAATGCCATTTTTTATACCTCCTCATGAACAGTACACCTGTCACTTTTCACATCCTGTTCAAAATGTGTTTTTGAACCTGTGGTACCAAATGGCGCAGTCGCTGTGCAAAATCACCTTTCGCCTAACAAAGTAATAGTGTCACTGTTCATGCGTTGGGGTCACAAAAAGCCCATGTGGGAAACTTGGAGTAAAAATACCAGGAAACGCCCAGGGCATTAGGGTTTTCTACCATAATGCCCTACCCTGTAGGGACTGACAGGTGTCAGGGGTGTTACTTGGGATTGTTGACAGTAATGCTCATGCCATTGCACCCCCCCACCTCCACCATCCATCCAGTGACAAGCATTGAGGTGCACTTTGGACCCTTTGCCCCCAGAGTTTACCCCATTCTCCTATACTGCACCCATTTCAGCATATTGCTTTATGGAATGAGGTGAATGTAAAACCCAAACACCCCAAGACACACCTCGACACATGGCAGTGTCTGAAGGGAAGGGTGTGGTGAAATGTCATGACTGTGATGGGTGACAACCCAAAGGCACACCTCAATGCCTGTCCATCACTGCAGGGTGAGGGTCAAATTGTCATCAGTTCAATACTTCAGTGCCATTCCTATACTGCATCTGTCTAACTCCAGCACTTCCACTGCTAATGTCAGTAAGCTAACATTCGGCATGGACAAATGCTTGTTTTTCTAGTTGCTAAGGTTTCCCGAGATATGGGCAAATTACTGTTACAAGGGATCCTTGCTTTATAGAGCTGTGGTATGTCTCCATAGCTATGTGTAAGTGAGAGTGCATGGCCCAGAGGGCCCATGCTCCCACAGACACATACCATTATGCACAAATGGGCAGCTTGGTGGGAGTGCAGGCCCTCCCAACAACATATTCCATTTACTATTTACATTACACTTTTAAAAAAAGAAAGGAAATTCTTTGCAAAAACTTCATTAATGCATCAGTTAGGATTGTTTCCACCCAAAAAAAGTGTGGACATTCCACTTTAGGGGTTACCTTACCACACATTACTATTTTCTACACACCACCAGGCATCGGGTGCGCTGTAGGCCATGCCTAATCCTCACCCTGTTCTCCTATTCTGCACCACTACAGCTTTTACACATGGAATGGGGTGAGAGTTAGGCTGATGACTTAATGCACACCCCCATGCATGGTGGTGTGTGGAGGGTGGGTGGGGGTGGTGGTGGGTGGTAACCCTAACGTGGAATTTCCACACTTTTGTTGGAGTGGAAACAACCCTAACTGATGCATTAACAAAGTTTTTGCAAAGAATATATATACATTATATATATATATATATATATAGACATTCATAATTTTGGAGTGATAATGTCTGTATGTGAAATGCCATGCTGTGCCATGCAGCAAGAGGCCCTCAGCAAGTGGTCTTTGTGAACTCTTTGTTAAGGACTCTCAAGAATCACTCACCAGCAGCAAATATCTTGTCTTTTATTAGAGGCATGTAGTGGTATTTAAATTCTTAATATGCCCACCACCCTGAAGGGAGTTAGTTACAGTGGGATTGGGTCTCCTTTTTGAATCACCATGCAAGGTCACTCAGGGAGGTGCCCTGGTTGAACAACCCCTGCATGTCTTTTTAAAATCTTGTCCTCTTGATTTCTATTACCCTAAGGGATATGCATTTTGATTTGTGACATGCATTGCTCTCCACTACAGCCACTGAGGCAGGGGCTGCAGGAACGCTGAAGACAGAAGGCTTTCCTACTTGTGAGCAGGATGGCTAGCCTGAGATAGGAACACCTGGCATGAGATTTGAATTGGGAGAAGAATACTTGTAGAAATATTTAGCTTATCTTCACTGAAGGTGATTTAGTATGTCCAAGTGCCCCATCTATTTACACTTTTAGCATGCTCTCTTTGCTCTGTGGTACTTTAATTATTGTATCTAATCTGTTAAACACTTACCTGTCATGAAAACAAAGGCTAATAAATAAATAACTGTTTCAGGAACTAGACTACAATAAAAATATTTCATTAGATGCCTTACCTTGATATTCTTGCTTGGCAAGGCCGTAATCTGGTGAGTGCTGCAGCCTAGAGATTTACATAAGAACTGGCTAGGTAGAGCTAACAGGGACTAGGCAGAGGGTCTTCAAAAGTTGACCTGGTGATCACATGTGCATCTTGCAGCCTATAAGGTGAGCATAATAACCACAAGTAAGGACTGGAGTGCCATGGATATACTCAATATATAATGGTAATGCAGGAGCACTTGAAATGTTGGATACTGGTGGAGGATCTGGTTGCTAAACTGAGAGTCATCTTTGCCTGACTCCCTACAAGTGGTATTGGGAGGCAGTTGAGATGTTAGATACTAGAAAAGAATCCTTGTGCTAAACTGAGAGCTGTCCCTGCTTGACTGCATAATAATGGTACTGGGTGGCAATTGAGATATTAGAAACTAGTGGAGGCTCCAAGTGCTAAACTAAGAGCTGTGTCTGCAAGTCTCCTTATTTATGGCAATGGTGTGGGGGGGGGTAGTTACGATATCAGATGCTTTAAGTTGAGTTATTGCTAGTGCCTCCTCTCCAAATGTTTTTTAGGTCAAAGTAGACAATTGCAAGTCTAATAATAGTGATAAGGCTTCTAGACTCACCTCCCTCTTCTGACCATCTGAGTAGGTTACATTCTGGGTGATTCATATTGTCTGGCTGACTTTGATCCACATACTTGGCACTGGCCAGCTGGCAGGACTCCAGTCCTGAGATGACTGCAAAAAGAGGCCAAGGCTTTCAATTCTACTTGTTTTTCCCCTTTGGTCTTCCTCTCAAGTCAGTAGTGATCTGATTGATCAGGACAGTGGTGATAGGGTTGAACAAGTCTGCCTGTTTCAAACTCAGGTGTGAAATTCAACCCACTGCAAGTATATATATAGGGAAAAGGAAAAGTTAGGATAGGTCACAATGGACAGTGGCAGATTGAAAGATTATTTTATTTATACCACTGAGCCAGGAATAGAGGGTGGGAGTGGGACAACAAGCAGAGGGAGGCAGTGTATGTACACCACACTGGCAATGGAGGGTGAGGCAGTGGCAGAGGGTTAGGATACTACAGAGTACAAAGGAGTAGGAGGTTTTACTTTTTACTGACAGGAGGCTGGGAACAGAGAGTGGGATTGGGAGATGGTGGAAGTTGATTCTTAAGGGTTCTACAGATGGTGGTTCAAGGGCCATCTGACTGACCTGAGTTTAACATCATTGCAATTGGGTACATGCTGTACCCTACCAATATTCATGCAAGAGTTTTCATTTGGGATAGAGCAAAAGCAAACTGGTGAAAGAAAATAAAATGAGAGCAATAGGCCAGCTAATTATATCTTTTACTCATTCCAAAGCTTCTCTTAATTGAATACAAAACCATTGATTGTACTTTCTCAAGATAGATGACCCCTGAACACTGTGGGGGATAAGGAGCAGGCTCAGTATGACTGTGCTCAGCTGGTTGCTGGGTGGTGTCATGTTGATGAAAGGATGCAGCTACTGTCTGATAGGTGTGGCTGCCTCCTTTCAAATTCAGAAAGTTTCAGACCATCAACCAGCAGAATATCATCATGATCTACCTCGCTGACCACTTGCCTGTCAGTGTTAAGCCTCCTGCAGCATGATCTGCATTGGATATGACTGTGACATGAGGGATTGGACTGGGGTTCAGGGGACCTACCTGAAAAGTGGATACAGCGGCCAACCTAGAAAGTTAATAGGGATGGCTCATGGTAACACACTCCTGTCTGTATCACACTTAAATCTGATAAACTAGCTCTGTGTTTGCATCTTACATTTAGCTCAGTGCCCCAAATACCCCATTTATTTAGAAAAAAGGTGATACATTCAAAGAATTTCAGACTTTAGAAGGTGGCCAGGTACCCAAGTGAGGGGGCCCAGCAGGACATTTCCAGGTAACCTGGTGGACCAGTCCAGCTCTGGTGACACACCTCTGAATCCCACTACTCTATTCTCGAAATATATTTGCTTCACACGTGCACATGCAAGCAAACATAAAAAGGAGTACTATAAAATTTATATTCATATAAGAATATGAACAAGGGTGAACTTGATTGAGCCAAGGTACATTTTGTTACAAGAGAGAAACATAAACATAGAAACATAGAAGTTGATGGTAGATAAGGACCTTTGGCCCATCCAGTCTGCACAGATTTCCCTACATACTGTGCACTGCAGACTCTACTCTATCTTCAGCTTACACCTCCCCCCTTGTTTCTATGATTCCCTTGTGTCTATCCCATGCATTCTTAAATCCTGGGACTGTTTTGGCCCCCACCACTTCTGCTGAGAAGCTGTTCCAAGCATCCGCCACACTCTCAGTGAAAAAGTACTTTCTCTTGTTTCCTCAGCCTCCCCCCAGTTTTATATTGTGTCCCCTTGTCCTTGAACATCTTTTTTTGTGGAAAATGCTCCCTTCCTGTAAATTATTTAGACCTGTGAGGTATTTGAATATCTCTATCATATCCTCCCATTCTCTTCTGTCTTCTAGGATAGCACAACTATTAAAATTCAATCAAGAATTAACACAACAAATAATAAAAACAGTTATAGATAATGAGAAATAATTATAAATATTAGTAAACACATAACATTTGACAACACACCAGAGGTTCTTTCGCTTTGTTGTCAAGCCATAGCTTTATCTTACCCTGACTAATTTTGCCAAAGGCTGGTCTCAGAGTGTGTGGTATGATACTGTACTGTATTCCAAGCCACTAGCCCAAGATGAAAAATGCATTTGTCAGTGCCGAATGTTTGTTGCTGATATTGCTATTGTACCAGGTCTTGCTTGTACACATTTTTTCTATATATTTACCAAGGATAGAGCAGATGAGATGCAAAGTCTCATTTTCAGTGGTTTCCTGCTTTTACAAATAGGGCAGCTGAGAGGTAATCTCTACTTTTAAGTGTGCTCCCACATTTGGAACCCAAATCTCCAACAGTCTTTTATGACCCGATGTTATGATCAAGACAGGTGGAATTTTTTAAATCCCATACAAAAGGTGATTTTTACTGTGTAATTGTGGAAACATGTTTTGGAAGGGATTTGAAAAATGTCACCTGCCATATTCAGTTGGCGGGGTAACAAAAGGAATATATTGAACATTAGGGGCCAAAATCTGCAAAAAATAAAATTATGAGTAAATATTGAAACAATTTGTTTCCTCATAACTTAGTTGGTATTTTCACATTTTTACCCCAAATTCTCAGCATAATCTCAATTCTCTCTCTACCCTGGGCTATCCATGACCCAAACAAATAAGATCCCCTATAGGGTGGACGGCTTCCTCTCCCTGGGCTGCTGTACAGATATGGCACACTGATGAGTCCAAATGAGGACAAGACATGTGTCTGTGTCTGCTGTTCTCAGCCTTTGCTAATTGTATTATGAGGCCTTTTGGCACCATGGAATTCTTGCTTAAAGTTGAGCCAGTCCAAATTAATTCATAGGCATTTGCATATGCTTCCCATGATGCATCATTGGGGTATGTGCAATTTTTGTGTTCTTCAAAATCTTTTCATGACCACTCCTTCTGATCATGACAGGTGTCATTTTAGTATGACAGGTGTCATTTATAAAGCAATGGCTGAAATGCCATTTTGTGCCACAAGTGTTAAAAGACATTTTGTTTAAGATTAGAGGTTGAGGTTTGAGAAATGACAGCTGTCACATTCATGAGGTGATGAGAAAAAATGACTATGTTGAAAAGCTGGGTCAAAATATTGAAAATTACCACAGCTACGAGTGTGCATTGAAAAAATGAGACTATAGACTCATAATTTTATTTTCTCATATTTGTACCCTAAATTTTCTTATGACACCCACAAAGCCTTCTTATGAGCCCATCTCATAATTAAGGGTATCAACAGTTTTCAAATCCAAGCCCGAAATGTGATTCTGTGCCACAAGTGTGAAAACACATATTGGCCATGAATTGAAAAATGACAGTTGTCACATTCATGTGGTCCTGTGAGGAGTTGGCAATGTTAACAATCTGGGGTCAAAACATTACAAATTACCAAAGTTATGAGCCTGCATTCATAACTTACAACATACAGTGGTCTCAAAACTTTGTTCTTTTTAATATATTTTACCCACATTTTCAACATAGTCTTTGTATGACCCCACCTTATGGACAAAGGAAAGAAAATTTGCAGGGCCAATCCAAAAGGTGTTTTCTTGCAGTGACAACAACAATCACCGTCTGGGACAGATTTGCTTAATTTCACTGCCACTGGTCATGAGGAGGTGTCCCAAAAAAAGTCATGTTGGAAATTGGGGCAAAATATTAAAAAATGACCAAGTTATGACAACAAGTTCAAAACCCTATTGAAATACATTGAACTGGTATCAAGTGATGATAGTAACTGAAACTGAGTTACTCCAAAAACAGCAACTCATTTCAGCTATATCACCAAGGGTTACCCTTCAAGGGTAGTGGCCCTACAGTGAAAGCAGCTGTAGAGAAGAGTGACCTGAAGGGGAGGATAGAAAAGGGAAGAGGAGGGATAGGGAGGAGGGTCCTTAGTGGACTGCTGTGCCTGCTCTAGCTGAGCTAGCCCTCTGGCATGGTGTTGAGAGTGGCTAGCTTTGGCTGAGCAGGTATGGGGTTTGGGGCTGGGGACCAGGAGAGTTACAATTTTGCCACTGCCTACGGGTTTTGGCACTTAATATTTCCCACAAATGCAAGAAATGCCCCTTCCCTGACATGCAGTCCCCTGGAGTTAGTTATTTTTATTCAGGGGGATGTGGGGGACAAAGTCCCTCAAGACAGGGGGCATGGGGGGGTAAAAACACTTTTTGTTTTGCCGGATGTCAGGTTGCCAGCAAGTGTATATCACAGATTTGCTTTTCGGAGATATACAATAACCATAATAGTGATCACTATTTTGCGATCGCTATTACGTCATGGAACCCATTGAACTGCATACCTGATTTCCTCAGTTCACAGTCCAGTGCTGAAGACAAAAAGACATGTCTGCAGTCCAGAGAGGATTATGGCATTGGATCACTAGTAGGTAAGTAAGGGCTTGAGTTGGGAGGTGGGTGCTAAGTGGGAGGGTTGGGTGGGGACAGTAACTACGATGGCAGCAACAGACATCCGTGGTCAGTTCTCTTTTTTATAGGGTATATTAAAAAAATATACAAGGGATGGTTTACTTTATTTCAGGTGGTGACACTGGGGATTAGGCAGCCCTAGTGTCAGTGTTATGCTTGTGAGGTGGGTGAGTGCTGAGTGGGAGGGTTGGGTGTGGGGTGCAGTAACGTTTGTAGTAGCAACAGACATTGAAGTACAATTTTCTTTTTTCAGGGTATCTTAAAAAACAACTATGAGGGCCTTTTCTTTACATGTGGGGACACTGGGGATTGGGCACCCTCACTGTCAGTATTATGTTTGGCAGAAATTGGTAGACTCCAGAGCAGTAGTCGGCAGTTGAAATAGTCAGTTGCAATTCAATACAGTTGCAATCAGTTACAATTGCATTGGATTGCAGTCATAAAATAGTGGAGCTGAAATCCACTGCAGTTGACAATTCCATGACCCATCCAGGTTTGTTTTTGTGGTGCCCTGCAGTGCGCTTTCTCTTTTTTTCTTTCCTGGGGGGGGCCAGGAGAGCAGTGAATATCTAATGGTCCTCAACCACTGACACCAAGCCTTGCTGTCAATGAAATGCACCCCTGGCTGCTGGACATGAAGCATCCACCAATTAGGAAAGATCGGAGGTGCCAGGAGCTTGAAAGTGTCTGTGACTGGCTGCATGAGGTGGCAGGGAGAGCATGCCTAGGTAGGAGAGGAGCTCGTCAGGAGGGGAGGCATCTGTGTTGGTGTGTGGGTAATGGAGCAAGCAGCATTTTTCTGCATGGACAAAGTTTGGCTGTTCAGCCTTTAATTTAAAAATAAGTTAACTGTGTCCACTGTCCTGATGTGTCTGGTGCCCAGAGAGAGACTAGTGTGTAGCTGTGCAGGTCCCAGTCAGTCCTCCAGCAAAGCCAGGCAACAATTGTGTGAAGGAAGCAAGTCAGTGATCTAGTCATGGTCAGGATCAGCCCATGACCCTATTGACTGGGCCCATCAGGCAACTCTCACTCAATCTCAGTCAGGTCTTCAGAGTCGGTGAGGGAGGAGGAATGGTAGGTGCACTAGTTCCGTTGTGCAGAGTACCGGTGTGGGGACGTGGGTCTCGGTTGGGGACCGACTGTGTGGGTTGGGAGGAGGGCACACACAGCTCCAAAAAAACACCGGCACCACCACCGAGTAGAGCAGCAGTGGCATCCTGAGCCATGGAGCCACCCGATGCCACCGACCAAATCATCACCCGACACCTGACTGAACTGGCAACAGACTACTACAGTGAGCAAGGAACTGTATGGGATGTGTGTATGTAATGCCCACCAGGGTTGGGCAATGGGCAGTAGGAAGGAGAAGGATGGTCTCTCACAGACTATTCAGTCTGTCAGTGTGTCTGCTGCATGTTCAGCTGGCTTGTCCAGTTGGTTGAGGGCTTGGGGGCTGTGGAGCCCGGGGGGCCAAACTTGAAAAGCCAAGGTGATCAATCATCATCAATCTACTGCTGGCAGCCCAGCTGGGCTCTCTCTGACTGTGGTGGCATTGTGAGTAAGTCAGACTCCCCATGAGGTCATGGAGCAGGCCTGGTACAGGCCCCATAAGAGGCTGGAGCACAGACCATGATCAGTCAGGTCCAATGGAGAAAATGTTTGTTGTTTGCCACTGTAGGAATCAGATAGATCAAATATTAAAGTCCTTACAGCAAGATGAATAACATTTTACAAAACAGATTAGTGTACATGCTGAAAGCCAAAACAAGTTCAGTAACTATGTGAGAAATTTTTTTTAATATGTATGAGTGTTTTTTAGCTTTAAATTTAAACTATGGATACATCTCAGTTCTGGTATATCATACAGGAGGTATTTCTAGGGGTCCTCCCTTAAACTGTTTTAGTCTCACAGATTCTATGAGTAGTAGTAAACCAACACATATTGATGGTTAGTTCTGTTTGCAAAAGGGTACCTTCTAGCTTCTGCGGGGTGTTCAAAATACCCTACCTATACTGTATTTTAGACTCACAGTTCTTTTTCTAAGTAACTAGTATTACTGCTGCTTATTTTTTTATACCTTAAATTATTTTACTGCTATGCTTCAACTTGTTACTTTCATTGACTTTATATATTTTGTTGTTGTTTTGACTGGTTATTGTGCTTTAGTGGGTCACTACTGTGTGTAGATTTGTTTCACTGCATTTTGTATTTGCATTTTAAAGAGCAGCCAGCTTCTTAGCTGCTGCTGACTAGTTGCTGCTCCCTCCAACATATGCAATACCTCACCTGCCCCAGCGTTGAGGGGCATGAATAATTCGTTTTGTTTCTGCCCATTTATGAAGTTATAATGCTGCAAAATCCCAAATGCTAAAAACGGAGGTGCTTTCTGACCTTAACCCACCAACATGCCCCCATGTAGGTACATGCAGCCCCATTTTGTGATGTCAGAAGGTGAAGGCTGTGTGTGCACATGCCCCATTGATTTCAAGGGGAGGGGGACTTTTCCATACATTTTATTAACTTTTAGAGTCAAAATTTTAATAAAAAAAATACATAAAGTTTAAAAAGTACAACAAAGAACTACATAATAAAATTCAACAATGGTGAAAGCTGAAAAAAATAGGTTGGATTTTCTTCAGTCAGTTAAAGTCAGAAATTTCAAACTAGTTAAAAAAATCAGTCATGATGTGTGGTAAGTCAGTTATAATTGGTTTTTCAAATGACTCCAGGGTCTAGCAAACAGGGTGAGCTCCCTGATATTGCAGAAACAAAATTAGCAGAGTGGGAGGAAGCAGCCTACATGGGGGATTGGACACCCCACACCAGAATGGTAACATGCTGGGTTATGTTTGGGGAAGGGGGATTACAGTCGTGGCAGCAATAGACATCCATGGACAGTTTTCTCTTTTATAGAGCACAATTCAGCCTATGAAAGATAGTTTTCAGTAGGCTGATCATGACAGATCAGCTGTACTTGCTTGGCATCGCTATGTAGAATAAAGGAAAGAGCCACCCTATGATTGGGTTGGCTCTCTTCTTTGAACTGCATGAAGTTTACACCCAGCAAGCCAGACAAGTGTCATAATCTGCCTGGCTAATTGGTGTGACACTGACGAGCCCTTTGCAGATCACTCTCCATTGTACTGACAGTGTCACATTTCTCAAAATCCACTCTCATAACAAACATTTGACATCCACATGTGTGCACGGTAAACATAAAAATTACATTCTACCTATTTTCAAATTGCATTTGGGGGCCATTAGTTCCAGTCCTGTTGCTAATATTAGAGATGCCTTTTTTCTGTCCATAGGTAACGTTGGTTAATGGATACTCTGGGAGTTGCCCCCAGAACAGATTGCAGCACATGAAATGATCTTTACCTACGTTGTCAACCCCAGTTTGAGTGTAAAATTATCCAGGGTAAATCCATTTGGAATTAAATGCTTCTGAAGAAAAGTTGGCACTTGGTGAAATATAAGTTTTTAGAGGGGGTGTTCTCCTACTGGATCCTGGCTAAGATCTAATCATTGAACGCTAAACTTTGTGTGAGCACACAAATAAAGGGGAACAACAGGGGGGGTTTGAGTGATATCAAATAAGGCTTGCATTGGGTCCAACAAGCAAAGATATTGATCTTGAATCTTGTTTATTCCATAAAAAATAGTACAACAAAATCAAACCTACTCCAATCCACCATAGCCAGCCACCAAGAACCCCAGCACTTTGCAAAACAGATTTACATAATGTGGCCTAAATACCCAACTTGATTAGGAAAAAAGATAATAAATGCAAAGAATTTTAGATTTTGAAAGGTGGCCAGGTACCCAACTGAGGGGGCTCAGCAGACATTTCCAGGTAATCTGGTGGGCCAGTCCAGATCTGGTGACACACATCTGAATCCATCTACTCTACTCACACAGTATGTTTGCTTCACACATGTACATGCAAGCAAACATAAAAAGGAGCACTTCCAATAATTAGTGGAACATACTGCAGTACAGAATTTGATCTTTACCTGGATTGCCAAACAAGTTTAAATGCTATCATCCAGGGTAAATCCACTGGGAGTCTGTTTATCCCTCAGCTTGGCATACTGGTATTTGCTTGGAACTTTGGCCATGTGGTTGTTGTGGACACTAAGGTCAGAACATTCATCATCAGCAGAGTAGTTACACTTCAGGAGGTTATAGTTGTTGCCAAATGGCATTATTCGCCTTTAACCAATGGTAAAAAATAACTTTGAGGGCTGAGCAGCTATAATCAGTGATAAAATGGCTTCCTCTTACAAAAGGTTACTGTAACCCCGAAGAGAGAAGAAAAAAAAATTCTTGTCTGCATTTCCCCGAGACTTCCATGAAAAACATCTACTAGAGCAATCTAAGCTAGTTAGCTTGTAGATGAGAGCAGCAAGAGGAAGGAGGTGCTGCTAGAATTTTACTACTCTACTACTGGGACTAAAGAACTAGAACTCTACTACTGGGACCTTTAATAAGGCCAAAAAAGGAACAAACAAAAACAAGAGTTAGTTTGCTACTATGAGTTGGGGAAGGGAACTGTTATCTGTGCTGTTAACCACTGTAAGTGAAGAGGACAGCTGTAAATTAGGATGTGTGGCTTAGGCAGCAGGAAGCCAGGTGTCTGCATTTAAAACTTCCCTAGTTAGCTTTTTTCAGAGAGCAGCAAGAGGAAGTGGGTGCTGCTAGAACTTTACTACTCTACTACTGGGACTATATAGCTCTGCCTCCCCTCCACCCTGCCACCCTTAGTCAGTTCTACTTTTATAAGCACTGGATTTGATTGACAACAGGAAATTCCCATTTGGGAGCAGGGAAGGAGTAATCACAGAGGCACAAAAGACTCAATATCCCAGAAGGAAAATAATAGCCATCCCTCACCCCCTAGCTGTTGGAGGTCTGTCTCTAAGCAAGTAAGATGGAGACTACTGAGGAATTCAGGTACTTCCTGTCCCAGAACAGGCAGGGCAGGAGCTATAAGGGCATGGAGACAGTAGGGAAGTAGGGAGAAAAAAGAAAAAACAAGTCAAATAGAGATAGTAAAGAGTAAGCATACAAAACAACAGTCAGGGGACCACAAATAAGTCATGATGGGAGTGGTGCAATGCAGTAGCTGTGGAGCAGCAGTGTTACAGGAGATGTTCTGAGGAGGTGGAGATGTCCCATTTGCAGGCACCTCTTTGGACTGAGGGAGAAGGCTGTTTTTCTTCAGGCTGAGTTGCCCAGGATTCGGTGGACTTCTTCTCCCACCCAGGGACCACCAGAGCCGCCACCACTGCCTCAGATGTTACCAAGAAAGAGGGTTGGTTGGAACACAATGGGATCAGGGAGGGTGAAGGTGGTAGAGGGAACCTCCAGAAAGAAGACAAACAGGAGGGTGACATGAGATACCACAGGGGAAGGAAACAACTCCTGGTGGGGGACTCAATTATTAGGGGTGTGGAACTGGGGAGGAGAGGGGAGAGGGTGGTAAGGTGCCTGCCCAGCATCATGGCTTGGAGGGACAGGGAGCAAATCTTCAGGATCATGGGAGTGGCTGCAAGTTAGAGGGAGCTGGACGTCATTGTCCACCTAGGGACAAATGACCTGCCTGGGAATGGGATCAGAGCAGTGCAGGAGAAGTTTGTGGAGTTGGGGCCATTGACATGTGGCACACATTCTAACCTTCTCGGAGGTGCTACCTGTCTATGGCATGGCTGAAGTTAGGGTGCTCTACACCATGGGATTCAATCAGTGACTGAAAAACTGGTGCAGAGTCCAGGGTTTGGGCTTCATTGGGGATTGGGTTCCACCTGGAGGATACAGGCTTATACTGGGATGATGGTCTGCATCTGTCCAGGAAGGGAACCAGGATCCTAGGTGATAGGTTTAAATGCTTCACTGCCAAGTATTTAAACTAGCCTAGGGGAGAGGCACTGAAAAGCAGCAGGGAAATCCCAGCCCACCCCCAAAAAACAGGGTAGTTAGCAAGGTAAACACCAAGACAGAGAAATCAATAGAGAGAAGTGCAGGGGTAAATGGAGAAAAACACAATGGCAGTAAGGACAGAGATGGGGTTAAAAGGGGTAAGACCGTTACAAAATGGAGGTCAATGAGCATCAATGCCCATAGTCTGGGTAACAAGCTTTCTGAATTAGTGGCCTTGATGGAAGAGGGATGCCTGGATATCATGGCAGTCAAAGAAACATGGTACACAGAGAACCATGACTGGGATGCCAACATATCAGGGTACACAATATACAGGAGGGACAGGGAGGGTAAAAGAGGAGGAGGAGCTCTATATGTGAGGGAAGGGATTCAAGCAACAGAACTAAAATGTAAACTGGGAGGAGAGGAGACACTGTGGGTCACCATAGAGACAGAAAATAGCACCACAATCTGCATGGGGGTTGTATACAGACCCCTGTCTCACGGGCAGGAAATGGACAAGAAAATGATAGAAGGCATTCTTAGGATGACACAAAAAGGGGAGATATTGTTGATGGGGGAAACTGAATATGCCAGATGTTAAATGGAGCACCTTTGCTGCAGCCACCACAAGAGCAGTGTCATTCTAGCTGCTCTACAGGGGGCATGTCAGACAGCTAGTGTTGGAATCCACTTGGGAGGGAGCAATCATAGTCCTGGTACTCTCAAACGGGGATGGAGAGAGTATCTCAGATTTAGAAGTGTGTAGCCGTTTGGGAACAAGTGACCACCAAACAGTGTGGCTCAAGAGAAACACATCAATAGAGTCAAACAACACAAAAGTGAGGGTACTAGACTTTAGAAGGGTTGACTATGGCAAAATGGGAGAGTGTCTCAGAAAAGCAATAGCAAATGGGCAAGAAGAAGAGGTGGAAGAATAATGGGGAAACATTGATAGACCAGGAGGTCTGTTTCTGCTGGCACATTTGTATGTTTGTATGTTAGTAAAAACTACCATCACAGAGGCAACAAACCTTTGTGTGAAGCAAATAAGCAAATCAAAATGAAGGAAAAAAAACACTATGGTTCTCAAAAGAGGTGGCAGGGAAGAGTAAAGATTAAAATATAGCGTTCCGGAAGTATAAGGAAGCACAGAAGGAGCAGGACAGAGAACTGTAGCAGTTAAAGCAGAAGGAAGCAGGGAAGGCAGTCAGAATAGCAAATGCCTAAACTGAGGAAAAGATAGCCAGCTCAGATAAGAAGGGTGATAAAACTTTTTAAAGGTACATTAGTGAGTGAAAAAAGACCAATGGAAGGATAGTGAGGCTTAATAAAGGTGAGGATTGGTGGGCAGAGGGTGACAGTGAAAAAGCAGGGATGCTGAATGAATACTTTGGCTCAGTATTCACAAAAGAAGAGGAGGGGAGCAGTACCTAATCTAATCAATAGAAGCACTCTGGATGGGGGGGGGTCGATACCAGTCTATTCAAACAAGAAAGAGCTCTAAAAGAACTCCTAAAACTGAAGGTGGACAAAGCTATGGGGCCTGATGGGATTCACCCAAGAATTCTAAAAGAACTAAGGGGAGAACTAGTGACACCACTGACCACCCTTTTTAACAAATTATGGGAGGATGTTGTGGTACCTGAGGACTGGAGGAGGATGGATGTGATTCCCTTTCACAAACATGGGAGCAAAGCAGAGGCAGGAAACTACAGACCTGGTAGTTTGACCTCAGTGTTAGAAAAAAATATGGAATCACATCTTAAAGAAAGAATTGTTGAGTACCTAGAGGCCAGTGTGGCACAGGACCCAAGGCAGCATGGATTCACAGAGGTAATGTCATGTTAAACAAAACTAATAGGTTTCATTGACTGGTGACCAAAGTAGTAGATGAGGGAGGGCTGTGTACATGGTCTACCTAGAATTTAGCAAGGCATTTGACACAGTCCCACACAAAAGATTAATAAACAAATTAGCCAGCCTGGGAGTGGGTCCCAGGGTGGTAGCCTGGGTAAAAAATTGGCTGGATAACAGGACACAGAGAGTAATAGTAAACAGAGCCCACTCAGAAGAAAGAGGAGGTAATAGTGAGGTACCACAGGATTCAATATTGGGACCGGTCCTTTTTAATATCTTTATAAGTGACATTAAGGAGGAACTGAAGGGAAAAGTATGTCTCTTTGCAGATGATACAAAGATCTGCAACAGGGTTGATACGGGGGGGATGGAAAGGATGAGAAGGGACTTGGCAAGGATGGAGGAATGGTCAAAAGTATGGCAGGTTAGATTCAATGCAAAGAAGTGCAAAATAATGCACCAGGTAAACAACAAACCAGGGGAAGAGTACACAATGGGGGAGGTACTAACAACAACAAAAATGGAAAGGCATCTGGGGATAAGTCATATCAGATGACTCAAAGGTAAGCAAGCAATGTGAAAAGGCAGTAAGGAAGGCTGGAGGGATACTGGGATGTATTGGGAGAGGCAGCACCAGTAGAAAACAAGAAGTTGTTATCCCTCTGTACAGACAGTTGGTGAGGCAACATCTGGATTACTGTCTGCAGTTCTGAAGACCCCATCTCCACAAGGACATAGACAGGATTTTATTTTATTTATTTAGCTTTTGTTGACCGGGTAAGTGCACTAGACAAATCCTGCCTATTTTCAGGCACGACCCGGGGGAGGGGGATACAGATGAATGCCAACTGACCTTGAACCAGATTAAGCTGTTGGTGGTATTTTTTAGTGAATGAGGGAAATTTGGCCAGGACACCAGGGAAATTCCCCTACTCTTTTCGATAAGTGCCATGGGATCTTTAACATCCACCTGAACTACCACCAATCCAGGCAGATGGGACCTCGGTTTAACGTCTCATCCGAAAGACGGCACCTCTGAAAATGCAGCACCCCTCTCATGCCGCATTACAGTGTCAGTACTGGGATATTAACCCAAGTGCCAGATGTGGGAACTGAACCCACAGCCCTCTGATCTCCCGGCCTCAGAGGCGAGTGTGCTACCTACTGAGCCACTGACACTGCTGGATTGAGGCAGTCATGAGGAGGGCAACTAAAATGGTGCAGGGGCTGCACCCGAACCATATGAAGAGAGACTAAAGGATCTTAATATGTATATCCTAGAGGAAAGGAGGGAGAAGGGGGACATGAAATAAACTTTCAAGTACCTCAAGGAAATCAACAAAGTCTGGGAGGGTAGCATCTTTCAGAAAAGAGATGTGCAAGAACAAGGGGTCACGATTTGAAGATAGAGGGGGGACAGCTCAGGAGAAACATGAGGAAGTATTTTTTCATGGAGAGGGTGGTGAATGAATGGAACAGCTTTCCTGAGGAGGTAGTGGGTCCAAAAACAGTGAGAGAATTCAAGAAGGCATTGGACAGACATAAGGCAATTCTGTTGGGGGGTAGGAAGAAGTAGGCTGTTGGTTAACTAGGATCTGCATCTTATCCAATAGGTAGGGAAATAGACAGATTGGGTAGACCAAGCGATCCTTATCTGATGTCAAAGTCTATGTTTCTATATTTCTATATTTCTATCTTGGTAGGCCACATTTTAAATTGGGCAGTTCTGACTGTTAGGATTCTAAAAGATACCCACACATTTTTGAAAGTGGATGTAGGAAAATAAATTTCTTTTTATCTAAGTTGTGTGCGTGAATGGATCCCCTCTTTTAAAGAGTTTGGTAATCCATTTGTTGCAATATTTTAATTCCAGGGCCCCACTGTATACATATTTCTCTGTTTTTATCCTGAATAGATTAGTAATGCATGTAGCCTGTAAAATTAGCTCTGCTTCGACAGACTCTCAAGAATTAAAATCATCACATTAAGCTTCAGAAACAGGCAATGATAAATTGTAAATGGCTGGCCAGCTACAGAAGTGGTGGCTCTTGGCACTTGCTAGTTGTACCCCCGACAAGGTGCATGTTAGTTGAGATGATGCATTAGCCAGACTCCATGAACAAGCAGGATGCAGCCCTCCACTACTTTATTTCTACCATGAAACCAGAAAAGCCAAAGAGGTCCAGCAGGCTAGGCTACACGAAAAGAGCTACCAATATTTAGAGGGAAATATGCTCCCCAGGAAGTTGGATGTCATCAGCTCATCATGTTGTAAAAAGCCTTTTATTTCTCACTACTGATGACCTTACAAACCCAGCTCACATTGTACAAACACTATAACGCTCATCCTACTGTATCCAGTTCAAGCACAGCTGGTTCAGCACTACTTCAGAGGACACCAATGTGGCCAAAGTAATAGCGGGTGCCCAATTGTGGACAGGTGCTTATGGGTGCAGGGGTGTGCTAATCAAGGCAGACTCAAATTTAGAGTTTTTTCCATATACTGTAGGTGTTTGTACTCATTGTCGTGGATGCCTTCAGCTGTCAACCCCCCCCCGCTGCCCCGTCACCATGGTACCACAGGGACTTACCTTCAGTCTGGTCGCAGGGTGTGAAGCCTGCAGAGGGTCGGGTGTCATCCTGATGTTGTTTTTTTCCCCTCCATTTTTCTCCCTATTTCCCCATTGCTGGGGTGCACACAGCCACACCTGCATGCGTGGAGGCACACGCATGTCAGCGGAAGTCCCACTGCACCCTCCCCTTTCCAGGCAACCAACAGACCTGTACCATCTGCAGGCCTCCACCTGGGTGATAGTCATTCATCAGGAGCATCAGTCCTCCCTCCTCGGGGGAGGAGAACTGTCTTTAGGACATTCAGTCCTTTCCCTCCCCAGATAACGCCCAATGGCCAGCTCACACCACAAGCATGGGTTGCTGGCATGGCAGAAGATAAGGCACGGATGCCTCAGCCCTCAATGCCACCTGGCCAGTTAACAAATTTAGAGTTTCAACAATTAACAGAATTATTAAGGTTAAAAAGGGATTGCACAGAAACACAATGAATTAGTAAGATTAAAAGGGGAGTGCAGCAGATTAAAAATTAGCATTTGTCAATGCTGAATGTTGTCTCGCTGGCATTGGCATTGGTAGTGCAGGAGTTAGAGATGCATAATAGGAATGGCAGTGAAGTATTGAAGTGACACCAACCCCACCCCCACCCTGCAGAGACCGACAGGCATTGGGGTGTGCCTTTGGGTCGTCAGCTATAACGCTCATGCCATTTTACCTCACCCTGCCATGTAGACCCTGACAAGTGTTGTGGTGTGCTTTGGGGTCTTTAAGTGTTATACTTACCCCATTTCATAAGAAAATACACTATTATATTACACTATTATATACATTTATACTGGTAGAAGAAAATCAATCCCATTGTCTAGGCAGTGTGCCTGCTGAACTGTGTCAACAATCTGTCTACTGGTGGGCACACATACAGTAATGCAGAAGAATTTATGAAGATCGATGCTCATTTAAAATGACTGAAAAAACAGGTATATTGGTATGGTGGTCCCACTTTTCATAAAGGAGATGTTACAGATCATAGAAGCATAGAAAATGGCAGCAGAAAAAAGACTTATGCTCTACCCATTATGCCCATGGTTTCCTATCTAACACAAGGGCCTATTGTTCATACAGGGTTCTAGTCCTCCCTACCCACCACCCCATTCCTCTCGTTTTTCTGGCTGCAGGGCAGAGCTCTGCATATGTCTTGCTATCACAGTAAAAAAATGGAGCTCATCACATTCTGAATGGGCTTCAAAAAATTGAACTTTTAGCAGAATCACTCCACTGAGAAGGAGAGAGTTTAATTCACTCCCACTTGTACTATTTTATCTGTTCTGCTGCTGACTTCTGGTATAGCTAGCATGAAGGGGAAAGAGATGTGAGACATGCTTTTCAAGTCCCCCCAAATAAATAAAGCCCACTTCATCCCTCCTTCCCTTACTACTCTCTCTCTCTCTCTCTCTCTTTCCCATGTGGCATTTCAGTTATATTTGATATCCAGATTAAAAGATGGCTTCTGTAACTATGCTATCTTGCTATCAGATTTCAAAGGCTAGTAGAAAATGCTTCAGATCAACAGATTCAGAACAAAAGGAAAAAGAGATGTGCAAGAACAAGGGGCACAATTTGAAGATAGAGGGGGATGGCTCAGAGGTAATGTTAGAAAGTATTTTTTCATGGAGAGGATTGTGGATTCATGGAAAAGCCTTCCTAAGGAAGCTGTGGAGTCAAGAACAGTGGGAGAATTCAAGAATCCATGAGACAGACATAAAGCAATTCTAGTGGGGGGTAGGAGGAAGTAAGCTGTTGGTTAACTAGAATCTGCAGCTTATCCATCAGGTAGGGAAATGGGCAGACTAGGTGGGCCAAGCGGTCCTTATCTGCCATAAAAAAAAATCTATGTTTCTATGTTCTATGTTATCTTTTCTATGTTTCTATGTAGATTCCTAACAGTTGTGTTTTCCTGTGCATCTGCATAAAGAACAGGGTGTTATCATTTCAGGAGATCTGCAACAGTTAGGCGTGTGTGTGTGTGTGTGTGTGTGTGTGTGTGTGTGTGTGTGTGTGTGCCACTCTGTTAACCCTTTCCTGGTACATTAACCTTTTTCTAGTCAGCTTGCAAATGGCTGTAATGTTATAGGTAGCAGTGTGCACTATTCAGAACATGAAGCAGTGTCTGTGTGTCTGTGTCTGTGTCTGTGTGTGTGTGTGTGTGTGTGTGTGTGTGTGTGTGTGTGTGTGTGTGTGTCATTTTGTTCTCATCCTGCTGGTCATCATGGTATAGATTAGTACAATGAGTTAAAGCAAAACAGTGCTTATCCTAAATGCAGTACAAATTAGGGTTAGTTGTATAAGTAAATAAATGCCATATAAGGCAGTGTATGTATGTTACTGTGTGTGTGTGGTGTGTGTGTGTTGTGTGTGTGTGTGTGTGTGTGTGTGTGTGTATGTGCATGTGTGGCAATCCTCTGTGTGGGTAGACAGTGCTCTGCTATGTTATACTGGAATATATATGCATATATGTGTATATGTCTTAGTCAGTGTGTGTGTATATATCACAACAATTAGAAAGTGCAGTTAGGTGTCTCAGTGGATAGTGCAAAAATTGCTAGTCTACATTCCCCCGCAATCTAGATCAGTTCAGCCTTATGTATGTCATTGTTAATTTAAATAAGGTGTCTAGTGGCAGCCCCCCCACCTTCCGATGTCCCTCATAGCCCAAAAAGAAGAAAACAGCCCCTCAATGTCTTTTTTTAATTTGTAAAAAAGGTCTATCACTGATGCAACCCCTCAGCCCCAACCCAACCTCTTACCAAGTACCCACCACCCCGCACCTCCCAGACCTCCCCCCACACACTCACTTACCTGAACTATCCCAGTGGGAAGATCCACTCTCCCATGGAAGACATGTCTTGCTGCTGGAACTGGCAACTTCTATATGAGAAATAAGATAAGTATGGTTGAAAATACCAAAATATCAGAACCACAAAGCAGGAGCCCTTAAGTCACTGCACAAGCCTTATTTCAACTTTGTTTTAATTATTTTTCATGTTTAGTGTACATTGGGTACACCATTCCTTTGAAATCCCTCCAGGTAGCAAAATATGAAAACTGACTTATCTGTCAGATTTTGCTATCCTCATGCTACTGTAGGCATTACTCAGAATAGTAGATCCACAAAGCAGAAGTCCTTATATCTCTGCACAAGCTTTATTTTAATTTTCTTTTAATTGTTTTTCAGTTTTACTGCACATTGGGTACCCAGGATGCTCAAAATTCTCCCAATAGCAAACTGTATTTATTTATTTATTTGTACATATCAGAATTACAATCATTTGAGTCAAAGAATTATTTCCAAAGGCTCCTCATCAAATAGTACAGAAACATTAACAGTTACATAGTTCCAAGGACAACACAGAGTTACAAGATTTCACTGTTTACATTGTTGCACAGTTACATCACAGCAGGTTTACAAAGGTAGGTTGAGTTGTCATGATATATTATGAGGGATGCAATCATTGGCCTATACAGTGTAGTATGCTTGCAAAGACAGGTTGTAAAGACAGCATATAATACATGACAGAATATCATTGTCCTATACAATGAGGTGGTTAGGCAATAGTGCAACCTGTAAATGGTTAACTGGAGTGATGTGGAAATTAGTAGTCATGGGGACTTTGTCAATAAGGTTGTGAACTAGCAGTTGTGACCAAACGATTATGAGGAGGCTGATATGGGATGGTAATCGGGCATGGTTATACACACCTACAGCACCGCGAGATGAATAATTGGTTCCTGATAGCGATTTTGAAGGGACCAATTTTGGGGAGGTTAGTGATGGTAGCTGAGAGGGAGTTAAACCAGGATGGGGCCGCTGTAGCAAAAGGACCTCTGTGCCAGTGATGTCTTTGCTCTAGGCACCAGGAGAGTGGCCTTACAGGCCCTGCATGTGGGTATGGTAGTGGTAGCATGGTGGAGGGAGGTCACCACAGGGAAGGAGAGGCCAAAGAGTATTTTTTTGGGTCAACAGACATGTCTGGTAGTGGAGTCTCTCCTCAAAGTTAAATACTGTATGATAGCTGATCGTATCTGTCAGATTTTGCTACTGTCAGACTAAGCAGCACCCAGAACACAGGAACCAGATGATAGTTGCCCTTACATCACTGTGCTGGCCTTATCACAACTTTATTTTAATTACTTTTCAGTTGTGCTATACATTGGGTACCCCATTCCCTCAAAATACTCCCAAGTAGCAATATCTGATAGCTCTTCATATCTGTCAGATTTTGCCATCCTTAGACTAAGTATCACCCAGAACACCAGAACCACAAATAAGTTGCCTTTTTATCATTGCACAAGCTTTATTTCAGCTTTGTTTTACTTACTTTTTAGTTTGACTATACATTGGGTATCCCATTACATCAAAATCCCCCCAGGTAACAAAATCAGATCAATATTTGTATCTGTCATATTTTGCTCCTCTCAGATTAAGTATCACCCAGAACACCAGAACCACAAAACAGATACCCTTATCTTACTTCACAAGCTTTATTTCAACTTTGTTTTAATTACAGTACTTTTTCAGTTTTTTCTGTATATTGGGTACCTCATTCCTTCAAAGTCCCTCAGGTAGCAGAATCTGATAGCTATTCACATCAGTCACATTTTGTTACCCTCAGAGTAAGTATCACCCACAATGCCAGAACAACAAAGCGACTGCCCTTATATCACAGCACAGGTTATATTTCAACTTTGTTTTAATTACTTTTCAATTTATCTGTACATTGGGTACCACATTCCCTCAAAATCCCACCAGGTAGCAAAATCTGATAGTTATTCACATCTGCCAGATTTTGTTACCCTCAGATAAAGTGTTACCCACAACACCAGAATCACAACGCAGCTGCCCTTATATCACTGCACAAACTTTATTTCAACTTTGCTTTACTTATTTTTCAGTTTTACTGTACATTCGGTACCCCATTCTCACGAAATCCCCCAGGTAGTAAAATCCGACAGCTGATATACTGTAGCTGTTAGATTTTGTTACCCTCAGACTAGGTATCAGACAGAACACCAGAACCATAAAACAGCTGCTCTTATATCACTGCTATTGTTTTATTTCTATTTTGTTTTAATTACTTTTTAGTTTTACTGTACATTGGGTACCTCATTCCCTCAAATCCTCCCCAAGTAGCAATATCTGATAGCTATTTGCATCTGTCAGAGTTTGCTAACCTCAGCCTAGGCAGCACCAAGAACACAGGAACCACATAATAGTAGCTCTGAAATCACTGCACAAACCTAATTTTAATGTTATTTTAATTACTTTTCTGTTATACTGTACATTGGTACCCAGTACACTCAAAATCCCCAAGGTAACAACATCTGATAGCTATTCACATCCATCAGATTTTGTTACCCTCAGACAAAGTATTACCCAGAACACCAGAACCTCAAATGTATTTTTGTATCTGTTATCTTTTCCCTATTCCCCTTCCTCCAGAATACATCTGAAAAGAAGCTGTTACTAACTCAGTATGTATTTTCTTGTGAAACCTTTGAAATAAATCTTTCATCATATTAATGCATTAGCAGCCATTGTGGCTCTGACCAGAGTTTGTTAGAGTCATCCTGAGTAACCACTATGCCTTTCACTCTGTTCCAACCATTCTTGAAGGCATTAATAGTTTTGGCACCCACAACCTCAACTGATAGAGTGTTTCATGGTTCCACCACCCTTTCAATAAAATAACAGTTTCTTATATCCTTCTTGAACCTCCCACAAGTCAATTTTCATTCATGCTTTCATGATCTCAAACTGTAAAATAATGCCCTGTAGTTCACCTTGTTTATTCATTTCAGGAACTTGGAAAGTATTTCTCATATCTGCCCTCTCCCATTTGATCTCCAGTTAGCACATGCTTATTGCCTTGAAGCAATCCTCATAATACCTACTCTTATGGTCTTGAATCATCTTTGTCACTCTTTGATGCACTGTCTTCAACGCATCCTTGTCTTTCCTGAGGTGAGGACTCCAGAACTGAGCACAGTGCTTCAGTTGTGGACTCACCAAAGATCTACAGTATAAAGAGGTAGTATTATCTCCCTTCTTCAGCTGTCAGTACCCCTCCAGATACATGTCAGCATCTTATTTGCCCTACTATATGCCTTGATTCACTGGTTTGATTGCTTGAGGGAGTCAGTAATGATAACCCCTAAGTCCCATTCCTCAGCCCTAGTACTAAATCTTACCCCATCCATCCATACTCTTCTTGGGGTTCTTACTCTCTACATACATCATCTTGCACTTTGTGGCATTGTATTTCAGCTTCCAAACCTTAAACCTCCCCTCTAGTCTTTGCAGATCATTCTGCATTTCCCTGATTCCCTTACTGCCATCCACCTACAACAGATCTTAGTGCCAGCTGTGAAGAGACACAACTTGCCTCTGATTTTTTTCTCCAATGTTGCTGATGAACATATTGAAGAGGATCAGGCTAGGACAGATGCCTGTGGTACACACTTATGTCCTCCCTCTCTCATGATTTGATCATGCATGTTATAGACTAATAACACTGTTATTCACTGGTTTAATAATTTACACAAGGTATGTCTTAAATAAATTGGAAAGCTGAGTTTAGGAGAGCAATCTATCAGTGAAGCACAGGCTGGTTTCAGAAGAAATTACTTCACAGTGGGTCAGATTTTTGTCCTCTCTTATTTGGTGACCAGATATGCTAAAGAAAGGAAAAACATAATTGCAGATGGAATTTGTGGAATTTTTCCTCCACATTTGATATTGTAATCAGGGAGATACTTTGCTTTGTCAAGATTTATCAAGAAAATGAATAGAATGAACGTCACCTGTCATCCTCAGGGTCGTATTGTGTATGGGGGCACCCATATAAGAGTTAGCTCTATTAGAATTGGTAAATTAACAGACCCCATAAAATAAATTGTGATGCTAAATAAGGCTGCCTGATGGTGCCCCTGTTATATATGTATTGAGAGGAAATGACAGAGAAAATAGAGCAAACAGATACATTTCCTTCATTTATTATTGTGTGCTTACAGAACGGTAATCCTACCCAAATGGTAAAAGGTTTATGGAGGGGACTAAATAAATTACAGCATGTAGTTCTAGAACATAGAATGTAAATAAATATAGTATCAGTAAAACTACAAGCATTTGCAAATGCCAAAAGTTCGCTGCATTACTTAAGGAATGGCATGAGGAGGTGCTCCATAGAGTTTAATGGGGCTATTTTTAAAAGCTTGTTGTTATGCTTTCCAGTGATAATTTTGTCAAAGAAAGGCAGTCACTTAACTATTAAGAACCTTCTTAGGTAAGCGACTATATTTCTTTGACAAAATCATCACTGGAAAGCATAACAAGCAATTGTCAATGCTGAATGTTTGCTTGCTGGCATTGGCATTGGTAGTGCAGGAGTGACAGAGATGCATAATAGGAATGTCAGTAAAGTATTGAATTGATGCAAACTCCACCCTACAGAGACTGACAGGTGTTGGGCATGTGCCTTTGGGTCATCGGCCATAACGCTCATGCCATTTCACCTCACCCTACCCTGCAGACACTGACAGGTGTCATGGTGTGCTTTGGGGTCTTCAGGCCTTATGTTCATACCATAAGGAAATATGCTGAGATGGATGCTGTATAGGAGAATGGGGTGAAGGTTGAGGCTGAAGACCCCAAGGCACACCTCAATGCCTGTCACTAGCTGCAAGGTGGAGGTAGAATGGCGTAAGCATTAAGGATGATGATCCCAAGTCACACCCCCAATGCCTGTCAGTCTCTACAGGGAGGGTGTTGCGGTTGGAAACCGTAATGCCCTTGGCTTTTGTTGGTATTTTCACTCCAAATTTTCGACATGGTATTTTTGAAACCCCACCTCATGAATGGTGGCACTATTAATTTATTACTCAATCCTGAAAGATGATTTTGCACAGTGACTACTCTATTTGATGCCACAGGTGTGAAAACACATTTCAGGTAGGATGTGAAAAATGACAGCTATGCTGTTCATGTGGTGGTGATGTGAAAAAATGGCACAGTTGAAAATCTGGAGTGAAAGTATGAAAAATTGGCAAAGTTATGAATGTACGTAGACACTGCACAATGCACACCTGTAACACAATGATTTTTTTACCAAATTTTCAACATGGCCATGTTTGGACCTCTCATGAATAGTGGCACTGTGATTTTGTTAATCTGTCCGGAAAGGTGATTCCATTCAGTGACCATGAAATCACCTTTCAGGACTGAGAAACAAAATGACAGTGCTAGTGTTCATAAGGACAGGTCCCAAGAACCCAATGTTGAAAATTTGGGGCCAAAAGTCTTAAAAAAGGCTGTGATATCAATCTAAGTTGAACCCCCCACAATGACTCCCATTATACAGCTCTTACCCGATTCCTCAATTTGCAGTTCAGCTTTGAAGAGTGCAAATGCATCCCGGTCCACAGAAGATTGCTGGTCCCAACTTCTGGAGGTAAGTATGGGGTGAGGGGGTGGTGCGGGGAGCTGGTTGGGCAGAGAGAGGGTCAGGATGGGGAGGGGGATGGGTGAAATGACAAAGGACCGTTTTCTTTTTTGCAGGATAAAAAAAAAAAGGAAGACTCAAGGGGAACATTTTCTTTATTTACAGGTTAAAAAACTACTTTTGGCACACTGGGGTTTGCTCCGAGTGTTCCACATGAGCATGGTGTAGGGGGGGGAACATGATGCCGATTGGGACTGGGCACCCCCATCAGCAGTGAAAGTGAACTTGGGGGAGGAGGGGAAACATGATGCAGACACCAGTCAGGGGAATAAGTTATTACATACATGTACCCAGTTGGGACTTAAGCAGACTATACTTACCCCAATCAGAGAAAATAATATTTCAGATTTGGTACTCTGTGATGATGATATAATAGTAGAAAACATTGTGGTTGGTGAGCCAATTGGGAATAGTGACCATAACACTATTACATGTAATATCATACTAACGTACTTTTATAATTCCAATTGTACTAAAATATATTTGTATGATAAAGCCGACTTAGGTACAATGAAACACATTATTGGAAACATTAACTGGGATTCTTTATTGATAGGCTTTTCTCCAGAACTTTACTGGGAACACTTTAAGAACATCATTTGTCAACTTAAGGAACTATATAGTCCATCTAAAATTAAAAATGAGAACTAAAATAAAGTTCCCAAATGGATGAACCAGTCCATCAAAAATGTATTAGATTAAAACACAAGAAGTATATTAAATTTAAAAAAACTAAATCTTCTTCAAATTGGACTTCCTATATACTGATACAAAGAAAATGTAAGATTATGATTAAAAGGGCCAAATCCAACTGGGAGCAAAAATTAGCATCCACTGCTAACAAATCCAACAGCAAGCACTTTTACTCTTACATTAATTCTTTGAGGAAACCTACATGTCAAGCTGGTCCTATATTTGACAATGACATTTTGATACATGATCCAAAAAAAATGGCTGATCTGTTTAATTATAATTTTTGAAAAAGTTTTTCTGGTACTTCTAGACCAAAATATGAGACGGTTTTGTTAGATACTACTAATGTTTCACCAGTTAAATTTTCTACTGACATTATTAAGGATAACATATTGACGCTAAAAGGCAAATACAGTCCTGGTCCAGACAACATAGCAGGACATTTATTATTTTTATTAGTTGATGTTATTATCACTCCCTTAAAATTGATGTTTGATTATTTTCTGGCCATGGATTTTGTTCCACAGGATTGGAGAGAGGCTTATATTATCCCTATTCATAAAAAAGGCCAAAAAAATAACTGGGAAAATTATAGGTCAATAAGTTTAACTTCCTCTGTTTGTAACGAATTGGAAGGTTTAATTAAAGACATGATATCACCTGTTCTTGACTGTCATGATGTTGAGCAACATGGTTTTAAAAAAGGCAGAAGCTGTTTAACTAACTTATCTGCTTCTATGAACAAATTAGTTCCTTACTTGACAAAAACATACCACGTGACATCATTTATATTGATTTCAGTAAAGCTTTTGACATCATGCCTCATTGGGCTCTAATTACCAAACTTCATAAGTTAAATATAAACAGTATTGTAGTTAAATGGATAATTAATTGGCTTCAAAATCACTCTCAGCAAGTGTGTATTGATGGGAACAAATCAATTAGGGGTTCAGTGACAAGCGGGGTACCTCAGGGCTCGATATTGGGCCCTTGCCTGTTTCAGGCATTCATTGCTGATCTTACTTCAGGCTGTTCATCTTTAACCATTAAATATGCAGATGATGCAAAAATAGGTGGCCCCTGTGCCTCTGATTACCAGGCCAATATTATCCAAAAAGACCTTGATCACATTACTACATGGGTTAAGACCTGGGGTATGACTTTGAACATCTCTAAATGCAAGGTAATGCATTTGGGTGCAAGTAATTTACAAACTCCCTATTATTTGGATGGCATACTACTTGACACTACTTCAGACAAAAGAGATTTGGGCATTATTATTTCAGACAACTTTTCTTATAATAAACACATACATACCATTATTAATAAATCTAATAAAGTTGTATGGTCTATTTTGCGTAACATTAAATCAAAGAAGCAGGATGTGCTGTTACCTTTATATTGAGCATACATCAGACTACATTTGGAATATGCTTCCCAGCTTTGGTGTCCATATAAAAAATCTGAAGGTCTTTTAATGGAAATAGTCCAGAGAAAATTTACTAAAAAGATTTCTGGGCTATACGATGTCTCTTATGAGGGTAGGTTAAATAGTCTGAAACTTATGCCCCTATCCACATGTCGGCTTTGTGGTGATCTAATGTTATTATATGACATCACTCAAGATCCTTATCTTTTGTGTGAACTTGGTCTAGAATTTAAAAGCTGTTATCACAATATTAGGGGACATCCTTTACAATTGGTCAGAAAACCTTTTGTAAGATCAAGTCGTAAATATTTTTTCACTATTAGAGTTGTTCGTCCATGGAATAGACTTCCACTTAAAGTTGTCATTAGTGAAACTAAAAGTATTTTCAAAAACAGACTAGACAGCCTTATAAGTAATGGGTATGACCTCTCTTATTATATATTGGATTAGAATAGGAGCATCATGGGCTTCGGCTTTCTCGTGCTTGTACTTTCCTTAGTATGATCCTTAGTATCATGGGGACTTGGCACCATCATCAGCAAATAAATTGAGCTTGGGGGTTGGGGGTATCCAATACCGGGAGTGGGCATCCCAGTTTTGGGAAAATAAATTACAAAAATTGTCTGGCACAGTGAGGTGGGCTCCCAGTGTGCCACAATGTGAGGGGGATACATGCCGACATGGGGATTGGGCACCCCAATGTCAACTTTTCTGGTGAGTGTGTGGTAGGCATGTTTATTTCTTGAAATGTTTCATAAGGAAAGTCACGCTGAGCAAATAAAATCCATGGAATGCATCCCTGCATTGTTCATTTCCGCACATGTGCAGAAGCAGTGGCGCTACTGCACATCTGAGGAATCGGCTGCATTCCACATATATTTGTGCTGTGACCGAACGGCGATCAACTGTTCAGTGGCTCATTCTTTTGAAGTTTTTGCACACACTACTCTTAGCAGTAAGTTCACTGCATGAAGGCATGGAAAACTTAAAAATAATGACACTTCAGAAAAAGGAAAAAAGTATGACTGTTGAACTGGGGAAGACATAATAGAAGAAGTGACTAAACTGAGATAATTTTTATCAGTAGGTTAGAGTAACAATTTGTAAATAAGCTTGGTATATCCAAGAGACCTGGGTTTGACTCCCACAACCTCCAGTTGCATAATATGTGGCTCTGAGCAAGCTGCTTAATCTCCCTGGTGCTTCCAGTTTACCCTAAAAACAGGCACTTTTGCCGAGTGGGCATTACCTGGTTACCAAACAATAAAAAAAATCTACTTCCAGCTATAAGGAAATATGGGATAAAGATATCAGAACAGTTAAGAAAAAGGTAATGAGAGCTGCTGCTGACATCAATAGATTTGGGGAAAAAAATCACTCTTTTAAAAGTATGGAAACAGTGTTTAAAGTGAAGGTTCCAGCACAAAGCCTATATGCAACAGAAACCTGGGGAATAGGCAGGAATGTGAAAAATCTGGAAGCTGGTACAGAATATGTTTTGAGACTATTGCTTGCTACAGTATAACAGAATACCAGGAGCTGCCTTAAGGGCACAGACAGAGTTGAGAAGATTGGAAGTAAAAGGTATTATATCGGCTATAATGATGTGGGTAAAGAAATGTGGGATGTGGGAAATGTCAGGGTATATTGTTGAACAGGTTGCATTTGATGTAAAATAATTATAGCTATATTTGCTTAAGTGTTAATTGCGTTAAAATAAAATGGTACTAACTGGCCAAAATTACATATTTTCAATGAACACAAATTAGGAGCTAATTGTAGAGTGTGAAATTAAATTTGCACAATTGTGGCCAATTAGTGCCACGTGCTACATATAACTTGCACAGTAATAAACAGTTCTACAGTAGATACCCAGTTCTATGCTGGAGGGAATCACTAGAAACAAAGAAGTTAAATCTGTAGTGCAGAGACTTAGAATAAGTACCTTGCCTTAGAGGGGGGTGCCCATCTATTTTTGATGCTAAAAATAGTACTAAAGCAAAGACATTTGACAGAGAAGTGGGACAGATTGTACTAGATATTGCAAAACAATTAGACATTGCCATTGTCCCGGATTGCCACCCTTCCCCCCCCCCCCACCAAAGACAAAACCATTGTATGTTGTTGTGCTCAGGCTGGCAATTAATTTATTATATACAGTATCATAATTCCATTTACAATCTCATCATCATTTGTTATTGTCTCTTTTCCAGTTGAATTTATTGCATCTATATATCAATCTCTGATCATCCCTCTTTTCTTCCTCTTCTCACTCCCCCAGGTGAAAACCTGGGTGCCTCCTTCTTCTCTTTTCCTGGTAGGTAATGGTGAGGACCGAGACCACTTATTCTCCTTCAGCTTCTTCTTCTTTTCATCATATTCCTTTTTTCTTCCCCCCTCCCCTCCTTCCCCCTTTGTTTCCCCATTAGCCAGTCTCCAGCTTGCGTTGGATGACTAGGCATTTCTCCCAATTTAGGGTATTGGTCCCCCCCCCACTTAGGGTACATCCTCCCTTTTTCTTTCCTCCATTTTTTTTTATATATTCTATCTCCTGCCTGTCTCCTACATGCTTCTATAAAACCCATAATTTCTGTATTAAACATATGTATAGCTAGATCTTACAGGTGCACTCCATCATACCTGTAGAATTCCTCTACCCACTTTTCCACACTCCGCAGTATTACGTGCCCCCCCCATCTTTCTTATCAGTGTTCCAACCCTTCTATTCATCTTCCTCCTGGCCCTATCTAAAGCTCTATGACTGTGTTCCTGTCTCCATACCCTTCTTGGGATCATGTCCAACCAGGCAAAGTCTTACCCCTGGCCACCACTGCTGTATTTTTTGAAGTCCCTTTTCACCTGCATATATGTGTCCACACATGGCTTTCTCCCAATGTCATTACCCCCAAGGTGTAAAATGATTAAATCTAGAATGGGTCACCGCTTTTTCATTTTTTTCAGGGTAGGAAGCAGCTGTGCCCATCTCATCCCTCAGATGCCATGCCAAACCAACCTACATTTTCTCACATCCTGGTACACCTGTTTTCCCCCAGCCTTTTTCTCAGCTCTCTTTTCTGCCCAATAAATGTAGGAGTGACCGCAGATCCATACTTCCATGATCCTCCCTCTTCCTATGGGATTTAAGCAAAATATGTATCTTTAACATGGTCTTAGTTCCCTTACCTTATCACCCCACTCTATGCCCCCAACCCGCTGTGGTTCTGTATCTGGAAAACAAAACACAGGTGATATGTTAGTTTCCATACAGCAGTGCTCGAATGTACCTCTTGTAACTGGCAGACCATCAGCTCCCCTTCTCCAACATATTAGCCACTGTCTCCCCTGCTGCCGCCCATTGTGAAGCAGTCTCTATTCGAAAGGAGTGAGATGAGTAATTGCCTGTATCCTCGCCCAGGGATTGCATGCCTTTCTTGAGCATGGCTGTGACTTGATAACTTGTGACCTTTTTTCCGTCTCCGTGCACAAATAATCTCCTTGTCCTACACTCCCAATCTGCGGTGTAAACCCACAGAGCCTATACTGGGCACACTGTGCTGTCTACTTGAGCCTTCAGGGTTACCATCCAACCCTGTCCCCCTTGATCCATTTTTGACTTTTTAATTATGATTTGTATCTCCTTTAACCCCCAGGTTATATCTTCCCATTCCAACCCCCCTTTCTCATTTTTTCTGCCATGTCCCACCACCTCACTCACTCTCATGGTCCCTGCAAACATTACTAGATAAATCATGTGGAATAACTGCACCTTATCTTTCTATCTGCAAACTGCTGGTAGTACCCCCTTTAGCTTCACAAGCCACTGCTCTCCTATTGGTCTTCTACTATCCGTAGGTCTCTGTTTCAACCTACCACATCCCTGCATCATTCTCCTAATCAGCATTGACTTCATTGGATCCTTCCATTTCTTTAGGCTGCAAACTAAACTAATCCCCACTAGAAAGACCCCCATCATGGTGTGAGCCATTCCTCTCTGCCATTGATCTACTGTGAACTTTCCTAACTGCTCCTCTATGAGTGGCCTACTTACCTCTATGTGCTGTGTTGCCCTGAATATTTGGAACACCCTCCAAGCCCCTTCTTGGGCCCTCAATGTCCGTGGTGCCCATGAGCTGCAAAACAGCAGTTCTGCTCCCTCTTGCCAACATCCCAGATGTTCATTGGTATGGGCATTTTCCGCTCCTCTGCTGTTGGCGCCAACATCCAGAAATGATCCAGCTGCAGATGGGAAAGGCTGTCAGCTAGGATATTTTTTACCCCATCTATGTGTTTGGCCCCGAATGACATATTCAATTGCAGGGCCCTTAACACCAAGTGTCTCAAAACCTGCATTACCGTTTCTGACCTGGCTCCCCCTGTTGTTTAGAACTTCTACCACTGCCTTGTTATCACACCAAAATGTAACCTTCTGATTCCGCAGCTCCTCTCCCCACACTAGGGTGCAGGCCCAAATGGGCATGATCTCCAACAGTGTGATATCTTTTACTTTCCCGCCCCTCACCCAATTTGTAGGCCATGGCTCTGCAAACCATTTTCCCCTCAAATAGCCCCCCCATACCTAAACCCCCTGCTGCATCTGTGTAGAGTTTGAGATCTGTGTTATACACCCAGTCCTCCTGCCAAAAGGAACAGCCATAATAGGTGCTGAGGAACTCCTCCCACACCCTGAAGTCTTCCTTAACTCTCTTCGTCCTGTCTACCGAGGGGTGTGGTTTGATTACTCCTGCTGTGGCCCTTGCTAGCCTTTTTGTGAAAGCCCTTCTCAGTCCAATTGCTCTGCATGCAAAGTTCAGATGTCCCAGGACCTGTTGCACCTGTTTTAATTGCACTCTTCTCCTACTTGTATGTACTCAACTCAGCTCCTTCCGCTTCACTACTTTGTTGTCTGGCAACCTAAAGACCTCCCCCCATGGCATCTATTTCAATGCCCAGGAATCCCAAAACCTTATTGGGCCTTCCATTTTTTCTGGTGCCAATGGAACCCCTAATTTTCTGTACAAATCTTGGAAACTGTCCAACATTCTTTCTTTCTCTCTCTCCTCCCACTGCCTATTAAAAGGAAATCATCTAGGTAGTGTATGACATTCTTGTATCCTGTTTTCTCCAGAAATGTCCACTGTAAGCAGGTGCTGAATGCCTCAAATGTAGCACATGCTATGGAGCATCCCATGGGCATTGCTTTGTCAAAATAGTACTGATCCCCAGTCTTAAAGCCCAATAAGTCCCAATCTTCCCTCCTCACCAGAAGCAATCTGAAAGTGGACTCTATATCTGTTTTGGCCATCCAAGCATCAGTAGTCGCTTGGATGATCTGCACCGCCTCTTCCACTGTGGCATAGGTCACTTTACTATGTTCCTCACTTATAAAATTATTCACCGAGTTCCCTTCTTGAAATGACAGGTGGTGAATCACCCTGTATTCTCCCTGTTGCTTTTTGGGAACCAAACTCAATGGAGAAATTCTCATATTCTGTAGTGGGGGTTAGCGTATGGCCCTTCTACTCTACCAGCTGCCTGTTCTTTCTCTGTTTTCTGCCTTAAAATGTCCTCCTTCCTTTTTACTGAGCCCAGATTATTGGCATCTCTCACTCGCCTTGGGCCTTTGCACTGTAACAGGAAACCAGTCTTAAACCCTTTCCTAATTGACTCCACTACCTTCCTATCTGGGTATTTTTCTAGCCACTTTTCCCATGCTTCTATCATGATCGGCATTCTTGCTGCTGGGAATTGATTTCATGCCCTCTTCCCTTCATTTCTAATACACCCCCCCATCCCTTTCTCATCCCTTGCAGTTAGTAAGTCTGGCTCCCTGTACCTGCATGACCCCTGCCTCTCCCCCCTCTATTCCATGACTGCCCTCTATATCCCGGACCTTCCCGAAAAAACTGTTGACCAGATCCTTGCCCTTCTGTCCTTTGGGTCCCTTGTGCCCATGTCATACTGCATCTACTGGCTGGATGTGTTCCCCCACATCTTGAGGAAGCGTGCTGAAAACGGCATTGGGGCCAGGAGCAAAATGCCCTATTGTAACCTCAGCAACACCGCTGGGGTGCCCCACCCCTTTTTCCCATCTCCCCTTCTGGTGTGAACTGCTTGGCTACATAATCTGTCCACAGATCTAATTGTTTCGTATCCCATCTTACATCCCCATAAGTTACCATCCTTTGATGGAAGAATTTGTCGTAGTACATCCACCCCACCCCTCCTTTCACCTTCGCCCATTTTATTATCAGGGAATAAGTGATCAGAGGAATGCCTAACTCAGGTTTCTTTTCCAGTTCCAGTTTCCAGCTGAGTACGTGTCGAAACCTACAAACCACCCATCCCAAGTCTTTCCTTTAGTAAATTTGTCCTCCTCTTTCTTGCCTAACAAAACCACTGCTGCTGCCATTTCACTCTTCCCGATGTTCTCTGTTTCGTTGTATTTTGCTGTCGCTTCCTGGTTCAGTAACGCAGATATGTCCATGTACTCCCCCTTCTATATTTTCTTTTTTGTGGCCAGTGGTACGTGCTCCCCTATTCTCATTCCTGGGGTTCCTATCTCCCTTGTTCCCTTTCCTACTTTCTCCAACCCTTTCTCTCCCTCCATTGTCGCCGCTGTATCTGACCTAATCTCAGCCAGTGCTCACTCCATCTGACCCAACCCCCCTGTCCCAAGTGCAGAAATAATTTGACCTATGTATTCTTTTATGCTGTCTCCTTCCACCCCAGATACATTACCTGTGGCCTTGTCTGCTTCTTGCAGCTTGCTGTCCTCGGGATGCCCTGTGTTGTCCCCCTGTGGCAGAATGGCCAGTTGTACTATTGGCTCCAGAAGAACCATTGTGCTCGGGCGATCCTGCCTGGGTTCTACCGGGGGAACCACCACCTGGTCTTGGGAAGGTACTGACAGGACTGGGACATGGAGCTGCAGCGGTACTGGGCTAGCCACTCTGGGAGGTACCACAGCAGTGGCTACACCCTGGCAGGGCTGCGTGGCCTCCCAGCCAGCCGTTTCTTGCCACCCCCTTTTCCCTTCCCTGCTTTCCGCTTCTCCCTGGAACTCCCCGGCTCCCCTCCTTCCACCATCTGCCACATTCTGTTGGCCTTCTCTGTGAGCTCCACAATGGCCTTGTAGACATCCTCTTTAGATGACCTGTTCTTTTTTGGTGCCATTTCTTATTGTATTTGTCTGTGAAAGCTGTAGAGACAACTGACTAAAAAAAAAAAAACAAGAGAAAATGAAAAAGTTTTTATTAATCATCTGCCAAAACTAGGTCTTGTATTCTAGGCCCCCCCAGTTATTTTATATATTATATTTATTATATATATTTTTTTAAAGTTTTGCCCTCTTTCTTTATTGCCCCTTAAATGTCCCCCCGTCCCTCGTATGTGCCTCCAACCTAGCACCCTCGCTCTTGTTGTGCCACCCCCCAGGCTCCTTGCCTGGGTTCCCGTTCCACAGATACACAGACACACACAGATACACAGAAATGTGATGGCAAAGAAAGGCACCACTGCCCATCTAGTCTGCCCAACACCCTACCTCCCACCTTCTGTTATGCTTCCACCCTCTTTTCCCAACCCCTTAAATCTATCCCAAGCCCTCTTGAACCCCACCACCATTTCAGCTGCCACTACCTCATCCGGCAGCTTGTTCCAGGCCTCCACCACCATCTCCATGAAAAACTGCCCCTGACATTACCTCTGTATTGCCCACCTTCCAGTTTGAGGCTATGTCCCCTCGTGTTCACTCTCTTCTTCAATTTGAACAAGCTGTTACCCTCTACTTAATTTATTCCCTTCAGATACTTAAAGGTCTCAATCATGTCCCCCCTCTCCCTCCTAGTCTCCAGAGGGTACAAATTCAGCCCTCTCAATCTTCTCTCATAGGGCACATCCTGCATCCCTCTTACCATTTTGGTTGCCCTTCTCTGCACCCTCTCCATCAGCTCAACATCTCTTCATAGGTGAGGCCTCCAGAACTGCACCCCATACTCCAGATGCGGCCTGACCATGGTTTTGTATAATGGCATTAGCACCTCCCTCTTCCTGCTATTAAAACCCCTCACAATGAAGGCTAACATTCCATTTGCCTTTCCCATCACCCTGCTACACTGGCTGCCCACCTTGAGGTCACACGATACCATAATCCCCAGGTCCCTTTCTGTTTCCTTCTCCTTAATCACCAACCCCCCCAAGGGAGTAAGTTTCCCTCCTATTCTTCCTCCCCAGGTGCATCAGCGAGCACTTTTGTGTATTAAATTTCAATTTTCAGGTGTCAGACCACCTCTCCAGCCTCTCCAGGTCCTGCCTCATGGCTTGCACCCCACTAGGTGAATTCACCCTATTGCAGACCTTTGTATCATCTGTGAACAGGCACACCCATCCCTCCAGAGCCTCCACTAGGTCACTAACATAGATGTTAAAGAGTATTGGTCCTAGCACTGACCTCTGTGGCACCCCACTGGTCACCACCTGTTCCCTGGAGTTCCTGATACCTCATGCCCTTGTACCCTCAAACTAATCCCCCATTCATCTTCTCCTCCTTTTGGGGCTGAGAGAGGGCCCCACACCACCATTCTTGCCACCTTATCTCAAGCCAGTCCCTTCGTACCCCCATCATCACTTTGTCCCCATTGTCTTCCCCTTCATTTCTTCTCCTTTTCCTGTCTTGTTTCTTCACCTGTGCTCCCTCACTCCCCTTCTGCCTTCTTATATCCCAGGATGATGTGGTCTCTGCAGGCCTCCATGGGCCCTGCCACCCGCTTACTGCCAGGCCATGTGTCATGATGTCAGATGACACTCCTCCATTAGGCCACATGGCCACCCATAGAAAAGGCCCAGCCAGCTGACCGATCTGTGGCTGTTCTTTCTCTGGCCCTGTTCCCCTCTTTCTTTCAAGGGATCCCTATCCCCCTCTTTTTATAGCCTCTTGCTGAGTCCCTGTGTACCAGCTCACCCACCCGGGTGGTCCATGACATCACACGCCAGGTTGTGGCCCCATGACCTACCACTAGGTCCATCCATTGCCCTCTCATTCAGCAAACATTCTGCTCACATCTCCTCCCTCTGCGGTCACTCCCCACGCTGGCTCCTTGCCCTTATCCCACAAGACAAACCTTCTTTATTATTATTATTGCTTTTTTTTAAACAAGGCCCCCCACCCTTTTCTGACTCATGTGTCTGCTTCCTCCAGCTCACAGGCCATTGCTCTCCTACATCACCTCCACCTGGGATGATAAGCTCTCCCACTTTTCATTCCCTCTGCCCCATTCCTTGTCTCCCCATCCATGGGCCGAGGCCTGACACAGACACCAGCAAGCTGTTCCGTACTGCATCCCATACCCTCATTAGTAATTGTCTGTGCACACCTCAAGCAAAATCTACTGCCTTTCATTGCTAAATGGGCCTAGACCCCCATCCAGACCAGCACGCTCCCATCTGCTGCGCTGCCCTTATCTCAAAACCACTTGATTTTTGTTAGTTAACACAGTGTATTGTTGCTAATGGGCCACAGCCCATGCAGATCACCATTCAAGCTTTCTCCCACTGTGTGCCACGTGCTTTAAGCTCAACCCACTTGATCTGCAAAAACCCTTAAATGTGATGCATTGTTACAAGGGACCGAGGCCCTGCCTGCAACCATGTCTTATCTCCACTCAGCATTTCTTGTAAATTCTGCCCTCAATCCAAAGAAATGTCAAAATAAATTCCAAATGAACCATTCACATACAGGTTTCATTAAAACTGGTTCCACTCAACATTTCTTGCAAATTCTACCCCCAGTCCAAAGAAATATTGAAACAAAATTCCAATTGAGCCATCCACATACAGGCTTCATTAAAAACAGGTCCCTCCCCAAACAAAGTTTGTCTTTTAAAAAAAAAATAACATAATTCTTGGTTAACCATAGATGTTAGTCTTCTTACCTGCTTTATCCTAGTGCACAAACCTCTGCTCCAAGCAATATGCCAATCTGATGTGGTGCAGTTTCAATATAGATCAAAACTTTAGCAAAAGTGTCTGATCCACCCCTGTGCTGCCCCTTAAGTACCTCCTTTAGCCCCTCCCCTTCCTGTTGCCTGCCTATTGTTCTGTCTTCACCTGTCCCTCCCTTCCCCCCTTTCCCTTTGAGCACACCATCTTCAGGTAAAGGGAAGGGGTGCACCAGGACAACTTGGTCTGCCCCTTAAAGGGCTAACTCCATTATTCAGGAACCTGTCAGATTTTAGTATTATATCATGCTCAAAAATACTCATAAAGGACAAATGAATTTAAGATTCAGACATAAGAATTAGCAATTTAAAAGTGTGATACAGCTAAAAATGGGAACTTTTAACAGAATTGTCCAATGTATGTTAAAAGACTGGATGAAATATATCAATGTCATAAAGATCATTTTACATTACAGCACTTCTATTTAGAATTTGATGTAATAAAAGACATCAGATAGAACTGGCTTTATAAAATTATAGGTAAATATGGTGCACATAAAACCCTAGAACTTATGTTGTGGCTATGTAATGTGGATACAAAAACAAAATATTTTGTGGTGGTATCTTATGCAGTTGCTGCTTTTAAAAGACTGAAAAGGATATAACAGGGACTTCCAGAACATTGTTAGCATTCCTGTTACCCTACAAATTTAATGATTGTTTCTTACCTTAGGATGCATGTGAATTGAGAATCTATCTCCTATTATTAGTTTTTAGATAGAAACTACAATACAATGTATTAATTAGATGAGGTATTTTATTGTGATTATTGTTGTTTGCTTTAGATTTGAACTTATGACTATTGAAACAATATTTTTAAACAGTATGTATTAATAATGAAATCTAAATCTTATATTCTCAGGAATGGAGCAGGAGGGCAATTTGAATGGTACCATTGATGGTGCTGAAAATGAATATAACATGAGTAGCATTGAGGTTATAAGGAATTTCACAGGTACTGTATGAATTATTTTAACTTTCACTGCTATTTTTTTCTCACACAAAAACAATCATTAAGTTGAAATATTGAAATCAAGTTTAAATACATGTAATCTTAGCGATATTAAATAGTTGTCATTTACATTTTTAAAACCTATGTATATAATATACACTGGATAGCATATTGAAGCATTTACTACTATGCTAACATGCTTTGTGCTGTGCTGACTGCTTTACATTGCCCAAACTCAGCCAGCGTGTACTGTAGCATATTGCATGGCACACAGATGGTAGCATCTGAGCACTAAACACCAGATGCCTACCCAGATAGCAGTTTGTGCCATGCATACAGGCAGACTAGTAAGTTGGTAATATTTTGAGAGTGTTAACAGGCTGCTTTTGTAGTGCTAGGTGAAGCTTCTGAAAAAATGTTCCTTAAATTGGCCAAAAACAGTGATTCCCTTTCCTTTGCCCCCAGTCCCAGTACCCATAAACACAGTTCCTGGCTCTACTGCTCCTTCTTTCCCAAGCCTGCTGTACATAACAGTATCCTTATAAGCGCCCTAATTTTGTAGTTTATCATTTTTATTAGGAACCAGAAAAAGACATGCAATGGAAAAAGAATAATACCATCTCCATTCCTAAAAGCAAGCTCTCAGGATAGCGGTGTAAAGCAAAACAAGACCAGAGGAGAAATGCTATACACCAAGTATAACAAACTCTGGTCAGAGCCACCATAGCTACATAATGTAGTTTGTAAAGTTTGCACATTTGTAAAGGAAGCATGGAGAACTAATACAAAGAATTGTCAGTAGAGATAATATTTTTATTGTGAAAGGTAAGGGAGGCAGAGACAGTATGAAAGCTTTGCATTGAAAATGTAGTTTAGGCAATGTGGTGATGTTATTGTTTATTTACATGGTAATACAGGACTACTGTACAGTTGAGAGTATGCAGATGTTGTCATTATACAAAGTTTCTTTTTGTCCAGAAGTCTTTTTAAGTTCTATGTACAAGTGTAAAAATCAGGTCTTTGTCTTGCTTAGGTTGAGCAGATGAATGACTCTAGCAGGCAGGCTGGTGAGGTAGACATGAGGATGGTAGGTATAAGTGGGGTGAAAAGATGTGAATTAGTTTAGTTTTCTGCATTTGTGTCTCATTGAGGTTTGTTTATGCAGTGGTTGTAGTGTTGGATCCTGGATTGTGCTGTCAAAATATTTTGGAGTTATTTCAGTGGTATCATCATAGTGCTGCTGTGTTGTGCTGATGATGTTCCAGTGTTGTACAGTCACAGAGCAGGTCAGTAGGGATTTATGTGGTAACAGTGATTGTCAATCAGCAATCGCCATTAGGGCAATTGTACATCACCATTCTGCCCTAAAATGGGGGGTACATCACCAAAACGGCACCAGGGACTTGGATTTAAGTATTTTATCTAGGGGTCAGTGCCCCCACCCCGCAGCCCCCTACTGAAAGATTCTCAGCTCCAGGGGTGTGCATGTTGGTGGGGTGCAAAACTGCAAAAAAAAAATCTCAGGCCCAGAGCAACAAAATGTATCTGTGCCCTGACCCATTCCCAGCACCTTCACAACCCCATCCCTGAACCCACCCACCATGCCATGTAGCCAGTTCAGCAGTTTATCATGGCACCACCCCTCACAAACTCTCCCTTCTACCCCTTGCTGAGTGTGCTCGCTCTGCCCCATGTGCGTATATATGTAATGACATCCTGTCACCATATCTGTGAACCCTCACATCCGGTCACCCTCCCCCATGGGTAGCCCCATTGACATGCACCATGACTGAGTCATCATTTTTGTAGGTCCCCAATAGCAGTTTCCTATGTCACAGGATATGAGTCAGAGGTAGTTTGTTTCAGATTTCCATTTCAATGTTTCCTGGTTCAAGTGTGAGAAAGATGATGAGGAGTTCTTTGTCAATATTATAGGTTTGGAGTTGGTTTTATAGGAGGCATGTAAAAAAGAAGTGTGTCCTCTTTTATGGGTTCTAAACCAACAAGTTGTAGAATTGTTTCCTCCAATGAAGCCTCAGTGACCTGTGTGGAGAACAAGGAAAAAGAGAAGGTTACATCATGGTAATGTGGTGGAGAAATTGGTATTTGTGAATGCTGTGAATGGAAAAGGTGTTGGTTGATATATATGCACAATATGTGAGAAAATATTAGGATTGTTCAGTTATGGAATGGTAAGAGTGATGTGCAAGGATGATGTGTTGCAATGTGATTGTAAGTAGAACTGGTAGAAACAGAAGAGCTGCAGTAGCACAAATATAGGTTAGTGTACATTGTATAACAATGTGGTATTGTTCATTAAAATAGATGTGTGCAGATACTTTTTCAATAAGTAAATAGTAATGTATTTAATATAGGAATTGCAAGGATGGCACAATGCATGTTTTGAAGTAGTATAAGAAATTATTTGGTGGGAGGAATGGGAAACATAAACTGGGCACACTGTGGATGAATGTTCCACAGAAATGAATATTTTAGAAAGAAAAAGTTGTTCAACTTATTTGTATTTGGGAGATAAAAGTTGGACATGACTAATTAATGACACATGTCTATTGTATTGGATCCTTGTAAATTTGTGTCATGTGTACTGATGTTTAAGGAATTTTTGTAATCAGTAAGGTTTGGCACAGGGGATTTGTCATTTAAATGTTAATATAGGAAGTTAAATGGGAAAACTAAATGTTTATTGAGGGATGTAAATGTCATAGAATGGTAAGGATGTATGAGTCTGAGTTAGAGAATCATTTGTTGGATGGGTTAGGGTACTGAAGGAGGAAGTAGCAGGCCAGAAATAGTTTATGAATTTAAATATGTGCAGTTCCCATAATGTACAGTAGGTAAATTGTAAGTAGCAGACACAGCAGATACATAGAGATGAAGATATAGTTCATGAAAGCAACCTGGGTGAAATGAAGATACATTAGGACATGTTGATCACATCTGTATGCAAGTAGTAGTTTTACAGTTAGGCAGAAGACTGTAGAAAATCAGTACTTAGTATTTTCATCATTATAGAAATGTTATGGCATACCTATTGTAAAGACAGAAAATAAAATGTTGTTATAGAGCATTGGAAACACAGTAGTGCTTAGCTAGGGATTTGTGGTTTAAGGCTTCCATTTGTGGAGTAATGCCCAATAGATTGTAGGTATGGGTTAGACTTTGGTAATGAGATACTTACAGTGAAAGTTGTTGTTTTAGATGAGTTCGGCATCACTTCACCATTGAATTGAGATACTGTTAGGTGTGATGCTGTGAGGTATTGTTATTCAGATATTGGTGTGGTAGAGTTGTCTCGCTAGAGAGAAACTTTTATATGATCAGTGGAGAGCTCCATCATTGTGGGTTGATATGTTGTGTATATGCCATGGACAAATCACATTCTTGTAGGTATATCCTGTTGAAAGAAAGGAATTGACATGAGTTAATTGATTTGAGTAGCATTTGTTTTGGTTTGTGTCCTTAAGAATTGGCAGGGTAGTACAGCATCCTAATAGTTACAAACAGTATGTGGAGTTGTGGTGTATGAATTTGGATGTTGTGTAGGATAGAAGATATGTGCTGAAAGGGTTAAAGAAAGGGGTGAGTAAGGACATATGGTAAGAAGAGATCTTGCATTTGTAAAAGTAGTGTTATGTGGACAGTTTGAAAAAAAGTAAGGGAATTTTCTTATTGGGTGTAAATAGTCTTGCAGTGAGAAGAATTTGGAATGGTGATCAGGGGTGGTGTATATAAATGGTAATGTTATAATTTGAAGAGGAAGATCATGGAAAATACAAGTAGTGGTGGTAATGTGTAGTTGTAGAGTGGTAATGTAAAAATCAGGCATGTAGTGTATTATTGATATGGAAGCCATATTGTAAGTAAGAAGTAAGTCATAGTAGGTAATGGTGTTTTTGGAATGTATACCATGGGGGTATTGTAGTGAAATGGTGGGAAGTATGTTGAATTTCCTCATAGCATTGTAGCAGTGCAGTGAGGTATTTTAGATTGTTAGGGTGTATGATTGGTAATGTGAGATTAATATGTTTTGCAGGAATTAGAAAAATCAAGGGTATGAAGAGGGCTGTTACTGTAATGTGGGATAAACAGTTAATCTGTATTAGAGAAGTGTGGAAAAGAGTTGTTATTGTACAGTCTGGTAAAGCTGTTCAAGTGAAAGTGAACAGAGGGAACATGCAGTTTTGCTAATCCATGGTAGATGGGTGGTGTAAGTAGAAATTAAACAGAAATGAGATGGGTTTATAAACAGGCAGAGATGAGGTGTGAAATCTAGAGTAGTAGTGTAGGTGTTCTAAATGAAAGTGGTAAAGTAAAGTGTTATGGTGTGTAAACAGTAGGAGAAGATGAGATAGTAATCTATGTGTATAGATCTGTATAACATTTTAGTTGGTATAAGGAGTATGTAATTGTAGGTTTAGGTGTGCATGTTATAGGGTGTGATTGAAGATAATGTGTGTGTGAAATGTGCAAAAGGATGTAAAGTAAATTATTGATTTTGTATGTGTGCAATTAGCAATGTTTTTAGGAGCTGGTTAAAAAATGTGCATTAAGTGGTGCTCACTTAGATTGACATGGTTGTGTATCCAGGAGAGGTATGTACTCACTATGTGACATGCAGGTGATATGAGCTTTGGAGTAGTTATTGGAACTTATGTGAGAGACAAATGTGAAAGAGTAGTTGAGGTGATCATGAAAAAAAGGGTGATAATCATGGAAGTAAGTTATTGATAGGCATGGTTTAAAGGATAAGAAAGCATACCTTGGAAGTAGTGGCCATAAAATGCAGAAAGGTGAAGGATCTGAGGTAATGGTGTGTCTTGTGGTTTAGTAGTAGAAAGGGAATGAATGAAAGTGTTTTGGGTAGAGCAGTAGATGTGAGGAAGAAAGTATATGTAGAAGTCATGAAGTTGTTTGTGAAAGGATAACTGTCAGGTGAGATAAAGATTTCATATGGATTGTGTGAAATGGTGTAAGTTGCAGGAAGGATGAAAATAACTTGGAAGGAAATTAGTTGTTACTATGAAGTAGAGTGGTAAGTTAGATACTCATCATCTCACAGTCAGTGGAATAAATTATGTATTGGAAGCATACCTGGGTTATAAGTCCCGTGATGTTACAGATCGAGAGTAGTGGCAATTGTTTTACTTCATGTATATTGATGACAGGTAGAGGTGGTGGATCTAGTAGTAGGTCTACCTTCTGTTGAATTTCTTCTGGTATTTGTAGTAGATTTATTTTGGAAAATTTGCTGAGTTTGTTAATAAGTATTGTTCCCTTGCAGACAAGTATGTTCCACAGTAGGTAGCCACAGTAGGTAGCCACTGTTAGGAGTAAAGTGAGTCATACTTTTCAGGTATGTAGCAACAGGTACGAATGACAGATGTGATACTGGACAGTAACAGGTTATATTTCTTGTTGGCTGGTGATGTATTCTGTCATTTGGCTTTTTTTGACAATGCAGCATTTCAATGCTAGTTGTTTAGAGTTTCCGGAATGTTGTAGGTCAAGGAGGTCCTTGATGGTGTACATCTGAAATGAAAAAAGATAGCAATAATGAAATTGTCATCATTTCTGCCATATTGGTTTGTGATCACAGTAGTAGGATTCCAAAGTTCTGTGATTATGAATAGGAATGGATGTGTTAATGTGGTCTAGTGTGATTTGTAATCTGTTGTGTAGGATGTGGTGAGTTGCATACAGTTAATTGTTTGCATGTATGTGGTTAGATTTGAATAGGAAGAGTTAGTTGTAGAGGTTTTGACATTGAAATCTCTGAAGATAAGGTAATGAGTGGTAGAAATGGTTTGTAAAATGTATGTTAGGGAAGTGAAGAGATGCATGCAAAGGGCTCTATGATGCTGGTTCAACAACACTTTAGTTGACTGGCATCACAGTGATTGGATTTATGTCAACTGCAAGTTGCGGTTGACATAAATTCCAATTATCTCAGGTCCATTTTCTATCAGGTGCTTGACCTGAACACTCCATGAAGGCTCTTTACACACAGCACCCATACTATTTATAGTCAACTCTGAGTCAGAGTTGATTCAGGGAGGGGAGGCAGGACCAGGGAACAATGTGTCCCTGTCTCAGGTCACCAACACAATGACCTGTCAGCGAACTGTCAATTTTGTCAACAGTGATGTAGGTCACTGTGTTGGTGTCACTGTCTGGGGGGAGTATACCCATGCAAAGGTTTGCTGAATTTCTTAACACTGAGTTCATAGATGGAAAGATAGATAGACAGATGAGTAGATAGATAGATAGATAGATAGATAGATAGATAGATAGAGCAATAGATAGATAGATAGATAGATAGATAGATAGATAGATAGATAGATAGATAGATAGAGCAATAGGTAGGTATACAGACATAGATAGATAGATAGATAGATAGATAGATAGATAGATAGATAGATAGATAGATAGAGATTTCCATAGATAGAGTTACACAGACAGGCAGATGGACAGATAGTAGTACTATGTAGTTAGAAAATAGTAAAGCAGATTGGTTTTAAGTCTCACAGTTAGATGCATGAAAAGCATCACATCATTTCTTAACACAGAGGCCAGAAAACATTAAATGAAGTAAGTTTTGAGAACAATGAGAAGTGTGGTGGGATCCAGCACACAGGTGCAATGTTGAGTGGTGTTTGGAGAGTAGATGTTAAAGTAAGATATGATACACCATTTGGATGATAAATCGAATGGATTTTTGTTGGTAAAAAGCTGGCCAAGGGTTTGTCAGTTGTAGCAGTATGCAAGAATGGAGTGGAAATATGCAATATAGATGGAATATGTGATGCTCAAATGTGTCTCACTAGTTAATGGTATCATTATATCTATATACATACATACATATACATGTGTGTGTGTGTATATTATATATATATATATAGAGAGAGAGAGAGAGAGCGCAAGGGAGAGAATACATTATGGGCAGCAGTGTGATATGGAAAGTAGTCTCATTTCTGCAAAGTGAGCTCTGTATACACGAGTGCCAAAGGAATGACCATTAGGCTTATTCTGCTGGCATTTTAGTATGTTAGTATATTATAGTGGTGTGGTCGCGCCACTATAGTTAGGGTTGAGTGGCCAGTTACATGCTAAAGTCAAAAGTTTGGATGTCAATAACTTTGGACCCATTCAGTGGATTTGCCTGAAATTTGGTATACACGTTGGTGCACACTAGATCTCTTGATCTGCCAAATTGTGTTTCTGTTAAAGTGTCGTTCTTCGTGTACTAAAGCACTGAAAAATGCAAAATTATCCATTTTTGGAGGCACCTTTTGGCATTCTTAATGTGGTCCTGCAAAACCATTGTGTGGCATGCCACTCTGCAAGATGGCTCATTTGAAAGAGCTTTGGTGGCTGAACATGCCACTTTTTGTTTGGTGAAAAAATATTAAGGCATTCAAAAGTTATGGCACTTTCAAGTTCCCATTATAAGTCAATGGAAACATTTATACGTATATTTTGCGATCAAAGAATGGGCATTTTGGTCACATGGTCCTGCCTGGTGGTCAAAGAATTTGCAGCCTCGCGGTTCAAGAATCTTTGTTCCCAAGAATTTTCAAAATTCTTTGATCCCAAGGTCCGCCATTTTGTTTTTTATTTTCTGATTGGAATAACACAAATATCTCGGCTCAGAGGTCACTTCTGAAGTAAAACTTCAATGGGTTTTACTCAGGGGGCTCTGATCTATCGAGCCATGCCTTTGGTTTCATCCAAATCAGTCAAAAAATAGAGTTATAAGCTTTTAAAATCTTAATTTGCGGCTCTCTAATGATCTTTAATCACGAGCCTGCAAATTCTTTGATCATGAGATTCTTTGATCGTGATCTTGCATCGTGACCTAAAAACACTAATATCATGGCTCAGGGGTGGGCTAGGGACACAAATGAGGGTGGGTTTTGCTCAGGAGGGTCTGTTCTATTGAGGCATGCTGTTGGTTTGGTTCAAATCAGTGAAATATTTGTGTTTCACCATTTTTAATTCTTTGTTCATTAGCCTGCAAATTCTTTGATCATGAGCCTGCAAATTCTTTGATCATTAGATTCTTCGATTGCGATCATGCATTGTGAGAGAGGAATGATGTGGCCCAATTTAAAAATCAATTTTCTCAGCCCAGGGGTGTCCTAGGAAGTCAAATGAGGGTGGGTTTTACTCAGAGGCCTTTTTTCTGTTGAACCATGGTGGAGGTTTACTGCAATTCCTTCAGTTTTTTGATTTATAATATTTTTAATTCTTTGTTCATGAGCCTACAAATTCTTTGATCGCGAGCCTGCAAATTCTTTGATCATGAGGTTCTTTGATTACGATCATGCATCGTGAGAGAGGGACGAGATGGGCCAATTTAAAAATCAATTTTTTCAGCCCAGAGGTGTCCAAGGAAGTCAAATGAGGGTGGGTTTTACTCAGGGCGCTTCGTTCTGTTGAACCATGATGGTGGTATACCGCAATTCGATAAATTTTTTGATTTATACAATTTTTAATTCTTTGTTTGTGAGCCTGCAAATTCTTTGATCTCAAGCCTGCAAATTCATTGATCGTGAGATTCTTTGATAGCCATCTTTGATCGTGAGATAGGGACAAGATGGCCAGATTTTTTATAATGGAATAGATAGGGAAATTTTACCAGTCTTTAACATTGAATATCTCGGAAATGGTTTGGTCTTTTTACTTGAAATTTGGAGGGTGTTTACAGCATGTCCGGTAGATATGAATTATGGTGTTTGTTCATTTGCGGAGATATTGCATGATGCACTTTATGTGTTGCAGACTGTGTTTTGCTTGTGGTGGTGGCTTGAAATTGATAGGATACCTAGCCTTAGTGTCATGGATGTAGTTTTCAGTTGTTGTGTGTGTTAAATGTCAACAGGTGCAGAACTGTGCCAGTCTGACAAATGAAAATCTCATACGTTAAAATGTTATATCTTGGACACGGTTTGGTCTTTTCACTTGAAATTTGAAGGGTGTTGATGGCTTGTCCTGTGGATGAAAATTACAGTGTTTCTGTGTCATAAAATATTTTTTTGGTGCAGATATGGCGTGATGCAGTTTACGTTCTGCGGACAGCGTTTTACTTGCGGTGGTGGCTTGAAATTGATAGGATACCTAGTCTTAGTGTCATGGATGTAGTTTTCAGTTGTTGTCTGTGTTAAATGTCAACAGGTGCAGAACTGTGCCACTCTGATGAATGAAAATTTCAAATTTTGATATGTCATATCTTGGACACGGTTTGGTCTTTTTACTTGAAATTTGGAGGGTATTGACGGCATGTCCTGTAGATGATAATAGAGGCATTTATGTGTTGGACAATATATTTTTTAAGGACATATTGTGTGGCATAGTTTACATTTTGTGGACAGTGTTTTCTATTGTTCTACTAGATTAACATTTGTTTGGTGACTGGCTTTGCTGTTGTGAATGTACTTTTTAGTCATTGGGTATGTAATATGGCCTGACACTTACAAGTTGGTGGAAATTCTATGCAAAAAAAAATCTTTATTAATGCATCAGTTAGGGTTCTTCTACAGTGTAAAAAGTGAGGAATTCGGCATTAGGGTTCCCACCCTTTGCACCCACCCACCTACCCCACCAGCAGGCATCGGGGTGTGCGTTGGGGTCATTGGTCTAACTCTCACCCCATTCTCCTACACTGCACCACCTCAGCTTGTTTACACATGGGATGGGGTGAGAGTTAGACCAACGACCCTAACGCACACCCGATGCATGCTGGTGGGTGGTAGGGTGGGGGTGGAAGGGCTGGGAACCTAATGCTGAATTTCTCACTTTTTTGCTGTAGAAGAACCTAACTGATGCATTAATGAAGTGTTTTCCATAGAATATATATATATATATATATATATATATATATATATATATGTGTATATATATATATATATATATACATATGTATATATATATATATATATATATATATATATATATTCATTGCAACATCTTAATGCATCAGTTAGGGTTGATGTCACAGCAACAAAAGTTTGGAAATTTGATGTTAGGGTTACCACTCCTACCACCCGTCCCATCCCCCCGCCCTACAGTCACCAACAGGCATTGGAGCACGCCATGTGGTCATCAGGCCCAACTCTCTCTCCATTACATGTGTAAATAAGCTGATACTGTACAGTGTAGGAGAATGGGGTGACAGTTAGGTCTGATGACCCCTTGGCAAGCCCCAATACCTGTTGGTGACTATAGAGTGGGGGAAGGGGGTGGGGTGGTAGGGGTGGTAACCCTAACATCAAATTTCCAAACGTTTGTTGCTGTGACATCAACCCTAATTGATGGATAAATGGAGTTTTTTTGCAATGAAGTTCCCTTCTTTTTGAGAATGTGTTATTTGTTTGTGGGAGCGTGGCCGCCCTGGACCCTGCACTCCCTTTACATTGCCCGTTTTTTGTGTAATGGTATTTGTATGTGGGAGTTCAGGCCATCTGGGTCCTGTATGCCCACTTACACTTGAATACATAGCCATACAGCAGTCCTATAGGGCAAGGAACACTTGTAATGTTGTCACACATGAAAACTATGTTTGCATGACCAAAATTTTGGATGTTTGAACAAAAATCAAAGAAACATATTTCCAGACAATATTGACAGAAACTGATGTCAGGGACATGTTCCTCATGGACTGATTAGGTAAACACAAGTGGTGATACTTATAAAGGGGCAGTATTTTTTGAGTTATAGCTTTTTTGTCTCTCACTAACTGCAAACAAGGTGGCAGCAGCACAAATAAATTTTTCCCAGAGAATGAATAAAAAAATGTTGCCACGAAAGTTTTTGAACTGCCCATATAAATTTTCCATAGACTATAATGGGACATGAAAAAACGGCATTACCTTTTAACGTATTAATATGTTTTCACCACATCTTCAAAAGGCACCCCTTTGACCCAGTCTACATGTAACCAACACAATTTTACACCAAATGGACATACCATGTGAACAAAACAGAAGATGAAAACTTGCAAAAAAGTGAGGATTTTTCATAGTTTCTGACACTCTGCAGCTCCTCAACCATAAATCTGAATGGATCAAAACTCTCCAGATCAAGAGTTCCATGGTACCACCCAGCCCGTGCAAACTTTTAGACACATCGGACTAATGGTTGCAAAGTTACTATGGTTTGAAATTTTGGGTTTAACATAGAAATGGCCGTGCAACCATAGCTACACCTGCCCTACTGGGCAGATATAATAAATATACATATATATAGATATATATAGATCTCTCTCTCTCTCTCTCTCTCTCTCTCTCTCACTATATATAAAAAACATAAGTTTTATTTATCAAGTGCAATTCAAATATCAAAGTGCTGTACAGATATAAATAATAAACTTTAAAACAAAAGTTAAAATCCAATGTACACAACCATTAATTATTCACAGTAATTCACAAAGGCAAGATTAAATATATGGGTTTTTAGTGCCTTCTTGAAACTTTCCATGGTCTGCCACTTTTGAACCCAATGAGGTAGAGAATTCCACACAGTAGGTACTACAAAAGCAAATGAACAAGCACCAGATGTTTTCAATTGCACCCTGGGAGCCTCTAGCAATCCCTCATCAGTTGAATAGAGGGGTGATAGGGGCAAAGAACCTCTTGCAGGTAACTCAGACCCTGTCCATGTAGGGCTAGGTAGGTCAGGAAACCAACCTTAAAGGTGATCTGCCATTGCACTGGCAGCCAGTGCAGCACATGCTGCACAGGGGTAATATGACTAGATTGAGAAAGCCCAGTCAGCAACCTGGCTGCCACATTCTGCACTAGCTGCAAATGGTGGATTTCAACCCCTGGTAACCCTAGGTAGAGGGCATTGCAGTAATCCAGGTGAGAGGTCACAAAGACATGGACCAAAGTTGGAAGATCACCAGGCAGAAACAGGTGCCTAATCTGAGTAATATTCCTCAGATGATAAAATGAGGTCATAACCACAGATGACACGTGAAACTTCAAGGTCAATACCTTGTCGAGGATAACGCACAAACTACACACCCATTCGGAGGTCCTCAGCTGACAGACACCTAGTAGCAGGCCAGATGCTTACCCTGCCAAAGACCTCTCTACCCAGGACCCGCATACACAACCAAAACCTCGGTCTTGTCAGAATTCAGCTTTCGCCAGTTGGCACACATCCATTCTTGGACTGAGGATGTGCAGGAGTTAAATACCGAGAGCGCAACATCCTGGCCAGGTGACAAGGACATGTTCAGCTGAGTATCATCTGCATAGCAGTGAAACCTCAAGCTGTAATGCCTTACAATGTCCCCCAACGGCAACATGTACACCATGAACAACATGGGGGAAGCACTGAGCCCTGTGGAACCCCACATGGCAGGGAGAAAGGGTCAGAGGAAAAAATCCCAGACACAACTCTCTGAGACCTGCCAGTGAGGAAAGAATGAAACCATATGAGTACTGTACCAGACAGTCCACAGATCAGTTGCAGCAATACTCCATGGTCCATGGTGTCAAATGCCACCCAGAGATCAAGGAGGACCAAGATAGTATGGCTCCTCTGATCTCTCACAACAAGGAGGTAATTGAGCACCCAAACAAGGGCAATCTTGGTATTATGCCTTTTCCTGAAACCCAACTGGAAAGGATATCCAGCTGCAGTGCAACCACCTTCTTAGCAACCTTACCCACAAAGAGAAGGTTAGAGATGGGCCTGTAGTTGGCAAGACAGTCTGGGTCGAGAGAAGATTTCTTAAGAAAGGGAATCACCACTGCCGCTTTCAAAGAATGAGGGAATACTCCAGTTTCTACTGAGCTTTGGACTATCCCCCAGGACCAGGCCAATGACATCCACACACCCCATGAGGTGGGTCGAGCCCAGATCCAAACTACAGAAAGTTGGACGCATACTGTGGATGATCAGCATGACATCCAAGATCACCACCTGGCCAAATGATGACCAACCTGACCGAGGTTCTGTGACCTCCCATGGGTCACTGCAGTCCCCCTTAGAGCATGCCAAACAGATCTCAGACCTGATGCCAACAACCTTATCTGCAATGAATTGAGCAGACTCATCACAGTTCTCCTGTAACAACACTCTTCGCAACTGCAAACAGGATAGATTGCACAGTCTGTCCACAGTGCAAAGAAGCTGAGCTGGTCAGTTCCATGAAGAAGTTATTTTCCCAGACAGGAACTCTGACTTCTTATGGGAACTCTCCAATTGATAGACCACATAATGTGCCATCAATCTAAGCTTGTTGGCATCTAGGCCTGATTTCCGCCAGTGTTGCTCTAGCCTTCACCCCACTCTCCTCATCTCCCTCATAATCCCATCAAACCATGGGGATCAAGGTTGAAGGGAGATGGGATGAACATGGACAGGAGCTATGGAGTCCAGAACCACCACCATGGTCCTATTATAGGTCTGTAGTAGAACCTCTGGACCCATGCTTGCACTTGTACATCCCGATAGGTCCAGCACCACAGTTAGGTCATCTGGGATCACATCCCTCACTGGGCAGTCCTGGAGCATCTCAGAAAGGACAAATCTATAGGGGTGCCTGGAAGCTGAATCTGATAGTTTGTTGGTTAGACCATCAGACTGGCTCCACCACCAAGTCACCGCCTTCCATACCCAGTAGGAAGACCAGATCTAGATTGACCTAAAATATGAGTCACAGAGGAAACAACCTGGCGTGAAGCTCAACTTATGCAATAGTTGGAGGAAGTCCTGTCCAAAATGCAAGAGTCTGCCAGCCCAGTGGCGCTGAAGGTTGAGACGCTGGATGCCTTACCTCGCGGCACGCTGGTGACCTGGGTTCGGGAATAAGCCCGGGTTGTCAGAGATCGGCAGCAGGGGGGGAGGGGGAAGCTGGATAGAGCTGCTGGCAGGCAGGCTCTCCTCAATGGTGGCCCCTAGTAGAGGCTAGGGGTGGCACAGTCTTAGAGGGTGCCAGGGAATAGGCCATGGGGTGGGGGAAGGGGTCATGACTGGGGCTGTAGGCACATGCGCGCCTCCAAGCACATGCGCCCCTACTCTTGGGGCCCCTGGGAGAAAACCGGAGGAAGACAATGCCGGCAGCAGGATGAAGACCGACTCCCTGCAGGCTCTACTCTCTGGCCTGGCACAAGGTAAGTGCCAGCTATTCCAGAGGATGGGGCTGGGGGGGTCAGTCAGATGGGGACTGACCGGAGGAGCATAAAGAAATATTAAAAAAAAAAATGCAAGAGTTTGTCATCAAATCAAGCATTGAAGTCACCAAGCACCATCACTCTGGGTGACTCCAACACCATGTCAACAACAAAATCCATGACTTCCTGTAAAACTTGCTTCCCATCCCTGGGTGAACATTAAATGAGAAGAATTTTTGCACCTCACACCTGTGACCAGGATGTATATATATAGTATATATAGTTTTGTATTTATAACATGGGTTTGAAAAGGAGACAACCCAATTGGTCAAAGAGCATCAGGTGACCGTTGATTGAATTTACTCTTTAAGCAATAGTTACTGTGGGAAGTTTGCCTGACAGATATCCCTACACACACATATACACACACACACACACATATACATGTACAAAGAAGGAAAAGATAGGAATTGTATGCCTCTCTTCATGGGTTTCAGGGCAGGGAACGAAAATAAAACAGCAATGTGCTGAAACAATTAAAGGATCACAGTATGGGTTGTAAAAGCCACATGGCTGACATCCTGTACCTTACCTTGTTGTGTAATGGAGGCAATACACATGAAGCAAGCAGTTGATCAAAGGTAATATTTTCCTTTGTCAAGACAAATAAAAGCCAGGTAAGGGCAAGAAAGGCACATTTGTAGGATTCAAAATAGTTTGGTTTTGGGACAGGTAGCAAGTGAGGTAGATTCAGGATATACAATGTTATCTGAATGTGAACTTTTATTGGTGAAAGGAGGGAGGGAAAGAGAGGGAGTGAGACAGAGGGGGAGCGTGAGAGAGATAGAGTGATTGAGAGAGAAAGACACACTTCTGTTCTGAATGTTTCTTGGTAGAGGGAGGAGCGAGAAAGAGAGAGAGAGAGAGAGACATCTGTTCAGGCTGATATCTGGGAACTACTTTGCAAGTTGGCAGGATACACTCAGATTATTTCCATTTAAAAAGAGAAAAAACACCTTTATGAATGTTTTTTCCCCATAACCCATGTAATAAGTGCAATAACCCACTCCAAAGTAAGTGGTTACAGGGATTTAATGCAGGTCTCAGGTGCTATGAGGGCACTCAGCTTCGCCTTGTGCCTCACAATGCACCTGAGGTGTGCATTTAATTCCTGTAACCACATACCCATATGCATGTGTATATATATATGTAAATAGAGATAGAAAAAGACAGAGAGGATTGTAGCAATATATGGCAATGTGTATAGAGACACACATGCACACAAATATATATATATATATATATTCATGGCAAAAAACTCAATTTAATGCATCAGTTAGGGTTGTTCCACAGTGACAAAAGTGAGGAAATTTGGTGTTAGGGTTAAAAACCCTAACTGCGCATTCCCCCCACCCCCACCACCACCACACACACATACTTGCGAGTAGGAGAAGGACCAAGGCAACACAACCAATCACACATATCCAGAAGGAGGTGTATACCTGTGTTACTGTAGGAAGTGGAGAAATCCAACTTTAGATATCATACATTATTTACAAAGTTGTTCTTTGAGATTAGTTCACATAAAGGTGAACCAAGCTGACAGTAGCGAAAATGGTGTACCTCGCTTCATTTTCAACACATGGGTGGCGAAAGGCATCATGGGCGCCACAAAGTTAGTCTATGGCAAATTGCTCAATTTTGGAACAGTGTAACTTCTTTATCCTTAAGTATTTTAGCACAATAGCAGAAACAAGCACATCTGTGGGACGGGGTCTTGCCACCCTGTAAATTTCAGCCCAAAGGACCCAACCATTTGCTTGCAGGATGATGGCAAAGATGTGCAGTCATTAAGAGCATACTTTCACAAAATACATTTGCAAACACGAAAGTGTCATAGCATGACACTTTCACATTTGCGAAAGTGATTTTCGAAAGTATTTCAGGGAATGTGCAAAATCCTGTTTTGTATCTTGCGAACCCCAAAATACCATATGTGTAGTCTGTGTGATGTGTTGGTGGCAGTGTGTGGCCCAAGATGTCCAGTTGTATGTAGTGATATGTGTTTAGTGGTGCATGGAATGTCTGGGATGAGAGTTAACAGTGATGATCCCATGCCACAGCCCGATGGGAGCATGGGTGTGTGGTTTCATGGTTTACATAGTTGTGTGCTATTCCTGTTACCTGGTGCTGGTTGTATGTGATTGGTTGTGTTGCCTTGGTCCTTCCCCTACTTGCATGTATATGTGTGTGTGTGTGGGGTGGTGGGGGTGGTGGGGATGCACAGTTAGGGTTTTCAACCCTAACACCGAATTTCCTCACTTTTGTCACTGTGGAACAAGCCTAACTGATGCATTAAACAGAGTTTTTTGCCATGAATTTCACTTCTTTTTGAGAATGTGCACTATAAATAGTGAATGGAATGTGGTGGTGGACGCGCGGGGCCCACCATGTGATTTTTTTGTCACTTCACTGTGCAAAAACTGTATGACCGACCGAAATGAAAATTGGTAACGGCCGAAAATGCACTAAAATGGCGGACTGCAAAGTGGGGCAACTTTAAAAGGCCATAACTCTGGAATGTAACAACATTTTTTCACCAAACAAAAACTGTCATGTTCCTTGAACAAAGGTCTTTCTACCTGCCAACTTTCAGACCAATGAACTACACACTGGCTGTGCTATGTGTCATGGAAGACAGTGCAGAACAAAAGCTAGAACAATATTTTGCACTGCACTATGCAAATGCAAAACACAAACAGTACTGGTAACGCAAATGGTAATGGAAACAGTGAGGTAAAATAAAATAGTATCGCTAACTGCAATGCAAACACAAGCGCAAAGGTAACTTACATGGAGATGCAAATATAAATGATAATGCAAACAGTAAGAGAAATGAAAACACAAATGTTAATGAAGACAGAAATGGTAATGCAAATGGTAACAAAAACGCTCATGGCAACAGAAAGGCAAATGTTAAAAACATTAACGCAAATGCTAACGGAAATGCAAACGCAAATGGTAACAAAAAAGCAAACAGTAACAGAAATGCAAACAGAAATGCAAATGGTAACAGCAATGGCGACGCAGAAGGAAACAGTAATGAAATCGACAATGGAAACATTACCAAAAACACAAATGCTAAGGCCAACAGAAATGCAAATGGTGACGAACACAGAAACAGTAACAGTAATGCAATTGTAAATGCAAACGGTTACAGAAACACCAACGATGACACCAAAGGGAACAGTAACACAAATGGAAATGCAAATGCAAGCATGTACGCAAACACAAATCGTAACATGCACAGTCACAGTAACACAATTGGAAATGGCAAATGCTTACGGTAACACCAGCAATGACACCAAAGGAAACAGAAACGCAAATGGAAGCGCGTATGCAAATGGTAATGCACACAGTGATGCAAAAGGAAATGCAAACAAAAACAGTAATGGAAATGCAAATGTTAACAGTAACACAAACGCAAGCACAAACGCAAAGGGTAACTCACACAGTGACATAAATGGGAACGCTAATGCAAACGGTTATGGAAACGCAAGTGGAAATGGTAAGTGTAACAGTAACGGAAATGCACACCCTTTTTTTCTCCAAAAGATGCATTCAGAAGCACAGTGAATACAAAGAATGTATGCATAATAATGGGCCTCGGAGCAGAAAATTAACATGTGAAATACTAAATTGCTTATATCTCAGGAACCATACAACGTGGAAAAAAAAAATAAACCTCATATTATTTATGACTCTCCTGGCTAGTTTTATACTTAGCCCCTTGTGGGGGGGGGGCTAAGAATTTTTCTGACAAAAATCCGTATCTAGAAGCATTTTTGAGATATGGGACCCGAAAGTCGCGGCGAACACCGTAATGTTAGCCTATGGGAAAATGGGAAAAATTGTCAAATTCAGAGTGCCGTAAATTTGCAGCCCTCTAATATTTTGTCACCAAACCATGACAAGGCACATCTGTGGGATCTTGGCTTTCTTTCCTCCAAATTTCATCCCAAAAGACCAAACTGTTCTTTTGCAGCAGGGTGGCAAAGATTTACTATAGTTTTGGGCATAGTGTTGCAAAGTAGTCTCATGATTTGTGACACTTTCACAAAAAAAATCATGAAAGTGTCAAATGTGCGACACTACTGTTTACAACAATTTGAAAAGCATATTTCTGGGGTGTTTAACCCCCAAAAAAGACATGGCTAGCATCCTCAGGACTCGACTAGGTGAACGCAGCAAGAATTGTGTCCCTAGAGGGTCCCACATTTAAATGCCAAGCATTTCTGTGACCACCAACTGAAAACAAAATGGCAGATTTGCTACACTACAAGGGTCATTTGTGACACTAAAAACTGCATTTGCAACACTTTCAAACTTTTTGTTAACTTTTCCCATTGACTATAATGGGGAAATTGTTTTTTGAATAACTTTTGAACCATTTAATATTTTTTCATGAAATCTTCAAAAGGCACATCGGGGACCTCAGCTGCATGTTCCCTGAAGGTTTTGGACTGGTCGCTCGGAATGTGCAACTTGTAGGTGTGAGCAAAAAATCTGCAAAAATGCATAATTTGTGCGTTTTTCGGCACTCTGTAGCTCCGCAACCATACATTTGACTGTTATGAAACTTGGCAGATCCAGAGATCTATGGTATCAGACTGTGCATGCCAAATTTCAGGCAAATCGATCATACGGTGGCAAGTTATTAAGCTGCCAATTTTCATATTTAACCTTAAATGGGGTACTCAACCTTAACTATAGTGACACTACCGTGTCACTATAACATATATATATATATATATATATATATATATATATATACACACAATATATATATATATATATATACAGTATATATATGTATGTATGTATATACACACACACACACACACACATGCTTGTATATATGTATGTATTTATGTATATATAAAGATATCAGTATGTACTGAGACAGCAGTGACCATCACACACCGTATTCCTTCCATACTGCACGTGTCCATGCAAGTGTTGCATACAGCTGCAGCTCATAAATCAAATCAAATCAAATCATAATTTATTTCTATTGCGCTTTTCAGATATCAAAGCGCAGCACATAAAAACATACATCAACAATAAATAAGAATTAAAATATAAAACACAATAAAAAGACAACAGATAAAAGAACAACAAGTGGCTAATCAAAGGCTGAAAAAAACAAAAAACTCTTAAGAGATGCCTTAAAGGATTCTGTGGACGGGCACTCTCTAATCCAATGAGGTAGAGAATTCTACAGGGTTAGAGCCACAAAAGAAAAAGCCCTGGCCCCAGAAGACTGAAGGCGAACCCTGGGAATCTCTAGCAATCCCTCGTCGGTGGAACAGAGTGGGTGGAGAGGGCGGTAAGGCTGCAGGAGATCTTGCAAATAGTTCGGTCCCTGTCCGTGTAGGGTCTTGCAGGTCAGCAATGTGACCTTGAAGGTAATCCTCCAGCATACCATCAGCCAATGCAGTTCATGCAGAACAGGTGTGATACGGAAAGTTCTTGATTACCCAGTCAACAACCTGGCTGCAGCGTTCTGCACCAGCTACAGGTGGTGGAGGTTTACCCCCGGCAACCCTAGATATTGGAGGCAGTATAGTGCAGTGGTCTAAGGCTCTGAGCTGCAAATCTGGTGACATCCAGCAGACTAGACCTGGGTTTGAATCCCACAGCTTCCACTTGCATACTGTGTGGCCCTGAGCAAGTCACTTAACCTCCTTCTGCTCCCAGGTCGCTCCTGTAAAAAAGCTTCCAGCTTAGTGTGCTATACCTGGTTAAACAACTAAAATAAAAAATAAATAAATATAGAGCATTGCAGTACTCTAGACATGAGGAAACAAAGGCGTGAACCAGAATAGGAAGGTCATTGTGTAGAACAATGTGCTTTATCCCTTAGCCTATTGTATAACCAACAAGAGGGATAAAAGTTATTCACCACACAGCATTCCAGAACTTGTTACTAAGATATGTCACGGATGTTTGAAAGGAATGTAATGTAGAAACATAGAAGTTGATGGAAGATAAGGACCGCAAGGCCCATCCAGTCTGCCCATTTCTTTTTCTACCTTATAAATGTGCCATCGGCCTTTGCTCTGTCAGTGGCCTATCTATTCATACTCATCTGTATTGCTCCCTTATGCCTATCCCATGCCTGTTTGAAGCCCTGCACTGTATTAATAGCCACCACTTCTTGTGGTAAGCCATTCCATGCATCCACCACCCTTTCTGTGAAAAAGAATTTCCTCACATTCCCCCTTAATCGGCCTCCCTCTAATCTCATGCTGTGTCCTCTTGTCCTGCTATTTTTCTTATATTTAAACATGTTAGACTCTTTCACCTTGTTTATGCCCTTAAGGTGTTTGAATGCCTCGATCATATCACCTCTCTCCCTCCTTTGCTCAAGGTATACATATTGAGTTCCATAATCTGTCCTCATATGTCTTCTGATGCAGTCCCCCATTTTGGTTGCCCTTCTCTGGACTGCCTCAATTTGGTTAATGTCCTTGTGAAGTGTGGCCTCCAATACTGCATGCAGTACTCCAGATGGGGCCTAACCAGTGTCTTGTACAGAGGATTATTACCTCCCTCTTATGACTTGTGATACCCCTACTAATACACCCTAACACCCCCTAGCCTTACCTACTGCTTTAGAGGTCTGCTTGGATGATTTTAGGTCATCAGTGATGATGATGCCCAAGTCTCTTTCTTCCTTTGTGACTGCTAGCAACTCCGTCCCAGCCTATAGGTGGCTTCAGGGTTTCTCTTCCCTATGTGCATGATTTTGCACTTCTTTGCATTAAATCCCAGTTGCCCCTCTTCTGACCATTCTGCTAGTTTATCCAGATCTCTTCTCATTCTGCCCACCCCATCTGGATCATCTACTCTGTTGCAGATCTTGGTGTCATCTGCAAACAGACAAGCCTTACCCTCTAGTCCATCTGCAAGGTCACTAATGAAGATGTTGAAGAGGACTGGCCCCAGGACTGATCCTGAGGTACCCTACCTGTGACTTGCATCTCTTCTGACTGTATACCATTTACCACCACTCTCTGTTTTCTGCCCGTCAACCAGTTTGCCACCCAGTTGACCAACTTCGACCCACCCGAGCCTACCAGCTTATTTATCAATCTTCTATGTGGAACAGTGTCAAAAGCTTTGCTGAAGTCAAGGTAGGCGACATCAACTGCTCCCCTTGGTCCACCACTCTGGTTACCCAGTCAAAGAAATCTATGAGATTAGTTTGACAGGACCTTCCTTTGTAAACCCATGCTGTCTTGGATCCTGTGCCCCTATGGATTCCAGGTGTTGCACTATCCTTTCCTAGAGTGCCTCCATAATCTTGCCCACTACTGAGGTAAGACTGACCGGTCTGTAGTTCCCCACCTCCTCCCTGCTACCACTCTTGTGGAGCGGGATCACATGAGCCCTTCTCCAGTCTTCTGGGACCTCTCCTGTGCTCAGAGACTCACTAAACAATTCTGCTAATGGCTCTGCTAGTTCCTCCTTTAGCTCCTTAAGTACCCTGGGATGTATGCCATCAGGTCCCATTGCCTTATCCACCCTGAGCTTAACAAGCTCTTGTAGGATCCTTTCTTTTGTGAAGAGAGTAGTGCTCACCTCCCTCCCCCTGTGTCCATGATGCTGAGCTGTGGGCCCTGCCCTACCTTCTCTTCAGTAAATACTGAGCAAAAGTATCTATTTAGGATAGATGCCTTTACAGGGTCCTCCTCCTCACATGCTCCCTTTTCTCCATTAAGCTTAGCAATACCCCCTCTGGACTTTCTCCTTTCACTAATGTATCTATAGAAAGTCTTGTCACCTTCTTTACTGTTCGTGCTAGTGTTTCCTCAGTTTGGGACTTTGCCTGCCTTACTGCCTTACCTGCTTCCCTTAGGGCAGTTGGTATGCCTCCCTATCTTCATCCCGCTGTGTTCCTTATATTTCCTGAAGGCCAGCCTTTTGGCTCTGACCTTTTCTGCTACTGTATTTGAGAACCAAAGTGGTTTCCTTCTTCTTTGCACTTCCTTTTCTGTCTAACACAATGGGATGTTGCTTCAAGTATTGCATCCTAATGCTTGCCCACTTTGCCTGTACCCCTCACCTGTGTTTCTTTTGCCAGGGCTAGCTTAACTCTGTTGGCCATCTTATCAAAGTCAGCTCCTCTGAAGTCCCATATTTTTGCCTTGGAATGGGATGATTTAGATGTAATAGCCAAATTGAACCATACCATGTGATGGTCACTGGCCCCAGGTGACCTTCTACCTGGAGATCTGTGATCCCTTCTTTGTTAGTCAGTACTAGATCTAGGATAGCCCTGTCTCTTGTTGGTTGCTGTACCAGTTGTTTGAGGCCCTCCCCTGCAGGGAATCCACTATGAGTCTAGTTCGGCAGATGTTCCTACTGGTATTGACCAATCTATATCCGGCATGTTGAAGTCTCCCATTATCAGAACCTCCCTTTAGCTGTCATGTTTTGTATATCTTCTAACAGTAATGTGTCTATGTCCTCCCTCTGGTCTGGGGCCTGTAGACAACCCCAGTTCTTATGGCTGTCCCATTTCCTGTTTCAGGGTGACCCACAGTTCTTCTGGCTCCTGATGTGTATTCTGAATTTCTGTAGCTTTGATATTTTCATTAACATACAGGCCACTCCTCCCCTTTTGCACCTCGGTCTCTTCTGAACAATACATAGCCAGGTACTGAAGTCTCCCAAGTGTGGTTACTGGTAAACCACGTCTCACTAATTGCTACTATGTCCAGTTTAGCCTCTGACATTATTGCCTGCAGGTCTGGGATCTTATTTCCCAGGCTGTGAGCATTTTGTGTACATGATTTTCCATTGGCCAGATTTTAGTGTGTTAGTTGTTGGGTGAAGTTTGGCATTACCCCTGTGCGTCGTATGGTTGTACTGTAATGTAATGTAGATATTAAAATACTCACTTTATGAGGATGCTCAGATATCTGGTTTTGTCAGGAAGTCTGGTGTAAAGGCTGTGACTGGAAAACATATTTCAGTTAGGATGAGAAGGTTGTGCTGGGGATGTCCTTTTAGGGGTGGGCAAAAGTAGCTAATTCCGCTTTTGCGGAACTTCTGTGAAATTTCCAAAATTTTGCAGAAATTGCGGAACTTTTGCCACTATCGAAACTGGGATTTTCCAAGGATTTTTGATGAGTTCTGTGGACTTTTTTTTGTGAACTACGGAAATATGTATATAAACTGTGGAATTTATTCTATCCACAGTTTAATGAACTGTCAGTGAATGTACACCTGCTTGTACAACCATGCGGTCATTCACTGACAGTTCAGTGGGCCACTGGTAGCGGAGGAGAGAGGAGTACTGCACTGGTGGCCTGCTCAGTGGCAGAGTGGGGACAGGAATGGGGTGGTGGCAGATGAACTGTGAGGGTGGTGGTTGGGGGGGTCCAATAGACACTAGGGAATTGGGATTTTTTTTTTTAATAAGGGATCGGGAATGGGGAGGTCCACTAGACACCAGGGAATACTGGAAATAGAGGGGGATGAGTTGGTGGACTGCTGGTTATTTATTTGTGGATTAAGGAATCAGGATAGGGAGGGTGGTCCGCTAGACATCAGGGAAACAAAATGTTTTGGGGGGCCATGATCAGTGGGTTGGGGGACCACTAGAAACCAGGAGGGTCCATGGAAGGGACTGAGGGTATTTACTGGGACCCCCTGATCAGTGGGGATAGATTAATGAATTAAACTGCGGTTAAAAAAAGCCTCAGAACTGACCTCTGGCAGTGATCTGTCTGCGGATTTTTTTTCTGCAGTTTAGTAAATTAACCCGCAGTTTGTATAATTGTTTCCGCAGTTTCAAGGTGGAATTTCCACAAAAGTTCCAAAAATGATTTCCAAACTTTTGCGGAAGCGAAATTCACACTTTCGCTGAAATTCCACTGCTGGAAATTTGTTTTCACACATACCTATATCCTTTATATATTTCTGCTTGCTTACCACAGAGACAGGGGTCTGACATCAGTTAAGTTAATCAGGTGTGAAGCAGAAATATGCAAGTTCTGAAACATATGTGATTTGCAGCACTGTCTTAACAGTGACTGGAATAGAAGAGACCCAGTTAAGTGCTGAATGGAGTCAATAAAAGTAATAGTCACAGTAAACTGAACATTATAAAATCAGGTTTCATCAATCACAATGATATAAAACTTACAAAATATATACGGGAGAAAATTAAATGAAAATTACAAATACCACATGCTGTAATTGTATTTTCTGACTGCTATACACCCTGGGAGGGGAGGCGCTGGAGGCCTCAATAGGGGAAAAAGACCTAGGGGTCATGGTGGATACATGTATGAATAACTCTGAGCAGTGCAGGAGAGTGGCTAGCAAGGCAAACAGGATGTTGGGATGCATCGTAAGGGGGATCACCTCTAGAAGCAAGGAAGTGATTCTGCCACTGTACAATGGACTGGTTAGACCACACCTTGAGTATTGTGTACAGTACTGGAGACCACACTTGAAGAGGGACATACAGCCCCTGGAGAGAGTACAGAGGAGGGTAACTAAGATGATAAGATGGCTAGGGGATTTGATGTATGATGACAGACTTGAGGAGCTCTGCCTGTTTTCATTGGAGGAGAGAAGAGACGGGGGCGCATGATTGAGGTCTTCAAGTACCTCAAGGGAATAAATAGGGCAAACATGGCGGGGATCTTTAGACTAAAGCAGGGAGGTATCACCAGAGGGCATGGTTTGAAGTTGGAAGGTGGAAGGGTGAGGGGGGAAAAGAGGAGGAGGTTTTTCACTGAGAGGGTTGTGGACCCTTGGAATGTACTGCCTGGTGAGCTGGTTCAGAGATCCATAGTGGAGGGCTTCAAGAGAGGGTGGGACAGACACAGAAAGTGGATGTATCAGATGATGGCCTGTCTCAGGGGGGGTGGGTACGGATGATAGGGGTTTCAGGAACACAAGGAAGGGGAGGGCCTCGGCACTCAACTAGGGATCTGAGGTTCGAGCAGACTCGATAGACCGTAAGGCCTAATCTGCTGGCAAATAGTATGTTAGTATGTATAATGACCATGTGTAAAAGCCCTGTTTCATGACAGAAAGGAGAGACTGTAAGTAATGGTTAGCATTATCAGTTGTAACCCAGTTCTGCAATCTGCAGAGCTACTGACACTGTTGATGTCTGCATAGATAGATAGATAGATAGATAGATAGATAGATAGAGGGATAGATAGATAGATAGACAGACAGACAGACAGACAGATGGAGGGATAGATAGATAGATAGATAGATAGATAGATAGATAGATAGATAGATAGATAGATAGATAGATAGATAGTTACACAGGCAGACAAATAGACTGATAATAAGCAGTACTATGTGGTTAGGAAATATTAAGGAAGATTGATTCTCTGAACGTGTTGCGATTTAGCACACAAGTATAATAGTGAGTGGTGCTTTCAGAGAGGACATCAAAATAAGTTACAGTACACCAAGTGTTAAGTGAAATGTATGTTTTTTTGTGGACTCACAACTGTATGCAAGAATGGAGTGGAATTATACAATATATTAAGTAATATCTGATGGTCAAATGTGTCATTAGTTTCTGGTAGCATTATATATACATACGCATGTGTGTGTGTGTGTGTGTGTGTGTGTGTGTGTGTGTGTGTGTGAAGACAAATACAGATACTGTAGAAGGGGTATCCAGTAATGATAGTGATTATAAATGAGTGACTGTAAAAACAGTAATTCATTTATAGTGCTATCATCATCAGCTACAATGCAAGAGTAGTGATGTTGTAGTGAGAAAAGCGACCAGAAGGGAAGGGATAGAGAGGTGTAGGGGAGGGATAGGAGGGAGGGTGTGGATAGGTAGGGGATCCTGCTGCAGCCAAGCCCGCCCTGTGGTGTGGTGGTGAGGGTGGCTACTACGGTGCAGAAGGCACTGGGTTCAGGACTGACTGGGGCAATTGTTTTGCTGCTGCTTGCAGCTGCCTGTTTTATTTTTCTGCCGCTGTGTTTTGCCCCCTCCTTGACATGCACCCCCCCCAGACTTAACAATCTTAAATCGGGGGGTGCAGGGGAGCACAGCCCCCTCCACAAAAACACTTTAGTATGCTGGAAGACAGGTCACCGAGCTTTGTATATCATGGAAATGCTTTTCAGCGATATACATTCGCTATGATAATGATCATTGCATTGCAGTCGCTATCATCACATGGAACCATATAAAAAGAGATGACTGCAATAATATACTGATATGTCAGTTTATACTGAAACACATACACACATAAGCACACATATATGTATGTATGTAAGTATATATGTATGTATTTATATATAAAGCTAACAGTACCTTGTGACACAAATGTGACCATCACATAGTCCTTCTATATGGTATATTTACTCTCACATCCTGCATACAGCTCCAGCTGGTAAACCCTTGGCCTGTTGTGTAACCTAGAAAAGGCATAAAATGTATTCACCACACAGCATTCCGTAACTTTTTGGGACATGTAATTTCAAAGCAGCAATCACCATTACATCTGTGTTGTGGAACGCAACAAATGGCTGTATGCTTTAACACAGTTCTGTTACCTACATAGGTAGATGCATGATGGATGTCAAAGGATGTTGGAAAAGTTTGTAAGGAAGATATAAAGACACTTTTTGAGGATGGTGAATAATTTGATTTTATCAGTAATTTTTCTGTACAGGCTGTGTGTTGAGAAGAAATGTGTTTGTTAGGATGAGAAGGTCGTGCTGATGATAACTTTTATATAGTGTATGTTAGAACGTCGTATTCATTAAAAATCTAACGTTCCCTAGTCTTGTTGTACCATTGATGTGACGTCAGGATGTTGTTGTACCATCATGGGTACGTCACATCTATGGTACAACAGATCTTCCCACGTTTGCGCATGTGCAAGTTACACTTCGTATTTGTCGTTAAAATGGCCATGGCACTTCAGCGTAGGCACTGGAGGACCTCCTAATTTAAAAGTAAGTGCCGGTTTGTTCAAATCTTAGCCGGCACACATCGCAGAGCCCAACTAATATTAATTTAAAATGTGGACCGGAGTAAGAGGAGTGTTGTCACCAGCACAGGCTCAGCAGGGGGTTCCGCTACATCACAGTGCAACCACGAAAGAATCCACAAGTAGTTTTTTTGTTACGTTTGCCCACACACTATAAAAGACAGTGTCTGCTGCTCAGGCTTGATTGTGGGGGAGGGCTGTGATTCTACTTCCCTCCCGACCAGCCGGCTTCCCTTGGGGGAGCCCAAAGAAGACTGCAGCCCTTGTCTGCTGCTCAGGCTTGATTATGGGGGAGGGCTGTGATTCTCCTGCCCTCGCGACCCACTGGCTTCCCTGCTCAGACCTGTAACTGATTGCACTACATGTAATACCTCACTATTTTAATCCCCTTCAGTGTACATCAACAAGTTAATGCAGCAGCACTCATAACAAATTACAAATCTATTGCTCATAATATTTTTTCCATCATATAACATTGATTGCCACATAACTCATTCTACTACAGGCTAGCCCATCAGTGCAGTGGTAGCACTACTGCTTGTGCTGCTGGTAACCTGGGTTCAGGAATGAGCCTGGGGAGCTGGAGAGCCAGCTGGGGGGAGGAGGCTTGAGCATCCCAGGGGCCACTCGCCTTCTCCAGGGGAAGGGGGGAACAGGGCTCAGTGCTTGGCTGACACTGGACAGAAGCCTGCGGTACAGCAAGCCCAGCCACAAGAAGGTGAGCTGTGTGATGGACATCGGCACATAGCAACTAGACATCAGGATGCACGTCATGCACAGAACACAGGAAAATGGCTTACGGAACTCCTGGTAGACTGAGCACTAGGCCTCGATCCCCAATGCCCCTACCTGTCTTGGATCTGATGAAACTCAAGAATTCAGGGTGTAAGGGCCCAACCTCATCCCCATCCTGGGAGGCATGCCAAGGTTACATGGGGGATGAACTGCTCCAGGCTCCAGGTAGAGGGTGGGGACTAGAAGACTGCAGTTGACTCCTGAAGGGTGGGAGTGCCATGGGTGGGGGGAGCATAAATAGAAATTTAAAAAAATCACTCTACTACATTCCCTGTACCTGAAAAACGTTCCACAGTTGTTCATCATGGTGTACTTTCCAGTACTTAATACATACACAATATTCTTCACCAACATATAACTCTTACTTCAAATCCCCTCAGTGTAATGCAACATGGTGCAGCACTGGGATTCATTATTACCAATTACACATCAAGCTTTGACATATTGTCTCTGGATTCCCATCCAGAAATAACCCAGACCACACTGTATTGCTTTGAATGATTGCTGGCAAGCTTTATTTATAATTAAGGCATGGTGAAATGAATACATTTCACATCCCATTTCAGTTTAACAATTCAATATTTACAAATTGGACATAACAGTCCCCAGTTTCTTCTGGGTTATAGCAGCCCCGTCTTCCTTCTCTTGTGGTTCTTCTTCTGGGTCTCCTCCTCCTCTTGCGTCACTGCTTCTCGGGGCCCGGACACCGTGCTCTGGTCCCCCCCTTTCCTTCACCATAACCAGGTACCACCTTACCCAGACCATTCCCCTCCTACTAGGCATGGACTCAGATGATCCACCCCTAGTCCTATATCCCACCCCTCCCTCCATTACTCCCATGCCTGGGTTCTCTTTGTCTCTAGCCCATGGTACCTAACCCATTCCCCTCTACCTGCCCCCTTTTCCTCTAGCTCCAAACCCTTCCACTGATCCATCTCCAGCTTGTGTTGGAAGATGGGGATCCCCCCTTGTGGGTTACCCACTTAAACCTTTTTTGTTAATCTACCCTACTAGACCCCCAAACAGGCGGAGGAACAAGCCCATCCAAAATTCAGTCAGATACACCCCATCCCCTCAGTACACTGTCTCCTCTTCATAGGAGATGTCCCTTTGCGTGATGTGGACCCCACCCATCTCTATCACTGCCCAGGCCACCTTCCTGTTCAGCCGCTTTTGCACCACCTCTATTGCCTGTGGACTCTTTGGTCCCCTCCATAACCTCCTAGAGGTCATTTCTGACCAACCTAATACCACCCTGGGCCACCACCCCTTCACCTTTTCCAAATCCACAATGATATCTTTCATCAGGGAGCCCCAAAGGCAATGCTCCCAAGTCATTGCCACCTAGGTGTACAATAATGCAGTCCAGCCAACCCCATTGAATGTGCAGGTCCCCCAATAGGGGGAGGAACTGCAACCACCTCATGCCTCTCAGGCTCCTCCATCGCACTCTGGTGTGCTCCATCCCTGGGCGTAACTGAGTACCTATCTTCGTGGTGGCCGCAAACTTTTCTGCCCAATATATGAAAGAGTGCCCCATGATCCACACCTGCTGCTTGGAACCTGCTGTGGGGAGAGAAAAGGACACCCATTAGCCAATGTCAGTACCTCACATAGCGCTTGTAACAGTTAGACTTCCATCTCCTCGCCCGCTTGACCTCGTCTTCCCCCACTCCGGCAGCCGCTAAGTCTGTTGCCACCCCAAACTGGAAGGAGTGGGGGGCAAACTGAGTGGGATCTTCCCCTACAAATGCTACTGCCTTCTTTAGCACTGTCCCCACCTGATACCCCATCATGGGGGACCCATCCTCATGTATGAACCAGGCCCCTTTCTGTGGCCCCCATGTTCTGCTGTACTCTTGCATGGCCTGGACTGTGCAAGGTGCCCCGTTCACCTGTCTGCGTAGCTCTATGCTAGCCCCTCCACCCCCCTGGTCCATCTTGGACCTTGGGAGCTGGATGACCAGCTTCTCCATTTCCACTCGCATGTTGTGCTCCTGTAGACCCGCCGTGGCTGTCCCTTTCTGTGGCACCACCATTTCACCCACCCAGAAGGCCCCACCTGGCCAAGACCACAAATATGGCTGAAACAGGATGGCCTCCTTGGCAAAGCGGCAAACATGGGCCAGCGCCTGCAGCAATCTTCCGAGCAGGGGGCCACGGATGGGCCTCCTTCCATCCTGCCACTTGCCCTGCCCCCTCTACCACCCCATGACCATTCGTTTCACAGCCCGCCTGCTTGCCACATCCGGCCATCCCTGCTCCTGGCACTCCCAGCTGATCCCTGCCAGCTGCACCACCATGGTGGCGTGGGACACCCCCTCCTCCAATTTTTTCACTATGTACCTCACAACTTGCTCCTCCTGCACCATCTCCCCCTCCCTCACCCCTTCCCTGTCCAAAACACTTGGAAGCCTTCCCATGCCCTTTCATAGGCCTTCAAAGTGTTGGCCACCCACGATCCCCTACACAGGGCCCTGGCTGTCCTCCTCCACTCCCTCATATCCAGGTTGGGACCATGGTCCTGGTAGGTGCGGCCTGTGGTGCCAACTCACGGAAGTGATTGATCTATAAGCGAGAGAGACTGTCAGCCACTTTGTTTCGTATCCCTTCGAAGTGCTGTGCCTTGAAGGACAAGTTCAAGCGCATTCCCAACAACACCAAACTCCTCAATACCCAACCCACTGATTCCGTATGGCCACTCTGCCAGTTGATTACATCCACCACCCCTTTGTTATCGCACCATAAGGCAATTGCGCCACTCCGTTATGCCCATAGTTCCAATGCTACCCACATGGGGAAAATCTCGAGAAATGTGATATCCTTTGTCCAGCCCCTCTCATTCCAATCTTCCAGCCATGCCTCTGATACCCATTTCCCTTGAAAGTAGGCTCCCAGCCCGAGCCCCCCCCCGCCACGTCTGTAAACAGTTCTAGGTCCACATTGCGGGCCCACTCCTCCTGCCAGAATGTTACCCCATTGTATGACTCCAGGAAATTTTCCCACACTTGTAGGTCCTCCCGTACACCTTTGATAATGTCCACCCAGAGGTGGGACTGCTTGGCCTTTCCCATGGCCCTCCCCAACCATCTTGTAAATGCTCTGCCCAGGCTTATGGCTTTACAGGTGAAATTAAGGAGCCCCAGCAGCTGCAGAACCTGTACCAGCGGCACCCTCCTCCTCCCCTCCACTAAAGCCAACAGCCCCTTCAAACGTGCCACCTTGTTGCCCGGCAAGCAGAAACACTCCTCAGTGTCAGCCTCGATCCCCAGGAACTCCTGCTTGTGGGCCAGAACCTCAGGCTTACCCTCTGCCAAAGGGATCCCAAAAACCCCGCACATGTCCTGGAAGTCCTGTAACATCTCCTGAGCTTCCCCCTGGCTTTCCCCTATCAGGAAGAAATCATCCCAATAGTGTACCACCCTCCTGTGTCCATACCAGGATGCAAACACCCATTGTACCCATGAACTAAATGCCTCAAATGTTGAGCAGGCCACGGAGCATCCCATGGGCATTGCTTTATCAAAGTACAGTTCGCCATTGAACTGGAAGCCCAGCAAGTCCCAATCTGCTGGTCGCACTGGCAACAGCCAGAAAGCAGATTCGTTGTCTCTCTTCATGAGCCATGCCCTCCCAGCTGCCCGTATCAGTTCCACCGCTTGTTCCAGAGACACGTATGAGACCATCCTCAACTCCTCTGGGATCCCCATGTTCATTGACCCCCTCTCTGGGTAGGACAGGAGGTGGATGAGCCGGAACTCCCCTGCTTGTTTTTTCTGTACCACCCCCAGCGGTGACACCTGGAACTGCCCACAGGGGGGTTCCCCCAGTGGCCACTCCACCCTCCCTGCCTTCTTGATTTTATTTGCAACTATCCTCTCCTTCCCTTTTACTGAGGCCAAATTCTTGGCTCGCATCCCCACCCATACCCCTTCGAATCCCAGTGGGAAACCCCGACTAAACTCCTGCCTCAGAAGGGCTGCCCCTTTCTTGTTGGGGTACCTTGCTGTCCAGGTGTCCACTATGCCCCACTTGATGAGGGTGCAGGCCAGTTTGTAGCCCCACCGTCCACTGCCTCCTTCTGCCTCAGCTCCACCCGTAGATGGAGGAGAAACCGTTTCTCCCCAGGCCCCCACCCTCTCCCATGCCCCCGCTGCCCCAAAGGGCTGCTCTGCCCCCTGCCCACTGATCTGCCCCATCTTATCGCCCCTTGCTGGCACGCCATTGCCAGGTGTGATCCCCCCCCACATCGTGAACACACGTGCCGATATTTGCAGCTAGGCCATGTGCATGACACCCTGTTGTAAGCCTAGCATGCTTTTGCCCCCCCTGCCGGAGCTGCTCACTTCACCTGCTCCACTGCCTGTCCCCCTGTCAGCCCCGACAGCATCCTGACCCACAGGTCCACATGGGTACAGTCCCATCTCAGGTCCCCTTTTACTGCCATCCTCCTCCAGAAGGCCTCATCATATTTGAGCCACCCAAAATCTAGCTTGGCCCGATAGGCGTCCCTAATAATTGCCATATACGTCAACAGTGGTATCGGTAGCTCTGGCTGTTTCTCTAACACCAGTGCACTATAAATTATGAAGCCCGTTTGCCATGTTTCAATGCTCTTCCCTTTCACCCAGGCCTCCTCCCCCTTGTGTGCTACCACTGCCAGTACTACTACTATCTTGGACTTACCCACCGACTCTTTCTGCTCATATTGTTTTGCAGTGTCTTCATCTACCAGACCAAATACATCCACATATTCCCCCTTCCATATTTTTTCTTTTATCGTGGCCAGCACTTGGTCACCCAGTGTAAAGCCGGGCGACCCTCGTACAGCTTCCATGTACCATCGGAGGTGCCATGCCCTCCTTTCCCTCTTTCCAGCCTCTTTGATGCCTTTTAGCATCCACTCCAGTTTTCCAACCCCATCCTCCCCCATGTCTCCCAGCAAACCCTCCATATACTCTTTCAAATCATCTTCATTATTCATATCCACATCGTCCTTACCCCCATCCGTGTTTGGCCCAACCAGTGTCGGAGCGGGTTCCACAGGTGAAGTGGACACCCCCCACTTCGGCCTCTTGTTCCCTGTTCTGGGTCCAGACCTCTCATCTTGCTCTTTCCTACTCCTCTGCCTCCCTCTTCTTTCCCACCTCCATCAACTCCGTCATCTGCGCCATCAGTTTCCCGGCCTCCTCCTGCATGGCTGCACTCGATGCTGGGGCTTTCCTGGGTGCCATTATGTCTGGGGAACCTAGACTGCATAAAATGACAACATCAGCCCCCATTCCTCCACACCCTGTCTTCACTCGCACCCCCTGGGTATGGCCACCCCTCGGTGGCCGGTCTCCATGCTCCAGCCACCTGCCTCTTCCAGCCATCCTGTATGCCCATCTTCTTTCTGTGCCCATGGTGTATGAGCCCCACGGTTGCCTCGCTCCCCCCGTCCATTGCGCGGTCTCATGGAGCCCCCATCTGCTCAAAAGCCTTGTGCCCCCCCGAGGCCAAAGCCCCCTGGTGCTTCACGTTCACCACCAGAACTCCGGCGCTGGTCGCCCACCCATCCGCAGTTTCACCTGCCTCAAACCAGTGTTCCTGGACCTCTCCCCTGCTACCTGGAACTTTACATGCCTTCAACACCATCGGAGAGATGTTCGGCCTTGCCCCCTATGGCAGCCCTTTCCTGGATTTTTTTTTCTTCTTTTAATTACCGAGGTGAGGCCCCCACCTGCAGGCCTGGTAACCGGTGCCCCTTAGGAGCACTGGAAAGTTAAGTGCCTTGCCAAGGATCACCTAGTATGCAAATGGGGATGTGGAAATTGCTCCTGGGTCACCACCATTGTAGCTTGGAGCCTTCACACCCCAGCGCTCGACTGCCTCCCTGTGAAAAATAACCGAAGCACAACCTTACTGCCAACAAATGAAACGATACCCTCAGATGGACTACTCTTGAGGCTGCTGCCCCACTAATTCTCTTGCCTTCTGTTCCTTTTCATAATCCCTTCCTGTTTCTTATTTATTTTATTATTTCCTTTTTTTTTGTTTGCTATCGCCATCTCCCACCTGTCCCTCCATAGGCCCAGCCCTGTTTGATTGCCCAGGCTCGCCCATGTGGTGGAGCCATTCATTTTCCTGGCCTGCACCTGCCTTGGCATCCGTCCAGGCCATGCACAACCCCCCATTCCTGGATATACCAGGCCCCACACCAAAACAGAAAGGCCGGACCACAAAAAACAGTTTCCTTGTCAACCTGGCTCCCATGAGCACTAGGTGAACCCCTCGGCCTGTTGCATTAGCCCCTCTTTGCACTCGCCCCCCCGTGAGCCATTGCTCCTGGCCCCGGCCTCGCTTCCCTGCGAGTGCCCTGTTCGCCTACACTAATTTCCAGCTCCATCGCCACAAGGCCACTCTTCCTCTGCCCAAACATGCCTGAAATCCAAACAACAGCCCCAAGCTGCCACCTGCTGAGTAAACTTTGTGCAAGTTCAAGGCCTTAGTAGCACCACTGCCTCTTCCCACTCAAGCCCCGTTCGATTAACACTCAACATTATAAAAGCAAGGAATAAACTCAGCTTTGCATTAATGATTGTAGGTTCACAGAACATTGTCTGGCCCTTCCCCATACCACTCTCATCCCCCCCACTGTGCACCTGGGCTGCAGCTCAATCCAGAGGGAGCAGTCCACCCTGCCGTGCTCCTCAGCGTGCCCTTCCGGCATTTCTCCCCCTTGTGAACCACCACATGCCCCTGGCCCTTATGAGCTTCCAACCTCCACACAGAATTAAATACAGTTTAAACTCATAACAGGTGGTGGATAAGGGAGGAGATATTATTTCACAGCAGTCACAAAATAACCAGACAGAAAATGATTCCCATTGCAGGTGATAGTAAAACCAAACTTCACAGGTCGAGGATGTTAAAGGAGTTGGACAACATGTTCGTCAGTGCTAGACCTCCACAACACATGCCACGGGGTGCTTCCCCTCACTGAGTGAGGCCCACCTTGCAGGGCCTCATGATGTACCAGCTTCTACAATGGACACTCCCGCTCCTGACAGTGAGGCCCACCCTGCTAGGCCTCAACCACCTGCGCTAGCCTGCCACCTACTAATGCTGGTCCTGGCCTGCTTGCCTCCACCAAATGGCCACCAACCTGAAACCACTGTCCTCCAGAGCCACCCTGCTGCAACAGCTGGTACACCCCCCCCCACGCTCCCAACAAACACAACCCCCATGCTACCTCGCCTTACCTTGTTCTGCCAGGGTTGTGCTGAAAATGAAATTCCAGCAAGAAAGGGCAGGTCCTAGGCTTACCTGGCCTTAAGTAGTCCCTAAGGACCCATGCCTCAGGTCCCCTATTAGCCCCTCCTCCTTGCCAAATGGCCAGCAAGCTATGGCCCCTGTCGTATGATCCTTTGTTGAGGTCATAACCGCACCCCCCCCTTTTCTGGAAGTCCTTTCTGGCTGGGCACCAGGACAACCTGGCTTGCCTTTCAAATGGCAAGCCCCATTATTACACATGTTGTAACAGTATTTTTTACATAAATCACTATAATGATTACCCTGTTCCTGGAAAACCTGTAAATTTCCACACAATTCAGCACTGCTCCACCATATAGATATAGAAATCAACAAAAAAGAAATGAAAATTAACAGACATTATTAAAAAAATAAAACATTCCAGCGTGATTATTTTACTCAATATTCATGATACTCAGTTAACCTTAGAAGGGAAAATCTATTCTATACACCTAACTGCAGAGAAATAGGGATGTCACCCTGACACCGACTACTTCTTGTACTATGTATAATAACTAACAAATAATATAAATCCATGAAATACATGCATACAACATTTATTTGTCGTCACTGTATCATTTTACTATCATCAGTGATTATCGACCTTACAATGCCAGCACCACATTTCTGCATGGTTCCTTCAGCTTAGTCTTGTAACAAATACTTATTTCTTGACATTTTCCATACAAATCTATACTGAATAAAACTTGCTCAGGTACAGCTAAGAAAAACATATGCTCAAAACTAAGATAAATTGAAAGGATGTAATGCTTTACATTAGAAACTTTTGCAACCCCAGTCCCCACCCACACATAAAAGGAAAAAATACCCTGACTATGACATTTACTATTTACAGTCCTTTAACAGTTCACTTAAATAACATTCCAGCTTGCAGCTAAACAGTATTACGCTGCATGCTTTTAACTACCAGCATTGTATGTAATGTAATACTTAAAACATATATTCCTTCATAAATATATGCATTTGCAATATTTTTATTTATTCTACAATAACTGTGGGAGACCTTGAGACAACACCATTTTGTCCACTACACAGACTGGAAACACGGGGCATGCACATGTTAAAGTTCTTCAGGACACTGCATAATATTAGCAACTTTTAACAAAGTGGCATCCGTATGTCTTTTAAGACTTGTATCATGGTTCTCACAATGATTACAATGGAAACCATCATCTATACCTTACCTGCAATCTATATTACTGATGCTACACCTACCGTATGAGTAGAATAGGTGTTTTTTGCAAAGTCAAAGTAACTGTCACAGTAACATTCAATGCTTTATTGCACATTTTTTAACAATGTCCTGCAAATTAACCTTTTCACCTACAATCAAGACTGTCTCACAAATTAGCAAGATAGCTTCCAAAATTATACTTCTTGTACATTTGGAGCAACTGTAGTGTAATAGTGAAACTCTTTGTGCTGCAAACCTGGAGACCTGGTTTTGAATACCACAGTCCCCACATTCATAATGTGATGCCCTGGGCAACTTATTAAACTTCCTTATGCTTCAAAGTCTCATATGGATTTCAGCGTTGCCTTACTGTGCCTTTCATGATTAGTTTCCACTTTCCCTTACATGTAACATACCATCTGAAAAATGCCCTCAGATGCAATACCAAAATAAACATTCTGTTCAATTCTTACGTACCATACCTATGCCTTTTTTTTGGTATAAATTGCATTGTCCTAATCACAACATAATTAGACATTTTATAACACGGTTTACATACCTTCAAACAAAATCCTGAATTCTGTTGTGATCAGAGTTTAATATTTCAGGCACAATCAAATAGCAAAACTGGAAGGTTAATTCAAAAATCAATATGATATTGCCTCTCTTCTTCATATGCTATTTATATGCAATGGAGACAGAATAGCACAGTCATTTAAAGCTCTGAGCTGCAAACCTGGAGACCTGGGTTTGAATCCCATAGCCCCAACTTGCATATTGTGTGACCCTGAGCAAGTCACTTAACTTCTCTGTGCTCCCAGGTCACACCTGTAAACAAGTTTCAGCTTAGTGTGTCTCTCCTGGTTAAAAAAAATACATTTATTTTTTTCCTTGTAAACACAGTGAACAAAATATATGCTTCAGCCAATCCTACATCATCTGAAGGTGCTATGCTATGATGTATGATACTATGTCATTTCTTTAATTGCAGTCTATTCATACATTCAGTCTATAAACTTAACAGCACTATCTCCTTGCAACATAAAACAACCTGTAAATAAGGTTCTGATAACATCTCTGTAGTCTTCACAACTACCTCTCTATTCAAGCAATTCCATATCTTTGAAGTCCTGCTCAATACCCTTAACAAGTACCAGGGACATGCAGGACACAGTAACAATACAGAACAAGCATTTGTCAATGCCGAATGTGTACTTGCTGGCATTGGCACTGGTAGTGTAGGAGTTAGAGAGCTGCATAACAGAAATGGCAGTGAAGTATTGAGCTGAAGCCAACCCCACCACCACCCTGCAGAGACTGACAGGCATTTGGGTGTGCCTTTGGGTCATCAGGCATATTGGCCATGCCATTTTTACACACCCTACCCTGCAGACACCGACAAATGTCACGGGGTGCCTTGGGGTCTTTTGCCCTTATGCTCACCCCATTCCATCAGGAAATTTTAATTTTATTTATTTAGTTTTTGTTGACCGGGTAAGTGCACTAGACAAATCCTACCTATTTTCAGGCACGACCCGGGGGAGGGGGATACAGATGAATGCCAACTGACCTAATACGGTGAGATGGGTGCTGTATAAGAGAATGGGGTGAACTTTGGGGCCGAGGAGTCCAAGGCACACCTCGATGCCTCTCACTGGCTGCAGGGTGTGGAATAGTATAAGCATTACATGCAAGTATCCCAAGTCACACCCCTGATGCCTATAAATCTCTACAGGGTGGGATGTTATGGTCGGAAATCCTAACGCCTGAGGTGTTCATTGGCATTTTCACTCCAAATTTTCAACATGGGTTTTTTGGGACTCCCACCTTATGAACAGTGGCAATATCAGTTCGTTAGCTGAAAGCTGATTTTGCACAGCGACTACGCCATTTGGCACCACAGGTGCGAAAACACATTTCGAACAGGATGTGAAAAATGACAGCTGTACTATTCATGGGGAGGTGCAAAAAATGGCAATGTTGAAAATCTGCAATGAAAATATTTTAAAAACTGGTGAAGTCACGAGCGTGCGTAGAAAATGCAAAATGCACACCCATAATGCAATTAGTTTGGGGATTTGTTACAGCAGATTGTCAATGCAGGGATTTTGGAAACTCCACTCATGAACAGTGTCACTGTGATTTTCTTAATCTGTCCCGAACAGTGATTTCCCACAGCACCATGCATTTCTGTGCTGGAAGTGCAAAAACACATTTTGGCCATCGTGTGAAAAATGACAGCTGGACTGTTCATAAGGAAGTGTGTAAAAATGCCAGTGGTGAAAATCTGGACTGATAATATTAGAAATCCATGAACTTAACGGGGTGCGGGGAAACTGCGCAATGGTCGCTTGTAACACAGTCATTTTATGGACTTTTTTCACCAAATTTTTAACATAGCCATTTTAACACCTCTGATTATGAACAGTGTCACTGTGATTTTCTTAATCTGTCCCGAACATTGATTTTGCACACCGACTGCGCCATTGTGTGCTACATGTGCAGAAACAAGTTTTGGATGAGATGTGAAAAATGACAGCTATACTGCTGATAAGGAGGTGTGGTAAAATGGCAATGTTGAAAATCTGGAGTGAAAATATTGAAAAATTCATGAACTTACGAGTGTGTGTAGGAACAGTGCAACGCATGCTCGTAAAACAGTCATTTTTGGGAATTTTTTCACCAAATTTTTAACATAGCCATTTTAAAACATCTGCTCATGAACAGTTTCACTGTGATTTTCTTAACCTGTCCTGAACATTGATTTCCCACACCGACTGTGCCATTGTGCACTACATGTGTGGAAACACATTTTGGGTGAGATGTGAAAAATGACAGCTGTACTGCTCATAAAGAGGTGTGGTAAAATGACAATGTTGAAGATCTGGAGTGAACATATTGAAAATTTGTGAACAGTCCAATGCATGCTTGTAAAACAGTCATTTTTGGGAATTTTTTCACCAGATTTTCAACATAGGGTTTTTGGGGCCTTCCTCATGAACTGTGACACTGTCATTTTGTAAATAGGTCCCGAAAGGTGGTTCCACACAGTGACCGAGAAATCACCTTTCAGGCCCAATTAACAAAATGACAGTGACAGAATTCATGAGGTGGGGACCCAAAAACCCCATGTTGAAAATTTGGTAAAAAAATTCCCAAAAATGCCTGAGATATGCATCAAAGTTGAAAAAAAAAACTATTTATTCCATTATACAGCTTACCGGCATTCCTTCAGTTTGTGGTCTGCTTTGAAGAGTGCAGACGTGTTCCCAGTCCACCGCAGATCATCATGCCAGACTCTGGAGGTAAGTATGGGGTGAGGTGAGGGTGTGGGGAGGCAGGGTGCACACAGGGTGGATGCAGGTGGAGGAGGGTTGTCAGGACAGTCATTGAGGGAAGGTTTTTTCTTGCAGTTTTTTTTCCCCCTTAGACGACATGGGACTTGTGCCACACTGGGGTGTGCTCTCAGCGTGGCAGTTGGAAGGCTGTTAGGAAGGGGGGAAGTGAAGCCAAAGGGGGATTGGGCATGCCCTTCGGTCATACGGACTGTTGCCACGGTGGGGTGGGCTCCCAATGTGGCACCTAGTAGTCTGTTGGGGGAGGAAACAGTGGAGCTGATGGGGGATTGGGCACCCCCATTGGCCATACAGTGTGTGCATGGGAAGGGGGTGCATGCGCACGCAATATGCGTGTGTGTGTGGGAGGAGTGCACGAGCACGCACTCTATTGCTGCTCACTGAAGCGTAGCTCTCCCTTTGAACTGTAGGGCACTGCATTTTCAACTGCTGTCATAGACAGCTGCAGCATTCATTGGCAAACTGTGGTCACACCTGTAAACACAGTGACTGAATTGGAAGACAGGGTGCCACACCTATGAAAACTGGGATGATGGCACTATGTTTCTTGCACATGCGTGCAAGCAAACATAATAAATGGCACTACATTTCCATATGAAATGTTACTGTCTGAAGTCTGATTCCACTTTTACTTGATATTTCTCATATAAGATCATTGATATTACTGATATGTCACAGTAAACTGATTTTTATACATGTGCATTACCTATTATTACTTTGTACAGTGCTGTGATGGCGTGGGATACAAAGACACAGCTACCAAAGGTAAAGTGCATACAAAATGCACAAGTGCATTTATCAATTTATTTTTGATAAATAATAATAACAAAATAATACAGAAATAAAAATAACAGTTGATTAGTTCAACACAATAATTCAGCCCTCTGCTTCCGGCAACAGAGGCTGCAGCTTTACTTCAGCCAAGATAGTCTAAATCTACTGTAATCCCTTCTTACACTTCTCAATTCTGGTATGAAAATAGCACAGTCCATAGCTAGGTCCTTCCCTACTCACTGTCAGCACTAGACTGACTCAAATATCTAGCATTTCCCTAGTGGTGAGCCCTATTTATACTCTAGGGATTACATCACACATTTTGGGGGAATTCCCATTTGCTGAGACATTACATAATGGGGAGTTTCCATAGGCCATGGCATAACATTATGGGGAGTTTGCATAATATCCCTTGCTTTAACATGCAGGGGCTTTTTATTTGGCCCTTTTTGCCCAAATATGCTTTATTTCTACAGGCAGCCTCAGTTACATTTCTGGGGCTGCAGAAACTCATTTTCATATTTCATTTAATTATGGGACACTACAGGGCTTTTTATATACCTAAACGGCAAATGGTATTTCTTTAACCTCACTTGCAGTTTCTCCTGATGCTTCAGAGCATGCTTTTGCTCCAAAGCAATTGTCCTATTTCCAGCTTTGAAAAAAGAGCATATCTTCAGCCACTTGGTGTGGCAATTGTAACCGGAGTATCCTGCTCTGCTTTAACACATGCTCCTTTGTCATATAGTGGGACTGGGAAAATCTCCAGACACCAGAGCTGCTTTCTTGAAATAAGAGCTGCAACATACAGTCACGGATCCAACACTCGATCGCACTCAGCGGTGGGACCATTTAGTAACCAGGGGCACCAGTGGTTTTTCTAAACCTAAAGTGTGATATGCACTTATTCCCATTTGCTCTTGCTTGGGTGTTTTGCAAACAGCACGACTTGCGCTAATAATTTTCTCCAGTTTGGGAGATCAAGGAGAATGTGCAAGCAGGGGGAGTTTATAAGACAACAGGGGACAAAAAAACAATGAGAATGTCAGGTTGGTCACCCTGGCATGAAAAAAAGAAAGAAAAGAAGCAAGAAAACAAGAAGACTGAAAAGAGTTAGAGAAGGGGGGTACTGGAACATTGTTTTATGATTTACAGAGTAAATAACAGGAGCTACCTATTACACACCTCCCTCACCAAGAGGCAACAGTATTACTGTTGTCAGACACCCTCCTGAAACCCAAGGAGGATTGGAACTTCCACCCAGCCACTGTCAGAAACTCTGCCTTAGGGACCCACTAAACATTTTCTAAATGGTATCAACATCCAGATACCTCAGTATCACCAGTACCATTCTATTCCCTGAGGCATGTTAACATAGGTTATAAATACCCATATAACTTAAAACATTTCAACAGTTCCTCAGCAATCCATGACATCATACATCATAATCACATATTTCTACATGTTACATCAGCATGAGCCCCATAGTTAGACAAGAAATCAACATTTTGGTGTTTAGATCCTGCCCTATGTTCAATGTAAAGAAGTAAGTCTGCAATGTCAGGTACCACCTCATAATCCTGCAGTTCTTGTCTTTCATTTGCTACAGCCAACACAAAGGGTTGTGGTCAGTGAGTACCTTAAATTCTGTTCCCCAGAGATAATATTTCAAGGTCTCTATAGCCCATTTCAGTGCCAGACACTCTTTTTTCACAGTTGAATACTTGCTGTCCCTTTCATATAGTTTTCAACTAATAAAAATGATAGGATGTTTCATACACTTTTTCTTTTGGGAAACACTGGCAGGGGATACAGTAATATACCTGACACAAGTGCAGGGTAAAAAGTGCAGAGACAAATAAAATCCAATGGACTCATGCCATGGTTGATAAATTAGGTTTAAAGCCTATGCCAGGACAGATAGCAGTGAAAAAAGAAGAAGAGAAACGCATGGATGAGGACTTGACCGAGGAAGAACAGAAGAGACAGCTGGTGGAAAGTAACCCAGAGGATCCCATTAGACAGATATGCCTGTATAATTAATCCTAACTATACATGGAACATTTTAAATGCACCAATACTTCAATACATTTGAGAAGGATGACAGTAACATCACTTTCTATGTAAAATACCATTTAATATAGTAGGATTACTAGTAAGGAACAATATAACTGAACATTTTCAAAGTACACCTTCTCTGTATTGTATATTGCCATAACATTGGGACCTCCTTGAAACTGAGATACAGCTGTCATACAGTTTTGAATGGTTAGAGGTAAAATGACTATCTATAACATCTACAGGTACATAGTATATCATGAAATATTTATAATTGGTCATGACACAATACCATAGGTCATCACAGTCAGAATTTAACACACTGCACAGAACAATTTTTTGTTTCCCATTTTACCATCATAGTTCTATGTTACCACATTCTCATTTCCTACACTGTAAATCAGCAGTTTATGGTCATTGCAAAACATTTTCAAGACTGCTATCACAATGTTGACTTGAGCCACATAAATAACTGCACCATAACATCATAACACCATAATAAATAATAAGCAAAATCCTGTGCATTTCTGACTACATGTCCCATTATGTCTATTGCAGAAAATTGTAATTCTTAAATGTCAACTTATACTTCCGTATATAACAAATTGCTACCTCTTCGGGACCTGCCTGAAACTAAGATACATCTGTTGGACCACGAGGTCATCAGTTACTTAGATTACTATTTCTGTCTCACCGATACGCAGACATGACTGTATAAGTAATTCTGGATGTAACATTTCACATGACTCACTACTAACATAATTATGAGAAGGTTCAACATCACATTACCTATTACGAACAATACAATTCAATGCACCACTATTTCCTGTGAGGAAAAGTGTAAAAGTCACAAGGATAGTTCTATCTTTTTTTATCACATAATGCCACATGTGAATGACCTCATTGCATTTGAGATGTTCCTGTACTAAAGAGTTGAATGTTTAACACCAGTGTGACTATGTATAATATCTACATGGAATGATATTTTATATTTATAACTACTCAGAACACAACCATAACCACTCAAACATGTATTACATGTTTGTTTCATCTCTCGGGATGTCACTACTGTATGTTTACAACACATTTTCATACCATCCCACTGTTGCCACAACACACAGAACGTTTTTACTTCATAACCCCTTATCTCACCACATTAAAACACATTATTAATAACATATTACAACATGATAAATTGTTTTGCATAATTTGCAAAAATTCCTTAAGCTGGCACATACATCACATGTTATTCCATGTGTTTAAATTCTAATTAGCACATATTTGCTTCCTTTGCTCTTCATGGCATTTGCATAGGAAACAGGAACTTGCCTGCAACACTGAGATGTATACCCTACTACCAATGTCTGAAATTATTTTCCTGTACTGACTGCTTGTAATAGCGGTAAAGGGCTACATATCACACTAACACCTCCATCATGTTTGTGGAACAATTCCACAACACAAAAAAATACCATTACAAATCCATGGTATACATTCATATCTGTTCCCTTAATATGACATACATAACAGAGCCCATATAGCTAGCACACTCCAAAAACAAAAATAAAAGAATTCTTCGGGCGTCAAAACAAACAGACCAGATACATAGCTGTACAGTGCACATGGTTCTAAGTGATAATGGCAAGTGTACATTGCCAGAAATTAATTACAGTGATGTACACTCATGGCAAACTAAACAGCAACAATGGATTCTACACTTATGCAGGGGGCTGCACCCCCACACACCCCCCACTTAAGGATTCTCAACTCCAGGGGGGTGCATGTCGAGTTGGAGAATCTTAAAAAAAAAAGCCACCTGCCAGTGCAAAAAAACAAAAAGTGCCATGCTGGACCCGAATCCTGCAACCTGCACACCCTAACCGACCACCCTCTTTACCACACTAGTGGACCAGCTCGGTAGCTGCCCACCACACTCCCTTCCCACATACCTCCCCTCCCAATCCTCGCTCTCCCATGCAAGTGCCCGCTTGTTCACTTCCCATCACCCTACTTCACCCATCCAGGTATCCAGTCGCTACCCTGCCAGGTAGCCCTGATAACAGGCACTGTGATTGAGTCCCCCTTTTTGAAATCACTCAGTCACAGTCGCTGTGTTCACTGGATACCACGCACACTCGTCAAATACTTCTATCACCAAATTCCCCCCCAAAAATGAATTCTGTCTTTATAAGTATACACACCACTACTGCTTCATATACAATTACTAAAACTTGAGACCACATAAAAAACATTCTGTATTGCATCACATCTTTTACACACTTTGCACACTAACTCAGATATGTAACGCAATTACATGGATGTCCCTATTGTCCGTAGATGATGTTTTGCATACAATTAAACATTTTATTTCAGGAATTACAAAACTTTCTTGAGCAGATACACTATGGTATCTGTTATGCCTCTAATGTTCACATATTTACTGTATTGACTCATTTCAGCAGTAATGATAAATGTTCCCAAACTTTTACAATAGTAAATTTATCATAATAAGGCACTTGACAACTACTCTTATATAATGAAAAACTACATATAGGGTTATTTTATACAAAAAAAAATTTATTTGACAAATTTACAAAACCCGGTGGTTAAAAACTTCGTATTACAGATGTACATGGTGTACTTTCATAACCATACTTTACTCATATTGAACAAATAACTACCTTCAGAACTAATGTATTGTATGTCATTTACTGACTTCCCTTTTCACATAAAATAACATTTAATGTACTACTATGTCTACAGAGAATACCTCTACTTGCTAAATGGAAAATGATACCTTCTGTGTATAACACAGTGTCATAACTTCCACAAAACTGAGACTCAGCTATGTTACTATTTTAGCAATTAAAAGACTTCCTTGAGCTGATACACTGTGGTATCTGGTGTGCCTCTAACTTTCACCTATTTGCTCTATTGCTTCATTTTAGCAATACTGATAAATGTTCCCAAACCTTAAAAATAATAAATATATCATAATAATATGCTTGCCAGTTATTCTTAAATATTGAAAAAAAAACATATGGGGTTATTTTTATTAAAAAAATGTTTATTTTACAGATTAAAAAAAAACAGGTGGTTAAAAAATTTGTAACACAGATGTACATGGTGTAAGTTCAACACCATACAGTACTCATATTGAACAAAGCACTACCTTTGGACTAGTAATGCTTTGTCTCCCTTTTACTGACTTTCCTTTTCATATGCCACAACATTTAATGTACTACTATGTCTACAGAGAAAATATCTACTTGCCAAATGGCAAATTATACCTTCTGTGTATAACATATTTTTTAAATTATTTAAAATTTGTGACCATGAAAGAAACACTGAGCCGAATCTTGTTTCCAGGTGCGACCTGGGTAAAATTAACACAGTGGTAAAAATAAAGTTACAGTAGAATGATAAACACAAATATTTTACAGAAAATTTACAAAACCATGATATGGTTAGACACAATGTAAATAAGGAAAGCACTCAAAAAATTATAAGGCAAAGATACACAAGCTTTGCTTTGATTTAGCATTGCACACTTTAAGGCTACTTGAGAGAGGAATGGAGTAGGCAGGGAATGAGTCTGAGATCAGGAGGGTAGGCATCTCTGGCCAGAAGAGAGCAAGTGGAAAGAGAGGGATTAAAGGACAACACTGAGGCAAGCTCTTGAGTTCAGAGGAGTGAGGTGTGGGAGGTTATGAGCATTGGGAGCACTGGGGAGTGGGGAGGTGTCTAATGAGTCTTTTGCAGGATGGGAGAGGGGACACGAGCTGAAGGTCAGACAGTGCATATTGTACACATATAGAGACCTCCATAAAATTGAGAGTCAGCTGTGCTACTAATGGATCCTCAGGTCATTTACATTATTGTTTCTATCTCTACATTACACAGCAAGCCAATATAACTCATCGTGCCGTAATATGGAACATTGCAATTGTCTACATATTGCACTAATTATGAGAAATATCAGATTTATATCTCATGTCACTTACAATACAATCTACTGTAGAAATATTTCTAATGAGAAACAGTGGAACTGACAGATTCCACGTTATACCTTCTTTATATTGCATATTGCCACAGAGGAGAGACCCTCTTGAAACTGAGATGAGGCTGTAATAAAGTTTACAATAGTTTATATATTTTATTTATTTGATGAGAATCAGAATTACAATCCTTTGAGTCTTAGACTCCTTTGCACAGGTTCCTCATCAGTACAAAGAACACACATGAAACATTTTATACATACATTGGTCACACAGTATTACATTAAACATTTTATACATTGGTCACACAGAAAGTGTATTTACATTAGTTGGTTACCACCACTAGGATCTTATAGGACCCTGAGTCATCGTGGCAAGACGAGACAGGTTAAATATTTGAGGGTTCGTTTACAGAACCCTGAGTCGAGGTTTATATGCAGCTAGATTGTAGGACCTGAGGATGTTGTCAGAAGATAGGCTAGTCATTAGGTATATTTGGCCAAGAGTAATGTTGGTAACAGCCACAGGCTTCTGAGTCAAGAAGGAGGCTCTTGATAACAGTTTTGAATTGGCCAAGACTAGTGGCCAGGGAGATAGATGGAGGTAGGTTGTTAAGCCAAAGGGGAGCATGATAACGGAAGGACCTTTGCCCTAAAGAGGTCCTACAGTAGGGTACTAGTAGGGAGGTGTTTGTAGGGCATCTAGGGGCCCTCCTGTGAGTGGCTGGCTGGATGAGGGGGTGTATGCCCTTGGGTGTAAGATTCATAAGTATCTTTTTGGCTTGGAGGCAAGTATGGTACTTAAATCTCCCTTTGAAGGTCAGCCAGTCTGCAAGCTTGTACAGTTCACACATGTTGGTTAGTCTATCACAGCCTGTGACCAGATGGCAAGCTTTGTTGAGAGCTAGGATAATTCAGTGTAGGGCTGTTTGGTCTGCGGTGCCATAAATTACAATACCATAGTCAACCAATTAAAGGACTGAGCAGGTTACCAGCAAGACATAAGGCCTGGGGGGGTAGGCAGTGCTTATGTCTGTAGAGAATCTCTATCTGGGAATTAACAGAGGAGGAGAGGTGTTTAATGTGTGTATGATAGGTGAGGGATGTGTCCAAGGTGACACCCAGATATTTAAAGTTTGAGACCTGTTCAATGTGAAGGCCCTGTGAGTTTGAGATGGTTAGAGGGCATTACTATATGGGCTTTGTCGGTGGGCAAAGATCACAGATTTCATTTTGTTGTAGTTTAGTATTAAGTGATAGTCAGTGAACCAGGATTCTAATTCTCTAAAAAAGACTTATAGGGCACTTTGGAGGGAGTTAGGATTGGAATGTTTCTGGAAAACTATGGCGTCATCTGCATAGAGCAAGAGCTTAAAGCTGCAGGACTGAGGGAGGGAGTTTAGGAAGAGAGTGAAAAGTAGGGGCCCTAGAATAGACCCTTGAGGGACACATGTTAGGACATGTTGCTTGGAGGAGAGGGTGGAGTTAATTTTGACTTGTTGTGTCCGGCCAGTAAGATAGTCTTTGAACCAAGATATAGCCTCAGTGGTGAAATGGTAGGAGGGGATAGAGTGGAGAAGAAGTATGTGACTGATGGTATTGAACGCTTTGGTCAAATCGACATATATTGCTCCAGCTATTGACCCCTGTTCCAGTGCCTCGTGTGTGTATGATGTAAACTCGAGTAAGGCTGTGATTGTGCTGTGTCCCTTCCTAAAGCCATGTTGCTCACAGCAGAAGCAGATTGTGTTTGGCCAAGTAATTGATGACTGGGTCTGATACAATTTTCTTGAGAGCTTTTGAGAGGGGGAGAAGGATAGAAATGGGTTAGTAGTTACCAGGAGAAGTGGGGTCCCCACTCTTGAGGATCAGAGTAATAATACCTTTTTTCCAAAGAGCTGGGAATTGACCTAGTTGCAGTGAGCAATTTAGTAATTTGGTGAGGTGAGGTGAGGCAGGGTTTCATCAAGTGTTAGTCTGAGGATTTTGAGATCAAGGGAGTCACTGCTGTAGCGGGAGTTGTGCAAGAGTAGTTAGCAATAGTATGAATGGATATAATATCTACATAGTGTGACACTCAATATTTATAATTGGGCAGGACACATACTAGGTAAACATGCATTACTTGTCTGTTTGCCCTATCAGGTTGTCACTATTGTGTGTTTACATATATTTATTTAAACAAAACAACCAGTGCTTCACTAGGCACTTTCATAATGCTGTCACTAATACCCAGTTCCATACTTATTTCCAAGCACCACATGACTTCTGCATGATCCACACATATTCATACTTTTAATTAGGCTGCTATGTCCTGCTAATGACACAATCACTATCTCACTGCAGCACTATCTGTTGCTTAAATCTATGTCCATAAAACTGTTTGTAATAATCCCAGTTTACTAAGTTTTCCAATGATACTGAAACCAAAGTTGTGCCATACTACCCTACACCGCATTTACATTGTGAGACAGATAATGTCCTGCTCAAATACGTGATCCCTAATTGCAGCTTATGACCCATTCCCAACATAGATTCATATCTTCAGAAATTAAAATATATCTGCCCTCAACAAATCAAATACCTATACCATAAAGTGTGCATAACATCACATGACATGTGATAATGTATGTTGCCACTCCGATATATATTATGCAGACACTAACACAATTGAATGCCAGGATTTTAACATCCTTATTTTAATATCTTAGCTACTGTTATTGCTTCAGCACCTGTTCAGTAATTATCCTTGATGCCATACTTACTTTCATTTACTACATCCTATGAAATTTAGTGTTGCTTACTACACCACAATAATGAGCCATACATCAGAATCTTAACATTGCAACTTACTACACTAATACTTTACGATTTTTATATTTCTCTACAAAAAAACACTGAGAAATACATCCCCCCGTAACTTTATATTTCACAGCTTATTACAGTCTGAGATAGAAATACAACTAAAATCAACAAAGAGCAAAATTAATTATTTTGTATAAAACTTCTTTTCCTACAAACTCTATCCTCTTCCTCTGCCCATGAGATTATCACACTGTATATATTTATTAAACTTCTAAGCACAGAACCTGTTCACATGCTAAAAATCCAAGTCTTCAGTCACTTCACACAATAATGCTAAACTTCAGGTGTCAGGATCTCCAGGAAACAACTGCCAGACTTTATGTCTGAGATGTAAGTGACTTTACAACCTTCCCCAGTAATCCACATTGGGTGAATCTTATATGCCAGTGTCAAATCCAATTCCCATGCACAGGACACCAACTTAGGTAATGCCTTTGATTTCTGTGCTATGCAGTGTTATTCATCACATCACGTCACATAGTCAACATTTACTTCTGAGATTGCTGGAGATAAGCAATCTTACATTACTGCTAACAAACCAAACCCATAAAGTCTGGATCTATGAACTGAAACTGACTGGCTACACTACCTATGCAAATGATAGTTTACTGGGTACTGCATTACTGCTGCTGATATATAATAACTGAAATATTTCCTTGTTACATAGATCAACTCAAAATAAGTGACTCTTCTTCTACTGTATTTCCTACCAACTTCTTCAAAATTAGGTCATTTCAATGACATCCTTTACAGGACTAACATTTCCATTTCCATACCAACTTTGATAATTGTTTTTCCTTTCATACCATGCACCCACTGTTACATTTACTAACTTTTATGTACTGTCATTTTTTTAATGTACTGTAACCTGCGTTGATTACTGATCCAAGATACCAAACTTACAAAGCAGCAAAAATAAATTCAAGCTCATGTAATTATTACACATTGGGGATAATTACATTATAATAACTAGCTTAGCCTTTTTCACATAGGGAAACTGTGGCTTAATTTGCCATTATAAAGGAGCGTTTATAACAGTAAACATGCACATGGTTTCCCTCACTCTGCGCATACCCTGCTACAGCTCTTCTCACACCAGCCCCATGCTTTTTTCTGCTTCAGACAACCAACCGCTACAAAACATATATTTTCATTAAGGAACAAAATAAAATTTTTTTTTAAATAAATAGAAAATGGCACCATGGACCACATACTTAAATCAAACCAGACTGCCGAGCGCTCAGGAACCTTTTGATTTCATTTTATGTAATTACTGTGGCAAAAAAGGCAAACCCAGCAATTATATAAAACAAAAAATGGGTCAGTGTGTGTAAACTCGAAGTTTACCCACACCCTCGGCATTAGATGCTAGTCATAAACCCCTCGAGCTTTGTTCTCGAGGTTTATGTAGCATCTAACCCCTCAGGTGTGTGTAAACTTCTCGTTACACAACCCGACCCATACTCTATTCTCTATTTTATTCATGTATTACTTAAACATATTAATTTTATTATTTAGGTACTTGCAAATGTATTTGTACTATTTAAAAACTTTTACATGATACCTTTACAACCTCAAGGGCTGTGTTCACACTTTAATAGTTATTTTCATGTGACAAGCACTACGCCATGGTTCTTTGGGTTTCAGTGCATGTGTATATCAGGGAAGGAAGGGCTCTGCAGGCAGCTGAGCCTTTCCAGTACAGAAACTTTTGACTGTGATGGTTAATTTCACTGTTGCAGTATATGCTAGCACAATTACAAACAGAAGGAAATAACAGCAGTACAGTATGTAACCCGATACTCTACCCAGAAAATTATAATTTCTCCATATCCCTATTTTATACCTATATTGTCTGTTGCCTACTTTCAATGCTTAGCAGTCATTAACATTACTTTTATGTTTCCCTTAATACAGGAATATGCATTACTTTCACTCTGCATTTTAACAGACTAACAGTATGTATTTTCTTGATAGTACACTGGTCTCATTACTTGGGCTATTTTCTGCTGTCCGCTTTATATGTGCACTAATGAATATTACCACAGTACATTTTGCCTTATTACTGACTTAATCAGTGGTTTCATTCTGCATTTTAAGTAACTGACTAACATCTGTGCATTAATCACTTACAGAGTCATGGCATCATGTTTGATCTGCCACTGAATAAGAACATTCATACAGATGGTCTTTTAAAATGCAGAGTACAACTAATGACACAGGGACCTATAGCTGAGATAAGAACTTATTCATATTGTGTCTTCCTTCTTATTTTCATACTGTCAGTTGATTTCACTCATTATTTCAAATTATTGACTGCATGATGTTTATTCACCTGCAATATTAAGTATTAAAAATTAAACTTTTAATCATGTATTTTTCCATGAATATGGCTTTATTCACCGAGTTCCATCAATACATCTTTAAAGTTACTACTTATGAAGTACAAATAACCTTAACAGACACTGATCAGGATAATACATTCACTACATCTTTTGAAATGCAGAATGTCACTAATGTTTCACGTGTACTCTGCAGAAAACTACAGTTATGCACAAATTCTAATTTTTCCCCAACAATTTTCACTACCTTCAATCATCACTTACAGACTGCATATAGTTAGTAATTCATTTATTAGCTTAATTATCAAGTTATTTACTTGTTTATGCATTACCATATCAATTACAAACTGATTACCGTTACTTATTATTTAATTTATCTATTTCATTATTTACCTATGAATTGAATTACCGATTGACATGTTGTGTCAACAAGACACACAGAACTACAAGTTGTTACTCTTGCAGTGCAACATGAGGCCTTGTCAAGGGTCCTGCTATACTACTCTATTTTCTGCTTTATGCTAAGAATGCTTCACAGCAATGCCAGTTGACCTTTTCCTTACAGACATTATCATGTATAGCACCCAATTTCAGAATTCAAATTAAAATGTGATCCATTTCTTCACATGTGTGAAACATTTCCACTTGTGTCACTTCATATTTTTAATATAATTTGTAATGCCGTTGATTTCCCTCACAAATGAAAAGGATTCCTGAGTTGCTGTGATCTGTATAATTAAGTAGTATCATTTTAATACTTTTAAAAAGACACTTGATTTGAGCATTTATTTGATCTTCTGGGGTGTTAATGGCCTCCACATATTACTTTCAAACTGCTGGCTGTGGCCTTTGACATAGGGAGGTCACTTGATCTGTGCAAAAGGTCATGCACTTTATACCTGCAAATACCTGCAAATACATGTGTATGACTACATTTTTGTAATGGGAGAAGAAAATTTCACTGTAATGACATTTTTTTCTCCCATTAAAACATTCTCCAAAAGCTCAGCATTTGTACTTTAACAGATATTCAGCTCATTAGTGTTCAGATATGTTTCACTTACACTCAAGTACAATATTAATATGCTTAGTTTAATTGTTTTTCTGAGATTCCAGGAGGACTAAAAAGGACTCACATCAGTTACAAGAGTTTTCCTTTTATTGGCCTTTCCATAAGCCAGTGATCTAATTACCAAACAAAAAAAAAACTTTAATTAAGACAGCTGTAGTGCACACTCTTTTACCCATGTTACTGAGGATAGGGAGGTCCCCAATTCTTGCAAAAGGTCATAGACATTAAACCTGCAAACATCAATCTATGACTGTATTTCTTTATTTATTTTATTTTATTTGTTCAATCTCGGATTACAATACCTTTGAGCACAAAGCACTCATTTACAAAGATTCCACATCAGTACAGAAGTGGTAACACAAAGACTAGGTTTAAAAAACAATAAAGTACATACTTTAATTTTCTAGAATTAGTAACTTTAGTAGTGGAGAAGAAAGGAGAGGAGGAGTAATAAGAGAGAAGAGGAAGAGTGGTAAGCAGCCAGAAGGCCTTGTCAGTAGAAAGAATGGCGGACGCGGGTAATAGATAGGTAGGAGGGGAGGTGGTGGGGTGGGATAGTGGGGGGAGGGTAGGATAATTTCGAAACAGGACTTTGAAGAATCCTCTTGAAAAACGTCCAGTATCTTTTTTTATGTAAAAACTTTCAAAACACATTGTTATGGGAGAAAAATCTCACTGTAAGGATGCTTTTTCTCCTATTAAAACATTCTCCAAATAGCTCAAAATGTGTATGCTGCATAACCCTCTTCAAAACTTATATGTATAGTGGGGGAGGTTTACTGTGAGCACATACACACACACACACACATACACATGCTCACATATATATATATATATATATATATATATATATATATATATATATATATATATACACACACACACACACATATATATATATATATATATATAGAGAGAGAGAGAGATGTCTGTGTGTGTGCATGTGTGTGTGTGTGATTTTTCCAGCAGCTACTGTTTCTCTGCCGATCCATAATGCTGCAGCTATTTCATATGCAATAGTTATGTTGTACTTTACCGTGATGATGAAATGATTTAGTATTCAATTTATCTCATGATAGACAAACTAGAATCTCTGCCTGCAGCTTTAAAGGGAGAGCTGGTTTGAGTAAGAGTTTTTATCTGCAGACTGCCCGTAGAGAATTGCCATGAATTCTGGTGCACATTCAACACAACTAAACTTGTATCCTGAGTCAACACAAGTCAATATTGATCAGGAAAGAATAATCATATATTTAAATGCACATAAAAAATAATGAATTATGACATAGGGTATTTTGTACATTTAATCTGGGTCATGCTGCCAGTTGCATTCTAGATTTCCTTTCTGTGACCTAACCAGTGTTCAGATATGTGGAAGTTTAAAGTCATGGATCAACTCTAGCACAGGGTTCTTAATAAATAAAGATCCACACTAATGTTTACCAGATATTTTCTCCATTTTAGGGTCAAAGCAAACACTACATGCCCCACTGGGCCAGGGAAAGATTATTGTGGGGAGCATTTCCCTGACCCAGTGGGGCATGTAATGTTTGCTGTGACCATTACATGGAGAAAATATCTGGTAAACACTAGTGTGGACCTTCATTTATTAAGTACCCTTTGCTACAGTTGTACCTTGACTTTAAACCTCCAGGTACTGTTTTTTTTTTTTGTCACAGGGTACCCTGCCTGCCTAGTGCAGGTCTGTTTACTCATTAGTGTTCAGATATGCTTCACTCACACTATGTAAGCAATAATAGCCAACAGAGTGGGTGGTATTGGGCAATACTGGACCACCCAGAGGTGTAATAAGGCCCGACGCCACAGCCAGAGGGCCTTGTAACCCCTGGAAGGTCTGGTATTTCCCATACCGCCCAGCCTGGAGGGTGTTATTGCACTTAGAAAATGGGTACTGTATTATGTCTGGTTGGAAAAAAAATCATTTCCATGTAAAATTACTAAAATGGTTAAGTATTGTATTTATTTAGTTAAAAAATAGTTTCTCCACTATACGACAATGCTTTTTGAGCTAGGAACATTTGATTTAGTTGAACTTCTGTGATTTTGCCTCATGGTGTTAGTTGTTATGATTACTCCCCCCACACACACACACACACACACACACACGAGAACAGGCATCTCATGCCTGCTGAGGCGAAATGTCTTACTGTAGTACAGTAGGGCAGGATGGGGAAGATTCGGCAGACCACTATTTTTTTATTTTAATATTGAAGTCGAGCCTTGCCTTTGCCATTTATTTTCCCATATTATGCAGTGGGTGGTGTGTGTGTGACTGGGAGATTAGTTGTATTTATTTATTTAACAAATCGGAAAGACCTTTGAGCCAAGGGCTCTTTTACAGAGGTTCCACGTCAAGTCACAAGAACAGCACATTACAATGGTTTCAGTAAGTAGTACAACATGAGGAAAGTAATTACATAAACAAAAGAACAATATAGTAAGATAAATTTTGTGTCAAGTGCAGCCAGTGGCCTTGTCTGAAGAGGGGTGAAAGAGATTACAAAGAGAGAAGTACAGGGGGTGAATTGGAGATAGAAGGAGCAAAATAAGATCAAGGAGGAGATTCCTCAATGAAGCCTAAGCAGGAAAGACCCATGGGGCGGGGGGTAGATGGAGAGAACAAGGTGAGGAAATGGGGGGGGAAGCGGGAGTGGAGGGGTAAATGAAGGGGGGATGAGGTAGGATGAAAAGAGGGCAGAAATTGGAAAGGGATAAGGGAGGAAGTGCTGTGAGTGGAATAGCGCAGCAACAGGATAGGGCTATACAGGGGCAAGTGATAAAAGAAGGATGTCCCAGTGTATTTAGTTGTCAGCAGAGATTAGGTATAACAGCCACAAGATGCTGTGGAAACTAGGAATTGATGCAACTTCCGCTTAAATGGTCCCAAGGTTGCAGTCGTCACAATCTCAGGAGGAAGTGAATTAAATAAATTAGCAGCTCTAACTGCAATGGATCACTGTGAGAGTGAGGTTCAGCAGCGAGGGACAGTAAAAGTTTGGATCACAGAGCTTTGTGTGCTCTGAGTGCCCTGGAAGGGACTGAAAGCTGAAGGGAACCTGGTGGTAGGAGACCAAGATCTGCCTTCTTAGCAGAAGACATGCTTGGTATTCAATGCAAGCCTGGAGTTGAAGCCAGTTTGCTTGTTCATAAAGGTCACAAGTCTGAGTATGATACACTGCACCAGTTAGTAGATGCATGCCTTATTCAGAGCTGTAGTGAGCTGACGTAGGGTTGTGTCTGTGGTGGAACCATAAATGACCAAACCATAGTCAATAATAGACACAATTGAACTTTGGATAGCCAATCTGAGGGCTTTGGTAGTAAGGCAATGTTTATGCCTGTGTAGAAGGCCTAGGCGAATGTTAACTGCCTTGCAACATTCTCAACATGGTTGAAGTAGGAGAGCGTACTATCCAGAGTAACTCCTAGGTATTTAAAAGATTGAGTCTGATCAAAGACAACACCGGTACTGTTTTTAATGACCAATTGTTCAGCTTGTGCTTGCAGTGGATACCATGGAAGAGCATGACCTTTGTTTGTTTGCAATTAAGCACCAACTTATGAGAGATGAACCAGGACTCAGCTTCAGTAAAACTTTTCTGAAGATGGGCCTGAAGGAGGGCAGGGTCAGCAGTCTTTGAGAAAGTGGTGGTGCTGAGCGGGACATCAGCGGTGGCACTGAAAGGAATATCATCAGCAGTGCCAGCATTCAGCAGGGGAATGAAAGTTCCAAGATAAAATAAATTTTATTTCAGTTACTGTACCTGAGTCGAAGAGTGTCACTCATAAACTGTAGTCGAGTCAAGGCTGAAGCTGGGGATTCAAGGGAGAGAATGTCGATCCAGAAGAGAAGTGCTGTGTCAGAGGTGAGTGCAAGGACACCACGAGAAAAGTGAGACACTGACATTAGGCTTTACATTAGGAGCACAGAGTCTGTGGATAGCTGCATGGCTTTGAAAATTAAAAACACTTTTTTTATTTACTTAAAAAAAAACAATTTGAAGGTGGCATTTTGCATATTTTTCAAGTGCAGTACCAGACTACAGTTGCAAGGGGTTTGTGTGCCTGCTGTGAGAGACTGAGAATTGACATTTAAAAAAGACATGAGAGAGAGGGAGAGTGAATGCACCATTGGGCACAAACAAACAAAAAAACCTTGTGTAGCCAGAAATTAACTAAGGGGAGGTTGTGTTAGATTTCACCAGGCAGCTGGCACTGAACTATGAAGCAATTGCAGTCAGTTTCTTTCGCTGACAGAAACAAAATACAAAAATTTGAAATTCAATTTGGTGCTTTTGGCCAATCAGAAAAGCAGGCTGAGCACAAAGATACCTCAATGGATGAAGAAGCACTGGGGCTGGCACTTTTTATTTCCTGGTCGTCTGCTGAAAGTTAATGTACCCCTTCCCCGGCAGGGTCACCAACCAATCAGAGCCCAGGAAATAAAAATCCAATTTTCTAAAGTGTAATAATAATATGCCTAGTTTTGTCTTTTCCTGGGATTCCAGGAAGTCTAGAAAAGACTCACATTGGTCACAAGAGTTTTGTTTTTAGTGACCTTTCCAAACTCATTAGTGTTCAGTTACGATCACTCACACTGAAGTTTAATGATATTGTGTGTAGTTTGTTTGTAGATTTAATTTATGTGACCTACACAGTGCTCAGATATGCTTCACTCACTCAACAGTGTAACAATAATGTGCATAGTTTTGTTTTTTATGGGATTCCGGGGAGGCCTAGAAAGGACTCACAGTGGTCACAACAGTTTTGTTTTTAGTGACCTTTCCATAAGACACTGATTATCCCTCCCAAAAAAACACAAAATAATTTTAAATTGAAGCAGTTGTAGTGCAGAGTATTTTACCCATGTTACTGGTGTTAGGGAGGGCAACAATCCTTGCAAATGGTCATAGATGTTAAGCCTGCAAAATGTCTCTCTATGACTGAATTTCTAAACAGGGCTTTGAAGAATCCTTTTGGAATTCATCTAAAATCTTTTTTAATGTACAAACTTAAAAAACGCATTGTAATAGAAGAATTCACATTGATTGCAAGAGTTTTGCTTTTATTGCCCTTTACATAAGCCAGTAATCTTATTACCAAAAAAAAAATATTAAGGCACATATAGTACACACTCTTTTACCCAAGTTGCTGGGGTTAGGGAAGTGACCAATCCTTACAAAAGGTCAGAGACATTAACCCTGCAAAACATCAGTCTATGACTGTGTTTCTAATCAGGGCTTTGAAGAATCCTCTTAAAAATCATCTAACATCTTTTCTTTCATGTACAACCTTTAAAAACACATTGCAATTGGAGAACAAAATCTCACTGTTGTGATGTTTTTTCTTCCATTAAAACATTCTCCAAATAGCTCACCATTTGTACCTTACAAGATATTTAAGTTATGCTGCCTAACCCTCTTCAAAAATTATATGTATAGATGTGGGGGTGCTGTGAATATATATATATATATATAGCTATTTACACACACAGGTTACAAAAGGTCATCACTCTAGGCAGCTTTCCCCTCAGCTTGCAAGAAACACCTGTGCTGTTACCATAGATACAAATGCAGAACTACTTCAGAGGTCTCACTGCTGCCTACAGCTAACTCAGTGAGCATTACAAAACACACCTATCCCCTGCCCCCACCACCAACTTCCAGCTCATTACTGTGACTGCAGCCAGAATTCTAAACAGCACAGCTTCACAGAACAGTCTAAATTACTGCCTGCAGCTAACTCAACTACCACTGAAACACACTCTCACTTGTTTCTCAAACTCTGATTCTCACCCATTATAATTACTGTGATACTATTAGCTTGACTACATCCAGAATCCTAAAGAGCACAGTTTTACAGAACACTCTGCACTCTACCTGCAACTAACTTAATTACCACTGAAAACAGTATCAGCTGTTCTGACACTCTGCCTCTCAGCTCATTAAAATTACTGTGATGCTCTCAGCCTCACTACAGCCAGACGTCTAAACAATACAGCCTCACAAAATTATGTTTCTCACACCTACCTAAAACTAACTCATTTAGCATTGCAAAACACACTCATCTGTCTCCCAGAGTTTATAACACTGCCAGCCCATTCAGAAAAGCTCACACACAGAATGAGCAAACACATAAATAGGAACAGAACACAAGAGAGCATATCAAAACTTCTAAAACTCTTGGCCCTGTTGTATATATCAAATACATTATGGTCAGATCATGTGCTATGGCAATATTGTCACTCCTGCATCATGAGCTCTGGATATCTCACTCTGCAGGAGTGACAATATTTGCCATATCACACTCATGCCCATCATGTATCCCCTATACATATATGTGTGTGATTTTTCCAGCAGCTGTTCTTCCTCTGCCTATCTATTCATACAGCAGTTGGTATTTCATATATAATAATTATGTTGTACCTTGCCATGAGGATAAATTGATTTAGTATTCAGTTTCTCTCATGACAGACAAATTAGAAAGAGTACATGCAGCTTTGAAATGGAGAGCTGTTTTGTGTAAGAGTTTTTATCTGCAGACTGTCCAAAGAGAATTGCCATGAAACCCAGTGCACACTCAGTACAACTAAACTCTTATCCCATGTCAGCAAAAATTAATATTGATAAGGAAAAAATAAGCATATATTCAAACGCAAATAAAAAATGACAAATGATGACATAGGGTCTTCTGTATGTTTAATTTGGTTCATGCTATCAATTGCATTCTAGATTTTCTTTATGTGACCTAACCAGTGTTCAGATATGTGGAGGTTTATAGTCATGGCACATCCCTAGCACAGGTTACTTTCTAAAAGAAGATCCACACTAATGTTTACTGGATATTTTCTCCATGTAATGGACACAGCAAACATTAATGCCTGGGTCTGAGAGAAATGCTTCCACAATGATCATTGTGGGGAGCATTTCCTGGCCCCTTGGGGCATGTAATTTTTGCTGTGTCCATTACATGGAGCAAATATCCGGTAAATATTAGTGTGGACATTCATTTATTAAGTACCCTTTGCTAGGGTTGTACCATGATTTTAAACCTCCAGACAACGTTCTTTCTCTCACAGGGCACCCTGCCCTGCCAAGTGCAGCTCTGTTTACTCATTAATGTTCAGATATGGTAGGGACCACAACACATGAAGAACACAAAAAAAACACTTTTTGTTTATATTAGCAACTACTGAAAAGATCAGATAACAACCACTACTCTTAAACATACAAAAGACAACTGAAATCCTAACTTCCACAGTTAACCCAACACACACTCCACCACCTCCCTCATGGGAGTTTCAACTCTTACCCCCCCCACCACCACCAGTCAATACAAACCCACAACCAACATCAATGTTCCACATCTTGCCCTGCTCACATCAACAGCAACACAAGACATGCTCCCTCCCACTTTGCACAGTTCAGCACAACTCCCACCCACTTCAGGGACAAAAACAAAATCCCCAAAGGAAAAATCCATTCTCAAAATGGGATTGTATTTATTTCAGGGTGGAGTTCACTGCTTTGAGGGCGGGAAGGTGGAGGATACTTTTTACACCTCTGCATGGTTCCACGGAGTGAAATTATGCATTTTGTCCTTTTCTCAAAGCAATACATCTGCAGGGCTATGCCCATTGCAGTCATTAAAAGGGCCTATAAACAGAGTTCTTGACATTGACATACAGTACTTAGGATATAGTAGTACTTTGCCTATAGGATAGAAATCCTCACAAATGCTGTAGAAACCTTATGAACTATGCATCCTGGAGACTGTAGTGTTGCCTCACCTGCACTTACCTCTCTAGATTGAGGGAGGAGGTTGCTAGACACCTGACAGAGTGTGCTAGGATTCAGTGGACCTCTTCATGTACCCAGGAACCACTATGTCTTCCACTGTTACCTCAGAGGATGCCAGACAGGAGGAATAGTCAGACCATGGTGGGGTTCTGGAAGGGCAGGAGTGGTGGGTCAGAGGCACATTCCTCAATTGGTACAACTACATTAATCCTACAATGCTCTGGTGGTGTGGGACTGCCAGGAGTAGGCACCCATGACAGTGACCATGGAGAATGTTGGGGTCCTCTGTAGCAGAGACACAAATGAGGTTGATAGAGGTCCCTAGAGGAGGAGGAGGAGGAAACAACTTCTGGTGGGGCACTTGATTGTAATGGGAATAGAAATCGGAATAAGAAGGTGGGGGAGAGGGTGGTTAGGTGCCTATGTGGTACAGCCTGCATGGATGGAAAGTGGATCCTGAGGATCACTAGGGTAGTAGGACAGGAGGGAGAGCTGAATGCAATTGACCATGTGGAGACTAATGATCTGGCTATGGATAGGGCTGGGATAATGCAGGGGAGTTTTTTGGGGTCTGAGGAGGGGTATTATGTAGTACACTCTGTGGCTTTGTTGAGGTGCTGTCTGTCTATGATGGGGAGAGGAGTGGGATCTTCACACCAGGAGCTTCAACTCATGGTTGAAGGAATGGTACAGAGTGGAGGGATTCAGCTACATTGTTGACTAAGGAACCCACCTGGGGGGATAAGGGCCTATACAAGGGTGATGGCCTGCATCCATCCAGAAGAGGAACTGCAGTCCTCAGTTGACAGTTTAAATGTTACTTTGATGAACATCTTAACTAGCCAAGGAGGGTGGCAGAAGGAATCGGGGAGGCAAAAGCTGTCCTTTCCCACAGGCTGAATTAGAGAGCAGGGTGAACCTGAGGGGAGAGGAATCCCCCAGGTTGCCAATTAATAAAGGAGGCAAGGTGGTAGAAATTAAGAGGGGTGGGAAAGGGAGCATTAAAAATAGGGGAGAAGGAGGGAGGGCCAAAAAGAAAAAAGGGGGAACAAGATGAGTGGAAGCAAAATCTGGAAGGCCATCTTTGTGAATGCTAGACATTGAGTAAATAAGATTCCAGACATACAAGCCATCATTTCAGAGGTTGACCTGGATATTGTGACCATTACCGAGTCATGGTGCACTGAAAATCGTGACTGGGACATAACCGTACAAGACTATACTCTGTTCAGGAAGGACAGGGTAGGAAGGAAAAATGGGGGTGTGATGCTTTATGTGAGGTAAAGCTTGCAAGTGACAGAGATACAGGGAATATGGGGGAGTTGAGGTACTATGGGTCACCACAGAGATGAGCAACTGAGCCACTATTCACACTGATATAATCCACAGACCTCCAACACAGGGGGAACAATTAGATAAGGTGCTGGTGAGAACTACAGGCAAGATGGCAGAAAAGGAGGAGCTGCTGCTGGTAGGGGACTTCAATTTGTGTTGCAAAGCATCCATGGGAAATTATTTTGTTGCTTTAAGACAGAGTCCTTGAGGTGTGGTACGTCAATCCAAACTAATAACTTGTAAGGATCCCCTAAACTCCTTTAAAATAGAAGAAAGTGGAGTCTTTTGTATAAAGTTCCAAAAACTTTTCCTTTGTATTCTTCTTTCTTCTTTTCAGTAATCACCATAATGTTTCAATTTCTAAAATGAATCTTTTACAAAGGGCTTCTGAATTCTAGAAAACATATATACACGTATAAATGTTACAACATAAATTGATAAATTTTCATATGCATCAGTTCATTACTTTCACAATGAAGAATCTCATATGTGTCCTAAAAATTTTTTTGAAGGTTCAAACTGTTAGTTTTTTACATAATCATTAGCAGAACTGTTTCTCAACTACACATTGTAAAATGTATTTTAATTATTATTTTAAATGAAAAAACAATGTTGACATCAAGTCCACAACATCAATATTTGGTTACTACCTAGGCCTGTATCTCTTTGACTGAGACAACCATGTTCACCTCATTTACTGCTATGTGTGCTTTTAAAATGCTGTCATCAAGTCCATAACATTAATATGACTGTTGCAGTTTGAAAGCGGGAGATGTCATTAACTGGTAGAAGTTTTTTCTCTCAAATATCAAGGTAAAAACTTTTAAAATTGATTGGAGGGAATACTTTGTATGTTAACTGTTGGGGTAGTCGAAAGTATGCCTGAGAAATAATGGCCAAATATTTTTTTTAACAGATAATTGACAAAATGGCACAGAGTGCTTTGAATAGCACAATTCAGAGCACATAAAGAATATTTTGAGGTAGGCACAACTGAAAATACAGTAACCACTGGAGAACATTAACTAGGTGCATAGCAGAGAACAAGGTTAGCTAAAAAAAGATGTTTGAATAACCATAAATTTTGCTTTGTTACTCTAGATATACTGGGGAACACCACCACAAGATATTTTTTATTGAATGAAATGAAAAAAACATTAAACTGTGTGTTTCAGCAAACAGTTATTCTAGAGTTAAAAGAGGGATACAGGATATTAGCATGTTTAAGGACCTAATGTTATAAGTATTTCAGATAAAGCAGACAATGAAAGGCCACATAACTGATGAAATGCAAAGTTTCAAAAATACGTATAGCAGCAAATGAGGTGAATATGCTTCTCTCAGTTAAAGGGATACAGGCCTAGGCAGTAGTCATATATTAATGTTGTGGACTTGGATGTCGGCATTTTAAAACACACACAGCAGCAAATGAGGTGAGGATGCTTCCCTCAGCCAAAGGGATACAGACCTAGGCAATAGCTAAATATTGATGCTGTGGACTTGATGTCAGCATTGTTTTTTCATTTAAAAATAGTAATTAAGTTCTGCTAATGATTATGTAAAAAAACTAACAGTCTGAACCTTCAAACATATTTTTGTGACACATGAGGTTCTTTATTGTGAAAGTAATGAATTGATGTATATGAAAACTTTTCAATGTATGTTGTAACATTTATATATGTATGTATTTTCCTAGAATTCAGAAGACTTTGGAAAAAGATTAATTTTAGGAATCGAAATGTCAGGGCGATTACTAAAAAGAAAAAAAAAGAAGAAAAAAGAAAAGTTTTTGGAGCTTTATACAAAAGACTCCACTTCTTCTATTTTAAAGGACTTTAGGGGATCCTTACAAGTTATTAGTCTGGGGACTTCAATCTGCCAGATGTATATTGCAGCCTTCTAGCTGCAGCTTCAGCTAGAACCAGGAACATCCTGGACTCCCTTCAGAGGCATTCCTCAGGCAATTAGTCAGCAAACCCACTTCTGATGGGGCAGTACTGGACCTGGGATTCATTAACAAGGACAGTGTTGCAGGGTACAGGGTCATTCCACCGCAAGTCAAAACAGCAGCAAAAAATGCTGCAGCCACACTGCGCCCATCAAAAACAGAGTAAGGCCAAAACACCAACCTGTTTACCACACCATGCCCATTCAAAACAATGGGCAGTTATGTTTTTTTGCAAAGCCCCTCGCACCCCTCGGAACTTAAATAACCAACTCTAGGGGGGACCTCAGGGATGGAGAGAAATGCCGGAGTGGGGATTTTTTTTAAATCACAGTAAAAAGTTGTGGCAGGGGAGACCTGGGGGGAACCAAACCATGGTCCCAGGCTTCTGAACTGTGTTGTGTGCTAGTGCCCTATCCACTCCTCCACAGGAGTGGCTTAACCAGGGATCCAGCACATGACTACTTGTCCACTCTCTAGATAAGTATGCAGCAACAGGGGTAGTGGTATTCTCCTACTGCTGTTCTACCCCTGTCACTGTAAATCCTGGTGCTCGCTATACAGCACAGTTAATACCATGCTGTCTTACATGCATGGTATTGACTTGGTACCTTGTTGCAGACATCAAGGTGAGAAAGAACTTTGGGACCAGAAATCACCATACTCTGTGATTCAGCTTAAGGATGGCTGCAGAATCAAACAACAGAAGGGTAAGGGTCCCAGACTTCAGGAGGGTAGATTTTATAAAAAAGGGTTGTGTCCTTTTCTACCTAAGGTTTGGTTTCTCTGGCTTCAGAGCATCCTGTCTGACTTTTTGTGGAAAGGCGGAGCTGCTCACCAGGTGTACTACAAATTAACACTGTCTAAGGAGAGAGGAGATCTTAGGCTACCTGACGTTTTCTTATACTATTGCGCTCTTCATAGTTGTAAGATTTTCCAATAGCCTCATTCTTCTTATGCCCCCCAGGACGGGACTTATGCCCCACCTTGGCTATCTCTGGAGTCCCATATTTGTCTATGCCATGGCCTCCAATTTTCCAGTCTCCTTTTCACTCCTCCTTCAGGACAGCTGCATAACACTCTGCTGATGTGGTCACTTAAAGCCCTGAACCAAATTCCCTCCTACTTGCAGGATGATCAGTCTAAGGATCCAAGCCAACCTCTGGTGGGTAACCCGAATATCCACACTGTGGGCTGACCCATCCCTTTTAATGTTTAACCCGCACTTCAGAACATCTCCTTGGGATCCTTGTTTTCTAATGGTAAAATTGCTTCTGCCAAAGCTATACAACAACAGTTTTCTATTCCAGTTTACCACTCTTTTAATCATCTTCAGTTGTCCTGAGTGATTGCTGATTTCCTGAGGTCATCAATTGACAACTTTCCTTCACACCCTCTTCTCACGGATTTCCTGTCTTTGATAGGGTTGCCACATCCCACATCCAAATTTTATTCTTGTTTTCAATCCCATGACCAAGTAGCTTACAGGGGATCTGTTTTTACTAGCAGCAATCCCTTGACTTACATTTGGATCCCATGGAGTGGCAAAAGGTATGGGTCCGGTTATATAAATGAATTGAGCAAGACAAATATTGCCTTACACAGTTTCACACTCCATACAATCTCTATTTCATCCCTCAGAAGCTGTTAAAGATGGGTCATAAGCCCTCAAGGGAGTGCATGTGGTGTGGTATGGGGGACGATTCTCTTAAACATGTTCTTTGGGAATGCTGCAAGGCAACCCCCTTTTGGGCCTCCATCCATGGTTTTCTGGACCCATGGCTGGGGCTTGATTCCATTTTTACCCCACAGATATGCCTGGTGGGAATCATCCCACGGGAGTTGTTTGACCCCAGGAAAGCACATATGGCATTAATCTTGATTACTGCCAAGCTTGTTATTCTCCACCACTGGTTGGATGACATTGTACCAATGCTCCATGAATGGCATCTGGAGCTTTCACAGGCTATAGCAGTCGAGAAGCACATAGCTTTCTGTCTGAATAGCCTGGAGTGGTATAGAGACCGGTGGCAGTCCCTAGAGGCTTTAATATATAGATAGTTGTTGTTGTTAGCTTGCACCTTTTGGGAGCATGTGCAGTTCTTAGTGTATTTCGGGTGCTGCCCGGCATGCTCCAGGGAACTGTTGGCGGGGTGAGGGTTTGTTTTTGGGGTTCTTTATGATATGTGGTTACTACTCCAGTCAGTTGTTCCATCCATTTCGTATAGCTCACACTAAGGACAACCGTAAGTCCTTATTTTCCTACCTTAACAATAAAAGAGGTAACAATAGACAGATAGGCCCAATTACTGAGAGTATCTCTAGAATTACTTCTGACAAAGAGACGGCAGACACCTTTAACAACTACTTCTCATCTGCGTTTTCTAAAGGGGGTAATTCCAGTACAAACATTAGTTTTACTACATCTGGAACAAACAATAACTACAATGTAACCACATCTGACACAATCAACCAATTAAGAAAATTGGAAACAAAATACTAGTAGTGGACCTGATTTCATAAACCCTAGGTTCCTGATTGAAACAATTAATGAAATTGCTGTTCCACTTACTATTTTATTCAATAAATCCTTACCGGTAAGTTCAGTCCCAACCAACTGGTTAACTGCAACAGTCATTCCAATATTTAAAAAGGGTAATTGTACATTGGTAAGTAACTACCATCCAATCAGCCTTATATCAATTCCATGTAAACTAATGGATAAGGTAATTAAGGGTATTCTGGAGCATGAAATGCAAGATCTTGACATTAATGATCTCTCACAGCATGGGTTCAAACAAGGGCATTCTTGCACCACTAACTAACTGCCTTCTATAATATTATTAACCAGGCACTGGATAACAATACACCTATGGATGTTATACTCCTAGGGCTCGATTCTAAAAGAGATACACCTGGCGTAACAGCACTTGCACCAAAAAGAATGGCACAAGTAGAAAGTTATGCCAGAAGTTGCGCCATAAACCCCCTGCGACATGGCACTAGGGGGTATATGGCAGCAGTTGTGCCCTATTCCAGTAGGGCAGCAACAAAGTCCCCAATGTTAGAATTCTACAAGAACCCCTGGTGGAAAACCAGCGACATAAGTTACACCAGCATTTAGCTGGTTTAACTGTACATACATCCTCCAGGAGTTCTAGAGACCCGCTGCATCCACTCCAGGATTCCCCACATGCCCAGAACACCCCCATCGGTGCCCCATAGGGCAGCCCACAACCTCCCAGCCCCCGATCCCCCACAGCAGATGTGCCCAGCTTGGCATCTCATGCCCCCAGCCCCCGGAAACCCCAAACCCTCAATGCCCTGCAGGGCAGCCCACACACATCATGCCCCTGACCCCACAATGCTAGTGCCCTGAAGGGCAGCTGTGTCCCCCTCATCCATGCCTTGTTCCTATATGGTACAGCAACTGTGTAAATATTAGAACCCCTGAGATCCCTGGTAGTCAGTGGTCCCCACCCACCTCACCCAGCAATGCCAGTCACCCCACCCATCCCCAGATGGCAACTGGCAAACCCATCTCTCCTCCATGGCCAGCCGCCCGACTGAGCTCCCATGAGCGCTTACTGTATAGAACACGTTCAGGGGAATTATGGTATTCATTCATTCTAGCATATCTATACAGTAAGTGCTCATGCGAGCTCAGTCGGCAGCTGGCCGTGGAAAATATAAATAGGGCTGTGCCAGTCACCAGCTGGGGATGAGTGGGGGTGACTGCACCACAGTGAGGTGGTGGGGGCCATTGGACTACTAGGGATCTCAGGGATCAATATTTACACAGTTACAGCAATCATATCGGGTTGGGGAATGGATGAGGGGACACAGCTGCCCTCTGGGGCTTTGGAGCACTTACATCTGTTGGGGGTGCGACTTACATGTGCCCCATGGGTAAGCCCTCTGCTGGTGTAACCTGTCCACATGTCACAAGTAATGGGACTTAGCCGCGGAACCCTGCCACTTCTTGAATAGGGCACAGGGTCTATGTGGCAGCGGCATTTGGCGCAAGTCACCTTTGGCAGTGACTTGTGCCACTGCTTCTAGAATCAGGCCCTCAGACTAGTGTAAGGCTTTCGATAAGGTATTCCATCTTTTTCTCATATCTAAGCTTTTACACCTTGATTTTTCCACCAACATAGTTACATGGATTGACTGCTGGCTGACTGCCAGGACCCAGTGTGTCAGGATCAATGGAGTGCTATCAGACTGGGTGGGTGTAACTAGTGCTCACAAAGGGATTCTCAAAAAACATTTTACTAGAATGAAATGCTATACAAACGGACATGAACCTCAGCACTTCAAGGGATCTTTGCCCTCTTCATCAGAAGGTGGAGTTACAATTTCACACCTGGAACATATGTAGAGCCAGTGGTGCTACATCATTGCTCACATGACATATCAGAAAATTTAACCATTTAATGCTTTAACAAAAATGCAAATAAATACAAATCAAAATATAAATCAAATGTGGCATACCAGCAAATTCACAAACAGCAAATGCCTGTACCAAAAAAAGAGTATTTGATAATATCACAGTTTTGTATGTGAAAATTTTTCTTTAAGCCCACTTTAGTAAGGCTCCAATATTTAATGTGGAGCGCTGCCATAATTAAAGGCACGCATCTTGAAATCTGTTTCACAAAAAATTATTTAAATAGAAAAACTGCTATGTCTGTAAATGTATTAAATGCAGGATATAAACTAGAGAAATAAAGATGAATATATGCACAGTAAATAAAATATAATGCGAAGGGCCAGATATTCAAAACTTTGTCCTGGGGCTAAATTAGCACTGCCTGGTGGGCAAACTTAGCCTGGAGCACAAAGCAAGCTATATTCATAGATACATAGATACATAGATACATAGATACATAGATACATAGATACATAGATACATAGATACATAGATACATAGACAGTGTCAGCAGATAAGGGCCTATGGCCCACCCAGTCTGCCCATTTGAGCTTGTAAGTTCAGTTTGTTTTCCTAGAAGTCTGTTGCCCCTTACCCCTGACCTCCAGAATTCCTTTATGTCTATCCCATGCATTCTTAAATCCCATGATTGTTTCAGCCCTCACCACTTCCTCTGGCAGGGTGTTCCACTTGTCCACCACCTGTTCTGTGACGAAATTCTTTCATGTTTCCTCTGAATCGTCCTCCTCCAACTTCATCCCATGCCTCTAGTCCTGGAACATCTTTTCACTTAAAAATAGTGTTTTCCTGCACCCTGTTCCTCCCTGTAAGATACTTGTATGTCTCATCATATCCCTCTCTCCCCTCCTCTCCTCCAGGGAGTACATGTTCAGTTCCTTCAACCTGTCTTCATAGGACTTGTGATGCAATCCATGCACTATCTTTGTTGCCTTCCTCTGAACCTTCTCTACCCTGTCATGTCCTTACGTGGTATAGTCTCCAGAACTGTACACTGTACTCCAGGTGGGGCCTCACTAGTGTCTTGTATAGTGGAATTATGACCTCCCTTTTCCTGCTGGTGATGCCTATGCCTATACATCCCAGCATCCCATTTGCTTTACCTGCTGCCTTGTCACACTGTTTCTACCTTGAGGTCATCAGAGATGACAACCTCAAGATCCCTTTCCTGCTTGGTGCATGCTATATCCTCACCCCCAATTGATATATTGTGCCAGGTTTTGTGCCCCATATGCATTATCTTGCACTTCTTTGCATTGAATTTCAACTGCCAAACCCTGACCATTCTTCAAGTTTCTGCAGGTCGCTTCTCATTCTGTCTACACCCTCTGGTGTGTACTCTGTTACAGAGCTTTGTGTCATCAGCGAACAGTGAAATTCTGCCTTCTAGGTCCTGCGCAATGTCACTGATGAAGATGTTGAATAGGACCAGTCCCAGCACTGATCCCTGTGGTACCCCACTGGTCACTCTTCCCTCTGTGGAGTGATAGCCATTTACCACCACCTCTGTGTCCTGCCACCCAGCCAGTTACCTACCCACCACACTACTGTCCTGCCCACACCCATATTCCCCAGTTTGTGTAATAGTCTTCTATGTGGCACAGTGTCAAAGGCCTTGCTGAAGTCCAGATAGGCCATGTCCACTGCCCTCCCGATCCACCTCCTAGTCACCCAGTCAAAAATTCAATGAGGTTGGTCTGACATGACCTTCCCTGGTGAAACCATGCTGCCTTGGGTCCTGTAGTCCATTGACAACCAGATGTTCCACCATCTCTCCTTCAGTAGTGCTTCCATGATCTTCCGCACACGAGGTGAGGCTGACTGGTCTGTAGTTCCTGCTTCCTCTTTGTTCCCACTTTTGTATAAGGGACTACATCTGCTGTCCTCCAGTCTTTGGGTACCTCCCTGTTTCCAGTGATCTGCTAAACAGGATAGCCAGAGGTTCAGCCACCACCTCTTTAGTTCTTTAGGACCCTGGGGTGCACCCCATCTGGCCCCATTGCTTTATCAACTCTTATTACTTCCAGTTCCTTCAGGACCCTTTCTCGTGTAAAGGGACTTGTGTCCATTTCTGCACCATTCTCATGCCTTGTACTCCCTTCAGACCCATTACCCTCCTCTTCCTCAGTAAAGACTGAGCAGAAATACCTGTTCAATATGTCAGCTTTACTGTTGTCATCCTCCATGTGGCCCCCATCCTCCCCCTTCAGTCTCACTATCCCTCCCTTTGTCTTTCTTTTTTCACTTATGTACCTGTAAAAGGTTTTGTCCCCTCTACCCACTGATTTTGCAATGTGTTCTTCTGTCTGAGCTTTGGCTTCCCTTACTGACCTCCCTGCCTCCCTTTGCTTCTCCTGGTACTTCTCCCATCCCCTTCTGCCTGTGTCTTTTGTATTGCCTGAATGCAATCCTTTTGGCTTTCACTTTCTTTGCTACCTCTTTGGAAAACCATAATGGTCTCCTCTTCCTTTTCCTCTTGCTAACCTGCTTAATGCATAATTCTGTTGTTCTCGTAATCCCCATTTGAAATACTGCCCACTGTTCCTCAACCCCTAATTCCTGTCCCATTCCCCTTAATGCCTCTTTCAAGTATCTCCCCATTTTCCCAAAGTCTGCCCCCCTAAAATCCAGGATTCATGTTTTTGTGTGGTTTGGTTCTGCTCTTTCTGTGATTTCAAACCACAATGACTGGTGGTCACTGTTTCCCAGATGCTCCCCCACTTCAAAAGGAATAGCCCAGGGCAAACAGCTTCTGAATATAGCATGGGAATGAGGCCGTGCAAACTGGGCTGGGAGTGCAGGGCAAACGTATCCCTGGAATTAGACAGCACTGAATACAGCAACCAGGAAGTGCAAACCAAAACAACACAGTGCACAGAGACGTGAGGGTCGGTAGAGAGGAACTATGTGGCCAATGTGTGTTCTGGCAAATGCAGGGTCCCAGTACAGCTGCAGGCAGCAGTATACATGAAAAAACTGTGCTCAAAACTGTATAATATTCCCCGAACCATTAGCGCAGCTTTAACGCGGAGCTAAGTAGTTTGCCCGGTGCAAACACGTTAGCCCCGTGCTAAGCTTTGCCATATTCAAAAGTGACATCCAAATGAGCCTACTTAGATAGTCTGTGGGCAAACAGCCACATTAGCATCTCATCATGCCCTGATTTGCATGCATTTTGCACAGCATTACTGCAGGGTCCCACAGCTCCACCTGTAGGTCAGTCTGGAGGTACAGGGGCTGGTCAGGTCCGACCGCAGCTCCACCTGTAGATCAGTCATGCAGTGCATGATGATAGTTGCAGGCTTCATGTAAACAGTATAGCATAGCATAGCATATCGTACCCCAGGCGACAACGCAGCATAGGCACAGGTGGTGGTAGTGCTGCATGCAACCTTCACACTGTAAGTCATGCTATAGTGCACAGCAGACACTACAGTAGAAAGAGGGCTGGTAATGTGAGGCACACGACACTGCCTATGGTATGTAGGGCAGTGATGACTACTGCACTGTACACAGTGCCAGGCACAGCTTGCATGTAATTACTGACAGTGGACAGTACTATCACGCTGTTGTGTGATCCACAGATGCTGCAGCTGTGACATGGGATGCACACAGTGTCATGTATATGGCTGGCAGTGTGTGCTGTGACATCTATACAGTTGTGTGGTAGGTGGCTCGAGGGAGCATGTAGGATCCGACAGGCACACAGGTGGTGGTGTAATCCCACTACTGGCCCATGTGCACTGAGCGATGTGTCTCAGCCTTGTGGCCCACACGTGGGCTGTGGTGAGGTCTGGCCACCCATACACCCTACCCACACTGGCCACCATGCCCACAGTGCTGCATGTGTGTGCTGGCATCTGTTACACACCACAGATGTATGGTCTGCAGGTGTGTGCTATATGGCCACACTACCATGCTGTCCCCTGTGGGTCAGATCACCCATCACTGTCTGTGCTTGGCTCAGACAGGTGGCAGCTGACGGCATCATGGTGGTGCCATCAGTGAGCAGCATGTGTACTCCATGTCTGGCAGTTTCTAAATGTCATACTGATATGTTAGGGCCGTGCAAGTTGCGCTAATGCTGAGATAGCACTGCGCAAAGCACGCAAAGCTGTTTGCCCAGGGTTAAGACCAGCTTTTCCTGGGCGGTAATTTGTACTGCACTATGGGTCATGCTAAGTCGCGCTAACCAACTTAGTGCGGCGCTAGTCGCTGAATATCTCATTGCACCTGTATTCATGTTCACTTTGCCCTTTGCATATAATTATTGTTTGCCTTGTGCTAATGCAGTTTGCCTGCACTATTCAGCCTTTTGAATATAGCAGACCCGCGCTAATCCCGCACTAAACCAGCGCAAACATTTTTTGCCTGGCGCAAAGCTTTGAATATCTGGCCCGAAGTGTCTATAATATATCTTATTTTGGAAAAAACAAACTTTCAATTAATTTTACCATGCTGTATCATAAAGATAACATATTAATACAGAGGAGATAAATATTTTACACAGGATTTATGTATCTTTTAAATATACATTGTTAAATTTAGTTCCTTATTGAGTCCTTTTGGGAAATATACTATTTAAACTAAAATTCCATCTAGATTCTTTCTGATGTAAAAGATTAACATGGTCACCTCTTCTAACTTTAGGTTTTACATGTTCAAGAAAAGTGAATTTTACTTCATTCACTTTACTATTGTGTTTCTCAAAGAAATGTGCTCCCAATGCTGAGCTGAAGTTACAACTGTGAATGTCTCTAATGTGCTCTAATACACAATCTTTTACCTGTCTGGTGGTCATTCTTACATAGATCAACAGACAGGAACATTGTGCAACATAAATCACAAATGGTGTAGAACAATTAATAAATGTATTTATTGAAACAACAGAATCATTCATGGGATGTCTGTATTCCTTACCTGGAGTCACAGAATTGCACGCCAGACAGTGGCCACACTTGAAGCAGCCAGTTATTTATTTATTTTTTTATTAGCTTTTGGTAACCGGGTAAGTGCACTAGGCAACAGACCTGCCTATTTTCAGGCACAACCCGGGAGAGCACAGGACATTGGTTACAATATGCAGAAATGCACAGACATAATATAGGTGTACAGAAGCAAAACAAGATATGCATTGGGTAGTACAGTAACAGTTACATAAGGGTACATTTTAGGCATAGATCATAATAAGGATGTAAAATAAAGCAATTAGGGTAACCATAAGACAGCTGAGGACAGTAAAGACATCAAGGTTCATAGCCACCTAGACAAATTGCATGGGAGAACATTAGTGTAGTACTCAGGGTCAGACCCGACAGCCTGCAGTGGGACAAAGCAAATTAAGAACATTTGCATTGGCCAGAGGCTAGGAGGTGGGTGAACAGCGAGTTTTTGAATTCTCGATGGGAGGATGACATTTTCACCATAAGGGGGAGTGAGTTCCAGAATTTGGGAGCAAAATGGTCAAATGCCTGTTCACCCATTTTTGTCATGCAAGGTCTAGTGGAGAGCATGGGACAGAGGAAGACCTGAGGGCAGTGGTGTGAGGCAGGAGTCAGGAGGTTGGCAAGATAGACAGGGCAGGAGGTCTAGACAGGGAGTCGATAAAGCAGCCCACGGAGTAGGCTCGAATATCCCTAGGTGACAGCCAATTTAAGCCAGCATAAAGGAGACAATGATGAGTAAGACGTGGGGCAGTTAAGGCGAATCTACAGATGTTGTAGACAGTGTCCCATTTGTGGAGTGTAGCAGAGTTTGCAGCAAAGAGGAGAAGCAGAGCATATTGGAGCTGGGGTAAGAGATACCTCTTGCAACAGAAAGTCTAGCGGAAGGAGTGAGGGAGTGGCGCACACGATAAGCTCCACCAATTTTAGCATTGACGGCATGGCACACCATATTGACATGTTGAGACAGGTCAAGTGTGGGATCCAAAGTGACCCCAAGGTACTTGAAGGACTCAATGTTTGAGATGAGGGAGCCATCAAGGCATTGAACCCGGAGCCTGTTCGCAGGGGCAGACAGTTTCTTAGAGGATCTGAATAGCATAGCACAGGTTTTTTCTAGGTTCAGGACTTGGTGGTTGCTAGAGAGCTAGGTCTGCAGGAATTGGAAGTCATTAGTGAGAGTGGAGTTGATGGCAGCAACCGATTTTGACCCAGAGTAGAGAACAAGGTCATCTGCATACATAAGAGTGCAGCTATGCCGGGACATGGTGGGAATATCATTTAGGAAGAGGGAAAGAGTAGAGGTCCAAGACTGGATCCCTGGGGAACTCCAAGGGAGATGTTTAGGGGGGAGGAAAGGGCCTTGTGAAATGCTACCGCCTGAGTCCGATTGTCAAAATAGCTATGGAACCAGGAGAGGGCTTGGTCAGATGCTCCAATGGATTGGAGCTTCTTTAGCATGAGAGGATGGTGTACCATGTCGAAGGCTTTAGACAGGTCGATAAAGACGGCCCCAGTGAGTAGGCCACGGTCCATATTATTTCTGATGTCATTTTCAGATGCCAGTTTTTTAGAATAATGTTTTGTTTTATTTTTGGGGCTACTGTACTATATTCTAATATACAGTTGATCCCACTTTTCTGATCCTTTTTCTTTACTTTTGGTGTAAGCAAAGTATTTCTGTCAATTTTTGTTGAATGCTGTAATGCTTCATCTAGCACATGGGTAGCATAACCTCTCTCGATAAATCTTTTATGGTTTTCTTTAGTTTGTTGAGAGAATGTTTCATCAGAGAAGCAGTTATGTCTTAGATGGAGAAATTGACTGAAGGGTATAGAGCGTATAAGTGAAGGTGGATGGGCACTAGTGTCATGCAACATCGAGTTACCAGCTGGAGGTTTTCTAAAACCCTCAAAAGTGACCAGTTTGCTTGACTGTGCCTGTAACTTTAAATCTAAAAAAATCAATAGTTGCAGTACCAACTACTGATGCAAAATGCAGATTTAAATTGTTGTCATTAATCCATGATACAAATTCAAATGCTGCCTCTTTTGTTCCATCCCAAATTATAAGTAAGTCGTCAAAATAACGATCCCACAAAATAATATTTTTTGTATATGGATTGCATTCATCAAAAACACAGTGCTTTTCCCACCAACCTAATTAAAGATTGGTGTAGCTTGGTACAACAGTGGAACCCATAGCTGTTCCAACTTGTACTTATATTTACTGATGATTTTTAAAATATGTCACATGGACAATTGTCCTGACTGTCATGATATCTGGCAGAAGGTCAAGTGGGCTGCACATCCTCTGTATACATATAAACTACATTATCTTCCGCATTGATAAGGTAGTCCTTAGGGCTAGTAGGAAGCTCCTACCTAAGGTGGTGTTAGAATTTCACATAAACTAGTCAGTTACTCTTCCTGTGCGCTACCCCACTCCAGCACAGGTGAAAAAATGCTATAATGTCTGGATATAAAATGTGCACTGGTCACTACCTGGACCAGACAAAGGATGTCAGGTCCCAGGGTACACTTTTTGTTACCTACTGTATGCTGAGTTGGGCAAAGGTAAACCAACAACTAGGAGGACTATCTTTCATTGGATAGTCTCTTGCATACAGTTCTGTTATGAAAAAGCTGGAACAATACCTCCCAGAGGTTTAAGACACATTCCACAAGTGGTGTCTCTGCCCCTGTGGTGGCTGCAAGGGTATTGCCCCTTCTAGACATTTGTAAAGCAGCTACCTGGAAAACAGTGAACACCTTCACAAAACACTATTGCCTGAACATATAGTCCAGGAAGGAATGCCAGTTTTGGAACTGCTGTATTGCAGAACCTTTTTCCAAAGGGGGTTCTGGACCCATTCACCCAAGGTCCTGCTAGAAAGTTTGCTTGTTGTAAAGCATCCTTGATGGATTCCTGGGGTCTGAATTAAAAATTAATTAATGTAATGTTGTTTTTTTTTTTTCAGGGATCTTTCAATGTGATTTACAATCCCTGACACTGCCTCCATTTCCAGAACCTGAAATTATGTTCACACAAGACTCGGTTCTTTCTTAAAGATTATGAGCAAAGGTTTTTGCATAGTGTTAATAACACTTGAATTCAAGTCCCTGCATCATGATTAGAGTTTCCTGAAAATTTCATGCTGTTTGGTGTTGTGGTTTTCTTTAAATCAACATTTGTTTACTTGCTGTACTGTGGCTGAAAACAGTGGAGTAAATTCTGTCTCTCTCAGTCAGGCTTGGAAAGCGATGGCAACATCTTGGAGTACTGTTGCTGCTTCAGATTCCAAATCACAGCAGACTGTAGAGTTAATGGTTTGCTCACCAGGTTTCTTGCAAACTCAGCCTGTGGTTTGTATTTAGATAGATCAGATTAAAATCTATCATCCTCTTCTTATAAAAAGTTGACCATTAGAGTTTCAGTGCTGACTTGAAGTACTGGAAATCTTTCTCTGTGAGAGATCAGCTTGTCTGTACCACAGTGCTCAGTTCTCTCTCTTCAAAACTCAGATTTTTTCTAAATATATAACACGGGGTTGTTTAATGAATATAAAATAAATCTAATGTTTTTTTCATTAATAGAAATAGTTTGTCTTTGATGCAGCCTTCATAAATATATTCAAGTACGAACACTTTTGTTTTCATGCCAGATTGACAAAGAGGCGCCTGTCACACTCTACTATTTCAAGCACATGTACTGTCTAAACTCACAAATTTCAATTATTTTGCAGTTTCTGTGTGAAAACACATTATGTACATGTATAAATAGAAACATTGTGTCTCTTCCCCACAGTTGAGGCAGCTGCACTCTACTGCCACCTGTCTTCTGCCCCACATGCCCCCTTTCTTCTTCTCCACATTTGAGGCTGCTGCACGCTGCTGTCTACTGTCTTCTCCCACACAGTCAGGATTGTGCACCCTGCTGCCTCCATCCCCTGCCAAAAGAATCAGGGCTACTGCACCCTGCCCAAATAGTTGGGGTTGCTGCTCTGTGCTGCCCCCCAGTCAGGAACACTGCACCTGTTGCACCATGTTCCTGTCTCTACAGTCAGGACTGCTGTGGTTTGCTAAGCCCTAGAGTCCTAGGTTCCCTGCCTCCACAGTTAGGGCTGCTGCACCACGCTGATCTAGGCCACCTGAGGTGGGGTTTTTGCTGCACCTGCTACACAGTTCCATTGCCTCAAATGGTCTGGGCTGCTGAACCATGTGTGCCCTGCACCCTGATGCCCCTGTGTCCTGCCTCACAGTTGAGGCTTCTGCACCATGATGTCCTCTGTCTCCTGTCACCACAGCCAGGTCTGCTGAACCCTGCTCCTGTCTATACAGTTGGGATTGCAGTGGCCTGCTGTGCCCTCGTGCTCCATGCCTCCACAGTTAGGGCTGCTGCACCATGCTGCCACTTGCTGCAAGAGTCAGGGCATTTGCTGCACCCTGTTGTGTGTCTCCACAGTTGAGGCAGTTGCACACTGCTGCCCCCCTGCCACCTGAGTGAGATCCTTTGCTTCACCCTGCTGTCCACATCCCTTGTCCCAAACATGCATGGCTGCTGCACTCTGCCCCACAGTTTGGGCTGCTGTACCCTAATGACACTCCTATATCCTGGCTGAACAGTTGGGCTGCTACACCCTGTTGCCATCTTTCCACACTCCCACAGTCATAGCCACAGCATCCTGTTACCCCTTATTCCTGTAGCAAGGAGCAGCATAGTGCAATAACCCTAACTGTAGAGGCAAGGGGCTGCACAATGCAGCAGGGAACATTGGTGGCAGAGGACAGAGGACAGCATGGTGCAGAAGCCTTTAATGTGGGGCAGGACACAGGGTGGCATCAGGGTACAGCAGGCCTGACTGTGGCACAAGGCACACGAGGTGCAGCAGCCCAGCCTATTTGGGGCAATGGAAGTGCATAGAAGGGTTCAACAGTCCCAACGTTGGAGGCAGGGAGCATGAGACTCTAAAGTGTAGCACAGCATAGCAGCCCTGCCTGTGGAGACAGGAACAGGGGGCAACACAGTGCCATGGCTGTGACTGTGGAAATGGAGACAGATGGCAGATGTGTACAGCAGCCCCAACTGTACAAGTAGGAGACAGGGGTGACATCAGGGTACAGAAGTCCAAAATGAGCAACAGGGTGCAACAGCCATGCCTGTGTGGAACAAGGGATGGGGGCAACAGGGCATAGCAAAGGATCTGACTCTGATAATGGGGGGACAGGAGGGTGCAACTGCCTCAACTGTGGAGGCACACAACAGGGTGCAGCAAATGCCCTGACTCTTGTGGCAAGTGACATCATGGTGCAGCCCCGCTAACTGCAGAGGCAAGGGACTCAAGGGCACAGCAGTCCACAGCAACCCCAACTGTATAGACAGCAGCTGGGTGCAGCAGCCCTGTCTGGGGTGACAGGGGACAGTGGACAGCATTGTGCAGAAGCCTCAACTGTGGGGATGGACACAGGGGGACACCAGGGAACAGCAGCCCTGACTGTGACAGGGGGCGTGAGTTGTGCAGCAGCCCTGCCTATTTGGGACAATGGAACTGGGTAGCAAGGTGCAGCAAAAGCCCTAACTCAGGTGGCCTAGGGTAGCATGGTGCAGCAGCCCCAGCTGTGGTGGCATGGGGACTTGGGACTCTAGGGCTTAGCAGAACACAGCAGCCCAGTCTGTGGAAACAGGAACTGGCTAGAACAGGTGCAGCATCACTGACTGAGGGGGTGGGGGAGAGAGCACAGCAGGGTGCAGCAACCCCAACTGTTTGGGCAGGGGAAGCAGGGTCCAGGAACCTTGATTCTTTAGGCATGGGATGGAGACAGCAGGGTGCTTGATCCCCAACTGTGTGGGAGAAGACAGTGGGCAGCAGGGTGCAGCAGCCTCCAATGTGGAGCAGATTTCAGAAAAGTACAACTGCAAACTGTCTTTCCAATAGAAACAGATCCAGAAGCAAATGATTTGATACCTTTAAATGGATCAACATAGATGTAACAACAAGAACAAAGTGCTCTAGCTTTCGGACTAATGAGTCCTTTGTCTGAAGTGTAATGACAGTTATTTAGGAAAAAACAATACTTTTAACAAATAGATCATGCTGAAAAAATAGAAAAAAATCCCCATTGGTTTAAAATGTTCATTTAAAAAAACAGAAGATGATGTCAGAAAAGCTTTACAGTACCATGTCACCTTAAGCTGGGAGAGTCTCAGGGTCAAAGGTGATTAGTGCAAAACACATACATATTGTAACAAGCAAGGAGAACAGTGACAGTGCAAAAAAACAAATTCCGATATATCACCCCTTGTTCCTTGTACAAATTTGTATGGGGGAAAGGGACTTTGCACAGGGCATAGTCCTATGTTCTAATGTGCTACCCAATGGATGCTGTTCACTAGTTTTGTTTTAGATAATCTGCACTGAAAAAACTGACATCAGCTCACTTCAGATTTTGGTTTTGTTTTATCCCCCCCTCCACTTCAGAGGCTACTGTAGGCTTTATTCATTTGTGTATTATTCTTCTATGGCAATTAATGGTTGTACATGGAGGAAGCATTTCACAAGATTGAGATTTAATATCTTTAATACTTTCTGCAATATATTTGCACTGGTTAGAAAGAGAAAAATCAAAGGGTCCAATAAGTCCTGGGTCGCACCCCTTCTCCTAGAATAAATGAAGGCCATGGACAATCTGTGGCTCACTGCCAGAAGTACTGGGTCTCTTATTGACCTTCAGAAATATAAAGTGGCCCAGAAAAAATGTGCAAGTGCCATCCATTTGGCCAACAGTACACACTTCAAAAATGAATTTACCAGCTCCTAGGGTAGCAGTCATTTGTTCTGGGAAAACATCAAAACCTTAAGAGGGAAATATAGCAAAGCTCCTCCTACGATGATCAATACCAATGGAACCATCACCCAAGACCCTAAACTCATTGTTAATGCCTACAACAAGGCCTTTACAGACTTAAGCAGTGTGCTCCACCTGGATGTCTTGTTACCCCAAGCAGGAGCTACCACTGACAACAATACTACCCCACCTACTAGCACGCCCCCTCCTTCTACCTTAAGGCAATTATTGTGGTGGAGGCTAACAAATATCTAATACATGCACTCAGGAAAATATGCTTCAGCAGTGACTCGCTGGACCTCAGGTTAGTTGCCCTCACCCTGGATGCCCTACTCCTTCCACTAACCAGGATCCTCAACTTATCCCTCTCCACAGGCAAATCACCCCAAATCTTAAAAGCAGCTGTCATCACTCCAATATTCAAAAATGGTGACAGAACTAATCTCTCCAACTATCGGCCACCTCTTTTAAAAATCCTCAAAAGAATAGTATACGACCGGTTAATCAACTATCTTGACAAATACAAACTTCAATGTCAGCAGCATCACGGCATCCATAGGGCTCATAGTACAACTATGGCCCTGGTGGAATACACTAGCTACATTCATGAAGCACTGGACCAGGGGCTCTTGGTGAGGGCCATCTGTATTGACCTCACCAAGGCCTTTGATATGGTTAATCATGAGCTACTTCTCAACCAAATGACCCACACTGGGATATTCCCCGTATATGTAGGTTGGTTTAGGAGCCATCTCTCCATGAGAACATGGCAGGTCAAAATAAATGGTGTCCTATCAGACTGCCCAACTGTGTCCACAGGAGTACCCCAAGGTTCTATCCTAGGCCACCTGCTATTTAATATATTCCTTAATGATCTCCCCAATGCCTGCCAGAATAAGTTACTTTTATGTGCAGACTGCACTGTGCTGTACACACATCACTCCACACCTGATCTGCTTGAGAAACAACTGCAAGCTCACTTTACCACTGTTGAAGATTGGTTCCATAGATCCAGGCTTCTACTGATTTAAAAAAAGAAACAAGACAATGTTGTTTGCCTCCCCTCATAACCACCACAAGGCATATCCCATCTTAATGCACAACCACAATAACGACTCTCTAGAAGCAGTCTGGAAGTTCAAATACCTCAGGGTCAATCTTGACAGCTCTTTCTCATACGGGCTGCATATTGACCATGTTGCCAGGGCAGCTAATGCCAGGTTAGTACAACTTTAATGCCACAGACACTGCCTCACCGAAAACACCATCAAATTTGCAGTGAATAGTTTCGTCCTATCTGTCATAGACTAGTCTTGCAGTTTATGGTGCCACTACTGACACTGCACTCAAGAGAATGGGTATTTACTCACCTGGTAAAGGTGATTGTGTTGGTTGACATCCATGGCACTCCACACCTTACATCATGGGTTTTAGCCCACCTGATAGGCTAGTGATGCACATGACCCTAGGATCAAATGTCTTGGTTTATCCAGGTCCCAGAAGCCCCTGTTCTCCAGTCTGAATCTTCCATAGCTGAAATTAAGGTTAGTAATACCACCAAATACCACCAAACAATTTTAAACAATAACACGCTCTGAGGCATCATTTGCACATGGCCGAGTGCCCTTTTTATTTATCTTTTAATACAATCCAAACTTGACCATCTAGAGGGTCGATGACAGGCATCCTGGATGCCCTTAGCGATATCTATGAAGATCCCCCGCAAGTCACTCTATCTGCTTAACATATTCCTTGTCACTCAGAGAACTCTGCCGGGAGGGCCATGGTGTGCCAAGGATGTCAACCAACACAATCACCTTTACCAGGTGAGTAAACACCCATTGTGATTGGTTGACCATCCATGGCACTCCAGACCTTACATCATGGGTAGATAAGTAGCAGTACAGTACTCTGGGGGGGAGGCAGAGTGGTCTAGGAGAGAGAGGATGAACTGGCTGCCATGAGAACCTGAGTTGCGAAGGTGGACTGTAGCTTGTATAAGTAGCCCAGTCTATACTGTCTGGCAAATGTATGGATGGAAGTCCAGGTTGCTGCTTTCCAAATGTCCTCTGTAGACACGTTAGCCCTTTCTGCCCAAGAGGTAGACACCACTCTGGTAGAATGAGCCTTAATACCTTCTGGGGACGTGAGTTGCTTTGCCTTGTAAGCCTCCTGAATAGTTCTCTTGAGCTAGCCAGCGATGGTAGTCTTGGATGCTGTCCTACCCTGTCACTGTCCTTTTGTGACAATGAATAATCTTTCTGTCTTGTGCAAAGGTTATATTCTAGTGATGTATGTGGCTAAGGTGGCCCCCACATCTAAGTAATAGGGAATAAGTTTGTCACTGGGCTGTGTGTTCCCTGAAAAGGCTGGCAATTCTATTGGTTGTTCTCTATGGAATGTTGATGCGACCTTTGGTTGGAAGGCTGGGACCGTGCTCAAGTGTACCCCTTGTGGTGTAAACATGGTGTAGGGTTCTCTGCATGACAGGACCCCCAGCTCACCAATCCTCCAGGGTGAGCAGATGGCCATGAGGAAACAGGTCTTGAGACCCACTCAAAACAGATCTACCTCATGTAATGGTTCGAACAGGGCTGCGCTGAGGGCTTCCAAAACTAATGACAGATCCCAGGAGGTGGTCGAAGGCCTGACCCTGGGTCACAGCACCTCTACTGCTTTGAGAAAAAGTATTGCATCGGGGTGAGCCCCTGGGCTATGCCTGCCTACAGACCCAATGGCTGCTCCGATGGCAGACAGTTGTACCCTGTGTGATGAATGGGCTAGTCCCTTGTCTACTTCCTGCTGTAGGAACAGAAGAATGGTAGACGTGTCTGCTCACTCGGGTTCCTTACCCTTTTCTCGGCATCACTTCGTGAATACCGACCACTGCCTACTGTAAGTAGAGGTGGTGGAGGACCGTCTGGACTGCAGCATCATGGATATGACTGACTCATGATAACCAGCTCTCATCAGTCTCTTCCTCTCAGGAGCCAGGCTGTGAGTTTCAATGTCCCTGATGCAGGGGGGACCACTGGTCCCTGTGTCAGCATGTCCAATTGGTAGGGCAATCTGCATTTGTCCAGGGTCATGGCTATTACCATTGAGAACCAGGCTCTCCGTGGCCAATAAGGTGCCACCAGGATAATGGTTCTTCATGATGTCCAGATCGTGGCTAGCATTTGAGGCAGTAGGGGACTGGGAGGAAAGACATATGCCTGATCCCAGGACCAAGGCTGTGACAAGGCATCAACTTCCTGTGAGTGACACTCCTTGTACCTCGAGAAGAACTTGCTGACCTGTGCATTCTCCACTGTGGCCATGAGATCCATAGATATGGGTCCCCATGCCTCCTGTATCAGCTGGAATAGGCTGGGGTGGAGGTGCCACTCCCCTGGGTGCACCTGCTGTTGGCTGAGCCACTCTGCTCATACGTTGAGCTTGTCCACGAGATGGACTGCACCGATGTGCACAAGGTTGCTCTGGGCCCAGCCCAGTACCCTCGTCACCTCTTGCTGCATAGCTCTGCTCCTGGTACCCCCTTGTTTGGCAATGTTAGCCACCATGGCCTGATTGTCGGAACGGATCCAGACTGACTTACAGGAAATTGATGACCTGAAGGCTCTGATGGCATGGAACACTGCCCTCATCTTTAGCACATTGATGGACAACCTGATTTCTGAGTCTGTCCACTGGCCTTGGGTGGATAGGGTGCCCAAGCTCGCTCCCCAACTTAGTAGGCTCACGTCCATCTCAATGGAGGAGTCATAAGTTGCCTCTAGTTGAACCCCTCATGTGAGGTTTGAGCCCACTGTCCACCAGGCTAAGGACTGTCTCACCGTGAGTGGTAGCAGTATTCTGACCTGCAGGTTCTGCTTGTTGGGAGACCCCTGGGTCAGTACGTAATTATGCAGGGGTCTCATGTGTGATGTGGTCCAAAGAATCAGGTCAATGCAAGATGCCATGCAGCCTAGTAACTGAGCTATTTGGCCGATGGTTGGCCAATGGCAGACCTTCAGCCAACAAGATAAGGTTATTAGGCTTTCCACCCTTTTCTGGGATGGCTTTGCCCACCCTTGGGATGTGTTGATTTCCACCCCCAGGTGTTCTATCTGCTGTGTGGGTACCAGGTGGCTCTTGGCCTTGTTCACTACCCAGCCATGGTCTTCAAGTGCCCATAGTGCCAACTGGGTGTCTCTTTGTGACTGCTCCCTGAAGCAGGCTCAGATCAGCTAGTTGTCCAGGTAGGGAACAATATCCACCCCTTGTTCTCATAGTCTGGCAACCAGTACTACAGACACTTTGGTAAACACCCTTGGTGCAGAGGTAAGACCGAAGGGCAGGGCCTGATATTGGAAATACTGGCCTAGGATGTGGAATCAGAGGCATTACCTGTGTTTTGGCCTGATTTGGATGTAAAAGTAGGTGTCCTTCAGATCTATGGAGGTGAGGTAGTCGCCTACCTGAATACTGCGGAGAGCCGATTTTAGTGTCTCCATTTTGAACCTCTGGGTGACTACATGCTGATTGAGGTGCTTGAGATCCAGAATGGGATGAAGTTCCCCTGTTTTCTTGGGCACGAGAAAGAAAATAGAGTACAATCCCTGTTCCTGCTCATGAGGGGGAACAATCTGGATAGCTCTGTTCTGCATCAGATCCAGCAGGATTTGTTGGACCTGATGAGTGGATGCCTTCTTTTTGGTGATGGGGGAACTTAAGAACCTGTGTGTGACTGGAGACTGGGACAGTTCTATGGAATACCCCCTCGACACCACCTCTAGGACCCACCTGTCTGAGGTTGTGTTGTACCACAGTTGTTTGAAAAGCATTAACCTCTTGGGCACAGCTCCCGAGTGAGCAGGGACCTGGGAATATAGTCATTGTTGCTTGTCTGTGTTCCGTCTTCCTCTTCCTCTTCCTCTGCCTCCGAACTTGGATCCACGGCTTCTGAAGGACGATGGTTGATAACTGCGGTTGAAGGAATTGTGAAATCCTCCTTGTGCTCCTCTGCCTCAAAAGGAATTGTTCTGATAATAATTGTCCCTGCGTGTCTGTTGAAATTTGTTTCCCCTCCTGAACCTCCGTCTGCCGGAAGGTAGGTAGGTGGATCTATTCTTGTTCTTGGGGAGGTCCTTGCCCTCCTCCTTCTGTTTTAGAAATTCCTGTAGTCCCTCCCCAAAGATGTGCTTGGCTTTCATAGGCAAGTTCTGCAACAGTGTCTTGGATTCATTGTCAGCCTCCCATAGCTTAAGCCACAATGCTTTCCTGGCATGGTTCATGAGGGTCGTGGCCCTGACGTTTAGCTTTAGAGTGTCCACCACCATGTCTGCCAGGTACTTAGCAGCATCCAGTGTGCACTCCAAGAGTTCTGCCTCTCTGGTCTTGGGGTTTGCCTGTTCAAGGAGCTCCTCAAGCCAGCGAATTTGGGCACGTGCAGTGTAAATGGCAGTAGTGAATGCTTTGGCAGCTGTTCCTTCTATCTCAAATAACTTTTTTAACATATCCTCCACCTTCTTATCTGTGGGGTCCTTTAAAGATATGGTGCTGCATGGCAGCACAGTCTTCTTGCTGAGTGCCGCTATTTGAGGGTCAATCGTAGGGGATGTGCACCAAGTGCTGGCCTTGTCATCCTGGACCGGATACATGCATCCAAATTCCTCTTGTCTGACATTCTGCCTGGTTCTGTGGATTGCAACTCCTTGTTGAAAATGTCATTGATCGCTGGACACATGGGAAAAGTCTCCTTGGTGGACGCCCTTTGCTGAATCATGGGGTCGAGTTTCGACTCTATTCTGTCCTCCTTGACCTCGAACTCCATGGTGGCCTTGAGTATCCTCATCAGGCCTGGAATCATGTCAAATGAGCATAGTTTAGATGTGAGTGACTGCATGGACTGTGGCTCCATTCCCCATCATCGGATGCTGCCCCGTTCTTCTCATCTGGTAGCTCTTTGTCTCTACTGTCATTCCCTGAATCAGGATTTAGATTGTTTGGAGATGGTTCAATTGGGTCTGTACAGTTCCCTGTGGCCCCTCCTGCATTCTCTGGTTCTGGCAGTGGCCTGGGCATGGGTGGAGCCTTGCGCTGTGGCAGGGACTCTAATCTTTCCATGATCTTCAACATAAAGTTCTGTTGGCTCTCCTTCATGGCCACTGTGGCCTGCTGGTTCTGAAGGAGAATAGCCCCTGGGTCCATCCAATTAGAGCCGCTGGGCCCTGGATTATCAGAAACCCATTACTGGAGATTGCTCCAGAGACAGGTCATCGTCGTCATGGAGCCAGGTGGGGCAGTGTAGGCCCATATTGTGGGGCATCAGGGTAGCACTGCAGGACATGCACTTCTTAGCCTTGACCACCTGGTGGAAAGAGGAAAGGAAGGGAGGAGCATTAGGACAGGGTCACAATGGGCCTCCAACATAATGGATGCCCCATAGACAGTGTCTACTCACACTATCTGCTTACAATAGACACACCCCATATATCAAACATAGGGGTGCAATGGGCCCTAACTCAGGACCCTACCCCTTGTACCACCTCGGGTGGCTTGGCCTGCTGAAAATCATGAATATTGTCCCCCTGGACCATATGGCATACAGGATTGATGCTTGATGATGGCGTCGCTGGGATAACTGGTGGGAAAAGTTAGCCAAGGACCCAGCCCAGCCAATGCCCCTAGGTCACTAGAGCAAAGGCAGGGAAGGCATGGATGGTGACCAGATGGGTCACTGTAGGGAGGGACCCATAAGTGATGATAAAGTGAGTCACTATAGAGAGGGACCCAAGGGAAGTGACTAAGGTGGTCGCTATAGAGAGGGACCCCAATAGTGCTTCTAGGTAGGGGGTGCTTAGGAGGGCACGCTCGACTAGGCCTGCCGCTGTGTAAGGGTGCCTGCCTTTTGTGAGCGACCAGAAAAAACATCCCCAAATTTAAACCAGATGGGGCTGAATTCACCCCATTTACAGTGCCACATTTCTCCGCTTGGGAGGAGAGAGCTGTGGAATCTTGTCAAGCTATGGTTAATCTCATATAAGGTCCTTATATGCTCTAACATCACAGATTACCCCATTTCTAAAGGAAGCAAGAATCTGTTTCATTATTGTGCTATCTGATGCCCTCTCATTCTTGAAAAGAGGGAAGAAGGCACTGTCTGTTTCAGACCCCCACGGAACCGAGGTTGAGGATGATGCTAGCATGTAGGCTGCGGCCTAAGAAAGACAGTGCGGATGCCCATTACAGAGCTGCAGGGTTTTGGGCCATTCGGGAGGAGAGCAGGACAAAAAAGGACCATGCTTCACCAGGGCAGAGGGAAAGGATGGGAAGACCAGGAGGCAGTAGCCGAAGCAGTCGCAGAGGGGATATTGAAGCAAGGTGCGAGGAACGGGGGGGCGCCACGCGGAGCTCGCATGCTAAGGCCTGAAATCTATGCTTCCCTCCTCGGTAGAGCCCCTGAGAGCTCCATCTTGCTGGATAATGGGTACTTTAACCAACCAAACAGGGAATTCCTTAAATATCTCTGAAGTCCTCTGCAGAAGCGACAGCACGGGTAGCGCATTGCACAGTGAGCCTTGCGATCACCCGAGAACGATCGTCACCACCAGGCTAGACTCGATCCAAGGGAAATTCTGCTTCCATCAGTACTTTCTTTTAAAAATCCATGAAAAAAATGATCACAAATAACACTGCCATGGGTTTCACTCTTCTGCATTAGCAAACCTGCCCAAATCAACACTTCTGGTAAAATTCTTTTAAAAATACAGCAGCACAATCTGCTGAGGCACCAGTAAGGCTATTATAAATCTCCTCCTTAGGGGTTTCCCCCAAACCAAAAAACGTGAACAAACATCCCAAACTCTTTAGGCAGACCATCGCAGATAAATTTCATTAACAACCTAAAAGTAGGTTCACCTTCCTAATGTAGAACAACAGGGACTCCTGGAATGCTAGTTGCCTAATTAGATGCATGATTTGAACTGGAGAACAGGGGCTTCTGGGAGCTGGATATACCAAGAAATTTCATCCTAGGGTCATGTGCATCAATAGCCTATCTGGTGGGCTAAAACCCATGATGTAAGGTCTGGAGTGCCATGGATGGTCAACCAATAACAATACAAGTTGCCCTTAACAAAGTCAGCAGCTTGTTCTTGGGGCACACCACTTAACACATACATGTGAGCTCTACTTGAACACCAGATGGCTCAATCTAAGCAACAGGATCCAATTCCAGGTGTGCCTACTTGCAGAAAAAGCCTTCCTCGGCTTTATACCCCCGGGAGTACAATCGCTTCTCAGTCAATCCACCAACCCTAAACAAACCAGGGGTACAAGTAAAGCAACCTTCCATGTCCCATTTCATCACACAACACAAGGGCAGTGGTCCTTCTTGTATCAGGCTCCCCCACTGCCTAAACTCCCTTAGTTCTGCCCTTATTTCAGAATCAAAGATTGCCCCCTTCAAGGCACAACTGCGGGCCCATCTCATCTCGTACAGCATGTGTGACTGCGATCCCACCTCCTAATTGATGGTAGGAAAATAACCTGAACTCCTTATCTGCTGCACTTATTTCCCCTCTTCCCCTCCTTGCACCCTAGTTTTTATCCATTAACTTCATGCCTTTGCCACACTACACTTCATGTGCTAATATCCTTGGACTGGTCCTAAAAAACACACTTGGCCTGCTACTCTACTCTACCATCTCTTCACCTACTAATGCCATTTCCTCCATTATTTCACAGACAAAACCCTATGGGTTGCTCCTCCTCTAACCACTTGCTGACCTACTTCCCAGGCTACCCTGGTCCCCTGCCTTTTTGGCACTTCTCCTGCAACTCACTAATGCTCCCTTTGTTCCCCCCACTCCCATTTATTTTATTTCTCTCTCCCACACTCCTTTTAATGCTATTTTTTCCCCAAGTCACTGCGTGTGCCATCCTGTAGCCCTTACCTTTTAATAATTTACCCCTGTACCTAAGAAATTCTTTTTGTAAAATACGGTTTATCCCTATACCATGTATTACAGCAATCCCTTCTCTTTTGTAAAAACAAATACGTGTCTTTCATCTGTGTGTGCTTACTGCCTGTAATCCTGTGATGTGGAACCTTTTTAAAGGAGAAATTTTGCTCAAAGGTTGTTAATCCATGATTCAATAAATAAATAAACACATTTCTCTGAGCAATTTGCCCAAATTATGATTATGAAAAAGACCATCTCTTGCTTTGATGACCTGAATTATTTAAATTTATTTTAATTATGATGATTATGTAGGCTAGATATGTACACAGTGCACAAACAGAATATGCACCTATAGGCTCTGTGGCATGAATATTTTCATGGATTATGTTGTTTGCTGGGGGAAGGGGTGTTAGACAATATCTTGAAATTGGGACACATCAATAATTCACACAGCTACGGTACCCTGAATTCATTATTTCTTATCTTCTGCATATAGCTAATGAAAATGAATGTGAAGAAGGAAAATTTCAGTGCAAAAATAAGAAATGCATCAATGCAGAGTGGACATGTGACCATATCAACGACTGCACCGACTACAGTGATGAAGAAGATTGTGGTATGAGTCAATGTTAAAAAAATACATTTTTTTTTCACATGGTATGAAGCATCAGGATTTGTTGTTTGTAGCCCTGCTATGAGGTAGTCTCCATGGTGGAGGCATGCACAACTTGTCCGTATTTGTTGTCTGAGTGAGATACTGCAATGATAATGAAACTGGATCCTGAATGGATTGCTGCTTCATTTCTACAGGAAATGATTACATTGTATTTTACATTGTTCCCATCCTAGTTCAATCTAAATCAGGCTGTGAAGGTGCATGCTTTTGTTTTTTTCATAAGAGGCAGCATCGATCCGACAGCAAGGAATCCTACCAAAATAGTGGAGGGAGGGAGAACATGACTTTTGTTTTATGTGTACTGTAATTTTAAGGCCTGGCCCTGGTAGTAATTACAAACTAATACGAATATAAGAATAGAAGACAGAAGTTGACATTACTGCCCATGAAAACTGTCCCCTTCCTCTGAGTAGCAATACCCATAACCTGTTACATTAATTCCTCTTTCCTCTCATGTAGTTATCAAGGCATACACTGAACTTCTGCAAATTCTTACCACAATTCCATAGCTTCAGGTAATCCATTCCCTGTGCCCATTACCATTTGAGTAAAATGACTTTTTTCTATAGCCCCTCTTGAATCTACTGACCATGTCCACTGGTTATAGCTTCCTTATTTTTTATTTTTAACTCCATGCTTGATCGCATCTCTAGATTCCTGAATAACTTATACATAGCTATCTAGTCTCCATTCACTCTCCTGCACTCCAGACTAAACATAGCTGAAATCTCCAACCTGTTCGCATATTTTTTATGCACTGACCGTCATTTTGGTCGCTCTTCATTGGATCCTACCAAGCCTACCAATATATGTTCTGCAGCTGGGTTCCCAGAACCAAGCATGACCATTTGGGCCATCACATTCAGTCACTGGTAGAGCAGATTGGATGCACCATTAGGCATTTGTCTGCCATCAACGTCTATATTTCTGTGTGACTAGAACTGACAACAATATTCCAGATGTGACCTCACAAACACTCTGTACAGAGGCACACTAGCATCCCTCAATCTGTTTGCAATATGTCTTTAAACACACCCTTATATTTTATTTGCCTCTTTTACAGCCTCCTTGTGCTGATGTCCTTACTTAGGAACTTTCATTCACTGGTGCAGTGGATAACTAACTGTGTAGGATGCTTGTGCAGCATGGTAGTGCTTATGCATGGGCAATCCATGCTAACTGTTACAGCGGAGCTACCACCGTTTTGGGATATTGATGGCTCAGAATGGCAGCACATCAATAAAGCAAAGGCAAATGGGCAAGTACATAACAGCGAAGTAAGAAGGGCAAAAACATTAATGGCGACCACTAAATTATGGTGACAGGGTTGAAATGTTGACTCCAAGGTGCTAATCTACCCTAGTGTGAAAGAGTTAGAATCTTAGAGATAGTGGGGGTATGGGAGGCACAGCCCCCCATTTGGGTGTGGAGGCGGAGCCCCACACTCACAGAAAAGGCAGCTGACTGAGGTGAGATTGGAATAGCTTGTCTCCGGTGCTGCATGTGCTCCAGGATGCTAGCGTTATCAGGAACTCAACGAACATCTTGTGGCAGTGGTGCAGCAGTATGCTATCAGGGATTGGCAGGAATGCCTAGGAGGACTGGCATACAATGTTTACCTGCAGGTGTAAGATTTGTGCCCTGTTTCTCTGTGCAGAGTTTACTCAAATGCCGCTGTAAAATGATGATCGCAATTTATTTAGTGTGCCGTTATTGTAGTCGCTTTTACGGTTTCATCTTTTTGACATTCACTATTATTTAATCACTGTTATCACATGGAACCCTCTGAACCCTCTTGAGGATTGTTCCACCCTAGAGGTGCTGCAGTGAGGGCTACTGGCTAACGATACCATCAAGAAGAAGCCCAGATGGAAAGAGGCAAGCCACTGGTGGAGAAGGGGTGGATGGTGGGAGTAACAAAATGTGTGTACAGAGGACACTTGAGACATGTGTGCTTTTATAGAGCTTGCTGTGGGGAGTGGCATAGATGCCAGTTGCCTCATTGGACCCCAGGCAAGCCTGCCAATTCACTGGTCCAGCTGATGACTAAGTGTATAGGATGCTTTTAAAGTGTGGCAGTGCTTCTGCTACAGTGGTAGAGGTTATAGTTGTGTGTGTGTGTGTATTAGACCTTTTACACTCTCTGTTCCAGAGGAACTACCACCTTTTCTATGATTGCCTTATGGTTGTGTGTGTGTGTGTGTGTGTGTGTGTGTGTGTGTGTGTGTCTGTGTGTCTGTGGCCTTTGTTCCAGAGGAACAACCACCTTTTCTAGATATGATCACCTTGAACCCACTTGAGGAGGGTTCCACCCCTAGAGGTGATGCAGGAGCGAGGTAGCTGAAGGTACCATAGGGAAGAATTCCCAAACCTCAGAGTGAAAGGCATTGAAAACCATCAGGACATCATTCCACTATAAAGCGAGGAAAGGTGACTGCTGTACCCAAGGGAAGGAGCCACCATTTGGTTCCCAAATCAAGCAGTGGAATAACTACAAATGTAAACTACCTATACATTTTATTATGACCTTCAGCTGGAAGGAGATGACCCCTTCCCCCATGGAGGAAACTTCTGAGATCCAAATGTTTTAGGTTATCATTCCTCCAGGCTACAATATTATCTTTTAAATATAAGCATAACAGGACACATTTGATGTCATGGGGCATGATCTCAATAGCATTGCAAAGGAGCCTAATGGCCATTGAGATGTGAGCCTGGGTGAAAACTGTTTGTTGAGGGTGTATGAGCTTGGTAGGGAAGGGGCGTAAACTCAGTAGTCATGGGCTGTGAGCCGATCTGAGTTAGGGTGTGAGCCTGGAGTCATTGGGGAGGAAGCCAATGTATCAAAGGGGCATGAGTGTAGAGTCGTGGAGAAGAGCCTGATGGTGGCTAAGGCTAAGCTCAGTAAGCATGAGTCCTGTGAAAGGGATTAGGTTTTGGCTGCCATGGAATTCCAGATGGCATTTGTCTCAACAGTTGAGTAAAAGTATAGTTCAGTATCAATTAAAGGAATGGAGTGACTTACGACAGGAACACATTCACACGAGGAGCAAGGAGTCTGGTAGCAGTAGTAAAACAAGAAGGGTAAGAACTGTAGCTGATTGTGAAAGGTCTGAAATGTCTGGGAATGGCTAGATCTGGAGTGATGGGCACAGGTGGGGGAAGATGAGGAGAAAGTCCTGGCAAGCGGATGTTGAATGTAAATCATTATTATGGACAACCAGGTTGGGGGCTACGGGACCACAATCTGGTGACAGACATTACTCCTTGGCTATAACCTTTGTCTTGAGCCTTGTAATGTTAGCACTGACATGCAGCATGAGGTTCTTTAGCTTGTCCATGCAACTGAGAGACATACTCTATGTGTGTCTTGCAGAGGTGCTTGGGTAACTTTACCTTTTAGATAGGCAGCATGAAAATCAAAGAAATCCTTTTTCTGTGCTGTGGCTGAGAAATAGAAATCAGAGTTTTTTCAGGGTGTAGATCAATTCTACTGCAGTCAATGCATAATACGTGAGTAAGGATCTGGCAGTGGCTTTCTTAGGTATTGGTTGAGAATGAATGGACTCCTGGTTTTCGTTACCTGATGGAAAGAGCTCCTGTTCGCTACCTGATCCAGACATGCTGAAATGAAGGAAGAGCTGACTACTGCTGTAGGATTCCATGTCATAATAGTGATTGCAAAACAGTGATCACTATTGTGGCAAGTGTATATCGCCAAAAAGCAAATAGGCGATATACATATGCTAGCGAATGCACATCCGGCAAATGAAGTGTTTATGCATGGAAGGGAATTTGCTCCCCTGTGCCCCCCTCAATGGGGGGCTTTGCCTCCATAATGCCCTGCGTTTGGATTACCAACTCAAGGGGGGTGCATGTCGGGGAGGGGCAACACTCCAAAATGCTGCAAGAGCATAACAACAGCCACAAGCAGTGGCAAAAATGTCTTTCTGGTACAGCCCCAAACCCTGTGCCTATCAGTTAAGTGATGGCTTTCATTTTCCTCTAAGACTGCTTAAACATTCATAAAAATGCATTGAAAAAGGACCCCCATAGACTTATATAGGGTGCACCCCCACGGTCTCCCTGCTGAGACATAACAAAACTTCAGAGCACTGGGGCTGAGCCGGCAGACCAGGTACTTGGAAGGGATCAGCTAGCCATAGCTCCGGCTGCTGTTACGATCCCTTCCCTACAGAAAGGCATTCATTTAAAAATGATCATTTCTGTACAATTTGACAAACACTGCCATTAGGTATTGAGCTAGGAAGCCCAAACAGTTCTAGAAACACATAAGAAATTCACTTTAAAATTACTCTGTCACCTCCTTAGGCCTCAAAGTGTCTCAAGTTTAAACAAGCATTTGTCAATGCCGAATATTGACTTTCTGGCATTGGCATTGGTAGTGCAGGCGTTAGAGAGGCGCATAACAGGAATGGCAGTGAAGTATAGAACCGACGTCAACCCCATCTCACCCTGCAGAGAGTGACAGACATTGGGGTGTGCCTTTAGATCATTGGCCATAATGATCATGCCATTTTACCTAACCCTACCCTGCAGATTCTGACAAGTGTCGTGTTGTGCCTTGGGATCATCAGGTCTTACTCTCACCCCATTTCATAAGGAAGCATGTTGAGATGGGTGCAGCATAGTAGAATGGGGTGAACTTTGGGGCCAAAGAGTCCAAGGCACACCTGGATGGCTGTCAGTGGCTACAGGGTGGGGGAGCAATGGTATGAGCATTACAGCCGACAATCCAAAGGCACTCCCTGATGCCTGTACAGGATGGGACGTTATGGTTAGAAACCCTAACGCCCTGGGTGTTTATTGGTATTTGCACTTCAAATTTTCAACATGGCCTTTTTGTGACCCCCACCTCATGAAAGCATGTGGAACCTCTGCTCATGAACAGTATCACTGTGATTTTGTTAATGTGTCCCAAACATTGATTTCCCACAGTGACCGCGCCATTCTGCACCACATAAAAATGTCAGCTGCACCATTCATAAGGAGCTGTGAAGAGATGTCAATATTGAAAATCTGGAGTGAAAATATTACAAATTCTCGAAGTTATGAGAGTGCATGAAAACTGTGCAACACACGCTCATAACAGTCTTTTTTTGGAATTCTTTCACCCAGTTTTTAACATAGGCATTTTGGGACCTCTGCTCACGAACAGTGGCAGTATGATTTTCTTTGCCTTTCCTGAACGTTGATTTCTCACAACGACTGCACCATTGTGTGCCAGATGTATGAACTCACTTTTCAGGCAGGATGTGAAAAATAAAGGTGTGCAAAAATAGCAATGTTGAACATCTGGAGTGAAAATATAAAAAATTCTCGAACTTACGACTGTACGTGGACACTGCGCAACACACGCTTGTAACATAGTCATTCTATGGAATTTTGTCATCAACTGTTTAACATAGGCATTTTGGGACTTCTGCTTATGAACAGTGTTACTGTGACTTTCTAACTCTGTCCAGAACATTGTTTTTCTACAGCGACTGTGTCACTGTGAGCCAGATGTGCTAAAACACATTTCAGGCAGGATGTGGGACATCACAGCTGTGCTGTTCATAAGGAGATGTGGAAAAATGGCAATGTTGAAAATCTGGAGTAAAAATATTAAAAATTCTCGAAGTTACAAGCATGTGTGGAAACTGCACACTGCACACTGCACACTTGTAACATGGTCAGTTTGTGGAATTTTTTCACCAAATTTTCAACATAGGCATTTCAGGACCTCTGCTCATGAACAGTGTTACAGTGATTTTCTTACACTGTCCCAAACATTGTTTTCCTACAGCGACTGCGCCACTGTGTGCCAGATGTGCAAAAACACATTTTGGGCAGGATCTGGAAAATGACAGCTATACTGTTCACAAGGAAGTGTGAAAAAATGGCAATGTTGAAAATCTGGAGTAAAAATGTTAAACATTCTCAAAGTTACAAGCGTGCATGGAAACTGCACAATGCATGCTCATAACACGGATATTTTTGGGGAATTATTTCACCAAATTTACAGCATAGGCTTTTGGGGAGCTTACCTCATGAACAGTCACACTGTCGTTTCCTTAATTGGTCCTAAAAGGCGATTCTATGCAGTGAACGTGAAATCACCTTTCAGGACCGAATAATGAGATGACAGTGACTGAATTCATGAGGTGGGGTCCCAAGAACCCCATGTTGAAAATTTGGTGCCAAAATTCATAAAAATGGCCGAGATATGCACCAACATTAAAAAAAAAAAAAAACAAACATTTATGCCATTGCACATCTTACTGGCATTTCTTCAGTTCACAGTTGGCTTTGAAGAGTGCAGACGTGTTCCTGGTCCACCAAAGATCATCACGCCAGGCTCCAGAGGTAAGTATGGGGTGGGGGTGTGTGGGGGAGGTGGGGTGCGCAGAGGGTGGGTCTGGGCTAGGGGAGGGGACAGGATGACAAGGGACCATTTCCTTTGTTTCAGGTAAAAATAAAATATTTCCCTGCGGAATGTTTTCTTTTTTATACAGGTTTGGCCACACTGGGGTGGGATCCCAGTGTGACAGATTTCTTTGGGGGGCATGTTCGCCACACTGGAGTGAGCTCCCAGTGTGGCACACAACCAGGGTGGGACAGTGACAGGATAATGGGGGGGGGGGATTAACATGCCAACAGGGGGATTGAGCACCCCAGTCGGCAAGCATATCTGGTTCAGAGGCATGATGTCGAGGGAGATTGGGCACCCCATTGGCAGATCACATCAGTAAAGGGGTCACATACGCTGACAGGGGATTGGGCACCTCCTATGTCAGCTTCCTAGGGACTGCGAGTGGCAGGCAGCGGTTAGTGAGCCACCGCCTGCCATGTTTATTGAAATGTTACACCAGGCAAGGCATGCCCTGCAATGACGAGTCACTCCCTCATTGCAGTGGCTAAAATGTTTCATGTTGGTGGCATGTTTTGCAACTGCTGTCATAGACAGAGTGCAATCTAATTCATGCCATAGAGCCCAGCCCTAAAAAGCAGTGGCGCCACTGGCCTCAACATGACCGCACCTCCAAAACCTGCTCTTCCACTTCAAGCAATCCCAATATGTTGTCTGCGTGCACGTGCAAGACAACATAAAAATTGACATGAAAGTTAGATGTTTTTGGTGCAGTACTAGCCAGTGCTAAGTAACTTTAATCACAAATTATAGTGAGAAAGAAATAAATATGCAGAGAGAAAAAAATAATGTGACTTACTGCAAACCGAACCCTGGCCTCCAGGATCACCGGGATGGTTATTCCAGGGACCAGGGTTTGATTCCCAGTAGGCCACATTATTTCTGTCTCACAATCTGAAGTTTAAACATCACATTTTATGACTGTTCACATTCCGTAGAGACTGCTAATGTAGCTGGTAGTTTGAGTCTGATTCTTTTTTCTTTTTAAAAAGTGAAAAATACAACAAAAAAACAGACTATCCACCATCCTGGCTTCACCACACAAAAACATGTTTGCTTACATTCCTTGATCAACTCCCCATGCATCTCGTCTGGTCTTGGGAACACCTCCATCACAGTGTGGCCACTCATGATGCAGTGGAAGTAGAGGGAACTATTGCATTATGAGTGGATACACAGCTTGAGGGTGTTTCTAATGTTCAGGAAGAATACAATAGGAGCAGCTGAAGGATTTCAAACAAAATAAAGTTGGGTATACATATGGCTATACATTAGTAAGCATTTCAGTTCTACTGAGCAAGGTGGTAGATAAAATAACCAGCAACATTAATGAATTTTTAAAGAAAGTACCTAACCATAAAATGTGGTGTTTTAAGTAGAGATAACATGATGCAAAAAAGATTGACAGTGTCCCTTTGTAGATTTGTAAGATTTGTAACATAATTGTTTGTATAACCTCTACACAGGATGATTTCTGTGAATAGGACTTTTGTCTCAAATCATTGCCAGTATAAAAATTGAAATGTTACCTCTCTTTACCTACCTAGATCAGATCATCAGTGGCAAAGAAGAGAGACTGGCACTCACAGGTTTGAATTATTTTAATTTGTTTTCCTTTTCATTGGAGAAAAAATTTGCAGTTTCAATCTCTATGTAGAAAATATGCAGTTCTTTCAATGCACCCTTACACTCGCAGTTACTGTACACATATGGTACTGAAAACATGTGTAATAGAGCCCTAGTATTTTAGCATGCCAGGTACCAAACAAAAAATACTATTTCTTTCAACTGTACATAATTGAAAGGGAAAGCAACAAAAGTCAAAGCAAGTATCAAGGCATTATAGTATATGGTTAACCTTGATTCTACATGGATTTCAGCAACTGCTGAAAACTTGTTGTAGTGCAGTTCAAAGGTCAAATATGTTGTTGTACTATCGATGTGACATCACATCGATAGTACAACAACTTTACCTTGACCTGCCACCTGATTAGCTCAGCCGAGCGGATGTAAAAATTAAAACAAACATGGGCGGTGCAATTTAGCGAAAGCCGGCAGTGGAGCCACTGATTTTTGAATTTAGAATCGGGACACAGAGCCATACATGGCTCCCTTTCGAAAAATCTATTTTTTAACTTGTAAAACCAAGCGTGCGTTAAAGTGAAAGTGCCGGGGCGGATAGATTGAGCGAAGTGCCAGCAGCGGAACGGGAGGAGCAGGAGCACCAGTACAAACGGAGCAGCACCCACAGCAAGTAACTTCAGAAATAAAATAATAAAACCAAATCGAAAGTAGTCATATACTATACAAAACAGTGGATGGCTGAACATCCACAACTGAGCTACGTTTCCTTCTTGGGCGGTTGATGACATCAAGGAGACCTCTCGAGCTTCGCTCTCGAGGTCTCTATGATGTCATCAACTCCCTCGAAGGAAACACAGCCTTGTTGTGGATGTTCATCCATCCACTATTCTATATATGCTTGATCCCTCCCTTGAACTTTTCCTACACATGTCCTCTGTCTGCAAGTCAGTTGACTCCAGCCTTGGCACAGTGTACCGGGCTAGCATCTACCTCTCCTCATCCGCACATATGGCTGCTGCATGCAGCTTACTCCTTCCCAAGCTAACATATGGCATGCCCATCTTTTTCCACGCCTCCGTCACCCAGCTGCATAAATGGGACATGGGGTACAATAACATCTGTAGGGGTACAATAACATCTGTAGGGGTACAGTAACATCTGTAGGTTTGCCCCAGCATGCAGTCACTGCACCCACCACTGCTTACTATACAGTAAGCTAGGTTGTCCGTCCCCCTCAGCCCTAAGTGATCTTTCACTTGGGAGAACAAACCATGGTGCACTATGGCACCAGATGCTCAACTCCCTAGCCTCCCTCTTCGTGCCTTCCAAAAACCTTTACTCCTTCAGACTCTGCTCTGTTATCCACTCCCAGGTCTCAGTCCAAGTTAGGTGAAATGGTCTTCTCTACAACAGCCCCAAACCTATGAAACAGCATTCCACCTCCCATATGCCTTTGCCTAGATCCCCTTGCCTTCCGACGCCAATTCCGCTACTACCAGCAACAACATTCATAGTGTGGCTGCCCCTAGTCTGCGTACCTCAACTATATCCTTTCCCCCTCCTACCAGACAACTGATAGCACTTACACTACCCCATGCCTATACTTCTTACCTCACCCTACCCCTCTGGACCCTCTGATGTATCTGTGTGCTACTCAGAATATGTTCACTACTATGGAATCTAGTAACTTTTTGCTGTACTTTATCACATTTATTGTTTGGGTTATATTTACCTTTGTGATTAATATTAACATGTGTTCCATCCACATGTGCATTTGTATTAGTTCTGGTACCTTGGAAATCTCTTTGTGTACTGTATAACATTGCCTTGTAACCTCCTGGGTCATGGCTGAAAATAGGCAAATGTATGCCTGGTGCACCCACGTGGCCAACAAAAACTAAATAAATAAACATTAACAAATAACCTATATCACTGTAATGAAATTTTCTTAATCTGTATCTGGAGGGATAAGCTTTTCTGGATACACTGCATGGTTTACAGATTTAGGCATTTATTTTTATGTCTTTTTATCGATTTTGTAGAGCAGTCTTTGTAGCCCATTTCTCGGTTCCCTGGAACCAAGTAAAAATAGTGTTTTTGAAAAAATATCCCTAAAGTGCAGATCAGAGAGAGAGAAACTATATTGTTAATTCAATGTTTGGTGAATAGTATAAGAGCTTATGTAAATTTTAAATTTTGGCCTTTCTTCAAGTTCTACTCTCAGAAGAGGAGCCTGGCATTATCACACTAAGGGTGAGAAGAGTGTAGGAGGAGGAGGAGATGATGGAGGATGTTCGAAATGAACTAACCATGGAATGTAGGGAGAGGCTGGCTTATATTTTGATGATGAGCGAAGTTATTCCCCCACACTGAATCTTAGGCAAAGCCCTCCTATTCAATGAGTGGTGAATTATGTAAGTGCTTACGTAAACTTTGGCCATTCTCTATTCTACCCTTAGTAGAGAAACCAGGTGGCATTATGGAAATAGAAGGCCCAAAAGATAAATATATACCTCCTGCAACTCACGGAGAGTGTGAACAGTAGCACATAGGAGAGAAAAAGAACTTTTGTACGAAAACCTCTGAGGAACTATGGCTATTGAACTGCCCTTCCCCTAGGCATACTAAGAGGAAATAATCCTAAAAGCTTGTCTAATTTCTTCTTCAGGATTGGGGATGTAGGTTTTGAAGCATGAAGAGGTCTATCTTCCAAATCTCTTCATGATATGGGCAGTGATGTTGTTCTTCGATGCTGAAGAAATGGCTCTGATCTGAAAGGAGTGATCTGTGAAAGCAAAAAAAAAAACAAGTCCAAATCATTGTAATAGCATTCTCACATGCTCCATAAACCATGTGGCTGATATTGCTGTATGGTTGTCGGCAGATAGGGAAGGTTGTGAGGAACTGGAGCAAACATGATAGGGCATGAGTTGATCCAAAATGACTACTGGGCACCAGTCGTTCTGAGTAGGGTAGTATGAGATCTGAACTCCTTTGTGCTATCAGTTTTTGAAGTTGGAAGAAAGGGAATATAATGATCTTGTTTTATTACATTGGCGATTGTGGAGAATTTAGCGTAGGAGTCCGAAGATGTAATAAACTCTCTGGGGTGCAGAAAGCCATAGAAAACTAAGCAAATGGCTGATGAGATCATACAAGGGGGGGTAGAAAGGATGAGAAGGGACTTGACAAGGTTGGAGGAATGGTCAGACATATGGCAACTTAGATTCAATGCAAAGAAGTGCAAAGCAATGCACCTGGGAAATAAAAATCCAGGAGAAGAGTACACAATAGCAGGGGAGGTACTAATGACAACAATAATGGAAAGGGATCTGGGTGTAGCCATATCAGATGACCTAAAGGTGGGTAAGCAATGTGAGAAGTCAGTAAGGAGAGCCAGGGGGATACTGGGATGCATAGAGAGGGGCATCACAAGTAGAAAAAGGGAAGTGGTTATCCCTCTGTACAGACAGTTGGTGAGACCCCATCTGGAGTACTGCGTGCAGTTTTGGAGACCTCATCTATGCAAGGACATAGACATGACGGAAGCTGTCCAGAGGAGGGCAACTAAAATGGTGCAGGGTCTACATCAGAAACCATATAAAGAGAGACTGAGAGAGCTTAATATGTATACCCTTGATGAAAGGAGGGACAGAGGGGACATGATAGAAACTTTTAAGTACCTCAAGGGAATCAACAAAGTCCAGGAGGGTAGCATCTTTCAGAAAAAGAGATGTGTAAGAACAAGGGGGCACAACTGAAAGTTAGAGGGGGGACGGCTCAGGGGTAATGTGAGGAAGTTCTTTTTCATGGAGAGAGTGGTGGACGTATGGAACTGCCTTCCTGGAGAGGTTGTGGGGTCTAAAATAGTGGGGGAATTCAAATATGCATGGGACAGACATAAGGCAATTATAGTGGGGGGTTGCAGGAAGTAGGCTGTTGGTTAACTAGAATCTGCAGCTTGTCCAATAGGTAGGGAAATGAGCAGACTGGGTGGGTCAAGTGGCCCTTATCTGCCGTCAAAGTCTATGTCTCTATGTTTCTATAATGTTTGTGGAGTGTTAAAAGGACTGGTATGCAGCAAATGCAACAGTTTTTGAAACATATAACTGTCAATAGTCATTTAGGAGCTTTTGTTAGGGATGCTCTATGGATTCTGAGTAGAAAGAATTTAACTGAGGCATTAGAAAGGACTGAAGACATGGATGGATTTCACAGATGATTCATTATGGGTGAGGCTATGAAAACATGGGAGCTCTAAGCTGAGTTGGATTTTTGTATTGAATAGTGAGCCTGCCTGCTTCCTTGAGACATAGATGGAATCTGGCTTGCTTTTACCTTTAATCAATATTTCATCCTTGCCTGAATTAAGTTATTTTATTTTATTCTATTTTGTTGTCTGTGAAACTTTAGCCCACAGAAGAGTTTGTACTTTTTCCTTCCTTGTGCAGGTATGGACTGTCTGCTATGCTGCAGCAGCCAAAGCTACAGTGGAGCCTGAGTAAAAACACTGTAGCTATGGTTATTGCTGAAGCTATGCCCAAGCTATGGGGGATGAGTAGCTTGACCAGAGGAGCACCACAGTACAGAATACTGTGGAGGAGACAGACACGGGAAGGATTAAAGGGTAAAGGAAAGGGTGATGGAATCCACAAAGGCATCAATCAAGTGGCAAAAAAATGGAGGAGAAGAGAGGGAGAACTGTGAACATTACTAATTAGTGAAAAATCATTAACTGGATGGTTTTGAAAAAGTAAAGCAGTTTCAGGGATACTAACACAGAGTGCTTTGTAACAGACTTATAGTGTTGGACTTGGGAAAATAATGTCCATGTGGTAAAATGTAAGGATTGACCATAAAACTTCATATTGCGATATGTTGGAGACTTTCTGGACATGGACTTGTTTTGTGATTTCATGATTTTACTGTAAAATTATTGAGATCTGCAGAGTGGGTTTGTACTGTAACTCGATCTGGAGCTTCATTTAGTGATAACGCAGAACTGCACCCTTGGTTTTACACTTAAAATTAGCTGCTTAATTTAATGATACAGTGCATCACGAGCTCCTGCTGAACCAGCTGTCAGCTATGGGACTCTCCTCAGAATCAGTACACTGATTTAGCTCCTACCTTCACAATTGCTCACAAAAGGTCAAAATGGAGGGGGGAGGGTCACCTCTGATAACAGACCAGTCTGCTCAGGGGTCCCAAAAGGATCAATTCTGGGACCTCTGCTGTTCAGTTTATTCCTAAATAAACTTCCATCTGCATGCTTCAATACGCAGACGACGCGGTCATATTCAACAGCAACCCTAATCCCAAACAACTGGTGGTGAATCTCCAAACAGGGTTCTTAGCCACTGAAAAATGGTTTCTGGATCACAGACTAGTCATGAACTGAAAAAAAACTAAGACTATGATGTTCACCAGCACGCAGAGCAAGCATAAGACCTCCCCTTGCAATCAGGAATGCCAGTGGGGACCCACTGGAACACGTCCAACAGTTCAGGTACCTGGACATCACATTCCATTCTACACTTTCATACACCCAACACATCGATAACCCAGCAAAGGCAATTAATACAAGAATAGGGATCCTATACAGGCATAGAGACTGCCTAACACATGAGGCATTGAACCTGGCCATCAACTGCTCGATAGTCTCCCTCCTCGACTATAGCCTGGCAATCTACGGGTCAGCGACAGACACAGCCCTAAACTGCATCACCGCTGTACTAAACAAGGCGGGCCGACTGTTCACAGGTGTGGAAAGACTAATGCACACCTGTGAGTTCTACACCTGGGCAGGTTGGCTACTACTGAAGGAAAGAATAAACTACCAAACCTGCCTCATCACCAAGAAATGCTCCCTCAACCAGCTACCCACAGGGATCCAGGACCTCCTAACTCCACACTCCAGCACTCGACCCACAAGGAACTCCTCCACTTAGACCTACAAAGTTCCAAGATGCTGCACAGCCCTGGCAAAATGTGCCTTTTACCATCATGCTCCACTATGGACCAATGCCTTACCTCCTGACGTTATCAATGCCACATCTATTGGATTGTTCAAATGCAGACTCTGGCAGCACCTAGTAAAATCTAGTAAATGTGATTGGTACAATTAGCACCCTCCTGGAGCATCTACCAACTACCTGCACTTACCTCCTGACAACTCTTTGGGTTGAGAGACCCCAATCCCAGCACTTTAGATTACACCTACCCCGCAATCATGACATCGCTCCCACTTTCCTACCCCCTCAGATGCTCCCAACTACCTTACTCCTTCCACCCATGTTTGCAACCCCTCCTTCTTCTCACCATGGAGAGCTCCCTAGTAGGGTGTTAACCTCTGATGCCGGCTAACTGCTATACTGCCTAAGCTTTTTAATGCTGTTGTACTCTGTAACTTACCTGTACCATATGTAACCCTGTCATCTGTATTGTATTGTCTGTGTAACTGATGTGGAACCTATAAATGAGCATCTGCTCACTGGTGTAATCCAGAACCTCAATAAATTTATTTATTTGGGTTTTGGTAACCAGGTAAGTCCACTAAGACAGTTACAATCCCTTTTCCAGGGTTGATCCGGGGTCTCAATATAAGAACAGAAAACAGTGCAAAAATACAGAAAAGCAACATAATGTGTCACAATTCACAAACAGCATAACAATATATACAAAAGTATGACTGAGCACAGAATGAAAACTTTGATAATATCATACTTATTAGACATATACAATTGAGACTTAAGTTAATAGGACTAGGAGCAAAAAGAATAGAGTCTAGGAATGGGGGTGCATGAGGCAAAGACAGGTAGTAAGTATTTAAGGACTGAAGGTGAGGAGCAGGGTGAAGTCATGGACAGGCAGAAGACGGGGAAGGAAAGAGTGCAAGGAGGGAGTATCATCAGTGAAAACAGGAGCAGGATATAGAGGCTGAGAGAGAGGCATACAGAGTAGTTTGGAACATGGGGAGAGAGGAACAAGACAGGACTGAGGGAGAGAGTATGAGTCAGATACAGCTGTAAAAGATAAAGACCTTCAGACGATGGCTAGTCGCAAATTAGGGATGACTAAAGCGGTAGTGAGGCGGAGAGCACATGGTGATTGTCTTAGGCATATCAGCTCACTAAGGCAAGGAGGCATGAATTTGTGGACAAGTTTAAACATGAGACTTAAAGAGGAATACCTTAATTTAGCTTCATAAGACAACCAGCCCAGCGAGGAGAGGACATCACAGTGGTGTGAGCAGGTATTAGCTCCCAAGACAAACCTACCAACCCTAGGGTAAACCTGAGATAGGAGAGAGAGGGAGGAGGAGGAGCTTGAAGAGAGCAGCAGTGGCGCACCATAGGTCAGTAGTGGAAGAAGGGATGATGAAGTGATCTTAAGCTGGAGGAAGAGGTTAGAAAAGGGCAGATTCAGTAGAGGACTCCAAGTTTCTGGTTTAGAGATTTAGCAACATTGGAGACATGTGCGTTAAAGGAGATCACTGAGTCCAAGGTGATGCCCAGGTATCTAAATATGTAAATAAAATAAAATAAATAAACAAATCCTTTAAAGTCATAGCGTGCTATTCAGTGTACAATACTTATGCTGTATGTTAGGCCTAAACTTTTAAATAGTGTGCATAGTACCATGTTATTGTAGATCCTAGTTTATTATAGCCTTGGCATGGATGCCAAGCATTTTAGGCAGGGAAGAGATGTAACCCCCCCCCGGGGGCTTACCTTAATTGTGCCATGTCCTTCATCTCACCCATTTTATTCCCGCTGTTGCTGGCATCCCCCCAAACTCCATCAGTGCTCCTTGTATCCTACGTTGTCTCCAAAGTCCCTTAATGTTACCCATTTTGTTAGCTGAGTCCAGTTTGGACCAAAATCCTAAGCCGCAAGCCACCAACATAGTTTTGATGTGACCGCGCATGTGCAAGAAGAGCCTTGAAGTGCCGACTGCTCAATTTGCAGTCAATCAAAGGAGTTTCTTGGTGGTCCCGGTGCCCTGGTCAGCTAAATAGGGGACGATGACTTTAGCAATGTGGCATGGAAGCCGCTTGAGTATGTAAAACTAGATTTTTACATAGCAAGGGCTTGTGCGGCGGGCTCATACAACTTCATAGCCCTCATTAATATTCATGATCTGCTGCCAGCCAACTGGGGAGCAGTATTTTGGCAGCAGCGGCTGCTGATATATTGTGTGTACCTAACTGAAAGTGGGTTCTTTTAAGAGAAATGTGTTGGGGCTATATGTTTGTGGGGAGAATATAAATAAATAACTTTATTCCTGGCTGCACCAGACATTTGATCTTGTTGGACTACATAAATTGCATAGACATTATTTCAGCAGTCACCATTTTGGAAGTGCATTAGCCAACTAAAAGCCTGGATTTCAACCAGAGGCTCTGGAGAGTGTGATACAGATGGGTGGGAGATTATCAGGGACAGAGCGTGAGCACCTTAAATGCAACCAATTGAAATGCTTGAATTGTTTTAAGCAACCTGACCAGCCAGTCGGATTCCTTTAACTTCTGCCTTTATTTAAGAGGGACAGTTTGAATTTTGGTCAATTCTAGAGACTGCAGTGGGTCTAGAGGAAGTGTCTAAAGTCTAAGGCAGACCTGTGTAACTCCAGCTAGAACTACCGAGCAGGCTGTGTGGAGATTAGGCCTGCAAGTGGCTTATTTTCCTTGCTGTGCCTTCTGTGTCCTGAAGTGAGGATTAGTTTCCTTGAACTGCCTGCATGCAGATTGAGAGGTTTTGCTCAGCGAATTGACTGTAATTGTGAACCGGCATGAAACCGAATCGAGAGGTAGAGAAATAAATGCTGTTTTCCTTAAATGTGCTGAATATTCATTGTGGATCAAGGCTTACTGTCCAGGGACTCCTAATTGTCAACAGAAGCCCACCTTTACCAGTAAGCGAACTCTCTGCCAGCTAGAGGGGTCACCAGCAAATAAACTGAACTATGCCTGAAATATTATCCAGCCTTGGGCCTTTGTCCAGTCTGGTCCAAGCTACCTATTCCTGTGCTAGCTCCAGGGTTACTGGCGAGAGACCAGCTTCGGGGATCCAGCCCCTGTTCAGAAAGCCATCGTAGGTTGCGGCCACCTTCAGGGAAAGATCGTGAAGTGGAGGTGAGTCGTGATGGTCCAGCTTCCACATGTGCTTCAGCTTCCAGCATCATGTCTTCATTTTGCCAGGTCATTGTCTGCATTCAGCTGGAACAGTGAGTAAATCCAGGGTAGCTCCCTGCAGTAAATCATCTAGTTATTTTGTGGTACCATCTGATTGTTTCAGTGAATTATAGGGTTACAAGAGACTGGGCCAACCAGCCAGGATTACAAATAACCAAAGTCTTGTTTGTGCATGTTGTCTGCCTTTTCTTTTCATCAAGGGAACCAACAACAGCTGCAATGCCAGCCACCCCTGGGCACTGATCCTGGCCAGCCAGCATAACATTCTGGGTACCCAGTATTGTCAGACTGTTCTACTCTTGGACTAAAGTGCATACATAGTGACCTGAATCTAATCAGTACAGTAATCATTCACCTAGATTCATGCCCCCTTCTTTGTTCATTCCCCCTTAATAAATCTGATTTGTTGTTTCACATTTAACCTGGTTTATGAGCATATTCTGAGATGGTCATTAGTATTGAAAGTATATACTTGCTTTGCTAACCTTGCTTTTATAGGGGGTTCCAGGGAATTTGCTGAAGACCAGCACCTGGTGGTAAGTGCAAAGGGTGTGTATAATGTTCATTGCTGATTCTGTGTTACCTGCTGTAAAGGGTTGTTTCCCCTTATAGAGTACAAGGTCACTAGATGGGTCTATGGGTCATTGTAGCTTCCCAGAGGGCTACACCAGGGTAGAAAGATAACCCCACTTATGCTACTCTGGGTGGAGGCACCAAAATATTGAACCCTGGCCCCTCAGCCTGTTAGGAGAAACACAGGCAGTGGTAGTAACTCCTAGAGATAGCGCCACCTAGGGGTTACATCAAAGTTGCTGTCCAGTCAGTGCAAAATACCCTTCATTTAGCAGGTTTAAAAACCTGGTATTTCAACTCCACATTGACTTGTTTAAATTGTGAATCACTCACAAATGGAATAAGTTGTTTATAATGTATGATGGAACATTATTATTGATACACTTCACTAGAAACACAGTCTTGTTATGGTATCGTTCTGATGTTCTGTTGCTGTTAACGATACCATAACAATAAGGAATGCTACCAAGATTCAACATTCCACCACATCAGCGCTTAGCACTCGGCAGCATTCAAATGCAAACAGCAGTTCCTCAATCACGGTGATTAAAAAAATAAATCCCCATCACAGTGCCTAGCCTCCACATATTTTTTTTTTGTTTGTTTCTGTCACAAGGTGCCTGTAGTTCAAGAAGCATGTTCCTGAAGCATATTCTCCTCAAATTAGCTTTCCCTGCAGCACTTCCAGAAGACACGCTGTTCACGTAGACTCATTCTTGACCTCTGCATTCAATTTTACTTCTGAATCAGTTGGAACTGTCTTTTCTGGATAAAAGCACATACTCTTTCCCATACACTATATAAGACAATGTATGGGAAGCAGTTAACAGCCAAGGTGAATTTGCATCTTGAGGTTACCATGGTAACTGTAAACCTCTTCAGCTGTGCTCTCGAGGTTTACAGGCAATGGTAACCTCTCAATGCAAATACACCTTGGTTGTTAACTGCTCCCATACATTATCCTCTATGTCTACATCGTAATTAATTATTATGTATTAGTTATTATTATGTTTTATTTACTTGTACTGCAAATTTTCTTAAAATCATTAACTTGTTTTTATTTTGTATGTATGATTTATTGTAGCTTTTCATTAGAATACTGTTAATTTTTAGGGCTGTGGGTGGAGCCTACAGCCATTTTACAAGAGCTCTGCAGCTCTGAAAATGGCCAATTTCACAACAGTTTCTGTTGGACTTTTGGAAGTATTCTTCCAAAAGCCCAACAGAGCTTAAACCATTCCACCACGATTGGCCTATGGAATAACAGCTGCACTATTTTGGCTGTTACTTCCACATTCTGATGTGTGAAATGCACATGCGCAAGACTCATGCGCATGCGCAGTTCTGTGGGTGCTGCCATTCGGTGTAGTACAACCCCCCCAATTCATGTTACACACTGGGAGCCCACCCCAGTGTGCGAAAATGTTTTTTCATTTTTTTCTGAAAAGTAGAAAATGGTTCCTCATTGTCACGTTGTATTTTCCCTGCTGCACCCTTCCCAATGTTATGCTCGACATGGAGTGCCCAATCACCATGTCAGCATCCTGTACAATCCCCTTCCCCATTCATGTGGCACACTGGGAACCCACCCCAATGTGATAAAATGTGTTGTTTTATGTTTTTTCCTGTAACTTAGAAAACGGACCCTGCTATGCTTTTTCCCCAGTAAAACTGAAAATGGTCCCTCATCATGCTGCAGTCCCCTCCCTCCCCACCCCTCCCACTGAGTACCTCCTTCCCACACACCACCATCCCATACTTACCTCAGGAGGCGACACTGTCACCTTCTCTGGACCACGATACTTCTGCACTCTTCAGAGCTCAACCAATAACTGAAGAATTAAAGGTAAGCATGCTATACAACCATTCTATGGGGGGGGGGGTTCAACTTATGCTGATATCTCAGCCAATCGTTGGAATTTTTGCCCAAATTTTCAACATGGGGTTCTTGGGACCCCACCTCATGAAAACTATCACTCTCATTTTGTTACCCAGTCCTGAAAGGTGATTTCATGGTCACTGTGCAGAATCACCTTTTAGGACTGATTCACAAAATGACAGTGCCACTGTTCATGAGGTGGGGTCCCAAAAAGTCCATGTTGCAAATCTGGTGAAAAAATTCCAAAATATGACTGTGTTATGTGTGTGCATTGCGCTGCTTCTAGACACGCTTCTAAACATCGCCAATTTTTAATATTTTCACTCCACATTTTTAACATTGCCATTTTTGCACACCTCCTTCAAAACAGTACAACTGTCATTTTCCACAACCTGCCCAAAACTTGTTTTTGCACCTGTCATGCAGAATAGCGCGCTTGCTCTGTGCAATCACCTTTCAGGATAATTGAACAAAATTACACAGGCACTGTTCATGAGCAGGGGTCAAAAATGGCCACGTTAAAAATTTGGTGAAAAAATTCCCAAAAATTACTGTTATGTGCGAGCGTCACGCACTTTCTATGACTCTCTTAACGTCTCTAATTCTTTTTTTTTGCACTCCCCTTCTCCCTGGCTGCCCACTCCTTCGGGTCTCTAATGCCCCTCCTGACTGCCTGCCCCAACTCCCATACCGGCTATCACCTCATATGGCAGTCCCCCCGGGTAACCCAGCGTTACCCTTCTCTGAGCGGGTCCCCCTCCTCCGAGGGGGAAGGCACTGGTGGGGTGGCCAGCACACGTTTCTATTGGCCCGGGGTACTGCTGAGGTGTGCCAGTCATGGGATTAGCAGCAGCGGAGGACAGAGAGACTGTCATCCAGCCAGCCAGGAAGCATTTTCCTGGTTTTCTGTGGGGAGTGATGTCCTGATGTCAAGGCAAACGCTGATGTCTGTCACTCCCCTTGAGCTTCGGACCAGGCATCACTGCTGTGTTCCCAGCCTCTGCCAGGAGTCAGCACATGACAGTGTGCATCCCCACCCTCCTCCTGGAGAAGGAGAGCTGTCCCAAGATGCTCCATCCTTCTCCCCTCCGCTGGCCCTCCGGCAACCCGAGTCCATTCCCGAACCGGGGTCGCCGGCGTCACAGACGGAAATCCAACTGCTGCACTGACGGGATGGCCCCTAACGTCTCAAATTTTTAATATTTTCACTTGACATTTTTAACATTGTCATTTTTGTACACCTCCTTCACAACAGTACAGCTGTCATTTTCCACAACCTGCCCAAAACATGTTTTCTCACGTGTGGTGCAGAATAGCACATTTGGTCTGTGCAATCACCTTTTGGGACAATTGAACAAAATTACACTGGCACTGTTCATGAGGAGGGGTCCAAAAAAGGCCATGTTGAAAATTTGGTGCAAAACCTCCAACACATGGCCACGTTACACCTGGGCGTTGAATAATTTAAATGCACATGTGTAACCTTCGTCACTTGGTAGAGCTTCACAGCCCTATCGGCTCTGGCCAGAATTTATTACATGTAACCAATTTTATGAAAAGTGTGTCACCATTGTACATAAACTTGCTCAACTGGCATTTCCCTAATAATTTAAAATAAAAGTGGGGTCATAATTTTTTTTATTTCAACTGTTTCACCAGGAAAAAACATACTGAGCTAAACAGTTCTTTTTCACATGTGTCCTGGGGGAAGAGGATGATGAGAGTGCAGTCAGTTACATCAGTAATGTTACAATTATAATAATTATTAAATATAGAATAATGCATGGAGATGTGTGTTTAACGAGTTTTTACACACACCCCGAGGTGTTGGATGATACATAAACCCAGAGAGCGAAGCTCCAGGGGTTTATTTAAGCATCCAACACCAAGGGGTGTGTGTAAAAACTCAAGTTAAACACACAACCCCATGTTTTATTTGATATAATTGCTGGGAAGCATTTTCTGGCCACTGCAATTATATAAAATAAAGCAGCCAGCTGTTCCAGTCAGGATGAAGCCTGTCTGCGGTGGGCAGCAAAGCAGCTGCAGAAAGCTTTTCTTTTTCAGTGTTTCTCCCTCACCCCACCCAGCCATTTAAACACAGGATTACCTGCTGAGGAAAAGGAAACTGCTGTGAGGCAAGGTTTTCATTTTTTTTTTCATTTACTGCAGAATGCTGACACCAATTGATGGTGGCACCACAGCGCTAGGTGAGGGGAGAGCAGAGGGAGGCACATGCATAGACCGAGGAACCCTGGTGTGTATTCACCGTTATAATGGTGAATTATAACTGTGGCTCCCTAAGGGAGAAAACACTCCCAAGTTATTATATAAAAATAATTAAAGTATTCAGCAGACAATTAAGAGGAAGCACAGTTATCAAGTAGTGCAAAACGTAGCATATCAAAAGCAGCAACTCAGCAAAGTGCATATCGCAGCAAAATGAGGAAGGGAAGAGAGGTAAGGAGTACAACAGTGACAAGTTCAAGAGGGATAGGAGACCAGTGAATCTTGGCAGAAGGAGGGAGGATATAACAAGTAGGTGGAGCAGTGAGACCAGCCTAGAATCAGTGGCAACTGCAGTACTGCATAGTGAATTAACAGAGGATGGATTTTAGTAATAGGAAAGAGGGAGCATTGCAAGTAGCAATGGGGCGGGTACTCCAACATTTGGGGCAGTGTAAGGAGAAAGTTGGCCAGAAGAGGATTTTACAGGTGGGTGTTTAAAAGAGTGGGTGACACAGCTGCAGAGGTAGTACAAATTTTAAGGAGGGGGAGCAGAGGAGAGGAGGAAGGAAAGGAGGGGGTGAGGGGTGAGGTGGGCCAAGCTAGGATTTGGAGATGAAGACAGTACAATGAATGAGGCACTTAGCATCAAGGTAGAGCAAGGAGAGGGAAGAACACAGGGTACAATGGTGGGTTCTGGGGGATGCAATCTAGGACAAGGTGGCAAAAGCAGTGAAAGTGGGGATCCAGCCAGGCAAAGGTAGAGTTGGGGGCAGTGCTGTAAACAATGCTGCCATAACTGAAGGTAGACATAATTATTTTCTTGACAATCTCTCTACAGTTAGGAAGTGGAATACTTAATTTGTTCCTGTAAAGTGCCTCACATGTAGTGTGCAGCTACTGGTCGATGGCATCCTCATAAGTAGAGAAGTCAAGATGACAATCCAGCTGTACCATGAGGTATTTAAAGGAGGAGGCATCCTCAATCACATATACCATCAAGGGTCTGGGGGTATTGAGGGGAGAGAGGTAGGCAAGTTTTTGTCTAGTGCCAAAAGTCATAGAGTCCATTTTTGTGACATTGAGGGAATGCTGGCATGGCCCAAACCAATGCTGGATGTTACTGAAATCCAGCTGGGCTTGGTTTGTGAAGTTCACAGCAGAGGAACCAGAAGTATAGTGAACAGTGTCCTAAGAGTACATATGAATGGATGCAGGGGAGCAGGAGAGAGAAAGGTGTCTCAGGAAAATGGCTCACACCAGTTGCCCCAGTGCTTTGACAGTATTCTTTGTCAGGGGGCCCCTGATGAAGACTATTGTCAAAAAGCCAGGGCAACTGGTGCACTAGACAATTCAAGCTTCAAACACTAAGTCTATATGCACTTTTGGATTTTTAATGAATGCATTTTATATGAGAAGCTTGTCATGGTCTTGCCTTTTTGAGTGTAGTAGCATCTTGCCTTGACTTTTCTATCCACCTCCCTTCTCTCTGGAACTTCCCCCTCTCCCCACTAGACTCCTCCTCCCTCTGCTGTTTTACATCACTCCTGTTGTTTCACATCGCTTAGCCCTGCTCTTGTGACTGGCTGGCCCCCATGCCCCCCTCTTCATTATGGCTTTTTATTGTATCACTGCCTCTGGATAAGACTTTGTAAAATGTATTTTGCAAATGCAGCAATTGAGATGGTCAGATATTTCCAGATACTGTATTTTATGATATTTATAAATAGGTTCTCTCTGGTGGTCTTACAGAGGGATTGTAGGCAGGCAGGGAATTTCTCCAGAGATATACAGAAATAAAAATGTCAAGAAATATCATTACATGCCATTTGCTGCACTGCATATCTTTTCTTTATTATATGCTTTTTCACTCCTTTTACATCATCTATGTACAAAATTGTTGATTTGAAAAATTCTTGTCATTCTCTCTTGTTGCCCCCTTGCTATGGTCACACTGAACTCTAGCCTTTTCCAGTAAACACATTTTACATAAATAAATAAATAAAAAATAAATAATCTAACATCCGCCACACTTAGCTATATCTTTGATAATCATTATCATTCTGAATCACTGGGAAGCAGTGGAACAGAGGAGTGTGGGGTGGTGGGTCAGACTATGGCTGATTGTTTCTGGAGGCACAGGCTTGATCCCACCCACCCCACCCTCACCCCCCACCCATGAGCATCACTTCGCTTATATCAGGGGTTCTGGTATCACTTCCTAAAAAGAGCAATGGAAATAAACCTGTCATATCTTTATCAGCCCAGCACACACTAATAAAAATTGGATTTATTTAGCCTGTGCTTATTTAAATTAGAACTGGTCTGAAAGTCACAGAGATAACTGCTTTGGATTTCTTCAGCCTGTGTTTATATATATATATGAACTAATAATTTGGCCTCTGTCTCAAAGAGACTTCTTTATTTCTGTTCTTTTATAGTTCTATCTGTTGGAGGGTACTTTTATAACAGCGTGTCAGTGTGGCAGAGTGGTGTAGGTGGATGTCGGGGGGAATGGGGCTGCAGGGGAGGAGTTGATGGCAGGGGACGGGGGACTGGTACAGGAAGCTGAGGTGGGGTTCACAGCAGGGATTGGGGGACTGGTACATGGGGCAGGAGGACAGCAGATGTACCAGAGTAGACAGGATAGATAACTGCAATGGTTGTGGGGTGGCTACATGGATGGGCATACTGTGGAATCTAGAGGGTATCCCATTTGCCTCAGGCTAAGAGGGCTGGAGGCAGAGGTCCATTGGCTAGGGACGGAGTTAATGAGGATTATAGGAGGGAGGAAGGGAAAGCATTGGAGTAGGACAATTACCTCCTTGGAGGACCAGGAGTACTGAGCCAGTGGTATCATGGAGGATAGGGGTTGGGGTGAAAAATTTTAGAAGCAGCAAGGGGGAACCTTGTGAGTGGCACTAGGGGAGATGCATTCAGTAGTTGCTCAGGAAATAGGTTTGCTGTACTGGCTTCAATGGTGAATGATGAGGAAGGGGCTCTCTGGGAATGGGCAGGAGGGAAAGAGGGCAGAGAAAATGTAGGGGCAACTGTCTGGCAGAGGAGGGGGCAGGGAGAGAAAGGAGAAAATGGACTGGGGTAGACAGGAGGTTATGGGGGGCAGGGCAGAGGAGTCAAAAGGGAAGAGGGGATCCAGAGAAGATGGGAAGGTGGTTTATGAGGCAGCGAGACTCATAGGGGCTGAGATGGACAATAAGGGGGGGCAGTGAGTATAGCAGGAGGGTCAGTTCAGCAAGGATAGCATGGGGGCTTGGCTGGGGGGCAGAGCAAGTTGCAAGTGTGCAGGACAGGGTGGATGTTCAAGGTGGTGGTAGGGATAGTAGGACAGTACAGGGGAACAGTGGGGAGAAGAGGGGCGGGGTCTTAGTGCTAGGAGACTCAATCTTAAAAGGGGTCAGATGGGGAGGGAAGGGAGAATGGCACAGTTGGATATGGGTGGAATCAGTACCTGGATTGACAGCAGGTAGGGTGGAACAGTCCTTGATCAAGTGTGTTAGGAGGAAAAGAGATAAACCGCATGTGGTGGTGCACGTAGACACAAACGACTTAGGGGACTGTATGGTTGAATTGGTAAAGGAGAGGTTTGAGGAACTGGGGAGGTTGTGTTTGGAGACAGGGAGTTCAGTGGTCTTCTTGGAAGTGCTCCCAGTACCCAGGGCAAGAATGGCGAGGAAAGAAAGGATAGAGGAATTTAACTCTTGGCTGAGAGAGTGGTGTCAAACCCAAGGATATGGATTGGTGGGAGATTGGGAAAACACTTGGGACAACAGTGATCTGTATGCGAAGGACAGATTGCTATTGAGTAAGGTGGATCAGACAGTCTTGACACAAAGACTGAGGGAGTACATAGCATTCAGGGTGTATTTAAACTAGGTATGGGGGGAGGCGAGTGTGCAGCAGGTATGCAGGGCCACCGGATAGGGGAGATGAACAAGCTAACTCCCAGCGCTAACAGGGATGGTACCAGGGTAGGGCCACGGGGGGGGGATCAAGATGAAGGGAACAGGTTAAGGTAAGAAAGGGAACTGGGTGGAGTGTGGTCTCCCTGAATGCAAGGAACCTGGGGAACAAAACAGCTGAGTTGCAGGCTGTTTTGGCCATTGGGAAGGTGGACATTGCTGCCATCATGGAGACCTGGGCCACACAATACCAGGACAGGATCTGATGATCCCAGGATATAGGATATATAGAAAAGACAGAGGAATGGGGAGAGGGGGAGGAATGGCAATTTATGTTAGAGAAGGGGTAAGGTGTACAAGGGATTAGGAGGAGGGTAAAACGGATGCATTGTGGATGCAGTTCCTTGATTATAAAAGTTGGATACTGTGGATGGGGGTGGAGTGCAGACCACCAGCTCAGACAGATGACTTGGACAAGGAGTTAGCGGAGCAGATTAGAAGGGTATGCAGGAAAGGGAACATGATGATCGTGGGGGATTTCAATCTATCAGGAGTGGATTGGGGAACCCCAGTCACCTCAAGCGCAAGGGAGCAGGTGCTACTGGATGCATTCCAGGATAGCTTCCTGGTGCATATGGTCAGTGGGCCAACTCAGTTGGAAAACACTCTGAACCTAGTGCTAACTAATGGGAAGGCTGTGATGGAACTGAGGGTGGACAAGCTAGCTGGGAGTTACCATCAATCGGTGTGGTTCACGCTCAGCACGGGCAGAGAGACTGTAAGTACAGGAACCAGGGTGATTGACTTCAGGCAGGCAGACTTTATCAAGATGATGGAAATTACGGCGCGGTACCAGGTAGGAATTAGGCCTGATATGGATGCAAATCAGAAGTGGGATATTATCAAACATGGGCTGACTGAGGCTACTGGGTCATGTACCAAGACACTGAGCAAGAAGAGTAGGGCTAAGAAGCCAAGCTGGCTAATCAAGTTGGTTTTGGAAGGGGTAAGGGCAAAATAAGCAGCTTTTTGGAGGTTCAAGAAGTCCAGGAGGGGAGACGACAGGGAACTGTATGCAAAGAAGTCCAAGGAGGTAACCAGATTGGTCAGGGTAGCCAAGACTTCCAGGGAGCTGAGGCTGGCACAGGGCATCAGGGAAGGGGGAGAAAGACTTTTTCAGATACATAGTGGAGAGAAGGAGATGAAGGGACCAGATAATGAAGATTAGGAAGGATGGGGAGTGGGTGGAGAAGGGGTAGAACAGGCAAAAGCACCAAATAAGTACTTCTGTTCTGTGTTAATGAAGGAGAAGGGTGGACAGCTACCTCAGTGGATGGGGAAGGTGGACAAGAGGGGGAGGACTGAAAGATGGGGTAATTACAGAGGGCAGGGTGCTGGAGGGTCTGAAGGCACTAAGGATGGATAAGGTGTCAGGTCTGGATGGCATTCACCCCAGAGTGGTGAAAGAACTGGTGGGGGTATTGGCGGGGCCGCTGGCAGACCTGGTCAATGCCTCCTTGGACTCAGGTTGCATACCACAGGATTGGAGGATGGCTCACATGGTGCCTCTCCACAAGAGTGGCCCAAAGGATGAACCAGGCAATTACAGACCTGTAAGCCTCATATCCATTGTAGGAAAACTTATGGAAGCAATCCTGAAAGAAAGGCTGGTGACCTTTTTGGAGGAAAATGGACTCAGTAGTGTGGATTCATCTCTAGAAGATCCTGCCAGATTAGCCTAATTGAATACTATGACTGGGTAATGAGGGGAACAGGATAAAGACCATGCAATGGATGTGTTGTATTTAGACTTCAGCAAGGCCTTTGGTTCAGTGCCTCATGGGAGGCTGGAGGGTAAGTTGCAATTTGTCGGGGCAGCGACAAAGATGGCAAACTGGATTGTGAACTGGCTGAAAGGGAGGCAGCAACAGGTGGTGGGGGGCACTCTCTTCCCCAAGGTGGTGACAAGCAGGGTGTCTCAGGGCTCAGTCCTGGATCCGGGTGTTGTTTGAGTTATTCATATCGGATATCTCACATGACATGAGGAAGAAGATCAGTCTGTTTGCAGATGATCCCAAGATAGGAGTGGTGGTGGATGACATAGAGGGGTAGCAGGGGCTACAGGAGGACCTGATCAAACTGTAGGAGTGGTTGGAAAAGTGGCAATTGAGCTTCAATGTGAAGAAGTGCAAGATTATGCACTTCAGAGCAAGGAACTCAGGGAGGTGCTACCACTTGGGAGGGGTTCAGGTAGATGTCACAAAGGAGGAGAAGGACCTAGGGGTGATCATAACGGGCAACATGAACAACTCAGCTCAGTGCAGGAAGGTGGCAGCTAAGGCCAACAAGATGCTGGGGTGTATTGCGAGAGGAATCTCATCCAGAAATAGGGATGCGAGCCTGCTGCTGTACAGGTCACTAGTTAGGCCACATTTGGAGTACTGTGTGTAGTTCTGGTGTCCCTTTCTGAAGAAGTATATCAGATTGCTGGATGGGGTGCAGTATAGGGCAACTAAGATGATCCAGGGACTGGAGGCAAAACCTATGAGGACAGGCTGACTGAGTTGAATATGTACACCCTGGAGGAGAGGAGGGATTGGGGGGATATAATTGAGACCTTCAAATATTAGAAGGTGATTAACAAAATGGGCACAGGAGAGATTTTTAAGCTGAGGAGAGGAAGGGAAACCAGAGGGCATGGTCTCAGGTTGGAGGGTGGAAGATGTCGGAGAGAGATGAGAAGACATTGTTTCACAGAGAGGGTGGTGGAGAAATTGAACACTCTACTGAGGAGGTGGTATCCTGTAGCACAGTGGGCAGTTTTAAAAGGGCGTGGAACAGGGTGCAAGAGGGGGTAAAGGTGAGGGGGGAGAGGAGGGGGGAAGCTGCAATATAAGGGTGCTAGCTGTGCATTTGAGCACACTAACTTGATAGACTGTAAGGCCTGTTTCTGCTGTCAGATTCGTATGTCCATATATCTGTACACATAGCAACTGCTAGACAGTAGAAGTCTGCTGCAATCTGATTTACATTAAGACTTGCAGTCACTAGTAGAATCCAGGAATTTCATGTCTCAAAAATGGATATTGATTACTGAATTTATCATAAATCAATTTTCAAACAAATGTTGCTTAGCTTGTACAGAACTACTGGTTTCCTGAATCTACAAACAAAATATTGTAGGCATTAGATAGCACAGCTCAAAGCAGCCACAATGCACGTTATATCTCCATTTCCATACACAGTCTTTCAGTACTTACAGCAAGAAACTGGAGGCCATGTTTTCTTACTTGTACCACTTTTTATGTTGTCTTGCGCAGGTGCAAGCAACATATTATGATAGCTTGGAATAGCAGGTTTTGGAGGTGCAGTCATGTTGTGGCCAATTGTGCCACTGCTTTTTTGGGCTGGGCTGTGTGGCACGAATGAAGTAGTACACTGTCTCTGACAGCAGTGCAAAAGCATGCCACCAACTTGAAATGATTTCGCTGCTGTAATGAGGGCGCACCCCCTCATTGCAGGGCGTGCCTTTCCTGGTGTACCATTTCAAATAAACATGGCAGCTATTGCCATCTGCCTCTCACAATCATTAGAAAGCCATTGGCACTGGGGATTCACCTGAGAAACAGTGTGGCTTGGCGCCATACCCCATGACCCATAAATTTACTTCTAATGCAGCAGACCAGAGAGTGATTTCCAAAACCCGAGAGCTGCCTGGTCAGAGTCTCAAAGGTGATCAAGGGTCATGGTGCTCATTTCTGACCTTGCCAGTGTGCAGCTGCCAAAGTTCTGCATGTGCACCTTACGGTGTCCAATCCATTTGAGCGACTGTGAGCAGTGCAATTTCAAAGCAAATCTTCCACCGGTAATAAAAAAAAAAACTGAAACTGTGTAGTTCAAACTTTGCGGTTCATTGGGGTGTCAGAAGGCCATTGAGGAGGAGCAGGTCGCTACCCCAAACGAGAAAAAGAAACTCCGGCAACCCAGTTTTCAGCCGGAAAGGGAATAATCCCTTGGAAGTCTGGTGTTTGGTAAGTGAAGTCAAGTGCTGCAGTGGGCCACCAATTCATATGTGAAGCTGCTTTCTACATTGTCTTGGGAGAAGCTGGTTCATTCAGGGATGCTGTTATGGGGGGAGAACCAACTGGTACTTTTTTCCCGGGTTCCAGGCTGTTGGGGAGCCTGGGGCCCACCTGAGAAGCCGGAGTTTTTTTGTTGCTGCTTTTTATTTTTCCACCCACCACATTGCCTAGTGCTCCATCAGCTCAGAGGAGGGCAATTGGATAGGCCTAGCATTTTAATTCTGGAATCCGAATGACCTCCCCCAAATTGCCTTGATATGCGTTTTTATCATATAATGAGACTAGAACTGGTGGAGCAGGAGGAACATAAGGCACGAGGCAGGTCAAAGACTGAGGAGCGGAGGGTGAAACTGAGGCCAGAAGGAGGAGGATTGCATGTCATCACCATCATGTGGAGTGGAGAAGATCTGGAACGCATGCTGCTGCAGTCATTTAGTGACATGGGTTGGCTCACAGGTGTCAGTCTTTTTGTTTGCTTCGGTGAGCCATCTGTACTTCTTGGAGATGATGAGGATATCGAGAGAGGAGATAGATTGTCGAGACTGTGATCTATTAAAAAAGAATCAGAGTATTTTTTTTGGAATTGTGAAGGGAACACTGGGGGATAACTGTCTGGGCCTGGACTGGTCTGGTGAGTAAGTTGGAGCAATATTGCGGGCCATGGCAAGGTGTGGTGTGAGCAGACCCATAGGGTAGTCTGGTAGCGGACTAGCCTGTTTGTTGTTTGACAGAGATTACCTAAGTCCTGGCTAGTGTGGACTGTGTGGCTATACCTAAAGATATGGGGGAGGTATTGGAGCGTTCACTGTGTTTTTATCAGAACAACTTGAAAACTGCTGTAGAAATAGGGGGCAAGTTGACAAGTCTGAATTTTGGAAATTTTAGTAAACTTTCATTTTGATTTTATAGTGTTAGAGCATGAACCAGAATTTAAAAGAGGTGGGACAGGAACAAAATCCTGTTCCAAAAAGAAACAAAATGGATTTCAAAACAAAATGTATTAACACTAACTGGATCAGCTGAATGATGGACTATTTTTTTTTTATTCTGCTGAAAAGTGTAGTTCAGTGAATTGTAAGTTAGCTACACTTCTTATTCTTATAGCAGTTTTGGGCCCCAGAAAGTGCTGTAGCCTACCTAATTGGCTTTGGAAATAAACACCTTTTTTTTTCCAAGACAGACAGAGTCCACTATAAGGAGAGCATCAGTCAGAACTAAGTGAAATCCAGACCACCACCACCAGAGTTAAAAATAAAAAAATTTTGAGTTAAAGACAAATATAAATTAATGCTTGGTTTGTGTTGACCTCCATCTCCAGTAAGGCCAGAGGAGTAAGCCCCCCCACCCAGAAAAAGAGAGAGCCCTAACTTAAGTTGTGGAAAATCCATGTGAAACCAGAATTAGTTGTGGGTGGGGTGGGAGAAGGAATCCTGTAAAGTTCTAGCAGCCAGTGCAGTTTTCATTCCCACAGACATTGTATTTTTTGTATTTGCTATTGTTATATAGTGCCTTAAGCCCTAGGGTTAAGGGCCATATATAAATACAATTGCCTTGCCCCTTCCTTATACCAACCCCCACCCAAGCTATACTCAAGGCTGTAACTACTGTAGGCCTCCAAAACTGCTAAAGCAGAGTCCAAAAATCTATGGGTCGGTCCAGTATGAGCATTCCCCTCCCCCAGAAGTTTTTATAAAAAAGGAATGCCACACACTGCTGTTTCTTGATTACAGTGCTACTTGTAGAATGTACTGTACCTGCAACTGTGTTATCTAAGTTTTTAGTAAAAAAAAATGCAGTTTGCCCCCCCCTGAAAAAAAGCAGCCACCTGCCTCACAAACCTCAGCCCTGATACTGACTCTATGCATGGGATGTGGAATATAGCATGAAAACAGGACCTGTCAGACAGTGCCTTTCCAGCAGTTGCAGGGGACGGGGAAAGGGTCGGTGGACACACACCCAGTCTGCTGAGCATTGTGTTGAGGCCATTTTTCTTTTCCTTTCTTGTCCTTTTCACAGTTTAGGAGCAGGACGTCCGAAGAGCAGCAACTGGTGAATGGAGAAGCAGTGAGGGCTTGTCTGGTTGAGATGGCATTGTTGGCCTGCCAATTGCACACCCCTTGTTCCAGTTCTAAAATCTAGGACTAGCCAGAGTCTACACACCTCTGACTCAAGTGGGGAGAAAATTAATTTTTTCCCTGGAGTACGGGGTAGGGAAGACATAACAAAAGTGCATTTCTAGTTTCAATAAAAGGCCCAAAACTCACCACAGAGCATCTGAACCCCCAGAGCTTTTGGGGGCCTAGCGGCCCCCAGACCCCCGGCTTTAGCTGCTTTGGGATACATGGACCCATCTCAGATTACTTGTCCTGGGCCCCAATATTCTTATCTGCAGCCCTGGAACTGCTCAATTGTGCAGGTTCTGAGGCAGGACAATAATTATTTGGATCTTCAACAGGCTCCTATCCCACTGGTTCTGCACTAAGCTAACTCTTGTGAAAGTGGTGAGACTGACTCTGCAAATGAGGCATCTGGTGGGCTGAGGCTTTTTTTATATGGAGATCTAATATAAGCGATTTAATAAATTATTGTTGTCACCAAGCTCCTCAGAATCTCTGGCTCTCTGGACTTTATAAGCAGCTACTCATCCAGTGTCAAAGTGGCCTGCCTAGACACTCTAAGATCTGACTGCAGATGGTGTGGACTGGGGTTATGCTGGCTATATTTATCAAAAAAATCTAAAAAACATACAGATTTTAATAAGCAACTAAATTATTGTTGCCCTTAGTCAGGCTGCTATCCCGTCAGAATCTCCAGACTCTGCACTAAACAGCTGGCATGACCTGACTGCATATGGTGTGGGCTGGGGAGGAGTTATCTGGGTATTTGAATATGGAGATCGAAATAAATACTAAGCAGCAAAAGATTAACATTATCCTCAGTCAGTCTCCTATCCACTTTGAATCCCCAGACTCTGCACTTATGAGCAGCTATTCCTTAATGCATCCAGTGTGGAAGTGGTCTGCCTAGACACTCCTTAAAGGACCTGACTGCAAATGAGACCTGGTATGGGCTGGGATTATATTATATTTGCCATTTTTATGGAAATGTTAAAAACAAAAAATACTGATTAAGTAGTTACTTCTATAACTGCAGCCAGTGTTGAGATAAGTGGTCTGCTTAGTGATGTGAACTCCATTCATGGATGGATTCTTCATTTAAGTTGAAAATACTGTTGTTTTCTTCTTCTTTTATTGCTTCGAGGTAGGTTTAATAATTTAGGTCAGATTAATTTTGGAAAATTACATTCTCGAGAAGAGGATACCATGACCCCCCCCCCCCAGCTGAGCCACACATTGTCTGGACCAGCATTCCAGTTGCTGAAACTTGGCACCTATGGGCCACCGCTAATGTTTTGTGACCCAGCCATATGGTTCCATCAGAGAACAAAGCATGCCTGAGTCGAGGGCCGAGATCCATCACACTCGGACAACATGGACTATGAGATGCCCAAAACTCTGAGTATGAGCGGAGACATGGTGATAGGATTCAGTTGGGCAGCAGCCTCCGCTTCTTCCATGAGCCAGAGGGCCAAGGTCCTGATAGCATCCCCCACCTGTGTTAAAATACAGCAGGGTGTGGGCCTGGGGACATAGGGAATGGGTGATGTTAAGTGCATCTAGAGAAAGTTTATCTTGTCGCGTTTTCCGTCCCCTAAGGCCCCACTTCAAGTTAGCTGCTTATGCTATGACAGACTCCTGGAATTACTTTGAGTGTGGGGGCCAGTCAATGCCACCTTATCAGGGGATCCAGGGCCTCACTACTCGCTGAAAGTATCTGCTGGTCCATACCGCACTGCTGATGGTGACGTGCCAAACCCTAGGTCACAGTGGCAAGGCAATTGGGAAGTGTCTTTTCTACAGGTGCCCGGACTCTCTGTTCAGGCAGGCGTACTACTTGTTTGAGACTGACCAGCAGAGGAATTGCGGTTGGTAGGTAAATGTTATATTGTTCTGCTACCCTGAGCCAGGCCTCCCTTTGGCAGCTTTGACAGGCCAGATAAAGGACCTGGATGGGGTCCCATTCACCAGCTGACCCCCATCATATGACACCGGTTTTAAAATACAGGTACTAGTTGTTCTGAAGGAAACAATTCTCATTTCCAAATGTAATTTATACATTCACCCTTGGTTGAGTTTAGAATACATGTCTGGAAGTGTATAGTTTAGATGGCATGACCAGGGGTATCATTTACAGCTCGTTTAGAAAGTGAGATTATCCAGACCAAGTAACAGAGACTGCTGCCCTCCCCACCCATGTATCTCAGTAAGAAATTAGTAATGCAAGGAATAAACTGTCCATGTAGGTCGGCACCTCGTAGTACTATTAACATAAATATAACCACACCAAAATAAAGATAAAGACATTCATATCAAAAAATGTATAAATACCTATAAAAAAAAATATTAATAAAAGAAGTTTCCTTTTTTCCATTTTTTAAAATATATTTTTTTATTAAAATTTGTTTTATAGGTATTTATACATTTTTTGATATGAATGTCTTTATCTTTATTTTGGTGTAGTTATATTTATGTTAATAGTACTGGATAATATTGTTTATACCTGTTCCTTATGGCAATAGAAATTTAATATGGGGATTTACTTATAGGAGTAAACTTCACCTTTAAAAAAGGTATATAAGGTGTATTATCCCCAATTGCCATAGCCTTGAGAAAGCATAATTGTGACGCGAAAATGTTTGGTTCCGTGGGGAAGGGCTAGGTGTATTGAGCCTATATCTTGTATGTTTGCTGACCGATTTGCCTATTTTGGAATAAAGGCTTTTATCCTGACACATCGTTTGTGGAATTTATATCTGACAGTGGATGTCTACGAGGTGCCGACCTACATGGACAGTTTGTGAGTACCTTTTGGATCTGGTTTTGGCCCCGTTTTTGCGGCGTTTGTAGCGGCCTATGTATGCCTGTGTTATTATGCAAGGAATAAAGATAGCATGTTGTTTTCTAACTCAGCATGTAATGCTGGAAAAATATATCAATATCATTAATCTGGCCCGCTTTTGCAACCTGAAACCTGTGAATCTACTTTTTTATTTCAGCTAAGATTATGGAGCTGATGCCTAGGCAAAGAACTCCCTTAATTATTCAGGTTACTAGTGTGTGCATACAGTATATAATCTATCTGAAGATGGTTCCCAAGAGATAATTTCAAAGATGGGCCTCCGGATGTGCCCCATCTCTTTTGCTGCGCATGTGTGTGTGTTGTTTTTTTTTGGGGTTGGTGTGGCAGTTTTGCTTTGCAAAACCCATTAGCTCCAGAGTACAGCAACAAACCAGATGACAAATGCCTTCCTGGGTCCGTCGACAGTGGTTGGAGTGAATGCATCTGCAATAAATTTTATTTCTATTCCATCTCGGCCCCACGTTGATCCAGCGTAAGCACTTTGAAATGCTTCTTTGCATCATCGACTGCCATCCTTCCTCCTTACAGCCTGGTGTTAGGGCACCCTGAGGACTGCATTCTGAGGCCCTGCACCATCTCTTAAGATGCAGTAATTCAGTTACAGATGCACCATTTCAGTGCGGGATGATTTTATTTAATTTTTTTCAACCTTATTCGATCCTGTTTTAACTAGGGATGGTCAGACTGCACTACCCGGGGTACTAAGATAGCCTGATCCACTGTGGCAGCTCTTGGAATTACAAATGACTGGGGCAGAGGAGTGGAGAGGAAAAGAGGCCTTGCAACTGGGCACAAAGGCAGAATTCCAGTATGTACTATGCTGACAGTGGCCTTTGCTGGGGGGGCACAGTTGAAGAATAGCAAATTTTTCTGCCATCATTTTATCTTCCTGCTTCAGCTCATCCAATTCTGGCCTCTGACGGTTGACTCCCCAGTCCCAGCACTGACAAGTAATTCACTTGATGACCCCCCCCCCACACACACACACACACACACACACACACAGCTTGCCCCACCTGATGATGTCATTACCCCAATGTTCCCCAAGAGGCAAGTGCCTCATGTTCACATATGCTAGGCCCTCAGGAAGCTCACATACAGACCTTGGTTTTCCCTGTAGCTCCCACTATGCCACTGCACCAGCCTACACCACTTGTTTTTTTTATATTCACTTATTTATTTACTTGTTTAATTGGGATATGGACTGGGTATCCATCCGTGGCCCATTTTCAGCCATACCTGAGACAGGTGAAACAGTGAGCAACAGCGGGTAAACAATAGTACAAACATAGGATTCTAGTGCAGATAATAGTTGTGCAAGTAATACATGAATTCATCAGTACATGACAGTAGACACATAGTTCACGTACAAATATAAAATATCAATACATTTACAGGCAGTATTAGGGTGACGTGAGAGACGATACAAGGCAAAGTGCTGGCACATTACCAAGAAATAATGTGACTGCCAGGTGCAACGGGATAAGGTAAGAAAGTGGTTATACATAGAAGTGGAGAAACAAGCCAACAAAAGAAGACTCTGAGGTCTATTTAGTCTCCTCGATGTTAGGATGCTTGACCCTCACAGGTTCAAGCCCCCCTCCCTCCCCTCTCCTAAACCCTTTGTATTTGTCCCATGTTTCCTGAAGCACCCCATGGACTTGACATCTGCCACCTCCTTTGCAAGCATATTTCACCCTCTCCATGAACCAGTACCGCCTGGCATGCCTCCTGAACCTAACCCCGCCCCTCGCCTCCACCAGATTGTTACTGTTCCACCGGGTACTCATCATCTCACTAATTGTGAATAGTTTGCTGGTCTCAATTTTGTTGATACCTTTCATGTATTGGAAAGTTTCAGCCAGATCTCCATTTCTTCCCTCCTGGCCTCCAGCAGGTACATATTCCTGCCCTCCAGTCTGTTCATGTAGCCTTTTTCCTCCTGATAATATATTACTTTTGTGGCCATCCTCTGAATAGCCTCCAGCCTATTGCTGTCCTTTCTCAGACAGGGGTTCCAGAACTGTTTGTACTACTCCAGGTGTTGGTATACCAGGGGTTTGTACAGAGGTAGCATAACCTCGCTACACCTGCTGCTGATGACGCTGCCTGTACATCCCAGCCTCCTATTTACTTTCTCCACTGTCTTATGGAACTGTGCTGTTGGCTTGAGTGAGCATGTGATTTCTATACCCAAGACCTTCTACTCCTCCAAGACTATGACAGTGTGCCCCCTCCTGACTGGTATTCCACCCTCAGGATTCCTCCCAAAGTACAACTGCCAGATTTTTGACCACCTTTCCAGCTTTTTCAGTTCTTCCCCTAAATCTGTAATACCCTCCCCCCACATACAGACACACACAAACACACAATTAACCCTGCCACAGAGCTTGGTGTTATCTGCAGAAAGATTTTCCATTGATGCTCTTTCCTATATCCCTAACAAATATATTGAATGGCACTGATCCAATCACTAAGCCCTGTGGAACCCTACTCATGATAGTTCTTATACTGAGTGCTCCTCGGGAACCACATTGGTCTTTTCTGTCTTTTCTTCTTGCAGACCTGACTGAAGCATGACCTGGTTACAACCTGAACGCTGTCACTGGTTATGCTCCACTCCCCACGACCACCACCACCACCCCTTTGAGTTGTTCTAGGTGTGCCTGGATTTCTTCCCTCATGGCACTGAAATGAGCCTTCTGTAACTCAAGCACCCAAGTTTTTGTGTTCAGATGTTTCTTCCCCATTTCCAGATAAAATTGTACTATAAGGTGATCTCTGCTACGGATGTGCAAATACATTATTCCAAATCTTCAGCCTGAATATTATATTTGGGCTCCAAATATTCATGTATTCAGTATTCATATTCTTATCAGGAAGGAAACAAGAAAAAGGAAGGAAGGAAGGAAAGAAGGAAGGGCCCCTGCCCTCCTCCTCAGCCCAAATCCTTTAAATTTCTATCTTCATTCCCTAAACTCTGTTAGAATCCCACTCCCACTCTTCCCCCCAGCAGCTCTCACAATTTGATAATTTAGATGTATATTTTGAAACTCACACAGTGAGTGACAGACACAACCTGCCTGCCTCTATGGCCAGCCACCATCTTTCAGTGTTTGTTTGCACTACAACAAATGTCTCCCCACCCCCAACTCTGGCAGCAGCCTCCTGGCCTCCCACCCCCAAGATCTAGTTCCTCTTATAGGAACTTAAGCCAAGTATGAAGAAGGCAACGGACACAACCTGCCCTCCTCCACGTACAGTTGCCTTCTGCTGAATGAAAGCGCTCTCTCTCTTGCCTGCATGGTAAAACCAGCTGATCACATCATCTGCTGGTTTCACTATGCAAGCCAGCATGCATGCAACTGCACGAGCAAGCACGTGAGCAAGTGTGAGAGCGCCTTCATTCAGCAGCCAGCTATGGAAGAGGGCAGGTTGCGTCTGTTGCTTTCTTTTTTCTTGGCTTAAGTTCTCACAAGAAGAATTGGGTGCTGGAGGTGGGGAGGAGGGTAGAAGGAGAGTCAACTGCCAGAGTGGGGAAATGGGGGGACATAATATTGTAGCACAGACGAGCACTGAAAGATGGTACTGGTCATGGAGGTGGGTGGGTGGGTTGTACTGGTCACATGTAAAATATCAAATTGTGGGTGCTGTGGGGGAGAAGATGAGTTCGGGATTCTAACAGAGGATGGGGTGGGGTGGAAATGTTAAAGGATTTGAATTGGGGGGTCTGTTACTTTTTCTTTTTAATTTAAACAATAGTATTTCTCAAATAGAATAGGGGAGAAACAGTGCCACTATTTATTATTCCGATCTGAATAATGAATAGTGTAGTATTCATGGTATTAGGTAACACTGTCCATTACTTGCACACCTCTAGGTATTGCTACTGAAGGGGCTCGGCAACTCTGATGTCACTGAAGTACCATATTTCACTGTTTTGAAGCCATGGCTTCTATTACATTGTTTTGTTCTGGGCTGCGGCTTCTAAACGGGGGAGGTTTATAAATGAGGGTGGCTTTAATTACTAACATGTCAAATGCCGTCCTCATACTATGCTCCCTTCTATCATTTCCCACAGCAGGTAATGAATTATTTGACTGTGGGAGGACTGTTGTAATGAAAAAGCTACTTTCCCCACCAACAGTTTTCATGTAACATGCAGGTCGAGGGACAAGTTAAGGCAAAATATGGACCACAAGGCAGACGCCAGGGAGCAAGTGAATTCTTTGACTGAGAGGAGAGTGCAGGTCCACATCTTAATACTGGTAGTGCCACTTCTTTTACTACTTCTAAAGCCTTGCAGACACTACAAGAGCATGTGGGAGTGTGTGAGAAAGTGTATCTACCTTAGGAGTTTGGTGGCAGTTTGGGTAGTCATCAGAGAGGGGAGGAAAGCATAGAAGTTTATTACTGCATGTTTTGCTTGCTGCCCCTTTAGAAGCTGTGGCTACAAATCGGGGGCGGCTTCTATTAATAGACTATTTTTTGGTTGCGGCTTTAATTCAGGGGCAGCTTCTAAATAGGGGCGGCTTCAAAATGGTGAAATACTATAATTGTAATTTGACAGCACCAGGTCCAGGATAGCCCTTTCCCCAGTCAGACCCCTGAACTCCTGCACCAAGAAGACATCCAGGAATGCATCCAGGACGGATTGGCTTCTTCCGCTGCTGGCTATTAGGACACTCCAGTCTGTGTCCAGTAGACTTAAGTACCCCATGACTACCACCATCCACTGCTTTGTGACTTGCCTGATCTCTCCCTTGAGTTTCTTCTCTGATATCTCACACTGATTTGTTGATCAATAGACCACCCCAGCCTCATCTTTCCTGCTCACTTCTGACTCAAACGGGAACCATAAAAGCAACTGGGACCTCCATTCATGAACAGTGGCACTGTGATTTTGTTAATCTGTTCTGAAGACTGATTTCCCACAGTGACAGTGCCATTCTGCTCCAGTTGTGTGAAAACACATTTCGGGCAGGATGTGAAAAATTACAGCTGTACAGCTCATAAGGAGATGTCAAGAAATGGCAATGTTGAAAATCTGGAGTGAAAATATTAGCTCGCTCATAACTTCAAGGATTTTTAACATTTTCACTCCACATTTTTAACACTGCAATTTCTTCACACCTCCTTGTGAATGGCATAGCTGTCATTTTTCACATCCTACCCGAAATATGTTTTCGCACATCTGGAGCAGAATGGCATGGTCGCTATGGGAAATCAATGCTGGGGACAGATTAACAAAATCACAGTGCCACTGTTCATGAGCGGAGGTCCCAAATGCTTTCATGAGGTAGGGTCACAAAAAGCCCATGTTGAAAATTTGAAGTGCGAATACCAACAAATGCCTGGGGCATTAGGGTTTGTAACCATAACGTCCCACCCTGTAGAGACTGACAGGAGTCAGAGGTGTGAATCTGGATTGTTGACTGTAATGCTCATGCTATTCCACCCCAACCCCACCCTGCAGTCAGTGACAGGCATCAAGGTGTGCCTTGGACTCTTTGACCCGAAACTTCACCCCATTCTCCTATACTGCACCCATCTCAACATATTTCCTTATGGAATGGTGTGAGCATAAGGCCCAGCAACTCCAAGCCACAACATAACACTTGTCGGAGTCTGCAGGGTAGGGTTAGGTGAAATGGCAAGAGCTTTATGGCCAACCCAAAGGCACACCTCAAATGCCTGTCAGCCCTGCAGGGTGGGGTTGATGTCAGTTCCATACTTCACCGCCATTCCTATTATGCATCTCTGTAACTCCTGCACTACCAATGCCAATGCTAGCAGGACAACATTTGGCATTGTCAAATGCTTGTTTTAAAGTGCCCTCATAGTGCAGAAGTGATGCAAAACACAAGGACTGAAGTCACTTTGTGACTCAACTGGTGGGGCGCATTGGATGTTTAGCACATGCCTGTTGTGCTTCCCTGCTGCCACTACTCTGCATAGAGGACTGTCCTAATTATTTTGAACTGGATGTCTGTATATGGAATTAGGTGAATAAGCCATGAAAAGACTTCAGCCCTTGTGTTCTGCACCACTCCTACACTATGAGAGCACTTTAATAAAATAAATGGTCTATGTAAGAAAAAGTTTCTTCCAGTTTCTTGCTCTGAGTGCTGATAAGACTGTCTATGCACTCAGGAGAGAATAAAATACATTGTGGCTTTACCATAATTCAGGTTAATTGTGTGTCCCTTTAGGTTTTGGTTACTCGTGTAAAGTCTTATTGAGCCTAGAGATCCAGTGCCATGTGGAGTTCTCATGTACAGTGTCTTTGTTTTGTCTCTTAGGTGATGAAGATATGAAGCTGGTGAATGGAGGTAGTCCCTGTGCAGGGAGAGTGGAGATTTTTCATGATGGTCAGTGGGGAACAGTGTGTGGTGATAGGTGGAACAAACAAGATGCTACAGTGGTCTGTAAACAGCTGCAATGCGGATCTGCTGTAAAAGCTGTAGGGTACTATGATGCTCTTTTCCAACCTGGTACTGGACCAATCTGGCTGGATGAAGTTGGATGCAATGGTACAGAATCTGACCTGTGGGAATGCCGCTCTGATGGATGGCATCAAAGTAACTGTGATCATGGTCAGGATGCAGGAGTGATCTGTTCAGGTAAGGAATCAACAACTGTCTTCCTGTCAGATTACATATGAACAAACAAAAGAGGCAAGAAAGAAGACCAGTTATCAACCAAGTCCCCACCAAACTCATGTTTTTAGCTCAGTAGGCATGGAACATTTGTTGAGAAGAGAGTTTATATTGTGTAATTGAACTATGTAAATGTATACACTTTTACACATAGTTTTAGTGCAATTATTTGTATGACTTTTGTACTGTGTGTATGATCCTGGGTATAGCCTGTAATAGGGCCAAGTGTCCCATGCTATTTACCTTGTCAGCACAATTTTAAATAAACAAAAGAACTCAGTCTGCATATCCATTCAGTATCTTTTCCTGTAGGCATTTATCTGGTCTTAGTTTGAAAACCTGGCTGACACAACAGTCCTGATAAGGCATGTTACATTCTGTTGTGCTCTGGTGCAGCAGATATTTTTACTGCTAGCACAGCAGCCTGTTAGTAAAAACAATATTCAAACAATAGTTTCTTATCCCTGGAATCAACATCAAGATGTTTAGGTTATGCTGACCTTCACTTGCTGTACTTGCAGAAAGGTATGCTTCTACTACTTGAGGGATAAACAGTGTTTTCTTTTTTCTCACCAAGACAGTGGATAACCTTCCAGACTATCTGTGGGAAGTATCTAACCATACACTGTTTAAAGAAAGATGGAATAGTGTTTGTTTGAGATATGTGTATGTCATTGTTTTTAACTTTATATCATCATATCATCTGGTGTAGTAGAAATAGTAGAACGGAGCTAGGGGAGGCTTATAGAGGGGCTGAAAGAAACTGTGGATCGTGGGGTCTTTGGTACTTCCTATCTAGGGTAGTCCTATGTGTAAAAAGCAAAGGGGATACAACTATACCCTATCAAGGGTAGGCCTTCTTAGATGGTAATGGAAGTAGTATATCCCAACAACAGAGTGGAGGAATGAGTATGGGGTGATGAGGGCGAAGTCCTTAGGTCAAAAGCACTCTTCGCGATCTGGACTGTAGTGCTTGTGCGACTGTGGGCGAGGTGATTGGCTCCCACTACCTCCTGCTCCATTATTCACTACTATGCTGTGCAGGTGGAATTGTTTATAGATATTTTTGAGGAGTGCGGGGGCAGAGCCCCCCCTCCGCTTGACATACCTAACTTATGACCATTTCCCACAGGAGCTCTGGACGGCCGGTGATCGATGACTCCTGTGTGGAACATCTTGGACCAGGTGCTTGCTTACCGCTATTTTTGGTCTTTGTCTCTGTGCCCAAATTGCCTGCCATGTTCTTTCCTCCTGCTCTTCTGCTTCTGTTCTGATTACCTTCAGTGAACTTTTTTCTGCCCTATTGTGGGTGACCCATGGAGTATATAGTACTCCCTATCAAGGGTAGGCTTATGGGAAGAAAACAATGTGGGTACTACTACACCCTATATTGTTTAGGCCTACAGAAGAGGTAGCAGAGTCTATAGTACCCCCTATTTAGGGTAGGACCCGGAGAAATGAAGTAGAGGGATTGTAGCTTTACCCTATCAGAAGCAGGACCACAAAGGAACCAGACGGGTTGCAGATGCACCCTATCATGGGTAGGCTTGCATAGGGTGTGGTAGGGGGTGACTGATAGATAAGGGAGTGAAGTACTCTCTGTACTCTGGAACAGTGAGAAAAGGGCTCACTCATTCTCTATGCTGATGATGCAGCCCTTTTCTGTCAGGACAAAACCCCCAATGCTCTCATTAACAAACTCCAATTTGATTTCAGCAGACTTTACACCTAGTTCGCATCCAAAGGTCTTGTACTTAACTCCAGAAAAACTTAGTTGATGGTTTTCTCCAGCCCCTGAAAACCCCTTGGCTTTGACCTCTCCCTCTATGACAACCTTGGTAACTCCATTGAAAGAGTCAGTGAATTCAAATTCCTTGGCTTACTCCTGGATAGCCACCTCAATTTCTATGCTCACACTAGCCTCACAATCAAAAAAGCCCACTAATACCTCGGTATCCTCCACAGAACCAAGCATTACTTTAACAGGAAATCCAAATCCCTTTTAGTCTCCAGCTTCCTCCTTCCTGTCTTTGACTATGGTTCACTTGTCTCCCTCCCCCACCTCTCTATCAAAAATTTCTTCAGACTTCGAAACTCCTACCACAATGCTATCCACTTTGCCTTTGGTCTCCCTAAACTCACACACCACTTTGACCTTTATAAGCTCACCAGTCAGCCCTACCTTGAGGCCCGCCTCAACTACAAGATGGCCAACTTCTTTAAACTCTCCCATGGACTGCTCCGATTGCCTCACTTCTCTCTTCCAGACAGCCGGCACCACCAGGACCACTAGACTGTCCTCCACTCTCTCTTTCACTGTTCCTTTCTGCTGGACCAGTCAAGGCCAGAAAACACTCTCTTTTATGGGACCCAAGCTCTTCAACTCTCTCCCTTTGGAACTAAAACTCTGTCCCTCCACAAATGCCTTCAAACACAATACCAGGGGACATTTCTCTCCTACCCGCACCTGCTCACAGCCCTAATCTGGCTCCCCTTCTGCACTTTTTTTCTCTCATTTTCTGGTTATCCACCTCAGGCACTTACCCTCTCTTTCTAGCACTTGTAGTATTGTTAATCCACCTAGGCTAACTTTTAGATTGCACTTACATTTTTTTGTTTCCCACTGTTATATTGTATTATTGTTAAACCCTCACTGAATGCCTAATGTCACCTTGTATTTTTTAATTCACCAAGGCTAGTTCATGGTTTTCCCTTTAGTCTATATTATCCTAAGTTTATGTACCATTTTATTAACCCTCGCTGTTACTTAAATGTTTAACCCTATGTCATGTCTCATGATTGTTGTATGTAACTGGACGCTTGTGTAAATGGGCAGCAATGCTCACATACCTTTCCAGTATAACCAATAAAAATGAAAATGAAAATGAAATGGATCTGACACTGACAAATGGGAACCATGTTCAGGACATCCAGGTTGAGGAGTCCTTGGGAGGGAGTGGCCACTGTATGATGTGGTTCAGGGTAGGCATGGGGAGGGAGAAGATGAGCACCAAGATCAAGGTCCTGAACTTCAAAAGAGCAGACTTCAGTAAGATGGTGGATCTGCTAAGGGGACACGTGGCTACTCTCAGTGTAGGGATGGGTTGGATCAGCAATGATCTATCAACAAAGAAGGAATAGCAGCAGTCACTAATAAGTGTAAAGCTGAAAGGCAAAAACTTCAGGCCCAAAGCTCCCAGTTGATATAGGAGAGGTGGCCCAGGCAGTCAGGGATAAACAAGAACTCTCAGGAAGTTCTGGAGGACTCAGAAGGATGAGGATAGGGACGAGTACCAAGCAAAAGCCAAGGATACAGGGAAAGCAATCCAGCTGGCCAAGGCCGGGAAAGAACACAGATAGCAGAAGGGACAAAAAAAGGGTTAAAATCAATTTTTCAATATATTCAGAAGAGTGACAAGAAAAAGGGTATTGTTCAGCTAAGGAGAGGAGAGGAGAGGTGTGGATGGAAAAGAGTGGTATCAAAGCAGACATATTTAATGAACACTTCTGTTTTGTCTTTACAAAGGAGAGGGATGGCCCAGTACCGCAGGGAAGGTGGAAGGTGAGAAGGGGGATGGGGTGCACAGAGGTAAGAATCCATGAGAACAGGGTAAAGAAAGGATTGTTGACCCTTCACATTGATCAATACTCAGGCCCAGGTGGAATCCCACCAAGGTTGCTGACAGAACTAGTGGTGGAACAAGCAGACTCCCTGGTGGACCTGTTCAATGGTTTTCTGGAACTGGGGGTTGTGCCACTGCACTGGAGAAAGATGAAAGTGGCACTGCTCCATAAGAGTGGACCCAGAGATGGCCTGTGAACTACGGTTCCACCATGCCGTGGCAACACAGAATTTGCCTACCATCAGAACAGTGCTGGCAAAACACCACCAATTGGTGATGGGCCCTCGCTGGGGCAACTAGTGTTTTCTGTGGGGAGCTTCACCCCCACACCCCCCATGCAGGGAGCTCTGCCCCTCCACACCCCCCACACTTAAATTAATCAACTCTGAGTTGGAGTTAGTTCAGGGAGAGGGGCAAGCACTCCAGATGCAGCAGTGTCGGGAACCCAGCAGACCATCACAGCAAACTGCAGAAAATGTCACTTTGATGATCTTCACTGTATTCCTGTCGCTGTTGTGACATGATACTGGCAACTACAGATCAGTCAGCCTGGCCTCAATCATGAGTAAGCTCATGGAGGCAATCCTTAAGGAAAGGTTGGTGCATCTCCTAGAGGAAAACAGTCTACAGGATGAGAGACAGCATGGGTTCATGGGCAGGAGATCCTGCCAAACACACCTGTTTGATTTCTTCAACTGGGTGACAAACACAGTGGACAAGGGCAAGGCACTTGATATCATCTACTTGGATTTCATCAAGACCTTTGCCTCTTCCCCACAGGAAGTTTATCAGGAAACTGGAGGAAATGGAGAAACTCACTGGAAGGGTGGCAAACTGCCAGCCTGACAGGAGCCAGAGAGTGGTAGGGTTGGGGGAGCTATACAGATCTATGGTTCTTGTTCAGTGTATTCATCAGTGACATTTGAGATAGTGTAAAAGGCAGGGTGTTCCTGTTTATGGACAATACCAAGCTCTGTGGGAGGGCAGATACAGCAGAAGGGCTAGGGGACCTAATGTAAGAAGCTTGAGAGGTGGTCTGAATTATGGCAACTTGCGTTCAGTGAAAAGAAGTGCAAGGTCATGCACATTGAACTTAGAACCCAAGGTCGAAGTACCTCCTGGGAGTGGTTCTAGTGACCAAATCACAGGAAGAAAAAGACCTGGGGGTGACGACCACTAGTGACTTGAGGCACTCCTCACACTGCAGGAAGGCAGCAGCAAAAACCAATAAAATGCTGAGCTGCATTGCCAGGGGAATCACTAGCAGAAGAGAAGAAGTCATTTTGCTACTGTACAGATCACTGGTGTAGATGAACCTGGAGTATTTGTGCAGTGGAGCACAAATGTGTCTTTATAGTGTGCAGTACTGCATCCCTACCTGAACAAGCATTTGTCAAGGCCGAATGTTGTTTTGCTGGCATTTAGTACCATCATATGTAGGTAGTCTTGGGCTACCTGTTGCATCCCAACTGGGGAAGAGTGTTCTATCCTGGTAGGATCACATAAAGATGTCATCTGTCGCATCTTAACTCTGTGATAACAGCTAGTAAATATATGTTGCCTGGCCAGTGTTTACTCTAAGTACCATAAGAACTTTCAAATGTCAGGGATTTCACTCTGTCATACTGAAAGGTTCTCATACGGTCCATCACAGATTGGATCTGAGCAGTAAGTGACAACCCTCTGTCGGCCTTTAGAGAGAAAGGTTTCAAGAAAGGATAACATAAGTCTAGATAAGCCTGGCAGGAAGATCTGCCTACTGTCTTGGAGCAGTGCCAGCTCTCTGATGGAACGTTTGGTAATATCCCATCAGAACAGCACATCAGGGTAGAGATCCTGGACTGATGCATGAGCCCGCAATAGGGGTCCCAATCTGTCAGGAAAGGAAGAGTCCATCAGGATGTTGTTATTCAACCTCCAACAAGGCTTTCCCGACTGAACGGATGGGTCTATGGATAATGTACACTGGAGGAGAAAATGATCAGAGAGGCCAATGGGATAAACCGAAGCTGGTATGATGGCACACCTACTTAATACAACATAATCAATACATGTGGCCAATTGTGCTCTATGGTGGGTAAATTCACCTGATGGATGGAGATCACAGAATGCATCTGCCAGGTGGGACTCTCTACACAGGGCTTGCAGGCATAAGGAGTCAGAATACAACTTGGACGTCTTTGCTTGCCAATCATGGAGGTGTAGTGTGCAACTGAAATGTCCCGCAAGAATGATCGTCCTGGAGAAGCATAAAAAAGTTTGTAGGAACTTGAATAAGGTCACCCTGTCAAATTTTGATTGAGGAGCATACACAACAATCAGTCGCTAAGCCGTCTGATTGATATAAGAATCAAGTAAGAGAGCCCGACCTGGTTGTACGTCAACTACCTGAGTAACAGTAGGAGAAAGATGGGTAAACATGATGGCAACAGCCAAACACCTCTTGGTGCTGGGTGAATAATAAGAAATACCAGATGTCCAAAGTCCTTGTGCGGTGACAATACCTCCCAAAGAACATAACTGTGTGTCCTTTAAAAAAAATCAGTTGTGCTCGAGAATCCCTCAAGCCCTGCAAAAGAACCTTCCTTCGCATGAGATTGTGAATGCTGTTGACATTTAGCATTGCAATCTTCATACAAGAGAAGAGGAAAGGTGAAAGCTACTATTTTACAGCCATCAAAAAGTATGGGAGCTGCTTATGTTTCTTTTTGAATTTGGCCTTCGATCCAGATGAGGAGCCAGCTTTCTATTTACAGGTTGCCATCCACTTTGGGGTGTTGTCTTCAGTGTCTGGTGATCCACTGATGCCTATTGACATCGTGGAAGAGGTGTCTGAATCAATATTGGCATTGGTATCCCCATGCTTTGTAGAGGCAAGTGGCAGAATCTGGGCCAGTGGTGCTGAGGGTTGAGGCGCTGGATGCCATACCTCGTGCTACACCGGCGACCTGGGTTCGGGAATGGACTCTGGGTGCCGGGGGTTGGCAGGGGAGAGGGTGGATTGAGCACCTAGGCTGCCTCTCCCTCTGGGATGGGTCTGCGGGTTGCGCCGCACTTGAGCAGCTCCTGGTGATAACTGGGGGCAGCACAAGTCGCAACGCCAGCAAGGGATGGAGCACAGCAAGATGATTCATGCACGCGGTGGGCATCATTGCATTGCCAACTCCAGAGGCACTAATTGGAGGAAAAATGGCTGGGTGTGACTGTGAAGCTTGATGGCCGTGCCCCCAATGGCCGAGGAGGCCAGTTCATGGAATCGTGTTGTGGGGGTCTGGGCCAGCCCGTGATGGAGAGGTAAGGGGAGACCCTCTGGTGGGTTGGAATGGCCATACCGGACCCCTTGTATTGAGTGACTCTGCATCCTCTGGGGTTGGGGGGGTGGCAGCTGGATGCTCTGCCAGTGTGCCGCAGTAGGGCGCAAAAATAGAATATAAAAAAAAAAACAACAAGCCTTCAGTTGGCCCAAGTAGAAAACAACTCCATGATCATGGCCCAAAAAAACCTACTGGGAAGATGAGTTAGTCCAGCATCTTTATACTTCCACTTCCCAGTTCAAATCACATATTTGTCCAGTATCTTGCCTGGGCAACCAAGCACCTCACAGCATTGTTTAAGCCAATAAGTGATGTTCTGGATGTTCACCCCTTCATTGAGGAACATCCCTGTCACCGTACGAGTGGTAGGTCTGGTGAGGGGGATTGCCGGAAAAGGCAACCAAATCTCTGAATACCATAAGGAACTGTAATTCGTCCAAAACTGATCCAATGAAGAGTGAAGCTGTAAAATGACATCATAAAATACCACTCTGGAGACATAGATAATGGCGAAGATGTCGTCTGGAAAAAATCCAAGGGATTTCATTAAATGCTGTTCGACCAGGAAGGAGTGGTCAGGAGGAAGGTTGCCTGCTCTGGTATATTTCAGGCATACTGTGTTTCCCCGCAGAACAGGTGTGGGCTGTGCTGCGAAAAGGTCTGTATGCTTAAATGGAGCATCCTGGGGGGGTATGTGATGGAGCAGTCAGAGCAGAGGCATCATCAAAAGAAGGTAGTGCTGAGGCTGCTGATGAAACCAGATCAGGTAGCACAGCACCATGCCTTGAAAGAGGTTGTGAAGCAACAGACTCTGAGTCAGCCCAGGAAAGCTGTGATTGGTGGTCCAGTGATGGAGTTGTGGCATTCCGTGGTTGTGCCTCACATGGTAATTCACAAGTATCAACATTAAAAACAGGCATAATGGCCAGGTCTGGAATCCAGGAATGGCTGTCTGGACCCATAATCCAGCCCACCTTCCGTAGTGCCCATTCCGGGCTCCAAGCAGGTTTGATGGATAAGAGCTGCTTATCTGGAGGATGAGGTGGAGTGCCCTGGTGCTATCCTGCCATAGGGGTTAGAGGTCCCAAGTCAATTGGAGCTGTCTGGACTGAACCTGGCATTAACACAGCAGGTACCAAGGTTCTTGGTAAATCAACATAAGTCCCAGCTTTGTACAAAGGATCAGGTTCCATCATGAAAGAAGACAACTGAGTGGAGAATACCCAGGGATTGTCCAGCATAGCAGCATGTCAATCAGCAGCAACAGGTTGAGCTAGTGTAACAAGAAGCATTGAGTCTGAAGCCATAGTCTCTAAAAAGCATATTGAAGGGATTAGGGTCACTCCAAGCTGAGCCATTGAGCCATCAGCCAAAGTGGGCTCTGGCAGACATCTGGTCTGCTGGAAGGGATACCACAGACACCAAATGCAGGCAATGGAACTGCAGAGAATGTTCCCTGCCCTGCCCAAAATCATTCAACTGCACCCTGGTGACACTCCTGGGGAGAAACTGGTAGGCGGTGGAGCCATGGTCGGTGAAGCTGCGAAAACACTGCCAGCAACAGAAGGTGCAGAACAAGTGTGCAGATAGTCAGTAGTAATGTTTACCAGAGTATCAAGGATTATCCCAGTGTCCATGATGTCAGAGGCAGAACCTGGAGGGAGAAGAGCTTTCCGGTGTATCAGAGTCCCAGCCAAAAGCAACTTTGCAAGGTCAGGTATCAAAGATTCAGCCACATCAAAGAAATCCTGTTGTTCTGCTCATGTGGGCAGACTCACAGCCAAAGGGAGGGTCCTTTCAATTCCAGGGCTGACATTCTCCATAGGCCGAGACATGTCTGTAGCATCAAGCATGCAAAGCAAAGGTGCCTTCTGTGTTGTCAGTCCAGTAAGATGTTGTGAGTTGTCCAGCAAAGTATCAACTGCTGTAGACGCAGAGGTAATTTCTGAAATGACTCAAGTAGCTAGCAGAGGCAATGCCAGAAAGCCACAGGCTGCCTTGTATACCAGTGGAAAAGTTGCAGACACAAGATGTAGACAAATCAGTCCCCAACAAAAGGGCAGGTGGCTGCTGAAGTCCATCTCACTCTCCAATGCCAAGGTTAGCCATCTTGGCAGACAGTTGCAGGGTCCCCCTACTGGCAAGAGCAGGGAAATGTCCCCGCTGTGAACAGTAAAGCAGGTGCGCTCATGCAATGATGGAGCTGTTGAATTATTGGTGGCAGGTAACATTCATACAGACAAGCAAAAACATCGCTACACATGACTGTGGAAAAATCGTATAAAGTTAATCAACTTCCATACAATGGTTAACCCGGCGCATCAGTGGATCTAGCCTTTCTCGGGGTTGAGTTAAATTTGATTGCATGTTTAAATGGAGTAATGATTAATGACATGATATACAGATTTCAAGTCAATTAAACATTCCTTTCACCTTAATGTTTAATTGACTTGAATCATGTGACATACATGTCATTAATCATTACTCCGTTTAAACACATGCAATTAAATTTGACTCCACCACCTGAAGAAGAGGGCTAGATCCCTCAAAGTACCAGGGTAATCGTTGTTTGAAAGAAGAAGAAATTTATGTGATTTTGCCAGAGCCATGTGTAGCTCTGGTTTTGCTTGTGTTTATGCATTTCCCCATTGTCATAGCCAAATTTCCCCATTCACTAAAAATACCTTGAACAGCTTAATCTGATTCAGCTTCAGTTGCTTATCATCTGTATTTCCTCCTTCCCCCGAGACAAGGCTGAAAATAGGCAGAACTGTCTAGCCCTTCTCTCTTGGTCAACGATACTATCTAAATAACTAACTAACCATAGCCCTTGATAGAACACCTCTCTTTGATGAGAGAGTACTTAAGTCTGCATGAATGTTGTCTATTTTGTTTTTTTAAGAAAAAAACATGGATATGTGGGTCAAGAAGTTAGTTCTCCCTCCATGTACAAATTCAAGAAAGAGTCCTAGCTCCTGTGACTCTTTCCTTTAAAGGACAGGTCCCCCTCATACAAGAGTTCTCCTGGCAAAGACTGACAATTGTGCCAGATTTTATAGAACTGCAAGTGGTAACTTATGAGGCAAACTTGTTCTGTGTCCTTATTGTGCTTTGGCTCCCTCCAAGCTCACTTCAGTTGTGGCCAAAGTCCTTGCGATTCAAGCCAGGACTCCATAAATGGCCAGTACTTTAACCAATACAGAGCCTCCTGTGACTCCTCAGCCATGTTAAAAGGATGAAATCTCCTCCAAAAGTGTAAAACAAAATCATCTTTATTTTAATAAGCATTTGTCAATGCCGAATGTTTGCTTGCTGGCATTGGCAGTGGTAGTGTAGAAGTTACAGAGCTGCGTAATAGGAATGGCAGTGAAGTACTGAACTGAAGCCAACCCCACCACCACCCTGCAGAGAGTGACAGGCATTGGGGTGTGCCTTTGGGTCATCAGGCATAATGGCCAGGCCATTCACCACACCCCGCCCTTCAGACATCGACAAGTGTCACAGTGTTCCTTGGGGTCTTTGGCCCTTATGCGCACCCCATTCCATTAGGAAATACGGTGAGATAGGTGCGATATAGGAGAATGGGGTGAACTTTGGGGCCAAAAAGTCCAAGGCATACCTCAATGCCTCTCACTGGCTGCAGGGTGTGGAATGGTATGAGCATTATAGGCAAGAATCCCAAGTCACACCCCTGATGCCTGTCATTCTCTACAGGGTTGGACGTTATGGTTGGAAACCGTAATACCTCAGGCATTCGTTGGTATTTTCACTCCAAATTTTCAACATGTTTTTTTTTGTGACCCCACCTCATGAACAGTGGCAATATCAGTTTGTTAGCCGAAAGCTGCTTATGCACAGCGACTACGGCATTTAGCACCACAGGTGCAAAAACATTCCAAACAGGATGCAAAAAATGACAGCTGTACTGTTCATGGGGAGGTGTAAAAAATGGCAATATTGCAAATCTGCAGTAAAAATATAAAAAAAACTGGCGAAGTCACGAGCATACATAGAAACTGTGCAACGCACACCCGTAATATAATTAGGTTGGGGATTTTTTACAGCAGATTGTCAACTCAGCCATTTTGGTGCCTCCGATCATGAACAGTGTCACTGTGATTTTCTTTATCTGTCCTGAACAATGATTTCCCACAGCGACCACTCATCTCTGCGCTGAAAGTGTGAAAACACACTTCGGCCATGTTGTGAAAAATGACAGCTGTACTGTTCATAAGGAAGTGTGGAAAAATGCCACTGGTGAAAATCTGGACTGAAAACATTACGAAGTCATGAACTTACGAGGGTGCATGGAAACTGCGCAATGCTCACTCGTAACACAGTCATTTTATGGACTTTTGTCATCAAATTTTCAACAGAGCCATTTTAAGACCTCTGCTCATGAACAGTGTAACTGTGATATTTGTAATCTGTCCCAAACATTGCTTTCGCACACCAACAGCACCATTGTGCACTACATGTGCGAAAACACATTTTGGGTGACATATGAAAAATGGCAGCTGTACTGTTCATAACGAAGTGTAATAAAATGGCAATGTTGAAAATCCGGAGTGAAAATATTACATTCATAAACTTATGTGCATACATAGGAGCTGCGCAACGCACGCTCGTAAAACAGTCATTTTTAGGAATTTATTCACCAAATTTTCAACATAGCCATTTTAAGACCTCTGCTCATGAACAGCATCACTGTGATTTTCTTAATGTGTGCCATACATTGATTTCGCACATCGACTGCGCCATTGTTCGCTACATGGGTGGAAACACATTTTGGGCAAGATGTGAAAAATGACAGCTGCACTGCTCATAAGGAGGTGTGGTAAAATGGCAGTGTTGAAAATCTGGAGTGAAAATATTGAAAATTTGCGAACTTATGAGCATGCATAGAACTGGCACACGCGACGCCTTCTAAATGTTATTTTTGAGCCAATTAAAATAGGCTTGAGCTCACCTTATGAACACTGGTAGTGTCGTTTCATTACTCAGTCCCAAAGGTGATTTCATGCAGTGACTGTGAAATCACCCTTCAGGCCCGAATAACACCATGACAGTGACAGCATTCATGAGAAGGGGTCCCAAAAACCCCATGTTGAAAATTTGGTGCAAAAATTCCAAAAATGCCTGAGATATGCAACAAAGTTGAAAAAACCCTATCTAGCCCATTATACAGCTTACCGGCATTTCTTCAGTTCGCAGTCGGCTTTGAAGAGTGCAGACGTGTTCCCGGTCCAGTGAAGATCGCCGTGCCGACTCGAGATAGGTATGGGGTGAGGGGTGTGGGAGGCAGGTGCACAGTGAGTGGGTGCGGGTTATGGGGGGAGGCAGGGAGACTGTGAGGGACTGTTTTCAATTTACAGTTTGTTTTTTTTTAAATTGACGATGCAGGACATTTACCACATTGGGGTGGGCTCCCAGCGTGGCAGAAGAATGCTGATGGGGGGCGTGGAGCTGATGGGGGATTGGGCACCCCTGTCGGCAACGCATCAGTTACCACGCTGGGGTGGGCTCTCAGCGTGGCACTCTGTACTGGAGGAGAGGACAGTGGAGCCGAGGGGGGTTGGGCACCCCCGTCGGCCATGGCATCAGTTGCCACAATGGGGTGGGCTCCTAGCGTGGCACTCTGTACTGGGGGGGGAACGGCACATTATGTAAAGTGGACGTAACTTGTAAACAAAGTGCCGCTGCATGACGAGCTTGTCTCTGATTACAGCGGCACTTTGTTTAGAAGTTTTGTCCACTTTACATAATGTTGGCATCATTGCTAGCATGCTGGCTTATTGGGGAATGAGGGACGCACCTACTGATGCGAGCCCTGCATTCGCCCAGCAGCAGCCACGCCTCCAAATCTCCACTCTCCCAATATGTTGACTGCCGTGCAAGCGCGGCAATCCAACATAATAACAATGTAGCTACAAGAACCAACTTTTCAGTGACAAGAACCAAATAATCTCAGCATTGTTCAATAACACATGGTTTTAACTTTTCACTCCAATATGAAACGTAGCCCACTTATTATTATAATCAGACTTTATGCAACATGAGTTGGGTAAAAATGTTATGATAACACGAGATGTTTTTAGTTGCTCACAGAACCAGCCTCCAAGATACTATAATATGTTATCTTTTGCTGGTTCAGTTCTGGGGTTACCATGGCAGTAAGGGAAAAGAGGCTGGCCTATAGAAAATTCAGTAAGAGCAAGAAAGAGGTGGATAGGGAAACTTGCCTAAGGTTGGCTAGTGAGGGAAGTAAGAAAGTCCGACGAGCAAAGGCACAGAAGGAGCTGCAGATAGCTGAAGGAATTAAGAAGGGTGGGAAGGCTGTCTTTCACTATATAAGTGAGAAAAGGGACAAGAAAGAAGGGATTGTTAGGCTTAAGAATGGGGTGGAGTGGATGGAGGATGATGAGGTGAAAGCAGAGATACTAAATGAATACTTCTGTTCTGTCTTCACCAGGGAGAAGGACAGACCAGTGCCTTCAGGAGGGAAAAGAGGAGCCGGGGGGGGAGGAGGGGAACACAGATGTAGTGATAGAGGAGGAAAGAGTGAGGGACAGTCTGCTGGCATTGAAAGTGGACAAATCACCAGGCCTGGACAGAGTACATCCAAGGGTACTGAAGGGACTGGCCGAGGAGCTGGAAGGGCCATGGGAAGACCTATTTAATAGTTCACTAGAGTCAGGTGTGGAACTGCAGAACTGGAGAACAGCACATGTAGTGCTCCTCCATACAAGCGGTCCCAAGGATGATCCAGGGAATTACAGACCAGTCAGCCTGACCTCCATTGTGGGCAAGCTTATAAATCCAATACTAAAGGTAAGGTGGGTGGAATATCTAGAGGAGCATGGTCTCCAGGATGACAGGCAGCATGGGTTCTTGGGGGGAGGTCATGTCAAACAAATCTGACTAACTTCTTTGACTATGTCACTAAAACAGTAGACGGAGGTCAAGCGGTAGAGATCCTCTAGCTTGATTTCAGCAAGGCCTTTGACACTGTGCCCCACAAAGAGTTGATCAGGAAGTTGGTAGATCTTGGAGCTGGGGAAGAGATGGCCAGATGGTTGGAAAACTGGCTGAAAGACAGAACCCAGATGGTGGTTGTGGGGGATGAGTAATTTGGCACCAGGGAGGTAACCAGTGGGGTCCCACAGGACTCCGTGCTGGAGCAGGTGTTGTTCAATGTTTTCATCAATGACATTAAGGATGGCATTAAAGGCAAAATGTGCCTATTTGTGGATGACACCAAGCTCTGTGGGAGAGTGGAGACAGCTGAAAGGATACAGCACCTACAGAAATATCTAGAATAGCTTGGGAGGTGGTCCAGGATCAGGCAGCTTGGCTTCAATGCCAAGAAATGCAAAGCTATGCATATTGGATCCAAGAATCCAGGACAGAGTACTACCTGGGTGGAGTCCGAGTATCTGCATCACAGGAGAAGGACCTGGGAGTGATGATCACTAGTGACCTGAAGCACTCCACACAGTGCAAGAAAGCAGCAGCAAAGGCAAGCAAGATGCTGGAATGCATAGCTATGGGGATCAGTAGTAGGAGAGAGGAGGTTATACTGCCCTTGCACAGGTCAGTGGTAAGGCCACATCTAGAGTATGGAGTTCAGTACTGGTGCCCACACCTCAAAAAGGACATCAACCTGCTGGAGAAGGTCCAGAGAAGGGCTACAAAGATGATAGCTGGTCAACAGGGCAAGGCATACGAGGAGAGGCTGAGGGTACTGAACATGTACTCCCTGGAAGACAGCAGATATATATATATATAGAGAGAGGACATAATTGGGACCTTCAAGTACATGAAAGGGATAAATAAGGTTGATAAGGAGAGTCTCTTTAAGCTAAATGGCAACCATAACATGAGAGGGCACAGTCTTAAGCTGTAGGGTGGGAGGCTTAGAAGGGAGGTCAGGAAGCACTTCTTCACAGAGAGGGTGGTGGACACATGGAATGTACTGCCGGAAGAGGTCATGTCATTGAAGACAGAGGGCAGCTTTAAGAGAGGCTGGCATAGGCATAGGGGAAAGATAATGATCATGGCTAGGGAGGATGGAAGGAGTGGGGAGGGAGGGCAGGAATATTACGTGAAACAGCTTCTGGTTCCTTACTGCCCCAGGAGATCGCTCCACTCGGCTGACAGGGGGTTTCTAGAGATTCTATGGGTATCCTTAAAATCATCAGGGGCCCATGCATTTATGTATGTGGCCCCTGCCCTTTGGAATTCTGTACCCTGTCAGCTTCGGGAGTGCATGACTGTGGGGGATTTAAACAAGCCTTAAAAACCTACCTATGGCACTAAGCCTATTCTGCTTGATTTTATTAATGTTATGGAATTTTACTGATATCTGCATTTAATTGTGCTATACTGTATCCTGTTTTTATCTTTTATTGTTAAAGCATCTTGATATTTGAAAGGCACTGTACAAATAAAATTATTATTATTACTATTATTATTATTATTAGTTCATGCTGTAGACCCTGCAAACGAGCAAACCTGATAGATCAAATCACCTTCTTCTGTTGGCTTCTTTGTATGTTTGCTGTTAGGAAGTCCAAAATTAGTAACATGAAGGTTAGTTACATCACAATTGAATACTGATCCAATTAGAGTGCAGCCCTGATGACATCACAGTAGCCCTGTGCAGTACTGAAGCCAGCAGTTGAAATCAAAAGGAAACAGTTAAAGGAGACAGGAATTGCTTGTTCCTGATTTCTATTAATTAGAAGTTGTGTGTGTCTTACATCAATTGGATTCTACTATTTTTTTATGTCTTATTTGGACTGTTTTATGGGTTTTATAAATTTTCCGTTTTTCTGACTGGGTTAGTTGACACTCATCATTCTGTAGAGTCCCAAGTCACTGAATTGTCAAAGATGTCATTTCATGATGTAACGGATTTTGAGATCAATCTGCACGAGATCTGTGCCCAGACTATCATCGTGGGCGAGATTGAACAGTTATGGTACTTATGGAGCTTTATTTAATACAAAGTGCTACTACTGTATTTTTCTGTTTTTTTGTAGTGAATGTAGCCTTTTTTTTCAGTTACTCTGGTGCTAACTACTTTTGTTGTTGTAACCTGTACTCATTTCACGTTTAGACCGCATTGAACTGACCCGCATACTGTCTACATGTTCGGTAGTTCATAATAGCCTTTAGTATAAATCTGTAATGTTTTTGTTTCACCTTCAGTGTTACTTCATGAACAGTAGTGTCCCAACTGGTCCTGATTGCCAATCAGACAGCATTTATTTCTTAGCCTTAGCCCAGTGTCCCACCCCAGGTCCTCACTCGCCAACCCAATCTTCAGTCATTTTTATTTTTAACTACTACTTGTCTCTGCCCCATCCCCCTATTTGACATGCAATACCCAAACAGAGAAAATCTCATTCCATGGTAGTCTAGAAGACCCCTACTACACCTCCACCACCTATTCAGAACTCCCCCTTTCCTCCACTCAAGATTGCCCATCTGCGAGCAGCTCTGCCATCCTCTCACCTCTGCAGTTGCCCATCAACTGAACTATGAATGTGCGTAACTTATTCATAGTACATAGCTCAGTTGGCGGGCAGCCGTGGAGGTGAGATGAGGGCTGGGCTGCTTGCCAAGGGGCAGTCTTGTGTTGGGGGGTTGCCTTGGTGGGTGGTGGGGCAGTTGGGGTGCCCACTTAACTACAATTGTAATTGATTCCTCCCCTGTTTGAAATGCAGTTGATGATCGACTGTTGGCTCTTATGGGTTGGGGCCCGGGTCTATAGTGGGATTGAGTATGTATTTCATTGTTTGCAGAGTCTGTTTGCTGTCTTTTTTGTGCTTTGTTTTTCGGCATCCTTCCAAGCCATTCAATATGTGTTTGTCCATGGTATAGTCACATGTACGAACAATCGCCCCCACAGATATCTGCAGCATCAAATCATAACTGTCTTGGTATACCATTCATATTGTAAATGAAAATATGTACAGAAACTGTAGATTTAGTGTCCCTACATAGAACAAAAATTAGAAAATAAAAAGTGAAACTTTTAACACCCCACTGCATGGGATTGAATCCAGTGCCCTTTACCCTCAAAGCATATGCACAATCCTCTGAGCCATCAGCTCTGCCTGATGTATTGTCTGTTTTTCATTCTTACTTATATTCGTCAACATTGGTTGTGGCTGAGCTTGAAAATAATTGTGTGTTGTTTCTGTTTGTTATTATTTTCTTTTTGAATTTTAGCAATAAAATAAAAAAAGACACTTCATCAGGTAGAGCTGGTGGCTTGGAGGACTGTGCATATACCCCTGAGGCAAAGGGTCCAAAGCTTAATGAACTGCAATGGAGTTTACAAATCTTCACTGATATTATATATATATTTTTTCTTCTATGTAGGGGCACTACATCTACTGTTTCAGCACATATTTTCAGTTTAGAGTTTTACTTTGCTAAGTCAGTCTGTCATACTTCTACAGATGTACCTGTTCATGGTTAAAAGGAACACTGATGTGACAGGGGAGACCAGGTGTCATTCCCCTATACTTATGACAGTATCCTGACAATGGTTACTGCTGTACAGTTTTGGAAAGGCAAACTGTGTAGTCACCACAATGATCCCTGCAACTTCTGCAGTGACACAAGTGCCACTCAACTGGCGATCACAGACACTATGCCACATATGCAGATGATCGCAAGACAGGAACCGGATGGTTGTGACACTTAAGAGACATGCACACTGCAACTGCCAATAGCAGTTCTACTCACACTGTTGATGGTATAGGGCAGCAGGGTGCTGTCCACTGTCAAGCCCATTCTGATAATGGTTCACTGTAGTTGCCAGTGGTAAGCAGTGTCCAGAGACAAGTACATCGTGTGCAGTGGCTGATCCAGTGCCCTTGCAATGAACATAGTACATGGACAGGAGACAATACTATTGCAAAAGAGACTGTGAGCACAAGACAAATTACTGAGAAGCAGGGACTACATGTGCCATAGAGAGAGTGAGTGAGAACAGTCAGAGGTCACCTGGGGAGGATGATGTCAGACAACTGAATGCATTGACGGCACTGTAGTTGGGGGTGAGGTGGGGGCAACTTTGGAGAACATAGTGGGGACACAGCACAATATTGGTGAGGTAAGGGCAGTGATATTAAATGACACAGTGTGTGTGTGGGGGGGCAATGTCTCCTGACACAGACACTGCTGTAATGCAGACTAGCCAGCTTTTGGGTCACTGATGTGTGCAGTGTGACATATCCACATGCTGGGTGAGTTGGATTTGTGCCACCTGGTAAGGGACTAGTCTGTCAACATTAAGACCTACTGGGTTGGTGGGGTGGTTTCTGGACACTGATCCCCAGGACTACAGATCCTCTCACATGAGTGTATTGGTCTCACTATGCTGAGACGGGGGAGGGCAGATCGTTGATAATAACAAAAGGCAGTGGATGAAGTCTGCACAGCAAATGATGGGTGTCAAACCACTTTATAGATACCAAGCTAACATATAAAACAGCTGCATTTAAAAAATATATATTTATTTTGTAATGGTATTCATCAAAACATCCATATCATCATTTTGACAGCATTGTTGGGCACCACAATACTACTGAGACTCCGTTCGAACCAACAACAGCAAGAAAATCACATTTTTTAGATTAAAAATGTATCTGCATGTGTGAATCTCAGTGCCTTGTGGATTGCAGATGCCTTATCAGTCATGCAGAAAACAACAAAATAATATACTGCTACCTGTAATAGCACTACTCTTTACTTCTGGGGTGACTCGAGTATCTGACAGCTTCACATAAAAGTGTAACATGGTGCGCATGGACTGTAGTTGCCATGGAATGCACAAATGGCAATGTCACCATTTAGCAGTCTCACTCCATATGCCAGTGTTAAGTCAGGGAGCCAGAAACTGGAAGCGCCAGTACCGGCCATGACTGTATTTATAGCATGATAGTAAAATAAAAAAATTTGAATCAATTACCACTTTAACTAATAAAGACAAAAAATAACATTTTTTTTTTATATTTAGAACAGGCTTATAACGTGGATTTAATTCTTTATTTAATTTTCCTGTCCTCTTTAATCCTCTCACAATCCACAGAGTTAAAAGTTATAACAAGCGAACTTATAGCACATTAACCAAATATGCAATGGCCTGACTGAAAATATGCAGTTTGTCATCACTAGATAAGTAAAAATACCACCAACTGATTAATCTGGTTCAGTGTTACTTGGTTTCCATCTGCATCCCCCCCCCCCCCATCCACCCTCACCCCTCCAGGGATGAGGCTGAAAATAAGCAGAATTACCAACAAAAACTTGCTGAACTAAACTTGTGAGGTGGCAGAATTTTCACACAAGTATTAAGTGGGAAGCAAGCAATTATAACAAACAAAGCTGTGAGTGGACACTATCAAGACAGTAACTGTCAGTTGGTTTCATTGCGGAGGGCCCTGGCTTCCTGGTGAGTGAAATGTGAAGTACTTTGTTGTTTCTCTGCATCAACAGAACAGTGAACCCCTGTGCGCGAAGACCATCACAGTGACAGGAATCAGTCGATAGCCATGCATCGCTGTGATGGTCTCAGCCGGTGCTGGGACTGCCTCATCAGAGTATCACCCCTCCCCCTAGACAACCCCGACCTGGAGTTAGTAATCCAGAGCCAGGGGGGTGTTGGGGGGGGTGAAGCCTCCCACACGGGGGGTTTGGGGTTGCAGCCCCCCGAAAAAAGAAAGACGAGTCCCCGACAGTGCACTGATGACTCTTGGCATTGTGGCTGTCACTGCTGGGGATGTCGGCACTGGGGCTGTCACAACGCCATGATGGAGATGTGGTTACTACTGGTGAACCAATCAGACATATTGAAACACTGTCCAGGCTTGACACTTAGACTGGCCATGTTGTTGCTGATGACAACTAAGTATATACAAAAGAAAAATAATTTCAGGTGTCTGCCTGCCAAGTTCAGGTTCTGAATGGAATGATGAAGGCTCACAATTACAAATAAATCCATTATGGATGACTTTCAGGTCCATAAGGCCATGCCAGGGTGGATTCGCCCTTCACATTACACATGGGGAATCTCTTTGGATTGCTAACATACTGCTTGACCATCATTAATAGTTAGTGTAACTCTAGGGAATTGTGAGGCACAAGGCAAAGTGAAATGCTTTGTGCCCCTAAAGGTAAATCAACCCCTGGAGTGCCTTAATGCTAGTATGAAAACGTTATTTGTAATTATATGTTTTTACATTTTAAATTCAGATTGCTTTATTGTATATGATAGTTTCCAGCTAGTGGTATATTTGTTTATTTTTAATTGACCATGTAGGCATGCTAAGCAACTGAATACCTATTTACAGGTACAGCCTGGGAGAGTATAAAACAGCAGCAGGTTACAATAGAATCTAGATGGCTAGGTAATAAACAATACCGAAGGTGATAGGTTAATAAACTACCATTTAGGTATCATGTTGTATTAACAATAGGAAACAATGCAAATCAATACAGCTACCAGGTTAATGAACAATATAAATACATACATAAGCAGTGGCCAGTAACCAAGACTTGGGGTTAACACTCTAAAATGCAAGTCAGCCAATTAGAATGCTCAATTTCCACCTGTTGTTTTATAATTCTCATTTTTGAATGATGGGATAGAAGAACAGAGTTTACACTCCTGCATGACATCATGCAACAAAGCCAGTTAAGAGAATACAGGAGCTTTAAAAATATCTCCTCTTTAGGACGGAGGAAAGAGAGAGATGAAGGGGGGGAATAAGGATCATTTATGCCATGCAGCCAACCTTTTTATTTGAATTTTCTGACATTATTCATGTTTTGAATTGTTTATGACACTTAAAAATGAACATATACTGAAATAATGCATGTTGATCTGGACTACTTGTTTTACTTCCTGACTTGCTTGAAGTTTCCTATAAGCCTTTCATAGAGGTAACCTTGTATTGTAATTACCGGAAACAAAAATGTAAGCTCTTGACTAAGGGACTTGTATGATCCAAAAGCTTGTGTTTTGTTACATCTACCTGCAATAATAATGTGTCCCCATTGAAACTTATTCCACAATCCAATGAGTCTATCAAATCAGTGCAAAGCCTTGGGGGGACCACCCAGACATGTATATGTTAAGCAGTAACATATGTAACAGCAAATTAATATCCACCTCCATGAAAATTGAGATTGTTTACTCCACTGCGCTCACCCTTGATCCTTAGAGACTGTTTTGAGGGTGTTGTGTTAGCTAGCAAACAGCAGAGACTCAATTAATCTACTTGGATCCATTGTAAACGAGCCTATGGCTCAAAGGTATGTAATCCAAATCTAAATAAATAAAATTACATAATATTTTGCTTGGAAAAGTTGTCAGTTTTATTGGAATAAAAATAGCTTAGGTAAAAACAGTATGACCTGGTGTCTTGGTTTAGTGTGGACATCCCTGGTTTTTAATCCGTGAGCTGTCTTTTTTTGCTCCTTTTTTTTTTTTTTTTTTTTTTTTTTAATTTGAAATGGTCCTGGTTTGCTGAGCCACTGAAACCAATGCCTGTAGTAGAAAGTAGAGCAGATGTAACCAGCCCACTTTAGGACATGTGCATGTGTCTCAGGTTTTCATCTAGAAATTATAACCCCCGATAAGCTTTCTAGACCTCCTACCAGGCCATACTTGATTTAAAGATTTTTGGGACTTTGGAGTTTCAGAAGTTGTTATGCCTCAGTGACTTCTTAGCTTAATAAAGATAGTATTGCCGTGGCCAAACCAAAATTGTTTTGTTGGTTTCCTGTTTCTTAATTTAATGCCTGGTTCATTTTGGAAATCTGCAGGCATCATTTCATGATTATGCATAAAGTATTATTTTACTTATTGCCAGTGGTGACCAGGTCACAATTATGCCCCAGTAAAAGTATACTGTCACCACTTGCAATGAACTCCAACAACCTCACTGCCTGCTCACAGTGGATGGAGCGGGATGTGTTAAATAAGGGTAACCAACCCTAACAACTACACCAGGTCACAAATACCAGCTTCACTCCCAGTTGCCAGGCAGAGTACTCAAGCCATTTACTTCAGCGAAATTTGCATTTCATTTGAAATCAAAAAACGTGGCTTCCAGCACAGTATACAGCACCCTGTGTACATATAGCCCCAGCAAGCCTTCCTCAGGGTGACGTAACCCTGGTATTACACATGGCCAGTTTTATAGGCTGAGATCTATGACATCATATTTTGCAAAAATTCCCCTTGCCAACTGTTTTTAAAGGAAAATTTCTTCATTTCTTTAGGCAACATTCAGTGCCATAAAATTAATAAAGGTGCACTAAAACATCCTGAACAGTTACAACAATTATAATTTACAGCTGAATAACAAAAAAAAAGCAAAGAAAGCATAGAAAACTTCAAGTTAATGTCATATCATGGATAGATCCACCTCTACAACATAGCTTAACTTTTTAAACTTTTAAAGAGTTGGCTAACTAGACTAGTTTTTTTCTTGTATTTAAATATTATACAACAACAAAATAATGGCTACAATAAGGATCCTAATTCATAGTGAATATGATTTCCTTTAATACCACTGTGTCCAAGGGTACAGACCAGTCAGCCTCACCTCGGTAGTGGGGCAGATCATGGAAGCACTACTGAAGGAGAGATTGGTGGAACATCTGGTTGTCAATGGACTACAGGACCCAAGGCAGCATGGTTTCACCAGGGGGAGGTCATGTCAGACCAACCTCATTGAATTTTTTGACTGGGTGACTAGGGAGGTGGATCAGGGGAAGGCAGTGGACATGGCCTATCTGGACTTCAGCAAGGCCTTTGACACTGTGCCACATAGAAGACTATTACACAAACTGGGGAATATGGGTGTGGGCAGGACAGTAGTGTGGTGGGTAGGTAACTGGCTGGGTGGCAGGACACAGAGGGTGGTGGTAAATGGCTGTCACTCCACAGAGGGAAGAGTGACCAGTGGGGTACCACAGGGATCAGTGCTGGGACCGGTCCTTTTCAACATCTTCATCAGTGACATGGTGCAGGACCTAGAAGGCAGAATTTCACTGTTCGCTGATGACACAAAGCTCTGTAACAGATTAGACACACCAGAGGTGTAGACAGAATGAAGCGACCTGCAGAAACTTGAAGAATGGTCAGGGTTTGGCAGTTGAAATTCAATGCAAAGAAGTGCAAGATAATGCATATGGGCACAAAAACCCTGGCACGATATATCAGTTGGGGGCTGAGGATATAGCATGCACCAAGCAGGAAAGGGATCTTGGGGTTATCATCTCCTGATGATCTCAAGGTAGGAAACAATGTGACAAGGCAGCAGGTAAAGCAAATAGGATGCTGGGATGTATAGGCAGGGGCATTACCAGCAGGAAAGGGAGGTCATAATTCCGCTATACAAGACACTAGTGAGGCCCCACCTGGAGTACAGTGTACAGTTCTGGAGACCATACCTACGTAAGGACATAAACAGGGTGGAGAAGGTTCAGAGGAGAGCAACAAAGATGGTGCATGGATTGCATCACAAGTCCTATGAAGACAGGTTGAAGGAACTGAACATGTACTCCCTGGAGGAGAGGAGGGAGAGAGGGGATATGACAGAGACATACAAGTATCTTACAGGGAGGAACAGGGTGCAGGAAAACACTATTTTTAAGCAAAAAAGATGTTCCAGGACTAGAGGGCATGGGATGAAGTTGGAGGGGACGATTCAGAGGAAACATGAGAAAGAATTTCTTCACAGAACGGGTGGTGGACAAGTGGAATACCCTGCCAGAGGAAGTGGTGGGGGCTGAAACAATCACGGGATTTAAGAATGCATGGGATAGACATGAAGGAATTCTGGAGGTCAGGGGTAAGGGGCAACAGACTTCTAGGAAAACAAACTAAACTTACAAGCTCAAATGGGCAGACTTGGTGGGCCATAGGCCCTTATCTGCTGACACTGTCTATGTATGTATAATACCAGGATTACATCCCCTGAGGAAGGCTTAGAGACAATGTGCTGGGGCTGAGTGTACACAGGTTATTGTAGACTGTGCTGTAATCATGTTTTTTGTTTTCAAATTAAATGCAAATTTTGCTGCAGTAAATGGTTTGAGTACTCTTTTATGTCTTGCAACTGGGAGTGGTACTGTTATTTGTGAACCAGTCACCACTTGTGTCCTGGTGCCTTGTTGCTCTCAGTACAGTAGCACAGAACTTTATAATAGAAAGAGATACACTGGTCCATCTACAGTAGTTGGCCTGTCCCAACATAAAGAATTCCTGCTTCTACTGGTCACTCATTCCCCTTCCCCATGTCATGCTTCCCTGCAATCCTTATCAGCCTCATATGTCTGTCCCACCCTGGCTTGAATCTCTTCACTGATCTGGTGCAGATTAACACCTCCAATAGTCTGTTCCACTTAACCACCACCCTCTTCATAAAGAAATACTTTCTGATGCCCTTCCAGAATCTTCCTTCTGTCAACTTCTTTGAGCTTCCCCTTATGCTCTGTTTTTTTTTTCTCATTGTGAACTATTCCCAGTGTCTACCTTGTTTATCCAAAGAAAAAATAATTAGCATGTCAGTAAGTCACCCCAGTCTGCAGGGTATACATGTTGAAGTCCTCGAGTATCTCCATGCAGGAATTCTTTTGCTGCTCTAAATCACTTCTGTCACTCTCCTCTGCTCTATCTCAACCCTATCTCTGCCCTCTTTCACTGTAGACTTCAGAAATGCATGCAGTACTCCAAATGTGGTTGCACCAGGGATCTGTGCAGGAGCAGGATCACCTCCTTCCTTCTGTTGCTGAGCCACCTGCCTGTGCTGCCCAGCATCTTGCTTGCCTTCACCTCTGCTTTGATGCACTGTGCTGACTGTTTTGTCTGCTATTAAAACTCAGAGATTCTTCTCTGTAGTTTTTCCTAATCTCTTATTACAAATTCTGTCTTTGAATTCCTGACCCCCATTTGTATAATGTCACCCTTTTTTACACTGAATTTGAGTTGCCAGACCCTTGACCATGTCTTCAGTGTTCTTCTCTGATGACTCGAACCCCTCATCACTGTCTTCTCTACCAGTTTTTTTGTGCCATCTGCAAATAGGCAATACAGTTTATATAAGGCAACTTTTTTTTATGCATCATACCCTCCATCATACCTCTCAAGCTTTTGTCAATGAAATGTGTGACAACACTCAAAACGTGGGTGGGACACAAACCCTCCATATGTTTGCCACATCATAAAACATGAAGCACAGAACTCTGGAAACCAGTTCCTCTGTGTAAAGTTTAGTTTAAATTTAGCTCCACATGGTTTTATGAAGTTCTACTGTAAAGTCCGAGTTTACAGCACCTTCTGAGGTGGGCGGCACCTTTGTCATGGATGGGACAGATCAACTGTGAGGGGTAAAATGAGGGTCACCCCTGGTAATGTGGGACAGCTGAGATTTATGCCTTCCACTATAGCATACTTGGATTCGTACTTGGATTGGATAGATGCACAGAAGGTTTTAACCCATATTACTACATATCCAGTAAGCTGGTATTTAACAACACTTCCTCAGTAAATAAGAGTCTAAATTTCTTTTAAAGGATTCATGGTTACTAGCAATCATAATATGATTCGGTAATGAATTCCATAATGGAATGATCCTTTGTGTGTAAAAGAAATGTCTGTGTGGCACCCCTCCCAGTCTGTCCCAGTTTAATAATACATCTGCGAGTTTGTGGCCCAGTTGCATCCCACTTATCTGTAATTTCAGTCTGGAGATCTAGAGCTTCCCAAACATTATTGCTGGCTGTGCCGAGCTTAGTTATTAGTTATATTTGTGATGGGAAGGCAAAGGCAGGTGCAGCAATGAAATCAGAAATTTAAACACACAAAAAGATGTCAAACACCAAGCAAGATGTCTTTGGCTGAAAAAGTCACACATCTTTGTAATGCAACCACCTATGGAACATCACTTTTTTTTTTGAATTGCCTACTCACTGAGGGCTGCTGCTGAAAGTACTTGTTCCATAGTTCTGCAATGTTTTACTTTTTCAGTCCCCACGGCTTCCGCTGTTTTGTGCTTGCCAAGCCCTCATCTCTAGCAATGGTATGCCCTCAGGGAACCGTAGTGTCTCAGCACTGTTTACAATCACAGCCATGGCAACTTCGGCTGCAGCCTGTAATGCTGAAAAGCCCATGCTAGGCAAGGTGAACATAGCAGTTAATTTGATAACTACCATAGGCGCCAGAGCTAGGGGTCCGGGGGGGCATGGCCCATTACTTTTAAAACTGAAGGGGCCATGCCCCCTCACTTTTTTTGGAGATGTTTAAAAAAAATTAAAACAATTCTGTTTTCTGGCATGCTGGTGCCTGGTGGACCATGGATGGACTGAGTATGCAGTGCACCGGATGGCCCAATAGGTGGCATGCTGCCAGGTGGAGAGAAGAAGAGCCATCTGCTCTGCCGACTGCCACCCTGCCCCTGCCTGACAGTGAGTGCTGAGAGTGCACTGCTGAGGCTGACCTGTGACTGTCTGTCTGAGTGACAGTCCGTCGCCATGGCCCGTCCCACTCCCAAATCCCAATCCCAAATCCTGCTGCGAGCTGCGATGCTCGCCGACCTTCCATGACCTGGTGCAGCTGTGATGGCCGCCATGTGGGTGCAAAATCAAAGAAGCAGCATAAGCAAGCGCTGTGCCCTTCCTCAGTCTGCATCCCATTCCCTCACCGGACCTCTCCCATCTAACTCCTGTCCCGGCTCCAGGACAGTCACTGACACTTACCGTGTCGTGTCCAACCCCGTTCCTGACCTGGTACCATCCATCTAAGACTCCGACCGAGAGATAGGACCGACCGACCCCATCATCAGATACATCATCCAGGCCACCTACCCAACCGATGGTGGTGGATCTCTGGATTCCATCCAGTCGAAACTAGAGCCATAGCCTACCCAAGCCTGACTCAGGAGCTGAGCTAGAGATGTAAGGTAAGAAGGACATTAGTGGGCAGCTGCAACAGCATACCTCTCAGTCTCAGGACTCTGAAATGAGGGACACCACACCTGGAAATGAGGGACACCACAAGGGACTTCAGAATTTTGGCGATTTAAAGCACGGTTTAAAAGCATAACAGAACCTGAAACTCAGTCCAATAACATTAAAGAATAATGATCATTTCCTCCTGCTTCATCCCATTCCCAGCCAGGGCCATCAACTCCCTGTGGCTTGTGGGGCAAGTTACAAACAAATACCCAAACTGCCCAGGCCAGACCAGCAAGTATCATACCATTGGGGCAGCACTGATTACATGTTTTGTGGCCCTGTTTGGAATTAGGGGGACCCCCAGGCCAGCCCCCACACACAGCAACACAGCACTGGGTCATCTCATCTGTATGGGTATCTCCCTCCCTGAACTAGTGAGCTGTAGCTTGTTAGGTGGTGATGGGCCACTGGACTGGAGTCGGAGACAAACAGGTTCCCTTCTTAATCCCAACAAGCTCAAAAATATTAAATGTATTGGGGATGCAAAGATCATAACTCGTCTCAAAGTGCTTTTTTGTAATGGCAATCACTGTGTCCTCCCATCTAACAGTGCCACTTCAGTCAGACAGCCTCAGGCACAGGCAGCATTGATGTAATCATTTTCTATAGATTTGTAACTGAATTGTATTGTTAGATATAGTGTGAGTGATTGACTGTCACAGTCACAGACTGGTGCAAGGTCTCGGCTGTCCGTTAGGGTAGTTGACTTGTAAGTTTAGCAAACAGCAAGCATTTTCCCTATTGCCTTGCTGTCCCCCCACCACCACCACCACCAATTGGCCACAAAACATTTTAAAAAAACTTAATAATCAATCAATCACCCTCAATCCAGTCCAGTAATGACAAGACTGAGACATGGTTGGAAATAAATGTGCAGACAGAGTACACTGCAGATTTGAACTTGAAAGAATAAGCCATAAGACTGGCCCCTACCCCTGTGCAGTTAACCTTTTTACAAGCTTCTTTTATCCTACCTACCTCCCTCAAATGAAGAAGTCACTGGCTGGCAGCACCACTCATACGACTCAAACTCTCTCTGGTTCAGTGTGTGGTCTGGACTTCACTGATAGCATGACTCCTCTCTCTCTCTCTCTTTCTCTTTGTTCGGTCTCCTCCTGGGCAACTGACTTGTTCTCCAGCGGTGCTGCATGTGGTGACAGGCAGTGCAGGCAGCTGCAGCAGGCCAGCAGCAGGGGCTTGATGGGGTGCCGTGTTTGGGGTGTGTCTGCAAACTCCAGGCCCACAGGCTGCAAACTAAGAAGCAGCAAAGGGTTGGGTAGGACAGGAGCCGGGGAGGCAGATTTTAGAGCAGGCATTCCGAGGCAGCAAAATGATGGAACTCCTGGGCCAGTGCCACAAATGATCAATGGCTCACGGGCGGCTCTCACATGGAGGATTGAGAGCGGCGGCACCTCTCAAGTATCCTGCACTGTGCTGGACATCACAGATTTTCCCGTTTTTGGAAGTTGTCCCACTGTCTATAGCAGCCATGGCAGGCAGGGGGCAATGTGAGTGAGTGGTGACAACAACAACAGTGGAGTCTGGACAGTGAGTGGCTCGTGGTTCGTGGCTGTGGTGAGGTGAGGGTGAGTCATTGGGGCATGGGGGAGCGGCGGCGGGGCCAGGCAGTCAGCATCGGCCAGCAGCATGATCCTCCAGTGACCTCCATCCATCTGATCCACTGAGGCAAAGCACTAAAGGTAGCAAAGTCAGCGTGCCCTCAGCAGGTGGCTGTTGTATGTAAATGGGTCTGGGGCTGGTCTGGGGCTGCGGGGCAGCAGGGCTGCTCAGCCTCTCAGGACAGGTCAGAGACTCAGGGCAGGCTAATAGTCGCAGCCTACTCCTCCATCAAAATAAAAACCGCTTGTTATATTTAACAACATCAGTAACTGGGGGACCCCAATCCCAACTTTGGTGGAGATTGCAGCGGTTGCAAACTAGTGATTGCAAGAGGCGGACATGTTTATTGTTATTGTTATGTTACACCAGGCAAGGCACATAGCTGAGGCATGTCAATGGTGCTGCTGCATGATGAGCTTGGCTCTGATTGCAGCGGCGAAATCATTTCAACTTGGTGGCACTGAAAAATACTAGTGTCACCGCTAGCATGCTCGCTAATTGGCGAATGAGGGACGCACCTTCTAAAGCGTGCCCTGCATTCACCAGAACTCTGCATTTGTCCTACTGATCTCATACTGCCACAACATGTTGCTTGGCCTGCGCAAGACAACAAAAAAATTAAGAGTAAAATGAGCAAAAGCTCAAGCAGACACTGAGCAGCGGGAGCGGAGCAGGGTCACAGTGATCTTGTTGCTCCACCTGTCTCATGCTAACACAACTCATTTGATACCACTCATGCAACTAGTGTCCCACTTCAAAAAAGTTAAGTAGAATGCAGGCTGCTCTTCTGTGGGTCATGGTGCAAACAGTACCAACCACTTTCATGCCCAGTTTCTTCCCATTGTGATTTCAGTTCCTGAAACATTTATACCAGATCAGTTCACATGACACCGGCACAGCAGACTTGTCGAGGGAGTGGGTTTCCTTGGAGCTGATGGGGCCACACAAAGGTCCCAGTGGTAGCAGCAATGAAAATCACTGGGAACACAAGCTCCATCTCTGAGTCCCTTTCTAGGTAAGGAGGCACAGAACCTGGAAAAAGAAAATAAACTAGTCCATCAGTGACTGAGCTTTGGTATAGCAAACACAATTTCAATGAGCTACTTGCCACTCCTTGAAGAAAAACAGTAACACCGAAATCCTCACCCGAGAAAAAAAAAAAAGAAAGCAAGATGGTGACTCACGAAAAAGGATTTTGTTTGTGTGTGTGTGTGAAAAAGGATTGGCCCCTCCCACAAAAGGATCCTTTTTCATGAGTCCAAATCCTTTGTCAAACTTTTTACCTCTATCCTGCAAAATGAGCTTCCCATAGGAAATAATGGGAACTTGAAAACTGAATAACTTTGTAAGAGGTAAATATTTTTGCACCAAACAAACACTGGCAGTTCTGTTACTCAAGTTCTTTCTGCCATAAAGATATCACACCAAAATCCCACACCATCTGGCACAAGGCAAAGAGGAAAAACTGGAAAAAGTGGTGACTTTTAACTTTTTTACACTATCCAGATCTCAGAATCTGCACATCTAACTGGAACAAAATTTGCCATGTCAAGAGATCTACTCCACAGAACAGCACATACCAAATTTTGTGTAAATCCATTGATAGGTTGCAAAGTTATTAAAGTGCAAACTTTGAGGTTTAACATTAAACAGGCTACTCAAACTAACTATAGGGGCACAATTGTGCTCTCTCTCTCTCTCAATATATATATTTATAAAATGGGTAGGAAAAATTATGTCTGCTGATTTGTTGGAACGCATCACATGACCGTGCGTATATCAGAGCGCGACTGCACACCTGCACTTTAACCCCCCTCCAAAACAATTTTGACATTTTATAAGATAGATAAACCACTCTGAAGTGTGTGATCACTCTCCGATATACGTATGCCTTGGGTGGCTGACGCACACCAAGGCGTGCATATATCAGAGCGCAACTTCACACCTCAGAGTGGTTTATCTATATCTATATATATATATATATATATATATATATACACACACACACACACATGCACATACACACACACACACACACACACACACACATACATACATAGAAACATAGAATTTGATAGCAGATAAGGACAGCCTGGACCACCTAGTCTGCCCTTTTTCCTACCTACATAAACTCCAGATCCTAAATAATCTGCAACTTACCTTCTCTTTCCTACCACTAGGGTAGCCTTCTGTCTATCCCATGCATTCCTGAATTCACCAATTGTCTTCACCACAACTACTTCTGCAGGGAGGCTGTTCCATGCATCCACCACCCTTTCTGTGAAAAAAACTACTTCCTCACGTTACCGTTGAGCCCCCTCCAGCCTCATAGTTTGACCTCTTGTTCTTGCACATCTCTTTTTCTGAAACATGCTGCCCTCCTGAATCTTGTTGATGCCCTTGAGGTATCCGAATGTCTGTATCATATCCCCCCTCTCCCTCCTTTACTCCAGGGTATACATAGTGAGGTTTTTCAGTCTTTCCTCATATGGTTTCTGGTGCATTCCTTTCACCATTTTCGTTGCCCTTCTCTGGATCACCTCCACTCTGCCTATGTCCTTCTGAAGTGGTGGCCTTCAGAACTGAACACAGTATTCCAGATGTGGCCTTACCAATTGTCTTTACTGTGGCATCACCACCTTATGTTTTCTACTGGTGACACAGTTCCTTATGCACTCTAGAATCCCTCTGGCCCTCCCCACCACCTTCTCACATTGTTTGGCTACTCTCGGGTCATCCATTATGATTACCCCCAGGTTCTTTTCCTTTTTATGTTGGCTTGCCGTGCTTGCGTGCAAGACAACATCTTGGGACAGTGCAGATTTGGAGGCGCGGCCACTGTTGGGCAAATGCAGGGCATGCATCAGTAGGTACATCCCTCATTCCCCAATCAGCCTGCATGCTGGACCCACACCATGCATACTAATGTGGCGAGCACATCTAAGGAAAGGTCCGTGCAATCCTAGCAAAGCTCGTCAGATGCAGCGGACCCTTCTGTGCTTTCGCCACATCAACTGCACATGGTAGGCGGCCATAATGGCTGACTTGAGTGCCCAATCCCCAGCCAGCTTTCTGTGGCCGCAGACAAATTTGCCGACAGGGGAGCTCTACCTCGTTGGCATACAGCAGCCCCTCCCATTCAATATATAGCCGAGGGGGCCCCAACTCTTGGTTCTTGCCTCCCCCAGCTTTCATTGTGTGCCGACTGGGATCCCTCCCCATCATCATAAATCATCCCCCTCACATTTCTTATATGCCGAGGGGGGTGCCCAATCCCCCTTGGCTCTTGCCTCCCTCCTGCTGTCATTGTGTGCCGTCGGAGGGGGCCCAATCCCCGTCGGCATGAATTCACCCCCCATTGTCTGCCAATGAGGGTGCCCAATCCCCTGTCAGCTGCAGCAACCCTCCCACCAAAAACAGTTAGGTGGCACGCTGGGAGCCCACCCGAGCATGCCAGGTTTCCTGAAAGAAAAACAGTCCTGCAATGTTAGTTTTTTTCTTCCTGTAACAAAAAGGTCCCTCGTAGTCACCTGTCCCCACCCACCCACCACTGCACCTGCCTCCCCACACACCCACACCCCCATCACCCCATACTTACCTCCAGAGTCCGGTGCGACGATGTTCAGTGAACCAGGAACATATCTGCACTCTTCAAAGCCGACCGTGAACTGAGGAAATGCCGATAAGCTGTATAATGGAATGAATAGGTTTTTTCAACTTTGCTGCATATCTCGGGCATTTGTTGGAATTTTGGCACCAAATTTTCAACATGGGGTTTTTGGGGCCCCTCCTCATGAATTCTATCACTGTCAAGGTGTTAATCAGCCTCGAAAGGTGATTTCGCAGTCACTGTGCAAAATCACCTTTTGGGACCAATTAACGAAATAACAGTGCCAGTGTTCATGAGGAGGCCTCTCAAAAAGCCTATGTTCCAAGTTTGGTGGAAAAAAAATCCAACAAATGCCTGTTTTATGAGCGTGTGTTGATCAGTTGCTATGCAGGCTCGTAACTTCATGCATTCGCAATATTTTAATGACAGATTTTCAGCATTGTCATTTTTGAACACCTCCTTGTGAACAGTATAGCTGTCATTTTCCACATCCTGTCCGAAATGTGTTTCTGCACTTCCAGCGCACAATAGCGCAGTCGCTGTGGGCAATCAGTTTTTGGGCCAGATTATGAAAATGGCAGTGACATAGTTCATGAGCAGAGGTCCTAAAATGCCTATGTTAATAATTTGGTGATGATGCTCCATAAAATGACTGTGTTACGAGCGTGCGTTGGCAGATTGCACGCACGCTCGTACCTTTGTGCATTTGTGATAATTTCACTCTGGATTTTCACCATTGCCATTTTTCCACACCTTTTGATGAACAGTACAGCTGTCATTTCACATATCCTGCCCAAAATGTGTTTTCGCACTTCCGGCGCAGAATAGCATGGTTGCTGTGCGAAATCACTTCTTGGGACACTTTGAGGAAATAACAGTGACACCGTACGTGAGCAGAGGTGCTAAAATGCCTATGTTGAAAGTTTGGTGCCGAACGCCCATAAAATGGCAGTGTTCAAATATTTCCCATGCACCCTTGTAACTTTGCAAATTTGCTATATTTGCATGCAACATTTTCAACACTGGCATTTTTTTACACCTCCTTATGAACTGTACAGCTGTCATTTTTCACATCCTGCCCAAAATGTTTTCCCGCACTGCACTACCAAAGCTAATGCCAACGTGACAACATTTGGCATTGACAATTGCTTGTTTGAATTTTGGCTCCAGATTTTCAACATGGTGTTCTTGGGACCCCATCTCTTAAACACATGCACTGTCATTTCGTTACTCAGTCGAAGGAGTGATTTTGTGGTCACTGCAGCATCACCTTTTGGGACAATTAACAAACTGAGCAGTGCCATTGTATGAGGGTAGGTCCCCAAGCTATGTTGCAAATTTGGTGAAAAATTCAAAAGATGACTGTGTTAACGGTATGCGTTTGCAGTTTCCACACATGCTCGTAACTTCAGCAGTTTTAATATTTTCACTCCAGATTTTCAACATTGCCATTTTTTCACACCTTCTTATGAACAGTACAGCTGTCATTTTTCACATCCTGCCCAAACTGTGTTTTCGCACATCTGGCGCACAATGGCTCAGTCACTGTGGGAAATCAACTTTCGGGACAGATTAACAAAATTGCAGTGCCTCTGTTTATGAGCAGAGGTCCCAAAATGTCTACGCTGAAAATGTGGTTCAAAATCCCCAAAATAATTGCATTACAGGCGTGTGTTGCCCTGTTTCTATGCACGCTCATGACTTCACCAATTTTTCATATTTTCACTCCAGATTTTCAACATTGCCATTTTTTTTGTACCTCCTCATGAAAAGTACAGCTGTCATTTTTCACATCCTGTGCAAAATGTGTTTTCGCACCTGTGGCTCCAAATGGCACAATTGCTGTGCAAAAATCACCTTTCGGCTAACAAACTGATAGTGCCACTGTTCATGAGGTAGGGTCACAAAAAGTCCATGTTGAAATTTTGGAGTGAAAATGCCTCGGGTGTTAGGGTTTCCAACCGTAATGTCTTACTCCTGTAGAGACTGACAGATGTCAGGGTGTGACTTGGGATTGTCGGATGTAATGCTCACGCCATTCCACCCCACCCCACCCTGCAGCCAGTGACAATCATCAAGATGTGCCTTGGACGCTTTGGCTCCAAAGTTCACCCCACTGTCCTATACTACACCCATCTCAGTGTATTTCCTTATGGAAAGGGGTGAGCGTAAAGCCTGAAGACCCCAATGCACACCGCGACACTTGTCGGTGTCTGCAGGATAAGGATAGGTGAAATGGCATGACCATTATGGCCAACACCCAAAGGGACACCCCAGTGCCTGTCAGTCTGTGCAGCATGGGGGTGGGTTGGCATCAGTTCAATACTTCACTGCCATTCCTATTATGCATCTCTCTAACTCCTGCACTAACAATGTCAATGCCAGCAAGCCAATATTTGGCATTGACAAATGCTTTTTTGTTGTTGTTAGTGTCCCCTTCCCCATCATGTATTCCTCTCCAGGATTCTGGTGCCCCAAGTGCATGACTTTCCACTTCTTTGTATTGAATTTAAGCTGCCACGCTCTTGACCACTCTTCCAACTTGCCTATGACTCTTATCATTTTTTCCACCTTGTCTGGAGTGTCCACCCTATTGTAGATCTTGGTGTTGTCTGCAAAGAGGCATACCTTCCCTTCCAGCCTCTCTGCAATGTCACTAATGAAGACATTGAAGAGGACCGGCCCCAGCGCTGAGCCCTGTGGCACTCCACTGGTCACCCCTCTCTCCCAGGATTAAACTTCGTTAACCACCATCCTCTATGTCCTTTTGCTCAGCCAATTTCTGGTCCAATTTACTGCCTTGGGACCCACTGTTAGACTGCCCAACTTGTTTGCCAGCCTCCTGTGTGAAATGGTGTCAAATGCCTTGCTAAAATCTAGGTAGGCAGGCCATGTTCACCACTCCTCCCTGATCCGCCACCCTGGTTACCCAGTCAAAGAAATCTATCAGATTTGCTTGACAAGATCTACCTGCTGTGAATCCATGTTGCCTCAGGTCTTATGCCCTGCTGACCTCAAGGTATGTCACCATTCTTTCCTTTTACAAGGATTCCATTATTTTCCCCACCACTGAGGTCAAGCTGTCTGGCCTGTAATTCTCAACCTCCACCTTACTTCCACTTTAATGTAGTGGTACCACATTTGCCCTCCTCCAGTCCTTTGGTACCACTCTCTCCAGTGATTTGTTAAATAGGGATATCAGTGGTGCCTCTATTATGATACCTTGCTGAGTCCTTTCAGTATACTGGGATGCATTCCATCTGGCCCCATTGCCTTAGCCACTTTTAGTTTCGAGAGTTCCTTTAGGACTCTCTCCTCCGTGAATGGACTGGTGTCCACCTCTTCTCCATGTGTGTTTTTTACTGCCTAATTCTGGTCCCTTTCCTTCCTCTTCTTTTGTAAATACTGAGCAGAAGTATTCATTTAGAATTTCTGCTTTTTCTAGGTCCTACTCTGCACAATTAGCCTCACAATCCCTCCATTGGTCTTTTCCTTTTCCCTAATATACCTGTAACCCCTAGGTGGCACTATCCCAAGGGCTACTACCCCTGCCTGCATGGCTAGTTGCAGGTTAAGGGGCCTGGGTACTGAAACGGGTGCCTCCACCCAAAGGTCAGAGTTGTTAGTGGTCAAGCTAACCTGGGCACAGCCCTCTGGGACACTGTAACCTCCCCTTTCCCTTCTAGTGGCCTGAACAATATATAATAATCACTTTCACACTGACCCTTATTCACCATGCAAGTACCCACACTGTTTGCACTTACCACCAGGGCTGGTTCCTCTAACTCGACCCTGGAGACTCTCTGTAAAAGAAAGTCATGCGGAGCAAATAGCAACAGTACAGTACTCTTGACACAAACTGGAACCACAGTCAGGTTAAATGCAAAAAGAGTTGGATCGGATTTATTCAGGGGACTTGAACAAGGGAGGGGCGTAATCAGGTTGATTTGCTTGAAGGCTATATCAACCAAACAGTCACGCATGCACTTCAGAGTCCCTACACAGTCACACACTCTGGGTACCCAGGTGCGGAAGAGGTGGGCTAGCCAAGAACGTTGCCCGAGGTAGACCTGCATCACAGCTGGTTAGGGCCCTGTGATGAAAGGAAGCAACATGCACAACACACATTATTTGTAATCCAGAGCCAGAGGGCTCAGTTCATGAAGGAAAATACAAGAAGGCAATCCAATGATAACACTTTAGATTTAGCTGTTGTTGCAGGGAGCTACACTGATGTTTACTCATGATACCCAATACAGGACACAGGCAGGACAAATTGAGACAGCAGGTTGTTGAGCTGGAGTGCCAGGAGAAGCAGGGCCCACACAAATCACTGAGGCATCGTTTCTGTTCACAGCATTGAGCAGGGGGATGATCCCCAGGCATATCTCTCATCAATGGCTTTCTCTGTGATGTGAGTAATCTGGCTGAGCCACTATGGCAAGGCCCAGGCCGTGGGACAGTCTGGAGGTGAATACGAGAGCGCTGGATGCAGCTTCCAGCAAGCAGAACATAGTTCAACACACAGTGGGGAACCAAATCGTGACCCACTAGCAGCACACAGCACATTTACATCTAAGGAGATTCTACTGTACCACGCAGGTTGCTATCCAGTCACAATTGCAAAGTCTCTGCAAAAACTGGGAGTTCAGAGGTGACTGTAAATCCTGACAGGCCGATCGCATTCAGCAAATCTTCGGTCTTCTTCAGGTTGAAGCCTGGCCACCATTCAGTGGTTTAACTCGCTCTCCAAATTCGGATTTAGTCTGATAAAGGCACAGGTTCCCTCTCAGGGACAGCAGGCAGGCATGCAGGCCAAAACTTATGCCTTTCAACAGTTCTCCTGCGCGAAACTATGCAGGACGGCTACTTAACTATCTCGAGCTGTTCCTCCTTCACTTCCCAACTCAGAACTGAAAGTAGGTGCAAGCAGCCTGGGACTTTCCCCAGGATCCAAAAGGTTCAGTTGGCTGATCTGTCTGTCAGTCACAACAAGGGCTCCCCTTCCAGGTTCATTTAGGTGCCAAAATGCAAAAACTACAATTCCTACATAATTTTGCTCCCACAAGACCCCTGGGGACAGGCTCTATTTTAAGGTCCCAAAGGGTACTGATTGGCCCATTTCAGCCGTCCAGGACCAAGATGGTGGAGATAAACAGAACTGTCCATGCTGCAAAGAAGGCAGGTTAGAACAAACTGCAATATTATTACTATTCTAACAAATGATCAGCAAATAAGTACATCTTCTAACAGAGCTCCCTCTACGCTAATAGCAATGCCAGAACAGAATGATTATCTGGCAGACCAGGCGGGACTCGAGCATAGAAACACTCAGCCCCCTCCCAGATTAATTAAAACTGCAATCTTGGCAGCTCTTAAAGAGACAGTACACAGAGGCTATACAGGCACTGTCTGGCAATAACGTTTAAAACTGCTAAAATGCAGGACGCCAGCCTGGCAGTGAACATTTAGGTAAGTTTAAGGAAGACTTTTCAGGAATCCCCATTTGTAATGGGGTTACATACCTGAAGATGGTTTTTTCTCCTTCTTTTACTGATTGTGCTATTCTTTCTTTGGTTTGCACCTTTGCCCTCAAAGTTAAGTGACTTGCTGAGGATCACGCAGTATACAAGTGATGAGATTCAATCCCAGGTATTTAGGCCTCCATGTTTGCAGTTCAGTGCCCTTAACCACTACGCTATGTTGCCTGCATATATTTATACTTATGTTGACATGGCCATTAAGCTGTCATCTAGGCATGGGGAGATGACAATTTAGGCAGTAGCTTCATGTGCCTAGGGCACAGACTTTGGGATGTCACCAATGGCACCATATCCTGGGTGTCATGCTATGTGACAACCCCTACAGTTGTCTCAGTTTCAGTATGTTAGCGGCAGCACAACTGGAACCCCATTGCCTTTACCACCCAGTGAGAAGACAAAGCAGCCCCTGCCACAGTCAAACTACTGAAGGCAGTTCTTCCATGTGGCACAGAATTTCAAGGGGGAAGGGAGTGGTAGTACCTCTGACAACAGTTACAGAAGGGAACAGGTCTCAGGAAGATGATCTCCACTCAGCAATGATCTGGACAATCAATTCATGGGCTTCAAAGTCTAGAGCAGCAAGTAATGGCATACATATATTGGCATGGTAATTAAAATGCAACTTGAGGCATCCAGTAAGAGCCTGCGTGCTGTCCCTGGATGAAAGGCCTTTGATAGAATAGAATGGAACTACCTGTTCAGGGTGCTGTACGTTTTTGGGCTGGGGGAGCAGTTTGTTACCATGGTCAAGGTGTTATACCAAACACACAGAGCTAGTGTGTTAGTTAATTGGGGGGGCTGTCATGGGTTTTCCAGTTTAAATGAGGGACTTGATAGGGATGCCCTCTGTCCCCCTTCCTGTGTGCCTTGGCTATCAGAGACCACTCCCCAATCACATTAAGCTGGACAAATAAATTCCATATCCCCCCTCCACAAATTATATACAACAGGATACTTAAATGGGGTCACCTGGGCCTCCTAAAACAGCAACTTCATGCCCAGGACTGGAACCTGCTGGTCTCAACTGACGACATTAATGTAGCCCTGGGCCACTTTATAAGTGTTTTCAATACTGCTTGTGACACGCATGCCCCTCTCAAAAAGATGAAGGCCAATGGTACTGTGAATCCTTGGATCACTCCTTATCTCCTTTCCAGTATGAAGCTATGGGATCACCTCTGGCACTGTGCAAGAGCCTCTGGTAAACAGCAGGACCTACAAGCCTATAAAGGAGCTAGAAACAACTACATAAGGGAGACTCACCAGGTGAAACAAGTACCACAGGGAGATGCTGACCAACTCCTGGGGAGATAGCAGAAAGTTCTGGTCTAATATAAAAGACATCACTGGCAAAGAATCTAAAGTATTGCCTACAATGCTAAACATTAATGGTACCCCCACCGCTGACCAGCTAGAAATTGCTAATGGTTTTAACGATACTTTTACCAATCTGAGCTGCGTTCTCCCTCAAAACTTTTTTGATGATAAGGCTGCCCACTCTACAAGTCACTGTCAAGGAAAGTGCCCTGAGCACCCCCTTTTCTATTTTAGAAAGGTCTCATGCAACCTAGTCAGAAAACTACTAACTAAGGTTCTGAGAAACATAAGACACAGTAGTGATGGACTAGACCTTAAGCTTATTGCTCTTACCAAGATGAAGTCTTCCTACCCATAACTAAGATCCTAAACCTTTCACTTACCCTGTCGCAAGTCCCGGATGCATGGAAAACAGCCATCGTTACACCAGTGCACAAAGCTGGTGATTATTCCTTACAGGGTAACTATAGACCAATATTTATTCTCTCTCCACTCTCCAAGGTGCTTGAGCAAATTGTTACCAACCAGCTTGTTGTTTACCTCAAAGCTTGCTCTATCCAGTGCCCACAACAACATGGCTTTAGAAAGGGGCACAGTACTACCTCAGCATTAACAGAACTCACTAGCTTCATACAACAATCCATCGATCAAGGCAAACTTGTAGGTGCAGCCTTTGTTGATCTAACGAAGGCCTTTGACACAGTGAATCACACACTTCTGCTCGGCCAACTCTCTAAAATCGGGGTTGTTCCTAACACTCAGAAATGGTTCAGAAGCTACCTCAGCGATAGATTACAGAGGGTGAGGATATCAAATGTAATCTCGGAATAGAGGGCTGTTAGATCTAGAGTACCACAAGGCTCAATCCTGGGGCTCCTACTGTTCAGTATTTTCCTAAACAACCTTCCAGCTGCCTGCAATCAGTGTACTGTCCTCTACGCAGATGATGCAGTCATCTTTACTAGCCACCCAGATCCCAACACACTTGAAAGTAATCTTCAACAAGGTTTCACGGAAGCAGAAAGATGGTTTAATAATCATAAATTAGTGCAGAACTACAAGAAAACTAAAGTCCTGTTGTTTTCATCCTTTCGAAATAAGTTTAAGGTGCATACACTTATTGTCACAAGCAATCATAGAGACTCTCTTGAACAAATCCAGCTCTTCAAGTACCTAGGTTTAACCCTGGATAGTCACCTCATCTTTATGCCTCACATAGAAAATGTTGCCAGAGAAGTCAAAACCAGGATCAGGCTCCTCTTCAGATACAGACAGAGTCTAACACCAGAAGCCCTGAAGATTGCAGTTCACAGCTCGGCCCTCTCTATCATTGATTATGGTTTAATCATATACAGTGCTCAACATCCACATCACTCAAAAGACTCATGGTTGCCCTGAACAAGGCCTGTAGGTTAATTATGGGTGCTGCTCGCCTCACTCACACCTGTGAGTTATACGCTCAATCTGGCTGGCTTCAGCTAAGCAGCAGGATCAAATATAAAACATGTCTTCTGACCAAAAAAGTACTACTTGGATTCCTGCCTCCGAGCATTGGTTGCCTGTTAAACAAATCCACTAAGACACAACACACTTGCACCTCTGAGTCAGACCTCCTTCTAGTCCCTAACTGTCAGACTGCTCAGTACCAGCGATCCTTTCTGTACAGAGCCCCTCTATGGTTTAATAAACTAAGCAACCAACTAACCATGTTACCTAGTCTTACCCAGTTCAAACAAATGATTCAGCAGCATCTTCTGGGTTGCTTGTAAGGACAGAGCAAAGAATCTTACCAGACCAAGGAAAAGGATTAAGGCTTCTTTTGGCTAGGCAGATTTACTGTATGTTATGTGTTATTATTTTCTTTTATACTCATAGGGATTGTTACTATTTGTTGTTAACATTTTATTGCTTTATTTTTCTCTGATTCAAATTGTTGTTGCTGGGTATAACTTCTGCTGCATTATTACAGGGTGTGCCTACAGGTGTGTGCTTACAGATTACTGCTGTAATCTTCTGATTCAAATTGTCTTTTGCAAGGTATATTTTCTGTTATTGCTTTATTTTTCTCTGTAGCTAAGTGTTTCTTACAGGGAACTGTATATCTTCTGTGAAATTACTACAGGTGGTTCTTTACAGGTTTTACAGTTTTATCTATCATTAGGATAAACTTTCAGGGCTACTGCATTTGTTGCTGGCTGATTGTTTCTGCTCTTACCTCCTTGTTTCTTTTGTCCATGGTTCTTCTTTTTAGCCGGGGAAGGGCTCAGTCACCCACCCCCATCCCCAACCACCCCACACTACACTCTTTTTATAGGGTAGCACAGTTGTGACATTTCCTGTAGCAAAGCAGGAATGTGCAGATCAGAGGGGTATCCTCACAATAACCTCTTTTACAGGTGCACAAGTAATTTAACTGGTTATAACAAGCTATACAAAAACAAATAAACAAAATACAAAATCAAACTTTTGCTTTCATTTTCCTCCCTCTAATTACTCTGATTGGGTTATAAACCCAGTAACTCATCTGGAATGGATATTATTAACTGCCGGTACTGCAGGACACTTTTCAGAAGGGCAGTTATACAGTATTTAGGACACTGTCCTACATGCTAGGCCATTGGAGATCTAAGGGCTCAGCTTCAGGCAGCATGGGCAGAGATTGCGAGCATCAAATCACATATTCAGGAGGAAATATATTATAAGAACTGCCGCCATTTCTGCAGAGGGTAGTTGGTCTGGGAGGTTGGCAGGAGGTTAGGAGGGGCAAATCAGGTGCCCCATCACTTGATGCTCCCCAACATATCACCTCCACAAACCATATAAAAACCATATAAAAACTACAAACATGTGTATCTCTGAAATCAAACAAAGAGGCAGAGGACACTGTAAAGCAGAACACTGCAGCACAGGAGCTAGCACAACAAAACTGACCCAAAACAGGAACCAAAACATAAAAAGCAAAAAGGAAGTCCAAAACACTTCTGATCATAGGAGACTCCATGATTCGGGGAGTTGATACCTATCTCCAGCCAGGGGTAATGGTCAGATGTCTCCCAGCTACATCAGCGTGGAGAGACACTGACCACATTGCTAAAATTGTACAGGAAGCAGGAGAAAACATTGGTATACATAGGGACTAACGATCTCGCCAGGCGGTCAGTTGTGGAGACCAAGGAACACCTGACCAGACTGGGTGACAAACTATCATCCATTTCGTCTGGCATCTCCTTCTGTGAGATCCTGCTAGTCTGGGAGATGGGGGAAGATGGACAGAATGGGAGATAGGGAAGCTAAGCATGTGGCTCAAGGGCTGGTGCCATGAAAAAGGACACAGATTTGTAGGTAACTGGTAACAGTTTGGGGAGTGAAAGTTCTTTAAATTCGATGTACTGCTTCTGATTAAGGAGGGAGTCAGTGCATTGGGGCAGAAGTTTGATGTCTTTTCAGAATATTTAAACTAGAAACTGGGGAGAGGGGTGCAGCACCCAATACATCGAATGGGAAGAACACCCATCCCCCCTCAGCTAGTGGTCAAGCAGGAGTTCAGCATGTTTGTAGTTAATTGCATCACCAGGTAAGGAAAAAGGTCCGGCTTCCCATACAATGCACAGGGGAAACGCCAGACCTCTCCTAACAAATAACATACTGAAATCTGGCCAATGGAAAATCATGTACACAAATACTTGCAGTCTGGGAAACAAGATCCCAGACCTGCAGGTAATAATGGCAGAGGCTAAACTTGACATAGTAGCCATTAGTGAACATGGTTTACTAGTGACCACACCTGGGATAGCTCAGTACCCGGGTATGTACTGTTCAGAAGAGACCGGGGTGCAAATAAGGGAGGGTGGAGTGGCCCTTTATGTCAATGAAAATATTAAAGCTACAGAAATTCAGAATACACATAAGGAGCCAGAAGAACTGTGGATCACCCTGGAAACAGGAAATGGGACAGCCACATAAACTGGGGTTGTCTACAGGCCTCCAGACTGGGGGAGAACATAGACACATTACTGTTAGAAGATATACAAAACATGACAGCTAAAGGGGAGGTTCTGATAATGGGAGACTTCAACATGCCAGATACAGATTGGTCAATACCAGCAGGAACATCTGCCAGAACTAGACACATAGGGGATTCCCTGCAGGGGGAGGGCCTCAAACAACTGGTACAACAACCCACAAGAGACATGGCAATCCTAGATCTAGTACTGACTAACAGGGAAAGGATCACAGATCTCCAGGTAGAAGATCACCTGGGGGCCAGTGACCTTCACATGGTATGGTTCAATTTGGCCACTAGAACTAAATCTTCCCATTCCAAGGCAAAAATATGGGACTTCAGAGAAGCTGACTTTGATAAAATGGCCATCAGAGGTAAGTTAGCCTTGGCAAAAAGAAATACAGGTGAGGGGGTATAGGCAAAGTGGGCAAGCATTAAGGATGCAATACTTGAAGCAACATTCCATTGTGTTAGAGAGAAAAGGAAATGCAAAAGAAAAAAGAAACCACTTTGGTTCTCAAAAACAGTAGCAGAAAAGGTCAAAGCCAAAAGGCTGGCCTTCAGGAAATATAAGGGAACGCAGTGGGATGAAGATAGGGAGGCATACCAAACTTCCCTAAGGGAAGCAGGGAAGGCAGTAGTGCAGGCAAAGGCCCAAAAGGAAACACTAGCATGAACGGTAAAAGAAGGTGACAAGACTTTCTATAGATACATAAGTGAAAGGAGAAAGTCAAGGAGGGGTATTGCTAAGATTAAAGGGGATAAGGGGGCGTGTGAGGAGGAGGACCATGTAAAAGCATCTATCCTAAATAGATAATTCTGCTCAGTAACTACTGAAGAGAAGGTAGGGCAGGGCCCACAGTTCAGCACCATGGACACGGGGGGAGGAAGGTGTGCACTACTCTCTTCACAAAAGAAAGGGTCCTACAAGAGCTCGATAAGCTCAGGGTGGACAAGGCAATGGAACCTGATGGCATACATCCCAGGGTACTAAAGAAGCTAAGGGTGGAACTAGCAGAGCCATTATCAGAACTGTTAAGTGAGTCTCTGAGCACCGCAGAGGTCCCAGAAGACTGGAGAAGGGCTCATGTGATCCCGCTCCACAACAGTGGAAGCAGGGAAGAGGCAGGGAACGACAGACCAGTCATTCTTACCTCAGTAGTGGGCAAGATTATGGAGGCACTCCTTAAGGAAAGGACAGTGCAACACCTGGAATCCATAGGAGCACAGGATCCAAGACAGCATGGGTTTACAACAGGAAGGTCCTGTCAAACTAATCTCATAGATTTCTTTGACTGGGTAACCAGAGTGGTGGACCAAGGGGGAACAGTTGATGTCGCCTACCTTGACTTCAGCAAAGCTTTTGATACTGTTCCACATAAAAGATTGATTAATAAGCTGGATACTCTCGGGGTGGGTCAGAAGTTGGTCAACTTGGTGGCAAACTGGTTGACAGGCAGAATACAGAGAGTGGTGATAAATGGTATACAGTCAGAAGAGATGCAAGTCACAAGTGGGGTACCTCAGGGATCAGTCCTGGGACCAGTCCTCTTCAATATCAGTGACATTGCAGATGGACTGGAGGGTAAGGTTTGTCTGTTTGCAGATGACAACAAGATCTACAACAGAGCAGATGATCCAGATGGGGTGGGCATGATGAGAAGAGATATGGATAAACGGGCAAAATGATCAGAAGAGTGGCAACTGGTGTTTAACGCAAAGAAGTGCAAGATCATGCGCATAGGGAAGAGAAACCATGAAGCCACCTACAGGTTGGGAAGGGAGTTACTGGTAATCACAAGGGAAGAAAGAGACTTGGGCATCATCATCACAGATTACCTGAAATCATCCAATCAGACCACTAAACCATCAGGTAAGGCTAGGGGGATGATGGAGTGTATTAGTAGGGGTATCACAAGTTAGAAGAGGGAGGTAATAATCCCTCTTTACAAGACACTGGTTAGGCACCATCTGGAGTACTGCATGCAGTACTGGAGTCCACACCTTCACAAGGACATTAACCAAATTGAGGCAGTCCAGAGAAGGATGACTAAAATGGTGCAGGAACTGCATCAGAAAACATATGAGGACAAATTAACAGTGCTCAATATGTATACCCTAGAGCAAAGGAGGGAGAGAGGTGATATGATCGAAACATTCAAACACCTTAAGGGCATTAACAAGGTGAAAGAGTCTAACATGTTTTAACATAAGACAAGCATTTGTCAATGCCGAATGTTGTCACACTGACATTGGCATTGGCAGTGCTGGAGCTAGAGACGCATAATAGGAATGGCAGTGAAGTATTGAACTGACACCAACTCCACCCCCACCCTAAAGAGAGCGACAGGCATTGGGGTGTGCCTTTGGGTCGTCAGCTATAACGCTCATGCCATTGTACCTCACCCTACCCTGTGGACACTGACAAGTGCCAGGGTGTGCTTTGGGGTCTTTGGGCGTTATACTTACCACAGTCCATAAGGAAATACACTGAGGCGGGTGCAGTATAGGAGCGTAGGGTGCACTTTGTGGCTGAACAGTGCAAGGCACACCAAGATACCTGTCAGTGGCTGCAGAGTGGGGGTGGGGGGGTGGAATGGCATGAGCATTACATCCGATGATCCAAAGTCACACCCCGGACGCCTGTCAGTCTACACCGGGTGGGGTGCTGCAGTTGGAAACCCTAACACCGTAGGTGTGTGGTGGTAGTTTCACTCCACATTTTCAACATGGGCTGCTTGTCAGGCCACCTCATGAAAAGCAGCATAATCACTTTGTTAACTGAAAGGTGGTTTTGCACAGTGGCTGTGCCATTTGGCGACAGAGGGATGATAACACATTTTTGGGCAGGATGTGGAGAATGACAACTGTATTGTTCATGAGGTGGTGTAAAAAAATGGCAACGTTGAAAATCTGGAGTGACAATATGAAATATTGGCGAAGCAGTCAGTATGCATGCATGCAAACTGAGCAACACACGTCTGTAACCCAATTATTTTTGGGAGTTTGGTAGCCACATTTGTAACATAGGTATTTTGGGAACTCCCCTTATGAATAGTGGTGCTGCAGTTTTGTTAATCTATCCCAAAAGTTGATTTCCCACAGCGACCATGCCATTGTGCGCCACAGGTGCGGAAACACATTTTGGACAGGATGTGAAAAATGGCAGCTGTACTGTTCACAAGGAGGTGTGAAAAAATGGCAGTGTTGAAAATCTGACATGGAAATATTGCAAATTTGCGAAGTTACAAGGGTGCGAGGAAACTGCGCAATGCACTCTTGCAACACAGTCATTTTATGGACTTTTGGCACCAAATTTTCAACATAGGCATTTTAGGACCTCTGCTCATGAACAGTGTCGCAGTCATTTCCTCAAACTGTCCTGAAAACTGATTTTGCACAGTGACCACACTATTCTGCGCCGTACGTGCGAAAACACATTTTGGGCAGGATATGTAAAATGACAGCTGTACTGTTCATCAGAAGGTGTGGAAAAATGCCAAGTTTGAAACTCTAGAGTGAAAATATTACAAATTCAATCACGTTACAAGCATGCGTAGAAACAGCGCAACGCACGCTCGTAAAACAGCCATTTTTGGGAGTTTTGTCACCAAATTTGCAACATAGGCTTATTGAGAGCTCCCCTCATGAACAGTGGCACTGTCATTTCTTGGTCCTGAAAGGTGATTTTGCACAGTGACTGCGAAATCACCTTTCAGGACTGAATAATGCCATGACAGTACCAGAACTCATGAGGACGGGTCCCAAAAAACCCATGTTGAAAATTTGGTTCCAAAATTACAAAAAATGCCTGCAATATGCATCAAAGTTGCAAAAATTCTATTTATTCCATTATACAGCTTACTGGCATTTCCTCAGTTAGCAGTCGGCTTTGAAGAGTGCAGACGTGTTCCCAGTCCACCGAAGATCATTGCACCAGACTCCACAGGTAAGTATGGAGTGAGGGGGTGTGGGAGCAGGGTGCACAGTGGGTGGCGCAGGTTGTGGGAGGGCAGGAGACCACTTGGGACTGTTCCTTTTCCACGGGTACAAAAAAAAAAACTTTAACGGGACCGTTTTTCTGTTTACAGGGGCATGTGACACGCTGGGGTGGAGGCTCCCAGCGTGCCAATGGAAACCTTTTTTTGAGGGGCAGCTGTAACCGATGGGGGATTGGGCACCCCATTGGCACAGAAGGAAAGCAGGAGGGGCAAGAGCTGAGGATTGGGCATCCCCCTCAGCATATAACAAATGGCGGGGGTTCTTTATGCCGATGGGGATTGGGCTTCTCCGTCGGCACATACATTGGGGCAGGGTAAGCCGACAGGGGGATTGGGCCCCCCCAAAGTTGGCAGTTTGGCAGGCAATGTGCCGCCATGTTTGTGTTTCCAGGTAAGCACGTCAGGAGGTCCGTTGCGTATGATGAGCTTTGCTCGCATTGCAGCGGACCTTTCCTTAGATGTGCTCACTCGGGTGGTGTGGTGCCAGCATGCAGGCTGACTGGGGAATGAGGGACGCACCTACTGATGCGTGCCCTGCATTCACCCAACAGTGACCGTGCCTCCAGATCTGCACTATCACAAGATGTTGGCTGCGCAAGCATGCCAACATAAAAAATAGCAGGACAAGAGGACACAGCATGAGATTAGAGGGAGGCTGATTAAGGGGTAATGTGAGGAAGTTCTTTTTCACAGAAAGGGTGGTGGATGCATGGAACGGCCTACCTTGGGAAGTGGTGGATATGAATACAGTGTAGGGCTTCCAACAGGCATAGGATAGGCATAAGGGAGAAATACAGATGAGTGTGAATAGATAGACCATTGACAGAACACAGGCCGATGGCACATTCACAAGGTGGAAAAAGAAATGGGTAGAGTGGATGGGCCTTGTGGTCCTTATCTGCCATCAACTTCTATGTTTCTTTGTTTCCTAACTGAAAGTGCCTGTGGCTGTAACATCTAATTTCCCACCTTGCTGAACCCAACCACAACTGATCTCTCCTCATAGCACTTTCCAGGCTTCCTGGATACCACCCTGTCTTGTCATAACTATCCCTTTTCCCCTCTTGTCAATTCTACCCTTACACCCACCCCACCTGCTCCTCTCCATAGATTTCTCTTCTATGCACCTGCCAGGCCTCCTGGTCACCACCTCTTTTGTCTTCTATCTCTCTTTCCCACCTGGTTTGCCTCCTCCTTTACCCCCCTCCCCACCTTATGCCTCACCCTCTCACAATTAATTACAAAGCCCCTGGCTGCTATATTCTCCCATCCAATCTCTTGTTACATCTCTTATCCTCTCTCTCTACCTCCCTGTTCTAATACTCCTCCCTCCCACACTACCCATTACCCCTCTCACCTTTTTTTGTGCATTGCTAGCCATTACTGTTTTCTTGATATGCTATGTTTCAATGTAACAAATGTTTGTGTGGTATCTCCTATTGTTTGATTGTAACCCCTCCCTTTGACATGGAGCCTTCGTAAATTAGCTGCCTGGCACTCAAAGGTATTTGTAATCCGAGATTGAATAAATAAATAAATATTGAACCCCTGGCAAAAGCGATATGAAGCAGTGCAGCAGTGAAACATAGAAACATAGAATTTGATGGCAGATAAGGACCGCTTGGCCCGCCTAGTCTGCCCATTCCCCTACCTGACGGATAAGCTGCTGATCCTAGTTAACCAACAGCCTACTTCCTCCTACCCCCACTAGAATTGCCTTATGTCTGTCCCATGCATTCTTAAATTCCCCCACTCTTTTTGATTCCAAGACCTCCACAAGAAGGCTGTTCCATGCATCTACAACCCTATCCATGAAGAAATACTTCCTCACGTTACCTCTGAGCCACCCCCCCCTCTTCAAATTGTGCCCCCTTGTTCTTGCACATATTTTTCTGAAAGATGCTACCCTCTTGGACTTGATGGATTCCTTGAGGTACTTGAAAGTTTCTATAATGTCCCCCCTTTTCTCGAGGCTATACATATAAAAGGGTACCTTAAACAAGCAGTTTTTAAAACTGCAAACTCCAACATCTGGCTACATAACAAGGTAAAGTAGAGTCTGCTGTTTACATTTATGCTAAAACTGCACTTATGTAATTAATATAAATGCAGTTTCATAGCTTTTGAAAAATGTAAACATCAGCCTTTCACTTTCAAAAAAACAGCCTTGGTTTCTCCCTCAGATGTCTGTCAAGTCTGTTAAGTGATGAGTCATGATGACATCATCTGAGCCAAAGACAGAGACCCACATATATTTCTATAGTGCATACTAGTTCTTCTTTCCCTCTTTGTTTTGAATTGTTGTACCAGAATGATCAACACCATGTATTAACTCATGGATTATTTTGATCAGTACACGTTAGGCTATGATTTTGTTCATTTAGTTTACTTTAACTTGCGGAAAATGTTTTGCAATCCAGCTGACTTTTTCCTTGGCAAACTGCATTACAGTACAGCACTTCAATTACCTGATGATCTAGTAGTTATGTGATGCACTGAATTTTGGTTTTTGTTAACCAGGAGAGACACACTAAGCTGAAAGTTTGTTCACAGGTGTGGCCTGGGAGCTCAAGGAAGTGTAATGACTTGCTTAGGGTCACAGAGCAAAGTACTGGTCTGGTTCAGTTCCAAAGCCCATGCTCTCTTGTTAATCCACAAATAAGGCTTTCTTTTTCCATGTGAACCTCCTGCATCTAGCCTGCCTTCTGTTGAACACCCCACCATCCATACCCTGTCCTCAGTACTGCCTGGTGCCACATATGTGCTTACGGTCTCATGAAGAGAATTATCATACCTCAGATTGTAATCTTGTACCTCAGAGAGTTGTGCACACCTATACCAATATGCATAATCAGCTGTCACTGTTAAAAAATGCCTCCCAAATCACTCTCCAGTCCACATTCTCAGTGTTTGACTTCTGCTCCGACAGTAAACATTGAGTGGATCACCACTCTTCTGCTCAGTAACGGTAGTATGTACAGTTCCCCTGTTGTGTTTTTTCCCACCTCATTAAACAACAACTAGGTCTTCCTGGAGGTCCAAGCAATAAGCATCATGACCCACCAGAAAAACTGCTGTTCATGCCCTCATAAGGGCTGCACCTACAGTGAATAACGATATTATTAGCAGGAGAGGCATACTAATACCTTAAGCAAATCCATCCGAGTTCCATTGTCAGTCTACTCCTTTACTTGTGATCTGCAGAACCCCGCAGGACAGTTCCCAGAAATTCTTCTCCAGTACTTTTCTGTGCTCTACTCCACAGTTCAAGTTGGCTGGCTACAACCCTTCCAAATTTTGAATGAGCTATACATAACTCCCTCAATACTGTCCTAACAAACGTCAACATCCCCTCCACCTGAGGGTAATCTCCCTACACTGAATTCAAGTAACAGTTTAGGTGCAGCCTTGCCACTCTGAGTATTTGTCATTGCTGGCTACTCTCATCCACAGTCAGGTAGTGATCATGATGTTGGCAGCCCCACATTTCAGCTCTCACAGTGATCTGCTCAATGTCCTCCTTCATGTCTTCAACTAACCTGACTATAGCTGCACCCTGCTGGAATGGCCTCTTCAGTCCCTCTCTGGCATTCATTCTTCTCACCTGCACCCCACACCAAAAACTGGTGAGTTCACTACCCTTCTGCATCATGAATGTGGTTAGTACAGTCTCCCATGTTATTTTTACATATTAATAATAAACATGATCTTCTGGTAAGTCAGGCTGGTAGCAGCATGGCACTCGTGAAAAAATAGGCTTTCCTACCCATGTAAGATCTAAGCCACCTATGATTAGGCACTATTAAATGACATGCATAACGATGTGCACACCCATCATTTATCAGTGCCTAATCAAAGGTAGCCTAGATCTTTTAAGGATAGGAAAGCCCATCATTCCCCTTGTTCCCTGTTGCTATCAGTCTGACTTACTGGAAAGATGTGTTTATATTTGATATGTCAAAATAAAATGGGGACTCTACTACTTGCATCCATGATGCAGAAGGGTGATGAGCTCACCAGTTTTCGGTGTGAGGAGGAATAGTGAAGAATGAATACCAGAGGGGGACTGAGAAGGCCACACTTGCAAGTTACTGCTATGTTCAGGGAAGGAGCAAGACAGAGGAGAGAAATGTGAGCAGATTACTGTGAGAAATAAGATGTGGGCTGCCAACACCATGATCACTACCTGACCCCGTTGTCCTGGCCAACATTCCCCTTCCCATAAACCAGTTCATGCAATTTTCCAAGGCTGTGTGTGGATATTAATGTGTAAAATGGCTGCCACTACATGTTCAGTCACTTCACTACCAGTCTAGTATTGCTTGTAAAGCACTTTGGGATACAATTTGTGTGAAAACCATTATAAAAATGCTGATTCTTCTTATTATTATTTCCAATGGAAAAAGAAGACAAGACAAGTATATATTTGAGTTTTGAGAAAGTATGTGGTGTCTCTAGGGGTTGGTGAAGGGTGTGGTTGCACTCCCCCCCCCCACGCACACACATAGATTTTTTTTATTTAGTTGTTTAACCAGGAGTACCACAGTAATGTACTTGCATGCAGCTGCTGCTGCATTTCACTTTGTTGAAGAAGTCTGATTTATTGATTGTACAAATGTTTACATTCAAACTATGGATTACATTTTAGGTTCTGTCAAAAATGTTCTAGAAAAGAACAACAGAAAATATAAAGGTTTAATAAAAATGTTAAAAAGTGCATATTAAGCATGCACACCACCCCAGCACCCCCACTGTAGCATCTTGGACCCACCATAACCACTAGACCACCAGGTTATTCAAGATTTGTACTGCACTGTGGTTTGCCACAGAAAAAGTCGGTTGAATTAAAACACAATTTCAGCATGTTAAAATAAACAAAATGAACAGAACCATAACCTAACATGTGTATTATACAAAATAATGGACATGGTTTTGACCATTTGAGTGAAACAATTCTATACAAAGGGAAAAAATAACTAGTTAGCACTATAGAGAGCCATAAATCTTTCTGACTTTACCTCCAATGATGTCATCACATAACACATTTGGCGGCCATTTTAGAAGCAGGTAAGACAGTTTTTTTTTAAATTAGAAGGCTGATTTTACAATATTCAAATGCTCTGGAACCACATTTAGGTAAATTATATAAATGTAGTTTTAGCCTTAATGAATACAGCAACCTTTCCTTTAGTCACCTACGGAGTCAGATTTTTGAATAGTTTGTTGTCAAAATGTTGTTTAGGTATCCTTTAAGCTCCTTTACTCTTTCTTCATTTATTTTCTGGTGCAGACCCTGCACCATTTTGGTTGCCCTCCTCTGGACAGCCTCCGCCCTGTCTAAGTCATTGTGGAGATGGGGTCTCCAGAGCTGCAAGTAGTACTCCAGATGTGGTCTTACCAACTGTCTGCACTGAGAGACAACAACTTCCTGTTTTGTACTGGTGATGCCTCTCCCTATGCATCCCAGTATTCCCCCAGCCCTCCTTAATGCCCTCTCACATTGCTTGCCCAACTTTAGATCATCTGATATAACTACCTGGTATTAGACCTGGTACTCTCAAATGGGGACAGAAAGAGGATCTCAGATCTAGAAGTGGATAGCCACCTGGGAACAAGTGACCACCAAACAGTGTGGTTGACAATAAACTTAGCTGTAGAGTCAAGCCATACAAATGTGAAGGTACTGGACTTCAGGAGGGTTGATTGTGTCGAATTGGGAAAGTTCCTCAGAAAAGCACTAGCAAACAGGCAAGAAGGAGGGGTGGAGCAACAATGGGGAAACATTAGAACTGCCATCACAGAGGCAACAAGTCTTTATGTGAAGCAAATAAATCAAAATGAAAGAAAAAAACACTATGGTTTTCAAAAGAAATGTCAGAGAAGGTCAGGGAGAATAAGACAGCATTCAGGAAGTATAAGGAAACACAGAAGAAGCAGGACAGAGAACTGTACCAGCTAAAGCAGAAGGAAGTGGGGAAGGCAGTCAGAATAGCAAAGGCCCAAACCAAGGAAAAGATAGCCAACTCGGTTAAGAAGGGCGACAAAACCTTTCATAGGTACATTAGGGAGCAAAGAAAGTCTAAGGCAGGGATACTGAGGCTGAATAAAGAGGAGGGTGGTTAAGCAGAGGGACAGTGAAAAAGCAGGAATACTGAATGAATACTTCTGCTCAGTATACACAAAGCAGGAGTAGGGGGAGGTACCTAATCCAGTCAATAGAAGCACTCTGTATGGGGGGGGGGTTGATATCAGTCCTTTCACAGAAGAAAGGGTTCTAAAAGAACTCCTAAAACTGAAGGTGGATAAAGCAATGGTGCTTGATGGGATTCACCCCAAAATTCTAAAAGAACTAAGGGGAGCACTAGTAACACCACTGACTACTCTTTTTAATAAATCATGGGTGGATGGTGTGGTACCTGAGGACTGGAGGAGGGTGGATGTGATTCCCCTTCACAAAAGTGGGAGCAAGAGAGAGGCAGGAAACTACACACCTGTCAGTTTGACCTCAGTGGTAGGGAAAATGATTGAATCACTTCTGAAGGAAAGAATTGTTGAGTACCTAGAGGCCAGTGGGGTACAGGACCCAAAGCAGCATGGATTCAAGCAAGAAGGTCATGTCAGATGAATCTAATCGATTTCTTTGACTGGGTGACCAAAGTAGTAGACCAGGGAGGGGCTGTGGACATGGCCTGCCTAGACTTTAGCAAGGCATTTGACACAGTCCCACACAAAAGATTAATAAACAAATTAGCCAGCCTGGGAGTGGGTCCCACTGTAGTACCCTGGGTAAAACATTGGCTAGACAACAGGACACTGAGGGTTATAGTAAACTGAGTCAATAGCGAAGAAAGAGGGTTTACTAGTGAGGTACTGCAGGGTTCAGTATTGGGGCCAGCCCTTTTTAATGTCTTTATGAGTGACATTGCAGAGGGACTGGAAGGAAAAGTATGTCTGTTTGTAGATGACACAAAGATCTGCAACAGGGTTGATACACAAGGTGGGGTGGAAAGAATGAGAAGGGACTTGGCAAGGTTGGAGGAATGGTCAAATATATGGGAGCTTAGATTAAATTCAAAGAAGTGCAAAGTAATGCACCTGGGAAACAAAAACCCAGGGGAAGAGTACACAATGGGGGGTGAGATACTGACAACAACAAAAATGGAAAGGGACCTGGGGGTAGTTATATCAGATGACATAAAGGTGGCCAAGCAATGTGAGAAGGCAGTATGGAGGGCTGGGGGGATACTGGAATGCATAGGGAGAGGCATCACCAGTACAAAATGAGAAGTTGTTGTCTCTCAGTGCAGACAGTTAGTAAGACCACATCTGGAGTACTGCATGCAGTTCTGGAGACCCACATCTCTACAAAGACATTGGCAGAGTGGAGGCTGTCCAGAGGAGGGCAACCAAAATGGCGTAGGGTCTGCACCAGAAAACATGTGAAGAAAGACTAATATGTATAGCCTAGAGGAAAGGAGGGAGAGGGGGGTCATGATAGAAACTTTCAAGTACCTCAAGGGAATCAACAAAGTCCAAGAGGGTAGCATCTTTCAGAAAAAGAGATGTGCAAGAACAAGGGGGCACAATTTGAAGATAAAGATATAGAGGGGGGAATGGCTCAGAGGTAACGTGAGGAAGTATTTCTTCATGGACAGGGTTGTTGGTGCATGGAATAGCCTTCCTAAGGTGGTCATGGAGTCAAAAACAGTGGAGGAATTTAAGAATGCATGGGACAGACATAAGGCAATTCTAGTGGGGGGTAGGAGGAAGTAGGCTGTTGGTTAACTAGGATCAGCAGCTTATCCATTAGGTAGGGAAATGGGCAGACTAGATGGGCCTAGTGGTCCTTATCTGCCATCAAATTCTATGTTTCTATTACCCCAGATCCCTTTCCTGGGGATAGTTATTCCTAGAAGGGGCTTGAAACTTGCTCTACATAGTGGCTCTTTATGCAGGCAATGCCCTACTCTTTCTCTCAGAGCCTGTAACCTCCAAACCAGAAGTAAACCAGATAATAGAGCAGTCTGCAGGATTCTCTGGGTATAAAGTAAACTGGAATAAATCGGAGCTGATGGATATTGGAACCATACCAGCAAAAGACCTGAGGGGGCATGGGTATAATCTAGTGATGACCCATATGAAATATATGGGTACATGTGTGGGTTCATCCTTCTCATCTCTATATGAGTTAAATTACAAACTACTCATGGGAAGTATAAAAACTCACTTCAGCAGATGGCAAGGACTGCCTATATCATGGTGGGTGAGGATAAACCTTATAAAGATGAATATCCTTCCCAGACTGTTGTACACACTGCATATGCTACCATTTGGCCTGCGCCAAAAGGACCTGAGAAGTGTCGACAAGTGGTGCTCTCAATTTATCTGGGGAGAGGAAAAAAAACATGATCCAGGCTAGCCTTGCTATGGTGTCCCATAGCTAAAGGGGGACTGAGAATCCCATACTTTATACTTTACTCGTGGGTGGCACAACTGAGGTTGTTGTCAGAGTAGATAAAAGGGAGGAAGGGGGCAATGTGAGTGGCGACAGAGCGAGCGGTCTGCAATCACCCAACTACAGCACTCTTGAATCAGGATTGTGTGAAGGTCTCCAAGTGGCTGGCTGGAGAAGCACCCCTAGCTGGACATATGGTTATGGTGTGGGGCAAAGGAAAGAAGTATGCAGGGGCAAAAGAGACTCACACCATCCTGACAGCACTAGCACAAAACCTGGAGTTTCTGCCAGGCCTGGAGGATCCAAAGTTACTGCAGCAGGAACAGGATGGAGTGACAGTGACTTGTCTGGGGGATCTGTATCAAATTGGAGGGTTGAAGGTCTTTGACACAATCTGGACTCAACTGGGCCTTCATCACATCCACCACTTTTGATACTTACAGGTCCAGGACTGGGCACGCTGCATTAAGAGGCTCTTCCCTGACCTGTCCCCTCTCTTCCCTGTGAAATTGGGAATACTGAAAAACAGGTAAACCCAAAGGAAGCAATGGCCAGACTATATAAGACACTGTGGGACCATGCTCCAGACCTCTCTAATAAGGTGAAATGACAATGGGAGGCGGACCTGGGCCTCCCCATCCCAGACAAAGCCTGGGTAGCTGTATGTCAGACACATATAGGTTTACTGATTTGCAGCAGGTACTGTATAAAGAATACCAGGATAAGTTCCTCCAGAGATTGTATGTATCTCCTCTGGTGGTCAGTAAATTCCACCCCACAATCACACCTTTATGAGTCGGATGTAAGGGGGTGGTGGGAATATATTTTTATTATTTTTGGACATGTCCACAGCTGCAGGCATTTGCAGGTGAAATAGCGCTGGAAATTTTTATTTATTTATTTAAAAGTTTTACCAGGAAAGGCATACTGAGCAGACTACCGCTCGATTCCAGATGCATCCTGGGGGTTGTTAGGGAACGGGATAAGTACATACAAGTAAAGAATACAGAGTTACAATTACAGAATTACAGAATACCAAAATTTACATAGGTTATATACAAAAGGTTCATATGTTCTACAATATAATAATAGTATAATAGTAGTAGTAGTATATACAGGAAAATAAACAGAATGTACACAGCAAACAGTAGGCATTAATTAGTAGAAGAGGTATTGGCAACTAATTTGGACAGTTAAGCATTTGGGTGAACAACATAGTTTTGCACTGGCGAGTTGGCCCATACTTAGTGCAAATCAAGTTGACATGAGCAGCTTGTGGGGACTTGCCCTTTTAGTAGGGAGATTTGTTGCCTAGACGAGGGGGAGAGCTGGATGTCCGCCGGCAGGGAGTTCCATAGTTTTGGTAGTCGAGCTCTAAAAGCCGACTGTCCAGCAGAGGTAGCCATGTGGGGGAGTTGTAGTAGCCGGGAGTCGAAATTTCTGAGTGAGTATGTAGATGGTGTTTGAGCAGTTAGGGTAGAGGCTAGGTAGGAGGGCAGTAACTGGGCCCAGAATTTGCCTGTGAGTCTGTTGGAGTGGTACTGGCGCCTATTGATAAGTGAAGGTAGGTTAAGGTACCTGTAGAGGTCACAGTGGTGCGTGGAGGGTGGACAGTCCAGTGCAAAATGACAGAAGGAGTTAAAATGAGAATCCAGTCTAGCCAGGGTGGATTTAGGGGCAAAACTGCAGACTACGTCCCCGTAGTCGAAAATAGGGAGGATCATTTTCTGTAGTATCTCTTTGCGGGCTGGCAGATGAATGCAACTACGGTTCCGGTATAATGCCCCCAGTCTAGGGTGCAGTTTTTTTGGGGTTGCTTCGATGTGAGTGGAAAAGTTGAGGTGTTGGTCCAGCCAGACCCCTAAGTATCTGAAAGAGGTGCAGACTTCTAGAGGTGTCTCATAGTGTTTTGAAAATGGGGAAGGCGGGGAGGCGGGAGAGTCTCTGTCTCGTGTCGAAAGTCAGGAAGATTGTTTTCTTAGCATTTAGAACAAGTTGATTTCTACAAAACCAGAGCTGGACTTCAGTGAAGTCTTGCTGGAGTTTGGATGCGACTTCCAGCGGGGAGTAGCCTGAGGCGTACAGGACTGTATCATCTGTGTACATGTGAATGGCAGCATGCAGGCAGGTTGATGGCAGGTCGTTGAGAAAAATGGAGAATAAAATAGGGCCGAGGACAGAGCCTCGAGGGATGCCAATGGTGACAGGGAGGGGGTTTGAGTTGGAGGGACCAGTTTTTATCAATTGGGACCTGCCAGCCAGGTATGAGTTGAACCAGTTTGTGGCCGCACTGGAGATTCCTGCATTAGAGAGTTTCCACAGTTGAAGGGTATGTGAGACTGTGTCGAAAGCCTTGGCTAGGTCAATGAAAATGGCAGATGTGATGTGACTTTTATCCATGCCTGTGAGGATGGAATCCATGAGTCTGAGGAGGGAAATGACTGTGGAGTGGGATTTTCTAAAGCCAGACTGATAAGGGGTAAAGAAGGAGGAGGAGTCGAGGAAGATGGTGAGTTGCGAGACGACAAGATGTTCCTGGATTTTGGCTAGAGTGGGTAGGAGGGAGATTGGGCGGTAGTTGCTGGGGGAGGATGGGTCGCCACCTTTCGGGAGGGGGAAAACTGTGGCATGCTTCCATTCTGAAGGTATAGAGGCTGAGGTGAAGGAGAGGTTGAAGAGGGACGCTAGAGGCATGGTGACAGCTGGGGCAGAAAGGTAGAGTATTTTGGCGTCCATATCTGCGGGGCATTTACCCTTGGAGGGATTAGGGCAAGCAGGGCTTTGAGTACTTCTGATGGGGTAACCAGAGAGAAGGAGAAAGCCGGGTAAGGGGTTTGCTTGGGTGGGGATGTGGATGTCGGGTTGTGTGTAGCAGGTGGGGGGTTAGAGTAGTGGGGGACCCACTTCTAGTCAGCGCTGTGTTGAAAGCCATGGCAACTGCTAGCGGTTCTGCTATGATGGAGCCACCTACATCTAGGGCTGGAGTGGGTGGCTGGGCGGGAGGGGAGAAAAGTGATTTTATCGACCTCCAGAACTTGGCTGGATGGTTTAAATTTATTTGGAGGGATGATGTGAAGTAGTGAGCTTTTGCCTGATGGATAAGCCTGGTGCAGGCATTTCTAAGCATTCGATAGTGTAGGTGATCGTCGTGCATCCCCGATGACTTATAGGCTTTCCACGCCTGGTCTCTGGCACGGAGGTGCTCCATGAGGTCAGCAGTGATCCACGGCAGATGTGCTCCCCTTACTTGAGCCTTTTTGGGTGGGGCATAGTGGTCCCAGATGGCAAGAAATTTTGACTTAAAAAAGTCTAGGGCGTGATCCATGGATGGGGCCCTGGAGATGTAGGACCAATCCAAGTTTGCTAAGTCTTTTAGGAGACCATCAAGGTTAAGGGATTTATATGACCTGATAAGGAGAGTTTTTGGAGGAGGTGACTTAGCTTTGAATATTTTACGTATTACATATATCATATGGTGATCGTTCAGTGAGTCCGGTAGGAGGCCTGAGGCTATAATCCTGTGTGGATGAGAAGTGAGGGCCCAATCGAGCAGGGAGTGTTTCTGAGTTTTGTGGTATAGGCGCATAGGCTTGGTGATGAGTTGTGCCAGATTTAATGTTGCTGCATGGTTTCGGAGCTTGGTGCTTGCACTAGTGAGCCAGTTTAAGTTGAAATCACCTAGGATGTGGAGCTCCCCTCCTGAGGTAATGGTTTTTAGGGTGTCCAGGTGTGTTGTGACAGAGTTTAATTGGGAGTCTGGGGAACAATAGGAGCCTGCTATAAAAATAGGGATTGAGTGGGGTAGGGAGATTTTTATTAGTGAGGTGTCAATGTTTTCTGGGAGGGCAGGTAGCGAGACCGGTGAGAATTGTACCAGGGAAGATATGTAAATGGCTGTACCACTACCTCTCTTTGTGCCTGGGCGGTTCTGACGAATGATAGAGTATCCAGGAATAGCTACTTCAGCATCCAGGTTATGTGGTTTCAGCCAAGTCTTGGTGTTAATTAGGATGTCAGGACATAGTGTTAGTACTAGTGTTTGTAGTAGGGGCATTTTTGTTAGGAGGCTGCGTATATTTAGGTGGGCTATTTTTAGGCCTCTGGGTAGTTGGCTAGTGGGGGTTGGCTAGTGCTGGTGGCAGGTCCGGGATTTAGCTCAATGTCACCTGCGAGTAGGAGTACTAAGGTTAGCACCAGTTTTGGGTTTGGCAGAATTTTTATGGGCTTGCAGTAGGACGAGGGAGTCTGGGGGTGCTGTGTGAAATAACATGACATATGGAGTTTCAGTATTGCCAGCCCAGTGTGAAAGGATGGGAGGATGATGGACGGACCAGGAATCCTGGTCCATTATATGGGGTACTGGCCATTTATGGTGGTGGAGCTGGTGGGAGTTTAGTGAAGTGAGTTTTGGGGGGGCCAGGCTGTGGTTTAGGAAGGACCATGGGTGGGAGGGATGCTAGTGTTGCAAGGAGTGCAATCCCTAGCATAGATTTATAGGCTATGTGTAGCACGGCGTTTCAAGAGGGGGATTTGATGCAACAAAATTTGCTGTAGCAGCCACTAGTGGTGAGAGCTGATAATCTGCAGATAGGAAAGTAGGCTGATTGGTTAAATTTGTCACCTGATGCACACTATATAGTGCAGTGCTCACCAAGGGTGGTGGTGGGGATGGCGGGGCAGCTGACATGAAGCGTCAGTGGGGAAGACACACTCGACTGCTGCAACAGAGCTGTGTGCCCTCTCGGCCATATTATCCATACCTAGACTCGGTTTCGGTGAGGATTTCTCGGGGAAGGATGCCTCCGTGAGCCCTCACGACCACCAGCATTGCTTTCTCTGTGGGGGCTGCAGAGAAGAACAAAACAGAGGTATTTATAGTGAAAAAATGTATTGTGGGGGGGTGGGGTTGCAGGCAGGTAGTACGTTAGCAGCAACAAATTGGCACCATACAGGGGATTAGGATAAATGTAGCTCCAGTGGCAATGCTGATTGAGATGGAGACCACAGAAGAAGAGGACTAGGACACGTACCAAGGCTGGTTAGGATCACGCTGTTGATAGTAAGACAATGTATTCAAAACACATGGGTCTCCCACATCCAACCCACCCAAGGCATGTGGAGAGACCTAATGAAGAAAGTCCTTCTCTTGTAATAGTGCACCTATGAGCTAGGGGGATGGGTGGAAAAATTTGAGACCTAGTGGGGCCGGTTCCTGAATACCTTCTCGCCACTGGAGACAGCCTTAATTCACTTCCCAAGGTAGATGGTGAACTCTGGGGTGGGGGGAATGCACAGGGGATGCCTGGACAGCAGAAGGTCCATGCAGTATGAAATTGGAAGCTCACCATGAGGGCCAGATTCTCATAGAGTTGATGAAACAATATGAATTACAAACAGGATGGGTATAACACTCTAAGATGTATTATTTGTGTATAAGGGATAGAGTGTGTATAAGGTGTGTATAGTACAAAGTTTTTCTTCATTACTTTGTTTGCGTTTCATGTTAAACTGTTTAACCAAGATATTGATCACATGTCTAGTTTTAAATATTAAGATCTAAGCCTTGGACCTAGTCTAACTTCCGGATCCCTGACAAGGATAGCACCCTTTCTTAAATGGGTATGAGGTTAGGTTCAAGACTCATAAGGGATATAATCTGCACATAATAACTGCACCCACAGCTTTTAGTATACTCAGACAGGTACAGAGGGTGGGAAAAGGTGGTGCTAATGTCAGTTTAGAAAATGGGCTAGATTGTAGGAGCTGTTTGATTGGCTGAGAGCCACGGCAGGGGGTACATTAAGTTTCAATAGATGCCCACATGGAAACAAGTTCGAATTTGGGGTGCCCCATTATTGATAGTATCCATGGGCACCCCGAATGTTCAAAGAAAAAGTAGCTTTCTTGCCCCTCACTTAGTGAGGCGTGAGGGCCAAGAACCCCCCAACTATTTTCTTCTGAGAAACGCAAGAGGTTTCCACTTTAAAATGTTAGCACTAGCACGTCAGGCACTAAGTGCTACTCTGTCTCAAAAAACAAGTTTTTTCCCTAAATTTGAAGTACTAGCCAAGCACTAGCACATCACATGCTAAGCGTTACTGCGAGACAGTCCTGCTCGCTTCTACGCTTTCAGCTGACTGCATTTCATGCTCGCAGAAAACAAACAGAAAAACACTTTTTTTTTTAAATCAGGTACCTTAATGTGGCTCCTTACGTTCCCTGCCATTCTTAAGTCATAACACCCCCATGATCACCCAAGAAGATACAGACATTCTAGCAACACTTCCAGGAGCACTGGCCTCCTATAGCAGCGCCCTCTACTGACAGCTGTGACAAACAGGAAATGCAACTGACAGGCAGGGACTACTTTACATAAAACTTTATTTTTAATATATTTTAAAGATTTTATTTTCATTGCATTCCAATATTTCTACTACTAAAAACGTTAACTCATGCCCATTTCCTAAGTGCAATAATACCCTCCAGAGTGGGAGGTATAGGCAATACCAGACCTTCAAGGGCTGTAAAGCCCCTCTAGCTGGCCGGGCCTCATTGCTGCCTGAGGCGTCCCGGCATTGCCCAATACTGCCCACCCTGTCAGGTATTATTGCTTGCTTAGTGACCTGCATGAGTGTTTTTAAATAGACTGTACTTAACTGTGGACTACAGTTCAATGCTTTCATGTATTGTCTGTTTTTTTTTTTTACAAAAATCAATAAACATAATTGAAAAAAAGCAACTCTTTACTATGATTAAAGCTTAAAACCAGTAGATTTATAAGTTATGCTTACATTTTATTGTATTGTACTGTTTTTTTTTATTATTATTTTTGTTTTACTTTTTCCTGCTGCTGGTCTACTAAATATTGCAGCTAATGCAATACATAGTTCACCAGGTTTTTCAAAATGTATCTGACTCTACCCTGCTGACCTCACAATATCTGTTTGTGACATCACAGTCTATTGTCATGGTGAGCACTATTAAGTTACATACCAAAGTACTGTGAGGGGAGACTGGGGAAATATTGACATTTTGAGTAGACTTTCAAGATGTGCTGTAAATCTTGTAAAGGAACATTGAAAAAAAAAGGATTCACTAATAAACTGTAATAAGCATAACATCCGATATATGAAAGTGCATGCTGATGTGCAGAGTTGCTTTTAAGCAACAATCAAGGTATGTGCAAGTGGGAGAACAACTTAGACAGTAGCAACATGCGCAAGGTGCCATGTCAGATGTCATGGGCTGAGAAGGCCAGAGACTGTCCACCCTCCCCACCTCCAGGATCAGCCAGAGGGCCACCCTCCACATTGTTTAGGTAAAGCAGACCCCCCCCCCAGTGAAGGGTTGAGAGCACCAGAGAGCATCCACGCTCCCCACCATGAGGATCCACCAGAAAGCAGACCAACCAAAGAAGGGTCAAAAGGCCAGAGAGCTTCCATCCTCCCTCACCACTGCGAGGATACAACAGAAGCCCCCCCACCCCCAGCACTGTTCAGGTATGGACCTGTGGCCATTTCAGTGAACCCGGCACCTGCCTGTTTCTGGCAGCACTGAGTCGCCCAGGTGCTCTCGGAGCATATAGTAGGGAGTGCCTGAATAAAGGTAAAGCCTAACCAAAGGAACACTGTTATCTCAGGTTTAAATTGGGGTTTGAATGTCTAGTGCAGCCTTGTGTCTCAAAGAGAGGATTTAATGTATATGTCCCCCAGCAGTCACAAGAAAGCTTAGCATGTATGGATGGTGTTAAAACACTGACCCTGGACACAAGATAAGAGAGGCAGAAGTCGTGGCAAACAGTTAAACAAATGTGCTGCCTAAGGGACCAAAACTTGCAGTAGCATGCTCAAGAGGTCACTAAAGGAGTAGGAATCACGTGATGTGCTTGAAGCAGACAGCTTCCCTAAAGCTCTGTGAAGTTGAGTTTTAAAAGCCAAGGCAAACAGTCCAAAATAATGAAATTCATCCAAAAAAGACATAATTTGTTAGATAAAAGCATAACGGAACAAAATATACAGTACATATGAACATGTGAAATTGCCAGCAGAGAAAGGCCTGAACAGATGGTTTAGCTTACCGCTAACACTTTGGGCTAGAGTCAAGACTATCAAAATGAACTTGATATCCAGGATTTTTTTCCCCCTAGAAATGTCGGATCTAGTCATCCCCATATCATGGTTCAACAAAGTAAAAGCACTCCTAAACTCCTTTCTCTGAATGAACAAAACACCATGCAGAGTATACAAAAAACTTACACTCCCCAAATGGCAGGGTGGACTACGACTCCCAGACTTCCACCTTCTTTACCTAGCTCTACATGCAGGGAGATTCCTCTGGTGGACCAAAGCAAATGCTAACTCATGCCTAAATGAATACACCCCACTGTGGCATCAAATCAAACTCGACCTATGCCACTCGTCTCACATCACTATTGAGTCCTTAATATACATCTCACACGCAATGATCCCCTCTGCACTTAAACTCACTCTGATGGGCACCGCACACCTGGTAAGCAGAGCAAGCAACTGCATAGGTCCCTTTAAACCAATTCCATTCTGGCCCCAGCACAACTGAGTTGTGTGAACCCCAATTTCCGAATCCAGCACAAAACCATCCCCAGTAGCTTCCTCAAATCCCCACACCCAGTGCGCTTGAGTCACCTCATTCAGAACAGCTCCTTTATAACATGTGATGCTTACTCCTCACTCTTCCCAGGCACGCAACTGTCATCTTTTGCCTTCTTCCAACTATTACACATTTTATCCTCAACATTCCCATACAGACCCTGGCACCTCTATGACCCTTCAGCCTGGGAGGAACTTATCTTCTTAGCAACACAGCCACACCCCCACCTCACACATTTACCAAACTTTCCAGGCACTCACTACTCCAGAAGACATGGACACCTGCCCATATTGGGGTGAATGAGTTCCTGGAGCTCAAAGACTCCCCTGTCAGGAAGTCAATTTGGGAAAACATCTTCAGATACCTAAGGTCATTAGCCTTAAACTGATGCAAATGAAAATCACTTATAACATGTATTACACCCCACATAGGCTACACAAAATGGGGCACTTACAATCCACAAACTGCACTAGATGCAAGCAGGATAAAGGCAATTTAAAACACATTCTTTGGGACTGCCCAGGGCGGCCCTTCTCTGGTATCCATCCAACAACACCTAGACCCCTTACTGGGACTAGATTTTATTTATTTATTTATTTATTTAAAAGTTTTACCAGGAGGGCACACTGAGCAGAGTACTGCTCGATTTCAGGTGCATCCTGGGAGGGGGGGAACATAGAGAAAAGCCATACGATACATAAAAGATCAATATTGCAACACAAAATACAGATATATGTGAAAAACATAACTAAGCTAAATATGTTAAATCATGACAGCACATGAGATACGGTATTTGCAGAAGACAAGCATGCAACAAGATCAGAGTCAAATTTATAGTAAGCTGGTGTGAGGCTGGAACACATGTACTGTTTCAGGTACATCTAGCCACACGCATAGGGTGTGGTGAAGTGCTCATTTATGAGGTAGCTGAGGCATTGAGAAGGGGACATTAGCCGAGTGCTTGCAGGGAGGGAGTTCCATAATTTGGGCATGCAGTGTCTGAAGGCAATGTGGCAAGTAGATGAGGACATACGTAGTACCAACAGGAGCAGGGTGTCAGCATTCCTCAGGGAACAAAGAGGAGGGGTATGTGTTGCTAGCACAGCATTAAGGTATGGAGGCAAGGACTGGGATCAGTACTTTGCCATGAGCTTGGCGCAGTGTGCCTGTCTATGGTCATGGAGCGAGGGCAGATTTAGAGACCGATAGAGGTCGCAGTGGTGTGAGGACGGTGATCTGTCAAGGGCAAATCTGCAGAAAGTGTGTAATGGGGGTACAGTCTGGCTAGGATGGACTTGGGAGCGGCACTGTAAACTACATCCCTGTAGCTGAAGATGGGAAGAATCATTTTCTGTACGAGTGCTCTGCAAGCTGGCGGGGGGATACAACCACCATTGTGTTAGAAAGCACCCAGTCTGGGGTGGAGTTTTTTGTGGATGGCATCGACGTGTACAGAAAAGTCAAGATGATGGTCCAGCCAGACCCAGAGATATCTAAAGGAAGAGCAAGCCTCCGGAGTAGTCCCATCCAGGGTGTGGAAGGAGGGGGTGGTTGCGAGCCAAGAGAGTCTCTGCCTCGTGCCAAAGGTCATGGAGACAATCTTCTTGGCATTAAGGAATAACTGATTTGCAAGAAACCAGAGCTGGACTTCATTGAAGTCCTGCTGCAACCTGGTAGCTACTTCAGCGGTTGAAGGGCCAGAAGCACACAGGATTGTGTTGTCCGCATACATGTGTATGGATGTGTGAGGGTAGGTGGTGGGCAGGTCATTTAGGAAGATGGAGAATAGGGTTGGCTGAGGACCGAACCTGGGGACTCCGGTGGTAAATGGGAGGGAGGGAGGGAGAGGTGGAACCACCAATTTTAACAGATTCAGATCAGTTTGCTATGTAGGCGTGGAACCAACTGGTGGCCTTGGCAGATAGCACTGCAGTGGATAGCTTATCTAGCAGGAGAGCATGGGAAACCATGTTATAAGCCTTGGCCAGGTCGACAAAAATAGTGGAGGTGATATTTTCCTTCTCCAGGCCATCAAGGGTGGAATCGGTGAGCCGTAGGAGTGAGGTGGCTGTGGAGTGGGACTTCCTGAAGCCAGACTGGTAGGGTGAGAAAAAGGAGGAGGAGTTGAGAAAGGAGGAGAGTTGGGAGAGGACTGGTTTCTCCTGGAGCTTTGTCAGAATGAGGAGGAGGAAAATAGGATGGTAGTTTCCAGGGACAGAGGTGTCACCTCCTTTTGGGAGCTGGATTACAGTAGCGCATTTCCATTCTGAGGGAATTGAAGCTAAAGAAAAGTAGAGGTTGCAGAGATCAGCCAGGGGGGCGGCTCTTGCAGGAGCAGCTAAGTAGAGCATCTTAGAATCCAGCCCAATGGGGCATTTGCCTTTGTTAGGGTTTAGGGAGAACAAGGCTTTGAAAACTTTGAGGGTGTGACTTGACAAAAGGAGAAAGTAGAGGCAGGAGGGGAATGGGTTTGTGTGGGGGTGGCTGCGGAGGGGGATTTTGGCTGGAATGGGGGGAGTGCAGACAGCAAAGCCGAGGTGCAGCTTGTAAAATAGGAATGAAGTGCAGATGCTACTGCTAATGGATCCATTACAGCAGTTCTGCCTATGTTTAACGCAGGTGAGGGGGGCTGAGAGGGTGAAGAGAAGAGGGATTTGACCACTTTCCAGAATTTTAATAGTTGGTTAATGTTTGCCTGGAAGGAAGATTTGAAGTAAGCTGCCTTAGTCTGTCTGATTTGCCTAGTGCAGGTGTTGCATAGGGATCGATATTTTACGTGGTCAACAGGGGAACTTGAGTCCTTGAACGACTTCCATGCATGGTCTCTGGCTCTGATGAGGGACATAATGTCAGCAGTGATCCATGGCAAGCGGGCACCCCTCACCTGGGACCATCTGAGTGGTGCATGGATGTCTCAAGCTGCCAAGAACTTGAGTTTGAAAGACAGTCATGTATTGCCAGTAAATTAGGCCCTGTGGATGAGGGACCAATCAGTGGCTGTCAAGTCATTTATGAGTGAGGCAAGGTCTAGGGATTTGAATGACCTAGAGAGACTGGTCCGGGGGTGCTCTGGGCCTTAAAATTTTGTGGATTAAGTAAATCATATGGTGATCACTTAAGGAATCAGGTAGGGTGCCTGAGGCAACTACGCAATGCCAGTGGGAGGTGAGGGCCCAGTCCAGAAGGGAGTGGTTCTTCAACTTCCTGTTCAGTCAAGTGGGTTCAGCGATCTGTTGTGACAGGTTAAGTCCAACAACTTGGTTACAGAACTTGAAGATGGTGCTGGATAGCCAGTTTAAATTGAAATCCCCCAGGATATGGAGCTCGCCACCCTTAGAGTAGGATTTCAAGGCATCCAGGTGTTCCAGGATAACTGGTGCCATGGATTCAGGGGATGGTAGTAGGACCCTGCTAAAAATACTGGAGTAGTATAGGGGAGTGAGAGTTTGATTAATACTGCGTCTATCGGGTGAGGTAGTCTAGGTAAATTGATTGGGGTGAACTGGATGGAGGAAGAGAAATACATAGCTATTCCACCTCCTCTTTTGTTGCCTGGTCAGTTGTGCCTGATAATGGAATAGCCTGGGATAGAGATTTCGCAATCCTTGTTGTAGGGCTTGAGCCAGGTTTCTGAGATCACAGAAACATAGAAACATAGAAGTTGATGTCAGATAAGGACCGCAAGGCCCAACCAGTCTGCCCATTTCTTTTTCTACCTTATGAATGTGCCATCGGCCTTTGCTCTGTCAATGGCCTACCTATTCATACTCATCTGTATTGCTCCCTTATGCCTATCCCATGCCTGTTTGAAGCCCTACACTGTATTCATATCCCCCACTTCCTGAGGTTGGCCGTTCCATGCATCCACCACCCTTTCTAAGAAAAATAACTTCCTCACATTACCCCTTAATTGGCCTCCCTTTAATCTCATGCTGTGTCCTCTTGTCTTGCTATTTTTCTTATATTGAAACATGTTAGACTCTTTCACCTTGTTAATGCCCTTAAGGTGTTTGAATGTTTTGATCATATCACCTCTCTCCCTCCTTTGTTCTAGGGTATACATATTGAGCTCCGTTAATCTGTCCTCATATGTTTTCTGATGCAGTCCCTGCACCCATTTTGGTTGCCCTTCTCTGGACTGCCTCAATTTGGTTAATGTCCTTGTGAAGGTGCGGCATCAAGTACTGCACGCAGTACTCCAGATGGAGCCTAACCAGTGTCTTGTAAAGAGGGATTATTACCTCCTTCTTCTGACTCGTGATACCCCTACTAATACACCACCACATCCCCCTAGCCTTACCTACTGCTTTAGTGGCCTGCTTGGATGATTTCAGGTCATCGGTGATGATGATGCTCAAGTATCTTTCTTCCATTGTGACTGCCAGCAACTCCCCTTCCCAGCCTATAGGTGGCTTCAGGGTTTCTCTTCCCTATGTGCATGATCTTGCAATTCTTTGCATTAAACCCCAGTTTCCACTCTTCCGACCATTTTGCTAGTTTATCCAAATCTCTGCTCATTCTACCAACCCCATCTGGATCATCTACTCTGTTGCAGATCTTGGTGTCATCTGCAAACAGACAAATCTTACCCTCCAGTCCATTTGCAATGTCACTAATGAAGACATTGAATAGGACTGGTCCCAGGACTGATCCCTGAGGTACCCCACTTGTGACTTGCATCTCTTCTGACTGTATACCATTTATCACCACTCTCTGTTTTCTGCCTGTCAACCAGTTTACCACCCAGCTGATCAACTTCTGACCTACCCCGAGCGTACCCAGCTTATTGATCAATCTTCTATGTGGAACAGTATCGAAAGCTTTGCTGGAGTCAAGGTAGGCAACATCAACTGCTCCCCTTTGGTCCATCACTCTGGTTACCCAGTCAAAGAAATCTATGAGATTAGTTTGACAGGACCTTCCTTTTGTAAACCCGTGCTGTCTTGAATCCTGTGCTCCTATGGATTCCAGGTGTTGCACTATCCTTTCCTTAAGGAGTGCCTCCATAATCTCGCCCACTACTGAGGTAAGACTGACTGGTCTGTCGTTCCCTGCCTCCTCCCTGCTACCACTCTTGTGGAGTGGGATCACATGAGCCCTTCTCCAGTCTTCTGGGACCTCTCCTGTGCTCAGAGACTCACGAAACAGTTTTCATGATGGCTCTGCTAGTTCCACCCTTAGCTCCTTTAGTACCCTGGGATGTATGCCATCAGGTCCCATTGCCTTGTCCACCCTGAGCTTATCAAGCTCTTGTAGGACCCTTTATTTTGTGAAGGGACTAGTACACACCTCCCTCCACCCTGTGTCCATGGTGCTGAGCTGTGGGCCCTGCCCTTCCTTCTCTTCAGTAAATACTGAGCAGAAGCATCTATTTAGGATAGATGCTTTTACATGGTCTTCCTCCTCACATGCCTCTCATCCCATTTGTTCTTAGCAATACCCCCTCTGGACTTTCTCCTTTCACTAATGTATCTATAGAAAGTCTTGTCACCTTCTTTTACTGTTTGTGCTAGTGTTTCCTCAGTTTGGGCCTTTGCCTGCTTTACTGCCTTCCCTGCTTCCCGTGAGAAAGTTTGCATGCCTCCTATCTCAACCCACTGTGTTCCCTTATATTTCCTGAAGGCCAGCCTTTTGGCTCTGACCTTTTCTGCTACTGTTTTTGAGAACCAAAGTGGTTTCCTTCTTCTTTTGTACTTCCTTTTCTCTCTAACACAGTGGGATATTGCTTCAAGTATTGCATCCTTAATGCTTGCCCACTTTGCCTGTACCCCCTCACCTGTGTTTCTTTTTGCCAGGGCTAGCTTAACTTTGTTGGCCATCTTATCAATGTCAGCTCCTCTGAAGTCCCATATTTTTGCCTTGGAATGGGATGATTTAGTTCTAGTGGCCAAATCAGGACATTGGGTTTTAGGGAGGTGATAGCTGGCTGCAGCAATGTTATTTTATTTAGTAGGCTGCGGATAACACATTCACTTCCAAAATATGTCTACTAGGACTTGGCCTAAGGCAGGTATTTGAGGTCAGGAAATTTCACATCACCCTTATAGCAGCAATCACCAAACAAACCATCCTTAGACATTGGCTAGATGACACTACCCCCCCCTTCAAAGAATGGTACAATGCCATAGCTGAAGCCCTTAAAATAGAAAATATGGCCTGTTCCCTCTGCAACTGTAGGGAGCAATACACTAGAAGATGCACATGCTCGAATCTCTGCTACTCCTTACTCGAATGCCAGCCACACCATGCAGAGAGGCCCCAGCTGAAACAGGAAGTTGATCGGTCCAGATTCCCTTTGGCTCTATGCCCAAGGGTCCTTCTACAGGTTGGGGGGGATAAATCTAATAACTTACCTGCTAACAGGTTATAACAGAACTATGACCTTTTATTACATCTACTTTTCAGTTCTGGTTTAATTCTGTAGATGTTATACAATTTTATATGCAGCTGTATATTTTCTGTTGTTTTATGTTGTCATGATATAAAAAACCTATAAAGTATATCATGAACAAAATAAAAAGGTCACTAGAGTAGTAGGTAATTAGCAAGCTAGGAACATAGAAACATAGAAGTTGACGGCAAATAAGGACCACAAGGCTCATCTAGTCTGCCCATTTTTTTCCCCTTATGAATGTTTCATAGGCCTATACTCTGTCAATGGCCTGTCTACTCATTCCCACCGAAAAGCCCATCTTCTTGGAGGTGAAACAAGCTATTTTGAAATAACTGGGAGCTGTGGGCAGACACTGGCAATCTGCAAGAAAGTCACTCCTGCTCAAATTTAAGGGAGGTCTACCTTACTTAACTTTGAATTTTAAACTTGGTATTGCTTTGTGTTTAGTCTTTTTTTACCTCTCCTTCTTTTTGAATCAAGAAGGAATTTGCATAACTGCTAATCTTGTGAGTTTAACTTCAGAAGGACTGAAATACTGCATAAGTGGTTTTCCCTTCTGTTTAACTGGAATATTTATCTACTAGTATTTTGTGACAGGTTGCATCAAACCATTTTTTGGTACAGTGAACTATTTACTGGTGGCAGAAGATTTTGTCTTTGTGAACCCTGCAGTTTGTGAATTCAACCTAGATGGGGCCTTAGGTTGTGGAAATTGGTTCCTCTGATTGTCCTCAGAGCTCAGAACATCAGGTTGTATTGGGTCAGTGGAGGCTTACATTATAGGTAATGGGCCCAACTGCTTGATTTTTCTCTGAATGTAATTGTTTTTTGCTCGGTATATTCTCTGGTAGATTGTTGAGCAGGTTGTCTTGCTGAAAGGAAGGTCAGCACTCACTGGAGTTTTGGGTCAGAGTTTGTCGCTGATTGTTTCTGGAGGGAACAGGCTTGGGACCAACTGCACCTTCCCCTCACCCCCCAAGGGTGTCATTTCCTTTATACCAGGGATTCAGACATCACCTCCCCAAGAGGGCACAGAACATACAACTGTCATATCTTTACCAATCTAGCACACTGCATTGAAGGTACTTGCACTCACACACTAACAAAATTTAAATAAACAGGAAGAAAGACAGATATATGGGGTGTGGTGTAATGCAATAGCTGTGGGGCAACAGTCTTCTGGGAGACATTCTGGAGGCTGCAATGTTGCTCGGTTTGTAGTCAACTCTTTGCTCTGAGGAAGGAGGTTGCCCATCTCCAGGCCAACTTGGACAGGAGTAGGGAAACCTCCTCCACCTAGGGAACACCAGGGCCATCACTGCTGCCTCAGAGGTTGCCAAGAAAGAGGAGCAGTTGGACCACGGTGGGCTAAGGGGGGTGAGAGTGGTAGATCAGAGGGCACATCCCTTCAGCTGCACCTCTCCACAGTCCTCATGCTGTACTGGTGGAGCATAGTTCCCCAATGGAGGCGACCACACTGGAAACCACGGAGGTTGCTGGGAACCACCACAAGGAAGGCTCACAGGAGGGTGGTGTGGGACACCACAGGGGAAGGAAGAAGCTCCTTGTGGGGGATTTAATTATTTGGGGGGTAGAACCGGGGAAAAAAATGGAGAGGGAGATAAGGTGCCTGCCTGGAGCCATGGCTTGGAGGGATGGGAAGTGAATCCTAATGATTGCAAGAGCATCTGCACAGGAGAGGGAGCTGGATATCATTGTCCACCTAGGGACAAATGACTTAGGTGGACATGGGATCAGAGCAGTGCAGGAAGATGTTTTGGAGTTGGGGAGGGGCCTTAGCCAAGTAGCACTCACGGTAACCTTCTCAGAGTTTCTGCCTGTCTATGGCATGGGTGAGGCTAGGGAACTACGCACCATGTGAGTCAATGAATGGTTGAAAAACTGGTGCAGAGCACAGGGTTTTGGCTTCATTGGGGACTGGGGTTCCACCAGGAGGGATGCACACCTGTACTGGCAAGATGGTCTGCATCTGTCCAGAATGGGAAGCAGGCTCCTAGGTGATAGGTTTAAATGTTTCATTGGCAAGCTTTTAAACTAACTGGTGGGAGGGGGCACTGGTGAGAAGCAGGGAATTCCCAGCCTTCCTCCACAAAACAGGGTCATCAGCGAGACAAACACCATGGTAGAGAGGTCGATAGGGAGCAGGTCAGGGATAAATGAAGAAAAAGTCAAAGACAGTAAGGGCAGGGATGGGGTTAAAAGAGCTAAGACCATAAAAAAAATTGAGGGTGATGAGTACCAATGCCTGCAGTCTGGGTAACAAGCTTCCTGATTTAGTGGTCTTGATGAAAGAGGGACACCTGGATATTGTGGCAATCACAGAAACATGGCACACAGAGAACCATGACTGGGATGTAAACATACCAGGGTATGCAATCTACAGGAGGGACAGGGAGGGTAAAAGAGGAGGAGGAGTAGCTCTCTACGTAAGGAAGGGATCAAATGAACAGAACTAAAGAGTAAGCAGGAAAGAGAGGAGGCACTGTGGGTCACCTTGGAGACAGGTAATAGCACCACAATCTGCAGGGGTTTGTATACAGACCCCCAGCTCAGGGAAGGAAATGGACAAAGAAATGTTGGAAGGCATCCTTAGAATGGCAGAAAAGGGGGAGATTTTGTTGATGGGGACCTGAATATGCCAGATGATAACTGGAGCACATGTGCTGCAGTCACATCCATGAGCAAGGTCCTTCTTGATGCCCTGTAGGGGGCATGTTTCAGACAGCTAGTGTTGGAATCCACTCAGGAGGGAGCAATCTTAGACCTGGTATTCTCAAATGGAGATGGTGAGAGGATCACAGATTTAGAAGTGGGTAGTCATCTGGGAACTAGCGAACACTGAATAGTGTGGTTCATGATAAACACATCTGTAGAGTCAAGCCATACAAAGGCAAAAATAATGAACTTTAGGAGGGCTGATTCTGGCAAAATGGGTGAGTGCCTAAGGAATGCACTAGCAAATGGGCAGAAAGGAGGGGTAGAAGAACAATGGGAGAAAATCAAAACTGCCATTAGAGAAGCAACAAATCTTTGTGTGAAGCAAATAAACAAAACAAAACAAAGTAAAAAATCACTATGGTTCTGAAAAGAGGTGGCGGGAAAGGTTAGGGAGAAAAAGATAGCATTCAGGAAGTATAAGGAATCACAGAATGAGCAGGACAGAGAAGTTTAGCAGATAAAGCAGAAGGAAGCAGGGAAGGCAGTCAGAATAGCGAAGGCCCAAACCGAGGAAAGGATAGCCAACTCGGTTAAGAAGGGGGATAAAACCTTCTATAGCTACATCAGGGAGCGAAGGAAGACCAAGGAAAGGATAGTGAGACTTAATAAAGGGGAGGGGAGGTGGGCAGAGGATAACAGTGGAGAAGCAGAGATACTGGACGAGTACTTTTGCACTGTATTCACAAAAGAAGAAGAAGAGGGGAGGCACCTAAACCAAGCAACTGAAGCACTCTGGACAGGGGGCTGACAATAGTCCATTCAAAGAAGAAAGGATTCTGAGAGAACTCCTAAAGCTCAAGGTGGACAAAGCAAAGGGGCCTGATGGGATTCACCACAGAATTCCCAAAGAACTAAGGAGAGACCTAGTGACATCACTGACTACCCTTTTTAGCAAATCATGGGAGGGCTGTGTGGTACCTGAGGATTGGAGAAGGGCAGATGTGATTCCTCTTCACAAAAGTGGGAGCAAGGCAGAGGCAGGGAACTACAGACCTGTTAGTTTAACCTCAGTGGTAGGGGAAATAATGAAATCACTTCTGAAAGGGAGAATTGTTGAGTACCTAGAGGCCAGCAGGGCACAGGACCCGAGGCAGCATGGATTCACAGTGGGAAGATTATGTCAGACAAAGCTAATAGATTTCTTTGACTGGGTGACCAAAGTAGTAGACCAGGGAGGGGCTGTAGATATGGCCTACCTAGACTTTAGCAAGGCATTTGACACAGTCTCACACAAAAGATTAATAAACAAGTTAGCCACCCTGGGAGTGGGTCCCAGGGTGATAGCCTTGGTAACAAATTGGCTGACCAACAGGATGCAGAGGGTAATAGCAAACGGGTACACTCTGAAGAAAGGGTGGTTACTAGTAGGAGTACCACAGGGTTCAGTACTGGGACCGGTCCTCTTTAATGTCTTTATAGGAGACATTGCAGAGGGGCTAGAAGGAAAAGTATGCCTCTTTGCAGACGATACAAAAATATGCAACAGGGTTGATACACAAGGGGGGGTGGAAAGGATGAGAAGGGACTTGGCAAGGTTGGAGGAATGGTCAAAATTATGGCAGTTTAGACTCAATGCAAAAAAGTGCAAAGTAATGCACCTGGGAAACAAAAACCCAGGGGAAGAGTACACAATGGGGGGAGGCAGTAGCAACAACAAAAATGGAAAGGGACATCGGGGTAGCCATATCAGTTGACCTTAAGGTAGGCAAACAATGTGAGATGGCAGTAAGGAGGACTGGAGGGATACTGGGATGCACAGGGAGAGGCATCACCAGTAGAAAACAGGAAGTTGTTATGCCTCTGTACAGACAGTCGGTGAGACCCCATTTAGTGTACTGCGTGCAGTTCTGGAGACCCCATCTCCATAAGGACATAGACAGGATAGAGGCGATCCAGATTCTGCAACTAAAATGTTGCAGAATCTGCAACAGAAGCCATGTGAGGAGAGACTGAAAGAGCTTAATATGTATACCCTTGAGGAAAGGAGGGAGAGGGGTGACATGATGGTAACATTCAAGTACCTCAAGGGACTCAACAAAGTCCAAGACGGGAGCATCTTTGAGAGAAAGAGATGTGCAAGAACAAGGGGACACAGTTTGAAGATAGAGAGGGGGTGGCTCAGGGGCAACGTCAGAAAGTATTTTTTCACAGAGAGGGTGGTGGATGCATGGAACCACCTTCCTGAGCAGGTCGTGGGGTCAAAATCAGTGTGGGAATTCAAAAATGCATGGAACAGACATAAGGCAATTATAGTAAAGGGTAGGAGGAAGCAGGCTGTTGGTTAACTAGTATCTGCAGCTTATCCAATACATAGGGAATGGGCAGACTAAGTGGGCCAAACGGTCCTTATCTGCCGTCAAAGTCTATGTTTCTATGTTCTATGTTTCATCTGTATTGCTCACTTATGCCTATCCTATGCCTGTTTGAAGCCCTGCACTGTATTCATATCCACCACTTCCTGAGGTTGGCCGTTCCATTCATCCACCAACCTTTTTGTGAAAAAGAACTTCCTCACATTACTCCTTAATTAGCCTCCCTCTGCTGTGTCCTCTTATCCTGCTATTTTTCTTATATTGAAACATGTTAGACTCTTTCACCTTGTTAATGCCCTTAAGGTGTTTGAATGTTTCGATTATATCACCTCTCTCCCTCCTTTGCTCTAGGGTATACATATTGAGCTCCGTTAATCTGTCCTCATATGTTTTCTGATGCAGTCCCTGCACTATGTTGGTTACCCTTTTCTGGACTGCCTCAATTTGGTTAATGTCCTTGTGAAGGTGCGGCATCAAGTACTGCACGCAGCACTCCAGATAGGGCCTAACCAGTGTCTTGTAAAGTGGGATTATTACCTCCCTCTTCCAACTTGTGATACCCCTACTAATACACCTCAACATCCCTCTAGCCTTACCTACTGCTTTAGTGGTCTGCTTGGATGATTTCAGGTCATTGGTGATGATGATGCTCAAGTATGCCAGCAACTCGCCTCCCAACCTATAGGTGACTTCAGAGTTTATCTTCCCTATGTGCATGATCTTGCACTTCTTTGCATTAAACCCCAGTTGCCATTCTTCCGACCATTTTGCCAGTGTATCTAGATCTCTTTTGTCCACACAGGACGTTTGTTGAGGCTGAAAAGTGATATATAAGAATGCAGGTTAGTGTTGCATCCCCGGTCATGATCTGTAAAATACAGGGTGCGCCAAACATTATCAGAAATTGATTAAATAGCACTCAGAAATGACATGTAAGTGCTTAAGGCTGTATAAATATTGTAAAAGTAGGAATTAACTCCTAGAACAGTGCATGTCAAATCCTTAAGGTTGTATAAAGATTGTATAAGTAGGAATTCCCAATCAGGAAAGTCCTTGTAAATTGCTTAAGGCATAAAATATATTGAGAAACTCAGGCTAGAGAAGAATATATTGTAGCACTCTGGACTTATAGCTGCTGGAGTGGATAGTGTGCATCTGAAGACTTGAACTTGTAAGGGATAGCAGGGAGGCAAAAGTTCATGGCTAGGCCAGATCGCCATTTTGAATGCTGCTGGTATAAACTCCTGATCCCCCTTCCCCCACCATCTCTATCCATTTCAATTCTACCTTGCCCCCACATCACTGCTGCCCAGCCTTACACTTATGTGGCTTCTCTTTTGTCTTCCACCATGTAATGCAGACCCACCAGTGAAGGGTCAAGAGGGCCAGAGAGCATCTGCTCTCCCCACCGTGAGGATCTGCCAGAAGCCCCCTTATGCTGTTCCATTACGGACCTGTGACCATTTCAGTGAGCTGGTACCTGAATGCTTCTGGCAGCACTGAGTCGAACAGACACTCTTGGACTGGTGCCACACATAGCACAGCGCTGTTGCTTAAAACATAGTACCTTCCCACCCAGCCAGCCTGGGAGGTTTCTCATTAATTCTCAAGTGTTATGGTTATTACTACTCCTCATGCACATGATCCGCCTTAGTATATTGTAACCCCTCATTACCATGTTTATATTTTGTTAGATGTTGTTATTTGTTCTACATATCCTGTTGATAATTCCTGTATTAACCTTATCCCTCTGTGTAACTGTTCTCATTACTCAATTTGTTTTGTGTATTATTCTTGATGTGGAACCTATGTAAAGCGCTTGTAGCTCAAAAGGTGTTATCCGAGATTTTAATAAATAAATAAACATAAATAAATGAATCCTAGTTTGGCCCTGAACTGAGCCAACCAGAACCATCTTCCCAACCCCCTAACTGTCATCCAAGAATTACTCCGCCACTCCCACAAGGACTGCTTCCTGTTGAAATCAGCCCCCTGATTGTCATCCAGGAATTACTCTATCACTTTCACCAAGGCTGCTTCCTGGTGAAATCAAGATGCTCACAGCTCTTCAAAATCTGGTCCTCCCATTTAACTATCATCACAGGAATCAACTGTGCTGCCTCCTGTTGAAATCAACCACCTTACAACTCCTTAAAACGTGTTCTTCTCATGTAGCTAGTGACAGGACCCTAACCCTCCCTCCTAACACTGGGCCACCTACTCCTGGTGTGGACCTGCCTAAGTAATTGCCCTTCCCGCATTCTTCCTGCCTGCTCAGTCCTTTCCCTAAGGGGAACAAAATCTTCTTGGAGAGCAGTAATTAACTATTTAGCTAACTACCCCACACAACTGCTGTAGTGGACCTGCCTTAGTTAGTGCTCATCTCTCTTTCTTCCTGCACACTCAGCTCATTCCTTAAAGGTAACTAAATCTTTTTGGACAGGAGTAACTAACTATCTAGCATACACTTGCAACTGGGGGGATCAATAGCTGATATTAGTGCTTACCCATAGCCTTACACAAGGACCTCTCCTCTCTAGACTCTATCTGCAATGATAACCTTAATTGGATTCCTGGTCCTAGTTCTTCCCCTCCCACTTGGAGTTGGACCTAAACATTCCATTGGATCTGGTGGGCAGGCTGGTACCCTTGTGAGATCTATTGTAGTGAACTCAGCCACATTTAGAGGTCCTTGCCAAACAGTAACTAACTCCCACCCCTTCCCCTTACACTGCCCTTTGACAACCACATTAAGTAGCACTACACCTGAATGACTCACTGGCCTCCATGATTTCTCCATTACCATTAGCTCTCTCATACTAATCTGCCAAAGACACAGGCTGACCAGGTAGCCCCCAGCTAGTAGACTCAACCGTAAGAGGTTGATATTTGTGTTCCTTCTCATCTCAGGAAATGTCCACCCTAATCCAGGCCCCACTGTTGGCAAGGGCAGTACCCCTAGTCTTGACGCCAGATTTAGGATACCATCACTCAACATTGGGAGTCGGCTTCCTAAGCTGCATCTCTTAGAAGCATGGGTTGAACAGATCCAACCCAACTTACTTGCCATCACCAAAACATGGTTGAACAATAAAATCTCAGACCCAGAGATTGCCTTGTGCGGCTTGACATCTTTAGGCACGACAGAATGAGAAAGAGAGGAGGTGGGTGACTTATATACCTTGCCTCTAGACTGCAAGCGCAGAAAGTTCAAATGAATCCAACCACCAAACAGTGTGGGTGCCTTGCCATCCAAATCTGACAGGGCTACGACATCTTAATGTGATGACTGTCTTTATTCCTCTGGGAAAACACTCACCAGGCATCAAATCCTTTACTGGCTACTACTCCCAGAAATGCTCAGCTAGTGAATCTATTGTAGTAGGTGACTTTAATATAAACTGGTCAGCAAAGTCTAGCACAGTGTATGAAGATCTCATCTCCAGCCTATTCCTAACACAAGTAGTTGGGGGGCACACTCAAGTGAATTATAAAACTGGTACCAAAACACTAATATACTGGGTCTTAACCACTCACCCGGAGAGGTTAACTAAAGTCCAAGTACTGCCGGATGCCATTAGCGACCACTCACCTGTCCGGTGTGAGTGGTCTGCTCAACCCCTAAAGTCACCCCCCAGAACCATAACCTGCAGGGTCCTCTGCAAAGGCTGGATTGTGTCCTTCAAGATGTATCTAGCACAGACTGACTGTAGCTTTCTGAATGCCACACAAGACCAAGATCTGGCCCTTGACTACTTCTGCAGCAGATTCACAGAAACATGTGACAAATTTGTCCCTCTCAAAAACCACATATTAAAAGGCACCTCTGCAAGCTGGATCACACCACCCTTACGTGTAATAATGCAGGACAGGGATAATATCTGGAGCCTAGATAAAGCACGGGGGCCCGAAGAGTCCTACAGAAGTACAGCAATGCCCAAAACAATTGCACAAGGTTAATCAGGAAGGCAAAAGGAGACTGCCACACTACCCAGCAAAGGCAGAGTTGGGGTGATTGTAAGAAATTCTGGCAGTGCATAAAGAATTGATTGGGCAGAGACAATCGGTTACCCCCAACCGTGCTCATCAACAATACCCAAGTGCTATCAAACCCGGTAGACACAGCAAATGCCTTCAATAAAGCATTCACCGACTTAACCTCAGTACTGTCTACAGGTTTAGGAACCTTGGGTGACCCCAAAGAAGACACAGAGCAACACAACAGAGCCTTCCTAAATTTTACTTCAGATAGGTCACCCCCAAGGTAACTGTCAACTATTTAAGAAGAGTAATTGGCAAAACAAGAGTGGGTGGTGATAAGACTGACATGCTATTACTGGCTCAGGCCCTTGAAGAGGTGGCATTGCCACTAACAAAGATCTTTAACCTCACCCTGTGGTTCTGCCAATTCCCACAGATCTGGAAGGCTGCCATAATTACTCCAGTACATAAGGGTGGGGATAGTACTAGCATGGCAAACTACGGGCCCATCTCCATACTATCTCCCCACTCTAAAGCACTTGAGAGAATAGTGTCTGATCAGCTGGTCTCATACCTCAAGAAATACAGCCTGTTGTGTCAGCAACAACATGGTTTTAGAAAACTGCATAGTACCATGACTGCACTCATTGAATTCATAACTCACCTACATGAACACCTTGACAAAAGACAGCTAGAATGTGCCACATATATGGATCTCACCAAGGCATTCAACCTTGTTAATCATCCTCTGTTACTGCTAAAACTTCAGTGCCTTGGTTTCTCCCCAGAGACAGTGTCTTATTTTGTTGCTACCGCTCAAGGTGCACACAGAAGGATAAGACTGATGGGGTGCTCTCAGAAGCACAAGGGGTCTCTGTTGGAGTTCCACAGGGATCAATACCAGGACCTCTTTTATTCAGTCTATTTATTAATGGCCTTTCTGGTGCTTGCCCACAAACAGAGATGTTGCTGTAGCCAATGATATGATCATCTCCAAAAGCAGCCCTCAGCACGAGATCATCGCCAGGGAGCTTCAAAACAGCTTTGTGTCCCTTGAGTGCTGGTTCAAGCAGAATAAGCTTGTCCTTAATTATAAAAGAACTAAAGTCATACTCTTTGCCAGTACCCATCTAAGGAGCAACATTCCCTCCTGACCATCCTGAACGAACTGGGTTACCCACTTGAGCAGGTTTCTTCCTTCAGATACTTGGAGGTTACAATGAATGAGTCTCTCACCTTCACAGAGAATGTGAACAACATTGTTGGCCTGGCAAAAAGAGAACTACGGGTCCTCTTTAGGCAGCACCTGAACTTCACACATGAGGCCAGATGCCTAGCAGCAGTAAGCTCTGTCCTCCCTCTCATTAATTGCAGTCTCACTGTTTACAAGTCTGCCTCTGACATTGTTATGGATAGGGTGAGGATACTGCTCAATAAGGCCTACCGATTCATCACAGGCTCTGACATACTCACACATTGTGGTACCGTATACTCCCTCACTGACTGGCTTCCCCTGTGAGAATGTTTGAAGTGCCAAAGTATCTTACTGGCCAAAAAAAAACACTCTCTGGCCTTGCATCTCCTGCTATAGCCTCACTCTTCCAACCTGTCCACAACCAGTATACTACCAGGAGCATGGCAAGACATGCACTGATAGTCCCCGAATGCAGAACTAACCAGGGCCAACGATCATTTGTATGTCGAACACCACACTGGGTAAACAACCTTCCCACCTTCATCTCTAAGCTTCCTAAAATATTAGTGTTCAAGAGTGCCCTCAAGAAGGAATTCACCCCATGAATCCTTGTGTAGATGCCTATTCTAGCTGTCAACCCTCCTCCCTCTCACTCACCCAGCACTCTATTGCCCTCCCACACTCTGCATCCCCTCTCTACGATCCTTCCCCTTCCTACCTAACTAATCTGGGAATACTAACTCCTAAAAATAATCAACTGATTTATTAAACATTACTCCATTGTATAATTATTATTGCTGATCTGACAAACGCTCACCTGAGCTGCCTGTAACCAAGTTATTGATTGTATTGACAAATACCCTTCTTTGCTGCTGTATCTAAATGTGTTTGTTACAGTACTTGACATGGAACATTTACAAATGAGCACTTAGTTCAAAGGTTAACCGATGTACAAATAAATAAAAAAAATAAAAAAAAACTACACTGCACACTCTAGCATGTTAATGGTCAGAAAGTCTATGTGCTACCTTTACTATCTGAATCAGCAATGCACATAAGTGAAGCTGTGCCATAGAGGCAGGGAAAATACTGTGGAACTGATTATTTCTGCTGTAATTTTATTTTTGCTATATTCATGAGACACTAGTCTCCTGTGAAAATAAAATTACAGTGAAAATAACTCATTATTCTGTGTTTTGAATGCTAGGTTCTGAATGTTGCAGTAGGCATACTACTTATCTCCTCTAGGCCTGCCTCTCAATTTTAGTTATGCTACCATGCTTAAGAGATTCAAAAAAGAACTATAAATCACTTACTTACTGGAGCTCCGAGATGTATAAATATGAGATGCAGTACCAGACAGCATGTTGTCATTTTCAGCATTCAACTGAAGTCAGGAAGGAGGTAGATATTTGAGAGACACTGGTGCAAATGGCAATTAATTTTTTTTTTTTTCTCCTGTTACTAGGACACCGAACAATGAGGCTCTTTGGTGGAGACAACCCATGTGCAGGAAGAGTGGAAGTAAAATACGAAGATCAGTGGCATACAATCTGTGGCCGGAACTTTGACATGATCGATGCAGCTGTTGTCTGCCATGAGTTGAACTGTGAAGTACCTAAGGCCTTGCTTGGAGCAACACAGTACAGAGAAGGATCAGGGCCTATTCTGGGTTACGAGTTTCAGTGTAGAGGAAATGAGTCACTCCTGGGATACTGTGCCATGTCCCCCTCACCCTGGCAAAACTGCACACACAGTGATGACATCGGCCTCATCTGTCTGGGTTTGTCTTCTGTTTTAATCCACATTTTGATGCACCTGAGGCAGTAATAACCTCTTTAAGCTGTTCAAACAGTCTCCAAAGATGCCCCACCTTGCTGTGCTCCATGATTTACTTCCCCTGCTCTAGTCTGCATTGGGGAGAAACTACATCCAGGTGTCAGCGCAGGCCCAGGTAGCAGGCGTCAGCCATAATTTTGTTCCAGTCTCTCCAATTTGCCTGTTTCTGTCACTGTGCACACCCTGAATATTAATCCCTCAATACCAAAACTAATAGGGTTCCTTAACTGGTTATCGGAAGGCCCTAACCAGGTGACCAGGGCCAGTCTCCTGGCCACTACCTCCCCATCCCACTACATTATCACCAACCTTCCTCTTTTAAACAAGCATTTGTCAATGCCGAATGTTGATTGCTTTGCTCCGTTGAGCTCGCTCACTCCCTCTCTGACAGTCACTCGTTCTGTTTCTGGTGGCGCTGCAGGCATTCGCTTTATGCGGGCTCCTGTAGCGCATTGGCAGTTTTACCAGCCCACAAAGAAATCACAGCTGTCCCAACAGAGCTCTGTTGAGGTTGGGACTACTGCCAGATTTCTTTGTGGGCAGAAAAAGAAACAATGCAGACAGGGACCCAGCTCTGAGGGCAGCCGTGTGAGGAGAAACAGAACGGCGACTGAGAGAGAGGAGGAGGAGAAGAACATGCTCAACTGAGCTCTATCGTGACTGCTGCAGATTTTTTGTGGGCAGAAAAGGCAGCAACGAGGTGGTGGAGCCTTAACACAAAAAGGGGCAACCAGCAGCACCAGCAGAAACGGAACAGAACGAGCGACTGACAGAGGGGGAGTGAGCGAGCTCAATGGAGCAAAGCAATCAACATTTCCACTAGGTGGGCCAAGCAGTCCTTATCTGCCGTCAAATTCTATGTTTAACATATTTCAGCCAGGATGTGAAAAATGACAGCTGTACTGTTCATAAGGAGGTGTGAAAAATGCCAGTGTTGAAAATGTGGCGTGAAAATATTACTGATTTGCGAAGTTACAAGGGTGGTGGAAACTGCACAACACACCTTCGTAACACAATCATTTTATGGACTTTCATCACAAAATTTTCAACATAGGCAGTTTAGGACCTCTGCTCATGAACAGTGTCACTGTGGTTTTCTTAATGTGTCCCGAATACTGATTTCCCACAGCGACCACAACTATTCTGCACTGGAAGTGCGAAAACGCATTTCAGCCAGGATGTGAAAAATGACAGTTGTACTGTTCATAAGGAGGTGTGGGCTTATCTACTCTTTGCTTTGTCTCCATTCCACAGACTCTGCTGTAATATAGGACCATGGAGGACAATGGGCGGGAGGGTGGGCAACTCTAAAGTTCGGCACAGCTCCATTGAGCTCGCTCACTTCCCCTCACTCACTTGCTCATTCGATTTCTCCCGATGCTGCAGGCTGCCCTTTTGTACTAGGCTTCTGCTTGCATTGGCTCCTTTTTCTACCCACAAAGAAATCCTCAGCAGTCCCAACAAAGATCCGTTGAGTTCACTCACTCCCCCTGTCTCACTCGCTCGTTCTGTGTCTCCCCACGCTGCAGGCTGCCCTTCTGTACTGGGCTCCTGCCTGTGTTGGCGCCTTTTTCTGCCCACAAAGAAGTTCACAGCTGTCCCATCAGAGCTCTGTTGAGGTTGCTCACTCCCCCTCTCTCACCCGCTCATTCTGTTTCTCCTGGCACTGCAGGCTGCTCTTTTGTACTGGGCTCCTGCCTCCATTGGCGCCTTTTTCTGCCCACAAAGAAATCTGCAGCAGTCCCGACAGAGCTCCGTTGAGCTCACTCAGTCCCCCCTTTCACTCACTCATACTGTTTCTCTCACCGCTGCAGGCTGCCCTTTGTACTGGGCCCCTAACTGCATTGATGCCTTTTTCTGCCCACAAAGAAATCCACAGCAGCCCCGACAGAGATCTGTTGAGTCCGCTCACTCCCCCTCCCTCACTCACTCTCTCTCTGGTTCTGTTTATCCCACTGTTGCAGGCTGTCCTTTTGTACTAGGCACCTGCGTTGGGGCCTTTTTCTGTCCACAAAGAAATCCACAGTAGTCCCAGCAGAGCTCACTTGAGCTCGGTCTCTACCCCCCCCACTCGATCGATCTTAATCTGTCCCAAACACTGATTTCCCACAGCAACCATGCTATTTTGCAGCAGGAGTACAAAAACATATTAAGGCCAGGATGTGGAAAATGACAGCTGTACTGTTCATAAGGAGATGTGAAAAAATGCCAGTGTTGAAAATGTGGCGTGAAAATATTACAAATTTGCTAAGTTTCAAGGGTGCATGGAAACAGTTCAATGCACGCTTGTAACACAGTCATTTTATGGAGTTTCATCACCACATGTTCAACATAGGGATTGTAGGACCTCTGCTCATGAACAGTATCACTGTCATTTTCTTAATCTGTCCCGAACACTGATTTTCCTATAGCGACTGCGCTATTCTGTACTGGAAGCGCGAAAACACATTTTGGTCAGGATGTGCAAAATGACAGTTGTACTGTTGATAAGTAGGTGTGGGAAAATGGCAATGTTGAAAATCTGGAGTGAAAATATTATAAATTTGCGAAGTTACGAGCGTGCGTGCAAACTGCACAATGCACTCTCGTAACACAGTCATTTTATGGAGTATCGTCACCAAATTTTCAACATAGGCATTTTAGGACCTCTGCTCATGAACGGTGTCACTGTCATTTTCTTAATCTGTCCCTAACACTGATTTCCCACAGCAAACACGGTATTCTACGCCAGAAGTACGAAAACACATTTCAGCCAGGATGTGAAAAATGAGAGCTGTACTATTCACAAGAAGGTATGAAAAAATACCAATGTTGAAAATCTGGCATGACAATATTGCAAATTCGCGACGTTAAGAGGTGCGTAGCAACTGTGCAATGCATGCTCGTAAAACAGTCATTCTTTGTATTTTTTCTGCCAAATTTGCAACATAGGCTTTTTGAGAGCCCACCTCATGAACACTGGCACTGTCATTTAGTTAATCAGTCCCGAAAGGTGATTCCGTGCAGTGATCACAAAATCACCTTTCAGGGCCGAATAACGCCATTACAGTGGTGGAATTCATAGGAAGGGGTCCCAAAAACCCCATGTTGAAAATCTGGTGCCAAAATTCCAAAAAATGCCTAAGATATGCACCAAAGTTGAAAAAACCCTATTTATGCCATTATACAGCTTACCGGCATTTCCTCAGTTCATGGTCGGCTTTGAAGAGTGCAGACGTGTTCCCGGTCCACCAAAGATTGTTGCGCCAGACTCCACAGGTAAGTATGGGGTGGGGGGTGTGGGGAGGCAGGGTGCGCAGAGGGTGGGTGTGGCTTGTGGGAGGGCGGCAGGGAGACCGCAAGGGACCGTTTTCTTTCTTGACAGGTACAAAAAAAAAAAAAAACATCGCCTGGAGGAAGGGGTAAATTTTCTACATGGACCAGAGAATATATAAATATATATAAATAGACAATGACTACTCTCCGGCAGTCTGGCGCGACAATCTTCGGTGGACCGGGAACATGTTTGCATTCTTCAAAGCTGACCGCGAACTAAGGAAATGCCGGTAAGCTGTATAATGGAATAAATAGTTTTTTTTCAAATTTGGTGCATATTTCAGGCATTTTGGGGAATTTTTTCACCAAATTTTCAACATGGGGTTTTTGGGACCCCACCTCATGAATTCTTGCACTGTCATTTTGTTTTTCGGTCCCGAAAGGTGATTTCGCGGTCACTGCATGAAACCACCTTTTGGGACCGATGTACAAAATGACAGTGTCACAGTTCATGAGATAGGCCCCCAAAAACCCGATGTTGAAAATTTGGGGAAAAAATTCCCAAAAATGACTGTTTTAGGAGCCTGCTTTGCAGTTCCTACGCATGCTCATAAGTTCACGAATTTTTTATATTTCACTCCAGATCTTCAACATTGTCATTTTACCACACCTCTTTATGAGCAGTACAGCTGTCATTCTTCATATCTCACCCAAAATATGTTTCCGCCAAGATGTAGGCATAAATGGCGTAGTCGGTATAAGTAAATCAATGTTTGGGACACATTAGGAAAATCACAGTGACTCTGTTCATGAGAAGAGGTCTTAAAATGGCTATGTTGAGAAATTTGGTGAAAAAAATTCCCAAAAGCCAGCTGTTTCACAGCGTCGTTACAGTTCCTCATGCCTTTCGTAAGTTTGCGAATTGTTAATATTTGCACTCTAGATTTTCAACATTGCCATTTTACCACACCTCCTTATGAGCAGTACAGCTGTCATTTTTCACATCTCCCCCAAAAAGTGTTTCCACTTATGTAGCATACAATGGCGCAGTCGGTGTGCGAAATCAATGTTTGGGACAGATTAAGAAAATCACAGTGATGCTGTTCATGAGCAGAGGTCTTAAAATGGCTACATGGAAAATTTGGTGACAAAAGTCCATAAAATGACTGTGTTACGAGCGAGCATTGCGCTGTTTCCACGCACCCTCGTAAGTTCATGAATTTGTAATATTTTCAGTCCAGATTTTCACCACTGGCATTTTTCCACACTTCCTTATAAACAGTACAGCTGTAATTTTTCACAACATGGCCGAAATGTGTTTTCACACTTTCTGCACAGAAATGCGTGGTTGCTGTGGGAAATCACTGTTCGGAACAGATTAAGAAAATGACAGTGACACTGTTCATGAGCGGAGGTCCCAAAACGCTTGTGTTGACAATCTGCTGTAAAAAATCCCCAAAGTAATTACATTAATGGTGTGCGTTGAGCAGTTTCTACGCACGCTCATGACTTCACCAGGTTTTTTACTGTTTTCACTGCAGATTTTCAACATTGCAATTTTTTACACCTCCCTATGAACAGTACAGCTGTCATTTTTCACATCCTGTCCGAAATGTGTTTTCGCACCTGTGGTGCCAAATACCATAGTCACTGTGCAAAATCAGCTTTCAGCTAACAAACTGATATTGCCAGTGTTCATAAGGTGAGGGTCACAAAAAAACCATGTTGAAAATTTGGAGTGAAAATACCAACGAATGCCTGAGGCGTTAGGATTTCTGACCATAACGCCCCACCCTGTAGAGACTGATAGGCATCATGGGTGTGACTTGGGATTGTCACCTGTAATGCTCATACTATTCCACCCCCACCCACACCCTGCAGCTAGTGAGAGGCATCGAGGTGTGTTTTGGACTCTTCAGCCCCAAAGTTCACTCCATTTTCCTATACTGCACCCATCTCACCGTATTTCCTGATGGAATGGGGTGAGCATAAGGGCCAAAGACCCCAAGGCACACCGTAACACTTGTCAGTGTCTGCAGGGTAGAGTGTGGTGAAATGGCGTGGCCGTTATGCCTGACGACCCAAAGGCACACCCCACCAATGCCAGTGCCAGCAAGCAAACATTCGGCATCAACAAATGCTTGTTTATATTCTGCTTACTGTTTTTTTTTTTTTTTACTTTTCCTTTACTTACAGATTTATGAATTTACCTCTTTCCTATCTGCTGGCGTAGTTTTTGCTGCCTCATGTGGTCATTTGTTAGAACTACATCATTACATCTACTTTGTCAAACAAACTGTTCTCCATAAGGTTTTGTTTTTGCTAGAATTTGGGGGCCTGAGGGTCACGTGATGGCAGCCTAAAGCGAAAGTCGCACTTGCCCGGAGCTCCCCGATCGACCGCCCAATTTCTTCATCTTTCGGCACTTTCTCAGTGAAATAACAGCTGCATCCTAGCGATCGCTAAGTCCGACAACGCGACTGCTCTTTTTCGGATTTCGGCGATGGAATCGTAGGTGAAAAGTCACCGAACATTCGCCTCCTCAGGCGCCGGAGAAATCACAGGCCACAAGAGGGCTAAGCAACAGGCTGCTAGCCTGTCCCAGCTCCCATAGTCGACTCTCCCTATGGAAGCTAAGTTTTGGAAATAATGAAACCTCTCCAAGCCTCCATTACTATGCTATCTGGGGATATTCGGGATATTAAGCAAGCTATGGATTCGTTATCTAAGAGGATTGGGGATGCTGAGACTAACATCTCCTCGATGGTTAGCAGGCAAAATGGAGCAGATACAGAGATTGTTCTGGCAAAAAGAAGAATTAAAAAACTAGAAGACAAGTTAGAAGATTTGGAGGGGCGCAGCAGAAGGAACAATCTGGTGGTCATAGGCATTCCAGAAAGAGAGGAAGGTAACGCTCCAGTTACTTTCATGCAAAAATGTTGCCTTAAAATTGCGGGTTCTCTTCCCGGAGGGGGAGATTATATAATAGAAAGGGCACATCATTCTCTACACCTTCCCCCTGTTCAGGGTCAACCCCCCAGACCTTTGATTCTTCATTTTCTTAATTATCTGGATAAACAACACGTTCTGGAGAAAGTTAAAGGGACGAAGGAGCTTTTGTGGGAGGGCAAGAGAATCCGAATTGCCCAGGATCTGCCCCATTCAGTTAGAATCAGAAGACAAGAACTGCATCCATTAGTCTCTAAGCTCATTGCTGCGTTGAAGCCTTTTAAGGTGAAATACCCGGCCACTCTATTGGTTTCTCATGATGGGAAATGGCTATCATTCGAGTCTCAGCAGCAGGCCCAAAAGGAGCTACAGCGGATACTACCAGACCTGTTCAAGTGAACTTTCGACTTACTCATCTGTTTGAGTGGGACTCTCATCCATTTAATTATGAAGGTTTTATGACGGCGGAAATATTTGACATTTAATAAGAAAAAGGAAAAAACGTAATTTTTTTTTTTTTTTTTTGGATTCAGTCTGCTCTTATTGGGACATGAGAGATCTACCGAGTTCTTAACTAGCAAGATTCATGCTGATTTGCGGGAATGCCATCTTGCTGGTTGCTTACCCTGTGCAGCTGAAGTAACATTATAAAAGTTCCAGGAAGAAGATCAGGGGTTTATGCCCCCCCAATTCCCTTGGCTTTTTTTTTTTTTTTCGACTATGGGGCATATATTGGTTTTCTATTGGTCCAATGTGGGATAGTATCTCAGTGGGCGGGGTAGGTGGGCTCCGGGTGGGGAATTGGGTGATAATTAGCTCTAGGTTGTTTTTTGGATGTATATCATGTGGCAGTATAGTGTTAGGCGTGCAGTTTTTGGGAACTGGGGGTTATGTATAAATAAGGGGCAGGAGGGTTTCAGGAAATTTTATTATAAGGGGTTGGGGGAGGGAGGTTGGGGCGGACTAGCTAGAGGGAGGGGGTGGGGGAATTTTCAGGGTTTTGTATATACGAATAGGGGAGGTCTTTGGTTTGTTTGGGTGCTCGCATTATTCTACTTGGGGCCGACAGTGTAATACCCCATGCGATTTCTCAGAGGTTTCCGTCTTATTCTATTTACCAGGTATATGGCATTACCATATAAAATTGTCAGTTGGAACATAAAAGGAGCCAAGGATAGGGTTAAGAGGCAGGTAGTCCTAAAACATCTTTCACACTTAGGGACACAAATTGCTTTCCTTCAGGAAACCCATCTAAAGAGAGTTGACCTTCATTATTTTAAAAGATTGTGGGTAGCTCAAGTTTTTGGTGCGGGTGCATCATCTAGGAGAGCTGGGGTGGCCATCCTAATTGCAAGAGGGGTGCCCTTCAAATTGGTACAGGAATGTTGGGACCCAGAAGGGCGTTTTGTATTTGTGAAAGCAACATTAGCATCTCAAACTGTGGTCTTAGGCTCAATCTATGGTCCCAATTGTGAATCTCCTTCATTTTTCAGGGACCTTCCCCTTAAAATGGGCCTAGAGGCACATAATATCACCATTCTTGGGGGAGACTGGAACTTGGTACTCCAAAACGATTTAGATAGATCTCATAACAGACATAGAGGCCTTTCCCCATCCCAAAGGGCCCTGAAAGATTTTATCAACAAATTAGCCTTAGTTGACATATGGCGTCTATTCTTCCCAGAAAGGAGACAATATTCATTTTTCTCCCCAGTCCATCATACTTATTCGAGAATAGATTACTTTCTAATTAGCTCATCTATGGTTCCCAATATCTCCCATGCTGAGATTTCGGCAAGGGTGATTTCAGAGCACGCTCCGGTGTGTGTAAAATACATGCCTTTCCCGGAAATGCATAGATCTACACAATGGAGGTTAAATACCCAAATTATAAAAGAAGAAAGTTCCCTAAGGAGCATTAGGGAGCTTATTGTACATTTTATGACTGACAACAATGACTTCATAAATCAAAAAGACCTAATATGGGCTGCCTTAAAATGCTTCCTAAGAGGGGAGTTGATTAAGATGGCGTCCAGGAAGAAACGGGAGCAGGGAGATAGGCTGAGAACAATCTTATCGGCTATCCAATGAAAGGAGAATACTCTATCCCGTAGCTCATCTGAATCAGAGTGGGTTAAGTAGCATCAGTTGCAGGCCCAGTATTCGGATATAATTTTTCAACAGTCAGAACCTGCCCTTACTCGAACCAAGATACAGTATTTGGACCTAGGTGAAAAGGCAAGTAAACTCCTTGCTTGGCGAGTAAAACAAATGGACTCAGCTCAATATATAGTGGGAGTTCGGGCAGATCAAGGGGATCGGATTCATACTGACCCGAGAGAAATCTCAAAGTTATTTGGGGAGTACTTCCAGAAATTATATGCGCATGAACCTGTTTTGGGATCCTCCGGTCCTGAAATTTCAGAATACCTAAGTGAAGCGAACTTGCCAAAATTATCAGATGCTGACTCTAAAATCTTAGAAGCTCCAATCGCTCTTGCTGAGATACATCAAGTTATCCAGCAGTTGCCCCCAGACAAATCCCCAGGCCCCAATGGTTTCCCCGAGTAATTTTTATAAGGCTTTTCTCCCAGAGATTTCACCAGTTCTACTGGACACTTTTAGGTACTGGTACAGTTATGGTATTTCTGATCTGCTCTTCCTGGAGGCCACAATTTCCTTAATTTTGAAACCGGGTCTTTTGTAAAGTTATGGGGTTGGTTGGAGCATTTCCTCTTCTCCTGGACTCCGTTTAACTAAAACTTTCTGGCTTATTATGATAGCACCTTCTAATGGTTAGTCAGCTACATCTGACCTCTGACACGTGAATATAGAGGGGTAGTGGTGGGTGGTGGGAGGGTATATAGTTCTTAAGTCATTTATTGTAGACTGTTGTTACTCACGGGGAAAGTGTTTGATCTCAACTCTTCTTTAAAATGGCACTAAGATGTTCTTGCTTTCTCTGTAATCCCTATGTAATCATACGTGAACAATTGTGTTTGTTGAGAAAATTAATAAAACTGTTAATTGCAAAAAAAAAAGAATTTGGGGGCCTTATGCTTTATCTTCTTTTTGGGGAAAGGATTCATTTATGGGACTACTTGCTGGTTACAATTATTTGTTCTTCCAGGTTTTTGTAACAGGTATTGCAGACTCTTCAGATTCTGTTTTTTCTACTCTTTTTATACCTGGAGTCATAATGATGTACACCACTTTGCCTAAATGCTGGTGACTGATACTTTGATATCGGGGGACTAAGGGACCATTCTATGATAATAATATATGTATTCCTGTATTTTAATTTTGGGTTGCTATTTGGGGCTGGGTGGTGGGGGTGGGTTCGATGGTGGTCTTTTCTTTTTCAGGCCTAGTTTGTATTCATGGGTGTACTGTGCTATCATTTTTTGTTCAGCACAGCACTTTCACTCCTCTACTGGGATTACTAGATTGCGTGATGATAGCACAGGATGCTGATCTGTTTCAGGCTTTTATTCTTAGTTTTGGTTTTTGGTTTTCCTGCAAGGCTGTGCTATTGGGGCCACTGGTGTTAATTTTACTAGTGGCCTTGGGGGCCCACGGTCTATATGTAGCTCACCCCCATGGGTATCTGCCATCACTACCTCTATGGGAGGGCTTCAGTTGTCCTCTAAACCTAGGAAGTAAAGGCTCTTCTGGGATTTCTATATTGTTGCATTTTTCCAGTGTCTACACAGCTTGAGCTACTGTTTTATGTGTTTGTTCTCTGTTACGATTGTTGTTCTTATGCTCTGTTGGCATGTTATATGGTTGCTCTATTTATAAAGTCCCTAATCCCTCCTCTCCTGTAGCTGCCCCTGTCTCCCCAACAATGGACCCTGTCCTACCTAGTCCCTCCCGATTACCCCTACCCTGTCAACCCCCATCTTGCTCCTTCCCTAGTCTGACAACGGACTCTGTCCCACCTAATCTCAACCTCCTACTCCTTTTCAGTCCCATGTCTCCCTGAAACTCAAAATTTAATAACTATTCCACTGTCTTGTATACAGTGTTGTAATTACCTGTCTTCAGTTGTATATATACTTATCTTGTATTCTCTGGTTAGCTCATGTTTTTTCTTGTTTAAGTTTTTTTGCACTCAGTTACTTGTTATGACTATATGTTGTTTGATAACGTAGAGCCTTTGAAAGAGAGTCACTGACTCAAAGGACTAATTCTGATACCGTCAATAAATAAATAAAAACTATTTTATAAGTAGATTGTTTAGAGGGGATTGTTTCTCGGGGGGGGGTTACGCTGGACCAGAAATAGAAGTTTTTTTTTACTATTTTCCCATTCTTACTGTGGATTTCACCTGGTGGATACTATTGCATGGTTGGGAGTTTAGGTGCTGGGGACAGGGGTTATATTTGGATGCAGATAATACCTTCTGACTATGATGGACAAATCTTCTTTAGCAGTCTCCTTTGACATTAATTGGATTCATAGCCCCATTAAGCATTCATGTCTGCTCCATTAGTTAAAGGGCCAACATCCAGATGTAGTCCTACTTCAGGAAACACATTTATCCAAGAAGAACATACCAAATTTAAAGGATTTGGGTACCAGGAGGTAATATCCTCCACCCATTCTTCTGGGAGGAAATGAGGGGTGGCCATTTTAATGCCAAATGGTATTCCTTTTCAGGAAGATGGCAGATACTTGGACACCGAGGGGAGGTTTGTTATAGCTACTGGTCAGTTGTACTCCTCCTTGGTGACCTTAGCCTCAGTATATTTTCCATCACGAGCTAATAAGCTAATTGCCCAAAAATATTTCAATCAACTACTTCCTGTGTTGCAGGGCCAGTTTATAATGGGAGGTGATCTTAATGTAACTCTTATTTGAGTACTGGATGCCTCAATACCTTGTTTACACAGTAAGATGGCCCTTCAAAGGTATCTCAGTGTTAATCTCCCAGCCTTAGGCTTTGTTGATGGATGGAGACATTTTTACCCGACTGGAAGAGGATATATCCATTATGCCCCTAAAACACGGACCTCAGCAAGATTAGATTACCTGTTAACTACTGCGGATCATTTGGACTCCTTGCAAGATGTTTCCAATGCTGCTACCATTCTTTCTGACCATCTCTCCATTGTGGTTAAATTTCACTTGGGAAAAGAAATCTGTTTTACTCATTGGCACCTTAATGTATCTCATCTTAGTGATCCAGAGTTCAGACAGCTGGTACTGTACAGGAGCGTATCCTGGTTATATTAGCAGATAACGACAGGGATGATATTTCTCCCCCTCTCTATTTTGGGATACACTCAAGGCAGTGCTAAGAGGGGAGGTTATTCAATATGCGGTTAAGAAGAAAAAACAAAGGGAGCATAAAATGTGGGAATTGCAGGTCAATCTCTCTCAGCTGCAGGAACTTTTATTTATGTATTTATGTTTTGAAATGTTTCACCAGGAAGGCACACTTAGCAACAACATGCTCGTCTCCCGGTGCGACTGGGGGGGTACAATTGGATGAAAAATTAGACATACAGTTTAGCATTTAACATATCAGAGAAATTAAACATTCAGTTACATTTGTAACAAGACATACAGTTAAAAAAAAAATCATAAATAATCATACAGTCGCATTTGTGACATAACATTCAATTAAATGTATCATACCCGTGGAATATGCATTTAATTACAAGTGGCATATCTGAGGAACATAGTACAGAAATTTAATATAGCCTTGGAGCCAACTTCATGCAGGAATGGATCACGGTTAAGAGGCAGATTATTTAGCAATTATTGGATGAATGAGGTCCCGTTGGGGGACATCAAGAAGGGTAGAGGGTTAGACAGGAGAAACCAGCTGGGGGAAGGAGAGGATAATGATAAGGAAACATTACCGGAGAAAAGAGAGCAAAAAAAAAAAGTTCAGTTGCAAAGGGCAAGTTAACACAGGGCTAGTGCAATCTGGGAGCACCTCAGACAGAACAAAAAGTGTAAATTATTAGCTCATGTGAACTAATTCCTTTGATTAAGTGCAGGGAGGTAGAGAAGGAGGCAGGATGGAGGTGAGGGTAAGGGATAGGGAAGGGAAGGATAAGTCATTCCTGGAACTGGCCCCTTCAGAGTGCGGAGATTGCTGCCAATGGTGGAATGAGGTAAGGACTTAGAATAAGGGGCAGAAGTAGGCAAGGACAAGCTGGGTAGAGATAGTAGAGGGAAATGGTAAAGGGAAGGAGGTGGAGGGGAGGGAGAAACTTGCCTAAGACTAGGCCTCTACAGGATGCTGAGAACCCTGCCAGGGAGCAGAGTCAGGCAAGGATGAGTTAGGTAGATAGGATGGAGGGGAAGGAGGAGGGAAGGAAAAGTCATTTCTCAGTGCTGATCCTGGACTCCTCCAGGATGCTGATAACCCTGCCAGGGGGCAGAACTAGGTGAGGACAAGTTGGGAAGAGAGAAAAGAAAGGATAAAGGGAAAGGAGGGAAGAGGAGGAAAAGAAGAAGCTTGCCTAAGACTAGGCCAATCCAGGATGCTGAGAACCCTGCCAGAGCATAGAATCAGCTGAGGACTAGTTGGGTAGAAAGATATAGGGGGAAGGGAGTGAAGGAAAAGTGATTGCCCAGTGCTAGGCCCCTCCAGGATGCAGAGAACCCTGCCAGGGGATAGAATTAGGTAAGGAAAAGTTGGGCAGAGGGAATGGGGAGGATAGAAGAGGAAAGGAAAAAAGAAAGAGAGAGTGAAGAAACTTACCAAAGAGTAGACATCACCAGGGTGCTAAGAATCCCGACAGAGGGCAGATTTAGGTGAGGACAAGTTGGGTAGAAAGGAGAGAGGGGGAAGGGGAGGGAAGGAGGAGACTTGCCCAGTGCTAGACCCCTCCAGGATGCTGAGAACCATGCCAGAGGTCAAAACTAAGCAGGGGAAAGTTGGTAACTGAAAAAAAAAGGTTTGGGGCAGGAGTGAGGGGGTAAGCGGTGAAGGGAGAGGAGAGCATGTTGAGAAGCAGGCTTGGGGGGGAGGAAGGTTTAACGGGGGATGTGAGTCATGGAGAGGAGCAGAGACATAGGAGGACAGTTAAGGAGGGTTAAAGCAGGAGCAGCTAGATGAGAGAAAGTTATGTAAGGCAAAGGCAAGGGAGTAGTAGGAGGAGGAATGCCATAGACAGGATAGCTGTGCCCTCCAGCCAGCACTCCCCGTACCTTCCATGGGAAAACCTAAGCTGGACCACCACCCCCAGTCAGGAAAATGGGTCACAAAAAGTTCACAGTAGGATATTAATGCTGTGTACAGCGCAAGGGTTCAGAGTTTTAAACTTGCAGGGATTGAAGGGTCCAAAACCACCACTGCCAAACAGACTCACCACCTCCTGATACCCTCCAGCACACAGCGTTCCCTGGGCTCCTATGTCCAGTGTTGACAGAAAATCCTTCGATTGCTCCTCCAGCAGCATAGAGAATACAGGTAGTCACAGCTTCAAAAGTGAACAGTCGCAGGGCAGAACAGAATGAAACAATCTCCACTAAAGTGAGAGACCAAACAAACTCCACAGATGAGTAAAAAGTGAAAAGTAAAATGTGCTAGCTAAGTTAGAAAACCCTAGCAGTTTGGCACCCAGAATTAAACAGACATCTAAACAAACAAAACTCTGGCAAAATCACATTAATGTCTAGTCCTTGAAAATGCAGATACTGTACTACTATAAATAACTCACTATAATTCCCTAGTTACACTAACAAACATAAATTGTTAAAAACACAATAAAACAAATAAAAATTAAAAGATCCTAAACTGCTGCTATAGCTGGCAGATCCACACTGGTCGCCATCTTGATCCTATCCACAGAGTAAGTCACCTTATCAGTCATCTCTATAAGGCATTAGACCATAATAACACTCTGTTCTTGGCTACTGTTAGGGCTGAGTGTGAGAGTGAATAAAACTGTGAGAACTCACAATCTGCCTGGCTGAAATCTATACAATTTACTCAAAAGATCTCAGGGTTGGTGTATTGGCAGGAATTTGCTTGGAAACACTGGGTGAGATTTTTTTCACACCCCTTTCGAGTTACATTGACTGAGACTCCTTACTAAAGGGATATGCTGAAAGGACTGTGGTTTCAGCCCAGCAGATTATAAACACATCTTGTCATCGTGCCCTCAGTTACAAATATTTTGTATTTATTTATTTCAGTTTGGGATTAATACCTTTGAGTCAAGGACTCATTTGTAAAGGTTCCACATCAGTGTTGAACAAACTTTACAAAAATACAAGGTTTACAGCAGAACATTGAAGCATATACACAGGCAATAATAGTGAAATTTGAACTTGTACACATCAAATTAGTACATATTAACAGCAAGACTGATTAGATAAGAGGGGGTTGGGGCGTCAACCAGAGGTGGCATCATCTGAGGAGGGAGAGAGGCGAAGCTTTGAGCCAAGTGAGGACATTGTCAGATAATTGGGGGTAGGGGAGCAGGTTAAGAAGAAAAGTGGTATAAAGTAGAAAGACGTAGTAGGGGGTAGGTAATGGGAAACTGAGGGCTGAGGTACTATCACATTAGCGCAGACAGGTACAAGTCATTTTAGAGCCAAGGAGAGATTTGAGCCCAACTTTGAAAGTACTAATCTTAGTTGTATCAGAGAGGTCAACAGGTAGTTCACTGTACCATTTCGGTCCTTGATACAGAATGGAGTTCTGGGCAAGTTTCGTCCTTTGGAAGGGAATCATCATCTTGTCAATGGCCACATTTCGAGTAGATTTCGTTGGGAAGGCCAGCTTAAAGAGTCTGCCCAGTGTGGGGGATGTCAATCCAAGCAGCACTTTTTTTAGAAATAGACAGGTTTGGTATTGCCCTCTAAGACAAAGTGGGAGACACTCAGTTTCAGTGTAGAGAGAGCAGGTGTGGGTGTCGAGAGTAGCCCCCAGAGTGAGACAACAGGCCTTATTGAGGTGTGTGCTGATCCTGTTAAGAGTAGTTTTTGTGCCCGCCCCATATATAGGCAACCAATAGTCAATGGTGGACAGTATTGAGCTACTGGTGGCTAGTTTGGGATCATCAGGTGTCATTGAATGTCTGTGATGGTAAAGTACACCAAGTTTTATATTTGTAGTCTTGATAACAAAGTCTATGTGTCTTGAGAAGGTGAGCATGTCATCAAAGGTAATGCCGAGATATTTGAAATTAGTTACTTGGTCTAGAATCTCACCCTTTTGGTTATGAATAAGCAGGGGCAGGTATTTCTTTTTGTTTTGGGAGGCGGTGAAGAGCATACTCTTGGTTTTCTTGACATTTAATAGTATCTTGTTTTCCATAAACCAAGATTCCAGATTAAGGAAGCTGCTTTGGAGTTCAGTTGTGATGGATTGGTGGTCTTTACCAGTGACTGATATCACTGCATCATCAGCATAAAAAACTGTGCTTGCTGACTAAGCCATTGGGGTGGAGTTGATGAAAAAGCTAAAGTGTAGAGGACCGAGGATTGACCACTGCGGAACCCCGAGGAGCACCTCCTTAGCTGTGGATAGGGTATCACTAATTTTGACTTGTTGTGATCTATTAGAGAGGTAGCTGTCAAACCATAGTACTGTATCTGGGGATAGACCTATAGACAGAAGGCAACTTAGGAGGAGATTGTGGTTAACAGAGTCGAAGGCCTTCGTAAGGTCGATGAAGACTGGTCCAACTGCTTGTCCACTATCCAAGGCATTATATAGTTGGGATGAATAATCAACAAGTGCGGACAGTGTGGAGTGCTTTTTCAGAAGCCATGCTGCTGCAGGCAGAGTAGTTTATGGTTATGGTTATCAAGGTATTTAGTAAGCTGCTCTGAGACCATTCTTTTGAGTACTTTCAAAATGGTAGGAAGGATGGCTATAGGTCTGTAGTTGGATGTTTGGGTTTTATCCCCCGCTTTAAAGACAGGCATTATATTTGCTGACTTCCAAGCATTCGGAAACACTCCTGATTTTAGAGAGGCATTAAACACCATGGTAAGAGGACCGGCAAGTTCGCTAAGGGGAAGACCAACCAGCTTCATGTCAAGCAGATCCTGGTCTTGCCAAGTGTCCCTTTAATGTGCTTGATGGTTTCGGCCTTGGTGACACATCTAAAGTAAAAGGGTGGTACATCTTTTCTTAGGGGAACTTGAGGGGTAGTTGGGCGTTGCTGAACATGCATGTCCTTGAGGTAGTCACCAGGGAGTACACTTAAAAAGTCAGTGAATGCATTGTTGAGCTCATTAGCAATGTCGATGGGTTCCTGTAGGGGCCCCTTCACAGACACTAGTAGGTCTGGGGGAGTCTTGGGGGCTTTGCCTGTTATAGATTTAAGAGAGCACCAAAAGTCTCTTCCAGAACCCCAGGTTTTGTTTAGTAGATCGTTATAGTAGGAGGCTTTAGCATGTCAGATGAGTCTGGTGCAGGTGTTTCTGGCTGCCTCATAGGTACTAAATGCAGAAGATGCACCAGCTGCTTTTGCTATATGCCAAAGATTGTCTCTGTTCTTCATAAGACCAATAAGGGAGTTGGAGAGCCAGGGACTGGAGGTTCTCTTAATTGTTTTAATTTTGTACGATGCAAAAATATCACATGCACGGCTGAAAACCATTATGAAGTAGTTAAGGGCCTCATTACCATCAATATCCCCAGCCAACTGGAACAAATCCAGCTGTGTCACGTACAGCTTGAAATGTTCAAGTAGCCCAGGCCTCAGACAACATTTTTTTCGCACCTTGGGAGAACTCTTGGGAAATTATTAGACCAGTTACACTTCACAGGGGAGTGGTCACTGAGGCTGTCAGGCAGGACAGTGACATCAGATATATGCTCTGCATGTGTGGTCAGGAGCCAGTCTATGAGAAAACTGCTCCCTGTTTTGTAGTTAAGCCTGGTGTCAGCAGTGACCATCTGTTTTGGGAAAAGGTTAGTAATTAGATCCTTGGCTTTTGTTTCTTTCTTTGAGTGCCAGTTTATGTTGAAGTCACCTATGATGATCTTCTCCCAGTGGTTGCCTAATTGCTCTTGGTTTGCTATGACATGGTTTAGCCCAGCAGGTTGGTGCCATGGAGGTATGTATACTATAGAAAACCAGCAGGACTTTATTCTGTGGTCCTATGCTTAATTTGAGGTTGGGCCCCTTTTGTATCAAGACTGTTATCAAGAGCCTGCATCTTTATTCCAGACCTGGCATATACTAGGCCCCCACCCCTGTGTTTAGCAATTCTATCTTGTTGGAACGAGTTGTAGCCTTCAAGGGAAATAGATGCATCCGGTGTCTTACGGGAAAGCCAGGTTTCAGTGAGTGCTATAATGTCTGGGTTAATCACCTGCACCCATGCTTGGAATTGTGGCTGGCAGTATAGCGTAGAGGTTAGAGGAATGAGGTGTTAATGAGCGTGGTACATCCAGCAGACCAGACTTGACAAGGAGACTGTTGATATTTAATGATACTAAAGTAAGGTGACCTTTTTGCTTAGACATTCTAGAGTGAGGAGGTACAGGGTTTGGGTGAATATCTCCTGATAGTAGCAAGAGCAGCAGGATAAGAGAGCAGAGAAGCTGACATACAGAAAACAAGCGGGAGCGGGAGAGGTAGCCGGAGCGATTTTTTCTTGAGAGGGGGCTCTAGTGGTGGAGTTTGACTGTAGGCAGAGGTTAATCAGAGCAGATAGTGAAAATTTGCAGATGAATGTGGCAAACAAACTGGCAAGGGGTGCTAGTAGTCATTGAAGAAATTTATGATTGCTCTGACTGTCTCACCCCATTGTTCATTCTTACAGCTGCCCCTCCAGAACACACTGCTTTGGGCATAGCCACACTTAGACAGGTTGCCTTGCTTATTTTAGTTGCTAAGAAGGTTATTATCAGACTTTGGTATACAGTTAAACAACTGACAGTAGAAATGTGGAGGACTCTCACCATGGAACTTTATGATCTGGAAAGACTGTTAACTAGTGTTCGTAACCAACTTCCAACTTTCAGTTATGATGGCAGAAATGGGTTACTTGTCAACTGCAATATTATTCAGATTTTGTGCCCTAAGTTTTGAACAAGAACCTGGTCCTGGGCCCTTTATTAGATTGTTCTGCTGTTTCATCCCTGACCTTTATCTTTCCCTATTTTTATGTTTGCTTGCACGCATGTGCAAGAAACATTAAGTGGCATCGTAGGAGAGAAGCGAGTTGTGGAAGTGTGGCACTGTGTCGGACAGTGCCAGCACTGCATTTGTGGACATGGCAATGTTCAGCCAATGCAAGCCCACTGTCCTGATGACACTTGTTCTGCAGAAGTGTCACCAACTTGAAATGATTTGGACACCCACAGTCAGGGGCCATCTCGTCATTGCAGTGTAAACCATTCTGTTGCAGTGAGGGAGCAACCCGTCATTGCAGGGCGGTACCTTGCCTGGTGTAACAGTTTCATGAACATGGCGGTGGCTATCGCCGTACGCCTCACAGCCCCATGAAAGCCGACAGGGGTGCCCAATCCCCTTGTCGGCATGCCTCCGACCCAGTTCATTTGCCAACGGGGAGCCCACTCCCCATCGGCATAATTTCCCCCCACATTTGTTGTGTGCTGAAGGGGTACCCAATCCGCCTCAGAATCATGCCCCCCCAAACTGTTTTTCTTTGCCGACAGGGGGCCCAATCCCCATTGGCTCCAGTCCCCCCTCCCCAAAATGCTGGAGGCACACTGGGAGCCCACCCCAGTGTGACCAAAGCAAGCCTGAAAAAGAAAAACCTTCCCGCGGCGTCTTTTTTTGTTTATTCTCCCTGAAACCAAGAAAACGGTCTCTTGTGGTGTCTCATGCCCCCTCCCCCAACCCACACTCACCATCTGCGCATCTTGCCTCCCCACACCACCCTCACCCCATAGGTACCTCCGGAGCCCAGCCTGATTATCTTCGGTGGACCGGAAACACGTCTGCACTCTTCAAAGCCGACCGCAAACTGAAGAAATGCCGGTAAGCTGTATAATGGCATAAATAGGTTTTTTTCAACTTATGTGGATAGCTCACCCATTTTTTTGACTTTTGGCACCAAATTTTCAACATGGAGTTGGAACCCTGCCTCATGTATTCAGTCACTGTCATGGCGTTACTCTGTCCCGAAAGGTGATTTTATGGTCACTGTGCAGATTCACCTTTCAGGACCAATTAACGAAATGACAGTGCCACTGTTCATGAGGTGGGCTCTTAAAAAGTCTATGTTGCAAATTTGGTGAAAAAGAAATCCAAAAAATGACTGTTTTATGAGCGTGTGTTGCGCAGTTTCCACACACACTCATAACTTCGCGAATTTGAAATATTTTCACTCCAGATTTTCAACATTGGCATTTTTCCACACTTTATGAACAGTACAGCTGTCATTTTTCACATCATGGCCGAAATGTATTTTCATACTTCCAGCGCAAAATAGCACAGTCACTGTGGGAAATCAGTGTTCAGAACAAAATTAATAAAATCACAGTGACACTGTTCATGAACAGGGGTGCTAAAATGCCTATGTTGAAAATTTGATGACAAAAGTCCTTAAAATGATTGTATTACAAGCATGCATTGTGCAGTTTCCATGCACCCTCATAATTTTGTGCATTTGTAATATTTTCACTCCAGATTTTCAACATTGGCATTTTTCACACCTCCTTATGAACAGTACAGCTGTCATTTTTTATATCCTGCCCAGAATATGTGTTTACATATCTGGCGCAGAATAGCGCTCTCGCTGTGAGAAATCAATGTTCGGGACACATTAAGACAAGCATTTGTCAATGCCGAATGTTTGCTTGCTGGCATTGGCAGTGGTAGTGTAGAAGTTACAGAGCTGCGCAATGTGAATGGCAGTGAAGTATTAAACTGAAGCCAACCCCACCACCACCCTGCAGAGAGTGACAGGCATTGGAGTGTGCCTTGAGTCATCAGGCATAACGGCAACGCCATTTCAGTACACCCCACCCTGCAGACACTGGCAAGTGTCACAGTGTTCCTTGGGGTCTTTGGTCCTTATGCGCACCCCATTCCATTAGGAAATACAGTGGGATGAGTGCGATATAGGAGAATGGAGTGAACTTTGGGGCCGAAGAGGCCAAGGCATACCTCAATGCTTCTCACTGGTTGCAGGGTGTGGAATGGTATGAGCATTACAGGCAAGAATCCCAAGTCACACCCCTGATGCCTGTCATTCTCTTACAGGGTTGGGCGTTATGGTTGGAAACCCTAATACCTCAGGCATGCGTTGGTATTTTCACTCTAAATGTTCAACATGGTTTTTTTGTGACCCCACCTCATGAACAGAGGGAATATCAGTTTCTTAGCTGAAAGCTGCTTATGCACAGAGACTACAGCATTTAGCAGCACAGGTGCAAAAACATTCCGAACAGGATGCAAAAAATGACAGCTGTACTGTTCATGGGGCGGTGTAAAAAATGGCAATGTTGTAAATCTGCAGTAAAAATATTTAAACAAATGGTGAAGTCATGAGCGTACATAGAAACTGTGCAATGCACACCCATAATATAATTAGGTTGGGGATTTTTTTTACAGCAGATTGTCAACTCAGGCATTTTGGTGCCTCCGATCATGAATAGTGTCACTGTGATTTTCTTCATCTGTCCTGAACAATGATTTCCCACAGCGACCACGCATCTCTGCACTGAAAGTGTGAAAACACACTTCGGCCATGTTGTGAAAAATGACAGCTGTACTGTAAATAAGGCAGTGTGGAAAAATGCCACTGGTGAAAATCTGGACGTAAAATATTAAAAAAGTCATGAACTTACGAGGGTGCGTGGAAACTGCTCAATGCTCACTCGTAACACAGTCATTTTATGGACTTTTGTCACCAAATTTTCAACATAGCCATTTTAAGACCTCTGCTCATGAACAGTGTAACTGTGATTTTCTTAATCTGTCCCAAACATTGTTTTCACACACTAACAGCACCATTGTGCGCTACATGTGCGAAAACACATTTTGGGCGGCATATGAAAAATGGCAGCTGTACTGTTCATAAGGAAGTGTAATAAAATGGCAATGTTGAAAATCTGGAGTGAAAATATTAAATTTGCAAACTTATGAGCATGCATAGGAACTGCGCAACGCACGCTCATAAAACAGTCATTTTTTGGAACGTTTTCACCAAATTTTCAACATAGCCACTGTGATTTTCTTAACTTGTCCTGTATATTGATTTAGTACACCGACTGTGCCATTGTGCGCTACATGGGCGGAAACACGTTTTGGGTGAGATGTAAAAAATGGCAGTTGTACTACTTATAAGAAGGTGTGATAAAATGGCAATGTTGAAAATCTGGAGTGAAAATATTGAAAATTTGTGAACTTACGAGTGTGTGTAGGAACTGCGCAATGCACGCTCATAAAACGGTCGTTGTTTGAAATTTTTCCACTAAATTTTCAAAATAGGCTTCTTAAGAGCCCACCTTATGAACACTGGCAGTGTAATTTTGTTAATCGGTCCCGAAAGGTGATTTCGCGCAGTGACTGTGAACTCACCCTTCGGGCCCGAATAACGCCATGACAGTGACATCATTCATGAGAAGGGGTCCCAAAAACCCCATGTTGAAAATTTGGTGCAAAAATTCCCAAAAATGCCTAAGATATGGAATAAAGTTGAAAACCCCCTATCTAGCCCATTATACAGCTTACCGGCATTTCCTCAGTTCGTGGTCGGCTTTGAAGAGTGCAGACATGTTCCCGGTCCACCGAAGATCGTTGCGCCGAGGTCCGGAGGTAAGTATGGGGTGAGGGGGGGTGTGGGGAGGCAGGGTGCGCAGTTGGTGGGTGCGGGTTGTGGGTGGGGGCCAGGGAGACTATGTGGGACTGTTTTTTCTTTACAGGTGTTCTTTTTGTTTCCAATGATGACGCAGGACATTTGCCATGCTGGGGTGGGCTCTCAGCATGGCACAAGGACAGTTGGGGGGGCATTCATCCGATGGGGGATTGGGCACCTGCGTCGCCCCAAAGCATCGATTGCCATGCTAGGGTGGGCTCCCAGCGTGGCACCCAGTACTCGAGGGGGGAGGACAGTGGAGCTAACGGGGGATTGGGGACCCCCCCGGCTATATCATGAGTTGCTATGCTGGGGTGGGCACCCAGCGTGGCATTTGGAAGGCTTTGGGGGGTGGGGAGCGCAGCACAGCCGACGAGGATTGGGCACCCCTGTCGCTATACGAGTAAATGCGTGCATGCAGGGGGCGCGCGTCGCGCAAGGCAGTGTGTAGGGGGCTGAGCTATGAGCAAGCTGATATCTTATCGCTGCTCACTGAAGCATAGCTCCCCTTGAACTGTATGCCACTGCATTTTGGAGCTTGTCATAGACAGCTCCATCATGCATTGGCTTACAGGGGCCGCGCCTGCAAACACAGTGACTGAATTGGGAGAGGGTGACACCTCCGAAATCTCGGATAATGGCATCTATGTTTCTTGCATATGCGCAAGCAAACATAAAAATTTAAAATGTATCTTTTAATTCTTTAAAGACCGCTTTTTTTTTTGTGCGCATATGTGACGTGATGAATGAGGGATCCACTCACTGTAGATCAAGGAGGATGTGAAATGGTGCAGGTACATGGGGAGGGTGCAAAGTGGTAGACAGTAAGCCCTACCAGAGCTTCAGGCTAATGTAGCACAGCGATACATGGGGGGTGGTAAACAAAGTGGTACACAGTAAGCCCTACCAGAGCTTCAGGCTGATGTAGCGCAACTGGACTAAGGCAAGGGAGGATGTGAAATGGTACAGGTACATGGGGGGGCTGAACAAAGTGGTAGACAGTAAGCCCTACCTGAGCTTCAGGCTGATGTTGCACAGCTGGACTAAGGCACAAGCACCCACGGCATGTTCTTATAGTCCCCATTTATATGTCCATTTATGCTCTTACAGCGCTGATTGCCTAACTGAGCCAAGATGTAAAACAGATACTAAAATGTCAGGTTTATTTCAGGTGACCAGGATCGTAGTTGGGGAGAGGGGGCAAGTGAAACAATGTCCTGAGAATGTGCTTAAACTTATTAACCGTTGCTGTGCCATGGAGTGATACACCGGTCCAGAATCCCTATACGTTCAAATTATGTTTGCAGCCTAAAGGTGCTTAGGTGGATTGGCATTTACATTACTCAGCGGCAAATCTTTTCATACTTTTGTGATCATCGGTTAAGATATAACCACTAACTGATGAGACACTTGGGGGCATGAAACTGTGCTACCAGCAAAGTTGCATTTGCAAAGCCCTGAATATTTATCTGTTGATAATGAAATGAAAACTGTCAGCTGATAACATTCAGCCACTGTCCATTGTACAGAATAGACATATCACTGATAGATCTGGAGCAAAAGGACATGCACTTGCCAATAACACCACTACAGCTCCAGACACGGAAGAAAGAAGTTCATGCACTTTCATCGCTGTTAACTTTTTCAGCATTTTAAAACAGTTACTTAGCATCTGCACTAAGATGTTACACGTCACTGAACTGAATTGTGACACCAGAATCCCTGCGATCAACATTTGTCAGCAAAAGTGAATTGAAAAAAATCAATAGATGTATAAAATGGTAAGTGACATGAGTCCATAACAACATATCTGCATGTAATACTTGGCTTAAAATTTGAGCACCACCATATTCCGCACCACAGCGTCAAACAGGGATGCCATTTATAATTCAGCCAATGTCCTGCAGTTTTCGAGCCATAAAAAGTATTACTGTATCAGTATGGTGGCAGTAACGGGATCAGAAATTATGAAATAAAATGCAACAGCACCCCCATCGGCCATATGTTGTGCGGGTGGAGGGAGTGCATGAGCACCCAGGGGTGGGCTGTTAGGGGCTTCAGATTCACTGGAGAAAAGGGTGGATTTGATTGTGAGCTACGGTTGAATTTGTGTTTTCTTTTTCTATACCTACTTTTCGCTATTTTGTTAGGGCACATGTCCAACCCTAAGATGTTTAAGGTCACAAGGTGATGTGACTTCATTGAGCATCTGATTTGAGAAAGAGCTGTGTGATTCTATCTAAATGCCAGCTCACGGCAATTCAGAGAAAATAAAATATTTTGAAGCTGCATTACCAGACTAAGTGTGCAGTTTAGTGAATTACCACACAGGGGTGTGTATATGACAGCACTAAAAAGCGCATTAAAGTGCTTCAGTCATGAAACCTCCCCCACTGGCTGCTGCTGAAATGAATAGCAGTATGTTCTCCTTTGTGCATTCTAGCAGTTCTTTGCTTCAGCTGCAGGTAGTACAGTACGCTTAAGTTTGTTTGCATAGGTTTTAGCAGTGGGGAGTTCACATTGACAGAGTCTAGTAAGAGAAAACGCTTGGAATTACACATACAATGAAGTCTGAGTTTTCATATTAAATGCTGAGGTATTTTTTTTCTGGAGGATTAGAACCCATGGAGTCCATGAAGGTGTGCTTTGGAGAGCTGGCATGTGTAAGGACTGTTAGGCACCCACACATTTTGGTGGTCCTGCTTTGGCAGGAACAGTTTATTAAAGTAATGATGTGTGGCTTGTCTCTCTAAGCTAGACAAGACTGCACCATCCTATCAGGCAACAGACACAGTTGATCTGTGTGTGTGTGTGGTGGTGGGGGGGCTGCTCACTGAAGCGTAGCTCCCTCTTTCAACTGTGTGCCACTGCATTTTCAACTGCTATCATAGACAGCTTCAGCAGTGATTGGAGAACTGTGACCATGCCTGCAAACACACTGACTGAATTGGAAGATGCTGACACACCTCTGAAAAACTCAAATGATGGCACTATGTTTCTTGCACATGCGTGCAAGCAAACATAAAAAATCCAAGTGACAGTGTTCATGAGCAGAGGTCACAAAATGCCTATGTTGAAAATTTGGTGAAATAATTCCACTAAATGACTGTGTTATGCACGTGCATTGTGCAGTTTCCACGTACGCTCAGAAGTTCAAGCATTTTTAATATTTTTACTACAGATTTTCAACATTGCCATCTCTTCACACCTCCCTATGAATGGTATAGCTTTCATTCTTCACATCTTGCCCAATCTGTGTTTTCGTACTGTACATCTGGCGCACAATGGCACAAACGCTGTGGGAAATCAAAGTTCGTGACACATTAACAAAATCACAGTGCCACTGTTCATGAGAAGAGATCCCAAATACTTTCATGAGGTGGGGGTCACAAAAAGGGCAAGTTGAAAATGTGTAATGCAAATACCAACAAACACCTGGGGCATTAGGGTTTCTAACCATAATGTCCTGCCCTGTACAGACTGACAGGCATCAGGGGTGTGCCTTTGGATTGCCAACAGTAATGCTCATGCCATTCCACCCTCACCCCCCCCCAACCTTCAGCCAGTGACAGGCATCGAGGTGTGCCTTGGACTCTTCGGCCCCAGAGTTCACTCCATTCTCTTATACTGCACCCATTTCAGTGCATGTCCTTATGGAATGGGGTGACTGTAAAGCCAAACATCCCAAGGCACACCTCAACACTTGTCAGCGTCTGCAGGATAGGGTGAAGTGACATGGCATGAACGTTATAGGTGATGACCCAAACGCATACCTCAATGCCTGTTTGTCTCTGCATGGTGGAGGTGGGATTGGTGTGAGTTCCGTACTTCACTGCTATTCTTATTCTGCATCTGTCTAACTCCTGCATTTCTAATGCTAATACCAGCAAGCAAACATTCGGCATTGACAAATGCTTATTAGTTTTTCTATATGTTGCCCGAACATCCCATGTTCTGTTGTTTACATTATTCTGGTCCAGCGATTTGGGGGGGGGGGATTAAAATGTTTTTTGGACATATGTTACAGTGTATTGATAAATTATCACCTTTAATTATAGCTGAACTGTTTATACTTCCTTAACAGGTTTTAGATATAGATAAGGAAGGGTATAGGGTCTGACATGTGGAGTGTCATATACAAGAGGACTAGGGGATTGAGCTCTACCTAATAATGTTATTGATAACTGTTTCAGATTTCCTCACATTTCTTCTACTGTGATTCTGTGCTGTAAGAGATATACACTATAATGCGTTGTCTCTGTATATATATAGATTTGTACCTTTGCTTTAGAAGCTCACTTCTCAATAAAGATTAAAATAAAAAAAATAAAAACATTTCAGTGCCTGTGTTTTGGACTACCCTGAAAGGGTAGTAATGGGGTGAAAAGGAAACTGACAGGGGTGACCTGAACCACACCACGGGGGATGGAAGAGGAAGGAAGGTATGTGGGAGGCAGTGCAGCAGAAGGCTGCAAAGCAAGCCGTGTGGCATGGTGGTGAGGGTGGGTGGCTGGCTATGGTTGGGAGGGAGCAGGGTTCGGGTCTGGGAAGGCACTAGAGTTTTTGCGGTCATGGCGGTTTTTATTTTTATTTTTACAAGTCACCCCCCCCGACATGCACCCCCCCATTTGAGTTGAGAATCTTTAGTCAGTGGGTGTGGGGGGCTGCACCACCCACATACATAAAGATCCATGTCACTGCTGTTGTTTTCGCCGCGAGTGTACATCACCATTTTTTATTTTCGGTGATGTACATTCGCACTAATGGTGATCACCATTCAGCAATCACTGTTATGTCATAGAAGAGAAAGAAAGTAGTTCTGATATCCTAAGGATGTACATGAGACCCCTTTTAGAATTGTAAGGGTGGTCTCCGAGGCTGTATTAATATATTACTGATCAAGACTGATCAATTATATAATAACATTAAAATAAACCTTCCCCAAACTGCCAGTTTCCAGGGTAACTTTAGGTGAGGCACTCTTTACAGAACAAGAGTGTTTCATGTGCAAAGGAAAGACGTGCACCCATTCATGACATGCACTCCCTTGATCAATAAATACACATATCTGGCAGAATATTCAGGAAAAGGTGTTCATGGTTGTGTTATCATTTGCAAAGTATGTGGGTTTGTTTCTACTAGTTTTTCATGGTGCAGTTTCCCAGGGGAAGTGAAGACACATGCATTACTCCCTTCCTTGGCCTGCTTCTGGGATTGCTGTGTGGCCAGTGTTATGGGGTCCCTTCCCCAGACAGAGAGCACTGATAATAGCAGTATGTTTGTCCCTGGGATGCTAGATTTATAAGATCTAGGTTCACTCCCTAATAAAGGTAACCCCCGAGGTTGGCCCATTGGAGGAGCAGTATGGTTACTGCTTTCAAAGCCAGCAGCCCAGGGTCAGGAAGACGTTTGGGACATTGGGAGTTGTTTAGGAGATGAGGAATCAGCTTCCCCTAGGATGCTTTACTTCGGAGAGGAATGGCAGCATTCTCCAATGTAATACCACCATCCAGGGTGGCCACATGTGGTGGCATAGACAGAGAAATGTAGAAATCTGCCAGACGAAGCAGGTTTTAAGGTCTATATAGCCTGATCCATAAGGCTGGCAATGCCACTGGGTATCATGACTGACCTTACCCCTCTGCCAACTCTCCTGTTCCTTGATTAGACCTTAATGTCTATCCCAACCCATTCTAAAGCTCTCCACTGTTTTTGCACTAATCTGTACTTTGAGTAGCTTGTTCTATCCCTCCAACACCCTCTCTGTAAAGTAAATATTCCTCATTGGCTGGCAGTACAGCCTAGAGGTTAGAGTAATGAGCTGTGAATGAGCTTGGTATGTCCAGCAGGCCTGGGTTTGATTCCTACAACCTTCACTTGCATACTGTGTGACCTCCCCAGTGCTCCTGGGTCAATTCTGAAAATATGCACTTGTGCCTAGTGGGCCTTACCTGGTTACCAAAAGAATACAATTAAAATAAAATAAAAAACAAATGTCTCCTGAACTTCACCTCTCCATGCAGTTTCCTGCTATTCCCCCTATTAATTGTGTTGCTGCCTGCTGTAAACATCTATCTGAAGTCCATTTTGTGAAATACCCTGCATGTATTTAAACACTGTAATCATGTTCCCCTCTCCCTTTATACCTCCAATGAGTACATGTTGAGGCACTCTGTTCTCCCCCATTGGCCCTAAATCATTCTGGTTGCCCTCCTCTGCACTGACTCCAAACTTACCTGTTGATGTATTTTTTCAGGCGAGGGGATCCAGAAATTGCACACAGTACTGCAGGTGAAGCCTCACTAGAGTTTTGTACAGTCTGAGCAAAATGACCTTTTTTCTGCTGCTGAACCCTGATACCAATGCATCCAATCATGTTGACTACTTTCCCCATCTATGTATCACATCATGCCAATGTTTTGAGGATATTTAATTTCACCACCCCTAGATTCTGATCCTCCTTCATCATAATAATTGTCATCCCCACAGCCTGTACTCTGCCCCTGGATTTTTTCCCCATACATGACCTTGCACTTTTTGGCATCAAAGCCCAGCTGCCAGTTAATTGACCACCTCTCAAGCCTCTCCAGGGCCATCCTTTTTTTAATTAAGTATACTTTATTAACTTTTCAAAACACAGCAATACACGGGCTGACCCATCGGTGCAGCGGTTAGATTTCTGCTTGCGATGCCAGCAACCCAAGTTTGGGAACCGACACGGAGTGCCAGAGGGCTGGCCAGGGGAGAAGGCTTCAGAATCTGTTGACTGCTCACCTTCTCCCAGAGGGTGGGTAGGGATTTGTCCTGGTGCTTGCTGGCTCCTGGCAGAGACTAGGGGAACAACAACGTGCTGGGTTGCGCTGACTGGGAGGGGCATGGTGAATGTCGGTGACCACCTTGATGTTCGTGGCACTCCATGCACCCTGGGAGAAAAAAAGCAGGGAAAAGTTCTTCCTGGTTGGCTGGATGACAGTTGCCAGCCTCCACTGCCACAGGAGCCCTGGACAACCCAGAACCATCCCAGCAGCACCTGGACCAAGACTGAGTGTGCTGGCTGACCCCCACGGGTGCCTTCTTCCTTGGAAAAGGGGGACCCACCTGATGAATGGTTATGCCGGGTCACCCAGGGGGCTGTGAGGTGGGGTGGTGGGGGTTGATATCAGGGACAGGGTGACAAGTGGGGTCCCTGGGCAGCCAGAAGGAGTAGCCAGCCAGGGGCCAGGGAAGAGAAACTTAGCAATACACAATCAACTCCAAGAAGAACAAACAGACAAGCAAGTAAAATAACAACCCAAAAAATATCAACACCCAATATCTCACCCCCCCCACCACACAGAGCATAATACTGCCACATTTCAAAAAAAGAAAAAGAGATAACAATGGGGCCCAAGATAAGAAAATAACAGAGGGAGGCACCAAAATATATAAAAGGAGAAGATGGGGGGAGCTTAGGGGGTGATAACAAAACCAAGCCAATCTGCTCCAGTTTAGGGTCTCTCTGAGGCTGAGATTAATGCATAAGGAGGTTCCCAACGAATACGAAATTGTCCAGTCTGATGCTGCAAGGCAGTTATTTGCTTTTCACCCATCAGGGCCTGTAAAATTTCCTGATGCCACTTCCTATATGAGGGGGTGGTATCACCATCCGTTGGTGTAGAAATACAAGCTTTGCCATGATGGCTATCAAGGCTATATAAGCTTTAAGAGGCCCAAAATGACTGGCAAGATAAAAACAAATCAAACAAATATTCAGAGTAAAGAAGTCCTTCAGCCCCAAAAGGGATCTAGAGATCTCTTACTAGTATTCCAAAAAAGGAATCACTTGCACACACTCCTAGAGCATATGCTCAAGATGCCCTTCAGCGAGGCCAAAACTAGAGCAGGACGGAGAGGGGACTCTACCCATCATGCACAACTTTTGAGTAGTATAGTACATATTATGCAAAATACAGTATTGAATCCAATGATAGCAATCTTGTTTTACATATTTATACAGATTATGCAATATGGTCTGACACATCTTAAGATTAGATTTGAGACCCAAGACCTGTTGCCAGTAATAACAAATCCCCACCAGGCTCCCAGGAACTATTGATTGAAAATAACCTTAACATTTAGAAACAGAGTGCGGCTGTTCTCCCAGAGACAGAACAGTTTGAAGATTCAAGTTTTCTTGTGGTAGCCAAGCGCTTGGGTCAATATAAAAAGCAATTGCCCTAGTAAGCTAGAAGAATAAAGAACCCAAAATAAATGTTTAGTGTGAGGTCAACACTTGATTCAGAAAAGGGTCTTTGTACACATCCAGTATTCAAAAAATTGAACCACCTATATTAATATAGATAGTGGGGGTACAGTACATGAATTTAACACATTGAAGGAAGCGTTGTTGATGTACATAAACCCGAGGGCTAAGCCCGAGGGGTTTATGCTAGCCATCCAACAACGAGGGTGTGTGTTAAATTCAAGTTAAACACACTGCACCCTATACTTTGTTTTATATAATTGAAGGCTTCCGTTTTTTTCTGGTAGTTCCGTGTTTTTCTGGTAGAAAAGGTAAAAAAGAAACGGGACTTTTACCTTCTGTCGAGTAACTGGTGTAATTTTGAACAGAGAACAGGTTTAATAAGTAACTAAATATTTAAGAAGAAAATTAAAAAAACTGTCTTGATCCTTGTGTCCTTTCTGACGAAGCGAGTGTTTTCAAGTGCTGGCGAATTTGACCTACAGGGGAAAGGTGAGGGTTGAAAGGGAGAGTGGTTAGGGAGCGTGTACAAACTTTTGTGTTTCCGATTAGTCCGCGATTTGAAATGTGCTGAAACTGTTTTTTTTGTATCGGTTGTTGAGATTTTATGGAGCAAATGGCAGTGAGGAGGTAAGTTATGCTGACTGATTTTGTGTGAGAAAACACAGCGTGAGACTCTCCTTCAGTTTTACTTTTGTCTCGAGCGCATTAGCATTGGAAGAAGCCGCATGAATGCCGTAACACCTACTCAGGTGTTACGGTATTTAACACACGTTTTTTTCCATTGTAAAAAATGGAAGTCGTTAATTATATAGCAGTATATACATGGCAATAAATAAATAATTGTAATTATGAACCAAGGATCATAAATAGAGGAATCTGATTGGTCCAGAGTTCTTTGAAGCAGTGATGATATTGGGCTACATCATCACGGCTTCAAAAAAGTTCCACCACCACCAGCCTCCTCTCTCTTTACTGTCTGACAAATATTTTTTAAAAATGTACTCCTACGCCACCCAAAAATTCATTCATAAAACATTTTAAAACCTGTTTCTTTAATTTTTTTATTTATAAAACTTGAAACTCAGTTCATAATAGCAATAAGTCACTCCAGGGTGTGGTATATCATGGTATCATGGGATATCGTCACTTCTTGGGTGGTTGGATGCACTCGGCCTACGGCCACGTGCCCAACCACCCGAGGCATGGCAATATCCCATGATATACCACACACTGTCGTGCCTTATTGCTTAATTATAAAATGGCAGGGTAAAATCATGGAATCTGATTGGCTGTTATTTATGTGTAAAATATGGTTTACACATGGTTAAAAAAAAGGACTGCGAAGAGTCTGGAAACCAGATCAATGGGCATTTGGAACACAAGCATTTCAGTTAGCCCCCGACAGCCAGAACTGATCTTCCACCACAAACATGGCTGCTACCTTTACACTGTAAAAAAACTTCATCTGGGCCCTAAAAATAAAACTACCTTAAATAAATAAAACAAATTAATTGTTTGCCTAATTATCACACTCTCCTTACATACATAAACAAATTAGAAACAATAAGTATTGTTTATAGTTTTCACTACAACTGTTTCTTTGCTGACAGTGAAAAATCCCCCTTCTATCTTTACCTGCTCATCAGGGAACTGTCTTCTTCTTGCCCTGACAGTGAGATAATTGAGTCTCTGGCGGTAACAAAGGCCTTTGTTGTCTGTGTGTACAGAGTGTTAGGAGAGAAACATTATACCAATGGAATTGAGCAGAATTTTGAATCCATGTATTCCATGGTAAACATTCTATAATAAACATTCCATATCTTGAATGTGGGAAAAAAACAAGAAGAAGAAAGTAGGCAAGAATACAATTACATCATCATCAATGACATCAATTGTAGTGGGTGGAAGGACTATTTTATCATAAATGTACACAAATAAATCTATTGTTTCTACATATAAACATGCTTTTCCGAACTGTAAAAAGTTTTAAAAAAAGGAGTCCATTTTATAAGCTAAATAAGGCACTCTGGGATGTACGTGGAACACATTTTACCGCATGGCTAGCGGCTAAAGTCACTCGGCCTTCGGTCTTGTGCCTTATTATGCCCCTGGCCATGTGGTAAAATGTGTTTCATGCACACCTCATCTTGCCTTATTGCTTACAAACAGCAATAGTAGTGCAAAAAAGCTTCTCACCCACAGTAGAAAAAAGTGCACGTACATAGGTTCCAGAAAGGCATTCCACGCTGAGTCCCGCTCACTGCATGCAAACAGTAGAAGGTGACGTTTTCCAGTGTGCAAATAGGCCCAACCGGAAGAATGAGTCACAAAACACTAACTGTAAATTACCCAGGGGATGCAACACTTGAAGAAAAAAGGCTGAAACCCAAAGGCGCAACAAAAAACTCATGTGTGGAGGAACCTGAAAGCTTCCGGGTGCACTTACATATCGACCGTGCATGCGATCATTATCAGAGTATAGTCCCAAGCCACAAAGCAGTGCCCTTATAAAGTGCTCAGAATTTAAAGGTACATACACATAATTTAAATACAAAATAGCATGCAGATATTTAAAGTGACGTGGTAACATGCAGACATAAAGAGTGAAGTGGTAATTTTATAGAGATGAGTAAAAGCCTAATGTATTCCAACAGGAGAGCTAATTAAATAAACAATATATACTATCCAACACAACCAGCATGTATAGTTAGACAAAGTATACAATTTAAACACAACCAGCATATAAACACTGAAGGCAGAGCCAGCAAGTCATGTGTGATGTGAGCAGAGCATGCAAAGTCATGCTCGTATTATATCAGGAGTCATAATAAGAGAGCAGAGCCAGCAAGTCTAAAATCTTGCCATGGCAGAGCATGAAAAGTCTAACCATGGCAAATGGGAACATGGGGTGTGGGTGGGGGTGAAGGGGGGAAGGGGAGAAGGAAGAAAGAAACAATAAGAAGGGAGATGTTTCAATGATACTATGGATTTGGTATATCTTTGTTGTACAACTTATAAAGATTATTTTTTACACGTCATCATTTTTTTCAGCTTTAGGGTTTGTGACATCCTAACTGTGAACAATGCTGGCTGTCAGGGCAGGGGCCATATTCAGAGGACCCCAGTGTGCTCTGCTGACCTGATGGCATAATCATGAAGAAAATACTGCTGTTAGCAGCAGTATATTCTGCAGTTTGTGTACCACTAAGCATCATCCATCACAGTGCTGTTTAACTCTGCCAAAACCCTGCTCTTTACCTTATACATGGTCCCATCTGATCACTCTTCCTCCAGCTGTCTTGTATATTCCCATGTCTAGTGGTTCACCTACCCCCCCCATCTATTGTGCATATCTCTGATGGTCTAGTGGTCCCCCTCACCCCTGATCACCTGTCCTGTAGCTGTCTTGAATTTTCCTGGTGGTCTAGTGGTCACCACCACCACCATACATGCATCCAATCCCTTCAAGATCCACCTTCTCAGGCCCTCCTAATCACACCTCCCTCTCCCCAATCACCTAAGCTGAACTACAGCAATAGTGGACTTCAAGCAGCACAGCCCTTTAGTCACCATTTCAACCAACTCCTGTCTGACTGTCATTAAGTAATCACAAGCATTGTAGAAACAACTGTTTCTACAGTAGTTGAGATTGCTCACTGTCAGTCATACGGCTTTTCTATAGTACTCATGATCACTCAGTGACAGACAGCTGAGGTGCTGAGTGGAGGGCTGTGCCTGTCACCCTCATTATTGCCATAGTTTAGCTTAAGTGACTGGGGCAAGAAGCAGGCGTGGGGAGGAGGTCCTGAGCAGGCAGGTTGGGAGGGGCTAAGATGCCTTTGTTGCGGGGGACCACTAGATCACCAGGCATATTCAACATACCTAAAGAATGGGTGATTATGTGGTAAAGGGAAAATTAAACTACCTAAAATATTCAATACAGCTATCAGATGGATAGTTGAGGGTAGAGAACCACTAGACCACCAGAAATACTCAAGCTAGCTAAACAACAGGTGTAAGCATGCATACTAATAAGCCCACGATGGTCATGCAAATGGCCATAGCACCCTGCATGCCCAGTGAGCTCATTAGCATGTTAGGACTGAATATGGCCCACAGGAGCACTAGAACTATCCTGTTTGACCCCTGGTATCGCCTTTAGGCTCCTGTGGACCATATTCAGTTTAGGAGCGTGTTGGCACAGCACAAAGCCACTATGAACTATAGTAACATGGCCCTGATTTTCGGACTGTTAGCACACTCCAGTCAGAGCATGCTAATTGTCTGAATGTTGCTCCAAGCCAGCCATGAGCTAATTGCTGAGTAGTGCTCTTGTAAATTCAGAACACTTGGCCTGATCTAACTATAGAGGCCTATATCCATTAGCCTGGTGGAGCTCAAAGTCTACAAGGCAATGGCTACTGGAGGAAAGAAAGGTCTGGTCTTAGCCTCAACATTCTGTTGTTTGAATTTGCAAAAGCATGTAAGAAAATATGTTCAGCATTAAGAAGTCCTTTTTATGTTCGTCGTACGCACAAGCACAGATGAACATGTTGATATGAGAGCTGCTAGAGAGAGGAGAGAGGGGTGCCAGCCCAATGGTACTGCTGTGGCCGGAAACCAGCAGGCAGCATCCTGGTGACTCTGGTTTGCTGAAGGGGCTCATCTTGGCAAACATTTCAAAGGACAGAGCCAATGCTGCACGTGGCTCTGTCCTTTGAAATGTGAGCCCTTCAGATGTGGCTTAGTTTGTCTTTCCTTGTTAAACAATGTCCCCTTTCCCTGCTACCGCTTAGTGTGTCTTTCCTGGTTAAACAATTTCCCCGTTCCCTTTCTGACACCAAGATGCCCACTCCCGGTGTCGGATGCCCCACCAACCCATCTATATCCCTAGCCAACATCAGGATGCCCAATCTCCATGTTGGCATCTCCCCCTCCTCCCCACCACTATTGTGGCACACTGGGAGCCCACCCCAGTGTGCCTAAATTTATTTTTATTTTTTTTACCTGTAAATGAAGAAAACCTTCCCTTGTGGTCTTTTTTTCCATTTGTAAAACGGAAAACCATCCTTCTATCTCCCGTCCCTTACCCCATCCCAACCCTCCTCTGTGCACCCACCTCCTTACCCCCATTACCCCATACTTACCCTCCATGGTCAGCGGACATGATCTTCTGTGGAGCCAAACACATCTGCACTCGTCAAAGCCGACCGGCAAACTGAAAGAATACAAGGTAAGCCATATAATGAGAATCAATGGGGGTTTCAACTTAGGTTGATATCTCAGCCATTTTTAGGAATTTTCAACATGGGGTTCTTGGGACCCCACCTCATGAACATGTTACTGTCATTTCATTCCTCAGTCCTGAAAGGTGATTTTGTGGTCGCTGTGCGGAATGACCTTTTGGGACTGAGTAATGCCACTGTTCATGTGGTGGGGTCCCAAAAAGCCCATGTTGCAAATTCTGTGACAATATTCCAAACAAGCATTTGTCAATGCCAAATGTTGTCTTGCTGGTGTTGGCATTGGTAGTACAGGAGTTAGAGAAATGCATAACAGGAATGGCAGTGAAGTATGGAACCAACATCAACCCCACCCCACACTGCAGAGAGTGGCAGGCATTGAGGTGTGCCTTTGGGTCATCGACCATAACGCTCATGCCATTTCACCTCACCCTACCCTGCAGACTCTGACAAGTGTCATGTTGTGCCTTGGGTCATTGGGCCTTACGGTCACCCCATTCCATAAGGAAGTACGTGGAGATGGGTGCAGTATAGGAGAATGGGGTGAACTTTGGGTCAGAAGAGTGAAAGGCACACCCCGATGTTTGTCAGTGGCTGCAGGGTGGGGGTGGGGTGGGAGTGAAATGGCGTGAGCATTACAGCTGACAATCCAAAGGCACACCCCTGATATCTGTCAGTCTGTACAGGGTGGGATGTTATGGTTAGAAACCCTAATGCCTCAGGCATTTATTGGTATTTGCACTCCAAATTTTCAACATGGTCTTTTTGTGAGCCCACCTCATTAAAGCATTTGGGACCTCTGCTCATGAACAGTGGCACTGTGATTTTGTTAATCTGTCCGGAACATTGACTTCCCACAGCAACTGCACCATTCTGTGCCACATGCACAAAAACACAGTTCAGGCATGATGTGAAACATGACAACTGCATGATAACGAGGTGTGAGGAGATGGCAATATTGGAAATCTGGAGTAAAAATATTAACAAATCTCAAAGTTATGAGCGTGCATGAAAACTGTGCAATGCATGCTCATAATACAGTCATTTTTTTTTAAATCTTTTGTCAGATTTTCAACATAGGCATTTTGGGACGTCTGCTCATGAACAGTGCCACTATGATTTTCCTAATCTGCCCCGAATGTTGATTTCCCACAGCAACTGCGTCATTGTGCGTCAAATGTGAGAAACCACAATTCTGGCAGGATGTGAAAATTTACAGCTGTACTGTTCATAAGGAGGTTTGAAAAAATGGTAATGTTGAAAATCTAGAGTGAAAATATTTAAAAATTCTCAAAGTGACGAATGTATGTGGAAACTGCGCAACACACTCTCCTAAAATAGTCATTCTGTGGAATTTTGCCGTCAGATTTTCAACACTGGCATTTTGGAACCGCTGCTCATGAACAGTGTCACTGTGATTTTCTTAATCCATCCTGAACATTGATTTCCCACAATGACTGCACCACTGTGCGCTGGATGTGCAAAAACACATTTCGGGCAGAATGTGAAAAATGACAGCTCTACTGTTCATAAGGAGGTATGTAAAAATAGCAATGTTGAAAATCTGGAGTAAAAATGTCAAAACTTTTCAAAGTTACGAGCGTGCGTGTAAACTGCACAATGCACGCTGGTAGCACAGTCATTTTGTAGAATTGTGTCACCAAATTTGCAACATAGGCATTTTGGGAGGCCACCTCATGAACAGTGGCACTGCCATTTCTTTTAATTTATCCCAAAATGTGATTCCATGCAGTTACTGTGAAATCACCTTTCGGGACCGAATAACACCGTGGCAGTGACTGAATTCATGAGGAGGGGTCCCAATAACCCCATGTTGAAAATTTGGTGACAAAAGTCAAACAAGCATTTGTCAATGCCGAATGTTTGCTTGCTGGTATTGTCATTGGTAGTGCAGGAGTGACAGATGCATAATAGGAATGGTAGTGAGGTATTGTAGTAATGCCAACTGCCACCCCCACCTTGCAGAGAGTGAGAGGTGTTGGGGTGTGTGCCTTTGTGTCATGGGCTGTAACAGTCATGGCAGAGAGTTTCAGGTGTTCATAGGTGCTGGGAGATAGTAACAACTGAGGGGGTGGGTGGCGGGAAGGGCACTTATGAGGGAAAAAGGAAGGGTGTGCAGAGTAGGGCTTCATAGAAAGCATAAGGATGCAGAGGTATGACAAAGAGAGTAATGTTAAGAATGTAGTTATACCATATAGACATATCTATTGCAGTATATGGTGAACATACAAATCTATGAAAGTGTCAGCAGAAACAGATCACCTGGCCTATCTTAGTCTGCTTCAATGTGCAGGTATAGTAAGAGATCAGCTGACAACCTATTCTCTCCAATACCTGCATGTGAAGTGTGAATAACAGAGTCAGAATGCAGTCATTATTGATAGTATTTACTTGGTAAAACCATGTTAAACATTTATATTGTAAATTAAGTTAAACATTGCTCCAAGTTCTAAAAGAATAGACTGTTTACATTAAATGTTTTCACAGCATATGCAGTTAAAGAACCTATGCACTGCTATATGTATGATTACATTGTTATACACTTTAGGTTCACAATGTGTATATAAAATATATATCTGTTAGAAGACGTCCCATGTAATATAGCGGTCTTAGCAGAAATGCAGTATCATGCCATATCGATTGATTTAAATAAGCTGTTATGTTAATTGTATTGTTTCTATTTCTAAAAGAAATACTAAACTCCAAGGCCCAGATATTCAAACTGCGCTCAAAAGTAGCGCAACAGCAGGAGCAAGCACAAACCAGTTGCGCAAATACGCAACAGGTGCGATATTCAAACATGGAGCAGAGCAAAATGCGCAAGCAACCAACGCCTCAATATCGCACATACTGCGCCATCGCTAACCAGGTAGGGAGAGGCTGAGCCAAAATGCTGCGCTATGGCGCAACCATGGAAGCTCAGCTGAGCAGTGCAGAGCTGCCATAGCGCAAGCACAGCCCCCAGAGCAATGGAACTGCACATCCAGGGAGGCAGGCTGGGGCCCACCGCCAGCCATGCCACACATGGGCACAGGAACTCACTGCAGAACCCACACCACACTGGCACACCCCAAGCACAGCATCACTGGGGGTGGGACGGATGATCCACGTGCCCATGGGGACAAGCCAACTAAAGCATAGCAGAGCCATGACACCCCAGCACAACCACTGGCAGGCAGAGAGTGCCACACCCAGGGGGTTGACAACCACAGTGCACATCAGTCCCCCCCGTACGCACAGCACAGGCGTGCCCGTGCCCCAAGACACCTCATGTGCAGTGACAGGCACTGCAGGAAACACCATGCACCCCCATGCCACACGCCAACCCCATGCTGCAGAGAAGCAGACCAGCCAGACCCACCCTGTGCACCCAGCAGTGGTGGCAGCAGATGGCAAGAGCAACAGAAAGGCAATGCTATGCTGGTGATACCTCCCCATGGACACACACACACACACACATATACCCAGGACCATAGTAGCCCAGATGGCATGTACACCCCTGCAGCGGAGCACCCAGAGCCAGTTGCAAAGCAGACACCAACACAGCAGTTGTACCAAAATAGAAATGTATATTTAAATAAAAACAGTGAACAACAAAGGTAGAACTATGTACAAGTTGGGGGGACGGGTAAAAGGCAGGGGTGTTCAAGGGGAAGGGAATAAAAACTTGGAGAGGGAAGGCAGGGTGAAAGGGATGGGTGAAGGTGAAATGAAAGGTGGGCTACGGCCCAGCTGGCTCCTGCTCCCTCCCCTGCTGGCGCCCCTCCTGTGCCCGCTGCCGCTCCCCTGCGCTGTAGGGCTTGCAGGAGCTCATGGTTGTCCATCACCACCTGGTCAGGCGCACAGACTGGCGCGACATGCGCTCGCAGCACACCGAGGCCTAGGAAAATGGGAACACAGTCAATGGCTGAGACTGACCACAACCCTGAACACCACCCAACCTGCAACCCATCTAACCCAATGTCCTGCACATGTGATGGCATGCACCCACCCACAGTGAACATGCACATGGCCATCACAAACAGGCGGCACCAGCCATGCGCACCACCGCCCACACACACTGCCCACGTCAATCACAGTACAAACTAGGCTGTCATGTGATGTGGCAATGTGGTGTGATGCCAGTTACACAGCTATGTGCCCAGTGCATACCTGGACCACCTGTGATGCATACACAGACGTATCGTGATGCTGCACTGTGATGCAGGTCACCTGTGTCACGCCTACATACATGGATACATAGACAGTGTCGGCAGATAAGGGCCTATGGGACACCCAGTCTGGCCATTTGGCCTTGTACGATCACTCTTTGTCCTATAAGTCCGTTCCCCTCACCTCTGACCTCCAGAAGTCCCTCATGGCGAACCCACGCATACATATATCCCGTGACCAAGTCAGCCCCCACCACATCCTCTGGCAGGGTGTTCCACTCGTCCACCACCCATCATGTGAAGAACCACTTTCTCATGTTCCTCTTAAACGAGCCCCCTCCAACTGCATCCCATGCCCTCTAGTCCTGGAACATCCCTTACGCTTACAAATATTGTTTCCTGCACTCTGTCTCCCCTGTACAATACTTGTATGTCCCCATCATATCCCCCACCCTCCTCCTCCAGGAGTACATGTTCAGTCCGCAACCTGTCTGCATAGGACTTGTGATGCAATCCATGCACCATCCATGTCGCCTCCTGTGAACGCTTCCACCCAGTCCCGTCCATACGCAGGTATGTTCTCCGAACTGTACACTGTACTCCAGTGTGGGGACTCACTAGTGTTTCGTATAGTGAACCATGACCTCCCTTTGGTTGTGTCCAGCATGGTTGGTGGTCCTGCCCTCCAGCATGCAATAGCATCCATGACGAATGATACTCACACTCCTCCAGCAGCTCGGTCTGCCGCTGCTGCTGCTGCTGCTGCCGCTGCTGCTGCTGATGCTGCTGCTGTGGCCCGACAGCCTGTGGCACTGGGGCCCTGGCATGGCCCACATCACCGTTGTCCGGCGTCCTCACCATCCGGCCTGTGGGCGACATATGGTGAGACAAACATCAGTGTGACTCAAAAGCAGAGTGCCCCCTGCCCCAGTGAAACTGCCTGCCCACACAGCCATAACCATCCATCGCACAGCTGCACACTGACACACCGATGCACAGCCACCCAGGCACACACACACCCCCTACAGAGAATATAGGTGAATAGATGGTACACTCACGCGGTTTGGCACCAGGCCCCGCTTGGCACAGGAACGCAGCCGCCAATAGTTCCGGTCCTCCGGGCGGAGATCACTGTACCGTGCAGGCACTGCTCAGCAGACCGCCCCGCCAGTGAGCCCCACCAGGTCAGTGGCCACTTGCTGCCACACTGGTCCTAGGTCCGGTGAGGGGCCTCACCATATAGTCCTCATAGTGGGCTCCACTAGGGCCACCAGGTTGGCCACTTCAACTGGGCTCCAGGACACCGCCTCCTCCCAGCCATGGCCCCAACTTTACAGCAGGCAATATGGCACCCCGCTGCGCTGTGACCCCACGTGGAGTTGTTGCGCAATAGACCAGCACAGGCTCCAATCACGCTGTTCGCACAGCGCCGTCACTTTACATGGTGCTGTAACCAGACAGCACAATAGGGATGTACACATGGCATGCCCACAGCGCCAGGGGTCAGAGGGCATGCACAAGGTCGCGGCAATGACGCAAGGCTACGCACAGCACCATAGGATGTATAGGCATCCTGCGTGACTGCTAAGCAGAGCACCAGTGCCACAGTGGACTATCGTGCAGAAGTGCCACAGCGCCATATAGTGCCCAGTGCTGTAGCGCCACTGGCACAATGGTGGCCATGGCCAGAATCGCCTATCGCGCCAGCAGGTCTGCAGCGATCGATACGCGCAGAACCTGTCTGGGCATGCGCAATGCAGTGTAGCACACAGCCACAAACATGCGCCATCGGCTCAGCCGGACCTTTCCTATTGCGCTAAGCTCAAATACATGATATTCAGCCGACATATGCAAATCAGTCGATCAGCCATGCAAAGGCGCAGTGGCGCGATTAGCATGTCATTAAAGTTGCGCCACACCTCATTTGCAAGTGTTGCGCTATAAAAATGCAACACTGGGTTGTGGCGGCCAGATTTGGTTGTTGCAGGTGAGAGGTGAGTTACATGCTGTGTGATGCTCAGGACAATGCCTGGGGCAGGGGTGCTGGAGGATGTCATAGGTTGAGGGGCTGAGCATGATGAGGGCACTTAGGAAGGGGCAGAGGGCACCCTTTCCATCAGTATCTGCCATGCGGAGAGGAAAGGGGGGGCTTGTGCCCCCCCCGGCCTGCAGCCATGCTCATGGGGAAATGCTGTGGACTGCACAGTGACAGGTGTCCACTTCCACCCATACAGATCACCATGACTGACGAGAACCAGGCTGAGGCTGTGGACGGTGGGCGTAGGAGGAGGCCGAACTTCACCACAGCAGAGACTGAGGCCCTCTTCCAGGCCTACCTGGAGGATGAGCTGCTTTAGAGTGGGCGGAGGGGCACCCCTCAGCAGCGTGCAGCTTCATGGGAGGGGGTAGCTCTGGCCGTCAACCTGCACGGAAGCCACCAGCGCTCCATGCAGGAATGCCGCAAGAAGATGGGGACTGACCGCAGGAGGCTGAAGGAGAAGGTGGCAGCCTTCAGGGTGGCACGTGCTGCCACTGGTGGGGGACCACCGGTGGTGTTGCAGCTGACCCCGACCGAGGAGACACTGGTCGCGGCCATGCAGCCGAGTGCCATTGTGGGTGTTCCAGGTGGAGGATTCCAGACAGGTGGAAGCCCATCACTGCACGGTATGACATGGTGATGTTGTGGGGGGTGTTGTTCACATGCACTCACATGTACTCTCTTTCTGTTTCAGATCCTGTTCGTCTGCAGGAGACGGTGGTGGTGGGTGCTGACAGTGAGGCAGACCTGCTGGACCAGGAGGAGGGACCATCCACCTCCGCCAGCAGCCTGCAGGCACTGCAGCAGCAGGCCGGCTGGCCCAACAACTCCGGCAGTGATACAGGTGCAGGGGTGCACAGCCTGTGTCACAGCAGTCTGGCATGCAGGTGTGCCAGCATGCTGTGCCTATGGCAGTGGCACGCATCGGCACTATTGATGATAGCAGGCCTGCAATGGCCAGTGATAGGTGTGTGTCCCACGAGGACACATGGCAGGCCAGCACGTGCCCTTGGGACGTCCTGCTCCACACCTGTGTACCAGCATGCTGGCACAGTCACAGGCTGGGCCTGTCAGCACCGTGGGGCAGCATCGGTGGCTGAGCAGGTGTCTGGCACTGCTGACAGCACAGGGTGGAACAGGTGGACCTGGGGGCTCAGCAGTTGAGGCGGCAGCAGCAGTTGCACACCAGGCCTGGGGGACAGCGCCAAGCAGTGGCACTTGTCCACCGCCCTTGATCCGCCCATACCTGGTCCTGGCGAACAGCGGCCACCCTCAAGGGGTGCTGCACCAGGACCATCCACACCCTGGGGGTCACGATGCCATTGGGGCACAGTACCCTTTGACGCCGCGACACCCACCTCGCTGCAGGAGTCGGTACAGCTGCAGGGGCGGGTGCAAGGTCCGTGGAGGCACTGACTGTGTCCGTGAAGCGGCATAGCAGGGAGTGTGCTCGGGACCGGGCCGAGATGGTCCATATGCGGTCGGATGTGACCGCTGCCATCGACAGGCTGACCCAGGCAGTGGTCTCTGTGGCGACCGCATTGACCACACTTTCTGGTGACCCTGTACCACGCACCCCACACAGTGCGCACTCCACTCCCCGTTCCCGGCATCATGCGACACCAGGCCTGTCGATGCCAGGTTCTGCTGTGGGCATCCCAAGCACCCCTGGTGCAAGTTTGTTTGGCGGGATGCAGACCCCTGTGCGGGCAAGGTCGCGGTCGCGCACTGGGACCCCTGGTGGTGCACTAGCGCCACCCGATGTGGCCCCCTGCGCAGCCTGCCAGTGCTGCTCAGGCTACAGCGGGCCGCCCATGCATCCGTGGGAGGCTGGGACAGTGCTCCTGACTGAGCTGTCTCCCAATGCAGGCCCTGTCTGGTGCTGCCCTGTGTGCAATGTGTGCCGTGGTGGGCAGTGCACTGCTGGGTGCCTGCTCACTGTTGACACACGGACCACCCGCACACTCTCCCAACTGCTGTCCACAGGTGCATGTGGATGATGATGCCTGCATTGCACTGTACACCAAGGTGCAGGTTGCCCAGGTCCTGAACACGTAGCGTGGACAGTCCAGGTGGTGAGGGTGGTTGGTGGTGCTGTGTGTTGGCGTGTCATTTCCGCAGTGCTGTGCTGCTGCCCTGTATGCTGCCTGTGTGTGTGTGTGTGTCCATATGAGTGCTCACCCTCTCTGATGGTGTGTTGGTATGCCTGACCCTTCAACTCCCTGACCTTCATGCACGGTGTGTTCCCTGTGTGCCTGTGGTTTGCGACAGACAGTGTTGCCTGCACATGTCCACTTGACTTACCTGTGTTGTGCGTAGTGCTCTTCTGCAATGGTGTCCCAGTGCAGCTGGGCCTGCCGTGTCAGTCGGGGTCCCCTCCATCCTAGGGGCGGCTCATCACCCACATCATCAGCGCCACTGGCGTCCCATCGCTGTCCCCTCTTGGACCTGTACGGCTATCCCATGGTCTTTGGCCATGTTGTGCAGGATGCAACAGGCCAGGAATATCCCACAGGCCTTCTGGGGGCTGTACTGTAGGGCTCCGCCGGAGGTGTCCAGGCATCGGAAGCGTGCCTTGAGTATCCCAAACACCCTCTATGATGTTCTGTGTGGCGCGCAGTCCTCATTGAAACGTGTGCGCTGGGGTCGGGGGCACCGGTATGGTGTGAGCAGCCAGGACGGAGTGGGTATCCACAGTCACCTGTGTGGAGATAGTGGAGATCAGTGTCAGGTCAGGTCCATATTGCCCATATCCTTGTGTGCCACTACCATGGCACCTGTGTCATTCCCACCCTTGCACAGAGTTTGCATTCCATACATGTGTACTCACCCACTAGATGACCCGTGGGGATGTTCCTACCTCGAATCGATGGCACAGTGCAGATTGGTGCCATATGAAGGCATCATGTGCTCCGCCAGGGTGTGTGGCACAGACATTGATGATGCGCCCAGTGGCATCACACACCACCTGGCAGTTGACACTCGAGAAGCCCTTTCGGTTGCGATACGCTTGGCCGTCGGGGCCAGGTGGCGTGCGAATGGCCACATGGGTGCAGTCTATGGCCCCTAGCACGCCAGGCATATGTGCTACCCTGTGGAACTCCTGCATGTTTGCTGTACGCTCTGCCGCGGTGCTGGGGAAATGGATGTCCTCCGCAGCATGAGGCAGCAGTGCGCTGAGGAATTGGGTGAGGATGCATGACGTGGCCGACTGCGTAATGCTTGTGGTGTCATCTGTCGGCCTCTGGAAGGTGCCCGTGGCGAGCAGGCACATGCAGGCTGTCACCTTGGTCTCCACGGACAGAGCATGACTCCGTCGTGAGGGTGCCTGCATCACATCACTGCACAGCTCACTGAGCCGTCTCAGTATTGCCCTGTTCATGCGGTACCGGGCCACAATCTCGACATCTGTGTACAGCTCGTAGCTGATGCGGGCACGATACCGCCTGTCGGGGGCGTACCACCGACGGGCCCCTCCGCGGCCACGTCCCCCTGCAGCATGCTGTCTCACCCCCCTCATTACAGCTTCCATGTGGAAGCTGACACTGTCCATCTCCCTGGCTCCTGCCCCCCCAGCTGCTGTTCCTGTGTTACCCCCACTGCCCCCACTGCTGCTTCCACTGCACCGGGCACCCCCCACTGGCCTCTCTGTCCTCCAGGACCCACTGTCCCTCTCTGCCCTTCCTGCTCCTGTCTCTCTCTCTCTCTCTCTGTCTCTCTGTCTCTCTCCCCCGGTTTGCGGCCTGCTAGAGTTCTTGCGCCGCTCCCTTGAGCCTTTTTATTTTGGCTCACATCCGGTACTGCGCATCCTCCGGCTGAGCCACTCTTGCGCATTGCGCAAGTGTTCAGATATCGCATTGCGCACTTTATGCATGGACCCGCCCCCTTCGGTTGCGCATGCCTTCATTTCCATTGCGCTGTTGCTCAGCGTGTTTTCGGTGGCGCAACTGGCCCCTTCTCAATATCACAGAATGGCGCATTTTTGGAGTTGTGCACGCGCAACCCTGTTGCGCATGGCGCAACCCTTTTGAATATCTGGGCCCAAGTGCAAAGTGCAGTAGTATAAGTGCCACTCAATTCAGTTTACTAATGTGCGTCAGTGAATGGGCTCGCGCATGACACAGTCAGACTGCACTTGTTATTGACAGTATTTACTCGCTGAAATGAATCACATGCAAATTTCATCCAAGTAATTTTCAGCCCATAATTAAGGCTTCAAATTTATATTTATCAATCTGTCATCAAAGCACAAAGTTGCTAGGGTGTAGTGTGGCTCTATTACTATTCAATGCATAGTGTTCGATTATGCTAAAATTGCTAGGCAATTAACTAAATTGCCAAATATACAAATAAATAGTTTACATTGGAGGCAGTATAGCACAGTGGATTAAGGCTCTGAGCTGCAAATCTGGAGACCTAGGTTTGAATCCCACAGCCCCCACTTGCATATTGTGTGACCCTAAGCAATTCACTTAACTTCTCTGTGCTGCCATGTCACATTTGTAAACAAGATTTCAGCTTACTGTGTCTGTCCTGGTTAAACAATTGGGGAAAAAAATAATTTTTCTTTTTTCTTTTCAATAAATCACATACAATTTAATGTAGAACTGAAGCATAATATTTAAAATGCAAGACATACTGAACATCGGATCAAATCACTTTATTCTCTTCCTGTATTACTTCTGGCTGTCCTTGTTCTGAGTTTTTTTTTCTTTTGCTGTCAAGATCGATAAATATTAATTTGAAGCCTTAATTACGGGCTGCAAATTAATTGGATAAGATTTGCATGTGACTCGTTTTAGTGAGTAAATAGCATGAATAATGAGCACAGTCTGACTCTGTTATGGGCAAACCCATTCAGTGGTGAAAATTAGTAAATTAAATGGAATTGAGTGGCAGTTATACTATGATACGGTGAATTTGGAGTTTAGTATTTGTTTTAGAATTAGGAACAATAGAATTAACATAGCTGCTTATTTAAATGGATTGATATGGCATGGTACTGCATGTTTGTAAGAAGCTATATTGAATGGGACATCTTGTCACACATATATATTTTTATATACACATTGTGAACCTAAAGTGTATAACAATGCAGTCATACATATAGCAGAGCATAGGTTCTTGAACTGCATATGCTGTGAATACATTTAATGCAAACAGTCCATTATTTTAGAACTTCAAGCAATGTTTAAATTTATTTGCAATAGAAATGTTTTACATATAAATGTAACATAAGCTTTAATGTCCACTTTTTTGATACATTTAGTTGCATTTAAGTGGTTAAGGTAGTTGTTAAATTTTAGGATTTTCTAATTATGTTGCACATGCCCTTTGAGTATTGAAGAATGAAGGGGATATGGAATTGCAGCCCCTCAGGAAGCTGCAGTGGTGAAACGCAGGGGTGAGTAGTACGGCTAGGGCCTAGATGCCCTGGACTCAGGGGGAGCATATGTATTTTAGGAGATCGTACTTTTGTAATACATTGAGTTGGTGTAAGCACTGTATTGCAATTTGTAGTTAAGTTGTGGGAAATAAATCATTTTTGCATTATTTAAAGTGCTATGGAAAGTTTTTTTCTGGGTTTCCCCCCCTACCATTTGATCACTCATAAATTTGCTCACCATTAACACAGTTGGAGTAGTATTTATTAATAACAGATTTGTCAATGCCGAATGCTATTTCTGTTGGCATCGGCATTGGTAGTGCAGGAGTTAGACAGATGCATCATAGGAATGGCAGTGAGGTACTGAACTGATGCCAACCCACCCCCACCCTGTAGAGAGTGACAGGCATTAGGGTGTCCCTTTGGGTGTCTGGTAGTGCAGTGCAGGAAAACATGTTGGGTAGGATGTGAGAAATGACAGCTGTACAGTTCATAAGGAGGTGTAAAAAAATGCCAGTGTTAAAAATGTGGCATGTAAATATACCAAATTTGCAAAGCTACTAGGGTGCATAGGAAATATGCAATGCACGCTTGCAACACTGCCATTTTATGGCCGTTCGGCACCAAATTTTCAACACATGCATTTTAGCACCTCTGCTCATGTACAGTGTCAGTGTTATTTCCTTAAAGTGTCCCAAGAAGTGATTTCGCACAGCGACCACGCTATTCTGCGCCGCAAGTGTGAAAACACATTTTGGGCAGGATATGTGAAATGACGGCTGTACTGTTCATCAAGAGGTGTGGAAAAATGGCAATGGTGAAAATCCAGACTGAAAATATCACAAACACACGACGGTACGAGCGTGCGTGCAATCTGCTAATGCACGCTCGTAACACAGTCATTTTATGGAGTATCATCACCAAATTTTCAGCATAGGCATTTTAGGTCCTCTGCTCATGAACTGTGTCACTGTCATTTTCATAATCTGGCCCAAACACTGATTTCCCACAGTGACTGCATTATTGTGTGCCGGAAGTGCAGAAACACATTTCGGGCAGGATGTGGAAAATGACAACTGTACTGTTCACAAGGAGGTGTACAAAGGTGTGTCGAAGATTTCTTTGACTGGGTGACCAAAGTAGTAGATCAGGAAGGGGCTGTGGACATGGCCTACCTAGACTTTAGCAAGGCATTTGACACAGTCCCACACAAAAGATTAATATACAAGTTAGCCAGCCTGAGAGTGGGTCCCAAGATGACAGCCTGGGTAAAGATTTGGCTGGAGAATAGGACACAGAGAGTAATAGTAAATGGAGTCCACGCAGAAGAAAGGGGGGTTACTAGTGGGGTACCGCAGGGTTCAGTATTAGGACCGGTCTTCTTCAATGTCTTTATAAGCAACATTACAGAGGGACTGGAAGGAAAAGTATGTCTCTTTGCAGATGACACAAAGATCTGCAACAGAGTTGATGCACAGGGTGGGGTGGAAAGGATGAGAAGGGACTTGGCAAGGTTAGAGGAATGGTCAAATGTATGGCAGCTTAGATTTAATGCTAAGAAGTGCAAGGTAATGCACCTGGGAAACAAAAACCCAGGGGAAGAGTACACAATGAGGGGTGAGATACTAACAACAACAAAAATGGAAAGAGACCTTGGGGTAGTCATATCAGATGACCTAAAGGTGGGCAAGCAATATGAAAGGGCAGCAAGGAGGGCTGGGGGGATACTGGGATGCATAGGGAGAGGCATCACCAGTAGAAAACAGGAAGTTATTATCCCTCTGCACAGACAGCTGGTGAGACCCCATCTGGAGTACTGCATGCAGTTCTGGAGACCCAATCTCTGCAAAGACATAGACAAGATGGAAGTTGTCCAGAGGAGGGCAACTAAAATGGTGCAGGGTCTGCACCGGAAGACATATGAAGAGAGACGAAAGGAGTTTAATATGTATAGCCTCGAGGAGGGGGGGGGACATGATAGAAACGTTCAAGTACCTCAAGGGAATCAACAAAGTCCAAGAGGGTAGCATCTTTCAAAAAAAGAGGTGTGCAAGAACAAGAGGGCACAATTTGAAGATAGAGGGGGAGCAGCTCAGAGATAATTTAAGGAAGTATTTTTTCCCAGAGAGGGTTGTGGATGCATGGAACGGCCTTCTGGAGGAGGTTGTGGAGTTAAAAACAGTGGTGGAATTCAAGCATGCATGGGACAGTCATAAGGCCATTCTAGGGGGTGGGTGTAGGAAGAAGTAGGCTGCTGGTTAACAAGGGTCTGCAGCTTATCCAGTAGGTAGGGAAATGGGCAGAATGGGTGGGCCAAGTGGTCCTTATCTGCAGTCAAATTCTATGTTTCTATGAAAATCCGGCGTTAAATATTGTGAATGCGTGAAGTTCACGAACCTGGTAGCAACTTCATGGCTATGCGGCTAAATAAACAACCATTGTTCGATTTTCCACCAGATTTGGACTTAGGCTTTTTAAGAGGCCACCTCATGAATACTGCCACTGTCATTTATTACGGTTTCAAAGGTGATTTCATGCAGTGATCGCGTAAATCACCTTTCTCGAGGCCAATTAACACCATGACAATGACATAGTTCATGAGGAGGGCCCAAAAATCCATGTTGAAAATTTGGTGCCAAAATTCCAAGAAATGCCTGAGATATGCAGCAAAGTTGAAAAAACCCTATTCACTCCATTATACAGCTTACTGGCACTTCCTCAGTTCGCGGTCGACTTTGAAGAGTGCAGACGTGTTCCCGGTCCACTGAAGATCGTCGCACTGGACTCCGGAGGTAAGTATGGGGTGGGAGGGTGAGGGAGGCAGGTGCGCAGTGGGTGGGTGCAGGTGGGGGAAGGGGGGCATTGAGACTACGAGGGATGGTTTTTAGTTTTACAGGGAAAAAAAACAAGGAAACCATTGCAGGACAGTTTTCCTGTTGCAGGGCATTTGGCACGCTGGGGTGGGCTCCCAGTGTGCCACCCTTTTGGGGGGTGTCAGTAGCCGACAGGGGATTGAGCACCCTCATCAGCTCACAACGAGGGGGGGAATAGTGCCAATGGGGATTGGGCACCCCCCTCGGCATTCAACAATTGGGGGGAGAGGTGATGCCGACGGGGAGTGGGCTCCCCCATCGGCTCATAAAGACAGTGGGGGCACCAGCTGAGGGGATTGGGCACCCCTCGGCATTCCACATTGGGGGGGTATGCCGACGGGGAGTGGGCTCCCCCGTCGGCACAGTAAAACAGTGGGGGGAGGGTTACCAACAGGATGATTGGGCACCCCCGATGTTGACAGCCGTAAGCAGCTCGCTGACCATGCTGATAATGGTGGCGAGTATGCAAGCAAAGGGTCCTCTGCATATGACGAGCTTTGCTCGAATTGCAGCAGACCTTTGCTTAGATGTGCTTACCCTATTATGTATGCATGGTGTGGCACTGGCATGCAGGCTGATTGGGGAATGAGGGATGCACCTACTGATACATGCCCTGCATTCGCCCAACAGCGGCCGCACCCCCAAATCTGCACTTTCCCAATATGTTGGCTTGCACCTGCGGCAAGCCAACATAAAAAGCACTGAAGCTGAAGATCTTTTTTTGTGGCTGAGCAGCCCTGCAATTTAGGGTAGCGGATTTCCTTTTCTCTTTTTGGATTTCTAAGTTGTAAACATGGTTTGACACCGGTGGTGTACTTTGATGTGTCTTATCTGTAGAACTGTTATTGCTATAGAGCACTTTGTAGCATTGAAAAGCAGCAGAGAGCGATACTTTGCATGTTTTATGACATGCTATCAGACTGGCAGTCTATGGCCACAGTGTTTCTATCGCCTGTTGGATCTCTTGAGGTCTGCATTTGACACACAGAAGGGGATCTCTCGGTCTTAGTCTAGTGCAAAACATGAATAGCATTAGTAAGTCAGGAAGACATAACAATCACAGAAGAGCTGCCATGTACTGGAATGGTTTTGATGTATTTTATATCTATTGAACAATGTATTGAAGGAGGTGTACAACGACAGTGTGGAGTGGTGCAATGTTAGTATGACAGACATGTCTTCACACAGAACATAGTGACTGTAGAGGTAAGTAAGACAATTAGCAACATGTCATATTATCAGCCTGTATTGCAGCTTATATGTTTCTCAGCCTCATTACTGTGAATACACAATGTACATATGCATGAATATACAAAGAATTGCTAAAGCTAACGGGCTGTTTCTGCCACCGGTAAATTGCAGGTATCCTACTGCATTTTAGAGTAATGCAAAAAATGACATCATTGCTGTTTTCATGTCTTGACTCTTTTTTGTCTACTAAAATTAGAAAACCATGGCATGGTAGTACAAAGAAAATTAAACAATATAAAGCATGCCTAATATGGGTTGCTTGCAGAGTTCTTACAATGGCTAAGGTCCAAATGAACTAGGAGGCAGTATAGCATAGTGGTTAAGGGCAGTGAACTGCAAACCTGGAGAGGTCGGTTTGAATCCCATTAGCTCCTTCTTTGCATACTGTGTGACCCTGGAAGCAAGTTCTGGAATGGTGTGCCTTTTCTGGTTAAACAATTTCCCCAAATATAAACTTTAAGAATGGCAGGGCCCTGGCTGTTAAATACCAAGTCTATCTATTTTTTCTCTTTTAGTCTCTTTTTGTCTTTTTCGGCTGCCACCCCCTATCCTCTCACCCATCCTCCCTCATTTATTCTAGGTTTCTGAAATGATTCTTTGTACGTGTTACTCATGTATCCTGTTTACCGTGATGCCATACCTGGAACTGATGAATATGGTTGTATGCTCTCTTTAGTGTTGTATGCCCTTGATTAACGTGTTTAACATATATGTACTCTACTGATGTGGAACCTTTGTAAAAGAGCCTTGGCTCAAAGGTAATTGTAATCCTAGGCTCCAATAAATAAATACATTTATCAAATGAAACCCAGCTTGGTTCAAGGTCATTATTTAGCATGTACCCTAATGTGCAGCACTGAGCATAGAAGTTTGCAAGTAGTGGAATAGCTAGACTGCTACGGTGGTCTGGTCATTTACTGTAATTGAGTCAGGTAACTGTGACATAACAAAGCTGGTATTTGCAGCCGTCTGTCATGTCATTTAAAAAAAAAAAACACACAGGGGAAAAAAAAAAACATTTGCTACCAGAAAGTGTGAAATCCTCAACTGCTATTTATTTGTTAAGTGTGCATCACTGACCTAACAGGGAAGGGAACACTAAGATAATCTCTATTGTAAATTTCAGGTCCATTCAGAAAGGAATGCATTGAACTTCTCTCTGTTTTTCTCTCTCTCAGCCCCCTTGCAACAATATGGGGGGGGGGGAGAGAGAAGAGAGAGAGAGAGAGAGAGCGAGAGAGAGAGCGAGAGAGAGAGATTTTCATAGTAGTAAAAAAAAAAAGCATTTGTTCATGCCGAATGTTCACTTGCTTGTATTGGCATTGGTAGTGCAGGAGGTAGAAATAGGCATCATAAGAATGGCAGGAAAGTATTGCTGTTGCCTATGTGAATTAGTACAGTACTGTGACATAGTAGGGATGTTCTGCATACCTTCCTATGGCACAGTTTATTCGCTTTCTGGTATTGCACTAATAGTAGCAATCTTTGAGGTCACTAAAAACCATACCTTGCGCGATCCAAACGTCACAATCCATCACTGCCACACATGTACTCCCACCCTTACATCTCCTTTTTTCAAATGATCCCCAAAGTGAATACGTACAGTATTACAGGAAGATGGATCTACAAACCTATTTAAACTGGGATACATCAAAATATTCAGAAAGAATTCTTGACATTTAGGCTGAAAAATTACATTACCCTTTTGCAGAGCTACACATTTTTGTGACTGTGCCCTTATGTTAGAATAGGGGTAGAGAGGTAACAATATTTCATTTTGCATAAAAACCACAGAGAGATGCAGGTATGTCCTCTAAAGATTGGATTAGGCCACAATATTCCACTCTGAAAAGTGGAAGGACAGAAGATGATGTTGCAGTCCGGAAGGGATGACAGACCTTAAAACATTTCCTGTTGCTTTTCTCTGTGTTGAATAAAATCAGAAACAAATAATTGACTCCCTTGATATGCACTATGTATTCCATTCTATATAAATGGTGTACCACTTGCTCACTTTTAAAGTAATTTTCCAGTTTTCAGCAAAACGCTAACAGATGGCATCAGCAGGAATCAAATGTCATACCATCACCAAAAAAAACCTTGAATTTTAGTATATAAGAGAATCCATTCTTTATAACTAAAGACTGAAGAAAATTTATTTTTTCGCCCCTTAGACTGCATCTGTCCCTGCTGCTTTCCTGCCTTATAATCTTCTGACGTGAGTGACATCATAATCCATTACCATGTCACCATGGCGATGACTGATTGTGGTGTTAGAAGCAGAAGATTGGGGTTTAAGGCAGGAAAAGCAGTCAGGATAGATGAAGTGTAAAGGACAAAGATAATGTTTTCATGTAAAACATTTTCTGTAATAAAAATGGAACGTTCAGAAATATAAATTTTTTGGTGTGTGTGTGGGGGGGGGAACGGTGTAACTGAGCTCTGCTGCTCTCAGCAATGATTGTTTTGCTATTTTTATGTTTGCTTGCATGCATGTGCAAGAAACACAGTGCCATCATCTGAGTTTTTCAGAGGTATGTCAGCATCTTCCAATTGTCAGTGTGTTTGCAGGCATGGTCACAGTTCTCCAATCACTGCTGAAGCTGTCTATGACAGCAGTTGAAAATGCAGTGGCATACAGTTGAAAGAGGGAGCTATGCTTCAGTGAGCAGCTCCCCCCCCACACACACAGATCAACTGTGTCAGTTGCCTGACAGGATGGTGTAGTCTTGTCTGGCTTAGAGAGACAAGCCACACATCATTACTTTAATAAACTGTTCCCTGCCAAAGCAGAACCACCAAAATGTGTGGGTGCCTAACAGTCCTTAAACATGCCAGCTCTCCAAAGCACACCTTTATGGACTCCATGGGTACTAATCCTCCAGAAAAAATAATACCTCAGCATTTGATGTGAAAACTCAGACTTCATTGTATGTGTAATTCCAAGCGTTTTCTCTTACTAGACTCTGTCAATGTGAACTCCCCGCTGCTAAAACCTAAAAGAATGCACAAAGGAGAACGCACTGCTATGCATTTCAGCAGCAGCCAGTGGGGGAGGTTTTCATGACTGAAGCACTTTAATGCGCCTTTTAGTGCTGTCATATACACACCCCTGTATGATAATTCACTAAACTGCACACTTAGTCTGGTAATGCAGCTTCAAAATTTTTTTTTTTCTTTGAATTGCCATGAGTTGGCATTTAGATAGAATCACATAGCTCTTTCTCAAATCAGATGCTCAATGAAGTCACATCACCTTGTGACCCTAAATGTCTTAGGGTTGGACATATGCCCTAACAAAGTTGCTAAAACTAGGTATAGAAAAAGAAAACACAAATTCAACCGTAGCTCACAATCGAATCCACCCTTTTCTCCAGTGAATCTGAAGCCACCTAACAGCCCACCCCTGGGTGCTCATGCACTCCCTCCACCCGCACAACATATGGCTGTCGGGGGTCCTGTTGCATTTTATTTCAGAATTTCCTGATCCCATTACTGCCACCATACTGATACAGTAATACTTTTTATGGCTCGAAAACTGCTGGACATTGGCTGAATTATAAATGGCATCCCTGTTTGACGCTGTGGTGCGGAATATGGTGGTGCTCAAATTTTAAGTCAAGTATTACATGCAGATATGTTGTTATGGACTCATGTCACTTACCATTTTATACATCTATTGATTTTTTCAATTCACTTTTGCTGACAAATGTTGATCGCAGGGATTCTGGTGTCACAGTTCAGTTCAGCGACATGTAACATCTTAGTGCAGATGCTAAGTAACTGTTTTAAAATGCTGAAAAAGTTAACAGTCATGAAAATGCATGAACTTCTTTCTTCCGTGTCTGGAGCTGTAGTGGTGTTATTGGCAAGTGCATGTCCCTTTGCTCCAGATCTGTCAGTGAGATGTCTATTCTGTGCAATGGACAGTGGCTAAATGTTATCAGCTGACAGTTTTCATTTCATTATCAACAGATAAATATTCAGGGCTTTAAATGCAACTTTGCTGGTAGCACAGTTTCTTGCCCCAAGTGTCTCATCAGTTAGTGGTTATATCTTAACCGATGATCACAAAAAGTATGAAAAGATTTGCCGTGAGTAATGTAAATGCCAGTCCACCTAAGCCTTTAGGCTGCAAACATAATGTGAGCGTATAGGATTCTGGACGGTGTATCACTCCATGGCATACAACGGTTAGTAGTTTAAGCACATTCTCAGGACATTGTTTCACTTGCCCCTTCCCCCCACTACGATCCTGGTCACCTGAAATAAACCTGACATTTTAGTATCTGTTTTACATCTTGGCTCAGTTAGGCAAACAGCGCTGTAAGACCATAAATGGGCATATAAATGGGGACTATAAGAACATGCCGTGGGTGCTAGTGCCTTAGTCCAGCTGTGCAACATCAGCCTGAAGCTCAGGTAGGGTTTACTGTCTACCACTTTGTTCATCCCCCCATGTACCTATACCATTTCACATCCTCCCTTGCCTTAGTCCAGCTGTGCTACATCAGCCTAAAGCTCTGGTAGGGCTTACTGTCTACCACTTTGTTCAACCCCCCCCATGTATCGCTGTGCTACGTCAGCCTGAAGCTCTGGTAGGGCTTACTGTCTACCACTTTGTTCACCCCCCATGTACCTGCACCATTTCACATCCTCCCTTGATCTACAGTGAGTGGATCTCTCATTCGTACGTCACATATGCACGCACAAAAAAAAATAAACCGGTCTCAAAAATTAAGATATATTTATTATGTTTGTTATGTTTGCTTGCACGCATGTGCAAGAAACATAGTGCCATCATCCGAGATTTCGGAGGTGTGTCACCCGCTCTTCCAAGTCAATCAATGTGTTTGCAGGCACGGCCCCTGTAAGCCAATGCATGCTGGAGCTGTCTATGACAAGCTCCAAGGTGCAGTGGCATACAGTTCAAAGGGGGAGCTACACTTCAGTGAGCAGCGATAAGATATCGCTTGCTCATCCGCGGCTGCCTCCCCACACACACACATGCACGCAGGCACGCACTCCCAGCATGCACCACGCACTGTACAGCCGACCAGGGTGCCCAACCCTGTCGGCTATGTCTCCCCCCCACCCCCCAAAGCCTTCCAAATGCCACGCTGGGTGCCCACCCCTGTGTGGCAACTCATGATATAGTCTGGGGTGCCCAGTCCCCCGTCGGCTCTACTGTCCTCACCCCCCCTGAGTACTGGGTGCCACACGTGGAGCCCACCCCAGCATGGCAATCGATGCTTTGGGTGATGGGGATGCCCAATCCCCCATTGACTGAATGCACCCCAACCATCCTTGTGCCACTCTGGGAGCCCACCCCAGCGTGGCAAACATCCCGCATCGTCATTGTAAATAAAAAGAACACCTGTAAAGAAAAAACAGTCCCACGTAGTCTCCCTGGCCCCCCTCCCACAACCCGCACCCACCCATTGTGCACCCTGCCTCCCCACACACCCTCTCACCCCATACTTACCTCCGGACCTTGGCGCAACGATCTTCGGTGGACCGGGAACACGTCTGCACTCTTCAAAGCCGACCGCGAACTGAGGAAATGCCAGTAAGCTGTATAATGGGCTAGAAAGGGGTTTTCAACTTTGTTGCATATCCATGAGCATTATTTGGAATTTTGCACCAAATTTTCAACATGGGTTTTGGGACCTTCTCATGAATAATGTCACTGTCATGGCGTTATTTAGGCCCGAAGGGTGATTTCACAGTCACTGTGCAAAATCACCTTTCAGGACTGATTAACAAAATGACACTGCCAGTGTTCATAAGGTGGGCTCTCAAGAAGCCTATTTTAAAAATTTAGCGGAAAATTTTCAAAAAACGACTTGCACAGTTCCTACACCCGCTCGTAAGTTAGCAAATTTTCAGTATTTTCACTCCAGATTTTCAACATTGCCATTTTACCACACCTTCTTATAAGTAGTACAGCTGTCATTTTTCACATCTCACCCAAAACGTGTTTCTGCCCATATAGCGCACAATGGCGTAGTCGGTGTGCTAAATCAATGTACGGGACAAATTAAGAAAATCACAGTGACACTGTTCATGAGCAGAGGTCTTAAAATGGCTATGTTAAGAATTTGGTGAAAAAATTACAAAAAATGACTGTTTTACGAGCGTGCATTGTGAAGTTCCTACGTACGCGCGTAAGTTCGCGAATTTTCAATATTTGCTCTCCAGATTTTCAACATTGCCAGTTTATCACACCTTCTTATGAGCAGTACAGCTGTCATTTTTCACATCTTGCCCAAAATGTGTTTCAGCCCAAGTAGCGCACAATGACGCAGTTGATGGGCGAAATCAATGTATGGGACAAATTAAGAAAATCACAGTGACACTGTTCATGAGCAGAGGTCTTAAAATGGCTATGTTGAAAATTTGGTGAAAATGTTCTTAAAAATGACTGTTTTATGAGCGTGCGTTGCGCAGTTCCTATGCATGTTCATAAGTTTGCAAATTTAATATTTTCACTCCAGATTTTCAACATTGCCATTTTATTACACTTCCTTATGAACAGTACAGCTGCCATTTTTCATATGCCGCCCAAAATGTGTTTTCACACGTGTAGCGCACAATGGTGCTGTTGGTGTGTAAAAGCAATGTTTGGGACAGATTAAGAGAATCTCATTTACACTGTTCATGTGCAGAGGTCTTAAAATGGCCATTTACAGAAGAAAGGGTTCTGAAAGAACTCTTAAAACTGAAGGTGGACAAAGCAATGGGGCCTGATGGGATTCATCCCAGAATTCTAAAAGAACTAAGGGTAGAACTAGTGACACCACTGACTACCCTCTTTAATAAATCATGGGAGGATGGGGTGGTACCTGAGGACTGGAGGAAGGCAGATGTGATTCCCCTTCACAAAAGTGGGAGCATGGCAGAAGCAGGAATCTACAGACCTATTAGTTTAACCTCAGTGGTAGGGAAAATGATGGAATCACTTCTGAAGGAAAGAATTGTTGAGTATCTAGAGGCCAGAGGGGCACAGGACCCAAGGCAGCATGGATTCACAGTGGGAAGGTCATGCCAGACAAATCTGATAGATTTCTTTGACTGGGTGACCAAAGTAGTTGATCGAGGGGGTGGGGGCTGTGGACATGGCCTACCTAGACTTTAGCAAGGCATTTGACACAGTCCCACACAAAAGATTAATATACAAGTTAGCCAGCCTGGGAGTGGGTCCCAAGATGACAGCCTGGGTAAAGAATTGGCTAGAGAATAGGACACAGAGAGTAATAGTAAATGGAGTCCACTCTGAAAAAAGCAGGGTTAGTAGTGGGGTACCGCAGGGTTCAGTATTAGGACCAGTCCTCTTCAATGTCTTTATAAGCGACACTGCAGAGGGACTGGAAGGAAAGGTATGTCTCTTTGCAGATGACATAAAGATCTGCAACATAGTTATTGCACAAGGTGGGACGGAACGGATGAGAAGGGACTTGGCAAGGTTAGAGGAATAGTCAAATGAATGGCAGCTTAGATTCAATGCTAAGAAGTGCAAGGTAATGCACCTGGGAAACAAAAACCCAGGGGAAGAGTGCACAACGGGGGGTGAGATACTAACAACAACAAAAATGGAAAGGGACCTGGGGTAGTCATATCAGATGACCTAAGGTGGGCAAGCAATGTGAGAGAGGCAGCAAGGAGGGCTGGGGGATACTGGGATGCATAGGAGGGCATCACCAGTAGAAAACAGGAAGATTATTATCCTCTGCAGACAGCTGGTCAGACCCATCTGGAGTACTGCCTGCAGTTCTGGAGACCCAATCTCCACAAAGACATAGACAGGATGGAAGTTGTCCAGAGGAGGGCAACTAAAATGGTGCAGGGTCTGCACTGGAAGACATATGAAGAGAGACTTAAGGAGCTTAATATGTATAGCCTCGAGGAAGGGGGACATGATAGAAACTTTCAAGTATCTCAAGGGAATCAACAAAGTCCAAGAGGTAGCATCTTTCAAAAAGAGGTGTGCAAGAACAAGGGGACACAATTTGAAGATAGAAGGGCGGCTCAGAGGTAATTTAAGGAAGTATTTTTTCACAGAGAGGTTGTGGATGCATGGGCGGCCTTCTCGGAGAGGCTGTGGAGTCAAAAACAGTGGTGGAATTCAAGCATGCATGGGACAGTCATTAAGGCAATTCTAGGGGGTGGGGGTAGGAAAAAAGTAGGCTGCTGGTTAACTAGGATCTGCAGCTTATCCATCAGGTAGGGAAATGGGCAGACTGGGTGGGCCAAGCGGTCCTTATCTGCCGTCAAATTCTATGTTTGTATGTTTCTATGTTGAAAATTTGGTGACAAAAGTCCGTAAAATGACTGTGTTATGAGTGAGCATTGCGCAGTTTCCACGCACCCTCGTAAGTTCATGACTTTGTAATATTTTAAGTCCAGATTTTCACCAGTGGCATTTTTCCACACTGCCTTATTTACAGTACAGCTGTCATTTTTCACAACATGGCCGAAGTGTGTTTTCACACTTTCAGCGCAGAGATGCGTGGTCGCTGTGGGAAATTATTTTTCGGGACAGGTAAAGAAAATCACAGTGACACCGTTCATGATCGGAGCACCAAAATGCCTGAGTTGACAATCTGCTGTAAAAATCCCCAAGCTAATTATAATTATGGGTGTGCGTTGCACAGTTTCTATGTCATCATGACTTCACCATTTTTTTAAATATTTTTACTGCAGATTTACAACATTGCCATTTTTTACACCTCCCCATGAACAGTACAGCTGTCATTTTTTACATCCTGTTCGGAATGTTTTTGTACCTGTGGTGCTAAATGCCGTAGTCACTGTGCATAAGCATCTTTAGGCTAAGAAACTGATATTCCCCCTGTTCATGAGGTGGGGTCACAAAAAAACCATGTTGAACATTTGGAGTGAAATCACCAACAAATGCCTGAAGTATTAGGGTTTCCAACCATAATGCCCAAGCCTGTAGAGAATGAAAGGCATCAGGGTTATGACTTGGGATTCTTGCCTGGAATGCTCATACCATTCCACACCCTGCAGCCAGTGAGAAGCATTGAGGTATGCCTTGGACTCTTTGGCCACAAAGTTCACCCCATTCTCCTATATCACACCCACCCCACTGAATTTCCTAATGGAATGGGGTGCGCATGAGACCAAAGACCCTAGGAACACCCCTGACACTTGCCAGTGTCTGCAGGATGGGTGTGCTGAAATGGCATGGCCGTTATGCCTGACGACCCAAAGGCACACCCCAATGCCTGTCACTCTCTGCAGGGTGGTGGTAGGGTTGGCTTCAGTTCAATACTTCACTGCCATTACTATTACGCAGCTCTGTAACTTATACACTACCACTGCCAATGCCAGCAAGCAAACATTCGGCATTGACAAATGCTTGTTTAATATGTCCCACTGAGCCACTCATTGCAGTACGAGAGGTGTCATGCACTTCTGTTGGGTGAGAAATGGTGAATCGAGGCTGAACTGTTCCCTTAATCACCAGGGGCAAACAAAACCACACCTATGCTGCAATACATGGCTCTGTGGGACATATTGATACCTTATAAGTCCAGGAAATGTTTCCATCTTAAATGTAAAAGGTAAAAATAAATAGATTGTCCAAACGTGCCAATTTCTAGCACAGGTAAACAGGATTCACTCTTTGCTGAATAAGAGAGTCTCGTGCAGTGTTGGGTAAGTTACTTTAAAAAAGTAATCAGTTACAGTTAATAGTCACTCTCAAATAAATGTAATCAGTTATAGTTACTGATTACTTTTGTATAAAAAGTAATTAGTAACTGTAACTGTAATGCATATTATTTTTCTATTACTTTCTTTTACTTTTGACAACTTGGTGCAGGAAGCTTGGTTGCTGCTGGTCAGTGTTGTATGTCTCAAGTATTGTTAAGCCTAGTAAAGGCATTTCCTCTTGTATCAAACAAGGATCAGCTTTCAGTACAAGCAGGACCCTGCTGTAGACAAGATATCACGTCTCAGATGGGCCATCCTGGGGATGTAAAAACTGCAAAATACTAACAAGAGTTAATGTTAATTAGGGCTGGCAGTATAGCCTACAAAAATTAGGGCTGTCACTTTAGCAGTCATATTCCCCTTTTGGAAAGCCAGTTCTTTCTAAATCTAACACTCATGTCAACTCTCATTGGTAATCTCAGGGGCTCTCCCAATCACCAGCACTGATGATGCTGCTGCTCCTGGCAGGTCAGTCAGGGGGTTCACTTTTCCTGCAAGAACAAATTTTGCTACAATGCATTTGTTTTTGTGGTGTTTTTGTTTGTTTGTTTGTTTGTTTGTTTTTGTTATGGGGCTCTTCTGAGTCACTTCAAAATTGTTTCTCCAATTCACATTGCACTGACATACAAACCCAACTCTGTGCCATCTGGAACACTTCAGGGCTGCGGAGGTAAATATCAAAATGCCCGTGCCATAGGCAATGTGGTACCTGCAGAGACATTTAGTAATAGCGAAAATAAAATATCAAAGATTTCCCTGACAAGCGTTAGGCTTTCCTTGAACACACAAACAAATGCAGTGTTTGCGGTGGCGTTTTTCTTTGTGTCTGAGTCATACCAATCCTGACACAAGAAGTTGTCACTCACCTTTCTCACAAGGACCAGCTTCCAGGATGCATGCATCTGACAGCATCTGTCACTTTATACAAGGGGGCTCTAAATTACCAGAAAGTAAGATCTTAAGCATTTAGTACCCCACCCCCAAATGATACATTATTCTTTGGATAATCCTCTAAAACAAAGGTGGTGTATGAACAGATTCCATCCCCCCCAAAACATTCAGTTAATCTGTAACTGCACTTATAACGATAAACGCATTCGCATTTAGGGAAACTCCCACACGAACGGGGAATACATTGGTGCTTAAAGTGCATCTGATCAGATCCTAATTCATTCATGTACAACATCTATTTAAAAAATGGATCTATTCACACCAGTGGAATGCTTCTGAACACTGATGGTCATGTCCAGAAAAACATTATTATTTATTTAGTTTTGCAGCTCAATATTCAGTGTCACCACAGATCACCCCCTTCCCAGTACAGTAGCCCTGCAGTGCTTTCGGTCACCCCAATATAAAGGGACGATAATGCCACTCTCCGCAACTCATCGTCCTGCCAAAGTGTAAATTTCCACATGGGCATTCCTAAAGCTGCAAGCTCTCCACAATACCATTGGCTGAAGTACGAAATCCGTACAATGAAACCAGACTTCAGGGAACAAGGATTGGCAGGCTGACATTTAATTTCCTCTGCATCAGTTACCAATACAGAAAATTGTACAGAGGAAAATGTATTTTACGCTTCCTGATAACAGTCCAGCCCCCACCCCAGTCCAGCCCACCTTCCCAACCCCTTTTTGGAACCCATACTGCTGAAGCCACGTTTGCTCATCCAGTTATTTGAACAAACTATTGCAGTTCCCCTACCCCCTTTGAATGTTTACAAATGCTCGCATCTCACTGAACCCAAAGACTGGACTTTGAACTTCAGACTCTGCACTAGTCAATGTTCCTAGTGGCACTTCATTAAAAAAAAAAATAATGGCAGTGCGAAGCTAACGGGTCAGATGAGCAGGCAGGTGTAGCGTGCATGCACCCTAACGACACGTTTCACGCAGTGATTGAAGCGGACCTTTTCTTTGAAGCCAAGGCCACTGCTGTCAATCAGTTGCCATACACATCTCACTGCTCCATTGGTGCATATGGGATGCACCCCACAAATGAAGCAGTTCAGTGGCAGGAACAGCGCACGCCTCCAGCAAGTCGCATTCTCCCATGATGTTTCTTGTGCATGCATGCAAGCAAACATAAAAAGTGTGTGTTTGTCTGAGTTAGCTGAACTGAATGGTTATCTGAACAGTTATCTACGTGAAAATCTAAGGTGATTGAAAGGACTTGATAGCTGTGAGGTTTAAATTACTAGTAGAAAGATCTAGTAAGTAGGGGGAGTGGCTTAGCTAGAAGGAAGCTACATTTAAAAACTGGCTTAGAAAGATTTTGCTAGTAACTTGTCAGAAGACACCAGGAGAAAGGACTGCTGTGTGACTGGACTTCTCTGCTGGGACTACATTGCACTCCTTCCCACCCAAAGCTAGTTCTACTTTTATAGGCACAGGATTTGACTGACAATAGGAACTTCCTGTTTGGGAACAGGAAGTGAATGATCACAGAGCCACCAAAGACCCACCATCCTAGAAGGGCAAGAGTAGCTCTCCAGTCCCCTCTAGCTGCTGGAGGTCTGCCTCTGAGCAAGTAAGGGGTCTACTGAGAAATCTAGGATACTCTTGTCTCAGAACAGGACAATCAGGAGCTTAAAGGGCACACAGGCAGAAAGCAAGGAGAGAGAGAAAAAAAACTGAGGGAAGAGTAAGGATTGCAAACAGTTAAGGGGCCAGAAATAAGACATGATGGGAGTGGTGCAGTGCAGTGGCTGTGGAGCAGCAGTCTTCCGGGAGACATTCTGGAGGATGCAGTGTTGTCCCATCTGAAGGCACCTCTCTGGGCTGAGGGAGGAGGTTGCTCATCTCCAGGCTGAGTTGGCCAGGATTTGTGGAACCTCCTCTTCCATCCAGGGACCACCAGTGCTACTGCCGTTGCCTCAGAGGTTGCCAAGAAAAAGGAGCGGTTGGACCACAGTGGGCTCAGGAAGGGTGAGAGTGGTGGAACAGAGGTGCATTGCTCCAGTTGTACCTCTCCACAATTCCTATGCCATTCTGGCAAAGTGTGGTTCCTCTATGGAGGCACCTGCAGTGGAGACCAAGGAGGATGTTGGGAACCTCCACAAAGAAGACCTACAGGAGAGTGGCAGAGGACCCTGCAGGGGAATGAAACAACTCCTGGTGGGGGACTCCATTATTAGGAAGGTAGCACTGGGAGAGGAAGGGGAGAGGGAGGTAAGGTGCCTGCCTGGCGCCATGGCTTGGAGGGACAGGGAGCGAATCCTCAGGATTGCCGGAGCAGCTGCATAAGGGAGGGAGCAGGATGTCATTGTCCACCTAGGGACAAATGACCTGGCTAAGAAAGGGATTAGAGAAGTGCAGGAAGAGTTTGTGGAATTGGGGAGGGCCCTTAGACAAGTAGCATTCACGGAAACCTTCTCGGAAGTGCTGCCCATCTATGGCATAGGAGAAGCTAGGGTGTTCCTCACCATGGGATTCAATCAGTGGTTGAAAAACTGGTGTGGAGCTCAGGGATTTGGCTTAATTGGGGACTGGGGTCCACCTGGAGTGATGCAAGCCTATATACTAGCATGATGGGCTACATCTGTCCAGGAGGGAACCAGGATCCTAGGTGATAGGTTTAAATGCTTCGTGAAAAGCATTTAAACTAGCCAGAGGAGGCACTGGAAAGACTTGGAAATCATAGCCCCTCCAAAAATATACGCGGTAGTAAGTGCGGTAAACACCAACATAGAGGTGTCGACAGGGAGAAGAGCAGGGGTAAATGGAGAAAGTGACAAAGGCAAGAAGGACAGGGATGGGGCAAAAAGGAGTAAGGCCATCAGGAAATGGAGGGTAATGAGTACCAATGCCCACAGTCTGGGCAATAAGCTCCCTGAGCTGATGGCCATGATGGAAGAGGGATGCCTGGATATTGTAGCAGTCACAGAAACATGGTACACAGAGAACCATGACTGGGATGTTAACATACCAGGGTACATAACCTATAGAAGAGACAGACAGGGGAGAAGAGGGGGAGGAGTAGCTCTCTATGTAAAGGAAGGGATAAAAGCAACTGAACAAAAGCATAAACAGGGAGGAGAGGAGGCACTGTGGGTCACCTTGGAGACTGGAAAGGGCACCACAATCCGCACAGGGGTTGTGTACAGACCCCCATGTCAGGGGAGGGAATGGACAAGGATATGATAGAAGGCATTCTTAGAATGGGAGAAAGGGAGATACTGTTGATGGGAGACCTGAATATGCCAGATGTTAACTGGAGCATTTGCTGCAGCCACATCCAAACAGAGCCATTCTTGATGCCCTACAGGTGGCAGGCCTCAGACAGCTAGATTTGGAACTCACTCACGAGGGAGCAATCTTAGACCTTATACTCTCAAACGGGGGCAGTGAGAGGATCTCAGATCTAGAAGTGGGTTGCCATCTGAGAACAAGTGACCATCAAACAGTGTGGTTCACGTTAACCTCAGCTACAGAGTCAAGACATACAAAAGTGAGGGTACTGTACTTCAGAAGGGCTAACTTTGGCAAGATGGGAAAGTGCTTCAGAAAAGCACTAGCAAACAGGCTAGAAGGAGGTGGGGAGCAACAATGGGGACTCATCAAAACTGCCATCACAGAGGCAACAAGCCTTTGTGTGAAGCAAATAAACAAATCAAAATGAAAGAAAAAGCCACTATGGTTCTCAAAGGAGGTGGCTGTGAAAGTCAGGAAGAAAAAGATAGCATTCCAGAAGTATAAGGAAACACAGAAGGAGCAGGACAGAGAGCTGTACCAGTTAAGGCAGAAGGAAGCAAAATGGGAAGTCAGAATAGCAAAGGCCCAAACTGAGGAAAAGATAGCCAACTTGGTTAAGAAGGGGGATAAAACCTTTTATAGGTACATCAGCGAGCGTAGAAAGACAAAGGGAGGGATAGTGAGGCTGAATAGAATGAGCGTTGGGTGGGCAGAGGGGACAGTGAAAAAAGCAGGGATACTGAATGAATATTTCTGCTCAGTATTCACAAAGAGGAGGGTGAAGTGCCTAATCCAATTAACAGAAGCACTCTTGATAGAGGTCGATCCCAGTCCTATCACAGAAGAAAGGGTTCTGCAAGAACTCCTAAAACTGAAGGTGGACAAAGCAATGGGGCCTGATGGAATTCACCCAGAATTCTAAAAAGAATTAAGGGGGAACTAGTGAAACCACTAGCTACTCTTTTAACAAATCATGGGAGGATGGTGTGCTACCGAGGACTGGAGGAAGGCGGATGTGATTCCCCTTCACAAAAGTGGGACCAAGACAGAGGCAGGAAACTACAGACCTGTCAGTTTGACCTCTGTGGTAGGGAAAGTGATGGAGTCACTTCTAAAGGAAAGAATAGTTGAGTACCTAGAGGCCAGTGTGGCACAGGACCCAAGGCAGCATGGGCTCACAGCGGGAAGGTCATGTCAGACGAATCTAATAGATTTCTTTGACTGGGTAACCAAAGTAGTAGACCAGGGAGGGCTGCGGACATGGCCTACCTAGACTTTAGCAAGGCATTTGACACAGTCCCACAAAAGATTAATAGTCAAATTAACCAGCCTGGGAGTGGGTCCCAGGGTGATAGCCTGGGTAAAACATTGGCTGGACAACAGGACACAGAAGGTAATTGTCAAATGGAGTCACTCCTTAGAAAGAGGGTTTACTAGTGGGGTGCAAGTTCAGTTATTGGGTCCAGTCCTTTTAATGTCTTCATAATGACATTGCAGAGGGACTGGAAGGAAAGGTATGCCTCTTTGCAGATGACACAAAGATCTGCAACAGGGTTGATACACAAGGAGGCGTGGAAAGGATGAGAAGGGACTTGACAAGGCTGGAGGAATGGTCAGAAGTATGACAGCTAGGATTCAATGCAGAGAAGTGCAAAATAATGCACCTGGGAAACAAGAACCCAGGGGAAGAATACACAATGGGGGGGGGTAGTAACAACAACAAACAACCATTTGTCAATGCTGAATGTTGTCTTGCTGCCATTGGCAGTGCAGGAGTTACAGAGATGCAGCATAGGAGTGGCAGTCAAGTATTGAACTGATGCCAACCCACCCCTATCCTGCAGAGGGTGAGAGGCATTAGGGTGTCCCTGTGGGTGTTTGTTAATGCAGTGTGGGAAACCATGCTGGGCAGGATGTGAAAAATGACAGCTGCACAATTTATAAGGAGGTGTAATAAAATGCCAGTGCTGAAAATGTGGCTTACAAATATATGGAATTTGCAGAGTTGCAAGGGTGCGTGGGAAATATGCAAGTCAAGCTTGCAGCACTGCCAGTTTATGGGCGTTCGGCACCAAATTTTCAACATAGGCATTTTAGCACCTCTACCCATGTACAGTGTCACTGTCATTTCCCCAGTGTCCCAAGAAGTGATTTCCTACAGTGACCACACTATTCTGCTCCGGAAGTGCGGAAACACATTTTGGGCAGGATATGTGAAGTGACAGCTGTACTGTTCATCAAGAGGTGTATAAAAATGGCAATGGTGAATATCCAGAGTGAAAATATCACAAATGCAAGATGGTACAAGCATGCGTGCAATCTGCCATTGCACGCTCGTAATACAGTCATTTTATGGAGTATCAGCTCCTAATTTTCAACATAGGCATTCTAGGAGCTCTGCTCATGAACTGTGTCACTGTCATTTTCATAATCTGGCCCAAACACTGATTTCCTACAGCGACTCCGCAATTTCGGGCAGGATGTGGAAAATGATAGCTGCACTGTTCACAAGGAGGTGCACAAAAATGCCAATGCTGAAAATACGGCATTAAAATATTGCGAATGCGTGAACTTTCTGAGCCTGCGGTAGCAACTTTCATAGCATGCTCATAAAACAGGCATTTGTTGGATTTTTCCCACCAAATTTGGAACATAGGCTTTTTGAGAGGCCACCTCATGAACACTGGCACTGTCATTTTGTTAATGGGTCCAAAGGTGATTCGGCGCAGTGACTGCGAAATCACCTTTCAAAGCCAATATTGCCATGACAGTGACATAATTCATGAGAGGGCCCTAAAACCCCATGTTGAAAATTTGGTGCCAAATTCCAAGAAATGCCTGAGATATGCAGCAAAGTTGAAAAAAACCCTATTCATTGCATTATACAGCTTACCAGCATTTCCTCAGTTTGCGGTCAGCTTTGAAGAGTGCAGACGTGTTCCCGGTCCACGGAAGATCATCGTGCTGTAGTCCAGAGGTAAGTATGGGGTGAGAGGGGTGAAGGGAGGCAGGGTGCACTGTGGGTGGGTGCGGGTGGAGGTATGGGGGGCATCTAGACTACAAGGGACGGTTTTCGTTTTGCAGGTAAAAGGAAAAAAAGGAAAACCGTTGCGGGACAGTTTTGCATTACAGGGCATTTGGCATGCTGGGGTGGGCTCCCAGCATGCCACCTAAATGGGTTTTGTGGTGGGTAGTCAGTAGCCGACGAGGGATTGGGCACCCTCGCCGCACACAACACGGGGGTAATGCTGGCAGGGGATTGGGCACCCCACCAGGAAACAAAGAAGGGGGGAGAGCGAGCCGAGGTGATTGGGCACCCCTCGGCATTCAACAGTTGGGGGGTGATGCCGACGGTGGTGGGCTCCCCGTCAGTGGGCTACAGAAAGCGGGGCGTGAGCCAAGGGATGGGGCACCCCTCGGCATTCCACATTTGCGGGGGATGCCAGATGGGGAGTGGCTCCCCTGGCCGCACACAAACATGGAGGGGGTTAAAGGGGATTGGGCACCCCAATGTCGAGAAACGTGAGGCGGCCGCCCGCTCACCAACCATGGTCATAATGGCAGCGAGCATGGCAAGCAAAGAACCGCTGCATATGACAAGCTTTGCTCGGATTGCAGCAGACCTTTGCTTTGATGTGCTAGCCCCATTATGAATGCATGGTGTGGCGGTGGCATGCAGGCTGATTGGGGAATGAGGGACGCACCTACTGATGCATGCTCTGCATTCGCCCAACAGCAGCCACGCCCCCAAGACCCGTGCTAGCACAAGATGTTGCTTGCGCATGCGTGCAAGCCAACATAAAAAGGAAAGGGACCTGGGGGGTAATCAAATCAGATGACCTTAAGGTTGGCAAGCAATGTGAGAAGGCATTAGGGAGGGCTGGGGGTGTACTGGGATGCATAGGGAGAGGAAACAGTGGCAGAAAACAGGAAGTTGTTACCCCTCTGTACAGACAGTTGGTGAGACCCCATCTGGAGTACTGCATCCAGTTCTGGAGACCCCATCTCCGCAAGGACATAGACAGGATAGAAGCAGTCCAGAGGAGGGCAACTAAAATGGTGCAGGGTCTGCAAGAGAAGCCATATGAAGAGAGGCTAAAGGAGCTTAATATGCATACCCTTGAGAAAAGAAGGGAGAGGGGGGACATGATAAAAACTTTTAAGTACCTCAATGGAATCAACAAGTCCAAGAGGGTAGCATCTTTCAGAAAAAGAGATGTGCAAGAACAAGGGACACAATTTAAAGATGGGGGAAGTTCAGGGGAATGTGAGGAAGTATTATTACACAGAGAGGGTAGTGGATGCATGGAACAGCCTTCCTGAGGAGGTTGTGGGGTCTAAAACTGTCGGAGAATTCAAGTATGCATGGGACAGATATAAGGCAATTCTTGTGGGGGGTAGGAAGAAATAGGCTGTTGGTTAACTAGGATCTGCGGCCTATCCTGTAGGTAGGGAAATGGGCAGACTAGATGGGCCAAGCGGTCCTTATCTGCCGTCAAAGTCTATGTTTCTATGTTTCTATGAGAAGCTTGAAGACTTAGAAGGAAGGAGCAGAAGGAACAACCTTCTGGTGATTGGTATACCGGAAAAGGAGGACGGGAACAACCCGATCCTTTTTGCCCAGAAGTTTTGTGAAAAGATAGCCGGTCCTTCTCCCAACAACACGATTTATATTATCGAGCGTGCCCATTGAGCTCTTAGCCCCCTTCCATCTTCTGATGCCCCCCCCCGACCTTTTATCTTCAGATTGCTCAATTTTCAAGATAAGCAATTTATTCTTAATAAAATCAAGGCCTTGCAGAAAGTCCTCTGGGAAGGGCGTAAAATTCGCATTACTCAAGATCTCCCACAGTCAGTTCGGCTAAAGCGACAAGAGCTGCACCCGACAGTGTCCAAGTTGATCGCCGCGGGGATGCCATTTCGCATGCGATACCCAGCAATGCTCCAAGTCAAATCCGGAGAGCAATGGCTTTTGTTTGAATCTCAGGATCAAGCAAAGAAAGAGCTTAAGGTTTTGTTCCCCCATCTCTTCAAGTGAGAGCAAAGTGACAGTGTGTCTCCTTTGAAAAGTGCGTATGTGCACGATTGTTTTTCTGGTTGGACATATAGTTTGTACTCGCTTTCTGACATTCTTACTTGATGTTGGCAGAGTGAACCCACCTTTGGCAGCTGGAGGAGATCTGACAGCCTCATCTTACTAATGTGACACAGCCCCCTCTGCTATGAAAGTTTCTTCAGCAGGTCAGCCACTTGAGCAGGCCACAGGAGGCAGAATCGTGTTTTGCCCCTCCCTGATTCAGAGAAGTCTTATGTGGACTGCCCATGCTGTCAAACAGAATCCCTGGTCACTGGACTTTTAGCTAAAGTGTCTTGGCTAGCATGGACAAGTAGTAGTGGACTTTGCTACATACTTCCAGGGGCAGTTGGTATGTGGGGTAGGCTGATTAATGTGCTCCCATTTCCTCATTGTTGCTGCCTGTAGACTTGTCAGCGAGGCTGACAGGTCTATAGACCAGACGCAGTCTTAATCCAGGGGACTACCTGTCGTTTACTCCTACTGGTCTATTTACCTAGTGGGGCTGTGCCTGCACAATTAAGGGGTTCACTAGCCTGCCCTGTAGTCATAGATGCCTATGGGTGTTTCCCAATGTTTGATTTTTTTCTGTCAGGGAGAGGGGACCTGTGATTCAGTGGGGTATCTCTGATGCAAGAAAAGGGCACAATTATATGAGGGCTGTGCAGTGTAAAATGTGCTGTTGGTGGGTTCTCCTCCTTCTTTTTGTTCAGGGTTAGTTACGGCGGGGTTGGGGGGAAGCGGGCGTGGTGATATGGGAATGCAGGCTGCAATAACATCACGTACTAGAGGTAGTATTGTAGTGCAGTGGCTAGAACTGGGGAATAGAATAGTGTAAGTAGTTAGAGTTAGTTGAATTTTTTCTTTGTATGTTGTTTTATGTGTACTGTTATGAGTTTGGGGAATAAAGAGGGCTGGGTAGGGGGTACTATGGGAGGGGGGGAGGAGGTGGGGGCCAAGTGTTCTCGTCCCGCTCTATTTCAGATTAATGACAGGGATAAAGTCACAGTTGAAGCTACATTATGAGTGGTCCATACAAGTTCATAAGTTGGAATATAAAGGGTGCCCATGATCGTTGTAAGAGGCATATTATTCTTAGACACCTGCAACACCTAAATACTGGGATTGCTTTCCTTCAGGAAACACATCTCCAGCGTGAGGATATTGTATTGTTTCATAAACAGTGGGTCGGTTATGTCTGTGGGGCAGGTAATTCCACCAGTAGAGGGGGAGTGGTTATCCTAATAAGTAAAAAGATTCCCTTCACCCTTGAAAAAGAAATCTGGGATCCTGATCGGAGGTACGTCATAGTGACTGGTTTACTAGAATCGCATCAGTTGATGCTGGGTGCAGTCTATGGTCCAAATGCCGAATCCCCACATTTTTTTTTGCTCGCCTATTGAGGTTGGTTGTTTCCAACCCCCCTAAACTTACCATTTTGGGAGGTGATTGGAATATTACACCCTAGTCACACATCGATAGGTCTGATTCCTGAAGAAGGGGATTTTCCCCTGTACAGAGGGCCCTTCTCGAGCTCATGAGGGGGGTGGATCTTATTGATGTCTGGCGCACCTTGCACTCAGAGGAGCGCCAATATACCTTTTTCTCCCCGCCACATAAAACACTCTAAAGAATTGATTTTTTCCTTATTAGTTCCTTTGCCCTCCCTGGGGTAATTGATGCTGATATTCACACCAGGGTTATCTCTGACAACTCGCCTGTTTCCCTTTTTCTCCTAGTAGGACCATGGGTGAAAAGGGATACCCTCTGGTGGCTTAACACCCAGTTATTACATAAACCTAGTTCCCTGCAACATATACGAGATTTTATTACTGACTTTATAAGAAACAACAGAGGGTCAGTTAGCATGGTTGACATAGTTTGGGCGGCTTTAAAGTGTTCCCTGCAGGGGGAGTGTATCCGGATGGCCTCAACAAAGTTCTGGCAATTCAGGTCACAAATGAACTCCCTGCTTTCCTCAATTCACCAATTGGAATTTACTATCTCTCGTTCATCTCCTGATGAAGACTGGACCAAGCTGCATAGATTGCTAGCTCAGCATTTCAGTCTTATCTCCCAAAAAGCTGAACTTTCACTGAAACATACAAAATTTCAATATTTAGAGGCTGGGGAAAGAGCTATCAAGTTGTTGGCCTTACGGCTTAGGCAAGTGGATGCATCTCGGTTCATTCCACGTATCAAGCTGGACAAGGACGCGTCCGTTGTTACTGAACCTCGCGCCATAGCAGGGGTGTTAAGGCAATATTATCAGAGGTTGTATGCTGAGGAAACAGATGCTCGCTCCTCCATGGCAGACATCCTGAAATACCTCAGCTCAGTTGAGCTGCCCAAGCTGTCACCCATTCACACCTCCTCCCTGGTAGGCCCCATTATGGTAGAAGAAGTGGTAAGGGCCGTTGCACTTCTCCCAATGGATAAGTCCCCAGGGCCGGATGGACTCCCTAATGGTCTGTGTAAGGCTTGCATATCAGAGCTAGCCTCTTTATTGGCAGAGGTCTATAATCACTGGTTTAATAAAGGGTTATCTGACCCCAGTTTCTTGAGAGCAATAATCACACTTATTCCTAAAAAGGGTAAAGATTTGCAATATCCAGAGAGTTATCGGCCTATTTCATTGATTAACACTGATGTTAAACTTCTGGCCAAGATTTTGGCCAGTAGGTTAGGACCCATTATGCCCCTCTTGGTAAGTAAAGAACAAATTAGTTTTATGGCAGGTCAGTACTCTGGGGACCACATGCGTAAGTTATTGCACCTCCTCTCTGTTGCCAGTGGCTCAGAACTACCCATGGTTCTGGTGTCAGTGGACGCCGAGAAGGCCTTTGATAGGGTGTCATGGGACTTCCTTTTCGCCACTATGTCATGGTTTGGACTCCCAGAGGACTTCCTTCAGTGGATCAGGTTATTATATTCTTCCCTTTCCACCCAAATTCGATGCAGTGGGGTTCACTCTGAAGTTTTCCAGCTCCATAGAGGTACTCGACAGGGATGTCCCCTTTCCCCTCTTTTATTTAACTTATATTTAGAACCCCTTATTCGGCATTTGGTAGCCTCTCCAGATATTCGAGGGATTCTAATTGGAGGCTGAAGATATACACTCTCTGCATATGCGGATGATCTTTTGTTGCATTTGGAAGACCTGCGGGACAGTTTGCCAGCGCTCCTAGACCAGGTTGGGGCCTTCTCCAAGGTCTCATACTACAAGCTCAACCTCACCAAAGCTAAAGTATTTCCCTTGAATAATCGAGTCTCCCGAGGGGAAGTGACTGACTTTGCTCTGTCATGGGAATCAAAATCCCTTCTGTATTTGGGAATTCATGTGGCAAGAGATAGGACCTCCATGTTGAAATCCAACCTTTCAGACCTATTGACTAAAATTAAAGCTGACTTGGATAGATGGGGCACTCTTCCCTTATCGCTGTAAGGGAGAGTCTCCATGGTGAAAATGAATGTGCTCCCCCGTATCCTATACCCAATTGTCATGATGGATTGTTTTCTCCCTAAGAGATGGTTTGTTAAATTGCAGTCAATGTTGAATACATTTATATGGCAGGGTAAGAAGGTCAGGAGGTCTTACTTTAAATTAACTGCCCCAAGGGAGCAAGGTGGTCTGGCGGTTCCCTCCTTTTTCCTGTATTATTGTGTCCATCATTTGAGTAAACTCACCCATTGGGCACAGGAATCGCAGGCCCTAGACTCACTTGTCTATTCGCCAGAGTGGTTGGAAATAGAGCAGTACCTCACAACCCAGCATAGGTGCACTCTCCAGGCTCTCCTATATGCGACTCCTAGGGTTATTCCCAGGCCCCTTAGACCTACCCTGTTGGGATGGTCCATCAAAGTGTTACACCAATTGCAAGTAGAGATGGGCACTAACTGGCATGTCTCCCTAGATCAACCCATTCTGGGCAACCTACATTTCAAAATTGGGTATCGGCCCATCCCACTGTCCTACTGGCCTCACCTGAGGGAGAAGAAAGCTGCGGACTGTATGATAATGGAGAAATAATCTCCTTTTCTGTTTTCCAAGACAGATTCTATGTACAGGCTAGTGGCATTTTTCAATACGTGCAGCTTAAAGAAGCTGTTGTCTCCCACATAGGTAAAACCCCAAGACCCGAGGTTGTGAAAATTGACTTGCCCTCTATTCTTATACTGGCTAAACAACCTCATGCTATTTCTTTAGTCTACAGGAAATTACAAGCATTGCAGAGCAATCTGCCTTAAGGGGCTTGCTACTGCTGGACCCAGGAATTGCCATTAAGCACAGAAGTAGACTTCTGGAAGATACTGTGGTGTAACTCCTATATTTACATTAAACAGGATATATTGCGTCTAGTTCAGTTTAATATCATGCACAACTTATATGTCACCCCTGTTAAGCTTTATACCTCGGGGGAGCTCTTTTCCCCTGCTTGCACCAGATGTGGAGGGGAGTTGGGTACCTTGTTTCATATGTTGTGGACAAACCCGAAAGTGCAAGCTTTCTGGCAGACAATTAGATGATCTCTGGATTCCTTTTTTGGGGCTAGATCCATTATTTACCCCAGAAGTTTGCCTACTGAACTTCTTTCCTCTGGGCACGTCCAAGGTCAGGAAAGGCCATATGGTCCTGGTTGCAGTGATTGCAAAGTTGATCATATTACGGCACTGGAGAGATAGTGTCCCCCCTTCTGTACTGGAATGACATAAAGAAATGTTGCTGGCCATGCAGTTGGAGAAGCACATTTGCCTGATACACAATAGATAAGCAACCTTCCAGAGTAGATAGGGTGCACTAGATGCTCTGCTAGTGGATTGGAAGATCCAATAGACCTGATTATAGACTATTGAGTGACTATTTGTTAGAGCGGTATGCGGTAGCACTTGGCTTGGGGGGTTAGGGAGGACTAGATGCAGGGGGAGGAACAGGAAGGGAGGAAGGGTAAGGGTGGCTGAGGGGTGGGACTGCCTCAGAATTACCTAATGTATGCTGTTTACTGCTATAATGGCATCCCAAGTATATGTTGTGTATTGTAATGTTATTTGAAACTAATAAAGCTTATTGAATTATAAAAAAAAAAAGTGAACGTATCAAAATCTGAATTTGGTAATAATATTTGTGGTTGATCCCCAAAATGCCTACAAAGAGACGTGCAAGCAAAGCTGTTTCTGGCCATGGCAATGTTGGCAGTAACAGGGTCTGTGGGCATGGTAGTAGTACGTGGATGGAGAAGTGCATTGGTGATGTAAGGAAAGGTATTTCTCCTGCAATGTTTTTTATAGCCCAATCAGTAGCTTCACTCATAGTTGGAGGAGATGATGTTTTCCTAGCTGATGGTGTTAGTGGTAGTGGAGGTAGTATTAGCATTGTTGCGTCAAGTTCTAATTCCAACCAGTGTACCGTATCCAAACAAATTGAGTGTGAAGCAGTGCAAGTGAGTGACAGCGTAGATGATGTCATACTTCACAGTAACATCCCATTAACTGAACCTGATTCTGATGATCATGTCAACGATAGCATACAGTGTGATAATCCATCCACCGTGGCACTTAACGTCACTCATTTTCCATGCAACAGTGATTCACAGTGTGGTGAAAAAATATTATGTGATGGTGGTGTAGATGCTGATGATGAATGTGTTGATGCTGATGATGATGATGTTGCTGTTGTTGCAACATGCAGTCCGCATGTTAGCATCCAAGCAGAAGATGTGGATGCGTTTGACAGTGATGTTGATGAATTTGATGATAATTTAATTGACCCCAGTTGGGAACCGGAGAAAAATCATGGAAAGCCATGTGTGCAAATGCCAGGAGCCTTAGCAACAAGATGGAAGATCTGGAGGCTGTCATGGTACAGTCAGACCTGGACATTGTGGCCATCACTGAAACCTGGTGTAATGATAACCATGACTGGGAGATGGTCATACCTGGCTACAACATATTCAGAAGAGACAGAGCAGGCAGGAAGGGAGGAGGAGTGGCACTGTATGCGAAAAATGACATAAGGGCCACAGAGATCCAGGAGGAACAAAATGGGGGAGAGATACTGTGGGTTAAGCTGAAATGGAAAATGGGGCCAGCCATCCGCACAGGTGTGGTCTATAGACCACCAGCCCAGGAGGAAGAAACAGATGAGAGCTGAAGCTAGCCATCAAAGGATGGCAGACAAGAGTGAGGTAGTACTGGTTGGAGACTTCCAATATTCCAGGCGTGGACTGGAGCATCCCAGCAGCAGCATCAACTAGGAGCAGATTTATCCTGGACTCCCTTCAGGGTGCCTTCCTCAAGCAACTGGTCATGGAACCAACTCGGCAGAAGGCAATACTGGACCTTGTACTCACAAACAGGGACAGTGTGATGGGGGTAACAGTGGGGGAGCACCTGGGTAACAGTGACCACCAGTCATTGTGGTTTGAAATCACAGAAAGAGCAGAACCAAACCACACAAAAACACGTATCCTGGATTTTAGGGGGGCAGACTTTGGTAAAATGGGGAGATACTTGAAAGAGGCATTAAGAGGAATGGGACAGGAATCAGGGGTTGAGGAACAGTGGGCAGTATTTAAAATGGGAATTACAAGAACAACAGAATTATGCATTAAGCAGGTTATCAAGAGGAAAAGGAAGAGGAGACCATTATGGTTTTCCAAAGAGGTAGCAAAGAAAGTGAAAGCCAAAAAGGTTGCATTCAGGCAATACAAAAAGACACAGGCAGAAGGGGATAGGGAGAAGTACCAGGAGAAACAAATGGAGGCAGGGAAGTCAGTAAGGAAGCCAAAGCTCAGACAGAAGAACACATTGCAAAATCAGTGGGTAGAGGGGACAAAACCTTTACAGGTACAAAGTGAAAAAAAAGAAAGACAAAGGAGGATAGTGAGACTGAAGGGGAGGATGGGAGCTGGAGGATGACAACAGTAAAGCTGACATATTGAACAGGTATTTCTGCTCAGTCTTTACTGAGGAAGAGGGGTAATAGGGTCTGAAGGGAGTACAAGGGTGAGAATGGTGCAGAAATGGACACAAGTCCCTTTACACGAGAAAGGGTCCTGAAGGAACTGGAAGTAATAAGAGTTGATAAAGCAATGGGGCCAGACGGGTGCACCCCAGGTCCTTAAAGAACTAAGAGAGGTGGTGGCTGAACCTCTGGCCATCCTGTTTAGCTGATCACTGGAAACAGGGAGGTACCCAAGGACTGGAGGAGAGCAGATGTAGTCCCCTTATGCAAAAGTGGGAACAAAGAGGAAGCAGGGAACTACAGACCAGTCAGCCTCCCCTCGGTGAGTGGGAAGATCATGGAAGCACTACTGAAGGAGAGATTGGTGGAACATCTGGTTGTCAATGGACTACAGGACTCAAGGCAGCATGGTTTCATCAGGGAGAGTCATGTCAGACCAACCTCATTGAATTTTTGACTGGGTGACTAGGGAGATGGATCAGGGAGGGCAGTGGACATGGCCTATCTGGACTTCAGCAAGGCCTTTGACACTGTGCCACAGAAGACTTTACACAAACTGGGGAATATGGGTGTGGGCAGGACAGTAGTGTGGTGGTAGGTAACTGGTTGGGTGGCAGGACACAGAGGGTGGTGGTAAATGGCTGTCACTCCACAGAGGGAAGAGTGACCAGTGGGGTACCACAGGGATCAGTGCTGGGACCGGTCCTATTCAACATCTTCATCAGTGACATTGCACAGGATCTAGAAGGCAGAATTTCACTGTTTGCTGATGACACAAAGCTCTGTAACAGAGTAGACACACCAGAGGGTTTAGACAGAATGAGAAGCGACCTGCAGAAACTTGAAGAATGGTCAGGGGTTTGGCAGTTGAAATTCAATGCAAAGAAGTGCAAGATAATGCATATGGGGCACAAAACCCTGGCACAATATATCAGTTGGGGGTGAGGATATAGCATGCACCAAGCAGGAAAGAGATCTTGGGGTTGTCATCTCTGATGACTTCAAGAAGGAAACAGTGTGACAAGGCAGCAGCTAAAGCAAATAGGATGCTGGGATGTATAGGCAGAGGCATCACCAGCAGGAAAAGGGAGGTCATAATTCCGCTATACAAGACACTAGTGAGGCCCCACCTGGAGTACAGTGTACAGTTCTGGAGATCATACCTAATGAGGACATAGACAGGGTAGAAAGGTTCAGAGGAGGGCAACAAAGATGGTGCATGGATTGCATCATAAGTCCTATGAAGACAGGTTGAAGGAACTGAACATGTACTCCCTGGAGGAGAGGAGGGAGAGAGGGGATATGATAGAGACATACAAGTATCTTACAGGGAGGAACAGGGTGCAGGAAAACACTATTTTTAAGCGAAAAAGATGTTCCAGGACTAGAGGGCATGGAAGGAAGTTGGAGGGAGGACGATTCAGAGGAAACATGAGAAAGAATTTCTTCACAGAACGGGTGGTGGACAAGTGGAACACCCTGCCAGAGGAAGTGGTGGGGGCTGAAACAATCACGGGATTTAAGAATGCATGGGATAGACATAAAGGAATTCTAGAGGTCAGGGGTAAGGGGAAACAGACTTCTAGGAAAACAAACTGAACTTACAAGCTCAAATGGGCACACTGGGTGGGCCATAGGCCCTTATCTGTCGACACTGTCTATGTATCTATGTATCTATGAAATTAAAAGTGGCTGTGTCTGAAATTTCTAAATCTGTTTTGCAGGAATCCCCCCCCCCCGTAAAAACTTGTGATGTACCGGTTTTAGTGGATGATGATGATGATGATGATGACGACCCAGTACTCAATATGATAGGTAGTCATGGTGGTCAGTTGTAGTCCAGGTGTGCAGTGCCAGGAACATCATGTGCCCCCCCACTTCAGTGCTTAAAATAACAGATTTAAATAAGCCACATCATCATGGACTTGTTAAAAGCAGAGCATCACAGTCCCTTGTTTGTGATTTTTTTGTTCAAGATGTAAATGATGATTCAGTTGCAATCTGCTAGGTTTGCCATGTGTGTGTGTGTGTGAGTCGAGGTAAAAAGGGGAGCCATCTTGGGACAAGAGGACAGCATACACATCTTAAGAATAGGCACTTGGCTCTGTGGACCCAACACAAGCTGGCAGCTAATACCAGACTTGGACTTTCATCTGTATCACCGACGGCAACCATAGCCAGCATGTTATCCCCTTCAATGATTGTTAAGCCCAGTAGGAAATTAAACGTGTGCAGTAGTGCGTCAATAAGAGCAAAGGATTGCTACAGGCACGATGAGGTGGAGGACCATAATGACTTTGAAATGTTGTCCAGTGTTGGTGAGAGTAGCAGTTTTTGTAGTGGTGGTGGTGGTGAATGCAGTATGTCTAGTGCAAGCGGTACATCAACCCCGGTTGGCAAATCTGGAAAAATAACATCATTTCTGGGTTTGTCATCATCACCTGTGCAACTGTCTTCATCAAATCTTCACACTCCACCCCCTGCCAATGCCATTCATCACAGAGCACAACCATTTGCGATCAACACACACCCTGTAAAACGTTTAAGTCAGCAGACGTTACAGAGTGTTTTTGCGCATAAGCTGAAGTACCCCCCCCAATCATACAGTGTCATGTGAACTTAACGATGCTGTAGCGGAAATGCTGGCAATTGATCTTTTGCCCTTCTCCTTTGTGGAGAATTCTGGGTTCCGGCGATTTGCTGCCGTGCTTGTCCAAAATGGAAAGTCCCATCCTGGACATACTTTTCTATCCGTGCTGTTCCTGAGTTGTTCCGCACTTTCTCAGACTCAGTAAGGCATGCCCTTCAACATTCCTCCTCTCCATTCATCCATTTAAGTATGGATATGTGGACAAGTGGCAAAACAGTGGGGAGTTCATATCTGTGTATAACTGCACACTGGGCGCAGGTGCCAGGGGTTGTTTGTGATGCTGATAGTGTGAATAATCAGTGCAGGAAGGTGGATTGTCATGGTAGCAATCTTTCTGGAATTCGCCAGCATGCAACGATTGCTATGCACAGTGTGACCTGTTCACACACTGGTGAGAACATGTTGGACATGGTACTGACTGAAATTGACAGATGGCTAAACCCTCTGTCCCTAAGAGCTGGGCTCATAGCAAGTGACAATGGGTCAGATGTGGTGAAATGCATCATGAATGGTGGTTTTTTTCATGTTCCATGCATGGCCCACTGTTTAAAGCTTGTGGTTCAGGAGTTTCTGCAGCACCCTGACATAAAGGAAATGCTGACCATTGCACAACGTATCTGCTCTCACTTTTCAAGATCTGGAAAGGCCCGTGACCAGCTGCGGCAGTTGCAGCTACAAAACAGCCTCCCTCAGTTGTCACCTGATGGAACTCCACGTTATACATGGCAGAGGGGTTGTATGAACAATACAAAGCCATCAAAGAATATCTTGTTATGCACACTTACCGTGACAGTTCTGGGGCCTCCATGTCTATGATGACTGAACAGTGGCACCTTATGGACTCTGTAATAACAATTTTGCAGCCTTTTGAACATGCCACACAGGCAGTGAGTGGCAAGTCTGCCTCCATTAGCCAATCAATTCCATTGCTGCGGATGCTGAGGCAGACATTGGTGAATGTACAGCATAGCCTTGATGTTGCCGGAGATGGTGGTAGCAGTATGTTGCTGCAACACATGCTGACAGTATTCGACCAGAATCATCACATTGTGAGCATTCAGCGTAGTAACAGCTTTGCCATGGCAACAATGCTGGACCCATGATACAAACGTGGAATTGCATCAGTACTGGAGGGAGGGCCTGAACAGGTAAAAAATATCAGTGGTCAACTGGTTCGCTTGGTTCATGGGGCACAGAAGTCACATGCCAAGGTTTGCAAACCTCAGCAGCATAATCCAGCTGAAGGTGTAGCTGGAGGACCAGCAAGCATATCATGAAAGGGTAAGGGGACAGTAGTTCCTGGTGGTCTGTCATCCAAAGTGGTTGGCGTCAACTCACTTTAGGAGGCTTTGTCCCAAGTGCGTATTTGTCACATCAATGATTCCGGGGAACAGGCTGATGCATCAACAATTGGACTTAGTGCAGCACAGAGAATGGTTGAGTCATATTTGTCTGAAAACAGGCATCTGACAATAAGTGAAGATCCTCTTTTGTACTGGAGTGGAAAGGTCAGTGAATGGCCAGAACTGACTGCAGTGGCGCTCAAGTACCTCACATGCCCACCCTCCAGTGTAAGTGTTGATAGGGTATTCAGCTCAGCAGGTGCAACAGCCAGGGATCGTTGGACAAACCTGTCTCCTGCAAATGTTAGTTTGCTAACATTCATTAAAATGAATGAGAGGCACGTGCCAGCACAGACTGCAACCTCGGTATTCGTACCCCAGCCTAGTCATGGTGGTGTTGCTGATGTGGAAATGGAGCATCCTGGTGGCACTGGCAGTGGCTGCCTGAAACGGCCCACCACTGATGTAGATAATGACACAATGGAGAAAGAATTTCCCAGTGGTCAGACTTCAGACATCGATGACTGTGAGGGCAGTTTTCTTTATGAGGATGATGATGTGGTTAATGTTGGCAGTTTTTAACTGCAGTATTTAAAAGGCGGTGTGCCCCCCCACCCCAGACCACCACCACCGGGACTGATGTTATCCAAGTCTGCTGCCACCATGAGTCTGTCTGCCCACTCTGGAACACCACCACTGGGACTGATGTTATCCAAGTCTGCTGCCACCATGAGTCTGTCTGCCCCCCACGGACCACCACCACCACTGGGACTGATGTTATCCAAGTCTGCTGCCACCATGAGTCTGTCTGCTCACCCCGGACCACCACCACCGGGACTGATGTTATCCAAGTCTGCTGCCACCATGAGTCTGTCTGCCCACCCCGGACCACCACCACTGGGACTGATGTTATCCAAGTCTGCTGCCACCATGAGTCCGTCTGCCCCCCATGGACCAACACCACCACCAGGACTGATGTTATCCAAGTCTGCTGCCACCATGAGTCTATCTGCCCACCCTGGACCACCACCACTGGGACTGATGTTATCCAAGTCTGCTGCCACCATGAGTCTGTCTGTCCCCCATGGACCACCAGTCTACCAGTGCACCATCACCACTACCACCAGCTTCTTAATATTTAAACCATAAAGTGAGTATGTGCACTCATGTTTGTTATGCTGCCTCACTTCCTGAAGTTGTCTGTTTTGTTCTCTGTAGCTTTTCAGAGGCGCAGTGGCAAAACACATACAGTACACTTATTTTGTTTCTTTACAGGAGAACAAAAACAGGCTGCACTGGTAATATTACTCGTTGGGAAAGGTGCTGTAGCTATACCGTACAGACAGAGAGGAAACGATGTAATGTCCATGTGAAATCCATTCTGGTAAGTATGAAGATGTTATTTCACTCATTTCATTGCTTTGTAAAGACTGCTGCAAATATTGCAAACAACTGGTTGTCTTAGTACTTGACCAGATGTGTCTCTGAAATGTAACTTAGTTGACAATTGGGATTGAGATTTGAGAACCAGGGAGGGACACATACCAATGAAGTTGTAACTTTTAAGAAGTCATTCATTTCTTTTTTTAGGAAAATTTGCGATACTTTGTTGTTCTGTCAAAGTGGCCTTATCCAAAGAAGTTCATCAACATGATCAGGTACATCCTTCCCTGACCTGAGCTTGGACACACATGCAACTCGCAGAAGTCATTTCACTCCATGACCATGACCATCATTAAGAACCGGACTCCAGAAGGATGCTGATGAAATCTGTGAAGAAATAAAAAAATAAGAAACCGTTATAGACAAAACAGAAAATATGATTCCCCCCTCCAAAAAAAAGAAATACTTACCTTCATGTGCTTGTGAGTTATCCAGTTCCATTTAAGTGCAAAAAATTCTCATTGAGTACTGGACGGTGCACAGCAACAGTTTGGAGATGCAGTCACCTGTGTGTGATGCAGAACAATAGCATGAGTACATATCCATGTCACGTTCAACCTCCCTCATCACCTACAAAATACACAACCATATATCTATATATATGTATATATATATATATATATATATATATAAAGACAAAAAGAACCTCTGTGCGCAAACACTAAGGCAAGGTTACCCAAAGGGCATTTGGCTGGAAGCCAAGTTTCGAAAAATACAAAATTACATGCCCTCACAATACCAAAGCATCATGGGCTGCATATGCAAATCACCCCAGAATGTTATGCTGGTCCAACTTTAAGCAGAATTGCATGGTGCCAAAAGGCCTCTCACACAGTTTGCAAGGGTGCTAACAGAAGACATAGACACGTGTTTCGTCCTACCAGGACTCATCAGTGTGCCTTGTCTGTTTGACACCCCAGTGGAATGGACCAGCTACCCTTAAGGCAGTGTGCCTTGGATATATTGTAGTGAACCCATTAAAATAAAAAACTATTTAAAGACAAAGAACCTCGGTGCGCAAACACTGAGGCAAGGGTTACCCCAAAGGGCATTTGGCTGGGAAGCCAAGTTTCAAGAAAATACAAAATCACACATGCCCCCACAATGCAAAGGATGAAACACGTGTCTATGTCTTCTGTTAGCACCAAACAACAAACAACAAAACAACAAAAAAGGGTATAATTACATACAAGGGTCAGGGATGGTGGAGGAATACATTTTATAACACAGCAAGGAAGGTGGGGGGGAACATGGTGTGAGGAAACAAAACTAATGTGGGATCCTATGGTGATCCAGCAGCAGTTCCAGCATGGACATAATTTGAAGCTGATGTCCCTCTATGTCATCCAGCCACTGCTCCATAGTACTCATCCTCTCGCTGTTCTCCTCAACAGCACTCCAGAGAACTGCCAAGTCAGACAGTGTTACACGCACTTCTCTGGTGTCCACTCCTTCGACAGGCTGATCTGCTGGTGGTGGCAGTGGTGGTGGAGGTGCTGGTGGAGCAACAGGTACTGCTGTGGCCATCTCTTCTTAGGGATGCCACGCCCGCTATGCACAGCGGCACCCTCTGCCATGGAATGGCCAGCAGGTGCAGACATGGTCCGTTCTGTGGCAGCCTGCCACTCCAACTGGTGGTGATTAAGCATATGGGTGCGCTGGCCCCAAGTCCCCAGGTGACTCCCCCGGGGGCCACGGCGTGCCTCCACCGCACATAGGCGACACTTAATCACACTGCTGTCCCCCTCGACACAGTCAAAAAAATGCCAAACAACGGAGGTGCGGGGAGGACCAGGCACAGCCAGGGGAGGGCCAGATGAACTGGCAGTAGGCTGCTCACACTGCTCAGCAGTACTGATGGTGGGATCCACACCTGGACCTGGGGAAACAGGCACATCCTGCTCCAAAGGACCTTGTGCTGGACTTGGTGGTGGTGGTTGAACTGCCTCAGAGTCAGGAGGCGGTGCTGGTCCTGCTTCAAGGGGTTGGACACTCATAAGTTTAGAGTGGTCCAACACAAATGGGTGCTCATGCCCCCCACACAGGTGCACGGTATTACAACGCGTACTACCACGCTCTCCCAGAGCTGCCCCCACCCCAGACATTCCCTCACCCTGCTCCATCTCATGAAACAAGCACAACACACGCACAGTCACACACACAGACAAACAACTAAGTAGGTAAGAAAAATAAAATTTACAGAAAGAACAAATTAAGCAACAAACAGTACAGAAAAGACAAAAAAATGTAGCTTTTAAAAAAGCTGCTGGGTTAAGTATCAAATTTCAACTCTCTCTGCAATCAAAAAAACACTCCTCTCTCTAGTACACGCACACTCCTCTTTCTCAGTCTGCACAGGAGAAAGTGAAACTGTCTGTGTGACTCACTTCCTTCCTGCCTGGCTAGAGAGCATGTGACTTACAGTACTGTAAGCCATGTGATCTGTGGGGGGCTGCCAAGTCTGAAACACCAAGTGGATCACTTAGAATCATAATGAGGAACATGAAGTCCATTAAAAACAATGACTTTGCCTTTGACTTATGCTCTATTATGCCAACGCCGAAGTGGTAATGACAAGGCGAAGTGAGCACTCGTGAAGTGCCCACTTCGCCAGTGAATTCTAAATTTGCTGCATCTCTATTTAAAACTGCTAAACCAATTTATCCAGTTATGCTAGACACCAGAATACAGTGACATTGGATATGCATGTCAAATGTTAAGTGTATGCTTCCAAGAGCAGAGAAGTTGTGAACATCCTCATTTTTGAGAGTTTTCAAAAAGTTTTGCAAAATATTTACATAGTAAAGTCTGAACACCTGTAACTTAAAAGTCTCTAATCAAATTCTCTCCATCTTTAGAAGATTATATAACCATTACAGGAAGGTTGTTCATGGTAATTTGGAAATGTCTAGCTCCAAAGATGCCTGAGCTTTATGCAGATAAAATGTTGCATGGAATTTCCCCCAAAAAATAAAATTTGAACACATGTGATTTTGAGACAATGTATCAAAGTATCATGAAATATGGCACATTGTTAGAATTCCTATCATCAAGTATTCATGACAAATTTAACATATCTGGCCCAATCGAATGGCTGAGGTATATGCAGATAAAAATGTTTGTGAAATTTACCATAAAACATAAAAGAATAAGTTGGGAACATCTATAATAGTGTAACAGTCCATCCTAATGTGATGGTGTTTGGCACATCATTGGACCCCCTTCCAGAGAGTAAGCATGCCAAATTGTAGAGCTCTAGCACAAAAGACAGCCAAAATATGAGCAAATTAATAAATTAAAACAATTCTACAAAATCCCTATGAAATTTCACAGAATTTCATGAAATGACCTAAAAATTCCACAAGTTCAGAATTTTCTCATTTTGCACAGCTCTAGTCATCTCCCAGCTAGAAGGGGGGAAAGGAGATTCTGAAGGGAGGATATGTTTTACTTTGGGGGCCAGGGGTTTTCATACTTGTACTGTGTGCATGGTGGGGGGGACATCTGCAGACAAGGATGAGAGATTGCAAATTCTGATTCTGTTCCCAAAACCTGTTCTGATACTATAAACAGGATTGGATTGGTATTGGTAATGGAAGTTCTGAAAATCTGACTTGGTGCTCTCAGGACGGATTCCAGGGAATCTGTGCACCCCTAAAACAGTACTTGTTATTGTATATGTAAAATGCATATTCTATTACTTTTTTAAAACATCCAGTACAGCATGATTTATTTATTTATTTAAACAGCAGTTTGGAAAACCTTTGAGCCATAGGCTCATTTACAAAGGTACATTGTCACGGTAAGACAAACGAAAATACACAGTATAACAGTACAATACAGTATAACAATAACTTAAGACATAGATACAAACAAGCTGGTACAGGTAGGATTGATGCAAACAATACCAGAGTTATGTTGTCCTTAGCAGCTTAGTAGTAAGCTTTGTCATAAGTATTGAGTACGGCTTTGACTAGTGGCAATTACAGCTTCGGGTGTTAATAAGGTGGTTACGTAAGGAAGTTTTGAAGCACGATATAGTTGGACGATATAGTTGGATTGTTCTCACTGTAATACTATTTAATTTCGGTCAGTCACGCAGAAGCAGTTATAAACTGAATATCATCACCCGGCACTGGGTGATTTGGAAAACTAACAGGTATTACAGTTACAGATAAATTAACAAGTGCTGTTTCCAACACTCAGTTTGGCAGGTACTACGCAGCTCGGCACAGGGTTTGTTAAACCTAAGATGAGTTTCTCAACTGGTAACTTTCTGTTTGAGGGGACAGCACTCGTAAGGGTTGTTTGTGTGTCTTACTTTTTTCTTTAACAAAAATCATACAATATAAAAAAAATAACAGATAGGAAACTATGCATAGACAAGGCATATGATTCCTTCTTTGGGTCAGATGACATTCGAGGCCCACGAAGACTGTATATATAAAAACTGGAGGGGTTATCATTATTATAAGCCACTTGGATATGCTGACATGAAAGCCCTTACTTTTCACTCGATATAGCCTCCAGTTTCTAAATAAACTATAGGAGGTTTAAACTGAGGCCTCTATGATGTCATGCAAAGCCCTCACTAGAAGCACAGCCTTGTTGAGCATGGTTTCCCATCCATTATGTTATATAAACATTAAGGCTGTTGAACAAAAAGAAATAATGTAACTTACTTGGCAGAAAATTATTTCCAAACTGTAGAAGTGAAGTTTTTCACTTTTGAACCTTTTTAAATCCCCATTCAGGATACACAGGGTATCAACTAGTAAATGGCACCAGTCAATGTTCTGGGAGAGTGGAGTTCCAGTACGGAGAGACTTGGGGAACAATCTGTGATGCCCACTGGGATTTGGAAGATGCCAATGTCCTCTGTCAGCAGCTGAACTGTGGATTTGCTGAACAGGCACTAGGAGGTGCATTCTTTGGGGCTGGAAGTGGCCCAGTGAGGCAAGAGAATTTCCATTGCAGAGGTAATGAGTCACATCTGTGGGACTGTCCTGTCACAAGGCTGGGGAATGAGGCCTGCGGTCATGAACACGATGCGGGAGTAATTTGTGCAGGTGAGTGGGGAACACTGGGCTTGTCATTACTTGCAGTGACATCAGAAGGCAGATTGCAGTGCTGTACTGGTGGACACAGTGGAGAGTGTACATTGGGTTGCAGCATGAAGAAAGGTTTGCTATCCAGTGTTTACCAGTTTAAGAGGGACATTGCCATTTTCAGAATCGCCACCAGATTAGGATGGGCAGCACTTTTCTGGTTCTAATTTGACTCGAAAAAGTTCAAAATGGTTATGTGCCATATACCTCACTTCCTAAGACATTCCATTAATCTGAAATATTTAATTATTTTAAAGAATGTTTACCAGGTAGGCACTGCAAAGAACACATCAGTCATTAACAGATGTGACCTGGTGGAGAGTGAGGGATAGTGGTAGAAAGGGAGGTAGACACAAGTAACAGTTTTAAACTGAAACAAAAAAGTTAAACATTTAAAATACAGCCACTGCATGAGGGTGTTAATCAAAGGGCAACTGAAATGGTGCATGACCTTGAGAATTGGACATACTGTACGAGGGGAGGCTGCAGGACTTGAACATGTAGACCCCTGAAATGAGAAGTGAAAAGGGTGACATGACTGAAACATACAAGCACCTGCATGGGATAAATAGAGTACATGACAAGAAACTGTTCTCCTTGAATTCAAACTCTAGGACGAAAGTGAATTCACCAATGCTGGCAGGGGAAGCTTCAGAAAGGATATCCTGAAGCACTTCTTCATGGAAAGGGTGGTGGATATGTGAAATACAGTATACTACTAGAAGAAGTGGTACAGGCCAAACCAATTAGCAGTTTAAAGAAGGGATGGAACAGGCAGGTGGGTTTAGTTAGAAAGGAGGAACAGTAAAAAAGAAAGGTGAAGATTGCCATGGGGCAAGACAGAATTGTTAGGTAGAGTGGGTAGACTGGATGGGCCAAGAGCCTTTGCTTAATTACCTTTTTTTTAAATATATATTTTATTGGTTTTCCACAACACATAACAGGGAACATCACACAAACACATACACAACATCTCTTCACTTATGGTTTATATGTACATTACATTGGCATTTCTGTTATGCTCTTACTACGCTTAGTGATCTGTCTTACTTTGCTCATTCTCATTTGCTTTTTTTTCTTCTTCTCACCCTCCCCCACCCCGCAGAGTACCTATTGGTTCTTATACATTTCTCTATTCATCTCACTCTCACTGTCTGTTGAATTAGTCTTTCTAAGGTACAAAATTTGGGTCTTTTGACATAACATATAGGACCCATCTATTCCAGCTATTTCTTCCTCTATCAACTTGTTCCCTCAGTTTATGTATTGGTATTTCTAACCTGTATATGGAGTTCACCAAGTTCCTCCAGTCTTCTGTTGTGGGGATTTTATCCATGAGCATTCGTTGTGATATACATTTCTTGATGGCTGTTATACATATGTCCAACAGATACCTAGTGGTGTTACCTTTAAAACCCTGAGGGTACAGGTGGGACAACACCAGCTCCATTGTTAGTGTAATATGTGGGGAGAAAATTTCTTTCAGTTCCCTTTCTATTTCCTGGAAAAAAGGAGTCAGCTGGGAAGAGTCCCACTTGATATGATAGTGGGATGCCTTATTTTTACCACATTATCTCCAGCAGTGTACTGTTTGTGCTGTGACCCTATGAACTTGTTGGGCAGGAGTTATGAAAAAGCAAATGAAACATTTTGAGTTGTTTTCTCTCCACATTAGAGAAGAGGAAACTTTATGTATGTTTTGACAGCCCACCTCCCAGCTTTGTTGTTCCAGGGGGACAGCCCAGCTCCTGTTCCCACGCTCAGTACGCTCTAGGCAGGGGCGATTTCTGGGTTTCCTGAAGTGCTCTGAATAATCTTGATATAAGGTGAGCTAGCTCAGCCCCCTGGACAGCCTCCTTCGCAATCTGTAGTATTGAGTTGGGGGTGAGGACTGATCCGTGCTTTTAAGAAGTTGAGTCAGTTATGCTCTAACTTGAAAATATCTAAACATACCTCTACTTGGTAATCCATATTCCTTCCTAAGTATGTGGAATGGTTTGATTTGTTGCCTTGACAGCAATTGCAGGGGGTATTTAATCCCTAAATGAAACCAAGCCTTGTATCCATTGGCCAAGGATGCTGGCATAAAATCCGCATGTAGATGTAATGGAAGCAGTGATAGAAGTCGCGGTTCAACGCACTTTGATGTACCCACCTCCTCCATAGTTACGAGGAGGTGTGTACAGACGTGGAGGTAGTCTCATGTATGTTCGCGTGATGTCTAGCATCTAACACAATCTGTTCAATCGGGTATCTTGGCCATTGTTCCCTCTCTAACTGCACCCATTGTTGCTGGGGATAATTCTGTAACCAAAACTTTATTGGCTGTATTTGTGCTGACTCAATATAATTTCAAAATTGGGAGGGCTAGGCCTCCTTGTATTTTAGGTCTTGCCAATGTGGCTAAAGCAATCTGGGGTTTGTGCCCATTCCACAGAAATCTCAAAATCCATCTATTCCACTGTCCCCAGTAATGCTGAGGGATTGGGAGGGATACGTTTTGGAAGAGACAGAGAGATTTAGGGTGTATCAGCATTTTTATGTTTGCCATTCTTCTCTCTAAGGTTAGAGGTAATGTTATCCATTTATCAAGTTCTTGCAGCACTTGGGCTTGGAGGAGGCCATAATTTGCTTCATATAGTTGTAAGATCAATGGAGTTAGTCTAATTCCTAAGTATGTCATCTGCTGGAGGTCCCACTTAAAGGGAAACCTTGTCTTAGTGGCTTGCTGTGGTGCATAATGGATTGTTAAAGCTTCCGTCTTCCCTTCATTTATTATGTTTGCTTGCATGCATGTGCAAGAAACATAGTGCCATCATCCAAGTTTTTCGGAGGTGGGTCAGCGTCTTCCAATTCAGTCAGTGTGTTTGCAGGCATGGTCACAGTTCTCCAATCACTGCTGGAGCTGTCTGTGACAGCAGTTGAAAATGCAGTGGCATACAGTTGAAAGAGGGAGCTACGCTTCAGTAAGCAGCGATAAGATATTGCCTGCTCATGTATGCTCCCCTTTACACACACGCACATGCATACTCTGTGCTCTACCCTGCCATGCACACACTGTATAGCCGACGGGGGTGTCCAATCCCCTGTTGGCTGTGCTGCGCTTCCCCCCCAAACGGAGTTCCAGATTCCACGCTGGATGCCCACCCCAGCGTGGCAACACATCCATATGGGCGATGGGGGTGCCCAGTCCCCCATTGGCTCCAGACTTCCCAAAACAGCCTTACAGCTGCCACGCTGGGAGCCCACCCCAGCATGGCACAAATCCATATGGCTGACGGCGGTGCCCAATCCTCCGTTGGCTCCAGACCCCCCAAACAGCCTTCTAGCTGCCACACTGGGAGCCCACACCAGCATGGCAAACGTCCCGCGTCGTCTTCCTGTTAAAAAACAAACAAACCTGTAAACAAGAAAACGTCCCTCAGCATTCACCCAGCCCACCCGCTGCCCACCCACTGGCAGCACCCTACCTTCCCACACACCTCACCCCATACTTACCTCTGACCCGGGGCGACGATCTTCGTGGGCCGGGAACATGTCTGCACTCTTCAAAGCCGACCTGAACTGAGGAAATGCCGGTAAGCTGTATATTGGGATAGATAGGGTTTTTTCAATGTTGCTGCATATCTCAGGAATTTTTTGTAATTTTTGCACCAAATTTTCAACATGGGGTTTTTGAGACCCCTTCTCATGAATGCTCTCACTGTCATGGCACTAATAGGGCCCGAAGGGTGATTTCTCAGTCACTGTGCAAAATCACCATTCAGGACCGAGTAACAAAATGACACTGCAACTGTTCATAAAGTGGGATCTCAAAAAGCCTATGTTGAAAATTTGGTGGAAAAATTAGTAAAAATGACTGTTTTACGAGCATGCGTTGCGCAGTTCCTATGCATGCTCGTAAGTTCGCGAATTTTCAATATTTTCACTCCAGATTTTCAACATTGCCATTATACCACACCTCCTTATGAGCAGTATAGCTGTCATTTTTCACATCTTGCCCAAAACATGTTTTCGCCTATGTAGCGCACAATGGCGCAGTTGGTGCTGAAATCAATGTATGGGACACATTAAGAAAATCACAGTGACACTGTTCATGAGCAGAGGTCTTAAAATGGCTATGTTGAAAATTTGGTGAAAAAATTCCTAAAAATGACTGCTTCATGAGCATGCGTTGCGCAGTTCCTATGCACGCTCGTAGGTTGCAAATTTTCAATGTTTTCACTCCAGATTTTCAACATTGCCATTTTATTACACTTCCTTATGAACAGTACAGCTGACATTTTTCACATGTCTCCCAAAATGTGTTTCCGCGCATGTAGCGCACAATGGTGCAGTTGGTGTGCGAAAGCAATGTTTGGGACAGATTAAGAAAATCACAGTTACACTGTTCATGAACAGAGGTCTTAAAATGGCTATGTTGAAAATTTGGTGAAAAAATTCCTAAAAATGACTGTGTTACGAGTGAGCATTGCACAGTTTCCATGCACCCTCGTAAGTTCATGACTTTGTAATATTTTCAGTCCAGATTTTCACCAGTGGCATTTTTCCACAGTTCCTTATGAACAGTACAACTGTCATTTTTCACAACATGGCTGAAATGTGTTTTCACACTTTCAGCGCAGAGATGCGTGGTCACTGTGGGAAATCATTGTTCGGGACAGATAAAGAAATCACAGTGACACTGTTCATGATTGGAGGTCCCAAAATGCCTGTGTTGACAATCTGCTGCAAAAAATCCCCATACTAATTACATTATGGGTGTGCGTTGCACAGTTTCTGTGCACACTTGTGACTTCACCAGTTTTTTTAATATTTTTACTGCAGATTTGCAACATTGCCATTTTTTACACCTCCCCATGAGGAGTACAGCTGTCATTTTTCACATCCTGTTCGGAATGTGTTTTTGCACCTGTGGTGCTAGATGTCGTAGTCCCTGTGCATAAGCAGCTATCGGCTAACAAACTGATATTGCCACTGTTCATGAGGTGGGGGTCACAAAAAAAACATGTTGAAAATCTGGAGTGAAAATATCAATGAATGCCTGAGGTGTTAGGGTTTCCAACCATAATGCCCCACCCTGTAGAAAATGACAGGCATCAGGGGTGTGACTTGGGATTCTTGCCTGTAATGCTTATACCATTCCACACCCTGCAGCCAGTGAGAGGCATCGAGGTATATCTTGGACTCTTCGGCCCCAAAGTTCACCTCATTCTCCTATACCACACCCATCTCACCGTATTTCCTGATGGAATGGGGTGTGCATAAGGGCCAAAGACCCCAAGGCACACCGTGACACTTGTCAGTGTCTGCAGGGTAGGGTGTGGTGAAATGGTGTGGCCGTTATGCCTGATGACCCAAAGGTACACCCTGATGCCTGTCACTCTCTACAGAGTGGTGGAGGGGTTGGCTTCAGTTCAGTACTTCACTGCCATTCCTATTATGCAGCTCTATAACTTCTACACTACCAATGCCAATGCCAGCAAGCAAACATTAGGCATTGACAAATGCTTGTTTTGTATCCTGACAGGGTGCCATATTGATGTAAAATGGACAACAATACCCTGAGGTCATCATCTGGAGAGGACAGGCATAACATAATGTCATCAGCATATAGCGCGATGCAATGTTTCACATCCTCTGGGCCTACATGGCCCCAGATTTGGGGGTTTACTCTGATGGCTCGGACCAGGGACTTTATATACTCTATATTAAGCCATCTCCCCCATCCTACCCTCAGCTATTGTATATTTTATTTTTTATGTATGCTGTTAAGAATGTTGTTTTAAATATTCTGCTACTGCACAAATGTTCTTTATGTATTCTGTTTTTATTGTGTATGGCACCTAGAGCCTCTGGGATTGGGTGCCTTAGAAATAAAGTTGCCTTGCCTTGCCAAAGAGGAGAGGGAACAGCGGGCACCCCTACCTCATTCCTTTCTGGAGGGGGAAGGGAGAGGAGAGGAGAGGAGAGATACCTGTTAGCTCTCACCTGAGCCATTGGAGCTCTGTATATTGAGGAGACCAAATCCTTAAACTTTTTTGGAAAGCCACATAGGGATAGGGTGTGTTGCAGGAAAGACCAGGAGACCATGTCAAATGCTTTCTCTGCATCCAGATTGAAGACCAGGAGCAGAGTATTCTCTGTAGATGCATGGTGCAGGACTGAGGCAGACCGTTTAATGCTATGCATTGATTGTCTAGATCTACCAAACCCAGTTTGGTCTGGGTGAATTATGTTAGGGAGGACTCTATCTAGTCCTCTGGCTAAAATAGACATAAATATTTTGTAGTCTACATTTAGTACCAATATCATCCTGTAAGACTCAGACCGGTCTTTTGGTTTGCCAGGTTTTGGGATGACTGAGATGGTAACTTACTTCCACGAGGATGGTGGTTCATTCCCCCACATCACATCCTCTACTACCCTCTGCAAGAGGGATTCTAATTGAGAGGAGAATTTCTTTTAGAATTCAACTGGGTAGCCATCTTGTTCCAGGCATTTTTTTTTGCATTGAGGCATGATATGGCATCCCTGATCTCTAGACTAGTGATGCCACTCTGGAGCATCTCTTGCACCTGAGTATTTATCTTTGGTAGGTCAAGTGGAGCAAAGAAGGAGTTTAATGCCTCCATCTGTGGTGCAGGATCAGCCTTGTATAATTTTTGGTAGTATGCTGCAAATGCTTCAGCAACATCGGGGGTATTGCTTCAGCAATACCCCGATGTCCCCCTGCATCTGGCCAGATACTGAGTACTGAATCTTAGTAATCGTAACCCTCTGTTTGCATCCCCTCACCCTATAAGCCAACAGCCATGCTGCTCTGGGGCCTCATCATAGTATTTCTGGCATAAACACCTAAGCGCCCTTTTGGTTTGCTCCAGGGCCAGATCACCTAGTTGTTTTTGTATCTTAATGATCTGAGAGGGGTCAACCAGTGCACCTTGCTGATGTTGGTGTTGTAGAAAGTGTAGCATAGATTATAGATCATCCCTGTGGGCTTGTCTCTCCTTGTATTTACGTGCTGCATAGCTGATTAGGTGACCTCTTAGGACTGCTTTTACTGTGTCCCATAGAATGATTGGGGTAGTTTCAGAGGAGTCATTTATTTGGCAGATTTCTTTCATCTGCTCTTTAACTAGGTCTAAAAATTCCTAATCTTAGCTGGAAGGAAGCAAGATTTAAGCACTGCCTTGGAAAGATTCTGCCAGTGGCTTAGCAGAGAACACCAGGAGGAAGGAGTGCTGTGTGGCTGGACTTCTCTACTGGGACTATATTGCCCTCCTTCCCTCCTCCACAAAGCTAGTTCTACTTTCATAGGCACAGGATTTGACTGACAACAGGAACTTCCTGTTTGGGAGCAGGAAGTGAGTGATCACAGAGCCACCAAAGACTCACCATCCTAGAAGGGCAAGAGTAGCTCTCTGGCCCCCTCTAGCTGCTGTAGGTCTGCCTCTGAGCAAGTAAGGGGTCTACTGTGAAATATAGGATCTTATTGTCTTAGAACAGGATGATCAGGAGCTTAAAGGGCACAGAGGCAGTAAGTAAGTAGAGAGAGAGGAAAAAAAAACAGAGGAAAGAGCAAGGATTCCAAGCAACAGTGAAGGGACCAGAAATAAGACATGCTGGGAGTGGTGCAGTGCAGTGGCTGTGGAGCAGCAGTCTTCCAAGAGACATTCTGGAGGATGCAGTGTTGTCCCATCTGCAGACACCTCTCTGAGCTGAGGGAGAAGGTTGCTCATCTCCACGCTGAGTTGGCCAGGATTTGTGGGACCTCCTCTTCCATCCAGGGATCACCAGAGCCACTGCCGTTGCCTCAGAGGTTGCCAAGAAAGAGGAGCAATTGGACCACAGTGGGCTCAGGGAGGGTGAGGGTGGTGGAACAGAGACACATCACTCCAGTTGTAACTCTCCAAAATTCCTATGCCATTCTGGCAAAGTGTGGTTCCTCTATGGAGGCACCCACAATGGAGACCAAGAAGGATGCTGGGAACCGCCACAGAGGAGACCCACAGGAGGGTAGCATGGGACCCCACAGGGGAAGGAAACAACTCCTGGTGAGGGACTCCATTGTTAGGAAGGTAGAACTGGGGGAGGAAGGGGAGAGGGAGGTAAGGTGCCTGCCTGGCACCATGGCTTGGAGGGACAGGGAGTGAATCCTCAGGATTGCCAGAGCAGCTGCATAGGGGAGGGAGCTGGATGTCATTGTCCACCTAGGGACAAATGACCTGGCTAAGAAAGGGATTAGAGAAGTGCAGGAAGAGTTTGTGGAATTAGGGAGGGGCCTTAGACAAGTAGCATTCACGGTAACCTTCTCGGAGGTGCTGCCCATTTATGGCATAGGAGAAGCTAGGGTGTTCCGCACCATGGGATTCAATCAGTGGTTGAAAAACTGGTGTGGAGCTCAGGGATTTGGCTTAATTGGGGACTGGGGGTCCACCTGGAGTGATGCGAGCCTATATTGGCATGATGGGCTGCATCTGTCCAGGAGGGGAACCAGGATCCTAGGTGATAGGTTTAAATGCTCCATTGGCAAACATTTAAACTAGCCAAGGGGGGAGGCACTGGAAAGGAGCAGGGAAATCCTAGCCCCCCAAAAAGGCATGGTAGTAAGGGAGGTAAGCACCAAGATAGAGATGTTGATAGGGAGAAGGGTAAGGGTAAGTGGAGAAACTGACAAAGGCAAGAAGGACAGGGATGGGGCAAAAAGGAGTAAGGCCATCAGGAAATGGAGGGTGAGTACCAATGCACATAGTCTGGGCAACAAGCTTTCTGAACTGGTGGCCTTGATGGAAGAGGGATGCCAGGATATCATAGCAGTCACAGAAACATGGTACACAGAGAACCATGACTGGGATGTTAACACACCAGGGTACATAGCCTACAAGAGAGACAGGGAGGGGAGAAGAGGGGAAGGAGTAGCTCTCTACGTAAAGGAAGGGATAAAAGCAACTGAACAAAAGCGTAAACAGGGAGGAGAGGAGGCACTGTGGGTCACCTTAGAGACTGGGAATGGCACCACAATCCACACAGGGGTTGTGTACAGACCCCCATGTCAGGGGGGGATGTACAAGTATATGATAGAAGGCATTCTTAGGATGGCAGAGAAAGGGGAGATACTGTTGATGGGAGATCTGAATATACCAGATGTTAACTGGAGCACATTTGCTGCAGCCACATCCAAGGGCAGGGCCATTCTCGATGCCCTACAGGTGGCATGCCTCAGACAGTTAGTTTCAGAACCCACTCATGAGGGAGCAAGCTTAGACTTCCTACTCTCAAATGGGGACAGTGAGAGGATCTCAGATCTAGGAGTGGGTTGCCGTCTGGGAACAAGTGACCATCAAACAGTGTGGTTCATGTTAAACTCAGCTATAGAGTCAAGCCATACAAAAGTGAGGGTACTGGACTTCAGGAGGGCTGACTTTGGCAAGATGAGGGAGTGCCTCAGAAAAGCACTGGCAAACATGCTAGAAGGAGGGGTAAAGCAACAATGGGGAAACATCAAAACTGCCATCACAGAGGCAACAAGCCTTTGTGTGAAGCAAATAAACAAATCAAAATGAAAGAAAAAGCCACTATGGTTCTTAAAAGAGGTGGCGGGAAAAGTCAGGGAGAAAAAGATAGCATTCAGGAAGTATAAGGAAACACAGAAGGAGCAGGACAGACAGCTGTACCAGTTAAGGCAGAAGGAAGCAGGGAGGGAAGTCAGAATAGCAAAGGCCCAAACTGAGGAAAAGATAGCCAACTCAGTTAAGAAGGGGGATAAAACCTTTTATAGGTATATCAGGGAGCATAGAAAGTCAAAGGGAGTGATAGTGAGGCTGAATAGAATGGACGGTGGGTGGGCAGAGAGGGACAGTGAAAAAGCAGGGATACGGAATGAATATTTCTGCTCAGTATTCACAAAAGTGGATGGGGAGGTGCCTAATCCAATTAACAGAAGCACTCTTGATTGGGTTGGTTGATCCCAGTCCTTTCACAGAAGAAAGGGTTATGAAAGAACTCCTAAAACTGAAGGTGGACAAAGCAATGGGGCCTGATGGAATTCACTCCAGAATTCTAAAAGAAGTAAGGGGAGAACTAGTGAAACCACTGACTACCCTTTTTAACAAATCATGGGAGGATGGTGTGGTACCTGAGGACTGGAGGAAGGTGGATGTGATTCCCCTTCACAAAAGTGGGACCAAAACAGAGGCAGGAAACTACAGACCTGTCAGTTTGACCTCTGTGGTAGGGAAAGTGATGGAATCACTTCTGAAGGAAAGAATTGTTGAGTACCTAGAGGCCAGTGGGGCACAGGACCCAAGGCAGCATGGGTTCACAGCGGGAAGGTCATGTCAGATGAATCTAATTGATTTCTTTGACTGGGTGACCAAAGTAGTAGACAAGGGAGGGGCTGTGGACATGGCCTACCTAGACTTTAGCAAGGCATTTGACACAGTCCCACACAAAAGATTAATAGTCAAATTAACCAGCCTGGGAGTGGGTCCCAGGGTGGTAGCCTGGGTAAAACACTGGCTGGACAACAGGACCCAGAAGATAATTGTAAACGGAGTCCACTCTGAAGAAAGAGGGTTTACTAGTGGGGTACCGCAGGGTTCAGTACTGGGTCCAGTCCTTTTTAATGTCTTTATAAGTGACATTGCAGAGGGACTGGAAGGAAAAGTATACCTCTTTGCAGATGACACAAAGATCTGCAACAGGGTTGATACACAAGAAGGAGTGGAAAGGATGAGAAGGGACTTGGCAAGGCTGGAGGAATGGTCAGAAGTATGGCAGCTTGGATTCAATGCAAAGAAGTGCAAAATAATGCACCTGGGTAACAGAAACCCAGGGGAAGATTACACAATGGGGGGGAGGTAGTAACAACAACAAAAAAAATGGAAAGGGACCTGGGGGTAATCATATCAGATGACCTGAAGCTAGCAAGCAATGTGAGAAGGCAGTAGGGAGGGCTGGGGGTATACTGGGATGCATAGGGAGAGGCATCACCAGCAGAAAACAGGAAGTTGTTATCTCTCTGTACAGACAGTTGGTGACACCCCATCTGGAGTACTGCGTCCAGTTCTGGAGACCCCATCTCTGCAAGGACATAGACAGGATAGAGGCAGTCCAGAGGAGGGCAACTAAATGGTGCAGGGTCTGCAAGAGAAGCCATATGAGGAGAGACTAAAGGGGTTTAATATGTATACCTGAGGAAAGGAGGAGAGAGGGGACATGATAGAAACTTTAAGTACCTCAGTGGAATCAACAAAGTCCAAGAAGGTAGCATCTTTCAGAAAAGAGACTGCAAGAACAAGGGGACACAATTTAAAGATGGGGGTGGTTCAGGAAATGTGAGGAAGTATTTTTTCACAGAGAGGGTGGTGGACGCATGGAACAGCCTTCCTGAAGAGGTTGTGGGGTCTAAAACTGTGGGAGAATTCAAGAATACATGGGACAGACATAAGGCAATTCTTGTGTCGGGTAGGAAGAAATAGGCTGTAGGTTAACTAGGATCTGTGGCTTATCCTGTAGGTAGGGAAATGGGCAGACAAGGTGGGCCAAGCAGTCCTTATCTGCCATCAAAGTCTATGTTTCTATGTTTTAGATAGAAGAGATAGAGCCTCCAGTATGTATTTTTACGTATCAGACCTTCAGTAAATCCAGCTCTGTGATGACTGGCGCATGGTCAGTAAAAGAGATAGGACCTCTCTTTCATGAGCTGACTTTGTGCAGGTCTTGCTTTTGCATAAAGATATAATCTATTCTACTGTATGTGTTGTGAGGAGCTGAGAAATGTGTTTATTTCCCTCGGTTTACATGAATTTTCCTGCATGTATCTACCCATCCCAGTGCAAGGATAGTGTGACAGAGTGACAGATTTCCTGAAATGTTTATATGCTGTAAGACAGCATGTGGGTCCTATAGCTGATGTGTCCCTACTCAGATCCATTTATTTATTTGATAAGCTCGGATTAAACTTGTGAGAGCTGGCTCATTATATAGGTTCCACATCAAGCACAGACAGCAAACAAGACATAACATCAGTTTACAGTATTTTGTAATTAGGAAGTAAATTACAGGGCAATATAGATAAGATTTAAATAAATAACAATGTATGTACTAAATATCGGATAACCCATGGGAGAGAGGAATGGGAGGGTGAAAAACAGTGATGAGAATATATGGGGGGTGGGGGGAAGGAGGACAACTACAATGGAGGAAGATCATGCAAGAAAAAAGATCAGCCCAGGTTGTGAGCCATGACAGAGAGGGATGCCAGCATGACAGGGGTCCATGAGTTAGAGGTGACGTCAAACCCAGCAGCATGAAGCACATACTGAAATTCTGAGTGGCCAGGCATTGGGTTGGAGCAAGAACCATAGTCAGGCACTGGAGCAGAGTTTGCAAAAGATACAGTGGTGAGGGGAGGGCAGTGGGGGGGCAGGATGGGGGGATCATTAGGACAGTGAAGGGGGGGATGTTGAAGGAGTAGGAGGCAGCAGTGGGCAGCTTGAGATGGGATTACAGTTAGCCTGGGCTGGAGTCCGGATAGGAAACAGCCGCAGCAAGCAGAAGCAATTCAATGAGTTCTCAGCTCATGCTTAAAGGGGCCTAATGTCGGTTTAGCAATAATGTGTTCAGGCAGGTTGTTAATCTATTTGGGCACCTGAAAGGCAAAAGCTCATTGACCAAAAGAGATGTAACATCTTAGGATCTTGAAGACTGTTCTCCTGGTGCTTCTTGTGGGGGCGGGTACTTTCAAAGGGGTGAGGAGTTGCTGGACACCATCGGGCAACATATTAAGACCAGCTTTTCTGGCCAGAAGGCAGGTCTGGAACTTGACATTAAAATTCCCCGCTAGAGACAGTGTTCCCCTGACATTGTCCAGCACATCATTTAGCATTCGTTTGATGAACAGGGTATCTGAATCTGGGGGAACATACATGTTTCTAGTGTGATCTGTGTGCCCGCTATTTCTCCCTGAATCAGCACCAGACAGCCCACTTTATCTTTTACAACCTTTACTTCTTGAATGGTCAGGCTCTTAGAGATTAGTATAACAACTCCTCTGCATTTGCCCTGTCTATAGGAGGAGGAATAGGCCCTAGAGTATATAAATTTAGTCCATTTTGCAGCTTCCTGGGGTAAGAGGTATGTCTCCTATATACAGTACATAAGATATCTGGTCTCACTCTGCAGGTGACAGTGAACACCTTCGATCTTTTAACTGGGTTGTTAAACCTGTTGACGTTTACTGAGTATATTTTTGTTTTAGCTGTAGCCATCTTACTTCAATTGCAATATCATATGAGGCTTAGTTTCTGTCTGGGATGGCTGGCAGTTGTTCACTGTCCCTTCACTGGGGGGTGAGAGGCATTCAGGGACCACAGAGAGACGCATCTTGAGCCAAATACTAGTCCACATCATTTGACATCTTATCTTACTGTTAGCAGCATTGAGCTTACCATGCCAGTAGAGGTAACAGAGAAAATGCCTTTTTCTAATAAGTAAACAACATGTAATATAAACTATATACAAATAACAGTGAATCATTAGTTATTTATTTATTGAAAAGTTTCCCCAGAAAGGCACACTGAACAATAAAAATTTGCTCATTTCATGGTGCGTCCTGGGGGAAGGAAAACATGGGAGTACAGTAATCAAAAGCACATTTCCTTTACAGCCAAGGCCCCATGTCTGCCCTGGCTAAATTAGATACACTCTACCATCGGGCCTTGAAGTTCATAACTGGTCTCCCATACTCCACACATCACTGCTCCCTTTACGCCACAGTAGGTTGGTCATCCCTTAACTACAGAAGACAGAGGAATACAGCTCTCTGGACATTTAGGGCCATCACAAACATGTTGCCTCAGTACATCTCGGATTGCCTTCCTCTAGGTGTGATAGGTAAGTATGCCTTAAAGAGTTCCTCCGTTATCTCCCTTGCAGTACTGAAGTTCAAGTAGCACTTTGGCAGATCTGTCATATCTCGCTCTTTACCCTCTCTCTGGAACAACTTGCAAAAAACCGTGAAGTTGGCTTACCCAAACTATTAGCCTTCAAAGCACTTTATTCTTGCTCTATCAAGGAATCCTGCAACTGCTTCCCCTGATGTCACCTTCCCCTAGCCTCAGCTCCATCTGCTCCAGTGCAACCCTTTACTGGTACTTCTTTCCCACCCCTCTTGGGCAATGTTACAGCCTATAAGAACTTACCTGACTGCTCCTTCTTTCCTGACCCTGTGTTTTTTTCCTTATCCTTAGTTCCTTTTCCATGTCCCCCTGGCTCCCACCTACACTCCTTGCTTACCGCCCTTGACACCATCATGGTGTTTTGCTTTCCACTCCCTAACTGTTGCCACCCTCACCCCTGCAATCATTACATGCCCTTGCGGGCATGCACTGTTTACTTCTCCTTACTCACCCTCTTGCGTTCCCCCTCCCCACCCCTCCCATGCCCCACCAAGCTCCTTCAATCAATAATTGTGTTCAAGGATGCTTTAAATACACACTGTAATTATAGTTACGTACGTTTAACCTGTATATACTGTACTGCAGTTGCTATACTTTTTAGCTGCATACTCTTCATGGTCTTAGTTTAATGGATCTTTTTAATGCTCTGTTTCATGTGTATTATAAACTTCCTGTATATAATTACTGCTTTATGTAAATACTATGTAAGTGTGAATTCATTTTGTATATATTGTTTACCTAATTATGATGCAACTGCGTATTCCTTTGTATGCATTGTTAACCTCTTCTTTCCAGGTGCATCTTGAAAATGCACTTGCTCAACGTTGTTCGCCTGGTTAAATAAAGATTTTGATTGATTGATTGACATTTCCATGCAGTATTAGAAAAGTATATATACAATAATTAACAGCACATTTCCAAAGGTAATACAAAACAGAGAAGCAACAGAGTAAAAAACAATACATCAGTTAGTAGCATCGGATATACATTGGGACATTGGGATTTGATGCGAGAGGAGCAAATTAACAGCACTGCAGACTTAATACATACAATGCAGACAAGGAAGTGTAATCAAGTACATTGGTTTCTCCTCACATTAAGTGCTAGGCTGAGAAAGGGGATGGGGAAGTCAGAGGGGAAATTAGGAGAAGTGAGGAGCCAGAGGGGAAATTAGGAGCAGCTATAGGATGGAGAGAGGAAGTTGAGGAGGGAGGTCAAGATAGACCACGGGGTGGAGGAGTGCCTGATACATAGATACATACATAGATGTTGTTGGCAGATAAGGGCCTTGTGACCCATCCAGTCTGTGCTATCCCTCTTTCCTTTTTTTTTTTTAATTTATTATACTTTTTGCTGCCCCAGACATCAGGACATCCGCCCCAGTTACGGTGCCCCACAGACTTTCACTTCCCAGATTGCCAGCACTCCCCCTGTCACCCCTGGCTTGCCCCCCCCAGAGGATGGGGTCACAGCACTGTGTGGCTACCAGTGCTGCGAAACTGGTACTGGTCGGGAGAATCTGACTGGGAGGCTAATCAAAGCCCAGGGGCAGGGCTTCACAGAGACAGCCAGAAGTAGGATTTTTCCCCTATAGGCTGGGGCGGGGATATGCAATGACAACCAGCATCCGCCCCACCCCAGAGAGTTACGTTAGTGTTGGCACTATAGGATGAACCCAGCCTCCGCCAGGTGTCGCTCCTGCGCTGAGCGCATGCCACCCTCCCCCCCGGAGAAGGAGAGCAGTCCAGGGGACACTCGATCCTTCTTCCCCCAGCTGGCCCTCTGAAGACCCGGGTCCATTCCCAAACCTGGGTCACCGGCATCACAAGCAGAAATCCAACCACTGCACCAGTGGGACAGCTCCCCTATCCCTCTTTCTAATGTTTAAGGCACCCTAGATGCTACAATCTCCCCCCTTTCATCCTAGCTTTATAATTCCTATGAACCTATCCCATGCATTCTTGAATCCCTAAATTGTGGCCACCCCACCACTTATTTGATGAGGCATTGAGTTCCAGAGCTTAGGAAATCTATATGACAATGATGATTGGCCTATAGAGGGGTGCACCATGGCATAGCTACATTGCGGGAATCACTGGATCTGAGGGAGAGAGGGGCAGTAGGGCGGGAGGACAGTAAGGAGCAAGGTAAGGAGGAAGTGTATCAATCCACAATTTAGAGACAAATTTTATGCAGCAGGCTAGACAGTGGTTTTCCAGGGAAGGAAAAGCTTGAGAGTGATATGGATCACAGTGGTGGGTGAAGAAAGTTGCATCCAGGGTGAAATGATAGAAAGCATTGAAAAGGGTGTCCAATCTGGTTAAGGATGACTTTGATGCGGCACTGTAGACTGTGTCACAGTAGTCAAAGAAGGGTAGTATCATTTTCAGGACAATCTCCTGCCTGGCCTAGTGGTAGGCAGCTTCGGTTCCTGTAAAGGGCACCTAATTTGGGGAGCAGCTTTTTCAAGATGGAGTATATGTGTCCAGTAAAGTTTAAGTGCTGGTCTAGCCAGACCTCAAGATACCTAAGGGAGGAGGTGTCCTCCAGAGTAGAGCCATCAAGGGTGTGGAAAGAGGAAGATTTAGTTAGCCTAGAGAGTCTCTGCTTAGTGCCGAAGGTCATGGAGACTGTTTTCTTGGCACTAAGGAAAAGCTGATGGGAGCTTAGCCATTGCTGAACTTTCTCAAAGTCATGCTGAGGTGTGGAAGTGACATCAGTTGGCGATTGGCCAGAGTAGAAAAGGACAGTATTGTCAGCATACATACGAGTGGAGGAGGAGGTGCACACTGATGGGAGGTCATTAAGGAATATGGAGAATAGTAGGGGCCCCTCCTGGGGGAGGTGGAATCAGAAGTTTTGACTGACTGTGTTTGGCCTGTTAGGTAGAAGCTAAACCAGTTTGTGGCTAAATCAAACAGGCCAGCAGATCACATATTATTTAAAAGGAGAGGGTGGGAGACAGTATCTAAAGCCTTTGCAGGGTCAACAAAGATCACAGATGTGATTAGACCACTGTCCATACCTGAGAGTATGGAATCAGTGAACCTAAGTAAGGAAGTGGTAGTGGAGTGATTTTTCCTAAAACCAGATCGGTAGGGAGTGAAATAAGCAATTGGAGAGGTAAGAGGAGAGTTGGGAGAGGACCAGGTGCTCCTGAAACTTAGCGAGAATAGGTAAGAGAGAGAGAGATAGATTGGCTGATAGTTCCCAGGAATAGAAAGGTCACCTCCCTTTAACATGTGGTCTTTCAAGGTAGGGGCCTTATAAAGCAAAAGGGCCCTGTGATTCAGGAGGTGGAATCACCTCTCACCGAGTCAGGAGGTAGCTGGGATAAACAACTTTACCTCAACCTCCTAAGGAGCAATGTCCACTCCAAGTGTGTGGGGGTGGGGGTCAGGGAGAGAGGAACCTCATCTGGAAATGGGTAGGTTTGGGTTATCAGGAGAGGTAAAGGACTACGTCTATCCTTTGTCTGAGAGCTCCAGGATAATTGCCCCAGTGGTCTCCCTGTGATATACAAGGATCTTTGATCTTTTATGTATGAAAAGGGGGTGCTGGCATAAGGCTGTTAGCAGTAATTACTTTCTTCGGATGTCTTCTGTTCTGAGGAAGGGAGCCATATCTTTACACTGTTCATAGAGAAACGCTTTTGATGCACAGAGTCATTCTGGTTCATACTCCATGTGGTGCTGCATTGTCTATGATGACTTGCATCGCCCTGAGTCTATCTCTTGATTAGGGGGGGGCAGTGCTCTCCCCACATCCCCTTCTCATAAGCATGTATATGTACTTTGTCTGCCCCTCCGATACCATTCAGCTGCATGCACTGTTTAATGTTATTTACTGTTCAGTAGCCCCACACATTCTGCCTGCTTTCTGTACACCTCAGTGTCATCATCTGTCCTTCCTGGGAATGTATGGTGTTAATGACTAGGAGTATAGATTCACATTCCCAGGGGCAGGCTTAAATTTGTGCACAACACCACCCAGATGGGGTTCAAACCAGGCTCATTTCTGTGGGGAGCACTTATGAGTCAGTAGGCCTACAATTCTATATCAGATTTCTTTGCCTGCTCGCTGTGTGGGGTGGGTGGATTGGGGGGAGTGAGAACCCACATCTAGTGGGGAAGGGGGGCAATCAACACAGATGTGGTATGCATCGTGAGGGTTTCCAAGGTTAACTATTATCAACGCATCTCACTGGCCACTATCACACATTATCCCTGTTCAGTATGCTTCTAGGAAGCTCTAAAACTAATTACAGGATTTATGTAACACATTGTAGAGGACCCACATAGTTGCCCTTTAGGTCCTCCCTTGTCCTGCTAAAAGTAGCCCATCTCCCACCCTGACCTCACATGCCTGTTCTCTACAGTTTTCATCTTTCTGTGGTGTTTAATTCAACAGTATGTATGGTTGATAGGGGTGGAAAAAAAGTGAGAGTCTGGGGAACTGTATCAAAGAGAGACAAAGTCAATGCTCCTGGTCAGTCATTTTCTCATGGGATGCTTTAGGTCCTATTCAAGTATCCTGTTTCTCAGTGAGATCTTCAACAGATGATATTGTACCCTGTAGTCTGGCAATGACATCTTTTTTTGCCTCCTCTGCATGTCACCTTTTATTGCAGGTCACCTTGATCCGCCGCTCCTGTTCATCTTCTCTCTGGCTTGGGGCACTGACATTGGGGTCCCTCAAAAAGCCTCTTTTTGGCAGTTCTTTCTCTGCTTCTTCCACTGATTCATTTTCTTGCCATCAGGAAAAAACATTGCCAGGTGGACTGGGTATGGAGTCTGGAAGCTGAGCTGCTGCCATCTGAGTATCGGAACCAGTGGTACGTAGGCCCTCTCCTTCCTCATGGTGAGTGGCGGGTAATCATTATCAAAGAAAATCTACTCTCCTTTAAACCGTACACCCTTCATCTTACAGGCCAGCACCAAGAGATCTTGCTTATCTATATATCTCAGGAATCTTATGATGATTGAGTGGGCTTGGGCCTTTGGTGAGTTTGGTGGTGGGATGAGAGCTCTGTGAGCCAGCTCAGTCTCTAAGTCTTTAGCTGGATCTAATTGCAGTGCCTATTGTAGGAGGCTGGTAATAAAAGGGACCATTTCTTGTCCCTCTGATCATTCCTGTACCCTGAAAATTCTGAGGTTGCTCCTCCTAGATCTACTTTCCTCTTCTTCTTGCCACTCTTGAACTTTTTCCTGTGTGTCCTGTAGTTGTTGGATGACCTTCTCCAAGTGGATTACATAGCAGTCCATTATGGATAGCTGTTCATCCATTTCATCAGCTCTCTTTGCGAGGGTATTGATCTCTGCCCCTAGCCCTGGAATTTTTCAGTGACATCTGCCCAGAATTCTCTCAGTTCATTAAAAATTATGTCCAGCTTTTTTCCCCTTCTGTTTTTGATTTCTGCTGGGTATTTGGTTGGTCACGGTCACAGTGGTACTGCGAACTTGAGGCATCAGAGGCCTTTGAGTCATCCAGGTCTGGTTCCCAGCCTTTCACATCTGCTCACTCATCCATCTTTTCTGTTTTTTCAGCCTTCTTCATCCAATCAGGTGTAGGTTCTCTGAGATATTCAGGTACTTTTTTTTCAAAATATTGATATGTTTCAGGGAGTTTCTTCGGGAGACCATTACGGAGCTTTCACTTTAAGCAGTCATCCAGACAGCGACGTTACTGGAAGTAGTCCCACCTTCGCTTAATTACTAACTGACACCAATGCACCATCTGACTGCATCACAGAGGTGAAGCTCATGGCTTGTGTGTGGGCTGTTCTGCATTTATGCACCCCTCGCATGCCAAGCAGTGGCATTGGCAGTGGCTATGAAGCAGCTGCTCACCTGCCATCCCAGAAAAAGATTGTAGCCATGGTAACCACAATTTTTGGGATAAGTGGAGGAAGGGGAAGGGGAAGGGGAAAAGGCTGGAAAAACAAAATAACATAGAAATAGCCAGCTCCATTGCATCAAGCAGCTTGGGGCTTCCTGGCATGCTGTGCTGGTGATCCAAGTGTGTGACTTGAACCTGGAACAGCAGGAACAGAGGCTTGCAGGTATGGCTATAAGCATCCCAAAGGATAATCTTCTACTAGGGGTTAATAATTTTGCAATGCCACACTTGGAGTAACACCTAGGATTTGCCTGGCACAGGTGCTAATACCAACATGGCAGGGCACGATGGAAGTCACAAGCTCACACACACAAGCAGGAGATGGAATTGGCTATAGACCGAACCCCGCCCCCAAATTGAAGCATGGTGATTGTATGATCCAAAAGCTGCCCATTCTCCACAACACATTGAATGCTAGGACCATCCCTTACTACCACAGACATTAGTGTGATCCATGTTCCCCACTGACTATACTCTGGCCCTGCATAAAAGAAGGTTCGCCTCTGGGCAAGGACATTGGGATGGTCTGGACAGTGTGTGCATGGTGGTGACTGTCAGGAGGGCAATCTGTTCAGTAAGTGGAGCCCTAGTGGAGGATATATGGATACATAGAATGTGAAGGCAGATAAGGACCACTGGGCCCACTCAGTTTGCTCAACTGTGTTTTTTATTTTAATTTTTTCCCCATACCCTGCTTAATCCATATAGCAATCTCTTTTCTGGTCTCCTGTGTGCCAATCCAAGGCATTTCTGAACACAGTTACTGTGTTTGCCCCACTACTTCCTCTGGAAAGCTATTCCAGCTATCCACCACCCTTTCTGTGAAAAAGAACTTCCTCACATTCTTCCTGAATTTACCCCCATCCAGCTTCATATTATGCCCCTTGTTATAGAGCCCCTTTTTCTCCAAAAAATACTCCCATCCTGTACCTTATTAATCCCTGTAAGATATTTAAAGATTTTTATCATTTCTCCCTTCTCACTCCACTCCTCTAGAGTGTACATATTTAGCTCATTTTGCCTTTCCTCATAGGGCTTTTATTGTAGACCCTGCACTATTTTGGTAACCCTCCTTTGGACCGCCTCCACTTTGGGTATGTCCTTTCTGAGATGTGGTCTCCAGAAGAGAAACTTACTTACTATAGTAATCTTGTTTCTTCCAAGGTATTCTCCAATATTCATAACTCTTGCAGTCAACCTTTAAGATAGAACTGCCCGGAGACAGCATGTATGCTAATGATGGAATCATCATTGGCTGGTGCCACTTTTCAAATGATGCTCTTATCAACTGCCTGCATTCAAACAGTTCAGATTTCATGGAAGCCTGCAAAGACAGGCCCACGAGGAGTTATACCTAATAATAAACAACACAAACTATTCCATTAATCTCAAACTGGAGGGAAAAAACACAACCCCCCATGTCAGAATCACCTGAAGAAGGAGAAACCAATGCCCAAAGGGCTCAGAAAAATAGATATGCCAGTGTGTCGCACCCTCACATATAGTTGCTCAGCTTGGAGTGCAGAGGCCATTGATTTTAGTAGGGGAGGCAGGGTGGGAGAGTTATGAATATTGGAGAATACCTTGGAAGAAACAAGATTACTATGGTAAGTAATTTTTTTCTTCTCACCCTAGGAATTCTTCAATATTCCTAACTCTTGCAGACTACAAAGCAGTACCTTTGGAGGTGGGCACAGAACCTGCTTTGGAACTAGACTCTGCAGGACTGCTGTGCCAAACCTAGCATCACTTCTGGACTGGGTGTCCAGGCTATAGTGCTTTGTGAAGGTGTGCACTGTTCTCCAGGTAGTTGCTTTACAGATCTCTACTAATAGGACATCCCTGGCCATTGCTATAGCAGCAGCTATACCTCTTGTGGAATGGGATCTCTTTTCCAGCTTTGGAGTAGCAAAACTGAATACACTGAACAATCCATTGAGAGATGGACTTCTTAGATGCTGGATTTCCTTTTCCCACATCCCCAAAACTCAGGAACAGCTGTTTTCTGTCCTGCCTGTGGTCCTTGGTGGCTGTCATGAAGTAGTTAAGGGCTCAGTTAATATCAAGACTGTGAAGTCTACGCTCACCTGAAGTAGAATGTTCAGTGAAAAAAACTGGTAGGGTAATGGATTGGTTCAATGGAAATCAGAAACCATCTTGGGGAGAAATCTCCTGTTTGTTCGCAGGACAACCTTGTCTCTGTGGCATGAAATGTAGTCCTGATCAATGCACAGAGTCTGGATCTCACTAATCCTTCTGGCAGAGGTCACTGCCACCAGGAAAACTGTTTTTCAAGTGACATATTTCAAATGAGCTGAGGCAATAGGCTCAAAAGAGGGATTGATGAGCTTGGCTATACAGAAATTCAAGTCCCAAGCTGGCACTGGCTCCCTATGGGGAGGATGACAGATGAGCCAGCCCCTTGAAGAACCTCTTGGAAATAGGATTTGATGCCATAGAGACATTCTTTCCAGTTGAGATGTAAGCAGATACTGAGGCCAAATGGACCTTCAAAATAGGGGGCTGCAAGCCGAGGGAATACAAATGGGTAAGGTAGTCCAGCAAAGCTGGAATCCCTGCCTGTGCTGGTACCACATTATTGGTGGAACACCAAATCAAAAACCTTTTCCATTTTGAGGCATAGGTTTTTTAGTAGAGGGTTTCCTGTATCTCCTGAGAATGTCCAGAACACTGTTTGAGAGATATAAGCCTGCATATTCTGAATCCATAAGAGCCATGTCTTGAGTCTGAGGGATCTGAGGTTCAGGTACAGGATACTCCCTTGGCTGGAGATTAACAGATTGTGCCTCCGGGGAAGGTGTATTGATTCTGCCACAGACATGGAGAGCAACAGAGTACCATGGCTGCCTGGTCCAGTCTGGTGCTATCAACATAATTGATGCTGGCTGGGATCTGAGCTTGAGCAGAACTCTGAATACCAAAGGGAAAGGAGGGAAAGCATACAGGTGCTTCCCCAACCAGATCAAGGCCAGAGCATCCAGGGGGACTGTTCCCTGGGCTGGTGGCCTGTAACAGTGGTGGTGGTTCTTGGGGGATGCAAAAAGACCTATCTCTGGAGTGCCCCACCTTCTGAAAACTTCTTCCTACACCTGTCTGTTGAGGGCCAATTCGAGATGGACCTGATTGACTTGACTCAGTGCATCTGCTAGGGCGTTGTCCTTTCCTGACAGCTGGATGGCCTGAAGGGATACTCCTAGGGAGTAGGCCAGGCTCCATATTTTCAAAGCCTCTGTGCATAGAGGGCTTGATCTAATTTCTCCCTGTTTGTTTATGTAGTACATTGTGGTGGTATTGTCTGTTCTGACCTGTACTACCTTTTCCTGCACTAGTGTGGCAAAGGCCTGTAGGGCCAGTAACACTGCTCTGAGTTCCAGCAGGTTGATGTGCTGCAGTGACTCTGCACTTGACCATATAAGATGGGTGGTGTGTTCCCCCAGATGGGCACCCCACACTAGGAGTGATTAATATGTTGTGAGAACCACTGATGGGAACTCTTGCTGGAAATGAACCCATTCCCTTTAGTTCCTCTTTCCACCACTGGAGTACCTGTAGTAATATTTTTGTTACTGGAATCAGCTTTGAGAGAGGGTCTCTCCTTTGCCACCAGTGTGCCCTGAGGTGGAACTGAATGTCTCTCATATGGAACCTAGACCCCAGTACTGTGCCCGTGGCTGCGGCCATGTGGCCCAATAACTGGAAAAACTGCCTTGCAGTTTTTAGTCTGTTCAGTCTGAAGGAGCCCGCCATCTGTATAATCTTTCTCACTCTGTCCCGAAGCAGGTAGGCCCTGCCCTCCAAGATATTCAGTTCTGCTCTTATGAACTGCAGTACCTGTGCAGGTACGAGGACAGATTTTTTGAGGTTTATCAGAAACCCTAAGGACTCTAACAGTTCCTGGGTGAACTGCAAATGTTCCCTTACCTGTTGTGGTGACTTTTCTACCACCAACCAGTCATCCAGGTATGGGAATACTATGACACCCAGCCTTCGCAGGTGTGCCACCACCACTGTCAGGCACTTTGTGAACACTCTTGGAGCTGAAGTGAGACCGAATGGTAGGGTTGAGGACTGATAATGACCTGAAGAGAGTCTGAACCTGAGGTACTTTCTGTGAGACTCCCTTATGGGGATGTAGAAATAAGCATCTTTTAGGTCCAGAGATGCCAATCAAGCTCCTTTTTGGAGTGTTGGCAGTACTTGTGCTAAGATCACCATCTTGAACTTTGGTTTTGTCAGGTGCCTGTTCAGAAATCTTAGATCTAGAATAGGCCACCATTCCCTATTTTTCTTTGTTGTGAGGAAGTATCTTGAATAAAACACATTTACATTTTGCTGTAGAGGAACAGGTTCCACTGCTTTTGACAGCAGCAGGTTTTGAATATCTTTTTCCAGAAGCTTCCTCTCTGCACTGGAAGCTGGTTTGAACATTCTGGTTCTGAGAGCTGGGAAGGGTTTGAAATTTAAGGACAAACCCTGACTCACTACTTCCAGGACCCACTTGTTTGTGGTAATGTTTTTCCATGCCTAGAAAACGTGAGCCAGTCTTACCCCTACTTGTAGTGGGGAGGTGGCCTTGGCAAACAGGTCAGGGAGTGTGTTTGGGCTGTGGTTGTACATGACCAGCCTGGGAACCTCGTCTGGATCCCCTTCTGCCTCAGCCCCTAAAGTATTCTGTCTGCTGTGGGTACTGCTGGGGCTGTGGAACAGCACGGGCCTGGAAAATGCTGTAGGAAGATCTGCCCCTACTTCCCCTTCCATAGGTCTAGATTGAGGGAAAGGTCCTTTCTTTGGCAGAGTTATTCCTCTAGGTGGCTTTGTATTTGTCAGCCTTTTTCATATAGGTCTCTGTCTTGTCCCTAGTTAGGGAGTTACCCTCAACAGGGAAATTCATGGTCTTGGTCTGGGTATCCTGATTGAGGTTTGTGGCTCTTAACCATGCAAACCTCCTCTGAATAACTGTGTTTGCTTTCCATCTGGCAGCAGTATCATTAGTATTTGTAGCCATTTGGAACTGATATCTGGCTGCTTCCAGCCCAAATCTGGCAGTCTCAGCCAAATCTGCTTAGAGGCTACCTGGAGCTTTGTCTGACATAGCCAGGACAGACTGCCACAGGGATTTCTGGTACAGGGCCACATAAACCTGGTAGTTGGCTTCCATGATAGCCAGAGAGGCAGACAGATAACCTTTTTTGGCCATACTGCCTATTTTCCTGGAATCTTTGTCAGGAGGATGAGATGATAATGGTACCTTTGTCCTGTCATATGTTGCACTTTGTACCACCCCCGGTGGACAGGGTGAGTGAACAAAAATTCAGCTCCTTCCCTGTCCAATTAATACTTTTTGTCCAACCTTTTATCCAAAGGAGGGACAGAGTTGGGGTCTGCAAAATCTTTAACACCTCTGGAGTTTCTTAGTGGGTGTCAGCCCCATCATCTCTAGATACTTAGCCTCCTCTTTATTCTCTATAATTTCACTGGTGGCTATGTCTAAGGCATCCACTATCCTTCTCACAAAGGAAAAGTGAGAAGAATAATCCTCTGCTCTCCTGGGAGGGGAGCCAAACTCCTGGTCAGGGAAGACTTCTGGCTCAATAGGTTCTCCTTCTTCCTCCTCAAATTCTCCATATTCCTCAAACTCCATCTGCTGCTGGAGTGAGAGCTGGGCAGAGATTGCTGCTTGCTTAGGAGGGATCTGAACTGAAGCCTGGTGGCCAGGGGTAGGGAGCAGCCCCTGCAAAACCTGAATCACCCTAAATGCCTGGGCAATTTCTTGTGGTGAAGGCATAGCAGCAGACACAACAGAAGTCCCCAAATGCTGTTCAGCAGGGGGTTCAGTGTGCTTGGTTTTCTTGGTCATTTTTGCTGAAACTGTAGAGGCAACTAGTTCACTTGGCCTCTTACCAGTAGTCTGGGTACCCGTATCAGGGGTAGCTTGTACAGGCTCTGTAGTTTCATCCGCAGGAATGGGGGGGTTTCAGCTGGTCACAACTCAAGGGACCCCTAGGCATAAAAATCTTCTTTTTAAGCCTTTCCAGATGCTTACCCACCATCTTTTCAGAAAAGGTTTTGCATATCTCACACTCAACTCTAAAATGTTCATACCCAAGGCAGACAACACACAAGGAGTGTTCATCTGTCTTGGCAAACACTTCACCACAATGAGTACAGTTTTTGAAACCAGGTTCACCAGTTCTCTTCTTAGGCTTTTCTGACATTATGAGAACCGATAAAAAATTTAGGAACCACAAAGAAAGTTTTTAAATGTTAAATGTTTATTTGTGGTTGTGGTTGGTTCAGGAACCGATGGATGTTCTGATCAGAACCAGGAACCAGTGCAAAGGGAACCAAAGTTATCGGTTCTGTAACCGGGTTTAGTGGTTACTTTATGATGATAAATTTAGAAAAATAAAGCTAAAACTAATGGAGTTTTAGTAAAAAACTCAAAAACTAACTAAAACTGTCACGGTTTCTCCTCAGTTATACCGAACCGGGAGAAACTGAGAAAAATAACAACAAACTTAACTAACTAGCATTTACTAAAGATAAAAGCAGCAAAAGAAAAAAATAAGTAAATACTTTTTTTTTTTTAAGTTTAGACAAGCACTGATGAGGAGAGGTCTCCAAGGTGTCTGATCTTGCAGGCAGAGAGTGAAATCTGAAGGGCTAGAATGTAGGCAGTTCATAAGGGTGGCATTTGAAAAGTGGCACGAGCCAATGATGATTCCATCATTAGCATACATTCTATCTCCAGGCAGTTCTATCTTAAAGGCTGACTGCAAGAGTTAGGAATATTGGGAAATTCCTGGGGTGAGAACTGTATACAGTACTCAAGGTGAAGTCTCATCCGCGATTTATACTGGGGCAGATTCGCCTCTCTTTTTCTACCGGAAATACCCCTGCCTATGCATCACAACATCCCACTGGCTTTTCCAACTGCCTTATCATACTGCCTGGCCACCTTTAGGTCATCTGATATGATTACCCCAAGTCTCTTTCCTGTTTTGTCTTTGCCAAAAGCACTCCACCCATTTTGTACTCTGCTCCTGGGTTCCTAAGGCCTAAGTGCATTATTTATTTTGCACTCTTTTGCATTAAAATCCAGCTATCATATCCTAGACTGCTCTTCCAGTCTCTTTAGATCCCTGTACAGTCTATCTACCCCCTCTCCCCAGTGTGTCCGCTCTGTTAAAGATCTTGGTGTCATCTGCAAAGAGACAGACTTTCCCTTCCAGTTCTTCCTCTATGTCACTACAAAGATATGGAAAAGGACCGGTCCCAACCTTGATCCTTGAGGCACACCACTGGTCACCCTCCCATCACTGGAACACATTTCATTCACCACTACCCTCAGCGCCCTTTCCACTAACCAGTTTCTAATCCAGGTTATTACCTGTCTATCTAACCCTAAGTTACCCAGCTTACTTATTGGTCTCCTGTGTGGAATGGTGTTGAACACCATGCTGAAATCGAGGTAAGCCATGTCCACTGCACCAGTCTGATTTAGTATATTGGTCACCCAGTCAAAGAAGTCTATCAGATTTGTTTGGCATATCCTACCATCTGTGAATCCATGCTGCCTTGGGTCCTGCAATCCATCTGATAAAAGATAATTAACAATCCCTTCATTTAATAGTGATAGTGATTCCATTATCTTACCCACCACCAATATCAGGCTAACAGGCCTATAATTGCTTGCTACCACTTTTATGTAGTGGGACCACATCTGCTCTTCTCCAGTCCTCTGGACCACATCAGTCTCTAGCAGTCTGTTAAAAGGTTCTGTCAGAGGTGCAGCTAGTATTTATTTATTGTAATTACAATACCTTTGAGCCATAGGCTCATTTACAAAGGTTCCACATCAAATAACAAACAAACATACAGCAAAGACAATGATACATAAAAAGTCAGGGTGGTTTGTACAGTGTGCGGATGGTGTTGGCTGTCAGGAGGACAACCTATTCAGTAAGCGGAGACCTAGTGGAGGATATATGGATACATAGTATGTGATGGCAGATAAAGGCTGCTGGCCCACCCAGTCTGCCCAATTGTGTTTTTCATTTTTATTTTTTTTCCATACCATGATTAATCCACATCGCAATGTCTCTTCCTGTCTCCTGTGTACCTATCCCAGGCATTTCTGAACTCAGTTATTGTGTTCGCCCCTACTACTTCCTCAGAAAGTTTATTCCACTTATCCACCACCCTTTCTGTGAAAAAAAACTTCCTCACATCCTTCCTGAATTTATTCTCTTCCAGCTTCCAGCTGGGAAACAGTGTGACAAGGCAGCAGGTAAAGCAAATAGGATGCTGGAATGTATAGGCAGGGGCATCACCAGCAGGAAAAGGGAGGTCATAATTCCACTACACAAGACACTAGTGAGGCCCCACCTGGAGTACAGTGTACAGTTCTGGAGACCATACCTATGTAAGAACATAGACAGGGTAGAGAAGGTTCAGAGGAGGGCAGCAAAGATGGTGCATGGATTGCATCACAAGTCCTATGAAGACAGGTTGAAGGAACTAACATGTACTCCCTGGAGGAGAGGAGGAGAGAGGGGATATGATAGAGACACAAGTATCTTACAGGGAGGAACAGGGTGCAGGAATACACTATTTTTAAGTGAAAAGATGTTCTAGGACTAGAGGACATGGGATGAAGTTGGAGGGAGGATGATTCTGAGGAAACGTGAGGAAGAATTTCTTCACAGAACGGGTGGTGGACAAGTGGAACACCCTGCCAGAGGAAGTGGTGGGGGCTGAAACAATCACAGGATTTAAGAATGCATGGGATAGACATACAGGAATTCTGGAGGTCAGCGGTAAGGGGCAACAGACTTCTAGGAAAACATGAAATGAACTTACAAGCTCAAATGGGCAGACTGGGTGGGCCATAGGCCCTTATCTGCCGACACTGTCTATGTATCTATGTAGCTTCATATTATGCCCCTTGTTATAGAGCACCTTTTTCTCCCAAAAATACTCCCCTCCTGTACCTTATTAACCCCTCTAAGGTACTTGAAGATATCTTTCATATCTCCTGTCTCCTTCCACCCCTCTAGAGTGTGCACATTTAGCTAATTTAGCCTTTCCTCATAGGGCTTTTTTTTTGTAGACCCTGCACTATTTTGGTAGCCCTCCTTTGGACCACCTCCAATCTGTCTATGTCCTTTCTGAGATGTTGTCTCCAGAATTGTACACAGTGCTCAAGGTGAGGTCTCACCAACGATTTATACAGAGGCAGAACCACCTTTCTCCTTCTACTGGAGATACCCCTACCTATGCATCCCAACATCCCACTGGCTTTTCCAACTACCTTATCACATTGCCTGGCCACCTTTATGTCACCTGATATGATTACCCCAAGTCTCTTTCCTGTTTTATCTTTGTCAGAAGCACTCCACCCATGTTGTACTCTGCTCCTGGGTTCCTGAGGCCTAAATGCATTATTTATTTTTGCACTCTTTTGCATTAAAACCAGCTGCCATACCCTAGACCACTTTTCCAGTCTCTTTAGATCCCTGCACATTCTATCTACCCTCCTCCCGGTGTGTCCAGTCTGTTACAGATCTTGGTGTCATCTGCAAAGAGACAGACTTTCCCTTCCAGTTCTTCTGCTATGTTACTCATAATGATATTGAAAAGAACCGGTCTCAACACTGATCCCCGAGGCACACCACTGGTAACCCCCTCCATCACTGGAGCACATTTCATTCACCACTACCCTCAGCATCCTTTCTGCTAATCAGTTTCTAATCCAGGTTACTACCTTTCTATCCAACCCTAAGTTACCCAACTTGCTTATTAGACTCCTATGTGGAACGATGTAGAGCACCTTGTTAAAATCGAGGGTAAGCCATGTCCACTGCACCTCCCTAATTTAGTATATTGGTCACCCAGTCAAAGATGTCTATCAGATTTGTTTGGCATGACCTACCATCTGTGAATCCATGCTGCCTTAGATTCTGCAATCCATCTGATACAAGATAGTCAACAACCTTGTCCTTTAATAGAGATTACATTATCTTACCCACCACCAATGTCAGGCTAACATGCCTGTAATTGCTGGCCTCTTCCTTGCCACCACTTTAATGTAGTGGGACCACAATTTCTCTTCTCCAGTCCTCTGGGACCACATCAGTCTCTAGCGGCCTGTTAAATGGACCTGTCATAGATGCAGCTAGTACCTCCCCAAGTTCTCTCAGTACCCTTGGATGCACCTAGAGCCCAGGTTTTGCTGCAAACTGAACCAGAACTGAATGCAAACTATGGGATTTTTGAATGAACCGAACTGAACTCAAACCTTGAGACTGCGGCACCACAATGGATGCTAACCAAAGTCTAACCCGGTTTTGGTACAATCTCAAATCACCTGTGCTAGCATGGTCTACAACGCTCCTGGGACTACTGCAAATGCTCCAACTCTCTTTTACTATGCAAATAATGGAAATGATGCCTGTGTGTCACCAAATGCATAAAGTAGTTAATCATTTGTGTATGCTGCCCTTAGCAATACACCAGTAACAAACTGTTGAAAATAATGTCCTAAATAGTTTGGCATGCAAACAAGAGATGCAGTTTCAAGTTGTATGTCAGGAAAAAGACAATACAGAACAATTTAGCTATCAAAAAGGGATAGGACCTCCTCTGTTTCAATAGCCTATGCTAAACATTTAAACATACTGTACTGTTGACTATAAAACAATGATACCTGCTGTTAAAAGTCATCTTTAAATCAGACACACTGCAGAGTCAATAAATTAAAACACTTTTGGTCAAATGGCTAAAAACAGAGTGTAAATACTGTAATAGATAATAAGCCAAACATTTCAAGCACTTTCCCTCACTTGTTATCCAAGGACTGACAGTTTTTACTTAATGATATCTGCATTCATGTTAATCAGACCTTTAGTTAAAAAATACAGTCAAGAAAAAAACCTTTGAAAATAACTCTTACCAGAAAAGAAACTGAAAGTGAACCAAACTGAACCAGAACTCTAAAAATCTTAAATTCAAATGAATTGAACTGAACGTGAACTCTACTCAGATGAATCTGAACCAAGCCCAAACCCCCAAAGTAGGTCAAACCTGGGCTCTAGATGTACCCCTTCCGGACCCATAGCTTTGTATACATTCAGGTTGTCAACTGCTCTCTGGACTCTCGGCCCTGAAAATGGTCTACTGTCAGACTCCCTCCACACAATGCTTCTGGTGCCCTTTTTGTGGTCCCCCCCATTCCCCTTCTACTGTGAAAACTGAACAGAAGTATTCATTCAAGATGCTGCCTTTTTCTGTTCCTCCTCTGTACAGTCCACACACCTCTTACACAGATACACACAGATACACAGAAGGTGACAGCAGATAAGGACAGTGTGGCCCACCTAGTCTGCCCCTTTTCCCTACCTAATGTATTACTGCAGATCCTTGCTGATCTGTGGCTTATCCTCTCTTCCATATTGGTAGAGTACTGTTATGTCTATCCCATGCTTTCTTGAATTCCCCATCTGTTTTTTCCCCCACCTCCTCCACAGGGAAGCAGTTCCAAGCATCCACTGCTCTTTCTGTGAAAAAGTACTTCCTCACATTGCCTCTGAGCCTACCCCCTCTAGCCTCATATCATACCCCCTTGTTCTTGTACACCTTCTTTTCTGAAAGATGCTACCCTCCTGTTTATACCTCTGATGTACTTGAACGTCTCTATCATATCTTCCCCTCTCCCTCCTCTCCTCCAGGGAATACATATTGAGGTCCTCTAGTCTTTCCTCATGTGACTTGTGGTGCAGTCCTTGCACCATTTTTGTTGCCCTTCTCTGGGCTGCCCCTATTTTGTCCATGTCCTTCTGGAGATGTGGCCTCCAGAACTGAACATAGTACTCCAGATGAGGTCTCACCAGTGATCTGTACAGTAGCATAACCACCTCCTTTTTTCTGCTGGTGATACCTCTTCCTATGTACCCTAGCATCCCACTGGCTCTCCCCACAGCCTTCTCACATTGTTTGGTTACCTTTAGGTCATCAGATATGATTACCCCCAAGTCCTTTTCTTGACTGGTATCTGTCAGTATCTCACCCCCATCTTGTACTCCTCCCTTGGACCTCTGTGGCTCAAATGCATGATTTTGTACTTCTTTGCATCCTGTCTTAACTGCCACGTTCTTGTAAAGCTACCAACAGTCCCTATTTTCCCAGGACAGTCCCTATTTTAGGCAGCATGTCCTAGTGTCTCCACAAGTTTTGCAAAATGACACTTTTGTCCCCTTTTTTCTTACCTGCCCCAGTTTTGTCCCTTTTTTCCCCCTGACTGCTAATCCATGAGTGACAGTTATTTCAGCACCACTGTTCCACTGCTTAGGCTGGACAGCAGTTTGCAACTTCAACCCATGTGCCTGTGTTGCACTGCAAGCATGTCAGTAGCAGCACAGTAAAGCATGTTCCTTCCTGTTAGATTAGACTGGGTAGTAGTGCAAACAAGCACATGTGGATGTCTGCGTGCCAGCAGCTGAGAGGGACTCCAAACAGAGAAAAGACCGGCAGCAGAGAACTAAGGTACCCAAACCTGATCAGCTGTAGGGAAGTGTATGAAAACAATCTGGTGTGGTGGTGGGAGTCACTGAAGTGAAGTTTGCTCAGCAAATGAGGTGAGTGTGAGTGGGTTGGATGGGAGGAGAAATACATGCAGCTCGAATGTTTGATCACAGTTTAACGCAGGTTTGCTTTTAATGAACTTTCTGTACATCATGATTTGGAACTTGCTGCAGCAGAATGATGTATTGTTTTAATCTGAATGTTTGCTGCTGGTGTTACTGTGGGGTGGCATGGCCAGAGCAAGCAGCAAAATGTAAATGATTGTGCGCAGCATTGTCTGTAGTGGTGCCCGCGGGAGTGACATGGTGTGTGGGGGGGGGGGCATGGTCAAGATGGACCATCCCAGTTTTAGGCCTCAGAAAGTCGGTAGCTTTATGCTGTTGACCACTCCTCAAGCATGTTTAGGTCCTTTTTCACCCACCCCCCAAGTGTCAACCCTGTTGCAGATCTTAGTGTCATCTGCAAAGAAACATATCTTCCCCTCTAGCCCCTCTGCACTATCACTCATAAAGACATTAACGAGGACTGGCCCCCAGAATGGATCTCTGTGGCACCTTGCTGGTCACCCTCTTCTCAGATTGAACATCACTTACCACCACTCTCGGTGTCCTGTCACTCAACCAGTTTCTGACCCAGCTTACCACCTTGGGGCCCACTCCTGGGCTGCCCAACTTATTTATCAGCTTCCTATGTGGGACGGTGTTGAAGGCCTTGCTGAAATCTAGGTAGGCCACATCCACTGCCCCTCCCATATTTACATCCCTGGTCACCCAGTCAAAGAAATCTATCAGATTTGTTTGACAAGACCTTCCTGCTGTGAAGCCATGCTGCCTAGGATCCTGTGCTCCACTGGATTCAAGAAATACCATAATCTTTTCCTTTAGCAGTGACTCCATTAATTTCCCCATCACTGAGGTCAGGCTGACTGGCCTATAGTTGCCAGCCTCCTCCTTGTTCCCACTTTTGTGGAGAGGAACTACATTTGCCCTCCTCCAGTCCCCTAGAACCACCACTGTCTCTATCAATTTGTTAAATATGGGTGTTAGTGGTGCTGCCAGCACCTCTCTAAGTTATTTTCATATTCTGGGATGTATACGATCCGGCACCATAGCCTTGCCCCTTTCAGATTCTCAAATTTCTTTAGGACTCTTTCCTCCATAAATGGGCTGGTATACACCTCTTTCTCACTGGTGCTCCTATCCCCCAATAGTGGTCCTTCTCCTCCCCTTCTTCTGTGAATACTGAACAAAAATATTTGTTCAGGAGTGATTCTTTTTCTAGGTCCCCCTCTGCACACTCCCTTCCTCCCTTTCTAACTTCGCAATCCCACCCCTAGTCTTCTTTCTATCACTAATGTATAGTACCTGAGAAAGGTCTCGTCTCCTTTCTTAATTGTCGGGGCTATTTTTTCCTCAGTTGGTGCCTTTGCACTCCTGACTGCTTTCCCCACCTCCTTCAGCATTTCCAGATACTGTTCCCTGTCTTCCCTCCTCTGTGTTTCCTTGTACCTCCTGAAAGCTAGCCTTTTCTCCCTTACCTTCCAGGCCACGTCCTTTAAGAACCATAGAGTTTTCTTCTTTCTTTTCATTTTGCTTACTTGCATAACACAAAGGCTTGTTACCTCTGCTATGGCTCCCTCAAGGTTAGCCCATTGTTTCTCTACATTCCCCCCCTACTACTTCCCCTACCAGGGCTTCCTTGAGACAATCCCCCATTTTTGCAGCATCAACCCATCTGAAATCCTGGACCCTTGCTTTCGTGTGGTTTGGCTTCTCCACTGTTCTCACATTGAACCACTCTGTACGATGATCACTGGACCCCAGGTCGCTACCCACCATTACATCAGTGACTGTGTCCCCATTGGTGAGTACCAGGACCAATACTGCTCCTTATCTCAACCTGCTTGAGGCACACTCCCTGAAGGGTATCCAGGATGCCTCTTCTCCTGGCTGTGGCTGCAGCCTGGGTGCTCCAATCCACATCAGGCAAATTGAAGTCTCCCGCCATCAGCACTTCACCTTTGGCTGTTATTTTGTGGATGGCTTCCATTAGTACATGATCCATCTCCTCCCCTTGTGTCGGAGATCTGTAGATTATACCTGTGTGAATGGCATTGACATTTCCTGCTTCCAGGGTGACCCACAGTGCTTCTGCTCCTTTCTGCATTCCCTGAACTTCAGTTGCTTTAATTCCCTCTCTGACCTAGAGAGCCACCCTTCCACCCTTTTTTCCTACCCTATCTTTTCTAAATAGAATGTAACCTAGTATGGCTATATCCCATTCATGGTTCCCCATGTACCATGTCTCGATAGAAACAACAATGTCCAGGTCTGCTTCTACCATCAAGGCCACTTGGTCTGGCATTTTATTTCCCAGGCTGAAGACATTTGTACACATGGCCTTCCAAGTTCTGCAACCTCCCCTTCTAGTAGCTCCTCACCTATCCCCATGTCTTCTCCCATTCCTCTCCTGTTATTACTCCCATTCTTCCTTATCTCTGCCATTCTACCTATCTCAGTTTTAGGTTTTAGTGTTAATTTCTCAGTCCTAGAATCCTCCCTACTGACTTCTTCATCCTGGGTGGGGAAGGGGGGAGCAATTAGCTTCTTCCAACCTACTATCACCTCCCCACCTTGGCTAGTTTAAATGCTTGCCAGTGAAGCATTTAAACCTCTCACTAAGGATCTTGGTTCCCCCACTGGATAGAAGCAGTCAATCCCACTTGCATGACCTGCATCCCTGCAGGTGGGACCCCAGTCCCCAGTAAAGTTGAAGCCCGCTGCTCTGCACCAGTCCTTCAACCATGCATTGAATCTCATGGTGTGGAGTGCCCTGTCCTCCTACCAACATCCTGCATCTGGATCAGAGGCAGGCAAAGTCATCAACCAGCAGCAATTCTGAAAAGAGTACTGTGCATGCCACTTGTTTAAGACCCCTTCACGCTCCCTGAAGTCCTCCTGCGCTACCCTAACCTCATCACCAGCCAGATCTTTTGTTCCCAGGTGCACAATGATGTCTAGTTCTCTCGCCCCAGTGATGTTCTGGATGTGGTTTCCATCCCTCTAAGCCATGGCATCGGGTAGGCACTTAACCCCCCTCTTTCCCATTCCATCCTCCCACAAGTCTACACTCCTAACAATAGAATCATCCACCAGGAGTTGCTTCATCCTCCTCCTCTGGTATGCTCTGCCTCCCCCCCCAGGGTCTCCACCTTGGAGGACACCAACATCTTCCTTGGTCTCTACTGCAGCTGCCTCCTCGGGGCAGTCCCACCCTGCCAGTGCAGCACAGGAGTTGTGCAGTTTAACTGTAGGAGGGATGTGCTTCTGCCCCACCACCCTCACCCTTCCCAAGCCCACCATAGTCCAGCCACTCCTCCACCCAGGCAACCTATAAGGAAGTGTGGGCAAACTAGGTGGTCTCTGGAAGAAGGATGAAGTCCCCCGAATCCTGGCCAACTCAGCTTGGAGATGAGCAACTTCCACTCTCAGCCCAGAGTGGTGCCTGCAGATGACACAGCACCGCATCCTCCAGAACATCTCCTGGAAGACTGCCATCCCACAGTCACTGCACTGCATCACACCACTCCCATCATGTCTTATTTGTGACCCCTTTCCTGTCACTTTGTATGCTTACTCTCTCCTCCCCATTTATTTATTTATATTTTTTTCTCTCTACATTCCTACTACTTTTGTGCCCTTATAGCCCCTGCCCTTCATGTTTCTGGGTCAAGAACTTCCTGTATTCTTCTATAGCCTCTTTCTTCCTTGCTCAGAGTCAGACCTCCAACAGTTAAGGGGAGCAGGAAAGCTACTCTTTTCCTTCAAGGATGGCAAATCTTATGTGTTTCGGTGATCCTTCCCTTCCCGCTCCCAAACAGGATGTTCCTGTTGTCAGTCAAATCTAGTGCCTATAAAAGTGGAACTGGCTAAGGGTGGGAGAGTGGAGGGGAGGGTAGGAGGGCAATATTGATGTGTAAAATGCTCTTTTGCTGAGTCAGAAGTGTTCTAGTAGTAAAGTTCGAGCTCCTTAGTGTCTTTGTTTAATCCCAACAGGCTCTGTCTCTCTTGGGAGGCAGTATCGCACAGTGGTTTAAGGCTCTGAGCTGCAAACCTGGAGACCTGATTTGAATCCTTCAGCTCCCCAACTTGCATACTGCGTGACCATGACAAGTCACTTAACTTCCTTGTGCTCCCAGGTCGCATCTGGAAACAAGCTTTGGCTTAGTGTGCTATTCCTGGTTAAACAACATTCCATTCCCTTTTGCTGAAAAGTGTTCTAGTAGTAAAGTTCTAGCTCCTAGCTGCCTCCTTGCTCTGATAGAAAGATTGCTGTCTGCCAAAAGCTAGCAGTACAATCCTTCCCTTTGTTTTCCTTTTTCCTCAAACATATCTAAAAATGTATTGTCCTCTTTTAATACCCCCTCAACTATTCTTTGCTCAGTCTGCACTTTTGCTCTCCATACCGCTTTGCCTGCCTCCGATCTAGATGCAGGATGTTGGCAGCAGGACAGGATCTGAAGGTAAGCCTAATGGGTGAGTGAGGGACATAGAGAGAAAGAAACAGAAAGAGCCTTTAATGTGGCCCAGATCCCCAGAGGCAGAACCACTGCAAGGGTGTAGGCAGACAGGCATACTCACTATATACATTTATGTACAGTTTTTTTTGAGTACCTCTCCCAAATCATATGCCTTTTTATGTTTGCTTGCACGCATGTGCAAGAAACATAGTGCCATCATCGGAGATTTCGGAGGTGTGTCACCTCCTCCTCCAATTCAGGCAGTGTGCTGGCAGGCGCGGACCCTGTAAGCCAATGCATTTTGGAGCTGTCTATGACACGCTCCAAAATGCAGTGGCATAGTTGAAAGGGAGCTACGCTTGAGTGAGCAGCGATAAGAAGCTGCCTCACGCAGCAGCCCCAGCCGCAGGCGCACGCCTCAAGACGCAGTGTATAGCCGACGGGTGCCCAATCTCGCCGGCTGAGCTGCACGTCTCCTTCCCGGCCCCAGTAGTTGGTGCCACGCTGGGAGCCCACCCCAGTGTGACAATCAGTCATTGTGCCGACGGGGGTGCCCAATTCCTCGTCGGCTGAACGCCCCCCCAAAGTCCTTGTGCCATGCTGGGAGCCCACCCCAGTGTGGCAAATGGTCCCAAGAAGTCTTTTTTATTGTTTGTACTGTAAGACAAAAACGGTCCAGCGGTACGTCTCTCAACCCCCCCTCCCACAACCCGCACCCACCCACTGCGCACCCAGCCTCCCCATACTTACCTGACTCCGGGCGCGACGATCTCGTGGACTGAACACGCCTGGAAATTCTTCAAAGCCGACTCGAACTGAGGAAATGCAGGTAAGCTGTATAATGGGCTAGATAGGGGTTCAACTTATTGCATATCTCAGCTATTTTGGAATTTTACCAGATTAACATGGTTTGGGACCTCTGAATTATGTCACTGTCATGGTGTTATTAGCCTTAAGGGTGATTTTGCTCAGTGATCATGCAGTGACTGTGAAATCACTCTTCAGGCCTGAATACCGCCATGACAGTGACATCATTCATGAGAAGGGGGCCCAAAACCCCCATGTTGAAAATTTGGTGCCAAAATTCCAAAAAATGACTGTTTAAAGAGCGTGCATTGCGCAGTTCCTACGCAGGCTCGTAAGTTCGCAAAATTTCAATATTTTCACTCCAGATTTTCAACATTGTCATTTCACCACACCTTCTTATGAGTAGTACAGCTGTCATTTTTCACATCTCACCCAAAATGTGTTTCCGCCCATGTAGCGCAGAAGCGTGAGTCAGTGTGCAAAATCAATGTATGGGACAAATTAAGAAAATCACAGTGACACTGTTCATGAGCAGAGGTCTTGAAATGGCTATGTTGAAAATTTGGTGAAAAAATTCCTAAAAATGACTGTTTTACTAGCGTGCGTTGCACAGTTCCTACGCATGCTCATAGGTTTGCGAATTTTCAATATTTCCACTCCAGATTTTCAACATTGCCATTTTTCCACACCTTCTTATGAGTAGTACAGCTGTCATTTTTCACATCTCACCCAAAACGTGTTTCCACCCATGTAGCGCACAATGGCGCAGTCGTTGTGCGAACTCAGTGTATGGGACACATTAAGAAAATCACAGTGTCACTGTTCATGAGCAGAGATCTTAAAATGGCAATGTTGAAAATTTGGTGAAAGAATTCCTAAAAATGACTGTTTTATGAGTGTGCGTTGCACAGTTCCCACACACGCTCGTAGGTTTGCGAATTTTCAATATTTCCACTCCAGATTTTCAACATTGCCATTTTTCCACACCTCCTTATGAGCAGTACAGCTGTCATTTTTTACATCCTGCCCAAAACGTGTTTCGGCCCATGTAGCGCACAATGACGCAGTCGGAGTGCAACCTCAATGTATGGGACACATTAACAAAATCACACTGACACTGTTCATGAGCAGAGGTCTTAAAATGGCTATGTTGAAAATTTGGTGAAAAAATTCCTAAAACTGACTTTTATGAGCGTGCGTTGCACAGTTCCTATGCATGCTCGTAAGTTTGCAAATTTAATATTTTCATTTAGATTTTCAACATGTCCATTTTATTAAACTTCCTTATGAACAGTACAGCTGCAATTTTTCATATGTCACCAAAATGTGTTATCGCACATGTAGCACACAATGGTGCTGTTGTAAGTAAAGCAATGTTTAGGACAGATTAAGAAAATCACAGTTACACTGTTCATGAGCAGAGGTCTTAAAATGGCTATGTTGAAAATTTGGTGACAAAAGTCCATAAAATGACTGTGTTGCGAGTGAGCATTGTGCAGTTTCCATGCATCCTCGTTAGTTCATGACTTTGTAATATTTTCAGTCCAGATTTTCACTAGTGGCAATTTTCCACACTTCCTTATGAACAGTACAGCTGCCATTTTTCACAACATGGCTGAAGTGTGTTTTCACACTTTCAGTGCAGAGATGCGTGGTCGCTGTGGGAAATCATTGTTCGGCACAGATAAAGAAAATCACAGTGACACTGTTCATGATCGGAGGCACCAAAATGCCTGAGTTGACAATCTGCTATAAAAATCCCCAACCTAATTATATTACAGGTGTGTTGCACAGTTTCTATGTACGCTCGTGACTTCACCATTTTTTTAAATATTTTTACTACACATTTGCAACATAGCCATTTTTACACCTCCCCATGAAAGAGTACAGCTGTCATTTTTTACATCCTGTTCGAATATTTTGCACCTGTGGTGCTAAATGCTGTAGTCACTGTGCATAAGCAGCTGCTACTAAACTGATATTCCCCTGTTCATGAGGTGGGGTCACAAACAAACATGTTGAAAATTTGGAGTGAAAATACCAACGAATGCCTGAGGTATTAGGCTTTTCAACTAAATCGCCCAACCCTATAGAGAATGACAGGAATCAGGGGTGTGACTTGGGATTCTTGCCTGTGATGCTCATACCATTCCACACCCTGCAGTCACTGAGAGGCATCGAGTTATGCCTTGGACTCTTCGGCCCCAAATTTCACCCCATTCTCCTATATTGCACCCATCTCACCATATTTCCTAATGAAATGGGGTGCGCATAAGGGCCAAAGACCCCAAGGAACACGTGACACTTGTCAGTCTCTGCAGAGTGGGGTGTGGTCAAATGGCGTGGCCGTTATGCCTGATGACCCAAATGCACACCCCAATGCCTGTCACTCTCTGCAGGGTGGTGGTGGGGTTGGCTTCAGTTCAATACTTCACTGCCATTCCTATTACGCAGCTCTGTAACTTCTACACTACCACTGCCAATGCCAGCAAGCAAACATTCGGCATTGACAAATGCTTGTTGTTACCATTATCATTCCAGTCTGGAGTATTAGAATAAGTGCAGACCACTGAGTAGTGTCTACATCTGATTAAACTTATATTGTTTATGACATAGATCTGTATATAACCTGTTTAGAGATTAGATGGGTTATCTGGCAGCAATCTGATCTTTTTTTTATGGGGTGCAGGAGCAGAAGAGGATGTGTGCATTTCCTAAATGGGGGGCAGTTGGAGAGGATGTGTACATTTTTTAAAGGGGCGGGCAGCAGTTGGAGAGTGTGTGTACAAAATGGAAATTTCTGGCTACACTCCTAAACCAGTGCAAGTCAGCCAAAGAAAGCATTTCCATTTGCTTGTTGTGTAATTGTAGTTGCATCTGATTGCTTGTTTATGCAGTAAACAAAATGATATATAGCAAAATTAATAAAGTGCGACCACAGATTATAGATTAAGGAGGTGCTTTAAAGCAATCATAGAGCTCTGTTCCCCCTTCTGAGACACTGTTAGTCAATAAAGTGTGTGACATGCATAGGTGCCTTGGAAGTGGGTAAGAATAAATCAATGTAGGGAGCAGGGCACAAGAGGAGGAGAAGCAGTCTAGAAGACTTTGTCATGGAAAGTTTATTTATTTATTGAATTTTGGTAACCAGGTAAGCCCACTGAGACTAAAGGTCCCTTTTTCAGAGTGACTTAGATTTAGTTAGATACAATATTTTTAAATGCATACATAACATCAAGCCATTGGTAATTACAAAAGTTGTTTACATAACAGCAAGACACTGGCAGTTGTACAAATAGCATGCAAGGACAGAGACGTTTAGTTACAGACTATAGGTTGCACAATAACTGATAAGACAATAATTTAACATGTAGGACATTATATAAGAATAATAAATACATTGATTCTCAGACAGTCAAAACTACATACAATGATTTACCCACAATCAATACATCTTACACAAAGCTGATAGTGCAGGGAGACAGGAATGTATTGCATAAATGGGACGGGGGGTAAAGAAGGATCAGCAATAGCAGCTACATTGGCAGCGTTCAAATAAACAGACTTTAAGCCCCACCTGAAACGCTTCTAAAGAGGTGGCATTAAGTAGTTTTTCATAAGGGAGTTCCAGTAATATGGGGCAGAGTGTATAATGGATCCCTTGCTAAGGCTGGTCCTCGCACTGGAGATTTCAATTACTGTAGGTTGCTGTTAATGGAATGTAGGGTTCACCTATGAGGCTTTGGGGTCAGTGGGCCAATTATGTTGGGGGGTGTAGACCCTGGTAAGTTTAAAGGTGAGACAAAGGAGAGGATACGTGAGTCTGTATTTGAGACTACAACAGTTCAACCCAAGGAGAACCTCACTGTGATGCCTCCTTGGTGGTGACTCAGCTGTAAAGCCATTAATCTTGTTATACAAGACACCCAGTTTGTTGATTTCTGAGCCCCTGAGGAACTGTAATACAAGGGCACCATAGACCAATATAGAAAGCAAGGTACCACTTACTATGGCAATATTAGAGTCAGCAGTCAGATCATTTCCTAACCTGCAGAGAAGGCCAATTTTCTGATGAATTGTCTTAGTAATGTGGTCAATGTGGGGTTTAAACGTAAAGGTCTTGATCAAGGTAAACACTAATATAGTTCACCCTGACCACCAAAATGCTTTAATACTGTATATTAGTGATCAACCTTGATCTATATTATATTAATAATGCTGGAGAGACCACCATTACAATACAGGTAACAGAACCACTCACTTGTGGATTTTGAGTTTTACGCCCAAGAATGGAATTGAAGCCACTCATAACCATTATAGACTGAGGGAGTGCTCCCTACCACTGGAAGCACTTCTTTCCTCAGAGCATGAGACACTCTTATTTTGTCAAGTGTCTCACACACAGCTGCCCAGGAAACAAGCATGTCCAGGTAAGGTTTTTTAAATATTTAATATATTATTGATCAATCTCGATCAATAATACAGTCAAAGCCGCTTATAACTGGTACTTCTGTGTAAGCAGATTCTGCCCGTTATAATGCGTGCTCACTGTAAACAAAAACAATTATTTTTACACTGACGTGCTGATTTCCGTATTCCAGCTAGTCCTTGCTGCTCTGTTAGTCCGCTGTACTCCCACCCATTCCCATTCCCTTGCACAGTTTTTTGCTCTCTTTCCCAGAAGCCACTAACTCTGTTCCCGTTGTTAGCAGTGAAGTACTATAAATCTAGTCACAGAATATATTCAGCTATACTCCCATTCTCGTGCACAGTTTGGTGCTCACCTTCCCAGTAGCCACTAACTCTGCTCCTGTCTGAGATCCTCTCATGAAAGCCCTCCTGAGGAGGAAATCACAGTGGCATTTGCTGGTGGGATCCTCTCTTCCCTCAGGAAAGCCCTTTGGAGGACACCACAGCAGCAGCACATGGAGGTCTTCTTTCTCTCATGAAAGCCCTTCTTCCTTTCTTTAGGATGGATCCCTTTACTGCCACAACTTAAAGGGTCAGAGACCATTAGGGAAAACCTTCATCTATCTAAGATAGGTGTAAGACTGTTCTTTTCTTCCATTCACTGACGCCGGGACCGATTAGCGCATAGTTAGCGCTCTATGCCTGACTTCTATTTTGGGAAGATTAGCTGTGAGAAAGATAATTAACAATACGGCATGCTGAATTTTTGAAGCTGTAGCAGCTAATCTGCTCAAAATAGAAGGCAGGCATAGATCGCTATAACCAGCATTTTTTTTTTCATTGCAGTCAATGTATTTAGCAAGTAGAAACAGCAATCTGCCCACTAAAAGTGATTGCCCATATAAAGCATGGGCACTATAAGTGGTGGGGACTGTATATCAATATGGGTAATGAGACCACCCTTACAGTTGTAAGAGAAGTCTCACATTCTTAGTGTATCAGAACTGCTCACCACTGGTTCATGGTTCTCAGACCCTGAGAATGTGCAAGACCACTCTTGTCGCCCGTGTTAACATACCTAAGAGTAGTATCCACAGCAGTACAAGCATGCAGTATCGCTAAATATTCCCATCTATTGTGGCCTCAGAGTACTAGGGGACACAACATTGCCACTATGCCCTCAAATCATCATCTCTTATCCTCTTCACCAGCACCTTCCCCAGCCCTTTGGTTGGCTGTCCCTCAAACTGCATTATGGAACAGAAAGAGACATTTTTGCTCTGCCATTCAGCTAAAGATAGTTAGTCTGGGACTAGCTCAGTAGAATGGTGGTAAGAGGTTTGTCATGCTGCCATCTAGAAGACAGGGTTATGTGTGTGAGCCTTGGGACCTCACACTGGGGTAGTCTGGGAGTCAGGCATAATGTGGCGGTGAAGTGCTTTTGCTTTGCTGCACTTTGCATACCCCTGCAGAACATTTAAGGAGTAGATTGCATATCAGCTGTAAAGGGAGCCAATCACTCATCCTCATAGCCAAAGGAAAAGTGTTGTCAAGGCAACACCAGTGTTTGGGGCAGGGGAAAAGCAGGGGCAATGGGGAAAGAATGAGAACAAAAATAATTTATAAATTAGCTTGTCTGTAAAGTATTTCTGTCTACTCTGGCTGAATGTGTGAGTGGAACAGAGGTTAGGGAAAACTTGGAGCTGTTCATTTTGGATTTATAGGACCAAAACCAGGTTTTAGCAGACCTGATATCTGCTCTTTGTCTAACTGAAGTGATGTAAGAGAATATACCAAAAGCAAATAAATAAACACATTTAATTTGTGACATCCTGCCACCCAGAAATCATAAAAAGTTGTGATTTTTTTAATGTATGCCTAATGTATTTGTTTTTATATTGTTTCAATTAATTGCTACATGTAAAAAATCCCCATTTTAACCCATGATTTCCCTGTGCCCACACTTAGGTTATTTATTAGTTTGAGTTACATCAGCATCACTCAGAATTAGAAAGTAACTCTGTGACTTACTGTAAATCTCATAATGAGTTTTTTCCATGTGATTTTCCACTGTGGGGTTCAGTGCTTTATTTGGTCAGGACTGGGTCCCATCTGCAAGCACACCACCACCCCCACCCAGCATAACAAAGTGTTTGGACATGGTCTTTGGTTTAATGTTAGCTCTTTAAGGTTTGGGTTGACCCTATGTTATCCAAATTCAAATAGCTGACCAGCTCTTCCCTACATATCAAGAACCACAATGACAAAATGGAAATCACTGATTATCTCAGACAACTTTGCTTTTGTTCCAAGGACTGACCCTTTACTCATTTTGTTCCATGGTGTGAGAAATCTGGTTTTGTAGCATTTGCTCACTATAGAATGCCTGAATGTTATCCATGTAACTATATGCATTTGTCTTAACCTGCTATCAACTTGGAACCCCCTAAGGAGACAAGACATCTCATCTGAAAGAAAGGGCTATTGATGGACAAAGTTTACAATAAATAAATACAGGAATACATTTTACTTCCAGCTATTAGAGTTTCTGATTACTAGAGGGCACCCAACATGCAAGGCTCTTCTTCTTATGCTACTATCTTACCTGCATACAACATACAATAACCATTAAGGGAGTATTATAGTAGTAACAAAGCAAAACTTCCCACCCCACTCCTGCAGCTGTACAGTACTAGACTGAGAAGTCACTCAGATCAGACATTTAACAAAAATATATTTCTTAAAAAATGTATTTGCACGGCCACTAAAACACCTTATTTCAGCAGCACAGAAGTCTATTCAGTGAAACAACATCTTACAAAGTACATTCCAAGATATTCACTTATGTCAGTACTCTCAGCCTTATAAACTAATGATACAGACTCCCTTATAAATGAGCTAGTGCACAGAAATTCATTTCTCATGAGCAGAAAAAGTTCTCTAGGATAGTAACACAGGTAACGCAGCACAAGATATGTTGCCAACTAGATTAAATGCTAGCTTATTTGAAGAAAAGTTGATATGGCACTTCCACTTTAAATGTTTCATTCAGTGCAAAATGAACAAATATCCATGCAAAGTATGTTTAACGTTCATGTACTGCATGTTGTGCAAAAAAAAACACAGCAATCCTTTGCATGGGTCCTGTTTGTATTATAGTTTTTATATAGGGACACCCTTGCAGATGAGTAAGTGAATATACAAATATATGAACATATTAAATTGCTAACAGATAAAGGCCTTATGGTCTAACAAGTCTGCTCGATTGTGCAGCTAGCAGCCCTTATACTGCAGCTTTCCTCCCTGCCTTCCCCCCCTCCAGTGACCTTCCCCCTTCCCCTTTACCCTGTGCCATCCCCTTTTGAAGCAGCCCACTGTTCTACAAAATACCACTTCCTCTGGCAATGAGTTCCACCCAGACACCACCCTCTCTGTAAAAAAGTGTCTCCTCATTTCCGTCCTGAATCTTCCCGCTTTCAATCTCAGATTGTACCCTCAAGTGTCCCTCCCCCTCCCTAATTTGAAAAGCCCCTCCAGTCCCATGTTATTTATTCCCTTCATGTACTTGAAGGTTTCAATCATGTCTGCCCATCCCCTCCTGTCCTCCAGGGAGCACACGTTCAACTCCTTCAGCCTGCTCTCGTAGGATAAGTGCCCTAGTCCCTGGATAATTTTTGTTGCCCTGCACTGCACTCCCTTCAGTACCCTAATCTTCTTCAACTGGTATGGCCTCCAGAACTGCATGCAGTACTCCAGGTGTGGTCTAACCAGTGACCTGTATAGTGACAGGATCACCCCCCCCCCGGAGGATATGCCTCTGGCAATAAAAGCCAGCGTTCTGTTGGCCTGTACAGCTGCCTTTCTACACTGTGCAGAGTTATTCATTGCACCTGTTATGATCATCCCCAGATCCTTCTCCTCTTCTGTCTTGGCTAGCTGAATCCCCCCTAGCTGGTAACTGCTCCTTGGGTTTCAAGTGTAGCGCCTGGCATTTCTCGGCATTGAACCCCAACTGCCAAGTGTCTAACCATATCATTCAGTTCTCAAAGGAAACTGGCCCTCCTGTAACACTTATTCCAATAGAACAGATCATCCCCCTTTGTTTCTACCACCAGTTTATGTTCTAACTAAACCCATGCCTGTCCCATCTCTGTTAGGGCAGATTAGGTGGGCTAAGTGGTCCTTTTCTGCTGACAAATTCTTTGTTTCTATGAGGCTCGAATATATTTGCATTCAAATTTAGACTCAGGATAGGTGTATGTTGTGCTGTCGTGTTCCTTTTCACTATGTGTGCCAAGTTGCATTTTGGGTCTATGCATGAAAAAGGGCTACCAAAGTGTGACATTAGTGCCATTTTTTAAACTCTATAATATAACGATTATTCTAAGCATTTCTTAATGCTTTGACTCACCTTACAAAAATGTAGTGTGGTGTGGGATAACTTCAATTTCAGGGTCTGAGAAGAAGCCTCCAAAAAGTCGCACATGTAACGGGGGACATAAAAGCAGGGCTACACATGTAACAGGGGACATAAAAGCAGGACTACACATGTAACAGGGGACATAGAAAGCAGGACTGCACATGTAACTGGGGACATAAAAGCAGGGCTGCACATGTAACTGGGGACATAAAAGCAGGGCTACACATGTAACAGGGGACATTAAAGCACCACAGGCACACCTCTGTCTGTCTGCACACAGCGTGGAAGCATGCCACCACTCCTCTATAGACAACATGGAGGCACGCCACCACCCATCTATAGACAACATGGAGGCACACCACCACCCATCTGTGGACAACATGGAGGCATGCCACCATCCATGTATAGACAACGCAGTGTCAGTGGCTCAGTAGGTAGCACACTCGCCTCTGAGGCCGGGAGATCAGAGGGCTGTGGGTTCAGTTCCCACATCTGGCACTTAGGTTAATATACCAGTACTGACACTGTAATGCAGCATGAGAGGGGTGCTGCACTTCTGAGGTGCCGTCTTTCGGAGGAGATGTTAAACCAAGGTCCCATCTGCCTGGATTGGTGGTAGTTCAGGTGGATGTTAAAGATCACATGGCACTTATCGAAAAGAGTAGGGGAATTTTTTATTGTATACATACAGAACATCAAGTATATACATCATGTGAAATTAGATAATATCATCAGAAATAAAGTACATGTGGAAGAAAGATTTCAAAATTAACCGAAATCCATTATATAGAAGTAAAGAAAAAAAGGGTAAAAAGATACAAAACATACATTTCAAATAACATAGATGTATGTAGTATTTATCAAACAGGAATACCCGCCCAATATTGTGCAAACTTGAGTTTTTGACAGATACTGCAGTTCTTTACTTTTGATATTTTTAAGTGCTGTCTCTATACATTGTATTGTATCCCATGGACACATTCTTATTTGTTGAAACACATATTTACTTCTAGCTTGCCACATGTAATATTTACAAGCTGCAAATAATACTCTCAAGGTACTAGGATGGTATGCACTCCAACAATTGGAAAAAATCCCTAAAACAAGAACTGAATAAGTGATTCTACTTAAAAAAGGCCATTTCCATTTATTTGCTAAAGTTTTCCACAATAATTGAGCATCTGTACAAGTAAGTAGGAAATGTTCCATGGTTTCTTCTATGTTTATGCAAGATGGTTTAGGACAAAACCTGTCTTGTGTAGATTTATGCTTTAAGTTTCCTCGAACTTGTAATTTCCCATGACAACATAACCATGAGATATCCCATATGTGTGGAGGTATTCTTTTATCTTTAAGAATATTGAATGCATGTACTGTATGCGATGGACTACATAAGGGGAAATCCTAGTATCGGCTCATCGATATGCAATAGGTATATATACAACTGTTTTCTGGATAAACCTACAATAGAGCTTTTATTTACTTTCCAGGATCTAAGAAATTTAATGCAATCAGTTATATAAGATGGAGCAGAAGATATACAGGAAACTATAGGCGGTTGACCTGTCCAGGCTATCATGACTGGCTCTATTGTTTTTGATACCCAAACATCATATATTGTTGATGCAACATTATAACTTTTTAAGATATTATGTAAAAAAAAAGGAAAGGAAAAAAAACAAAGGATTTATCATTCCTAATCCTCCTTGAGTTATAGGAAAATATGTGACTTGCCTTTTAATTGGATTTAAACGATTCCCCCATAACATTTGAAAAAAAAGACTCAAAAGTCTGGTTTCCATAGATTTGGGCAGACAATATACATGACTAAGAAATAAAAAAATCGGAGTTAAATATTTTTTTATTATCATCACTGGTTTTTTTGCTTAATTTCCATGTTTTCCATGTACATACCTTATTTTCCCCTAAAGTTAATTGTTTATCCCAATTGTAACTGAAATCACATGTTGTATTAAACCAAATCCCTAATATTTTCTGAGGGGCAGCGCATATTTTTATGCCATGTATCATCTGTACATTCTCATCCCCTTGATGTAACGGAATGCAAACACATTTTTCTAGGTTTAATGTACTTCCAGATATTGGCGTAAAGGACTGAAATATTTGGATAGCTTTTTACTTGAAAGGAGATCAGAGACTAATATAATTCATCATCTGCATACAGATATCTTAATAGGTCTCAAATTTGGGTGTGGAGATATCCCTATAATGCTAGCATCTGTTTGGATATGGCGAATAATAGGGTCCAATGCAAAAACATATAATAAAGGACTCAGAGGACAACCTTGTCTAAGTACAATTCGTTGTAATAGAGTCGGCCCACGGAATCCATTTATTATTGGAAAGAAATGCACTAACGATAACAGATATGAAATCCATGATATAAATTTGTCAGGAATACCATATAACGATAATGTATGTAATAAAAATTCATGTTGTACTGAGTCAAAAGCTTTTGATTGATCTAAAGCAAAGATATAACCAGGCATCTCCTTATGTTTTTTTAACTCAAAAATTTCCCGTAGTAGAAATAGGTTTGAATAAATGGATCTGCCTGGAATAGCACATGTTTGAGATGTATCAATCAAGTCTGGCACTATCAATCGTAATCTGGAACATAGGATTTTTGAAAGAATTTTGTAGTCTGTATTTAATAAATGTAACGGCCTCCAATTTGTTAAAAAGGTTTTTTCTCCTTTTTTATATATGAATTTCAAAGCAGATATACCAAAATTCACTGAGATGTCCATTGAATCTAACATATAGTTATATACCTGAGTTAACATTTCTAATAAATGTTCTTTAAACATTTTATAAAATTCATGCGTCAAACCATCAGGCCCAGGGGATACCTTTAATTGTAGTTCTGAGATTGCAGTAGCAACTTCTTCCTGTGAGATTCTATTAATCAAATTGGGAGTATAATGCGCTGGCATCTGGGGAAACTGAATCGTAGGGTATAAAGATGTAATAATGGGAAACTTGGAGGCAGAACAAAATTGTTTTAAATAATCCGACATGACGACTGTCATTTCTGAATAGAGCTAACTACTTTGCCTTGAGCATTTTGCAAACCAATCATAATCGAGATTGGAGTCTACTTTTAAAAGCAAAAAGGATCCGTAGTTGAGAAGTCAAAGTTCCAGTTTTCATAAGGTAATTTAAGGATTTGGCTCTATCATATTGATACAGCAACATATCATTTTTTATTTTAGAAATTTGAGTTGAGTAATCTACTGATGACACGGATTGAAGGGACACTAATTTATATAATTGATTTCGGTGCATTAAATAGTTGAAATAATTATTTCTAGTGGCTCTCTTTCCCAAAGTTATAAAATAATTGGCCAAATCTTGTTTTGTGTCTTTCCACCATTCCCATAAGGAATCATAACAAATCATTACTGACACTCGGGCTTGAAAGATATTACGCAATTGAGACTGCGCTAGTACAGAGAGAAATAAAGAATTATTTAACTTCCAAAAAGTTTTATGTGTGATAGGAACATTAAAAGAATCTATAGTGAAACGGCAGGATAAAAGACAGTGATCTGATATTTCAGTGGGACGCACAGTGACCGAAACAGGAACGAAACCACTAGAGACAAAAAATAATCTATTCTAGTACACAATGTATTGATCTAAAGTAAGTATAACCTGTGTCTGAGTGCACTTACTATATGCATCAAACAAGCTTGCGTCCTTCATCAGATTAGATAATGCTATGGAGTCACAATATATCTTTTTCCTAATGAAACCTTTGTTTGTTATCAATGGATATATTGAAATCCCCCCTAACAGATGTGTTTGCTTGTGCATAAAAAGGTTTAATTAAATCTAATAATGCTATCCTAGCTGTTTTAATTTGTGGGCCTATATAACTATCAGTCTAAGGGAAGGAAATCTAGTGACATCTAGTATTAAAGCCCTTCCTGAAGAATATCAATTATTCGTGTTACCAAAATTGTGTGGAATAGAACAGAATGGCCACACCATCCGCTGAGTCCGCTCCAAAAGTCCAATAAGAGGGCCCTTTGTACCATTCACGCTTTATTTGTTTAATGTCATGTAGGTTGAGATATGAGTTTCCTGCACCAATAAAATGTCCAAACTCAAAGAATTTGCATAATACAGAAAACTTAATCTTTTTTATAACTTATAAGACTACATACATTTAAGGATGCAATACGTAAATCCATAATTGAGTTTGACCCTTATCCACTACCATCAGTTATTGATATGTTTTTTTTTTTTTTCCCTCCTTTTTTTGTTTTCATCAATTTTTTTCTAGTGACATCAGGAGGTTTAGAGACAGGGGTATCAATATCCGAAGGCAGTGGGGATACATCTGATTCTCCGTCTGAGACCTCCTTGTCTCCTTTCAAACAATCAAACATATTTGATATAGGAGTATCAGGCAGTTTAGAAGATTTTCGAGCAGTAGCCCTGGTGATTCGTTTAGCAATTTGAAACCCTTCTTTGTCTGTAATAGACGCAGAAGTCGACGCAAGAGATTCCGGGGGAGGGTCAGGAGCACTCTTTGTATGAGTAACCTCATTTTGAGGCTGTGAAGGGGTTTGTAAGGGGTGATCTAAAGGAATAGTCATAGAAGATTTGTGTTCTTTAACTTTATCTTGCGCTTTCTGTACTAAAGTATCCGGATCCCAACTATTCGACCTATTCTTACTTGCCCAGGGACACTGGTGATAAGCATGTCCAACTTCATTACATAGATTACACTTAAAAACATACATGCACGACATGCTAGGATGCCCATAACACCCACATAAACTGCATTTGAGCAAGTCACACGTACTACTTAAGTGCGTGGTGGCACCACACTTGTAACATGCTCTGAGTTGACCTCCGTAAAAACAAACCCCTCTATCTTTCCCTAAAAAGAAACTGTTCAGTAAATGCACAACTTCTGAATTGTTTTGAAAAAGTTTCACCTTAAACCTCCAACCCCCAGTCCATAATCCCTCATCATCTAAAATGGCTTCAGGAGGTGATAAAACATTACAATGATTTTGCAGCCAGTGATAAATATCACTTACGCTAACACCTTCGTTTCTAAACATTATTGTCACAGTTCTAAATGTAGGTTTAGACAATGGTATAACTGAGAAAGGAGTCCAAACAGGGTCATTTTCTAAAGAGCGATAGGTGCCAAACCGATCCAACCGGTAGATGTTTTAAACTTATGTCAAAAGTCTCTTCACCTGAAATATGTATCAGGGCATATATGTCAGATGCTGCAAAATGTAGTTTATCTTTTAAAGAGTTCTGGCATAATATCTGTCAGGGAACTCCAAGTCCTCCCTATACCGAAGGCAGACTGCATTTCTGCTAGGGGCTGGCTCTAGCTTGTTTTTAAACAGATCTGATAATATAGGGGGACGGCCTGAAATCTGTGAAGTAAGGGTTTTAATTTGAGATGAGTTCAAATCAGGAGAAGTACTCGGCCCAGAAATATCTTGCAGCGTGGTATTATTTTGTGGAGCACTCATAACAGGTTTTTGATTTAGGGCAGTTTGGGAAGTTAGAGTATTTTGGGGGGGTTCCTCTGGCAAGTCTAAAGAAATAAGCGGTACATTAACGCATTCTTTGGAAACTGCCTATTCCCTGACTCAACTGTGTCCATTATATCTCCCCAAGACATCATATTTGCAACATTAGTTTTAGAAACATCTGTAGTGTCTCTCTGAAAGTGTGGTACCTTGGTGGAGCTCATGTCGGTTGCAGGCCTGTTTGCAGAATCTGGAGAGTTAGGTTTGTCTTTTTCCCAATTCGGATCCGGAATCCACTTCCCAGTCTCAGAGCGCATCCACCCTGCTGTCGTAAGCACTGCCGCTACTGACCAGGAACTGTTTTGCAGTAGCGTCTCCTGGTTCAGCTTAGCAGACGAAACCAATGGTTCTGTGGTCAAAACAGGCATGTCGCCTGCAACAGTCACTGAAATATTATTCCGTGTGCCATCGTTTAAGACTGCTGCAGCGACCGGTTTTGTTAAGCCCATTTGGCTTTGCTGTTCTCCGTGGCTATGCGAGGTAGGCCCGGAAGACACTGGGGGAAGATACAGTGTTACTCCCAAATCAGCTCGGGAGTTTCGCTCCTGTATTGAAGGCGATGCGGTCTCTATCAAAGCGTCCTCCTTCGGCGTCACAAACAAACTCTCAAATGTAGAAATTCCAGTTCCAGGAGTTCCATGATCAATAAATGTATTCTCTGCAGGCATATCCAGAAGGTTTTGCTGTACCTTCAACTCTGCGACGCTCGTTGTTTCCATTGTAAAGGATATTAGCGACTCATCCTCACAGGTAGGCACTTCTAACTGACCTTCCATAACGCTGGTCAAGCAGAACGGAAACTCCACCCTACAGAGGAGGGGAATTTCCCCGGTGTCCTGGCCAAATTTCCCTCATTCACTAAAAATACCACCAACAGCTTAATCTGGTTCAAGGTCAGTTGGCATTCTTCTGTATCCCCTTCCCCCGGGCTGTGCCTGAAAATAGGCAGGATTTGTCTAGTGCACTTACCCGGTCAACAAAAACTAAATAAAAAAATAAATAAATAAACAACATGGAGGCATGCCACCACCCATCTGTGGACAACATGGAGGCACGCCACCACCCATCTGTGGACAATATGGAGGCACGCCACCACCCAACTGTGGACAACATGGAGGCATGCTACCACCAATCTGTGGACAACATGGAGGCATGCCACAACCTATCTGCAGACAACATGGAGGCACATCACCATCCATCTGTGGACAAAATGGAGGCACATCACCACCCATCTGCAGACAGTATGGAGGCATGCAGCTAAATACCTGATGGAATCTTTTAATGAATTTTATCATTAAAGTATGCATTCTAATCAGGGCATCATCAGTCCTTATCACCTGAATAATGGACTGTCCATGTAAACTGAACACAGACAACATCCGCAGAAAACAGCATAGTTGGTTTTCACAGTAAGTTTTTTTTTTTGCTAGGCAAAGTTCTGTAACCCACTGTGCACATGTATGATATGGCTGTAAACCCACCGCACACATGTATGATATGGCTGTAAACCCACCGCACACATGTATGATATGGCTGTAAACCCACCGCACACATGTATGATATGGCTGTAAACCCACCACACACATTAATGATATGGCTGTAAACCCACCGCACACATGTATGATATGGCTGTAAACCCACCGCACACATGTATGATATTGCTGTAAACTCACCACACACATTAATGATATGGCTGTAAACCCACCGCACACATGTATGATATGGCTGTAAACCCACCACACACATGTATGATATGGCTGTAAACCCACCACACACATTAATGATATGGCTGTAAACCCACCGCACACATGTATGATATGGCTGTAAACCCACCGCACACATGTATGATATGGCTGTAAACCCACCACACACATTAATGATATGGCTGTAAACCCACCGCACACATGTATGATATGGCTGTAAACCCACCGCACACATGTATGATATGGCTGTAAACCCACCGCACACATGTATGATATGGCTGTAAACCCACCACACACATTAATGATATGGCTGTAAACCCACCGCACACATGTATGATAGGGCTGTAAACCCACCACACACATTAATGATATGGCTGTAAACCCACCGCACACATGTATGATACGGCTGTAAACCCACCGCACACATGTATGATATGGCTGTAAACCCACCACACACATGTATGATATGGCTGTAAACCCACCGCACACATTAATGATATGGCTGTAAACCCACCGCACACATGTATGATATGGCTGTAAACCCACCGCACACATGCATGATATGGCTGTAAACCCACCGCACACATGTTTGATATGGCTGACCAATATGGCCCAGAGAATAATGTATCCTAATTAGAGCACCACAAAAAGCAGCAAGGGGAGAGTGCTTTTTAACATTAAGCTCCACCCCTCCAAAAACAGTGACCATGTGGTTTTGTGCTATGATTAACGATATGCTGTGGTTACCCTGCGATGCAACTAGAAAATCCACAAAGGCACAATAATAAACACTTTAAATGTGCAAACAATAGAAAACTGCAGGCAGCGTGAGACAAGTTAGCTAATGCAGCAGCATCACCCAAACACCATCTGAATCATAGCACACAAACTAGCCACTCCACCAACATTAGTTGTTGCCTACTTAGGTGTACAACTCAGTTGTACATGAACAGGCAATTGTGTGATGGTATAGCAAATACATGTGTAATATGCATAACTGTTTGTTTTTTTGGGAGGCGGGGGTTGTGGACATAGTCACACACAAAATGGGTTTACCAAGATCACCAGCCCAGTACAAGCCACCTGTCTGAATACAAAAAGTGCATATCTGTGGTTGTTTGGTGATTTTGAAATTTAAACCAAAATAGCAGGTAGGGTTACCATGGTGTTGGTGTCCAAGTTAAAAAAAAAAAAAAAAATAATCAAATTCACTTTGTTCATGTTTTTGTTTTCAAATACCAAAATCCTAATCCAATGTTCAAACAATCACAAATTTACTAACAAAGCTGTTCAAATTACTAAATCACTTCTTAAGTGAAGACAAAAAAGGAGAGAAACATAATGCAATATGAGCCATGCATCATCCCATCTGCCAAAAAGAAAAAAAAACGGCAGCAAGCATACACCCATCTGGTAACAAAAGGAAGCCATGCATGCGCACAGCTGCAGACAAAATGAAGGTATGCAGCCATCTGTCTATAAACAAAATGGAGGCATGCATCCACCAATCTGCAAATCAAAATGGAGGCAATCAAATACAAATCTGCAAACAAAATGGAGGCATGAATCCACCCATCTGAAAATCAAAATGGAGGCAATCATACACAAATTTACAAACAAAATGGAGGCATGCATCCATCCATCCATCTGAAAATCAAAATGGAGGCAATCATACACAAATCTGAAAACAAAATGAAGGCACGCATCCACCTGTCTACAAACAAATTGAAAGGAAGCATACACTCACCTGCAAGCAAAATGGAGGTACGCATTTTGCCATCTGCAAACAAAATGGAAGCATGCTTCTAGACATCTGCTGACCAAAAATGGAAGCATACCGAAAAACACACCACAGGGACTCAGTCAAAAACTGTCATCAGACCTGATACACACAGACCATATAGTGCACCAACCCCAACCCCCAGAAAAAAAAAATAATCGGTGACCACATGGTTTGGTACCCTGATTAACAAAAAATGCAGTAGGAGATCTGTGATACCCAACGACAAAACAGAAGTGGTGTGCACCCCACTAATAAAGAAGCCAGTAACAAACATGCAATGCAATGCAATAGCCCATCACAACCAACTTCAGGATCATGCCAGACAAACCTACCACTTCACCTAAATTTGTGCTTACCACCAGCCCAGTGGCATGGAGGGCTGAGGCATCTGTGCTTTACCTACTACCACACTGGTGACCAGCCAGTGTGCCATGGGCGGAAGCGTGCACTGCACAGCCATTGCCAACATTGCACGCTCTACCCAGGGGGAAACACAGGATAGGGAAAAATGAGGTCCCAGGTCAAGCAGGATGATGACAGCCACCAGCCACAGGCCCTGACTCTGAATGACACCCCACAAAATCTGAATCCTAGTCAAGGTGAGTTTGAGCAAGGGGGAGGGCTCCTCACCACCATGCCATGGTGGGTAAACTGTGGGGGAAGAAGAGGTTAGCTGCCTGGTGGGGTGTGGGGCTGGACGGGAGGCTGAATGATAGATGCCAACAGGTGGGAACCCAAAAGAGAATCAAATAAGGTAAAAAGAATAACATTTGTGGTTGCCTAATTTGGGCACATGAAACTAACATGCACATCAGATCAAGTCACACCTCTCAGTTGTACCGCATTATGAGGAACAGGTCCTCATTTTATTCACAAAAACCCCTTGTTACACATTAAGAGGGTCTGTCCAACATTCAACAACAACACTATAAAACAAAAATGCATAGCAGTTCATATGAAAAATGTATTATTTATTTAACTGCAAACTTTGTGAACACAGAGGCACACTTTTCAACAGTGGTCTGAGCTTCTGAGTAATAGATTTGATGAAGTGTTCCACATTCTAAGGGGCAGTGTTTTACATTAGGGGGATGTACTGAGGTACAGTGCTCATACAACTCTTTGGTAGGAAGACATGCACATTCAGGAGTGTTAGTGGGTTGTACGGCCAGTGCCCAGGTAAATACATTTTTTTTTTAAATACCAAAAACCACAATAAATATCAGACATCACAATCAATCTTTTTAACAACCCCCAATAAAAACAATTGTTGTAACAGCAGTATGTAAAATACCATCCCAACATATGAAAAGCACATTTAAAATAGAGCATTGGACCCAAAAACCAAAATAAATATCAGTATCCCAAAAATAAAGAGCTAAGGATTAAATACAGGTACCAAACCTTCCCCAATAACCAAATAATGCAGTGTGCTAATCCTAGGCACTCCACTCAATCTCCACCTTTCCTCATAATTAACTATAACAGCAGCATGTAAAATACAGTCCCAACATAAAAAGAACATTGAAAATACAGCATAGTAACTTAGAAAGTTGATTTATGTAACCTCCTTATCAATTCCTTCAAGAAGAATTCATGGTGAGCAGGGATATAAAGAAGTTTAAGGTCCCAAATTCACATTTTAATTCAAATGTTACCTCTTATACCAAATCAAGAAGGCAAATTGGGAAATCCAGGGTGTGGGTCCATCTGCATTAGTGATGAACCACACCTGCCAACAGCTCACTTACATTATCAAAACTAGTAAAAAAACAAACAAAAAGTATTTTTGGCAGCAGGCATGATTGGTATTTACCTGCTTCAGTGAGGATAGTGATGCAACAAGGGTCACACAGGAGGGATAGATCTCTTCAGTACAAAACAGCCAATCACAGGAAAGGGCTAGCAATTGCAAGGAACAGTCTTTTAAATCCCCCCATGGCCTGACCCAATCTCATGCTGATATAAGTGCCCAAATGATTTCACAAGTGGCTCCCCTGGACCCCTGTTGTCACGCATGAACATACGGTGGTGGGGACAGGAAAGGATCAGGTGAGCAAAGGGGACAGCTTATGATCATACTGTGTACTTAAAGAAACAGGGCAATGCACTGTAGTAAGTAACCTGAGGACAAAAATACAACATAAATAGCACCGAAGTGTAGATTATTACAAAAGATCAGGGGTAACACAAGGGGACATTAATGGTTACACGCAGGACCACATCTTTAGGACCCCCTGGAGGTGGATGAGAATCAAGGTAGCACAAAAAGGAAGCGTGATAAATGAGACCAGGAGACAGAATTAGTTACAAAATATTTGTATTGCCAGAAAAGTCTAGTTAAATGATACTGAGAGACTATTTCACACACATGGGTAGCCATGTCACAAATTAGTACACACATTTTCATGCATTTTGACTATTGAAAGTGCATTTTTTTAATATGGAATCATCTGATTCCATCAATGTTATCTTATGTATCTCTCCACATAGGCTACTTAAAAAAGATCATATTAATTGCTGTATTATACTCAAAATCCTGCATGTGTACTGCATTACAAACTTTAGGATCCATTGGTAACCCCTTTTCATGCATGGAGCCATTTTTTAGCATTCCCCTATATCTCAAATAAGCACATTGTAAGGGACTAGGCCCAGCACCAGCACCTGAATGACTCTACTTGTTACTTGCATTTCCTAGGAAAAAAATTTCCCATTAACTGCTACCCTCTGTGTCCTTCCCCTCAGTCACTCCTCTCCTGTTTTCCCCAAGATACTCTCAGCACTTCTTTCTGTTCCTACTATCCACCTCTTCCAAAAAACAGACCCCTTGCCTTACTTTAAAATCTCACTCAGTATCTTCACAGGCACTCTTCTATGCAAATACCATCGAAACAGTGACTCCCAAATTGCGTAGGGTCAAATCAGTGCCAAATTATGGTGAATGACAAAATCTGCGAACTCACTGCAACCCCTTCTTCAAGATCTGCTCCCCTCCCCAAGGGTTGGTATATTTGGTAAGGGTGTATGGGGGGGCATAGAGAGTGCAGCCCCTCACAAACAGAGAGTTCACCGATTTTGGCATTCACCAAAATCTGGCACTGTTATGATCCTGTGCCATTTGGGAGTCACTGTTATGCCATGGAACTTCTGCTGTGTACCCCTACCCATCCAGTCCACATCTGCAGTATTTGCTTTGGGAGAACAGTGGCTATCTTTTTTTTCTTTAACTTTGTGTTTATTCATTTAATGATGAAACTATCACATTACATGGAATGTCATCAGACACTGGTTACTTAATTACACAGTGTAATTAAAATATAAATAATTTGAGAGGCATTTTTGAGTCCATACTTGTGTATGACATGTGAGGTACATCCAAAAATATCTTAATGGCGATCAGCAGAAATGGGCCATTAGGTGTTAAAATAAAATTAAAAAAATAAAAATCAGAAAAAGAACTGTGCTCTTCCACCACCAGTTACACTCATTGGTAATGTGTTTGTCAATGGAGAGGCTAATTCTGGATATGTAGAAGGCAGAGTCAAGATCAGTGTGCATTCAGTTCAGAGGTTGATTACCTGCACTCTTTGAAGGAAGCAGGGAGCAATGAGAGGATTGTTAAGTCTTGATTTGCTGCAAGTCCAGGAGAGACTGACACCATCCAAATACCTTTAAGACAACAAGACTTCAAAAACTGATGAATAAATCTGGATTTATTGTGTTTAAACACAAGTCAAATAAGCCATACATTCACCCGTTCACTGCCCCAGTGCTTTAGCTACAAGCCTTCCTCAGGAGGCGTGGCCCAGTACACTTAGTACTTCATTTTTATGTTGCTTGCATGCATGTGCAAGAAACATAGTGCCATCATCGGAGATTTCGGAGGTGTGTCACCCCCTCCTCCAATTCAGTCAGTGAGCTGGCAGGCGTGGCCCCTGTGAGCCAATGCATTTTGGAGCTGTCTGTGACCGCTCCAAAATGCAGTACTTTCAGTTGAGCTACGCTTCAGTGAGCACCGATAAGCGTAGCTCCCCACATGCAGGCGTGTCGCCCCACGCATGCATGTAGCCGACGGGGTGCCCAATCCCCGCCAGCTGAACTGCATCGTCCCCCCCCAGTAGTTGGTGCCACGCTGGGAGTCCACCCCAGCATGGCTATCAGTCCTTTGGCCGACAGGGGTGCCCAATCCCCCGTCAGCTGAACGGCCCCCCGTCCTTGTGCCACGCTGGGAGCCCACCCCAGCATGGCAAACGTCCCACGATGTCTTTTTTTTTTTTAAACCTATAAAACAAAAACGGTCCCGCAGCGCATCTCCCAACCTCCCACCCACAACCCACACCCACCCACTGCGCACCCAGCTTTCAATACCCCCTCACCCCATACTTACCTCCGACTCTGCGCGACGATCTTGGTGGACCGGGAACATGTCTGCACTCTTCAAAGCCGACCATGAACTGAGGAAATGCCGGTAAGCTGTATAATGGGCTAGATGGGGGTTCAACTTTATTGCATATCTCAGAGTTTAGATTGCAATAATTAATACGATGTGATTCTTTCTCGATGAAATATTGTCATGTGGGAGTTCGGGTCAAGCGTACTCGCGCAGTGACTGCGAAATCACCCTTCAGGCCTGAATACCACCATGACAGTGACATCATTCATGAGAAGGGGTCCCAAAACCCCATGTTGAAAAATTTGGCACAAAATTCCAAAAATGACTGTTTTACGTGAGCTTAACGCGAGTTCTACGTAGGCTCATAAGTTCGCGAATTTCAATATTTTCACTCCAGATTTTCAACATTGCTATTTTACCACACCTTCTTATGAGCAGTACAGTTGTCATTTTTCACATCACACCCAAAATGTGTTTCTGCCCTTGTAGCGCAGAATGGTGCAGTTGGTAAAGCAAATCAATGTACAGGACAAATTAAGAAAATCACAGTGACACTGTTCATGAGCAGAGGTCTTAAATGGCTATGTTGAAAATTTGGTGAAAGAATTCCTAAAATGACTGTTTTACGAGCGTGCGTTGCACAGTTCCTACGCAGGCTCGTAAGTTCACAAATTTTCAATATTTTCACTCCAGATTTTCAACATTGCCATTTTACCACACCTCCTCATGAGCAGTACAGCTGTCATTTTTCACATCCTGCCCAAAACATGTTTCCGCCCATGTAGCGCACAATGGCGCAGTCGGTGTGCGAACTCAGTGTATGGGACACATTAAGAAAATCACAGTGTCACTGTTCATGAGCAGAGATCTTAAAATGGCAATGTTGAAAATTTGGTGAAAGAATTCCTAAAAATGACTGTTTTATGAGTGTGCGTTGCACAGTTCCCACGCACGCTCGTAGGTTTGCGAATTTTCAATATTTCCACTCCAGATTTTCAACATTGCCATTTTACCACACCTCCTTATGAGCAGTACAGCTGTCATTTTTCACATCCTGTCCAAAACGTGTTTCCGCCCATGTAGCGCACAATGGTGCAGTTGGTGTGCAAACTCAATGTATGGAACACATTAACAAAAACACACTGACACTGTTCATGAGCAGAGGTCTTAAAATGGCTATGTTGAACATTTCATGAAAAATTTCCTAACAATGACTGTTTTTCGAGCGTGCATTGCGCAGTTCCTACACACGCTCGTAAGTTCGCAAATTTTCAATATTTGCACTCCAATGACTTCCAAATACCTAAACAGCACATAGAAGCAAGTAACATTCAGCACTGACAAATGCTTGTTATATGTTACAACTCATGACATCATTAATTACATTATTCTAAATTTCTTTTAACTTTTCGTTTCTCTCTCTCTCTCTCTCTCTCTCTCTCTCTCTCTCTCTCTCTCTCGAATCCTCTCAAGAACTGCTTCAAACTAAGCTTATGAGCCTGTGTATTTAAATTAGACTTTAACCCTTAGCCAAAGGAAAACCATAATTAATATAACATATCCAAAAACAATAAAATCAAAATTGTAAATACATCAACTGCAACAACTTCATGATAGACTCAAGATATCAAAACAAAAGCATTTAAATGTTATATTATGTTGCTGCTTATTATATTACTGGTAGCAAATGCAATATGACTAAAGTATATTTAATCTGATATGATCACCTAAAATTTATAGGGATCTAACATCAATCACTTTGACTCATAAATAATCATCCACTTCAAATTAAGAAGGAAAGAAGAGATAGAGGGTTTACTGAATAATAGATTAAATTTGGTCCTTGTGGCTGGTCCTGTCTCCAGAATAAGGAATATACAACTGAATATGCACAGCCTGTACAAAAATGCACAAACAAAAGGCAATGAATGGTCAAATAGTAATTCTCATTATTCATAACTTTCACAGTTCACATAACATGTATCCAAACCAAATCCCTAGTGGCGGAAGCTGTGAAGCAGGAAAAATGGAGAAGGGGAGGGGAAGGGGGTGTGAAAGAATGATGAAATAGAGGGAAGGAAAAAGGCAGAGAAAAGGAAAGGGGGAGGTTAGGGAAAAAAATGAATAATGTAGGAAATTATATAGAAGGGGGGGGGCACAGGATGGCAAACTTATCATGTAATCTCAGTGTTTTTTCCTCAGAAAGGTTTCAGGTCCCAGGGATCATTCAGGCTATTAGGTTTGACAGCGTTAAGTGAAAATATCCAATAACTTTCTCTTTCTAACAATAAGTTCTGTCTGTCACCACCTCACCTCCCCCTTTTCTTTACTCTTCTCTGCCTTTTTCCTTACCTCTGTTTCATTATTCTTCCACACCCCCTTCCCCTTCCCCTTCTCCATTTTTCCTGTTTCACTCTTTCCCCACTAGGGACTTGGTTTGGATACATGTTATGTGAACTGTGAAAGTTATGAATAATGAGAATTACTATTTGACCACTCATTGCCTTTTGTTTGTGCTTTCTTGTACAGGCTGTGCATATTCAGCTGTACATTCCTTATTCCAGAGACAGAGCCAGCCACAAGGACTGAATATAATCTATTATTCAATAAATCCTCTATCTCTTCTTTCCTTCTTAATTTGTAGTGGATGACTATTTATGAGTCAAAGTAATTGATGTTAGAGCCCTATAAATTTTAGCTGATCACATCTTATTAAATATAGACTGTAGTCATCATGTATTTGCTACCAGTAATATAAGAAGCAGCAAAATAATATAAAATGCTTTTGTTTTAGTATCTTGAGTCTATCCTGAAATTGTTGCAGTTGATGTATTCAAAAATTAGTGTTTTTATTGTCTTTTGCTACTATATTGTTTTATTAATTATGGTTTTCTTTTGGCTATGAGTTTAAATCTCATTTAATACACAGGCTTATAAGCATAGTTTAAAGCAGTTCTCCTTTAGGAGAGAGAGAGAAAACAAAACTTTACAAAGAAAGTTTGAATGATGTAATTAATGATGTCATGACTTGTAACATATAAAAATGAAGTACTAAGTGTAGTTGGCCACACCCTCTGAGGAAGGCTTGTAACCGAAGTGCTGGGGCAGTGAATGGGTGAATGTATGGCTTGTTTGATTTGGATTTAAACACAATAAATCCAGATTTATTCATCAAAACCTGAAGCCTTGTTGTCTTAAATGTATTTGAGTGGCACCAGTCTCTCCTGGACTTCAAGATCAGTGTGGCTGGGAGGTGGAGGCAGAACTGACTGAGGTCAATGCAAGGCTTAGTTACAGCAACAGTATCTGTCAGTGGAAAAATATTTCAACATATAGTTTTTTTAGTAATAATGTATGTCTGGCAAAAACAACAATATTTCCATGTTTATTTTCATTTTGTTTTGTTCCTGAACGGAGGTATGTGGTTTCACAGTTTTTTGATATTTTTGCTCACTTACCATGTCCACCGAGAATAAATTAAACATCTTGGTGTGATGCTGTGCTATTTACCATCAAAACATTCACTAGCACCTGACTAATACAGCCGTAACAGGAATCTATTTTGTACAGTTAAAGAATAACCTCATGGAAAGACATTTTTAAGAACTGACAGTGGTGGCCATCTTTACTGACTTGAGTCCTTAACTATAAGATCAGTTAAAAAAAAAAAAAAAAAAAATTTTTAAAACTACCCAGATGATAAATAGCAGGATGACAAAAATGTGTGTTTGTTAAAAAACAAAATCACTTTATAAAATGTATTTGCTGACTAACAAAAATTGTTGTTATAAAGAATCCTTTGAAGCCTGGACAGGTTTTAGTGATTTGCTTTCATGCAGTTTACCAGGGTATGTGGTGAAAAGTCAAACCAGAGCCATGATCAACATCCATTGCATTAACCTCTGGACATCACTGCCTGTTATGATCGGGTGACATAATTGTAGTCCATGTTCTTGGGGGAATTTCCCCAAATGTGAATATAGCAGGGCCTCTGTTCTTGATGTTAATGCAGTCCAACTAAAGAGAAGACATGGGGGCATTGTAAACACACAAGATGCAGATGTTAAACTGGGCAGGAGCCCACAGGAACTCAGTTCCATCACCTCTTAAAAAACATATGACAATTCTACCACTTTTGTTGTCTTTCTCCACTGAATATTATAAGAGAGTTCCACCATCTAGAAATATAGATGTGACAGTGTGCCCCCATCCAAATATTTCCATTTTAAACAATGACAAGATGTCTCCATTCCAAGGATATTGTCACCTGGATTAGCTCTTCACCTTTTACCCATCTCTGCTACAGCATCTCATCACCTGAGTCAAATTAGCCCACAGTAAGGAGTTGAAAAAAGGCAAAAACAAGTGTTTCTTTCTTATTTCATGAACATATTGAAAAACTGAATACTAATTCATGACATCATGAACTGCCCATGTAGTGAGAAAACTTACATGGTATTTGAGTACTTTTATAATAGCCCCTCCCCAAACCAGGCCTTAAATAGTTAAGTTAGTTACTTATTGTAGATTCAAAGTCACAACTGATGTGGCATGAGCTAAACATTGGTTGAACTGCTCTCATACTTTAGAGTCTAACAAATTCTTTAACAATCAAAACTTGTAACATTTTTCTGGCTCCCTGATGGACTACTGACTGGGGCCCAATTTCCAGCCCTGCTCCCCATCACCTGCATTGGATTCTTAATTATTGCTTGCATACAATACTAGACCAGGGTACCAAAGCTCTTCTTTGCCCTCAGGATGTCCACAACTTTTCAATTTGCCTAGGTGCCTTACACCCAGAAGCTGCACTCTTCCTGGGCTCAGAAGGAACAAATGTATTTCTCAAAGGCAACTTGTGAAACTGCTCTCTGGTGTAGGAAGGAATCTCGGAGTTGCCCATACAGAACATGGTGTCCACTATCTAACCTATAACACCAGGCACAGCAGACTCTCCGGCTGTAACATCTGCAACCAGAATTCTCTTTGGAACTTTCTTGATCCTCTTTTGGTCTCTGATGTAGCCATTCCCTGGGGAACCAGCCCCCTGAAATGGAGAAAATGTGATATACTATAACCCCTGAACATGGGGGAGGAGGTTTACACGATAAAGGGATGTGACATCAGCAAATTGGCTAAAGTATATAGGGATCCTGCATCCTGGTACAGCTCTTGGTTGACAGTTGAAAACTCAGCTTCCAAGTGCTCATTTGGTGGCTACGGTGGCGGAACTCTCCTAAGATGATGGTTAAATGGGATGTTTTCCTTGGGAAGTGTTTCACACCCTATTAGCACACTGGGTTAGAGTAAACAGCTGTGAATGAGCTTGGTACATTCAGCTGACCTGACTTGGATTCCCACAACCTCCACTTATACTGTGTGATCCTAAACAAGTCTCTTAACCTCTTAAGGATATAGCATGCACCAAGCAGGAAAGGGATCTTGGGGTTGTCATCTCTGATGACCTCAAGGTAGGGAAACAGTGTGACAAGGCATCAGGTAAAGCAAATAGGATGCTGGGATGTATAGGCAGGGGCATCACCAGCAGGAAAAGGGAGGTCATAATTCCGCTATACAAGACACTAGTGAGGCCCCACCTGGAGTACAGTGTACAGTTCTGGAGACCATATCTACGTAAGGACATAGACAGTGTAGAGAAGGTTCAGAGGAGGGCAACAAAGATGGTGCATGGGTTGCATCACAAGTCCTATGAAGACAGGTTGAAGGAACTGAACATGTACTCCTGGAGGAGAGGAGGGAGAGGGGATATGATAGAGACATACAAGTATCTTACAGGAGGAACAGGGTGCAGGAAAACACTATTTTAAGTGAAAAGATGTTTCAGGACTAGAGGGCATGGGATGAAGTTGGAGGGAGGACGATTCAGAGGAAACATGAGAAAGAATTTCTTCACAGAACGGGTGGTGGACAAGTGGAACACCCTGCCAGAGGAAGTGGTGGGGGCTGAAACAATCACGGGATTTAAGAATGCATGGGATAGACATAAAGGAATTCTAGAGGTCAGGGGTAAGGGGAAATAGACTTCTAGGAAAACAAACTGAACTTACAAGCTCAAATGGGCAGACTAGGTGGGCCATAGGCCCTTATCTGCCGACACTGTCTATGTATCTATGTATCTATGTATCTATGTAACCTCTCCAGAGCTCCAGGGTTGCCCCTAAAAACAGGCCTTATGCCTGGTGAAACTTACCCGGTTACCAAAAAATAAAAATAAAATTGTTCACTGAAGTGGTTAATGAAGATTTGCATTTCATTTAATCAGGGCAATTTGCACCTGACTGAAGTGTGTGTAGAGGCTATTTTGGCTACATGACTCACCTTAGCTCATCTGCTAAGCTGAAAAATGAAACAAAGTGTCTCATGCTGTCTGAGTCAAAGTTATTAAAGCTTTTACCAGCTTCAAGATATCAATAACTGTTGTATTAATGTGTTTGTTTTAGATATGACCAGGAGACTGAGAGTGCAGGATGGTGAAAGCCTGTGTGAGGGGCGTTTAGAAATTTACCTCAATGGTACATGGGGGAGGGTGAAGGACGATTTTTGGGAGAAGAAGGATGCTGATGTAGCCTGCCAACAGCTGGGCTGTGGCACAGCACTGGAAGCCTTTAACGCCACCAAGTATGGGGGAGGTGATGGCCAAGTGTGGCTGAAACAGGTCCTGTGCCAAGGGAACGAGTCTTCCTTGTTGGATTGTACCCTGAATTATTCTGACACCCTGAAGTTGAGAACAAGTGATGTTGGTGTGCTTTGTTCAGGTAATACATTCTCATTTTCTTTGCAATGATTCCTCTGACAGTTTAAAGAGCACCTCTGCCTTCACTAACTAGGGAATTCATTTTTAGAAAAGTCTCTGTTTTCCTGGCAAGGGTTTAGAAAGAGTATAAAAAGTAAGGATGGGAAGGTCATCTGTAACCAGCTGATTCTGAATCAAATCTTTTTCCCAAAGGTTCTTATTTACTGTGATATAATCTGGTTTATCAAAACACGTATTTTCCAGGCCAGAACAGTGTCAGGTCGATCTTGACAGTTTTACCACGCCAAATCAATAACAATGTTGTCGAAGTTCGACATGGCAAGATCCCCAATGTTGACAGGAGAAATTTCACCTGTCAGACATTGGTGTCTTTCTGTCAGGGGGGCTGTGCCCCCTGCACCTCCCGCTTCTAAATATAACTAACTCCAAGTCAGAGTTAGTTTGAAGGGAGGGTGAAAGATGGCTAAAGGTCAAAATTCTGCCCTCAGGTCCCTCACAGTGACAGTCTCGAAACCTGTCAAGATTGTCGCTGTGAGGGATTTCGCCATTACGGTTTCATTGTGCAGTTGGCACACTGATCTGGACTGGGTCAAATGACAATTAGGTTGCCTTTACTCCCCATCCAAAAACTTTCTCTTTAAACAGAGCCCCTAGTTCTCTGTGACACTAAAATCCAAGGGTGAGATGTTCAAAAATGGAAAAATTGCATCTCTGTTGGAAAAAAAGTTACACAAGGGAGGGTTTCCTAGTGCAATTGCATTTTTTTTCCATGTGGACTCAGTTTTCAAAAGGCTGCATTTTTTCAGTCTTTTCCACAATTTGTGGCAGCTTACACTTACTGTTTGCGCAGTTGTGGAAAAATCCTAAGCCTGGTATTGCCATGCATACCATTTATTTCACAGCCGTAAAAAGTAAGCAAAATGTCACTGGTGCACACAAAATGTTGAAAATAGCATTTATTGGTGTGGGGATTTTTCCCTGCACCACAGTGTTGTGCACAGGGACTTACTGTAGTTCCTCCGGATCTTGTCAGGTCCCTTAGTAATCTAGGGCATGTCCAAAGCCCCAGAATTCTTCACAGCTGTGGGAAAACCGAGCAAGTGGGTCTCCAGTTGCACCACAGTTTTTCCTGCAGGCGTGGTATTTTCAAAGGCCAAAACACCTCCCCAATTTGTGGCAGCCTGTGGCTGACATTCCTTGCAGCTGTGCTGGCTGAAAATATTGAACTCCACAGCTGCAGAGATTTCGGTCCACAGCAGCTGTTGCAAAGCAGGACTTAAGTCCCGTGACAGGTTGAAATCCAGCTGTTGGTCCATGATTTCTGGTGTGAGTGCTGCTGAAAATGCTGTGGCTGTGGAACGCAGAAAGCCAGGGGCCTTGTCTTTGTGCCATTAGCATGCCCACTGTGGGCTAATTTGTATTGGAAGCAGCAGCCTTGTTGCACCCAACCTGACATCATCCCTGGTAGCTAGTGGCATCCCCACCCCCTGAACACCTGTCCTGGTCCATGGCATTATTGCCCTGGTCTCTTGTGGCACCACCCAACCTCTGATCACCCATGCCAGTCTGTAGCACTGTTGCCCTGGTGTCTAGTGGCACCCCCCCACCCTCTGATCCACTGTTCTGGCCCATATCAGTGTGCCCTAGTATCTAGTGGCACCCCCTCGAACACCTGTCCCAGTCCATGTCAATGTTGCCTTGGTGTCTAGTGGCACATCTTACCTTCTGATCACCCATCCTGGTCCATGGCACAGTTGCCCTAGTGTCTAGTTGCACCCCCCCACCCTCTGATCACCCATCCCAATGCCTGCCAGATAGTCTCTTGTGGCTACTGGTACCCTCAAACACCCTTCCCCTAAACACGTATGTATGCCCTAGTATCTAGTGGTACCCTCAGCTGCCAAGCACTTGTCCCAGTGCTACTACTGATCCCTGGTGGCTGGTGGACACTCCACTCCAACATTCTGACCCATAAGTTCCCTTCCCCCCAAGCTGTCCAGTGGCATTCCCCCCATCTCCCAGCCCATGTTCCCACCCAGTTTTAAAGTTGCCACAGGGATGACTGACCACTGGTAACACCTTTTCAATCACCAGAGTGCAGTGTGCATATTTATGGAACACATACAAACAGAGGAGAGAAAGAAGTAAGTGATTCAGCTGGGACTTGAACCCAGGTCACCTGTAATACCGTTCTGGCTATGCTGCCAGCTGCACGACCAAGGCAACTGGAAACTGGGCCATCCAGAGCAAATTATGCTTTCTGCAAAGCACAACCTGCTGCTGCACAGATAATTACATTTTCAAGCACCGGAGTGCAGTGTGCATATTTATCTAGCATGGGCACTAACCAGAGGCGGGAGCTAATAAAGATGGGGATTGTGGAATCAACCAGAACCTTCAGCAAGTCCCAGAGCAAGAAAGCTAGGGCAAAGAAGCCTAACTGGGTGAGTAAAGGGCTCATGGAAAAAGGTAAGGAAGAAAAGAGCTGCCTCTAGGATGTACAAAAAAACAGGGAGGGTGACGACGGGGAGGAGTACCTGAAGGAATCGAAGGAGGTGACAAGGGCAGTGAGGGCAGCCAAGGCATCTAAGGAGCTTAGGTTGGCACAAGGCATTAAGAAGGAGGAAGAAGGACTTCTTCAGGTACATCAGGGAGAAAAGGAGTTGTGAGGACCATGTAGTGAGGATTAGGAAAAGGGGGTGTATGGAAGCTGGGGGTGAAATGGCAAAAGCGCTAAATGACTACTTCTGCTCAGTATTTACTAAGGAGAAGGGGGTGGTACCCTGGGGGGGAGGGCAGAAACAGAGGGGGTGGAGGTGACAGAGGTGGAAATCATGGAGGGCAGGGTTCTGTTGGGTTTGAGGGCACTGAGAGTGGACAAGGTGCCAGGGCCAGGTGGCATTCACCCTAGAGTACTGAAGGAGCTGGCAGAGGTCCTGGTGGGGCCTTTAGCACTACACTCCGGGTGTGTACCTTGGGACTGGAGGTTGGCTCATGTGCTGCCCATCCTAAAGAGCAGCCTCCAGGATAAACTGGGGAACTACAGACTGGTGAGCCTCACGTCCATCATAGCTAAGCTAATGGAGACTATCCTGAAGGACAGGCTGGTGTACCTGCTAGAGGCTAACAGGCTGCAGGACAGCAGACAGCATGATTTTGTCACTGGCAGATTCTGCCAGACCAGCTTGGTGGATTGCTATGACTGGGTTACTAGACATGTGGACGGGGGTCATGCTGTGGATGTCCTGTACCTGGACTTCAGTAAGGCATTTGACTCAGTGCCATATGAAAGACTAGGAAGTATGTTAGAAGATATAGGGGCAGGTGTGAATTTGGTGAGATGGGTAGTGAACTGGCTTCAGGGAAGGCAACAGAGGGTGGTGGTAGAGGGGGAGCTCTCTTCCCCAAGGGTGGTGACAAGCAGTGTTCCGTAGGGTTCAGTGATGGGACCAGTGTTGTTGGGGATATTCATTGCAGACACATCAGTGGGCATCAAGAGCAAGATCAGTGTGTTTGCTGATGACACCAAGATAGGAGCAGTGGTGGATGACCTAGGGGGATGGCAGGGGTTGCAGGATGATCTGGCAAGGCTGGAAACCAGGTCAGATACCTGGTAACTGGGGTTCAATGCCAAAAAGTGCAGGGTGCTGCATTTTGGGGTGAAAACCCCAAGGTGGAGCTACCAGCTGGGGGAAGTTCAGCTAGCCATGACAAAGGAGGATAAGGATCTGGGGGTGCTCATTATGGGATCAATGAAGAACACCCCACAATGTAGAAAGGCAGTTGCAAAAGCCAACAAAATACTGGAATGTATTGCAAGGGGTATATCCTCGAGGAGGGGGGAAGTGATTCTGCCATTGTATAGATCATTGGTTAGACAACACCTGGAGTACTGCATGCAGTACTAGCATCCATATCTGAAGAGGGACATTAAGTTACTGGAGGCGGTGCAGCACAGGGCGATAAAGATGATCCATGGTCTGGGGGACTTACCATAGAAGAGGAGGCTGAGAGTGTTGATCATGTACTTGCTGGAGGAGAGGAGGGACGGGGGGATATGATTGAAACCTTCAAGTACATGAAGGGAATAAACAAGACAGGTACAGAGGGATTATTCAAAGTAATGGAGTGGAGGGACACCCAGGGCCATGATATGAGACTGGAGGGAGGAAGGTTCAGAAGGGAGATGAGAAGACTTTTTTTTTTTTTTTTTACAGAGAAGGTGGTGGCTGGCTGGAGCATGTTACTGGTGGAAGTGGTGTCCAGTAGAACAGTGGGCTGCTTCAAAAGGCTGGGATAGGGCAAGAGGAGGATCACAGAAGGGGGGAGGAGGAGGCAGCTGCAGAATAGGGAGGCTAGCTGCACAATCAAGCAGACTCCACAGACCATTAGGCCTTTATCTTCTGTAATTTTTGTATGTTCGTATATTTTTATTTATGGAACACATACAAACAGAGGAGAGAAAGAAGTAAGTGCCTCAGCTGGGACTTGAACCTTGGCCACCCCAAATACCATTCCGGTTGTGTTACCAGCTGTGCCACCAAGGCAACTGGAAACTGGGCTGTACCAGAGCACATTACTCTTTCTGGAGGCAGTATAGTGCAGTGGGTTACGGCTCTGAGCTACAGATCTGGAGACCTGGGTTTGAATCTCACAGCCACCTAGGTGAATACTGTGTGATCCTGAGCTAGTCACTTAACTTCCTTGTGCTTCCAGGTCACATCTGGAAACAAGCTTTGGCTTAGTGTGTTACTCCTGGTTAAACAATGATCCCTTTTCTTTCCTTCCTTCAATGCACAACCTGGTGCTGCACAGGTAATTACATTTTCAATCAGAAGAGTATGGAGTGCATATTTATGGAACACATACAAACAGAGGAGAGAACAGTATTCCGGGCAGCCTGGGTTCAATTCCCAAATGAGGCATTCATTTCTTTCTCTCCTCTGAATATGTTCCATAAATATGCACACCATACTCCTGTGATTGAAAATATCATTATCTGTGCAACACCAGGTTCTGCATTGGAGAAGGAGTAATGTGCTCCAGGTAGCCCAGTTTCCAGTAGCCTTGGTGGCGCAGCTGGTAGTGCAACCGGAATGGTTTTCCAGGTGGCCTGGGTTCAGGTCCCAGGTGAGGCACTTACTTCTTTCTCTCCTTTGCTTGTATGTGTTCCATGAATATGCACACCTCACTCTGGTGATTGAAAAGGTGCTACCCTTTGCCTGGGAGGAAAAGAGGCACAGTGGGGAAGAATAAGTGAGGGCAGAATTAAAGCAACCAACATCTGCATGAATGAAATGAGTAAAAGTAGATGGAAAAAGAGACCGCTATGTTTTTCTAGGGAAGTGGCCAAGGTGGTGAGGGAAAAAAAGGCTGGCATTCAGGATGTATAAAGAAATGCAGAGGGATGAAGACAAGGAGGTATAACTGTAAAACAGAGGGAAGCAGAAAATGCAGTAAGGGTAGCAAAGGTGCAGACAGAGGAAGTGATAGTCAAAGCGGTAGGCAAAGGGGATAACATTTTCATCAGGTACATGAGTGAGAAGAAGAAAGCAAGGGGATGGATAGTGAGGATAAGAAGGCTGGCAGGGGAGGACTGTGCAGAATAGGATCAAGAAAAAGCAGACATCTTAAACAGGCACTTCTACTCAGTCATCACAGTGCAGGGAGGAAGGGAAGGAGAAAGGGACAGACCATGAGAGAGCAGCAGGAACAAAGGTTGTGGGAGGTGAACACCAGTCCATTTTCAGAGCAAAGACTCCTGAAGAGATTTGCAGCTCTAAAAGTGGGCAAGGCTACGGTATCAGATGGGATACATCCAAGGGTACTGAAAGCACTCAAGAAGGTGCTAGCTGCCACACTAATTGCCTTATTCAACAGCTTACTTAAAATAGACATGGTCCAGAGGACTAGAGGAGGGCAGACATGGTCTCTCTCTCTATAAGAGCAGCAACAGGGAGGAGGCTGATAACTATAGGCCATTCAGTTTCACATTAGTGGTGAGGAAATTAACAGAAACTGTGTTCATAGAAAGGTTAGAAGAGTGTCTTGAATTCAATGGGCTACAACAAGACCAACGGTGGCATGGATTATGGGGGTGGTGGTAGGGAGGTCATTTCAGCTGAATGGGTTGATTTCTTCAACTAGGTGACCAGGAAAATAGATCAGGGGAGGTCAGTGGGCATGGCCTATCTGGACTTTAGCAAGGCCTTTGACATCATGCTACATAGGAGAATGCTACAAAAATTGAGCAGCCTAGGCGTGGATGCAAAGTGGTGAACTGGGTAAGGAACTGCTTAATGAATAGGCAACAAAGTGTGGTGGTTTACAGCACTCACTCTAATGAAGCGAGAGTGACCAGCAGGGTGCTGCAGGACTCAGCACTGGGACCAGTCCCCTTCAGTGTCTTCATATGTGACATTGCAGAAGAACTGGGAAGGAATGTGCCTTTTTGCAAATGACACCAAAACCTATAATACAGTGAACACTCAGGAAGGGGGTGGAGAAAATGCATAGGGAACTTGGAGAAACTTGAGGAGTGGTCAAGAGCTTGGCAGTTGGGGTTCAATGTCAAGAAGTGCAAAATCATGCACTTAGGGCACAGGAACTTAGGAGCCGAGTGTAGGATAAGGGGATACAGACAGTCACTAAGTAGGAAAGGGACCCCAGTGTTATCATATCTAATAATGACCTAACATGAGACAGCCTCTTATATATATATGTAGAAAAGAAAGGCCAAGGTATCGCTACAGTTCTCAAGTATTGCTTTGTGTGTTCTTTGTATGAGCAGTTCTCTGATACCCAAATAAGGCAAAATGTTACACTTTTGAAGGCTGTTGAGATGCTTTGGCATACTGTACATATTAATATTTTATAAACAAGAAGACATTACATATTAATAAAATGTAAACAAATCAAAAAAATGTTTTTGAAAATTCCCCGCTGAACAAATGAAATAATCAATGTTTACAAACTTGGCTTGAGAATGTGGTTTCAGGAGGTCCTCAAGCATGTGCAAGTAAATATTGGCACTGGTTGGTTGAATCAGCACTAGTTACATGTATTTGTAAGGGTTAGAAGAGTACCAGTGGTGTTTAAAAAAGAACAACCCTGATTGGCTCAAAATGATGTCATGATTTATTTATAAAGAAGACGATTTTTGCAGAAGAGCTTAAAGGGAAGGGAAGCCTTTTGCAGACAACATCAAGATCTGTAATAGAGTGGATACTCAGGATAGGGTGGAGAAAACGAGTAGGGACCGTAGAAAACTTGAGGAGTGGTTAACGGTATGATAGCTGGGTTTCAATGCCAGAAAGTGCAAAAGCATGCACCTGGGGCATAAAAACCCAGGAGATGAATCAAAGCATGAGATGGACCTTGGGGTTATAATATCTGATGACCTCAAAGTCACAGGGCAGTGCAACAAGGCAGTGGGTAGGGCCAGTGGGATGATGGGGTGCATAGGGAGAGCTATCACTAGCAGAAGGAAGGAGAAAATATTACCACCGTATAGATCTTTGGTGAGACCACACCTGAAATATTGCTTGAAGTTCTGGAGGCCACATCTCTGAAAGAACATGGACAGGTTAGAGGCAATCTAGAGGACAGCAACCAAAATGGCACATGTGTTGCACGAGAAATTGTATGAGAAAAGACTGAAGGATCTCAATACGTACACTCTGTAGGAAAGAAGGGTGAGGGGGGACATGACAGATACCTTAAAAGTACTTTCCAGGAGTGAACAGCATACAGGTGGGGAACCTGTTTCAAATGAAATGCAACAGAGCAAAATGGCATGCAACAAAGCTAGAAGGGGAAGAATTTAGAAGGGGTGTTAAGAAATACTACTTCACCAAAAGAATGGTAGATGCCTGGAACAGCCTGTCACCAGATATAGTAGGGGCACATATAATTGGGGGGGGATAACATGCTGGAGATAGACATGGGGAGATTCTGGTAAATAAAAAGGAGGAGAGGAGAGGGTCACCGGAGACCAGGTAGGGTTAGAGAGGACAGAACAGACAGGGAACAAATGGGCGGACTGGGTAGGCCAAGTGGTCCTTTTCTGCCAACAAATTCTATGTTGTTGTGTTTATGTTTCTCTGCAGCAAACAGTAAAGGTATTCTTTTGATTCCCAACAGAGCACATGCAGCTGAGACTCCTCAATGCCGGAGGTGAATGTGCCGGGAGGGTGGAAGTTTACTACAATGGATCCTGGGGCACGGTCTGTGATGATTCCTGGAACCTGGCAGATGCAGACGTTGTCTGTAGGCAGCTGAAGTGTGGGCATGCCGTATCTGCAAACACCTCAGGAGCCTTTGGCTGGGGAAATGGGCCCATTTGGCTGGATGACATTGAATGTTCTGGAAATGAAACAGCTCTGTGGAGGTGCTCATCACTGGAGTGGGGCCAACATAACTGCCAACATAAAGAGGACGCAGGTGTGGTGTGTTCAGGTATGTTTTTAGCATATTCTCTCAGAGACTCTGGTATTTGACTTCCTTTTCCTTCTGTCTCTAATGGACAGTTAGGTGCCATGATCCATGGATGCCTTAGCACTCTGCTTAGTGGATGGTGAGAGAGGCTGCCTTCAAAGCTGGCATCAGAACTAGTCTTCCTGTTGGCAGGCGTGTGTGCAAATACTGGGTAGCCCTCATGAAGGGAATCAGAGCATCTCATCTACTTTACATATCGTGCATTTTGTGATGCGCGTTCAGCACCAAGACTGGGGTCACTGAAAGACCTTCTTTCTTCTTGTGACCAATTACCTTCATCTCTCCACTCTTAATACTGCTGGCCCTATCACCTCCCTCCTAAATCTCTCTGTCTTGGCAAAGTTCCTGAGGCATGAAAGTGTGCCAGAGTTATTCCCCTCAAAGGGGTGATCCCTCCTCCCCAGGAAACTACTGTCCGACCTGCCTGCTTCCTGCACTGGTCAAAGTGCAGGGGAAATGTGGGATATGCAAGGACTGGTTTTGGAATGCTATTTAATCTTCATAAGTGTGGGACAGGACCACACCTCTCAAGTAGCAGAGCCACAAGTGAGTTACAAATGGTCTACCCCCTCACAAGTGATGATAAATGTCATATTCTGAGTAAGGCCATTGTGTGTCCAATTCACACAATGCATTTTAAATTTACAGTTTTCAGATTACTGTAGTTCTTTTATTGAGTATGTATCTGTTTCTGTTTGACTTCAGTGCTTTGTCTGGAGTGCAGCAGAGGCCATGAGTTGTCATCAGGCATAGTGCAAGCTGCTGTCTCAGTTAAGACTAAGAGATCAATTGTGACCAACCTAAAGTGGACATAAACACTGATTACTCACCTAACATTGAAATAAATGATTTATTTTCATTTAGAATGCTTCAGTGGCTAAAATAAATCATTTATCTGTGTGACTTGCCTTCATCCTACATTGTATAAACTTGGCTTGCTCAGCTCGTCTTACTGCTCTTTTATCTTTTTCTGCCCGTTCCAGTCTGGGTTCTGAAGTCCCACTCCATCATCTTATCCCTTCCATAACTCACTGACTTTGCCTTAGAAACAAAGAAACGGAATTCATTGGCAGAAAAGGACTGCTCAGTCCACCCAATCTGCCCAGATGGTCCCTGCTCCGCAGACCCAAACTGGTATCCAGTGACCCTCCCTCCTTCCTGTTTATTTATTATTATTTCTGTCTATCCTATACATGCTTGAAGATCCCCTAATGTTTTTGCCTCCACCACTTCTGCTGGCAGTCTGTTCCAAGCATTTGCTGCTCATGCAGTGAAGCACTGCTTCCTCACATCCCTCTTAAACACCCCCAACCCCCCAAGCTTCCTTGTGTGACCTCTAGTCTTGGTGTTCTTTCTCATTTGAAAGAGATCCACCTCCTGCTCCTTGTTTACCCTTATGAGGTACCTGCATGTCTCTATCATGTCCCCTCTCACTCTCCTCTTCCAGGGTGTACATATCAAGATTCCTCGGTCACAGGGCTTTTGGTGCAACCCTTGCATCATTTTAGTTGCCGTTCTCTGGATTGCCTCCACCCTTTCTATGTCCTTTCTGAGGAGCGGCATCCAGAACTGGACATAATACTCCAGGTGGGGTCTCACCAGTGAGTGATATAGTGGCAACAGCACCTTCATTCTCCATTATGACCAACCTAAAGTACATGTAATGCTGATAACCCCCTAACATTAAAATAAATGATATATTTTCATTTAGAATGCTTCAATTACTAAAATAAATAATTTATCCGTAAGGTCTCTCATGAACACTGTATAAACTTGACTTGCTCAGCTCTCATCCCAACTACACTCCTTCTCTGAGTTGAACACTACGTGTGCAAAACATCTGCCATAGTGCTAATGCCCCCCTATTACTGGCCCCTGTCTGTCATCAGCAGTGACGTCACCACGTTGATTTTGTGGAGGATCCAGCCCCCCCCAATCTAAGTCAAAGCCCCCAATCATTTTCACTGAAAAATAAATTAAATATTATTTTGAACTGTTTAAATTCTGCAGCGGCATCTAACGCTGCTGCAGAATTTAAACAGTTAAGAAACAGCATCTACGAAATTGTTTCTGCTGCAGTTAATAACTATAAGCTAGCCAGAGAGATGAGTAGACTTTTTTTAAATTTATTTGTGTTTGTGACCATCTGACGTCCGATGGCGACTAGAGTCTGAGAGAGACTGATTGAGGAGGACTGAATGAGTGTCAGTGAGCCAGGCAGCCACCTGCCAGTACCCAATAGTGAGTGAGCGATGCAGCCAGCAGCGTGAGTCGTGCAACTATGAGCAATAATGTTTTTTTTTCATAAACAGCCAGGCAGGTACAGTTAGTACTATGAGTCCCTGGCTGACAGTACTAAGGGGCAAAATGAGGACTGTCCTTCATAATTAGGGACACTTGAGAGGTATGCTGCAAGTAAACCTTAAACACTGAGCTAGTGTATTATGACACTGAAGTGGAATACTGATGAGTATCACCCTGGATCCACCTCACCCTTATTGATTTTTCTGGCGGGCCCCCTGTACCCCAGTCTCTGCAGAGGCGAGTCTAGACTGTGGTACCTCGGACTGGTGTCAGCCTGCAGCCCATCCTGTCTGTGAGCTCCGTGCCGAGTGTGCACAGCGCCTGAGAAGTGTCTCTTTATTGGAGGCCGGAACTGCAGACAGCCTCCCACCGTCCCTGCCCACCCCCACAGGAACTTCCATCTTTGCAGACTTATAGAGACCCACACCGGTGTTGGTCTTGTTAATGATCGCCCCAACTGGCATTCGGTTACTTTCCATCTCCCTCCGGGTCCTCCTCGCCACGATGTCATGCAGCACAATATTACTAAGTGAAGATCAAGCCCTGCCAGGCCATGTGGAAAGGATTAAGGTTTCAGGTATAGCAGCAGTGCGGAGCCATGATACGGGGTTGGGGAGAGGATAGACTTGATATAGACTAGATTACAGACTCCCAGGATGAGTCTCTGTGAGCTCAGCTGAGCGACGGAGGGGAAACAATCACGGAGATGACAGAATAACTGAAGTGCTTGTCCAGCCTGAAGTGAAAGTGAAGTGAGGACTGAGGGTTTACTTTACTCTGGGGACAGGTGGTGTGCTGCTCAGCTCTGCTCAGTGCTCTATAAATTCATCATAGAAGGCATGGATTACAGCGAACTTAGCGAAAAAGGATAGGTAGAAGTGTTGGGACTGAGGGAGTAGACGAGTGTATGTTTTTGTTTCTCTTCTCTCTCTCTCCCAATCAAGCACCAGACAGCAGTCGGGATGGGACTCAGGAGATAGACAACAGAGAGAGAGAGAGGAGAGAGAGACTAGGAGAGGTAGTGATAGACTCACTGCTGGAGACCCAGGACTTGGGAAAGAGATGGGAGGGACCTGAGCTGAGTGAGCTATGGGGAATCTTTTTCAGCGGCAGTGGCACTGGCAGGCAGGCCAGGTACTGTTACTGTCATGTGGCTTGAGGCTTCATGTCAATGGGCAGGGGGCCAGGGTCAGGGAACAACTTTACTTTACTATTTAGAAGAACAAAAATTATTAAATATGTTTTTGTGACCATGATGAACAGGTTCACTCAGTGAAGTTCACTGGCATCTGGATCAAGTCAACTGGTCAGCACTGAGCACTCTGACAGCAGCATGAGCACTTACTGCAGCATGGTTGAAGGCTCCTGCTTGCACGTCGTGCTGATGACAATTGAGCAAGGACCGGAATCATAAGCGCAATGTGTCTGGTGTGTGGGCAGGGGGACTCAGGGCAGTGCCAGCATCTAACTGACTTGATTGGGAGGGGACAACAAGTCAAGATTTAATTAAATGGTGTCAGTTGAATGGAGGACTGGGGGTTATAGACAGGAGGGGGAGAGGAGGGAGGGTTCTAGTCTGTAGTCTGTATTCTGTGACTGGCACCCACCTCATACTCTGCCTAGTGACCTTTCCAGAAGATCTCCTGGAATAATGATGTCTGGCTGGTCTCTTTCTTGCTCTGGGGCCCTGTAATCTTCTCAGCAGATGTGCTGGGTTAATGGTGTCAGGCTGGTGTCTTACTTGCTCTGGGTACCTAACCTTCCCAGCAGATCTGCTGGGATAATGATGTCTGGCTGGTCTCTTTTTTGCTCTGGAGTCCTGTAACCTTCCCAGCAGATCTGCTGGAATAATGGTGTCAGGCTGGTGTCTTACTTGCTCTGGGTTCCTAACCTTCCCAGCAGATCTGCTGGGATAATGGTGTCACTCTTTCCATTGTCCTTGGTGGTCCAGTAACCACATTTTTCAACATGTAGCATTAAATAGATGTCATGATAACCAGGCTTTTCAAACACATATTTCACCATTAAAATGCAGGAAAAGCCATCATTTGAAGGTAAAATTTTCAAAATTTTCCGGGGGGCATGCCCCCGGACCCCTCTAGCTTTGTTGGTATTTGGACTGAAGGGCATTAGCTCCCCCAACTTTACAGCTCTGGTGATGCCCCCAACAATTTTACAGTTAATTAATCAGGACAGTCATGGCCTATGAGTAGGCTTGCCAGGATTCGATTTAAATCGGTTAAAGTCGATTAACAATCAAATTTGTTGGAAGTCCTGAAACTGACGAAAATAAATAAATATCAGTATTGATCTATTTTTTTCTTGCACTGTATTCACAGATTCTTATTTATGACAAGATGTAAGTTAAAAATGGAGAGGGACCATGAGTCAAGTTGCATGTGTGTACGTATGCACACACACACACACAGACACACACACACACACAGCTTACATCCCTGATTATCTCAAAATGTCCTCAGTTTCTCATAAATTTGGCATTTCTCTCACTGAAGAGTATCAATTTGAAGTATAAAATAACTCTATACATTAATGTTATAGTCTAGTGGAGGATTTCAGAGATCACAATCCATGCATGCTGTGACCTCCTCGCATCCACAGCTCTCAGTGTGTACCCCTACAACACCTAATCCATACTCTCGGCACAACTACATCTGCAACTGGGTCTGTGAAGGTACAAAGGTAGGGGGACACTGTTGTGCCATCTGCAGACTTGTGAACATGATTCAGAAGCAAGCAGTGGGTCAGACTACACATGCCAAACACCAAATGTAACACTTATGCCCCCTCTTAACAAACCCCTGCCTGTACTAAGCGGGTTCAGTTGCCCCACTTTGCCTTACTCCTAGCCCTCTGAGATGGTATGGGGCACTGAGGGTCATATTGAACCTAGACGTAATAGTTTATGAAAGCCCTCAATCTGGGCTTACCTGAGGGAACTCCATGCTATGTGACTCCTCCACAGCGCTGTTGTCTGTGGCTCCTGGTGGGGACTCACACCTTTCGGCTCTGGTGGTGCTGTTTGTGGCTCTGGCTGCCCTTTCTTGGTGTCTTCACCTGTTAGGGGCTGGACTGAGAACTGGGATGTGTACTACACTTCTGTGAGTGGGGGTGGAGGTCCTGGGCCAGTTTTCAGGGCGGCTGGGCTTGGGACCGCAAGTAGAGTTAAACAAATAAAAATGTATAAATAAAGAAGGTGGACCCACGTGCACTATGCATGTGTAGCCACCTGTGAGAGGAGAAATTTAAAGGAGTAGCTGCTCCAGTAGTTTTGGTGCTGACTGGCACAGTTTAGGAGAAATTGTAAATAATTAGTGTGGGACTATGTGTTTCGGGGGCATTGGGGAGATAGTGTTTGTTAGTGCCCTTGAGCTGGTCAGTGATTGGACCGTGGGGGGGCTTTTGGCATCTTTGGTATGAGGGGATAAAAAGGAAAGACAGGAACCAGAGAGATTCGAAATGGAGAAATGGAGGAGGCTGGAGCAGGGCTTTTGCCCATTCAGCCATGCTGCTGAGTTCTTGTTATTTGTTTTGTTTGTGCCACACTGTTACTTAGTCGGGAGACATGGTGGTGGCCTGTGATTCATGGAGCCATGTTGCAGTCAGCCTGCAGTTTTGGTCCCATGAAAGGTACAGAGAGAGTAAAAAGGCTGCCTACAAGGGAGCGCATCTAGGAGGATGAGACATGAGGTGAGGAGGTTTAGCAGGGGGCCAAGGGTCCTGGACATGCCCTGTACTAGTCAGCCCCTCTGGCTGGGGTGGTTACTCCTGGACTCTGAGCCCTAAAGGAGCCAGCATTCAGGGTGGTGGGGGATCTAGCCAGCTGCCCCTCAGAGGTTTGAACTCAGTGGACATGGAGAGAGAAGTGGATGAAGAGGGTGGCCTTTGCCAGATGCACCATCCCCTGAAGGTCCCTGCTCCTCGCTGAAAGTGTGGCAAAACTGGAGAAAGGCAAGATTGCTGACAGCATGCCAAAGACTTGTTTGGCCACATGTTTTGCTGCCTAGGCTATGGGTAGCTTCCTCCACTGACTTGCTCACGTTGGGACCTCCACGGTCCAGAGAACCACTAGCCTATGATGTGACCTACACAGTCTTAAGCAACCTATTTTGTTTTACTGCTCCATGGAATAACTGTTCCTGTTTTATAAGCTGTTCATTAAATGGGATCCCCTGTTTCTGCAGTTTGGTGTTTGTCTCCTGTTTTATGGATTAACTGTTTTACTGCTAAAAGAAGTTTGCCTCCATAGTCAGTTCCCAGTGTGTGTTCCACCATGGCATCCAATGGGTCTGGATTCTGATTACAAGTGGCTGGAGATGTCGAGAGGCCTGCCTGGGGAAGACAGACTGCAAAGGCCTGCAGGCGAAGTTGGCAAATCCAGGCAGGTGAAGAGTCAATGTTTTTTAACTGCTCCAGTGTTCCAGTACATCACCTAGAAGATCTGAGGGCACCTCCAATGGAGCTAATCCATCACCTGTGCCACCCGAGGGAATTCAGGTACTGTTTGGCCTGTATTATTTCTTGGACTGTGTTTTCTGACTGTACAGCACCCCGTCCCACAACTGCACCATCTGGATACCCCTAGACATGGGGAGTGGGGTGCTTACAACATGGGGGCTCATCTAGAGTTTGATTTGGGGTGCCTCGGCCACGTGGACTTAAACATAGATACTGTACAAGTTGTGGAAGTCTCCCCAATTCAGCTGTACTATTTATTGCACAGTTAAGATGACACATGTGGACGTGGACAATTTGTGCCTTTTCTGAGAAGCTGCATTTTTCTTGCCCTTCTGTGGGCTAACAGCACCCTGGTTGTACCATTTCAGTGAAGTCTTGTGCTTTTCTTGGGTGCAAGAATGGGTGGGGTGGGCTACAGTTCTAGGACAGTGGATCTATGGAATGTTGTAGAAGCTGTGGTCTCAGGCTCTGTGTCAGTGGATTCACAGAACTGCTGTGGAGGTAGTGCTGTCAGGCTCTGGGTTGGTGGATTTGTGGAAGCACTGTGGATGTTTTACTCTTAGGCTGTAGGACTGTGGATCTGTGGAATGCTGTGGAGGCTGTGTTCTCAGGCTGTGTGTCAGTGGATTCATGGGACTGCTATGGAGGAAGTGCCTTCAGGCTCTGTGTTGGCAGATTTGTGGTAGTGCTGTGGAGGCTGTATTCTCAGGTTCTGGGTTGGTGGGTTCATGGGAGTGCTGTGGATACTGTGCCCTTAGGCATTATTTGGTGGGTTCGTGGGCATGCTGTTGAGGCTGTACTCTCAGGCTCTGGGCTAATGGACTCATGGGAGTGCTATGGAGGCAATGTTTGCAGACTCTGGGTTGGTGGATTCTTGAGAGAGCTGTGGACGCAGTGCCCTCAGGCTCTGGAAGGAGTGGTGATGAAGTCTGTGTTGCAACAGCACCTCCTATGGGGATTATGGATGACATGGGACATCATGGGTGACCATGTGGTATCTTGTCTTCCTGGTCTGGTACTGCAGGGACTTCATAAGCAGTGTGGGTTGTGAGCAGGGCCAGAAAGTGGAAATAAAATGCTGCAGTTTGATAGCACCACATGCTCTTCCACACATACACCACTAGCCCCAGGGTTATGACCACCTATTCCTGACCATTAACTTTTTAGAAGTCTGGAGGAGCTGTCTCCCTCCTTTGGTCCTAGATCAGAGGTGCAACAGTGCCTAGTGAGGCAAGGGGGAGAAAAAAAATAAAAAGATTTATTTAGGTATTATAGTTTTCTGTAGCCCAGTGGCTCCTAGAATTTCCAGTTCAGTGGAGCAGCTGTCTTCCTAGCTGGAAAGTCCTCAGCAGAGTAGCCCAGTTGCCATTAGATTCACAACATGTCTTGCCTCAACCCACCTTTTCAGCTGTGAAAACTGAAGACCAAAGAAGTGATGTGGCTTGCTTGAGTAAGAGGATATGGTGGGATTCAAACTATTCACAATAGCCTGCACACTATTATTTAGAATAATAATAAAGACTATACAAAGACAGGGAGGGGTGTGTCCCAAATATGCCATATGGGATCTCAAGAAACAGCAAAGACGGGTTCTCCATGACAGTGCAAGCTGGGATGGGGAGATGTGACTGAAGGGTGAGCGGCTGAACTGGCTTAGGCAGCAAAGGCCCTCGGAGAGAACAGAGTGAATTTATTCACTGAAAACGCTGCAGATAAGCTCACATTTGCAGCTGGGATTGGCTGCAAGTTCTGCAGCCTCTGCATCAATTGGAGGGGGGAGCATATACTGACGTGCACTACAAACATATGGAAGGCAAGAGCCAGGGACCGCAAGTGAGATTTGTAATCATCTCAAAAATTCCCATACGTTTCTGCCCCCTATCCCATTGCAACTGCCCACCAGCACTACCCCCATGCAGCCCAAACAGAGCAGAGCCCTCTAGGCCCAAACAAAACAATCATTCAGGGCTTACTTCTGCACAAATCTAATGTGCACTATTTAAATGAAGAGGCACATTTTGCTTGTGAGACTGCATCTACAGAAGGCAGACCCCCAGTTCGGACGTCAAAACAGAGCGGGAGGGAGACTTTTCTGGGGAACGCTGGAGGGGGATGCACAGTAAATTATGAAATGACTGCATCTGGCATCCCCGTCCTGAGTTTTCATGGAAGGCCATCTGGCAGAAGAGAAAGAAAGGAGAAATTCCTGAGGTAAAGATTATGTTTATCATCCTGCTCGGGTATGGACACTGCAGCCCATACTTCCACTTCCGTCGCCATTTCTTTTAACTCTCACTCTAGTTTCTCACAGGCAGTGCTGCCAGAAAAAGCAAATCTATCAGTAAAATAAATAAATAATTACACTCTCAGCAAATCCTCTCCCAGCACCAAGAACCTCCCCCTTTGAAGTCCCCCAACCAAAAGGAGCACCAACTCTCGGAGACAAATGGAAACCACTAAATTTGCAGCAGACCCTCCAACATTTCAGAGATTAAAATAAGTACACTTCTGTGTAATGAGTGGGGGGAGGGGTCCCCCCCACTCCCCAGCGGGGTCCTCCCCCAGCAAACAGCCCCAAAGTTTGATCAAACCTCCTGGCAGAAACCCAGTCCCCCCCCGAAGTGTCAACTACCCAACCCTGCAGCCTCCCAGCCAGCTGTCAGAGCAGCACCCCCATGCCTTTGTCACAGGCACACTCCATGACCATGCTGCAGAGAGATGGATTCTGCATCATTGGGAGATGTACAGTCACTCTGAGCCTGTGGTCAAAGGATCGATCGCCATCATGGGAGATCTTGAAGGCATACCTGCAATGCGCCTGTGGTCAGAAATGCATCTCCAGCTCCCGCTTCTTGGGGCTTCAGCAGTGATTTCATATTACTCAATTTGCTGCAACCAGTTACACTCACTACTTGTAAAAGCAGACTGGGCAGCAGTGACTGGGCAGCTAGGGAACATACAGTACACCTAGGAGGAACTAACTTGCTTATACATTTAATTTTACAAGCAAAGTGTACCTGTCTGTACCAAGTCTCAATGGACACACTGGGTAGTAAATAAAGGAGGGAGTCACTGGACACCCTAGGTAGGAAATCATTGCATTCTCTGGGTAGAGGGATACAGAATCGCTGGATACCCTGGCTAGTAGAGTAGGGAATCATTGGATAGGCTGTGAAGGCAGGCAGAGAGTATCACTGGATACCCTGAATAGTAGCGTAAGTAGGGAACCCCTTTGATTTGGCACGTGTGTTACACGGAATGCATGTCCCTACCTGGCTGCAAAACAAAGGGCAGACTGGATGGATGTTGAGTCCACTGAGACCTTAAATTAGTGTTGCCCAGGCTTACATGGTTGTGTTTTGCCCACCCACCTGACTGACTGAACATTCTGCACAGTGTATGGGGTTGCATTTCTACAATCTATCCAGGAGCAGGAAAAAATGTCATTCTCTCACTACAAGGTGGCAGGAGTGAACCGGACACCATAAAGCCAAATCCCCCATCCAGTTATTCCTAAAGTCATACAATTACTGTTAGGCCAGTGTGCAGTAGGCTTTAGAGCAATGTTACCGAGCTGTCGGACATTAAGATAGTTTCTCCATCTACAGCCAGTTACTACCAGTAGTATCTACTCAAGTCGAAACTAAAAATGCATAAACTCCTCGTTACCTGAGTGCACTGACTGGCGGGTTAGTGAGTGTAATGAGAGTGACAGACTGGGAGTTGCAGTTGAATCCTGCCATGATGCAAACTGGCAATTCTGCCCGTGTTCCCAGCTGAAGGCTCACCTGCCCTGTGAACTTCGCTCCCTGCAGCTGCTGCTTGAAGGCGGAAAGTCCGTCAGTGTGCACCCAAGGCAAGTCCAGGTAGTCGGTAGGGAACAAAGACACTCCAGACTCCTGCTGTGTGCTCCAGTGATGCTCAGGCTCTTGCAACGGCTCCTGGTGGTGAGAGAGTGGTGACCAACTTGACCGTTTTTTTAAAATATTAATTTCATTCATTCTGACCAGCGAACAATTCCGTTCCGCTGCGGCTCGTACCAAAAGACAAAATAAGGTATTGTACCGGCAAAAATAGTACAGTTGGAGGGTCTGCTGCAGGCCGTGGCTCTGACACAGGTTTCTCTTTTAATTTATTTAGTTTCCATTTCACTATTTTGAAATATGTCATCTAATTTCCCTTGCACTATAAAACACATATAAGGTCAGTGGAGAAGAACAGTTCATCTACCAACCAATAAACATTTTTTTCTACACAGTGCAGAGCAAAACACCAAGTTTTACCTCAGCTTGGGAATAGGTTGGCTTTTTACCCCTTTTATTTATGTATATTTTAGGATTTTTACTGTAAGTTGTTAAAGGAGATAGGGAATGATTTATTGCTGTTTTAAACTGTTACATAAATGTTAAACATCAGACAGCGGCCTCTGTGAGAGTTTTTTCTGTATTTTAATGTTTATTATCCACATTACTTTATAGGGCCACTATGTTGACAGACCATCGACTTGAAAGTCTGTGTTTCCATATGGGAAAGGTGTGAGGTGGGCAGTACTGGTCACCAGCTCTGATTATTAATATTGGTACTGGCACCTTTGGGCTCGGGGATGGTGGCAGGGGAAGTACTTATTCATACTGGAAACATCGGGGAAAGAGCATGACAGTTACTTTGTATTCAAGACATCATCGGGGATCGGGGCATGAAAATGATTTTATTCATATCTTCAGCAGGACTGGGGCATGCAGATTGCATTTTTAAGAGCATGCAGCACCAGGTCTTCATGTGCACTGGTTCAATGTGCCCTCAATCAAGATCTCTGTGCTCAAACTCCGCAGACAGCACAGTGGGGCTGGGAGCACAATAAACCTGCAAATCAAACTTACTGCTGGCGCTACTGAGTGCCTGCAGATTTCTACTGTGCTCCCCGTGGAAAAAAGATTTCAGCACTCCAGTGCCTGCCGAGCCAAACATAGAGCATGCCGAATTTGTTACTGAGCTCACTTGGAAGGAAAGGGGGTGGCGTTGTTACACTGCATCAGTCAGGTTGGTCACCCAGAGGACAACAGGGAGGGAGTGAATAAAATAACTTTTTTTTTGCTGCACAAACACAACTTTGAATGATTTCTATGGTGACCGGCTGAGGAGGGGTGTTGGGGGCAGGACTGTACCAGTCGCCAGGTGTTCCTTGTTCAGGTAAGGGTTTTATTTTTTACAGCTGCACTATGGCAACCCTGGATGGCATCTGTTGAAGCAGTTTAATGATTGTAGCCTGAGCTCTGCAACTGACTGTTGTATCGGGAGTCTGTGACGGGAACTTTTCAAAGTTTGTCACGCACCGACTCCCGATATGGAAACACAGACTGTCAAGTCGATTGTCTGCCAACATAGTGGCCCTATAAAGTAATGTGGATAATAAACATTAAAATACAGAAAAACTCTCACAGAGGCCACTGCCTGATGTTTATTACTTATGTAACAGTTTAAAACAGCAATAAATCATTTCTTATCTCCTTTAAAGGGCTGTTGCTCACCACGTAAGGTAAGCATTCGACCAGATGTATCGGTAGCTACGCCCTTGCTGTTAAGGGGAGGGGACAGAAATGGCAGGGATGCAGGGTTGGCTTTTTACCCCTTTTATTTATGTTTATTTTAGGATTTTTACTGTGAGTTGTTAAAGGGCCATTGCTCGTCACATAAGGTAAACACTCGACCAGACGAATCGGTAGCTATGCCCTTGCTGTTAAGGGAAGGGGACAGAAATGGCATGGATGCAGAAATGTACAAAAATAAAATGCCCATAAAAAAAAAAAAAACACCCACTGTGATATAGTGCAGTGCTGCAGTCCATAGGGACAACATGGGCAGATTGCTTATTGAGGGAGGTCAGGCGGAGGAAAAACAGTTCCACGGACGGAACACATGATGTGAGCCCTTTTCTACATGCAAAACATCTGCAGGGCTCCGCCCATGCAGCCGTAACAATGAGAAGCCCAGGGTTGAGGACCTCCAACTAGGTATGTAGTACTCTGTTACTACTCATTATGCAAAAACAATTGTGCAACAGAAAGCAGTTACCATTTCACATGCTTTACATTGTGCAGTAAAAGTTTTGACTGAAACCTTTTCCTGGTAACAATTCTAAAAATCGGTGCACTCAGAAATAAAACAATTCAGCTTCATATCTTCCAGAACTGGATATGTCTACTCTACCCATTTAGAAAGGGGAGCTTTGTTTTAACTTTCTAAATGTGCCTGTCTTAGTAAAGTAACTTCAAACAAAGATACATCCTGTTTCAGGAAGTGTCAGGTCACTGTTTCCATGTGGTTCAATTTACAAAACAAACATAAGTGCTCGCTGTTTTTGGGACCTACAAAACCTACACCCTCGCTGTACATTCTTAACATAAGCGCTTTCTTTTACCTTGTTTGAGTTGTTTTCTTACTTTGTCTTTCTTGCATTCATGAATTGTAGTGTTTCATTGCTTCCTAGCTTGCAAGTCTGCCACATACAAATATCCTGCTGCAAGATGGACTGCTAGTTGTGAGGGACAAGGGATGTACAAAGAAAAGAAAAACAATACAAAATAAGGTGCTAGCATGGGGGGGGGGGTAACCCCAGGAAACAAAAATAACACTAAGCGCTTCAAGGGAGACACTAACAGGTTTAGAGAGCTTTTCTAAACCTTCCAGTAAACTTACAGGATACAGCTATCGTCTCCTGAGGTCAGCAGTAAAAGCAATGATGCTTTTATTCCCTAAACACAGCACACTCAGTGTGCTATATTCTAGCTGCTTTTCATGCCTAACACAACCGTGGTTGCTGCATTTTTACATTCACTTGCGCGCATGCGCAAGGAACGTCTTGGGAGAATGGGACACTTTGGAGGTATGCACCTCCCCAGCAATCCCTTGCTCCATTGAGCAGGCGTGGCAGTCCTGCACCAATGGGACGCGGTGCTGTGTATGACAGTGGTGGTCTTCTCTTCAAAGAAAACCATCGCTGTCATACACAGCACCATGTCACGCCGCCCCCAAATCTTTGCTGCCACGCTGGGAGCCCACACCAGCGTGGCAAACATCCCGTGTCATCTGCCGACGGGGGTGCCCAATCCCCCGTCGGCTCCAAGGCCCCCAGCCATCCTCTGCCATGCTGGGAGCCCATCCCAGCATGGCAAATGTCCCGTCATCAATTGTAAAAACAAACCCTGTAAATTAAAAACGCCCCACGCAGTCTCCCCGCCGCCTCCCACAACCCGCACCCACCCACTGCGCACCTGCCTCCCGACATCCCCACCTCATACTTACCTCGAACTTCGGTGCGATGATCATCGGTGGACCGGGAACACGTCTGCACTCTTCAAAGCCGATCGAGAATTGAGGAAATGCCGGTAAGCTGTATAATGGGCTAGACAGGGGGTTTTCAACTTTATTGCATATCTCAGGCATTTTTTGGAATTTTTGCACCAAATTTTCAACATGGGCTTTTTGGGACCCCTTCTCATGAATGATGTCACTGTCATGGTGTTATTCAGGCCCAAAGGGTGATTTCACAGTCACTGCACAGTCGCTGCAGGATATCACCCTTTGGGCCAGAATAATGCCATGACAGTGACATCATTCATGAGAAGGGGTCCCAAAAACCCCAAGTTGAAAATTTGGTGCAAAAATTCCCAAAAATGACTGTTTTACGAGTGTGCTTTGCGCAGTTCCTATGAAGGCTCGTAAGTTCGTGAATTTTCAATATTTTCACTCCAGATTTTCAACATTGCCATTTTACCATACCTCCTCATGAGCAGTATAGCTGTCATTTTTCACATCCTTCCCAAAACGTGTTTCCACCCATGTAGCGCACAATGGCGCAGTCGGTGTGCAAAATCAATGTATGGGACACATTAAGAAAATCACACTGACACTTGTTCATTAGCAGAGGTCTTAAAATGGCTATGTTGAAAATTTGGTGAAAAAATTCCTAAAAATGACTGTTTTACGAGCGTGCGTTGCGCAGTTCCTACGCACGCTTGTAAGTTTGTGAATTTTCAATATTTTCACTCCAGATTTTCAACATTGCCATTTTACCACACCTCCTTATGAGCAGTAAAGCTGTCATTTTTCACATCCGGCTCAAAACGTGTTTCCGCCCATGTAGCGCATAAATGGGGCAGTCGGTGTGTAAATCAATGTATGGGACACATTAAGAAAATCACAGTGACACTGTTCATGAGCAGAGCTCTTAAAATGGCTATGTTGAAAATTTGGTGAAAAATTCCTAAAATGACTGTTTTACAAGCGCAGCTAGCAGTTCCTACCCACGCCGTAAGTTCGCAGTTTTTAATATTTGCACTCCAATGACTTCCAAATACCTAAACAGCACACAGAAGCAAGCAACATTCAGCATTGACAAATGCTTGTACTTCTTTGTCATTGATTTTTTTAAGCCATGTCCAAGTGCCAAATACCACTGCAAATACCTGCAAGCGAACGTTCGGCATTGACAAATGCTTGTTAATTTGTATTTGAGCCTTTGCCTACAGACACAAATAGAGGCTCATGAAAAGGGGGCTGGACAAAGCATCAGAAGACCGATGTATACTGGTTCCAGTTAGTGATAGCAGAGAAGCTTCCCAGTTGGTCTAACTGGAAAAGAGGGGAAAGACAGATTTATATAGACAAAGAGCAGAGGATGATAAAGCTGCCGCTGCAGCAGACTGTTGTAGGAAGAAGAAAAGAAATGGACACCAGTTAACACACAGGGTCTCAACAGCCCTATGACAATCTCCTCCCCACTCATGAGGAAAACCCGGGGTAGAAGCAAAGGGTTTTTATACTCATTCTGTTTCTTTATGGTCAGAACCAATGTCAGATCTCTGAGGAGAGATGAAGCTTTAGCCCTCCCACAACCAAAGCTCCACCTCAGGGTCCCTTAAAAAAAACAATTACTAAATGATATGGAGACACCCATCTCCGTATCTATGCATGAACACTTACCTTGAGGTCTGACTGGTCTGACTGTACATCTGCCCCATACCGGGACAAAAAGTCTGCATTACGTTTAAGGACATCAGCCCTGTGTTTGACAGTAAACCTGCGTGGCTGCAGTGAGAGGTACCACCGCATTATGCGTGGATTTTTGTCCTTCATCACATGCAGCCAACAGAGTGGGTTATGGTACATGATAACTTCAAACTCCACACCCATAGATAATATTTTAATTCCTCGATATCCCACTTAATGGCTAGGCATTCCTTCTCATTAGTTGAGTAGCGGGTTTCTCTTTCATGTAATTTATGGCTGACATAAATTATGGGATGTTTCTGCCATTCAATTGTTTGTGAAAGTATGGCTCCAAAACCTCTGTCTGATACGTCGGTCTGTACTAAAAAGGGCAGTTTAAAATCTGGACTTCTTGGCACAGGTGAACTACACAGTTGCGCCTTAATAGTACAAAATGCTTCCTCGCACCCTGGAGTCCACTTTTCCTTCGTAGGATAACTTTTCTTTGTGAGGTCAGTAAGATGTGTGACGATGGTGAAAAAATTTGGGATAAACCTTATATAGTACCCAGCCAACCCAAAAAAAGACCGCACATGTTTCTTTGTTACTGGATGTTGGCTATTGGCTATAGCATCTATCTTACTTATATCAAGCTTAACCTGTCCATTGCCAATATAAAAACCCAGGTACTTGGTCTCCTGCATCCCAATGGCACATTTGGCAGGGTTTATTGTTAATTTTGCTTGAGTGATGACATGTAAGACAGCCTTAAGATGGTGTAGGTGTTCCGCCTATGTTTTACTAAATACCATGACATCATCAAGGTAGGCGGCACAATATGCTGTGTGCTGATGTAATGTATGGTCCATGTACCGCTGGAACATAGCAGGGACACCATGTAACCCAAAAGGCACTGTATTGAAATGAAATAGGCCAATAGGGGTTTCAAAGGCTGTCTTCTCTTTTGACTGTGTGTCCAAAGGAATCTGCTAATAACCCTTAGTTAAATCAAATATAGTTAGATATTTGGCATTTCCTAGCCTGTCAATTATGTTGACAATTCTAGGCATTGGATACGCGTCAAACTTGAACATAGCATTTAATTTCCTAAAATCTAAACAGATTCTGATACCACCTTCCTTTTTACCCACTATAACCATTGGAAGGCACAATCACTCTGTGAAGGTTCAATTACATTGAGGTTTTGCATTTTCCTCACCTCCTGAATCGCTTCATCCCTCAAGTTTTTCTGGAATTATATATGCCTTTTGCCTTACTGGGGTATCTTGGGTCAAAGTGATGTGGTGCCGAATCCCATCTACCTTTCCAGAGATGGAGGTAAAAGTATCTTTGAACTTACTAAGTACCTGTTCCAATTCTTGTCGCTGTTTGGTTATATCTGGATTTATAACCAAATCTGTCATTTCTCTGTTTCTCAAGCCTATAGTACGCCATATCCATCTCACTTTCTTTTTGATCAGGCCATACATATAGTCCTGGAGCAGGCCTTTGGTGCCATCTCTTCAGGAGATTAGCATGGTATATGACCTTCTTAATTTTTCTGTCAGGCACCTCGATCTCATAATTTACTGGACTTGTCTGCCTGAGGACTGTATATGGCCCCTGCCATTTCATCAACAGCTTTTGGTCAGAACTGGGTAGTAATAATATTACCTTCTCTCCAGGTTGGAATTGTTTCTGCCCTACCCCCTTATCATATTGGATTTTCTGGGAGACTTGCTTCTCTGTATTCTGCTGATGAGCTAGTTTACTGTACTTTGTAAGTCTTGCTCTCAATTGGGACATATGGTCTAGTGTACTTTGTGCCATTTCCCCATTATTCTCCTCCCATTCTTCCTTAATCGTATCCGGGTGGGCCCCTTGGGTTTCTGCCGTACAGCAATTCAAATGGGGAAAACCCCATAGATGCTTGTGGTACCTCCCTGTATGTGAACATGAGGAAGAGTAAATATTCATCCCATCTTTTCCCTTCCTCCTGCATGAATTTCTGAAGCATCTTTTTCATGGTTTGGTAGAACCGCTCAACCAAACCATCAGTCTGGGGGTGGTATGGGGATGTGTGCAGGGCTTCAACATTCAGAGTACAGTAAAGCCTTTTTAGTAGTGTAGAACAAAAGTTGGTACTATGATCAGTAAGTATTTCATCTGGTATTCCAACTCGCCTGAAAAGTTTTACTAGCTCTCCTGCTATTTTCTCAGCAGTGATGGTACATAGAGGGATAGCCTCTGGATATCTTGTGAAGTAATCACAAATAACCAGGATGAACCTATTGCCCTTTGAGCTTTTTTGTATGGGCCCCACACTATCCATGGCTATCCTCTTAAATGGTGAAGCAATCACAGGTAGGGGCACCTTTTCCTTTTTCTTTACCGTTGTCACCTTCTGGCATTCAGGACAACTCTGGCGCAGTACTCAGCCACTTGGTCATACATCCCCGGCCAATAGAATCTAAGCAGGAGATCACTCAAAGTCCAGTCTCTACCCATATGCCCTACCAAGGGGATATCGTGAGCAAGGTGCATAAGCAGTTCCCTGTACATTTTAGGGACTACCACCTGTTCTATCATTTCCCCTGTAGTGGGATGTATACAGTCTCTACATAACACTTCCTTTTTGATCATAAACCTGGGTCCTTGTACAGTATCCTTCCCCACCTGCTGAAAAAAAGCATGTAATGATGTGTCATTCTTTTGTTGAACCCCAAACACACTACTTTTTACATTCTCACTGATGTCCTTCATAGTGTCCACATGACTTACAGTCCATTGGGCTTTATCATGCCTTCTCCCCCTCTTGGTCTTTCAATCTTTTCCTGGGGGCTCATAAAGTTAATCAACAAAAGGGAAAAACATGCACACTGTTCCTGTTGCTGTGCTTGTGCCCTGGTAGTTACAGCAGTCATATCAAATACCTCAGTCACCAAGTGTTTAAAATCAGGGTGGTCATGTCCAACTACCACAGGCACTGGAAGGTATGGAACTACACCCACATCCATTTGTTGTTCAAGTCTTTTAATAGACATCTTGACTTGCATCATTGGGTAAAAATGGGTGTCTCTGTCTACACATGTCACGCCAGTCTTATTACCAGAAGTCATATGACTTTCCACCACATCTGCTCTAACCAGGGTTTGTTTACTGCCTGAGTCGAGTAGTCCATATACAACTTTATGGCAGATTATTATAGGTACTAAATACTGTCCCCAGTTAGCCAGAGACAACTGTGTTGGGGTGGTCTTATGTTTAGGGCAGAAACAGGCTATATGACCTTTGCCCTGACACTCTCTACATATGATATCAGGGTTAAATTGTCTTTTAGGTCTAAATGTCTGTGTGCCCCCTATATCAGTCCCAGTAGAAGCAGAAGGAGTAGGTCTTACCATAGGATTGGCAGTCCTAGTACCAGGTCCACAATACCCTCTGTGACGATTCGGACAGGCAGCCAAATAATCCTCAGCGAGGGAGATGGCTTTTTCTGATATTTCTGGCTGATGCTCTCTCTCACCCAAGTCTGAACATCAGATGGCAAGACCCTAATATACTATTCCAGGATGATCATCTCTGTGATCTGCTCTGGTCTCTTCTGACTGGGTTGCAACCACTTGTGGCACAGTTCCTTAAGTCTAGCATATGCTTCTTATGGGTTATAAGAAGCATGGTACCTGAAGGCTTGAAATTGCTGTCGATAGGTCTCTGGACTTATGTCATACCAGCATAGCATTTCTTGATGCATGGTATCATAGTTCTGGGCTTGTTGGCTGTCCATGTGGCTATAAACCAGTTGAGCCTTTCCTGTTAATTTTGGTGCCAGCCGGATGACCCACTGCACCCTTGGCCACCCACAGGCTTGTGCTACTTGTTCAAAGGTTGTTAGATACGACTCAATATCATCTATTTCTCCCAACTTTGTAATTTTAATGTCTTTATGGAGGTCAGTGGATAAAGAAGGCGGTCATGCACCCATAGCCTGTATTGCCCTTAAGGTGAGTTCATGCTTCTTATCCACCTCAACTTGTTTTATACATAGCCATCATAATAGTTCTCTAATGTCAATAGGGGGAACATATTCAGGAGGCTCACCTTCAGCAGTGACATCTTCAGAGGGCCCTCCAGTTGCTCATTCTTCCTTTGCATCTGTCTTTGCCATGTAGGTCTTCCTACAAACATCCTCAAGTCCAATCATCAAAGGTTCTCCCAGCTTGTGAGCCATAGTGCTCGTCAAAACACCGCTGGGTCTCTCAGGCTTATCTCCAGTGACAGGCTGTTGCATTCAGCATCCACCTGGGTAGGAAAACTATCCACTCTTCAACCAATCCCACTTCTCACACTAGAGTCAAAGAGTTGTGGAAAAGGATGGATGAAAAGTCAGGATTAAAGGTTCAAGCACCAAGCAAGGCCAATATTTTATTTACAACCAGAAATAAAAATAAAAGCAGACTAGAAAATGGCAAAAATAAAATAAAAACATAACATCGATAACAGCTCTCTAGTAAACAGCTAGAGCTCCAAATGAGGACAGCACTCCAGCAATCTCTCCACTCATCTGAAAATGGTTGCACAAAACAACTTCATCTATACCAGTAGGGTCAGGTGGTTTACCTTAAACTCCACCCATTACTGTTTTAAAACATCTAACTTGCAAGTAAACCAACAGTTTTATGTGAAACATACAGTAAAACTGAAAAGAGAAGTAGATGCTAATAATAAGGCTTTTAAATCTTGATATTTTTGCAATTTTGCTAACATTTACAAAAATCCTTAGCAGCAGGCTCCTCCCCTTGGGCTTGCCAGTATATAGTTATGAAGGAAAAGGCCAACTGGCTATTAGAAAACAATGGAAAACCCAGGGGTGGGGTGAGGACCTCCAACTAGGTATGTAGTACTCTGTTACTACTCATTATGCAAAAACAATTATGCAACAGAAAGCAATGGCCATTTTACATGCTTTGCATTGTGCAGTAAAAGTTTTAACTGAAACCTTTTCCTGGTAACAAAATTCTAAAACATCGGTGCACTCAGAAATGAAACAATTCAGCTTCATATCTTCCAGAACTGGATATGTCTAATCTACCCATTTAGAAAGGGGAGCTTTGTTTTACTCTTCTAAATGTGCCTATCTTAGTAAAGTAACTTCAAACAAACATACATTGTGATTGGTTGGCATCTCATGGCACTCCAGACATTACCTCATGGGTTACAGCCCACCTGATAGGCTAATGATGCACATGACCCAGATCAGATTTCCAGTATATCCAGGTCCCAGGAACCCCTGCTCTCCAGTTGTAATTTGTGCATCTGAAAAGGCAAGAAGCATCCAGTGAACCCCTGTCTGCCTTTCATTTTTAAGGTAGAAATGGGTTTTCTTAGCACACCTTGTGCCTTTGTTATTTAAGCAAGGAGACCATGGCTCCCAGGGATTCTCTTGACTAAAATTCAGTTTCTGTAAGGGTATTTTTTGTTACTGTAAATCATGCCTCATGTGCTGTGGACGGTTTATGTATTAAGGCATTGTTTTGGCTCTGTTAATTGCCTGGTAATCGTGTCTTTGCACTGTTTCCCTCATTCCTGTGGGCCTCTCAGGCTTCTTAACTTCGGTTGAAACCAGTGTGCTGCCTGCTTGTTCGACCACGCGGCGGCCTGCATCTCACTAACAGGCCCTTGCTGCCAGGAACACCCCGCGAGTCGCCTCTGCCCCACGCGACTCCGCGGTCTCACTCGGCCTGCGCTCAGAGGCCTCCTTCCCCCTTACACCACCGCTGCTAGTCGCCTCTCTTTCGCAGCTCCACGGCACCCTGGCTACGGAGTCGCCTCTGCCCTTGCTGACCTCAGTTCCCTGAACCTCCACCTTAAACCTCCCGCTGGGGAAGGGCCCACTGGCCGGCCAGCGAGTCGCCTCTGCTCCCGTGACTCCGTGGCTTTTCCAGTCCTCCCGATAGGCCACACGGCCCATAGATAGGCTCATGGTCACCTCCGCACTGGGCGGCCCGCTGGGTCGCTCACTCCTCCTGCCACCAGGCAAGCAGCTCCCTCAAGACCGCCTAGCTAGCTGGCAATGGCCGCCTGACGGCCTAACTCCTCCTGTGGCTTCGGCCACGCCCCCGAGTCGCCTCTGCTTCCCGCGACCAGAGCTCTCTCCTTCCACCCTACCCTAGTCCTTCTAGCACACTAAGAGGACACCTCTTGGGGAGACTTCCAATGTGTGAGTCGCCTCTGCCCCCGACTCCAGCGACCTCTCACCCAAGGACCCACCGTGCACTTGTGGCCGAGGGAGAATCCTCCCACCGCAATGGCTTCTCTGAGGAGCTCAGTGGGGGGCTGAGTGTCGTGTGACTACCTCAGGGCCACCCACAAAGCCTCCTGCTTGCCTATCTAGCCTCAGGCCTCCAGCACACCGAGGCCCAGTAAGGGACAGGAATTTGGGTCTCGAAGGGTCACTCTTCCCCTGGAGGCGAGATCCGCCCGCAGGCCAGGGGAGGGGAAAGGGCGCTGATCCGACCACCCTCAGGAGGAGGAGCCCCATCCTTGCTTCAGCAGCCAGCGGTCTCTGCCCAGTGATTCGGGCCCTGAATGCCCCCACCCCCCAGCCCCTATCACAAGCTAGGGGCCTCGACTCTGGATCTTAAAAAAAAAAAAAGAGACAACCTGGAGACTCCACGATTCCCTCGGGTCCCTCTCATAGTGACCCCAGGAGAACACGCAGAGCCACTGCCCGGGTACCTGTCAAAGTGACCCAGGCAGATACTGCGATCCCCATCCCCAGCTCTGGGGGGCTCGTGTCCCCCTCCCACAGCGAGCACTCACCCCTGAGCAGGATGACCTTTCTGGGGATGGATGGAAGAGGTCTTGGAAGAAGTTCTCCACCTTGAGGCTGGGGCTAAGGGCCCTCACACAGCGCCCTTGCCATAGCAGCCCTCCTATTGGGTCTGGGGGGGGAAACGTCAATCTTTCTTCCTCTCGACTCTCTCTCTCTTGTGTTGCAGATGGTTAAGGCAAAGAAATGCACCGCTGCAGCGCCACCCTCCTCCTCAAACTCCGGCCCCTATGCGCAGCCTGCCTCGTGGATGAAGAGCTGGCTTCAATGGAGAGAACGCCACCTCTAGCCCCTTCAGCTTCCGCCCCAGCCACTCGACATGGGTGGACCCGGCTCCCTACTCTTCAAAACCAGCAAGCTGCAGGTGGCCATGATGGAGAGCCAGCAAAACTTCATGCTGAAGATCATGGAGAAGCTGGAGCTCACACAGAACAAACCTAGACTGACCCGGAACCTTCCCGCAAGGAGACCCTCAGGAAGAGACACCAGCACCAGAGGACTCGCGTGTTCCCCAGGGCGGCAACCCTGAGGAGAGAGAGAAAGAGGACGAGTTTGAAGAGGAGGAAGAGGAGGAGGAGCATGTCTCGACTCGACATTAGAGGACCTCGATCAACAACCAACCCCCTCTCTGACCTCTAAGCTGTGCGCATTCGAGGCAATTCCCGGTCTCATGAAGGTCATCAAGACCACAATGGGCCTTGCCACAGAGGAACAAGAAGGGGAGAAGACGGAATCCAAGCTAGACCCTATGATCCAGCTAAGGACCACCACTCCAGAGACCTTCCCTGTCTGCCCGGCCATTGAGGAGCTGATTCATACCGAGTGGCAATCCCCTGATCCAGGCAGAATGCCGAACAGAAGAAACCTACTCAAAATGTATCCAGTTCAGAGCAATAAGTCCGACACATGGTGCAAGGCCCCTCCATCGATCCCAAGTGGCAGCCTTGAGTAAGAAACACTGCTGCCGTGTGGCACCATAGCACTCAAGGACCTCACCGACAAGAAAATTGAGGACATGTTGAAAAAGACATTCGAGATCGGTACCATGGCCAAGGCAATGCCAGCTGATCTATTCCTCGAGGGCCCAGATCCAGCTGGTTGGAGGAACTGCAGGAGCAGGCAATCCCAAAAGTGAGGAGGCTGAATTATTCTCTACACCCTTGATGCAGCCAAGTACCTCGCCGACATGGCAGTGGACTCTCTACGCCTCAGGCCAGGGCGGCGCCATCACAAACTGGGCCGGAGAGCACTATGGCTAAAACTCTGGGATGCCGACACAGAATCTAAGACTTTGCTTCAAAATTTACCCCTCAAGGGGATCATGTATTTGAGGAAGGCCTACGGCTTATCTGAAACAGTGGGAAGAGGTAGGGACCTCTTAAGGAATAGGTCAAAGATCCTCAATCTACCAGCCACCAGGCATGAATTTCGGCCGGGCCAGAGCCAAGGCCCAGAGAACCCTACTACAGAATCCATTCCTTTCTGGGGTAGGGTCCCACATCCTTCCCACGCACTTCGCCTTCAACAACTACAAATCCCTCCTCCTTCAGACCTCGAGGTCAGAGGTCCGGAGGCCGCGGAAGGGGATTCAGAGGGAAACAGTGACTCCACTTCCCTGACACCCCCTCAGTACCCCCCAGTCGGCCAACGGTTGGCTCTCTTCGCCCACCGCTGGGAGGCCACCACGTCGGATAGTTGGGTCCGAGACGTGGTCTCCAGGGGATACACCATAGAGCTGACTCACCAGTCCAAACCTCAACGGTTCGTCTCATCCCCCATAGCCAGAAGAAGGGCCTCCCCACACCAGGTACAGGGCATCCTGGCAGATCTGATCCAGAACAGGGCCATTCAACCAGTCCCAGTTCAGGAGCAGGGGGAAGGCGTGTACTCCATCTTCTTCCTAGTGCCAAAGAAGTCGGGGGAACTCAGGCCCATCCTGGACCTAAAACAGCTGAACAAGTACGTGATCCCAGTCGGTTCAAGATGGAGACAGTCCGATCCATCCTAAGGGGGATCAGGGTAGGCGACTTCTAACCTCAGTCGACCTAAAGGGCCGCCTACCTACATATTCCCATAATCAAGAACCACAGAAGGTTTCTTACGCTTCCACATCTTGGGCCAGCACTATCAGTACTGGGCACTTCCATTCGGCCTGTCTTCAGCCCCCAGGGTCTTCACCAAGATCTCCATCACCTTGGTAGCCAGGCTCAGGGAACGAGGGCTGGACATAGTCCCGTATCTGGACGACTGGCTCATACGGGCACGGTCCAGGGACCAGTCGCAAGCCCACACAGACTTCGCCGTACGGGCACTCAGGGACCACGGATGGGTGGTGAACGAGGAAAAGAGCCACCTCTGTCCAACCCAGCAGATCGAGCATCTTGGGGCCACCATCGACTCAGCAGATGGCTGGGCAAAACCGGCCCCAGCGTGGATCCGCAGCCTCTGGCACCTGGCCGGACATCTAAGGTCTCAACCGCGCACGACAGTAGCAGAAGTCGCGAAACTCCTGGGGTTCATGGCTTCCTGCATCGACTTCATCCCATGGGCCAGGTGGCACATACGCCCTCTCCAAAACTTCATTCTGGCAAGCCCGGGCGCCAGCGAGTTAACTTGCACCGCCCTGTACAGCTGCCTGTAGGAGTGAGATCATCCCTGATGTGGTGGACCACCCAGGAAATCTGACAAGAGGGTTCGCTGGAAGCCCCCTTCCGATTCCCCATCGAGAGAGACGCGAGTCTCACCGGCTGGGGAGCCTGCCTGGGGGCCGAGTCGGCACAGGGCACCTAGTCTCCGGCAGAGGCCCTACTCTCTATAAACATTCTGGAGATGAGAGCAGTGTTCCACGCGCTCCAGTCCTTCTGCCACCTCATACAGAAGCAATCGGTTCTGATCCATCGGGACAACCGCATGGCCGGTGGCATACATAGCGAAACAGGGGGGCACCAGAAGCAGGGCCATGTCACGGGAAACCGTGAAAGTAATGAACTGGGCCCAAATTCACCTAACACACCTAGGGGCGGTCCATTTAGCGGGGTAGCTGAACATAAGGGCGGATTGGCTCAGCCGCCAACAGATTCACCTCGAAGAATGGTGTCTGCACCCAGACCTGTTTCACCTAATCCAGACTATGTGGGGCCCCGTGTCCATAGACCTAATGGCCTCAAGGTACAACACCCAAGTGGACAAGTACCTGTGCAGGTTCAGGGACACGTACCTCCCAGGGCACAGGCGCACTGTCTCAGGAGTGGCCTCGAGCAGCGCGTCACGTGTTTCCCTCTCTCTCATTCCTCAAGCGTGGGGAAGATCCGGAGTCCCAAATCACTGTCATCCTAGTGGCCCCGTACTGGCCCCGAAGATCATGGTTCGCAGCACTCAGAGAGATTGCCCTAGCCAGCTTCCGAATCCCGAACCAACCAGACATGCTATCGCAGGGCCCTGTGCTACACCCGGCCCCTCGAACTCTGAAGCTCACGGCCTGGCTCCTGAGAGGCAGCGGCTGTCAGATCAGGGGTATCACGAGTCGGTCATAGGCACGCTGCTCCGGTCTCGTCGCGCCTCCACCACCTCCACATATGAGAGACAATGGGCCATCTTCGCACAGTGGTGCCACCGCCGAGGATCAGCACCGGAACAGGCAGACCTCCCCACTATCCTGCTGTTCCTGCAGCAAGGGGTGGATAAGGGGTTGGCACCCTCCTCTCTGAGAGTGCAGCTGGCAGCCATAGGGGCAGCCAGAGGCCTGGTCGAGGGGCACCCTCCAGGAGCCCACCCGGATGCGATCTGGTTCCTAAGGGCCGTGGACCTCATGCAACCCAGAACCAGACCTGGGGTCACTCCTGGGACTTACCCTGGTTTTGGACTCCATAAGGGCACCACCATACGACCCCTCACCGAAGCAGACCTCTTCTGGGTAGGCCTGAAGACCCGCCTTTCTCGTGGCCATGTTCATTGGAAGAAGAATCGAGGAGCTGGGTACTGTCCTGCGCACCACCCTATACCTTCACTCCTCAAGGAGTATGACTTGGACCGCTGCCGCATTCCAACCAAGATCGCCACGAACTTCCATGAGAACAACAATAGACCTACCCACCCTGAACTGCCCATCTCTCATGATGGACACAGCTCCCCGGACCCTCTAGACGTCGGATCGGCCCTCTCGGTCTACTTGGCCAAGTCGCAACCCATCCGCAAGACGGAGAGACTTTTCATCGTCTCCAAGGGCCAATGTCAGGGGCTAGCAGCATCCAAGACCACCATCGCAGGGTGGATCAAACGGGTCGTTCTCCGCGCCTACAGGGAAAGATGTCTGACCCCACCACAGGGGCTCAGAGCACACTCCACTAGGGCGATTTCCACCTCTTGGGCGGAACGAGCACTGGTATCCTCTGAGGACATCTGTAGGGCAGCCACCTGGAGCTCCCTACACACCTTCGCGAGGCACTACAGACTGGAGCAACTGCAGGACTTCAGACCGGCCTTCGCCTCCCACATCCTCACAGCGGCCACACATCTCGAACACTCTGACACACCAGAATCCCACCCGGGGACTGGAACTGCTTCTTAGCTCCCATGAGTTAATGTCTGGAGTGCCATGAGATGCCAACCAATCACAATGGGTGTTTACTCACCTGGTAAAGGTGATTGTGGTGATTGGCATCCATGGCACTCAAGGCCCTCCTCAGGTATGTTCGGAGCATTCCACAACAGAAAGAAAAGGACAGGCGCTGGAGGTCCCTACTCCTTCATCCTAATTCCTCTACAAGTAAACTAAGTTCGAACCTTGTCTGAGGTAGTGTGTACAGAATAGGTAATAAACTAGCCTCCGGCCCCATTATTGTAACTTGTCGTTGCATGTCTCATTTTTAATAGTCTCTATTGTGGGTCTTGCTTGCTTGTGTTCTGCTTTCTTCCTTTCAGCTACGGAAAATTCAAACTGGAGAGCAGGGGTTCCTGGGACCTGGATATACTGGAAATCTGATCTGGGTCATGTGCATCATTAGCCTATCAGGTGGGCTGTAACCCATGAGGTAATGTCTGGAGTGCCATGGATGCCAACCAACACAATCAACTTTACCAGGTGAGTAAACACCCATTCTGTTACAGGAAGTGTCAGGTCACTGTTTCTGTCTGGTCCAATTTACAAAACAAACATAAGTGTTCCCTGTTTTTGAGACCTACAAAACCTACACCCTCACTGTACATTCTTAACTCAAGTGCTTTCTTTTACCTTATTTGAGTTGTTTTCTTACTTTGCCTTTCTTGCATTCGTGAACTGTAGTGTTTGATTGCTTCCTAGCTTGCAAGTCTGCCACATACAAATATCCTGCCGCAAGACTGACTGCTGGTTGTGAGGGACAAGGGATGTACAAAGAAAGGAAAAACAATACAAAATAAGGTGCTAGCATGGGGGGGGGAACCCCAGGAAACAAAAATAATGCTAAGCGCTTCAAGGGAGACACAAACTGGTTTAGAGAGCTTTTCTAAGCCTTCCAGTAAACTTAGAGGGTACAGCTATCGTCTCCTCAGCTCAGCAGTAAAAGCAATGATGCTTTTATTCCCTAAAGACAGCACACTCTGTGTGCTATATTCTAGCAGCTTTTCATGCCTAACACAACTGTGGTTGCTGTATTTTAAATTTTTATTTGGGCCTTTGCCTACAGACACAAATAGAGGCTCATGAAAGGGGGGGGGTACCAAGGGTCAGACGAAGTATGTACACTGGGTCCAGTTAGTGATAGCAGAGAACCTTCCCAGTTGGCCTAACTGGAAAAGGGGGAAAAGACAGATTTACATAGACAAAGAGCAGAGGATGATAAAGGTGCTGCTGCAGCAGACTGTTGTAGGAAGAAGAAAAGAAATGACACCAGTTAACACACAGGGTCTCAACAGCCCTAAGGCAAGTGATTATTAATTGTTGCACTTATGCAATGCTGTATTCAGAATTCATTGCACACTGTTTAAAATGTGCATGCTGTTTTGAAGGGGAAATATTTTAACTCAGGGAATTTACAGAAAATGTACAAATTGGTAAAGGGGCCAATTAGTTAAACTGTTTTCTTTAACTTTTATTGTTTTATTGTGGAATGTTAAAAAGTGAGAAAATGTTACAGTAATGCTACTGTAATGTAGTTTGGTAATTTGCTAAAATTTCTGTTTTTGCTATATGTGTGTTTCCTGTAAAAAAAAAAAATTCCAGGCAGTCAAGTGCAGGCAGCTGGCAGAAATCATGAGGCAAGTGGTACAGTTATTGTAGAAAGTAAGAACCTGGAATGCAGCCTTGGGAACTAAAATCAATCCATCTGTAGGATTAGTGGTGGGTGACAGGGGAGGAGAACCTGGAACACCACCAGCCAGGCTGAACTTCTGCTGTTCTTCATAGGTCTGGTTGAAGGGTGGCCAAGTAGGGATTAATTGAGCATCTAGCAGGCTTAGTTTTCAGGGTCTTTTCTAGGTCTGGTCAGTGGATGGTCCAGTAGGAACAATGATTCCCAGGTGGTTTAAAGAGATGGGTTAGAGTCAGAATAAGTAGTGTTAATTTAGGTTTAGAGTAAGTGTAGTATAAATAGTAGTGCAAGTCTTCGCTTGACGAGATGGCAAACATTTGGTGAGGGGGGAGTGTGTAAGCCCCCCAATGTGGGCTTACCTGAGGGAGCTTCATGCTCCATGACTCCCCCACAGCACTGTAATCCATGGCTCCTGGTGAGAGTCGCACCTTGCAGCTCTGGTGTTGCTGTTTGCAGCTCTGGTTGCCCATTCTTGGTGTCTTGGCCTGTTTTGGACCAGGCTGAGCACTGGGATATGTGCTGCGCTTCTGAGAGTGGGGGGGTGGTGATCCCAGGCCAGTTTTCATGCTAGTCAGGCTCTGGACCATGAGTAGAATTAAATAAATAAAACATTGTAAATAAAGATGGTAGACCCACGCACACTGTGCATGCCCAGCTGCCTGTGAGTAGGTATATTTAAAGGAGCATCTGCTCCTGTAGTTTCAATGCCAGCTGACATTGTTTGGGGGAAATTGTAAATGGTTACTGTAGGACTATGTGTCCCAGTGGGCATCAGGGAAGCAGTGTTTATTAGCGCACTTGAGCTGGTCCATGATTGGACCTGGGGGAGGGTTTGGCACCTTTGGTATGAGGGGATAAAAGGAAGAGACAGGAAAGCAGAATGGTATTCAAGAGGGAGGGAGAGAGAGAGAGAGAGAGAGAGAGAGAAGGAGGAGGTCAGAGCGGGACATTCGCCCACTCGGCCATGTAGCTGGGTGTTTGTCTGGGGAACATGGTGGCAGTCTGTGATTCATGGAGCCCTGTTAGGGCCATCCTGCAGTTTTGATCCCTTGAACTGTAGATAGAGAGGAAAAAGGCTGCCTGCAAGGAAGCACATTGAGGAGGCCAAGACGTGAGGTGAGGGGGTTTAACAGGGGGCCAGGGGTCCTGGACATGCCCTGGTCCTATTTGGCCCTTCTGGCTGGGACTGTTGTTTCTGGGCTCTGTGCCCTAAAGGAGTCAGTGATCAGCATGGCAGTAGGTCTCGGAGGAACCCCTCAGAGGTTTGGACTCAGTGGACATGGAGGGAGAAGCAGACAAAAAGGGTAGTCTTTGCCAGATTGGCCATCCCCTGGAAGTCTTTGCTCCTTGCTGGGAGTGTGGTGAGACTGGAGAATGGAAATATTGCTCCCAGCATGCCAAGGGCCTATTTGTCCACAAGTTTTACTCCCTGCATTTGGACTGTAGCTGCCTAGGCTATGGGTTGCTGCCTTCACTGACTTGCTCACATTGGGACTTCCATGGTCCAGAGCACTACTATCTTATGATGTGACCTGCACAGTTCTAAGCAACCTATTTTGTGTTTTACTGCTCCATGGTGTGACTGTTCCTGTTTTATCAACTGTTCATTAACTGGGATCCCCTGTTTCTGCAGTTTGCTGTTTGCCTCCTGTTTTATGGATGAACTGTTTTGCTGCTAAAAGAAGTTTTCCTCCACAGCCTGTTCCCAGTGTGTGTTCCAGGCTGATATCCCATGGGTCTGAATTCTGATTACCTGCAGCTGGAGATATTGAGAGGCCTGCCTGTTAAAGATAGCCTATAAAGGCCTGCGGGTGAAGTGGGCAAGGCCAGGCAGGTGAAGAGTTAGCATTCTTCATCCCCTCCAGTGTTCCAGTGTATCACCCAGAAGGTCAGAGAGCACCCCCGATGCAGCTAATCCATCACTTGTACCACCCAAGGGAATTCAGGTACTGTTTATCCTGTATAATTGCTTGGACTGTGTTTTCTGGCAGTACAGCACCCCCTCCCACAATTGTACCATCTGGATACCCCTAGACACGTGGAGAAGGGGGTTACATTTAGAAAACCAAAGATGATATATCAATCCTTGGAGGACTGCTATATCAAACAACCCCCTGCTTCAAACCTCTGGTCCACAGCACTGCGAATGGAGCAGGGACTCCTCACTGGATCTGGAATGGTCATCTGATTGGATGCCTGAGATGAAGTACAGCTCTGTCTACAGGACCACCCCCACTCCTGCATGAAGCTCTGCAAGTAGGCAGAGGGCAGGTGGTGGCTATAGATACAGCAGCAGAGTGCAGAGCTCTGAAACATAAAATTTGACAGTAGATAAAGACTACTTGGTCCATCTAGTCTGCTGATTTCTCCCTATCTACACTATTACCACATACCATGCCTCTACAGCTCTTTCTCCCTACTCCCTTCCATTCCACTATGATTCCCTTGTCCTTACCCTATGTGTTCTTGAAACTGACCACTCCTTTACCCCTTGTCCCCTCAACTGGAAGGATTCTACCACTCTTTCTGTGAAGACGTACTTCCTCAAATCTCTCCTGAAACCACCCTCCTCCAGCTTCATAGCAGGTCCCCTTGTTCTTGAGCACCTTTTCTTCTGACAAATCATTCCCTACTGCACCTTATTTACACCTGTGAGGTATTTAAAGGTCTCTATCATGTTCCACCTTGCCTTCTCTGCTCCAGGGTGTACATATTGGGGTCCTTTGGTCTCTTCTCATAGTGCTTTTGATGCAGACCCTGCACCAGTTTAGTTCTCCTTCTCTGAACATCCTCCACTCTATGTACTTTCAGAGATGTTGTCTCCAGAACTGGACACAGTACTCTAGGTGGGATCTTACCAACAATCTATACAAAGGCAACACCACCTCCCTCTTTCTGCTGGGGATATCTCTTACTATGTACCCCAGCATCCCTCTAGCCCTCCTTACTGCCTTCTCAAACTTCCTGGCCACTTTTAGGTCCTCCAACATGATTACACCCAGGTCTCTTTCCTGTTTGGTGGTTATCAATACCACTCCATGCATGTTTTACTCTACCCCAGGGTTTCTGTGCCCTAAGTGCATTATTTCACACTTTTTCACATTGAAACCCATCTGCCACACCCTTGACCACTCCTCTAGTTTTCTCAGGTCTCTGCTTATTCTTTCCACTCACCCTGAAATGTCCAGCCTATTGCAGATTTTGGTGTCATCTGCAAAGAGACAGATGTTCCCTTCCAGCTCCTCTGCAATGTCACTTATAAGGACATTAGAGAGGACCAGTCCCAGCACTGATCCCTGAGGCATCCCGCTGATCACCCTCCCCTCCTTGGAGTGAACTCTGTTCACCACCACTGTCTGTTGTCTATCCCCTAACCAATTTTTAATTCAGTTAACCACCTTTGGACCCACTCCTAAACTACCCAGCTTGCCTACTAGTCTGAGTAGTCTCCTATGTGGAACGGTGTCAAAAGCCTTACTGAAATCTAGGTAGGCCATATCCACTGCTCTACCCTGATCTAGTTCCTAGGTCACTCAGTCAAAGACATCTATCAGATTCATTTGACATGACATCCCCTCTGTGAAGCCATGCTGCCTCTGGTTTTATAACCCACTGGATTTGATTCAATATATTCACAATCCTTTCATTCAGCGATGGCTCCATTAACTCGCCCATCACTGATGTCACACTGACTGACCTATTATTGCCAGCCTCCTCCTTGCTACCACTTTTGTGTATTGGGACCACAGCTGCCCTCCTCCAGCCCTCCAGAACCGCTCCTGTTTCCATTGATCCCTTAAATGGAGCTGTTAGAGGTGCAGCCAGTATTTCCCTGAGCTCCCTCAGTACTCTTGGATGCACCCCATCTGGCCCCATTGCTTTTTCCACCTTCAGATTTGCAAGTCCCTTTATGACTCTCACCTCCAAAAAGTACTAGTGTCTACCTTCTTCACTTCAGAGCTTCTGTTACTTTTTTTACCTCCTCTTCTTCTTCTTCTTCTTACACTGAACAAAAGTTATTGTTCAGGATGTCTGCTTTTTCCTGGTCTCCCTCTGTATGGTACCTCATTTCCCTTTTTAACCTTACAATCCCACCCCCAGTCTTCCTTTTTTCATTTACATATCTAAAAAATATCCTGTCCCCTTTCATTACCTACTAGGCTATTCTCTCTTCAGTTTGTGCCTTTGTGTTCCTCACTGCTTTTCCTGCTTCCCTCTGTTTCCCCGATAGTCATTTATCTTCAAATACCTTCTGAATGCTACCCTTTCAGCCTTTACCATTTCTACCACTTCTTTCGAGAACCATAGTGGTCTCTTTTAACTCATACTTTTGCTCACTTGTTTGATGCAGAGGTTTGTTGCCTTTACCATGCTCTCTGTTATCTTCACCCAGTGTTCCTCCACCTCACCCAGGCCACCCCCTTCCCCTGCTAGGTTATCCCTGAGGCATTCACCCATCTTTTTAAAATCTGCCCTCCTCACCTGAAGGCATCTCTTATTTAGGTATTACAATTTTACCCAATTTGACAAGATTTGGGAAGCTAATCTCCTCCCTTTATTAAATGACATCAAAAGAACTACAGAGTATTGAAAAACCCTCAATTTATCCCTTGAAGGGAAAATAGAAACTATAAAAATGACTATTACACTATTGGGTGAAGGGGCAGATTAGCAGGATTAAATCAGGGGAGAGATGGGCACAAGACCCGGGGGAGCAGGCTGAGGTACTAAATGAGTACTTCACCTCAGTTTTCACCAAGGAAAATGGGGGTGCTGCATCATACATGGGAGGAGACAGAGATACTGAGAGGGGGACCTTTACCGTCGGTGGGTCTGGGAGAGGGGGAGGCATCACTGGCAGGTGGGGGGAGGGCTAAGCAGGGAGAAGAGGTACCGGAAGTGGAAATCACAGCAGAGAGAGTGAGGGAACCCCTCAGCTCCCTTAAGATGGAGAAAGCACTGGGGCTGGATAAATTACATCCCAGAGTGCTGAAGGAATTTGTGGATGTCCTGGCGAAACCCCTGGTGGAGCTTTTCACCATCTTTCTGAGGACAGGGTGGGTGCCCCAAGACTGGAAGGTGGCGCATATAGTGCCTATCCACAAGGGCGGATCAAGGGAGGTGGCAGGGAACTACAGGCCTGTCAGCCTGACATCAGTGGTGGGCAAGGTGATGGAGGGCATTGTCAAGGAGAGGCTAGGGGGGACCTGGATAAGTCAGGGTGCCTGGACGATAGACAGCATGGATTCATCCCGGGGAAATCGTGTCAGACAAACCTGGTGGAGTTCTATGACTGGGTGACTAGTGCCTTGGACCTGGGTAGACCAGTGGACGTCCTCTTTCTAGACTTCAGCAAGGCATTTGACTCTGTTCCTCACGTGGGCCTGCTGGATAAGCTGGGAGAAATGGGGTGGGAACCAGATGATCAGATGGATGAGCAATTGGCTCCAGGACCCGGACCCAGAGGTCATAGTTGGCGGGATAGTCTCATCCCAAAGGGGGTCATTAGTGGGGTCCCACAGGATCAGTCCTTGGGCCCCTTCTGTTCAGCACCTCGTCTCTGACATAAGGACAGGAATCAGGAGTGAGATGGTCTCTTTGTGGATGACTCAAAACTGAGGCGGTGGTGGATGGGGAGGAGGGAGGTGGCCCTACAGGGGACCTGGAGGCTCTGGAAAGATGGTCTAGAAAGTGGAAGCTGAGGTTCAATGCAGGTAAATGCAAGGTACTCCACCTGGGGCCAGAAACCCAGGCCAAGTGTACACCCTAGGGGAGAAATGCTACAAGTCTTGATGGCTGAGAGGGACCTGGGGGTGGTGGTGGATGTCAAGATGAACAACTCTGAGACTTGTAGGAGGGCAGCAGCCAAGGGCAACAGGATGCTGGGATGCATCGCTAGGGGATCACCTCCAGAAGGAGGGAAGTGATACTCCCTCTGTATAACTGCTTGGTGAGGCCGCACTTGAGTACTCGTGCAGTTTTGGAGGCCACACTTGAAGAGGATGTTAACCTCCTGGAGAGGGTCCAGAGGAGGGCAACGAAAATGATTTGGGGCTTGGGGGACAGGACCTATGAGGAGAGGCTCGAAGAGCTAAATATGTACACATTGGAAGAGAGAAGGGACCTGGGGGACATGATAGAGGTCTTCAGGTACATGAAGAGGGTAAATGGGGAGGAACAGTCAGGGTGCTTCGAAGGAAGGAGGAGGGTGCCACTAGAGGGAATGGGTGGAAGCTGGAGGGGGGAAGATTCAGGGGAGAAAGGAGGAGGTGCTACTTCACTGAGAGGGTGGTGGAGCCATGGAATGCACTGCCTAGGGGGCTGGTGGAGGCAGAGACAGTGGAGGGGTTCAAGAGGGGGTGGGACAGGTACAGGGGAAGGGTTCTAGAAGCAAAATCCAATGCAGCAAGAATATCTGGAACTGGGAAGGGAGAAGCCAGAGAAGGTGAGGGGGACAGCAAGGTCAGCACCCAGGGTGGGGGCTGACCAAACGAGCAGACATGAAAGACCATTAGGCCTATTCTGCTGGCATTTTAGTATGTTAGTATGTAAAATGCTCTATCTGATTTCTAATATTCTATTATTATTGCCTCACCATTTTTTGCCAACGATAGACAAAATGATAGGAGATTTCCTATGGGAGGTACGTGTCCCTAGGCTTAGTTGAACTAAACTACGGGCTCATTGGTCTGGAGGTGGCTTAGGACTTCCTTGGTTTTTGGTATATATATGGGCCTTCCGAAATTCACGAACTGTAAAATGGTTTATCAAACCAAATTCTGAAACTCCTTCATGGGTAACCATGGAAACCTCTCTAACCCCAGTAGGTATCCCTGCTAATTGTTTATTTAACTCCCTGTCTAAAAACTTAAAAAACATCCAACTATAATTCCTTCGGTACAATACTGGTTTAAATTAAAAGTTAAAATCTCTCAGAGCAGAACCTTTGTAAATGAACCTCTGGTTCAAAGGTATTGTAATCCTAGTAATCAATAAATAAATAAATTACATAAATGGCCAAAAACAAACCCTTTACCTATTTTATATACTTCCATATGGGATAATCTTGATGTTACCCTAAACAGTCAGCACTGTTTTGTAATCCCTGGAAGCATAAAGGTATATTTTACCTGGGTGACATGGTTATCACTGGTTCTTTTATAATCCTTTTAGTGCTTACAAACCAAATGGCACAGGATATTTGGAAATTTTTATTAAGTATGAACTGTAATCTCATATTTGCTCTCAAAAGTTAATACACAGTCCTCCTCTAATGACTACATTACTTCACGGATTAATAATACATCTGGCCTGGTTAGTAGACTCTACAAACTTACTAGAGATACCTTGCTGGATCGGTCACTTTCTGCCAGGGCCAAATGGAATGTGGCTCTACATTCCAATATAATTGACGTACAGTAGAACGGTTGTTGGTGCCTCTGCCATAATATGTTTAAAAATGTGAGTAGCATGCTCATACAGTGTCAGATTCTTCACTTATGGTACAGAACCCCATCAATTCTTTATCATTTTGGCCTATTACCAAATGATCATTGCTGGCATTGCAGTTGTTCAGGCGGAGACTTATTATATATTTTATGGTCATGCAAACCGATATTGGCCATATGGCAAAGGGTTTGCCACGTTGCTTTCATTATTGTTGGTTGCAACACCCGCCTTGACCCTAAATATATGTTGCTGGGTATCATAGCTAAAAATATTAAACTGTCCAGATACCAACACAGATGATTGAGCTTGCTTTTTATGCAAGTTAAATGTTTAATCTTAATGCACTGGAAATCTGCAGTGATACCGCCTTTTACTGATATTCTTAATAGTTTGACCCACACTGCTTCCTTAGAATGCGTCTCTTACCTGGCCATTGACTGTGTGAATGAGTTTAGACTGTGTTGGCAGGATTATCTTGATTTTTTACACCCCACCTGATTTAGTGATACCTATGGGCTGTATACTGTTATGTTTTTTTTCTTAATGCAATATAACTTTTTTTTTACAACAACAGTATCTCACAATTTCAGTTAGTTGTTTGGATAGACCTTACAATGCAATAGTTTATTTAGGTTAAGTATAGAGATACACTGACTCTGCATTTATGGACTGCTATATAGTGATTTGTATCACACTGTTTGAAATGCTTACTAATATTCTCTGTACTATATTTTTGTATTTTGAATAAGTCTTGATAAAAAGATTAACTACAAAAATCTGCCCTCCTGATGTCCAGGACCCTTGCCTTTGTGTTGTTTGATTCATGCAGCCATCCAAATATTGAACCACACTGCATGGTGATCACTGGTCCCCAAGGGACCTCCCAGCTTGATGTCTGCGGCACTGTCCCTGTTAGTGAGTGCCAGGTCAGCTACTGTCCCATAACGAGTGGGTTCACTCACTAGTTGCCTGAGGAATGCTCCTTCAAGAAAGTCCAGCATGTCTCTGATTCTAGTTGAAGCTGCTGCTGGAAGGCTCCAATGTACATCTGGCAGGTCAAAATCCCCCATCAGCAGCACCACCCCCTTTTCTGCCATCATTTTTTTTTTCAAGTCTATTTCTTCACTCAGTTGGCCAGGGCAACTCTCATAAGTACCCGCAAGACTGAGGCCTCTACTCCCTGCCTGAGACCTTCCTTCCTGGGGCCTCGACCCAGGACCTTCCAGCCCCTTGGATCACCTCCCAAGGGGAAGACCCCCAGATGACCCCCCCCCGGGGGAGTGCCCACCCCATCTACCTTGCAGCCTGTTCTGGGAATAAAGGGTCACTCCAGATGGAAGACAGGGGCACCCAGAGGAAATACAGTCCGGCACTAAGGATGTGGGCCTTGTTCCCTGGAGCGTTTGTCACCTCCCTGGTCAACTGAGGGGTTTTCCCTTTGTTTGGTTGCCCCTGGAGTGTGGACATGCAATGGCATCCATTGCACTAATGTGCTGATGCATGCTGATGCTCCACCCCATGGCTTCCTGTATCGCATGTTCCTGGAACAGCTCCTGTTGTCCACCAGAAGCCACCGAGGAGTGGGACTAACCCCAGATTCCTCCCAAGAAGGGAGAGAAGTCCTCTGACTGCTTAATCTCTTCCCTCCCCTGCTGACCCCTGGCAGCCTGAGTCCATTACCAAACCCAGGTCACCAGTGTGGCGCAAGGTGTGGCGTCCAGTGCCTCAACCCTCAGCACCACTGGGCCAGACCCCTTTTCTGCCATCATGACAGTGACTTTTACCAGTACCTTATCTAATTCTTCCCCCTAAGATGGAGGTCCATAGATCACACAAGTGCGAATAGTGGATTCATTCATGTCTCTAGGGTGGTCCACAGTAAGGCTGTGGGAATATATTTTCCTGAGAATTCAGCCAAATATTCTGTATTCAGCAGCCAAATATTTGGTATTCTGTATTCGGTATTTAGCCAGTAACATAATTAATATGAAGCAGCCCCCTCCCGCATCTCCCATCCCATGCAAGCAGCAACAACTCTAGCCCTTTCCCATTTGTCAAAAAAAGCATACTTCCTCCCTCCCCCAGCACCCATAAGGTTTTTTGTTTTTTTTATAAATGCCCTCAATAAAAATTGCGAGTGTCGGGTGACCGGGCTACCCACTCACTTTCATGGTTGATCGGTAAACTTCTGAGCTCAGTCTATACTGATTAAAAAAATAATAACAATACATCATTAACCCCCACCCATAGTACCCAACCCTGGCATCCACAGGTCCAGTCTCAGGCAGTTATTCAAATTCAAGCTGAGAAGGTACCTGTCACAACCCTCCCTCTTCCATGGCCAGCTGCCTACTCATGAATGAAAGCGCTCACACACTTGCTGTAGTACAACCAGCTGATCACATGATCAGCTGGTTTTACTATATAGCAAGTGTGTGAGCACTTTCATTCAAGAGTAGGCAGCCAGCTGTGGAGGAGGGAGGGTTGTGCTGGGCACCTTCTCAACCTGAATTTGAATAACTGCCTGGATGCTGGACTGGGTGGGGCCAGGGTTGGGTACTATAGGTGGGGATGTGGGGGTTTATGATGTCTTATTTTTTTTAATTGCTACAGACAGAGCTTCAGAAGTTTACAGATTGACTATGGAAGCTGGCGGGTAGAGTGGGTCACCTGACACCCGCAGTTTGTATTTATATTTTATTGGTGGCATTTATAACAAAAAACAAACTTCTTTTTTTTATAGGATTCATAGGAAAAATTCAAGCATTTGCAGATGTTAATCCTTGTAGCTTGCCTTATACCAATTTAATCTATCAAAAGTCAATGACACTTACTTTAAATTCCAAGTCCAATCTTGTTTTAAATGTTTCCATATTTGGATTATCTATTGTTGCATTTGATAATTCATTCCAGGATGTCACCACCCTTTGGGTGAACCATTTTTTACGTAGATTTAAGTTCCACCTTGGCAGAAACAGTTGTTTGGAATGCTTTCTTGTACTTAATCGGTCATTATTAAATTTTATGCCTAACTCCTCCTGTAATTTATAATCACCTAATATTCTGTAAAGCATGCACATGTCACCTCTAAATCTTCGATATGTAAGAGAGTACATTCCCAGTGTTTTTAACCTTTCACTGTAGGATTTATTGTGTAATCCACTAATGGCTTTTGTCATTCTTCTTTGTATGACCTCAATCCTGTTTATGTCTTCACGTTTATATGGTGACCACACCGGCACACAATACTCAAGATTTGGCCTAACCAAAGAATCAAACAGTGGTACTAAAACTTTAGCTTCCCTACTAGATATGTGTCTGAGGATACAGTTCAAGTTCTGGTTTGCTTTTATCTGAAGAGAACAATAATAACTAAATGAAAAATCAGGGGTGGTACTAATTGCCATATCTCTTTCCTGAATAATGTCAAATAAATGTATTGATCCAATTTTATGCATTGCTTTTTGATTGTTTTTACCCAAATGCATAATTTTACGTTTATCAATATTTAATTCTAATTTGTTTGCTTCTGTCCAAGATATTATATTTGTAATTGCTTGTTGTAAGATTGATGTGTCTAATGGATTACTTACAATAGTTCCCAATGTGCAATCATCTGCAAATTTGGATAACCAAATATTAGGGATATTCACTTTTAAAGTTGATATATAGGCATTGAACAAGCACGGCCCCAATACCGAACCCTGAGACACCCCACTTGTCACCATACCTGATTCAGAATATATACACCTGACCTACACTCTCTGTCTCTTGTCGTACAACCAGTCCTTAATCCAGCATATCACATTTGTCTCTATCCCCAGATTTTTTAAGACAGTAATCAGTTCTCTATGAGGTAATTTGTCAAAGGCCTTTGAAAAATCCATAAAGACCACATCCACTGGATTGCCCTGGTCAAGTGCTTCATTAACCTTCTCATAGAAGGTTAAGAGGTTTGTTTGACAAGACCTTGACCTAGTGAAGCCATGCTGGGAGATATCCATCATGCCTTTTTCATACAGGGAAGCAGTTATCCTTTTCTTGAGTATGTTCTCCAATATTTTCCCCAGGAGTGATGTCAGACTTATTGGTCTAAAATTTGAAGGTAATGTTTTTGTGCCCTTTTTAAAGATGGGAATGACAGTAGCTTCCTTCCAACCTTTTGGGACTGCTCCTTCGTCTAATGATGTCTGAAAAATATGCGTAAGTGGCAGCACCAATATTTCTGCTATTTCCCTGATAACCCTAGGATGTATTTGATCGGGACCAGGAGACTTGTTAATGTCTATTAATTTAAGTTCATCTAATACATCCTTGGTGTCAATAACAACTGATCCCGAAATTGGGATATCATGATATTCCTCTTGAGTAATAGGTTTAGTATTAAATATAGAACAAAAATAATTATTCTGTAAATCAACTGTTTCCTTGATTGACATGGGCTGTTGCAGATTATCCTTAAAGGGACCAATCATATTAGAATTTGTTCTTTTACTATTTATGTAAGAATAAAAGGCATTTTTATTATCTCCAACTTTAGAAGCCAATGATAGTTCCAAGTTAGCTTTAGCATCCCTAATGTTTTTTTTTTATTTCTCATGAAATATTTTTGAGTGCAAACCTATTTGTATTAGTGGGATTTTTTTTTACATTTTTTATAAATTTTGTTTTTTTTATTAATCAATTTCTTTATTTTACAAGAAAACCACTGAGGTTTAATTTTCCCGTTACTATATTTTTAACTAATCGGAATATATTTTGTCATTAAGTTCTTCAAACATCCTATTAGTAATTCCATCTCATTTACTGATATGTTATGAAACAAGGTTTTCCAGTCCCAGCTGGATAATTCATGTCTGAATTCATTGAAATTTGCTTTACCAAAGTTTAGTCTAGTTGTTACACCAACATCATTTATATCTTGAGATTTTATAATTTTGAAGAATACAGTACTGTGATCACTATTTCCTAGTGGGGGATTTACAGTTACATCTTGTGGGTGCTTGGGAGGAGGTAGTATGCTTTTTTGACAGAGGGTGGAGGGCTGGGGTTTTTGCTGTTTGCATGGGCTGGGAGAGAAGAGAGGGGCTAGTTCTTGTTTTTTTTTTCTTCAAACACTGTTTCCTGAATACCAGATGAATAGTGAATTATTTGGGATCTGAATAATGAACAAGTGCATTATTTGTGGTATTTGGGAAATAATACTTGGACTGTGCTCAGCCCTAATGCACAGTACCTCTGCCTCCCCCTGAATTCCTTGTATTTCAGTCACTTTTATGCTTTCCCTTACATAAAGCAACATATCCCCTCCTTTCCTTCCCACCTTATCCTTCCTAAACTGAGTATAGCTTGGTATGGCCATGCTCCAGTCATGTACTGTAACTCTCATCCTCCCACCCTCTCTTTAAAGCACAGTACCATCCCCCCCCCCCACTGGCACCTACAAGTTGTTTTTTTTAAAGCATTTAAGTAGATCCAATACTGGGCAACTGGATCAATGCACTGGCATCCACTACTGGCCAGTTTTTTAATGTAAAGTGCTCTTTGTGCTTAATAAAACATATAATGGGGAGTGGTCTGGCCATCGAGAAAATGGCAGCTTAAATCCTGAGCTCCTCTATGTCTGGTGGCAATCCGCGATGGACAGACCTAATCCCGGGATGTAAATCAACCCCAGCTATCTAATACTACTCGGGAAACCATCCACAACATTTCGGTGTGACTAGTTTGTGGTTCTGTGGCATATGTGTACTTCAGTAGGCGCCAGTACTCGCGAGTCACCTCTCTCAGTTAAGCCGTGAAGGCCGCGGTCTGCATTTCCAGCTCTCTACCCAGCCCAATTCCTGCTGTGCTCTGCTTGATGGTCTCCACGCCTTTAGCCTTTCAATCTCCTCATCAGCTCATAATGGCAACAGGTGGACCCATTGAGGAATCCCCACCCCTGTCGGCAATAATGCTGTCAACTGCTTCAATGGGAGACTCATTAAATTATATCACTTGCATGCTGGAGGCCCTGTTTTTGCATGTGGATGACATAAATGCCACCCTGATGGGCACCACAGCTGATGTTTGCCAACTCCAAGACTGCCTTAACGTGGCAGAGCAGAGTGTGGAAGCTTTAGAACAGCAACAAATCAACCTTAAACAAAAGGTACTATGGCAGAATGAGAAGCTAGAGGTCCTGTTAGCCAGAGTGGAGGATCAGGAGAATAGAGGGCAGCACAATAACCTCCGAATCATTGGACTCCCTGAGGGCTTAAAGGGGGTATCAATGGAGAGGTTCCTAAATGAAACGATACCCATGGTGTTAGGGGAGCACTGGATGGGCCCAGTGGAGACTGAAAGAGCACATCACATCACCTGGAGGTGAGATAGAATGACGCAGTCACTGAGGCCCATAGTGGCATATTTTCTCAGATACTCAACTAAAGAGCACATTCTGCGGGTAGCTTGTGACCTGTGGGAAATCAGCTGGCAAGGGGCAACAATTTCTTTCTATAGGGACTTTGGGCAGGAGACTGCTAGTAAGTGGTATGCCTATGGTCCTCTAAAAAAAGTTTCTTGCTGCTAACAACTTTCAATATAGATTTAGAGGACTCACCAAGCTCCTGGTGTCCAAGGAGAGGAGAGAAATGCTCGTGGATGGACCTGCTGAGGTGGAACGCTGGATTGTCAAGCTTTGGCCTAACCTGCCCCCTCTGCCTACATCTCCCAGAAGTCTATGGGACCCATCTGCTTCCCCAGTAAAGGCTAGGAACTCTGATTTTGGCAATCGGCCTCCAAGGGATCGCTTTGCAGTCGGACTGAGCCCTCCTCTTAATGACTTCCCCAGGGCAAGGAATCCATCTCGCACACTATCCAGTCCTGTTCTCGCCTCTGAACAACCAGTCTTGCCCTCTAGATCTACAGGGACCACCTCTCACCAGAAACAGAGATCGAGAAGTGGCCAACAGCTCTCTTTAGACCATCAAGGGACTGCACCTCCTGCAAAGATCTCTTGAGATGACTCCCCCCCAACCTCTAGGGATGGCTATATCCCTTGCTTAGACCCTCCGATGGCAATCAATGAACCTTCCATGGACTGGGCTGACATACCAGAGTCTGCTGTGTTAGAAGTAGTGGACCTCTCTGGAAAGCTGAAACTGGGGGAAAAGTCATATGCTGCTGCTATTTTAACCCCCCTTCAGACCCCTTAGCGGGTTCGGTGGACATACAGCATAACGTTTAAACACTCTCATGATGCAGCTACACTCATATTGGCTGACCTACAGTATGTAACATGTTTATGTAATATATCTGTGGGGTATTTCCATTTATTAATAACCACGCATGCATACTAGGTTAATATGTGATATAAGTATGCATTTCATTTACAGGGCCCTGGTTGGTGGCACTCTGGTCAGTTGAGTCAGCTGGCTTTATGAGTGGCAATCACCACAATGCCATGAGCAGCTGGTGACAGGTATTTCATACTGTATTACCCCTTTTCTCTGCCTCCGTGGGTAAACTTGGGCTATACTGGTCAGGTCCATTGTCAATCTGCCACCTAGCCCCCCTCTATCAGTTACCATACTGATCAAACTTGGCCGCAGGCTACCGGCTCTCACAATGCATGGTCGGGGTGGTTACCCAACTCCCCTCCCTTCCTCGTCCCCTTCCCCCTCTGCCCTTCTCCTTATCTCTCCCCCTATCCCCCCCTCCTGAGGTTGTGTATGCACCCGGGGATTGTTTGCCAGATGAGGAAAAGCAAGTTTATTTTGGTTGTCTTCTCTCTCTTCTGCTCCTGAGCACTGAAGCTTGTGTAGATGAGGATATTACTTACTTACGTACCTTCTTTCACCAAAGCTTCCTCCGCTCTTAGCGCACGAACACTTATTGGACCTGTTGCAGTGTCCTTACCTAGCCAAATATTTGGTCTAGCTAAGGCTACAATATTTGTGTGGTGTTTAATACTGTTAGTTCTATTGTTCACAAGTTCTTTTTTTTCTCTATTGTTACAGATTTGGTGCTTTGTTGTTATCTTGCGATCAGATAATCTGGTGTTTTGGTACACTTAGTAATTTACTCTCTAAATCAGTGCAGTTATACCTTCCTGGTACTCATCGGCTCTCTTGTGGTGTCTGAAGTAGGTTTGCACCCCTCAAGTATATCCCCAAGTACCCCCTTTCTATTTTATCCCTAAAAGGGTAAATATCCTACAATTCTCTATTAGTGAGCGACTAGGAATGCTCCCAAGTTTCAAGGGTTTCGGCTAGTATCATGAAATGGAAAAGGTCTTATCCACCCCATTAAACGCACTAAGGTTATTCAGTATCTCTGCTCTCTCCATACTGATATAGCTCTTCTGAAACATACCTTCTCAGTAGATCCGTTCCCTGGCTTAAAAAATCTTGGGTGGGTACAGTTTGCGCCAGTTCTGCCACTTTGAAAACCAAGGGGGTTGCTATCCTCATTTGTAGATCTAATGCATGGGTAGTTGAGGATTCCCGGTTTGACCACCAAGGGCTATGAGTGCTGGTTCATCTGGCCTCCCCAATGGGGAAACTGATCCTGGGTAATGTATATGCTCCCAACACAGACCAGGCAGATTTTTTTCCCAGTTTAGGCCAAGCCATTTCTTCTTTAGAGCAGTCTAATACCTCTATCCTCCTACTGCTGGGAGGGGAATTTAACTTGCTCCCCGACATATTTTTGGACAAAACCAAACCCACCCCCCAGATGCATCCCAGGGCACATGCTGCTCTTCAAGAACTACAGGCCAAATGGGGCCTGATAGACGTCTGGATGCGCAATCATTTCTCTGGACGGGACTATTCCTATTTCTCTGCCTCCCATGGAGTTCATAGTTGTATTGACTATTGGCTGGCCAAAAACGCAGCATCGGGTGGAAGCTCGAACAACTCTATAGGCAGCATCATCATCTCGGACCATGTACCTGTGTTAACCACTTATACCCTGCCGGGGTATCATCCTACTGATACGAGATGGAGATGCAATCCCATACTAGTCAAAGATCAGGAATTTTTATGAGCTATGTGGCAAGCCACTCAAGATTACTTTGCTCTTAACGTGTACTGTGGCGTCTCGGCAAGCACAGTTTGGGAGGCCTTTAAGGCCACTCTCAGGGGTCTTATTATTGCTTTCGCAGCCCATCATAATAAAGCCCGGAGAAAATCTCTGGATAGGTTACAGTCTGAGTTAGTTGGGCTAGAGGCATGCTTTAAGGCCTCCCTTGCTGCTGTAAGAGACGCATCTTTGACCCGCAGAATAGTGGGGCTTAAATATCAGATTAGCGCCATGTTACAAAATGAAGCAGAATGGCTTTTACTTAGATCAAAGAACTCCTACTGGGAAGGGGGAGATGAAGGAGGTAAACTTCTTGCCTATCAGCTGCGTAAGCAATGGGCTTCTGTCAAAATTCATGCCCTATGTACGACCTCAGGTTCGATTGCCTCAGACCCAGTGGGCATCAACGAGACCATGAGGCTTTTTTTACCAGTCTTTGTACAAATCCCAGTCCTCTCAGTTGCCAACTCAGTTGTCTAGTGGCCTCACTCAGTTCTGTCAGCATTTCACCATACTCACCCTGTCATCTGAGCAAGCTTCTCTCCTAGATGCTCCACTTACCGTCTCTGAGGTTCATCAGGCTTTGTCTCAGCTGGCCAAGGGGAAAGCCCCCAGGCCTGATGGGATGACCATCAAATTATACCAAGCACTGGAACTAGAAATTTTCCAGCCATTGTTACTGGCATTACAGGACGCTCAATCTTCAGGATCCTTCCCTACCTCAATGAAAGAAGCCCTTATTACTCTCCTACCCAAGAAATCCAGTGATCCCCTTGACTGCACTAATTTTCACCCTATTTCCTTGCTGCCTCAAGACACCAAGTTCTTGGCTAAGAAACTAGCCACCAGAATGCAAAATGTCCTTACCTCCTTAATACATCCCTCTCAGGTGGGGTTCATGCCAGGCAAGATGGGTTCTGACAATACTCGGCTATTACTCAATTGGAAATGGATAGTGGCTAGGTCTAAGATACCTATGGCTGTGTTAGCCGTGGATTTTGATAAAGCATTCGATTCTATTAAATGGAACTACTTACACAAAGTCCTCCTTTTGTATGTTTTTGGTTCTCAATTTCACCTTTGGGTGATGATGCTATATAATTTCCCCATGGCCAGGATTTTAACTAATTTGAACATTTCCTCCCCTTTCCCACTCCATAGAGGTACACGACAAGGGTGTCCATTATCTCCTCTCCTCTTTTTGATTGCTCTGGACCCGCTGATCAGGGATTTGGCTTGTGCTGAAGGTCTCACTGGCATTCCGGCCCATGGCAATACTTATTTAGTGGCAGTGTATGCCGATGACCTATTACTTACCCTGTCCCACCCTCATCAGTCCCTCCTGGTAGTGCTTTCAGTTCTTCGAGATTTCACTTCACTCTCTGGGATACAGGTAAACCAGGGGAAAACTACTCTAGTCCCCCTTAACTCACTATGTACTCAGGATTATATTCAGGGTACTGAATTGAGTTGGTCGGCCCAAAGTTTTACTTACCTTGGGGTTTATATCCCCTCTGGCTGGTCCAACCTCGAACCCTCCAATTTTGCCCCTCTTCTAAAACAACTAAATATGGAAGTGAAACACTGGTGCAAACTGCACCGATCACTCCCTGGCAAAATGGCAGCCATTCTCATGCTCCTCCTCCCTAAGCTCACATATTTGTTCAATAATCTCCTGATTCACCTCTCTCCCAAACTCTTCTCTTCCCTAGAGAAATTAGTAGCCTCCTTTTAGTGGGACAGTGGGGCACATAGGTGGGGGAAGCATAAGTTATGAGTGCACTGGTTCAAGGGTGGCCTGGGGGTCCCTTGGTTTCAGGGATATCATTCGGTAAGTATTGCTGCTCAAGCTACAAAATGGTTTTTGCCTTGTTGTACCTCCCCCCCACTATGGGTCACTCTTGAATCTAACATGGTATCGCCCACTCCACTTAGGTCCTTTTTAGGACCACGTGGCTTGTCTGTTAAGGGACTCTCCCCCACTATTTGTGAATCCCGGTATGCCTGGTGAAGCTGTATGACCCTCTCACACACTCCCGGCAGCAGCCTGGTAGCCCCTCTGTGCTATGCTGAACTATGGCAGAACAATTTTATTACCATTGGAGGGAACCCATTAAATGACCTACTTGGGAAAACAAGGGAATTCGCTATGTTCAAGATTTAATGGCACCTGACTCAGACACTATGTTATATTTTAGCCAGCTGAAACAGAAATTTGACCTCCCTAGTACTGACTTTTGGAGGTTCCTCCAAATGCATAACATTATTAATGGTCTTTCCTCCCAGCATAAGTTGGACAGCAAATGGAAGTGGCTTGCCTTCCTACACAAATCTCCCTCCTCTAAAGGCTGCTTAGGTAATTTTTTATGCCATCTGTCGTGCCGCTGAAGCTGACCCCACTGAGCATTGTAGGGCTAAGTGGGAAATGGATATGGGTACGTCTATCTCCAATGCCTCGTGGTCCGGCTGTCTTAAGGACTCACACAAAGGGTAGAGGGATTCCAAGAGTTGATTTCTACAACTTAAAATTATTTTGTGGTGGTACAGAACTCCAGCCGTCCTACATTCAGCTGGAGTTCTGCCCCATTCTGAATGTTGGAGATGCCAACAACTGGATGCCCATTTATTCCATATACTGTGGAAATGCCCTGGAATAGCTGCCTTTTGGACTGCTATTGTTCATGATTGCTCCAGGGTCCTCGGTATAAAGCAGTTGTCCTTGGACCCCAAACTGTTATTAGGTGATTCATCTGGGCTAACCCCTTTGCCTAGGGCACATAGAGAATGGATTATGTTGCCTGTTCTAGAAGCCAAGAGGCTTCTCTTAATGCACAGGCAACAGATGACCAATCCAGCTATTGATATGTGGTATGCTGCTATAGCCCTGCTGGCCCTTATGGAGCGAATGTCCTGTTCTCATAGTGGCCAGTTAGAGTACTTTCTAAGAAATGGGGAGCCTACCTCCACTTGCCACTTTGTAAAACCCCTTCTCTTCCGGGAAATCCTCCCCATTAAGGTAGCTGTGAGTTGAATAACAACCCTACATATGTCTGCTGTTCTCTGGGAAGCTATGACTAGCACTGCTCTGTTATGTAATCTCTCTCATTGCACTCTGCACTATTATGACATATGAAGCCTTTGCTTTATTCATATAATGTTACCTTTGAATGTCTAAACATGCAATGTATAAGATGTCTGAGGTGTACCACCATAAAAGTGAAATCTTTAATAACACTTTCTATAATAAAAATATTTCCCCTTCCCCCTGCACAGCACCTGACCCTTGCCTCCCACCAACCAGCATCCACTTCTCAAATCTAAATGGAGAAGGTGACCGCCTCAACCCTCCCTTCTGCATGGCCAACTGTTTTCTCAGGCAGCTGGCCACGGAGAAGGGAGGGTTGAGTGCTTTAAATTAAGAAGGTATCTGAATACCAAATAAATATTTAGCTTCCAAATACCAAATTTTGGGTCAAATAGTCAGAAAAAGGCATTTGCACAGCCCTACTTGCAGAACCCACTTGTCTGTGATTATTTTTCCCCCATTCCAGAAAGTAGTGGGTCAGCCTTCCTCCAACTGGCAATGGTTAATTGGTGACCTGGGCAAATTTGTCAAGGGTTTTGTTTTGGATGTGGCTTAGGAAATGAAATTGCAGCATGAAGAAGAATAAGAATTAGCATTTATACAGCACTTTTCATACACAGTGTATCCCAAAGCACTTTACAAGAAATGCCAGACTGGTAGCGAAGTGACCGAATGTGCAGTGGTGGCCATATCGCACATCAGCACTCACACACAACCTGGGCAATTGCATTGACCGGTTTATGGGAAGGGAAATGTTGGCCAGAACACCAGGAATGTCCCCTACTCTGTGCAAAGAGTGCCCTGGGTTCTTCTACTTCCACCTGGACACGCACCAGGAAGGGTAGAAGGGTCCTTGGTTTAATGTTTCATCCAAAGGACAGCACATCCCAGCAGTACAGCACCCCCCTAATACTGCAGTTGGATGCCAACAATTTAGGTGCAAGTCCATTCCCGGTGTTGGACAAGAACCCATGACCTTCTGGTCCAGATGTGGATGTGCTACCAACTGAGCCACGCTGACATGCCTTGAAACCCTTCTGACTCTACCGTTATAGTACCCTCTCTGTGGCTGATACTCATAGCCACTGTACAAGTTTGGGGTAGTAACCTCTGCATCTCCAATCCCTTCTATAAGGCCAATTAGGAAATTAAGGCCTTTTCTTTCTCTGTAATATTTTTGTAAGTGGTTCTGTAATCATCCATTTTTTTCATTCGCCCCTGTTTTGTCACCAGATAAGAAGTTTCCCTCAAAAGGGAAATCAGTGTCTTTTACCTGAGTGTCCTGAGTAAGGATGGTGGGTCTTAGCCTGGCAAACCTCCTCAGGGCCATTGCATGAGCCAGGACTTTTGATACAATCATTGGTATCTACAGCCATGAGAAACTGGTATTTTGTCACATCTAGGACTGACTTTGCCATTGCTGCCAGATCCTCTGCCACATCACTATCTACTTTATCACTCAGAGCCAGAGCTTCCTTCCACACTGTTTTCTGGTACTGTGATGTGTAGGTCAAATAAGCTGCCTATAGGCAGGGCCCCTACTTTTCTGCAGCACAGTGGGACCAAGTTCTGCAGCAAGACTACCATTTGCTGCAGAACTTCTGCGGTGGTGGTTTGTAATTTCTGTGGAAGTTCTGCAGCACTATCAAACTACCACATCACAGTGACAGCTTGTCATCCTGACTTCACTTTCATGGCAGTGGTTATAGCAATCAGGATGGTGGAAAGCACAGTAAAACTAGTTCAAAAAATAACAGAATTATAAAAATAATGTTATGCCTAAAAAGGCAAAACAAATGTCTCTCCCTTAAGGTCCTAGTATGTTAAATAAATGACATATGCAGAGGGGATCTTATGTGATAAATAAGGTATTTCTATATGCATGCTATCTATCCCACTAATGAGGTTTCCACTGTGTATCACTTATATATTTATATGCAATCTGTAACATACATACAAATATGTGTGTGTGTGTGTGTGTGTGAGAGAGACAGAGATACTGTATGTGTGTGTGTGTGAGTATATATATATATATATATTTTTTTTTTTTGTAATTTCCATGAACTTGCATCCTCATTCATACAGGTCCCATTAGAAATGGAATAGAGGAGTTATTGCAAAACTCATTTTTGATGTCAACCTGCTTTCCCTGACACACTGCATAACATCATCAGGCCATGACATGCATGTGAACCGATTGTGAGATAGAGCTCTCCAGCCCATCACAATGTGTCCACCATGGGACAGAACACTGCACCATACCTTCCCAGGCTCCGAGCAATGATGTGTTCCACCAACCCTTGCGCTGCCCAGCCAGCTCCAAGAGCTAATCTCTGAACCTGAGTTGCCAGCAGAGAAACACAGCATGCTACCCTCTGGCCCAACAGCTGTCCTTGCACACAACATTTCTCCACAACTTTTACGTGATTCTATCAACCAACGACAATATGTAATCAATAACCCCGGCAAAAACGCATACAGGGCAATTATTTATTCAACAGGTCCATTCTTTCAACAGGTCTACACATTATTATATTCCACTTTTCTGGGCATAATTACTTTATTTTTCTTAAAAATGACAGTTAAATTCATTTTACCAGTTATTCATTTCAGATGGCATCTGTATACCTTAAAGGCACAAATAGGTTTGTACAAAGTGAGGTATGGACTTAACAGGTCTGTGCTATTGACAAGGTTTTTGTTTAAGTTGGCCCTAGTGCAATAATGTAAGACTGAAAATTGTATTAGGCTGTAGTGCAGGTTGAGCAAATATCACCATGGCTGATGTGCGGTGTCACCATCTCTGGCAGTGGGAGCTGTGGTAGATAAGTGACTGTTCATTTGTTGCAGATTGCGGCCATTTCTTTATCTAATGTATGATGTTATAGCAATGATAACATCACATTCTGAGCATATAGGGGATTTAGGATATAAAAAGAGGGGAAGGGAACCAGATTCCATGGAAAAACAGAAATATTGATAAAAAATCAACAAGAAGTGTGAATTCTGTGGCACCGCAGAAGTTCTGCAGTAGATTGCAAGTTCTGCGCAAAATTATGCGGCCACAGAATTCTAGGGGCCTTGCCTATAGGGCAGGGAAACTGCTGTGTATACATTTTTGGCCATGGTATCCAGCTTCCTGGAATCCTTTTGAAGGGGGCTGTGCAGAGAGGGGCACCTTGGCCTTCTCACAGGCAGCTACCTGTACCACTTCTTCATGATTGGGGTGAGCGTACAGTTGTTCTACCCCCTGCATTTCCATCTGACACTTTTTCTCAGTTTTAGTATCAATGTCAGTTGCTGAATTAGGTGCTGACATGATTTTGATGTGGCTTTCTTGATCAGGGGATTGTGGATGAGAACCATTAGCTTTCTTGTAGGAGCTTATCCCATCATGTCTGTGAACTCCACTTCCTCCTCCTCATCCTCCTCTGTTTCATGAGAGGAGATGCTGAAGTTATCCACCATTTGTTTGATGAAAGAGAAGTAAGAGGTATAGTCCTCAATAAATCAGGTAGGGGAACCAAACTACTGTGCAGGAGAACCATCAGGTTCTATAGTTTCACCCCCCTTTTCTTCATAATATTTATCACCCTCCTGTACAGGCGGCTGGTCTAGCGCCCTCGGGGGGGGGGGGCATGTTGAATAAGTTTCCCATAGCCGAAAGACGTGGAAAAACTGCCACACCTTTGTCATGTCCCCTGTTCGGGGCATTTGATTTGTTCCACTGCCTTCTTTTCCTTCACAGGAGCAGTGGCCTTGTAGCACATGGTTCCAGTACCTGCTCTGAGGTGCTCTAATTTACATTTTTGCCATCACTGGAATCAGGATTTACTTTTTTCAGACACTGTGCTATGTTTATCATCCTTTCCATGCATCTCAGGTGGCTGAGCAGATTTATCTTTTTTGTCTGTCCCCTTTGACAAGGACTGCTGCTTATAAGGGGAATAACTTGCTAGGAAAAAGGGGTGGAGGGTGTGCTATTTATATCAGAGACCAGTTACGTTGCCACACTCTTCCACAATTCGACTCTGGGAATACTGCACAAGTCTTTGCTGTCAGGCTACTATTAGGGGCCCAAAGCAAAATACTAGCCATCGTCTCCCTTTATATTTTCCCAAGGGATCACTCGGTATGATTTCACAAAATCACTGAGTATATTAACAACTTTAAGCAAAACTAGGAGGTAATAGTCTTATGAGAGTTCAATATAAATTGGATGTCACCTTAGATTACCCAATATAAAGATGACCCATCCAGTCTTAACTACACTTAAATGGTTGAAACACCCACCAGAACCAACTATCGCACTGAGACCAATACCCTACTTGACTGGATTATCACAGATCAACCAGACCGGCTCTCCAATTCCACTGTCCTCAAGGATGCATTAAGTGATTATTCCCTCGTCACTTGTCAATGGGTTAATAAGGGCCCTAAGCCCAAGCCCAAATTCATGAGTTGCACCCTCAAGTGCAGACGGCTTAATTTATTTAAGGCCTACCTTAGCCACATTGATTGGTCCACCTCAACTCTGTCTTGGAGATTAACCAGGCACTGGCCTACTTTATTTCTAAACTCAATGAAGCATGTGACATCTTTTCTCTCATGCGTAAATGCAAAAATAAGGGAGTACATAATTCCTGGCTCTCTTCAGCCCTGCTGAATCTTATGGCTACCAGAGATCATCTCTGGCACAGAGCCACGGCCACTTGCCTCCAGTCCAATATCCAGAATTACAAAACGGTCATAAATCTCTGCACCCATAAGGTCAGACTCATCAGATTGCATTACTTCAAAGAGTGCCTCACTAACTCCTGAGGCAATGGTATGAAATTCTGGGAAAACATGAAGGACCTAACTGGGAAGGACAATAAATCCTCAGCCTCCATGCTTCAGGTGAATGGGAACATTACCCAGGATCCCAAAATCATCACCAACACATTTAATGATGCCTTCACAGACCTTAGCAGTATATTGCCACCAGATCACCCTGATGCCCCAATTGGTAACTCTCATGACCCTAAGACCTTTTTCAGTGAGTTCCCTGCAAGCATCCCTCTTTTCTAACTTCAGGCAATCTCCCTGTCCGAAGCCAAAAAATACCTCCAACAGGTACTTGGCAAATCTCATCACAGCAGTGTTATGCTGGATTTTAAGTTACTTGCCCTTTCAACCTGGATGTAGTGCTTCATCCTTTAAATAAGCTCCTGAACCTCTCATTAAGGCTTGGGCAATTCCCCAGGTATGGAAAGCTGCTGGGGTCACTCCTGTCCTCAAAAGTGGCGACAGGGTCCTTCTCTCAAACTACTACCCAATTTCAGTTTTGCCCTCCTTCCCCAAAGGCATTAAAAAGAATTGTGTCAGATCAGCTGGTTGACCATTTGGAAAAGTATAGTTTACAATGCCCATAGCAACATGGGTTCTGTAAGGGACACAGCACCACTTCCGCCCTGTTGGAGTACTCGGACTTCCTGCATGGAGCCCTAAACATGTATTGCTGGGGCGATTTACATCAACCTCACAAAGGCCTTTGATACTGTCAATCATAACACATTAATTAAAGAGTCCTCTCCATAGGCCTCTCACTTGAATCTGTAGGATGGTTTTAGAGCTATCTTAGTAATAGGTCTCAACAGGCAAAAATTGAAGGCACCCTCTCTGACAGTCGCCAGGTCCTTACTTGCATCCCACAGAGGTAAATTCTTGAACCCCTTTTATTCAGCCTCTTTATCAACAAACTCCCATCAGTCTGTAAAAAGCAAATTCTGCTGTATGCCAATGATGATGTCATCTACACCTAAAATCCCTGATCTATGCTGCTTAGAATCTCATTTACAACAAGATTTCACTGCAGCTGAAGCTTATTTCACCAAATACAAACTCCTACTAAACTATAAAAAACTAAAGTAATACGATTTGTTAACCCCCATGATAAACATAGGGACTTCCAAATGACAATACTGAATAGCTTTCACTCTCCCATTGACCAAGTGCAATCTTTCAGATATTTAGGCATCACCTTAGACTGTTCCCTATCCTTTGTGCAGCACATATATCATATTATTGAGGTTGTTAATCTTCAAATTTGCCTGCTATACAGACACCGTCAGTGTTTGACCCAAGAGGCCTTGTCACTGGCAATAAAAAGCTCCATCCTGTTCATTATTAATTATGGGATGGTGATTTAGGGTACAGCCTCTGAATCCACCCTTAGAAGAGTTGGTGTTGCCCTTAACAAGTCTTGCAGGCTGCTTCTTGTTGTGAGTCACCTAACTCACACTTACATCTTCTATGCACTAGCCAATTGACTTACACTGCAAGAAACAGTATGGTACTAATTGTGTCTCCTGGGGAACCTGCCAAGGCCTTTCCTCTCCCACCCTCCAAAACCCACTCTCCGTCACACCAAACCCCCACTGCTTAAGGAGTCTATCTCAGAAATCTTTGCTTATCCCCTTCTTTTGGATGTTACAAAGATCTTTTGCATACCGAGCACCACAATGGCTCAATGAACTACCCCTAGATATTACCTGCATGACCAGACTAGGCCCATATAAGAAAAAACTCCACCAATACCTGTCCCATCTGACCAACTGTGACTGCTAGCCCCACCTATCTCACCTACCACCCTCCCCCTGCCCTATCTTCAATGGCCCCTTCACATCCCCCTTCATCACTCCCTTGACCCTGCCCCTTCCCCCATCCCAGCCTTATTCTAGCCCCTTCCCTCTTCAGTCGTCTCCTATCCCTCATGTGGTACTTATTTCCTTCCCCACTTTCTCTCTTCCCAATCACCCTCATGCCTGACAAAGATATATTTAATCTGCTTTAACTAGTTTTGTTTACATCCCTGTACCTAACTGTTGTTGACTATGTACTTAGTTGTTCTCTAGAACTATCTTCTCTTGTATGCCCTGCTTTACCTAACAATGCACTCTAATGTTTTGCTCCACTCTGCAGTTGTATTAAATGTCTAATTCTCCTTTGTTGACATACAATCTATGTATGCTAACTGTTATACTGTCTTGAATTTTATGCCCTATTGACATGGAATCTATGTAAAATGTCTGTTCCTATTTCAAATTATATGCCTTGTTCTCCTGTTTTGACATAGAAACTTTGTAAAAGAACTCCCAGCTCACAGGTACTTTACAAGATCACAATAAGTAAATAAACTTTCTGATGCAAGATTTTTACCATCATTGGGAGAGCCTTCTGAGTCTTTATTGTGCTTTGGTGACATACTGTAGAGGCAGACTGAGAAAGAATAAATTCTTCCCTTTTTAAAACAATTTTCTTTTGGGTTTTAGAGCAAAACTTATTTCAAAGTTCACAATTTCTAAAATTGTAATCTCGCCTGTGACACTTTAAACAATGCTCATGGCAGTCTGTGCAATTGCCAGGAGCTGAAAACAAGAAACAGAATTTGGCTACGTGGGTGGAGCCCAGCAGACATTTTGGTGCTACTTTGGAAAAAGGGCACTTCAGACTCCTTCCAAAGCACAATGTCAGAGTTGAAGCACAAGCCTTCCACTACCTGAAATCACTACATTGGGGGAGGGGAGGGGAGACAGAGTTCTGTTCCTACATGCAGCATTACCATGCCAGATCAAATTACAATCAGTGGATATGCTTGCTTTAAACAGCACAGACAGCTTGTTTTAGACTTAAAGGGCACCTAAATCCTCTTTTTACATATTCGTATCAAAACAATGCCATGTTGGCAAGGCTGTATGTTTTGTTTTAATGTAGTTCTCTTAGTAACGTTATTAAATCAGCAACTTAACAGTCTTTGAACCAGAGGTGTGAAGGAACTCTGGGCCCATGCCAATGACAATGGCTTTATAGCCAGCAATACCCAGGCTTTTTACCCAGGATTTATAGCCAGCATTACCCAGGCTAGTTAGCCTTTTCTTGGACCTAGCCAGCGCAACTTGTACTATCACCTAATCTATGCCACTGTAGTTGGTTCCACCTCAGCAACAAGTCTATCCTGACCGCCGATCCTAGATCAATTCCAGGACACAGATGGTTACTGGACTACTTACCTTAGTTACCTCAATGTATAGGCCCACCTTCTTCACCAGCATTCAATTGTTGTTGCCTTGTGTATTATCTCTTACTGTGACAAGCTTGCAAATGTGCCTGTATTACCTTGCAGTGTAGCTGTTTGTCACTGAGCTAAACTGTATGTGTTTATACTTTTGTGTAATTATGATGTGGAGCCTTTGGAAATGAGTCCCTGACTCAAAGGGTTGTAATTCCGATGTTTACAATAAATAAACTGGGTTTTATAGCTCTTTGCTGAATTGCTTCACAGACTTTATTGCCTAACTCTGACGGATATTTTCCCTCTTTGATATGCATGGATTGACTTGACTGGTCAAGTCAGAGAATGATGAATAACACACACTACAGCTCAGAAACAAAGTGTTTTTGCAAATAAAAGTTTTAACAAAAAAGCATCCCCATGTTATAACTAATTTAACATTTTAGGTATGGATGAATATCAAATTTGTAGCCTTGTAGGTGTCTGGCTATAATGAAGTCCTGCAAGAACTGTGCCTTGTATAGAAAAAAAATGCAGTGATGGTGGTGTGGTGGTGTGGTGGTGGTAGTGGTGGGGTGTGTGTGTGAAATTTAAAACCTAGAAGGGAAGTTATATAAAGGAATTCATGGCTACAGTTTTTTATGCTGTCATTAAAGGACTCCTGGAGAAACCTGGAGACATGGGCTTGAATCCTACAGCCACCATTTGTATACTGTGTGACACTGAGCTGAGTAAGTCACTTAACTTCATAGTGCTCCCAGGATGACCTGGAAATGGGTTTCAGCTCAATGTGTCTTTCCGGGCAAAAAAAAAAAAAACAATTATAAAATAAAGGTTAAATAAATAAGGACTGGAAACCTGACTCCTGCAGCTGAATCCTTATTTATCTGAGTTCTGGAGGGAGGGCTGGATTGGGGGAGGGTTGATTTAAATAAGAACTGTCTGCACACCCTTCCTGCACCCTCAAACATCTGTCCTGTAGCTCTCTTGAATAGTCCTGGTAGTCTAGTGGCCCCACCCAAAAGGACATCTGATCCTCTGTCAACCCAGCTACTCAGGACCCTCCTCCCACTACCTCCCCTTCCTGCTCAAGTCACCTAAGCCGACGTACAGAAATAGTGACAACAGCTTGCACAGCCCTCTGCTCACCACCTTGGCCTGCCACCATCTGATTGTCAGTGAGTGATCATGAGTACAATAGAAGCAGGTGTTTGTATAACACTTGCAATTGCTCAGAGACTGTCAGATGGAAACCAATTGAGGTGGTGAGCTGTGGTGGTGGTGGTGTGTGGTTGTGTATATGTGCAATTTAAAACCTAGAAGGGATGTTATGTAAAGGAATTCATGGCTACAGTTTTTTATACTCTCATAAAAGGACTACTTGAGAAATCTGGAGACATGGCCTTGAATCCTACAGCCACCATTTGTATATTGTGTGACCCTGAGCTAAGCAAGTCACTTAACTTCACAGTGCTCCCAGGATGACCTGAAAATGAGTTTCAGCTCAATGTGTCTTTCCTGCCCCCCCAAAAATTATAAAATAAAGGTAAAATAAATAAATAAGGACTTGAAGCCTGACTCCTACAGCTGAGTCATTATTTATCTGAGTTCTGGAGGGAGGGCTGGATCCATGGTGGAGGGGGGTGATTTTAAATGAGAACCATCTGCACACCTCTACTTAGGTTCCTGCACCCTCAATCGACTGTTCTGTAGCTCTCTTGACATCTGATCCTCTGTCAACCCACCTACTCAGGATCTTCCTCCCCACGTCCCCCCCCCCCACTCAAGTCACCTAAGCCAAAATACAGAAATAGTGACAGTGACCTGCATGGTCCTCTGCTCACCACCTTGGCTTGCCACCATCTGATTGCCAGTAAGTGATCTTGACTACAGTAGCAGCAGGTGTTTGTACAATACCTGCGATTGCTCAGAGACAGTCAGATGGAAACCAGTTGAGGTTGTGGGCAGAGGGCTGTGCCAGTTATCACTATTGCTCTAGTTTACATTATGTGACAAGGGCTGGTGAGGTGCCTGACTGGGTGATTTGGGAGGAGGTGAGATGCCATTATTGGAGGGACTACTAGTCCACCAAGAATATACCAGACCTCTACAAGATGGGTGATCTGGATGCTTTTACAATATATTTTTCCATGAGAGATCAGCTTACATGCAGCATCTGCTTTTCAGTAGGGTTCTGCTACAGGGCCCTGCTTTTACAGTTTTGCAATATATTTACACAGGATAGCCCCGCTGAGTTGTGATAAAAGTTCAGCACAGAATCCCGCACTCACCACCACCATGTAGAAAAGAATGCCGCTCACAACGTCTCTGTTAAAGTGCGATCTTTGTTGAGGTGCAAGTGCAGGACACACCACACCACGTGTCTTGATGGATGGAGGGCTGAACAGAACTAGTAATCTCCAAAAGGGGGGTGTTACATAAACCTAGAAACTGATGGCGTATAATGACTGCTGGGCCCATCAAGTCTACCCATTTTTGATTCTGATTACTTTTGCTGCAGACCTAACTTGCCCTATAGCACTGTCTCTTCCACCTAACTCCTTCCTCCAAGGATTCCTTTGTGTCTGTCCCAGGCATTTTTGAAACTCACCACTGGTTTCACCTCCACTGCCTCCCATACAAGGCTGTTCCAGGAATCCACCACCCTTTCTGTGAAGAAGTACTTCCTCACATCTTCCTCCTTCCAGGTTCATATCATGAGCCCTTGTTCTACAGCACCTTTTTCTCAGAAACATATCTCCCTACTGTACCTTATTAACCCCAAGAGGTGTTTTGAAGGTCTCCATAACAGCCCTACTCTCCCTACTCTCCTCCAGGGTGTACATATTGAACTCTTTCAGTCACTTCTCATAGGGCTTCTGATGCAGACTTTGCACCATTTTGACAGCCCTCAGCTCTCTTCTTGCTGCTTTCTTCTTTTTCCAACTGTTACCCATTCCACATGTTTCTTTTTTAACTGCTCTTTTCCCCCTTCTTCCTTTGCTAACCCCCCAATTCTTTAAATAACTTGCATCCTGGTGGGACTCTTTCCCCTAGGGATCTCCCTACTCTCTTATCTCAGCTTGCAGTGGCCTACTTTTTGCTTCTATATTTCTTCCATCACCCCCCTTGGCTACATTAATTGTCCATAGAAGTAGCATTTCAATCATCCCCTGAGGACTGTGGTTACCTCCTGGATGAAAGCAGGCCATCACCTTGGAATAGGTTCTTTTCCTTTCAGGTTTGCCCATAGTCCCCAGTGTAGACATGCCTCTTCTTCCTGCAGCATTCCTTCTAACATTACTCTAAGGACTTGGTGCAGAGCTTCTTCTCCTTCCTAATATAGTATAACACACACTCACCACTCTCATTTTAAACACATGGGAAACACAGGATCAACCAGATAAATGATCTACCTTTAGCAAACATTATATTTACACATGGAGATGAATACAGCAATTCATCTTTACATTTAAGGCCATGAGACACTGTTATCACCGTTATGGAAGCAAGAAACAGCTGCAAAAAGGGAACTCAAAAATGCAAAATAGAGTTACCTGCATGCGCTACAATCCAAGAACCTGGCAGACCCAAAAAAGTTCTTGGGGCACATTAACACTCTGCTCAAGGGGAGCAAGAGTAAGGTGGCCGGGCCTATAAAAGCAAACGGGAGACAACTCTCCACCCCTATAGACACGGCCAATGCCTTCAACAACTTCTTTCTAGACCTGGAGAGGTTCAGAACTGATGATCCCAACAAAGACATGAGGCATCAAACACACCCAGGGAACCCTCTCCAGAGTGGCCAAGGGCATGTGGAGGCCCTGCATTAGGGCTCTGAATTCCACCTTAAAGTTGGTATCAGCAGGGGAAGTCCTGAAGTTGCTCAGAGGCCTGAAACCAGACGGCGCAGCAGGGCATGACAACCTGTGACCCAAGGTACTGAAAATAGGAGCCCCTGCTATTGCAGGACCTATAGCTCAGGTCTTTAACAGGTCCCTGACAGAAGGGAAGATACCTGCTTTGTGGAAGGTTGGAATGGTGACCTCAATCCCAAAAGGTGGGCCACACAGACAAGTGGAAGACTTTAGACCTTTCTCCATTCTAAGTACCCTAAGCAAGCTGCTGGAGAGGGTGGTCTACCAACAGGTAAGCCACCACCTGGAACTGCACAACCTGCAGGCCCACCTGCATCACGGTTTTAGCAAAATATATTGGACCGAAACAGCCCTAATAAGCTTCACCACTGCTGTGTATGAAGCCTTAGACCAAAACAAAATGCCTGGCGTGGTCTTCATTGACCTCATCAAGGCATTTGACCTGGTCGACCACCAGCTACTTCTGGAATGGCTTAGGGATCTGGGTCTGGACACAACAGCCCTGCAGTGGTTCACAGACTACTTCAGCGGCAGGACACAAATGGTCCGGTAGAATGGCACTACATCAGATGAGCGCCCAGTACCCGCAGGTGTCCCCCAGGGGTCAATCTTGCTATTTTCCCTGATCACAAACAACCTACCCCAGCACTGCGGAGGGGTGAAAATCATGCTTTATGCTGATGACGCAGTGCTGTACAGGAAAGGAGAGGACATGGGGTCCTTAAACCAGGAGTTGAGTCAGGACCTTGCAGCCTTTGAATCCTGGTGTCAGATTAATAGGCTGGTCCTGAATAGCAAAAAGACAAAAGCCATGCTTTTTGGCCCAAAAAGACTGGGCAAAAGGAGATCTAACCACCTATCCACCAGGGATGGAGTAGGGATAGAAGTTGTGGAAAGCATGCAATACCTGATAATGTGCATTGACCAGGAGGTCTCATTTAGGAAGCACATTGACCACATCACAAAGGTAGTAAACCAAAAACTGGGCCTCCTCTATAGACTAAACCCCTTTCTAACCAAGAAAACTAGGAAGACGGTAGGGGACTTGACAATTCTCCACATCTTTTTCTATGGAGCAACCCTGCTCCCTGGGAGCCCACCCCAGTGTGCCAAATACCCTTTAAAAAAAAAAAACTGTTCCGCAATGTTTTTGTTTTTTTAACCCTGTGGGAAACAAAAATGGTCCCTCGCTGTCTCCCTGCCCCCCTCCCGCAACCAGTGCCCACCATCTGTGCACCGTGCCTCCCCACACCCTCCCTTATCCCATACTTACCTCCGGAGTCCGGCGCGATGATCTTTGGTGGACCGGGAACACATCTGCACTCTTCAAAGACAACCGCGAACTGAGGAAATGCCGGTAAGCTGTATAATGGAATTAATAGGGTTTTTTCAACTTTGATGCATATCTCAGGCATATTTTGGAATTTTGGCACCAAGTTTTCAACATGGGGTTTCTGGGACCCTTCCTCGTGAATTCTGTCACTGTCATGGCATTATTTGGCCCTGAAAGGTGATTTTGCGGTCACTGCATGGAATCACCTTTCAGGACTGATTAAAGAAACCACAGTGCCAGTGTTCATGAGATGGGCTCTCAAAAAGCCTATGTTGCAAATTTGGTGGAAAAAAAAATGACTGTTTTATGAGCGTACATTGCGCAGTTGCTATGCATGCTCATAACTTCGCGAATTTGCAATATTTTCAAGCCAGATTTTTAACACTGGCATTTTTACAGACCTCCTTGTGAACAGTACAGGTGTCATTTTTCACATCCTGGCAGAAATGTGTTTTCACACTTCAGGAGCAGAATAGCACGGTAGCTGTGGGAAATCAGTGTTCGGGACAGATTACAATAATGACAGTGACACTGTTCATGAGCAGAGGTCCTAAAATGCCTATGTTGAAAATATAATGATGATACTCCATAAAATGCCTGTTACGAGCTTGCATTGCGCAGTTTGCATGCACACTCATAAGTTCATGAATTGATAATATTTTCACTCCAGATTTTCAACATTGCCATTGTTCTGCACCTCCTTATGAACAGTACAGCTGTCATTTTTCACATCCTGGCCGAAAAGTGTTTTCGCAGTTCCAGTGAAGAATAGCGTAGTCTCTGTGGGAAATCCATGTTTGAGACATATTATGAAAATGACAGTGACACTGTTCATTAGCAGAGTTCCTAAAATGCCTATGTTGAAAATTTGGTGATGAAAGTCCACAAAATGAGTGTTTTACGAGCATGAGTTGTGCAGTTTCTACGCACGCTTGTAACTTCATGAATTTGTAATATTTTCATTCCAGATTTTCAAAATTGGCATTTTTCCACACCATCTTATAAACAGTACAGCTGTCATTTTACATATCCTGGCCAAAATGTATTTTCACATGTCCAGCACAGAATTGCATGGTCACTGTGAGAAATCTGTATTTGGGACAGTTTGAGGAAATGATGGTGACACTGTTCATGAGCAGAGGTCTTAAAATGCCTATGTTGAAAATCTGATGGCGAAAGTCCATTAAATGACTGTGTTGCAAGCGTGCGTTGCGCAGTTTCCATGCACCCTTGTAACTTCACAAATTTTTAATATTTTCATGCCAGATTTTCAACACTGCCATTTTTTCACACCTCCTTATTAACAGTACAGTTGTCATTTTTCACAGCCTGCCCAAAATGCATTTCCACAGCTGTGGCGCACAATGGCATGGTTGCTGTGAGAAATCACCTTTTGGGACACATTAACAAAATTGCAGCGCCACTGTTCACGAGGGGAGGTCCCAAAATACCTATGTTGAAAATGTGGCAAAAACACTCCCTTAAATAATTGGGTTATGGACATGTGTTGTGCAGTTTATATGCATGCTAATGATTCCACCAATGTTTCATTTTTTTCATTCCAGATTTTCAACGCTGCCGTTTTTGTACACCTCATGAACAATACAGTTGTCATGTTCCACATTACTGCCCCAAATGTGTTTTCATCCCTGTGTCACCAAATGGCATAGCTGCAGTGCAAAACCACCTTTCAGCTTACAAACTGATCGTGCCGCTCTTCATGAGGTGGGCCCACAAAAAGTCCATGTTGAAAATTTGGAGTGAAAATACCAACACACGACTACGGTGTTAGGGTTTCCAACTGTAGCACCCCCTCTTAGAGACTGACAGGCATCAGGGGTGTGACTTGGGATCATCGGCTGTAATGCTCATGCCATTCCACCCCAACCCCCACCCTGCAGCCAGTGACAGGGTTCGTGGTGTGCCTTGCATGTTCGGCCACAAAGTTCACCCCATTCTCCTATACTGCACCCACCTCAGCGTATTTCCTTATGTAATGGGGTAAGTATAACGCACAAAGACCCTAAAGCACACCACAACACTTGTCTGTGTCTACAGGATACGGTGAGGTACGATGGCATGAGCGTTATAGCTGAAAACCCAAAGGCACACCCCAATGCCTGTCAGTCTCTACAGGGTGGCGGTGGGGTTGGCGTCACTTCAATACTTCACTGCCATTCCTATTATGCATCTCTAACTCCTGCACTACCAATGCCAATGCCAGCGAGACAACATTCAGCATTGACAAATGCTTGTTTTTTAATTTTTGGTTTGTACTTGCCCCACTCTAAGACACATTTCTCAGTGGGACTCTATGTTTTTATTTCACTTTTATCTAGTTTAGTGTGCTGACTGGAGTAATTCCTAACTCTTTCAAAGTTATTTCTTCTTGGTTTTGGTCTGATTTATTGATTGCTGAGCAAGGTTTCAACCTATCTGTCGCTGACTGGCCATAAGCTTTCTAACTCTTCCGTTGTCCTGACAGCCTCCCTCTCAACCTTGGTCATTGGTGGTCATGTTGCAACCTGCAGAATTATGAGGGATCTTGTTGCTGGTGTTGTACCTCTTGTGGTTTTGCTCCTCTTTCCTGTAGATGCCGTTTCTAGTTTCTGTCTTTTCCTTGCTGGATATAGCTCCACTGAGGCAAACCCCCTCCAACATGGAGGAAACTCAGTGTCTGAAATGTTCTTTAGCCCCTACCTTACCAGCACCACAGCTGTTGAGCTCCGCTTCATTGGGGTCTGTCAGCAGTGCATTCCCAAAGTGTCCATATTTGTGAATTGATGCCAGGACTCTCGCCACTCTTTCCAGCAATGCTCAGGATACCGTTGAGTCTTGCTCAGGCTTAACACTTTACCTGATTTGGTGTTTGGCTAGCTATTCACTAACTCCTTTCATAAAGAGCTACTCCCTATACCTGAAGGCCTGGACTGCAGCAAGTCTTGTCTCACATTCACTGTTTGTGGTGATAGCATCCTCAAGGTGGTCTTACTGGTAGTTGGCTATGCAGGTATAGTGAATAGCATTAACCCCAAATCCACGATGGCAAGAGAAGGCCATATCTTCTTCTCCTTTGGCCTCTTCACACTGGAATGCCCTCCTATACACCTACCATTGCTCCCTCTACACCAACATAGAAACACAGAATCATAGAAATTGCCAGCAAAGAAGGACTGTTTGGCCCATCCTGTCTGCCCAGATTTCCCTGCCAATTCTGTCTCTGCAGGTACTACCTGGTCTCTCTCACCCCTCCCAGACTATTTACCAATATTCCCTTGTACCTATCCCATGAATGCTTGAAGCTCTCCATTGCTTTTGGCCCCCACCACCTCTGCTGACAGACTTTTCCAAGCATCCACCACTCTTCAAGTAAAGTTGTTCTTCCTCACATCCCTCTTAAATGTCCCCCTCTTCCAGCTTTTCTGGATGCCCTCTTATCCAGGTGTACCTCCTCATTTAAAGTAGACTCAACTCCTGTACCCTGTCACCCCCGTGAGGTACTTCTAATGAAATCTGTTCATGGCTGGAATCAAACCTCTGACCATCTGCTTATAAAGCCAAGACACATCCAATGTGCTACTTGAGCCCACTCCCTCTCATCACTAGAAGACAGGCACCTCCTTTCTATCCAGAATCTGGTTTGGCATTTTCCCATGCTCTCCCTCTTTCCTCTTCTCCCTCTGCCTCCCTCCTGCTTCACTCTATCCCCCCCCCCCCACAACACTGACTCCTGCTCTTCTCTTCTCTTTCCCTTGCTCCTGGACAATTGCTAGGTAAGCAGCCTTGTTCTATTGCCTCCCCAGGAGAGTAGCAAGGATTTGATTGGGAACTCCAACCCCTTCTAGGGGGTCGGGAGGTATGCCCCCCAGAAAAACCTAAAAATGTAGAACTTAAATAGTGCATTATGGTGTATGTTTGTTTTCTGTCTTACTTCCCCCAGTCCCTGTAGAGTAGATTTGATTACCCTCCAAACCACCACAAAAATGAAAACAACAAAAAATTAAAGTTGAGCTTTGATAAGCTTCATGCATGATGGCAGGTCTGTATTCATAGTAGTGCAGGGATACAATACCCCCCCCCCACACACACACACATTCACACACAATTTATTTGCAACAGTAGTACAGTGCTTCAGCCATCTCAAAATTTTAAACAGCATAGTTAGAAAGTATTGCACTTGTGATCCATACCAATAGGTTGTATGCATGCAAACATGCAGTGCATGATAGAGCCATCCACCTGCTACTTTCCAGACCTGCCCCCCCATGGTCTCTGTTGCTGCCAGAATTAAGCACAGGGCAAAGAAGCCTTTAAATCAAAGCAGATGGCACCCAAATATATCAGTTTCACTGAGCATCAGGCCAGCCAAATCCAGTTCAGACAGCAGTCAGCATTTGTCAGTGGTTGGTTCTGAGGTTAAAGAGCAGGTTTCAACCATGAATCATTCCTCCCTTCCACCCAAACATATTGGATAGCTTACCCTCTGGTTTAGACTTTCACCCAAAAGGTTCAATTTGTTTCAGGGTATATTTTGCAAAAAAACCACTCGTAAAACAGCACTGTTGAGCTGGTATCCAAAATGGAGACTTTTCTCTACCAAAAGCTGCATCCCCATACTTGCGCTTTTTGTAACATCAGTACCAGAACAGTGCGGAGGTGTGCTCTGTAGACTACAGTGGGGAAAATTTTTGAAGGCTGTTTTTATACTTTTCACTAGGGCTGTGCATGGGCCAAATAGTATTTTGCGAATACCATGAATAGTAGACTTCCCGAATATTTGGATGCATTTTCTGAATAGTTCATTATTCGGCCACTATTCGGGGACCACTATTGGGTGAGATTTCCAAGTCTCGCAGAGCTTTATTAGCCAATCAAAAGCTGTTTCTGAAGCTCAAAGGCAAGCACACAATGTGACTTCCTCACTCTGAGCAGGTAGAAGACAAGAGACAGTGGTTTTCTGAGAGCTAGCTCTGCAGAACTTCTGAGACATTACATTTTCTAAAAAATGCATAGTTTTTTGCTCCACGGGCTTCTTTGGGTCTGTATCATTTGTTTGATCAGTGTCAGAAAAGCTATGTTTGGCTTTCTGACTGCTGTTTTGTCCTTATTGCAGTACTCAGTTACAGGGACAAGGAGGGCTGTCTGTTAACACCCCTTATCTGCTGCTCTCTGACATAGCTCCAGTGTGATTTTTTTTGGGGGGGAGGGCTGAAGCACATTTTATTTTTGCATTTGTGGTGTTGTCTGGCTCCAGACTTTGTTCCCTTCAATACTGATGAGGGTATCTGCTAACTCCCCCTCTTGTAGATCAGTGCTCGTGAGTTGCCTATATGTGCATAATATTTAATTTTGTGAGGCTTTTCCCTGCACATACATGCTTAATATATTTTTTCATGAGGCTGGGGTCCATGTGTGCACAGCTGTGTGCATGTAGTTTTTGAAATAAACTTCTTCAGTTCTAAGCCAGTCAGGCTTCACTCACTGAATTATTATTGTTAGTCCTCTGTTTCTGGGCTTGAATTCCTGTACAAATGAGAAGTGTGTTAACTCCCCCCCCCACACTTCCACAGCCCACCGCACACAATTAACCTGTGCATTACCCCCCTGCATCTGTACCGTGTGTGTGCACAGTTGTGCACGTGTTTTTTTTTTTATGTCGTTGTTGTTTTGTTAAGTAAATCATTGCATTTAGTGGGACAGGCTTGTCTCACTGAGTTGACTGTTCATCATCTGTCAGTTCCTTGCTCAGTTCCATGTTTGACTGAAAAGGTTGCCCTCTTCTTCCCCCTTCTTCGTAGCACTGTTTTTATTTGCTGTTTTGTTTTTTTGAGGTACAGTATAACAGCTATGGTCGGCATGAGTATTACTATAGTGAGACAAGCGCTAAGTAAAAAATCACACACACATGCACTACCTAGCATTGTTTGTGTTTTACATGGTAACCACTAGTGACCAGATCCATCATGTCTTTAGCATCCTTGCAAGCATGCTTGGTCCAGCCCCACCAAAGCATCTACACCACTGTCCCCAAGTGGTAAGGGACAGCATGATAGACCCAGAAATTTACAGTACATCCAGGCGATTATTGCCTGTGTCATCCCTGAGCTGTCAAATCCCCAAACTATCTATGTAGAACAAAGGAAGCAGGGGGCAGGTGCAGTAACAAAAATACAGTTAAGAGCAGTGGTGCATAAAGTTGCCAATACATTTATTTGTGCTAAGGCTGGAGGATGCCAATAAAGCCCTGGTGCTTTGACCAGAACCTGGTCTTTGTCAGGGGGCATGTCAGTGACATACTAACACACTATGAATATACAAGCCTTAAAGAAACACACACCATAAATAAATGACGTTATAATAAGTGAGACTGAGATATCCTTGTAACAAAAGAGTCCCAAACTAACATGCCCAAGAATGAAACACTGCATCAAAATTATAAAACATTTTTCATACAGTGGCACTAGACAGTATGCAATACAATACTCTAATCTTGCAAAATTACTGCAAAATGCTGCAGTATGCTGTAAGGAGCTGTGTAATTCAATGGCAATTAAGCACTCTTTTTATCCAATATTTTATGACATATCATTTACTGCAAAGTACTGAATTGCATCTTGTCCTGCTCCACTGTATATTATTGATATATAATACAATTCCAGAGAAACTGGTGAGATAGTCTACATAGAAAATGACAGACGAGTATCTCTCTATGTTCAGTGGACTCATATATTTTTCTCCCCCAGCAAACCTTTTAGTTCTTGCAGCATTGGGAATAGTACTACTGCAACTACTACTGGTACCACCAGTAGAACTACTACTACTAATGTCACCACCTATTCTATCTGTATGTTCATTACCACATCCTTTTGCGCAATAGTAGGGGGCATTAGAGCATACATGCTTTGTGCAAGAAGCAGCAGGCACCACCACCAGTGTTCCTACTGCTACCACTATGACTGCTACATCCACAGCCAGTGTGCTTCCCACCACCACTGGTGCCATTCATGCAGCAGCCATCCTTTCATCTGTCACCACGATGGCAGCCTCTGTTACCAATGTTCCTATGCCCATAGCCAAAGCACCTTCTACTCCATTACTGTGACCATGAACACCTTCCTGTGCTGAGCCAATGCAATGCTTGATATTTTCAGAGTGCTATGTGTGTGGTGTGGTGGATCGATTGTTCTACATGCAACTTGTGTTGCATTAGTGAGAGCTCTGTTGGTGATTGAAGTGTCATTGAGGTGTATATGGTACACCAGGGTGATTAATGATGTTGTTAAAGTGTTTTGTTTAAGCTATCCTTATAAAAAAACACCTTTTCTGGCTGAATACTGAATAACAAATAATGAATACCTAAGCCTGAATACCAAATATTCAGCAGAATATTTGGGAAAAGGTATTCGCACAGCCCTACTTTCCAGTGTCAAATTTAAGAAAAGAAGGCCACGGCTTAACTGAACACTAACAAAGTCCTTCTTAGTTGAGGGGTGGCCTTCCTTTCTCAAATTCAGTAATGAAAAGTATAACAAGCATTTGTCAATGCCGAACGTTCGCTTGCAGGTATTTGCAGAGTGGTATTTGGCACTTGGACATGGCTTAAAAAAAATCAGTGACAAAGAAGTACAAGCATTTGTCAGTATCAAATGTTGCTTGCTTCTAAGTGCTATTTAGGTATTTGGAAGTAATTGGAGTGCAAATATTGAAAATTCGCGAACTTACGAGCGTGTGTAGGAATTGCGCAACGCATGCTTGTAAAACAGTCATTTTTAGGAATTTTTTCACCAAATTTTCTACATAGCCATTTTAAGACCTCTGCTCATGCACAGTGTCTCTGTGATTTTCTTAATGTGTCCCATACATTGATTTTGCACACCGACTGCGCCATTGTGCGCTACATGGGCCAAAACACGTTTTGGGCAGGATGTGAAAAATGACAGCTGTACTGCTCATAAGGAGGTGTGGTAAAATGGCAATGTTGAAAATCTGGAATGAAAATATTGAAAATTCACAAACGTACGAGCGTGCGTAGGAACTGCGAAACGCATGCTCGTAAAACAGTCGTTTTTAGGAATTTTTTCACCAAATTTTCAACATAGCCATTTTAAGACCTCTGCTCATGAACAGTGTCACTGTGATTTTCTTAATGTGTCCCATACATTGATTTCACATGCCGACTGCACCATTGAGCGCTACATGGGCGGAAACACATTTTGGATGAGATGTGAAAAATGACAGCCATACTACTCATAAGAAGGTGTGGTAAAATGGCAGTGTTGAAAATCTGGAGTGAAAATATTGAAAATTCCCAAACTTACGAGCCTGCGTAGGAACTGTGCAACGCTCATAAAACAGTCATTTTTTGGAATTTTGGCACCAAATTTTCAACATGGGGTTTTTGGGACCTCTTCTCATGAGTGATGTCACTGTCATGGCATTATTCAGGCTCAAAGGGTGATTTCGCGCAGTGACTGCGAAATCACCCTTCGGGCCCAAATAACGCCATGACAGTGACATCGTTCATGAGAAGGAGTCCCAAAACCCCATGTTGAAAATTTGGTGTAAAAATTCCAAAAATGCCTGAGATATGCAATAGTTGAAACCCCTATCTAGCCCATTATACAGCTTACGGCATTTCCTCAGTTCGCGGTTGGCTTTGAAGGTACAGAGCGTGTTCGGTCCGAAGATCATCGCGCCGAGCTCCAGAGGTAAGTATGGGGTGAGGGGTGTGGGGAAGCCTAAGGGGTGCAGTGGGTGAGTGCGGGTTGTGGAAGGGGTCTGGGAGAAGCGCCGTGGGACCGTTTTGCTTACAGGTGAAAAAAAAAGACTACGTGGGACGTTTGCCATGCTGGGGTGGGCGTGGCAGAAGGATGGCAGGGGGGCACGGAGCCGACGGGGATTAGGCACCCCTGGACGGCAGACAATGCGGGAGCTTTGCCATGCTGGGGTGGGCTCCCAGCATGGCAGCAGCATTTGGGGTGGGCAGCATGATGCTGTGCTGTGTATGACAGTGGTGGTTTTCTTTGAAGAGAAGACCACCGCTGTCATACATAGCACCGCGTCCGATTGGTGCAGGACTGCCACGCCTGCTCAATGGAGCAGGGGAATGCAGAGGAGGGGCACACCTCCAAAGTGTCCCATTCTCCCAAGACGTTCCTTGCACATGCGCGCAAGCGAACGTAAAAACAGCTTTCAAAAATTTCCCCATTGTAGTCTGTGGAGCGTGCCCTCGCACCATTCTAGTACTGATGTCATGAAATGGGGGGGGCGTGGCTCCAGGTAGTGAAAAGCTCCTGTTTTTGGATACCAGCTTCATGAAGCTTTGTCTTACAACTGTTTTTGTGCAAAATATACCCTAAAACAAATTGAACCTTTTGGGTGAAAATCTAAACCGGAGGGTAAGCTATATCATATGTTGAAAGAGGGAGAATGATTAGTGGTCGAAACCTGCTCTTTAACCAGACCTTGACAAATTTTGATTGCTTTCAAAGCATAACATTTTTGTTTTGCATACCATGACTGTTCTCTCACTCATCCCAAGCCAACATTTACAGAAGGAGTTTTTTTATTCGGTCCTTCTTGAGCATTTTTAATTCACTCAGATAAACATTCACGTGTTGCACAAGTAGGGTGACTGTGCAGGAAGCTGCAGTACATAGTGAGCTGCATCATTGAAAAGTCTTGCAGAAAGCAGGCTCTTGATTGACTGATTTGATGTGCACAGAAAGGGCTGAGCTGGTAAGGCAACATACAAGTTATCCACAAATATGAGAGGCTGGCCCAACTGGAACCTTGAGTTGCAAAGCGATGGCAGAGGCAGGTGGGAGGATGGTGCTGTAAAAATCTCAGTAGCATCCAAAATCTCCTTGGAAGAGCTAGATCTACAGCATGGAAGAAAAAGTAGTTTAAATATCAGTCCTGAGTTTTTTAACTATGGCCAGCCTGGGAGGGGTCCAGACTCCCAGGACCCCACTCTTGCCAAGTGTATACCCCCGTGAAGTAACCTTTTTGTAAAGATAATATTTATTGACCACATTTTGAATGTCAGCATGATCCATCAATGTGCGTAATAAAGCTATTTAAAACAACATAAAGTTGTGATGAGTCATTGTTACAGGTGTACAGTATAAGAGAAGGCATTTACCCACTTTTGATAGGCTCCCACCTCTTATGTATAGCACTGGGGAGGGGCCAACCAACAGAAAATATGTAAATAGTCATGGTCTCTCTGGTAGATACTTAATTCTGAAACACCCATAACTACGATGGGGGAGAAGCCCATAGGAGATTCCAATTGCCCTCACTTCTGAAGGTGGGTTGAGGGAAAGGGACCACAAGGGGGAAAGGCGATCCTCCCACTCCACCAGGTATAGAGGGTGGGTCTGTAAGATCCTACATGCTTTATATCAATGGGCTTACAATGTTAATGAGAAAGTGTGGTAGAGAAAGCAGCAGGAGGCTTCAAGGGACAAATTTCTCATATTTTCCCATTACATGCAGCAGTCACCTGGTCCAACAAGAAGAGTACAATTCAGCCCGCTTATTAAGATCGGGTGTTATATTCTCCATGTGGTATATCTGGTTAACAGTGGTCTGCCATGCTGTGAGGGAAGGAACTTGTGGGGGTAGCCAAGCCCTAGTGATAAGTTTCTCATCAGCAGTGAGCAGAATGCCCCCCCCATGGAATAACCTCAATACCAGTCAGTGATACTCTTCGTCTTCCCTTTCCTTTAAAGATGTCAACCTCAGTGCAGTACTGTATTGTATACACTGTGATGCCTATGGTTTGTGCGATGTGGTTAATATAATGCAGCTGTTTCTTTAACTTGGTTCAGCTGTTCACATGGTCACTCTTTGATTTTTTTTAAATGATAAATAGGCTTTATCTTGTTTTAAATATTATGATTCAGTCTTATCTCATTACTGTGTTATTGTCTGGTGATATATACCCATCTCCTTCTGTGATCCCCTTTCCTTAATACTTATCAGCCCCCCCCCCCGTGGGGTTCCTTAATCCCAGCCACTGAACAGGATCTGATATGCTGTACATGGCCTAGATAACTGGGTACAGGGCCTGCGTGTGACTGATGTCATCCTGCTGGCCAGAAGATTTTCTTTTTTTCTCCCCTGGAAGTGTGGGCATTTGTCATGTTTCTTAGAGGTGATGAGAGTCCATATAGTAAAGAAGCTGAGTGAGAAAATTCTCTGTCACCATGTCTTGAATTAGTCTTTGGCACACAAAGAGTCAAAGCGTTTTACATATGCACTGAGTACAGACTCAGAATTGGGTTACAAATTCTGCAATGACTTTTGAAGTACATCGAAGTGTACCCCTTCTGGAGAGTGTGGTTCATTTGTTTGGCTCTGTTTGTACACAACTCTAGTGAATACTAATAGATTGAGGTCAATTTGTTTCATTGAATGAGATGTAATGCTTTGCAAAACTCTTTTTCTCTCTTCACAGAGTACAAACAGCTGAGACTCTACAGTGCTGATGATGACTGTTCTGGTAATGTGCAGGTGTTTCACAAAGGGACATGGGGAAGCGTTTGCTCTAACGGGTTAGAAGACTCTACTGTCTCACTCGTATGTCGGCAGCTAGACTGTGGAAACAGTGGCAAGCTGGACTTCAACATTCCCCGTGAACAAAAAGCCTTCAGTTCCAGATCCCTTGACTTAGTCAAATGTGAAAAGCACCACACATCCCTTTGGCAGTGTTCTTCCACACCTTGGAGAGAGAAATCCTGCGACCAAGGAGATGATGCTTATATAAATTGCTCAGGTATTATGACAATCAGTGACACCTGAGGGTTCTTAAAGAGAATGTGACATTTCCAGTAAATTTTGGAAACAATGTTTACATGCAAGCATGCTTATTTTCACATTTGTTTTGTATTTACATCCCCATCATTCTTTTTTTCCATAGATATTTTACTCCCTTTCTCCCTCTGCCGCTTATCTTTCAGGAATATACCCTGTTCAGGCCCAGTGTTTTCCTGTCCTTGGGTTCCAGCCACTCCCAATGGCACCCGTGGTTTCTCATCCATAGGTAGGAGGTCCAGGGTGAGGGTCATCCTTTCCCCCAAAGCAGTGCACCAAGTGAATGGGATCCACTGCCCTTTTCCTCATCAATCCTCCCTCCTCTCCTGGTGTTGTCAAAGCATTTGATGGCCTTGGATGCACACAGTGATGCCTGAGAAAAGAGAAAACTCCCCTGGTCTGCCACAGGAGTGGCTGCAGTGCTGGGAGCATGGTGCCTACCATCCTGACTGCAGCGCACTGTTGAGTGTCAGGTGCTGTGGATTGGCCTGCCTCCTGATGTGACAATTTGGGTCTGCTTCTGAAGCTGGGTTGCCTATGCAGCAGTGCAACACACCGTCAATGGGTCATCAAGACAGCTATCTCCCTCATTTCTTATTACTAATAACACTTGATTAAAAACAGAATACTTGTTCCTCAGACTTCCTCTGCTCCTGCTGCCTGTCTACACATGATGTCATAATTCACTGTTTAGGAATCATGACTAGTTGCCATGGAAACAATTATGATGCTACAAGCAGGAGTTTATGGAGGCACACCTGGAGAAGCAGCAGGAACAAATACTCAGAGGGCAGTGATTCTGAGTTCATATTCATTTCCTTAGTAAGAGAGAACAACAGAAAAATAAAAAGTGGATATAGGGGATAGAAAGCTATAAATGTGCATAATTTCCAAAGTTTCCTTGCAGGTGTTATAGGCTCTTTTGCCATTAAGACATGACCAGTGGGTGGGTTGCCATGAGATGAGAGGTGAAGCCAAGCATCAAATGCCTCTAGACTTACGTTAACAAAGGTAATCTAACTTGTCTGCAGCACCTTAATGCTATTCTTCAACTAAAAATGTTTTAATTTTTATGACTGCATAACACAGTTAAGCAATGTATTGCTATTACATAGTAGAGAGAGGACACTCTGGAAGCACATGACCAGATACTTCAACTGTGTCCTTCCATCCTTCCACAGTGGACATATGATCCTCTTTATTTACTACAGTGATGTCCCCCCATGCACTAGTTTGCTGCTCTGCTGTCAAGTCTGGGGTTCATTGCTACATGGCACCCCTACCTTGAAATATTTCTCTGGTGTCTAGTGGCACTCCTGCCCCCCATCACCAGCTCTATATTTTCTGAATGTTTTCCTGGTGTACACTGGCACCCCCCACCCTCTGATCTCCATCCCCATATTTCTGTAATGTAATCCTGGTGTTTAGTGGCACCCCCCCCCACACTCTGATGGCCGTCCTTGTATTTTCATAATGTTTGCCTGGTGTCTATGGTGTCTAGTGGCACCTCCCCGCCCACCCTTCACCATACCTGTATTTTCATAATGTTTCCCTGGTGTCTAGTTGCACCAACAGGCATCAGAATGTGCATTGGAGTCATTGGTCCTAACTCTCACCCCACCCCATGTGTAAACAAGCTGAGGTGGTGCAGTATAGGAGAATGGGGTGAGAGTTAGGACCGATGACTCCAGCGCACACCCCGATGCCTGTTGGTGGGGACTGGGTGGGTTTGGGGTGCAAGGGGTGGCAGCCCTAACACCAAATTTCTTCACTTTTGTCACTGTGGAACAACCCTAACTGATGTATTAAAAGGATTTTTTTGCCATGAATTTCCCTTCTTTTTGAAAATGAGCACTATAAAGGGCCCCTGCTCCCACCATGTGATTTTTTGTCACATAGTAATGCTAACAGTAAAGTAAACACAAGCTCAAATGATAACACACATGGTGATGCAAAGGTAAATGGTAATGCAAACGGTAAGAGAAATGCAAGTGCAAATGTTAATGTAAACAGAAATAGAAAAGCAAATGCTAATGGCAACAGAAATGCAAACGTTAATGAAAACAGTAACATAAATAGTGACACCAATGGAAACTCAAACAGTAAGAAAAATGCAAACGGTAACAGAAATGCAAACGTTTAAGGCAATGGCACTGCAGAAGGAAACAGTAATGCAATTGACAACAGAAATGCAACCAAAAAAAGCAAACGCTAAGGGCAACAGAAACGCAAATGGTGACAAAAGATGCAAACAGTAACGGTAACACAAATGGAAACACAAACAGTTACAGTAACAGCAATGATGATGCCAAAGTGAACAGTAACGCAAATGGAAATGCAAACACAAGCGTGTATGGAAGCGCAAATGGTAATGCACATGGTCACGGTACCGCAATTGGAAATGCAAATGCCAATGGTAACAGCATCGATGACGCCAAAGGAAACACAAATGCAAATAGAAGCACGTATGCAAACACAAATGGTAATGCACACAGTTATGCAAAACGAAACGCAAACAAAAACAGTAATGGGAACACAAATGGTAACAGTAATGCAAACGCAAGTGCAAACGAAAATGCAAAGAAAAACACACACAGTGGCATAGACGGGAACGCTACTGCAAACGGTTACAGAAACACAAGTGGAAATGCTAAGTGTAACAGTAATGAAAGCGCACACCCTTTTTTCCCCAAAAGCTGCATAGAGAAACAAAAGTGAATACAAAGAATGTATGCATAGTAATGGGCCTTGGAGCAGAAAATGAGCACTTGGAATACTAAATTGCTTATATCTCAGGAATCGTACGATGTGGAAAAAAAATAACATTTCCTATAATTTATGACTTTCCTGGCTAGTTTTGCACTTTGCCCCTAGTGGGGGGCTAAGCATTTTTCTGACGAAATGTCTGTATCTCAAAGCGTTTCTGAGATATGGGCCTGGAAAGGCACGGCAGGCGCCGTAATGTTAGTCTATGGGAAAAATTGTCAGCTTTGGAGTACTGTAATTTTGCATCCCTTTAATATGTTGTCACCAAACCACCAAAAGTCACATCTGTGGGATGTTGGCTTTCTTCCCTCCATATTTCAGCCCCAAAGACCAAACCATTCTTTTGCAGCAGGGTGGCAAAGAATTCCTATTATTTTGGGCATAGTGTCACAAAGCAGTGTCGCAAATCACGACACTTTCGCAAAAAAAAAATCACGAAAGTGTCGCAAGTGCAACACTACTACTTTGTTTTTTTTTATTTATTTATCAAGTCTAGGATTACAAATACCTTTGAGCCATAGCTCTTTTACAAAGGTTCCAAGTCAGAGAAATACAAATTATGGGGAACATCAAGACAGGCATTACAACAATGTGGACATTGCAAACAGAGTACAGATTAATACAGTTCAAGGATAGCATTGTAACAAGGCAGCCAGCGGCATTTGTCAGAGAAAATAGACAACAGATAAGAAGTGCCAGAGTCATAGGGAGAGGGAAGAGGGTAGGGGGGGAGAAGGAATGTAGGACACTACAGTTTACAAAAATTTCAAAAACATATTTCTGGGGTGTTTAACCCCCCCCCCCCAAAAAAAAAGACATGGCTAGCATCCTCAGGGCTCAACTAGGTGAACACAAAAAGAATTGTGTCCCTAGAGGGTCCCAAATTTAAATGCCAAGCATTTCTGTGACCCATAACTGAAAAAAAATGGCTGACTCACTACACTACATGGGGTTATTTGTGACACTAAAAACTGCATTTGCGACACAGTTGAACTTTTTGTTAACTTTTCCCATTGACTATAATAGGAAACTTGTTTTTTGAATAACTTTAGAGCCATTTAATTATTATTTTTTTTAAATCTTCAAAAGGCACATCAAGGACCCAGGCCGCATGTTTCCTGAAGGATTCAGACCAGTTGCACAAACCGTGTGACCTGAAGGTGTGAGGAAAGAATGCGCAAAAAAGCATAAATGCGACTTTCTATTGCGGTTTATAGTTCTGCAAACGTATATCTGACCGGTACGAAACATATATATATATATATATATACTGTATGTGTGTATGTATATGTATGTATGTACATATATATATATATATAGATATATATATATATATACATGGAATACATGATGGGCAGGAGTGTGATATGGAAAATATCTTCACTCCTGCAGAGCAACCTCTGGATACTCACGAGTGCCAAATATTTTCTGTAGTACATGACGGCACATCATGTCTCTAATTTATGCAATAGGGGTTTCCAGAACTTTACTTTTTTTTTCACTTTATCTTGTGGAATAATAAAAAAAGAAGACACAGGACAAAAAAATAAACTTCTGCTAAAACAAGCTGAAACACTAATTTGCCAATTGGGATGAAGCAGGCTGTATTCATTGGTAGTTGAGGTATTCATGGATGTGAAAGGCTTTGCTCTTTTTTGGCTTCTTGTCAGTATGAAACTGGCTGCTGTTAGCTTGCTTTGGTGCTGTGCATGAACACAATGTGCTTTTCTAGGGCTAGCAGCTGAGTTGCAGGTGGAACTGATATACTGATTAGTTTCCTAGGCTACTGAGGGTTTGGTGGAGTTCCTTCCTGATTGCTGTGTTAGGGAAACCTGCCTAGAGTGACATCTACTTTAACAGAGCCCAACTGAGTTTTCTGATTGATCAGGATGCAATTAAGAGATCAGGATACTGATTGTTTTAGGCAGGGTTTCAGTCTGATATCAGCACAGTGATAATATCAGCCTGTGAGGTAAGCACAATATGTATAAATGTAACATATCATCACACTGTGATAATATTCCTGGTAAAAATTCCCAGTGTAATTTTCTACCAGGATTTACATTACTGTGTGTAAGATACATGGATTTATATACTACTCATTTGTCTCACCCTTATTGTATAAATATCTATATCTATATCTATATCTATATCTATATCTATATCTATTATGGTAGCATGGTAGTTCTACCATAGTTAGGGTTGAGTAGCACTTTTAAGGTTAAAGGGTGAAACTTTGCACCTTAATAACTTTGCACCACCGATAAGCGGATTTGCCTGAGATTTGGCAGGCATGAGAAGGCACCCGTAGATCTTGCGATCTGCCAACTTTCGTACCAGTCGGATATATGGCTGAGGAGTTATTAAACGACATCCGTGTGCCCAATTACACTTTTTTGCAAATTCTTTGCTCTCACCTACAGGTTGCACGGTTTGCACGACCGGACGAAAAACTTCAGGGAAAGCGCAGCCAGGGTACCCAATGTGCCTTTTGAAGATTTCGTGAAAAAATATTAAACGGTTCAAAAGTTATTCAAAAAACAAGTTCCCATTATAAGACAATGGGAAAAGTTAACAAAAAGTTCAACACGTTTGCAAATGCATTTTTTAGTGTCGCAAATGGCCCTAGTAGTTTTGCAAACCTGCCATTTTGTTACTGATCAGAAAAATGTTTGGCATTTAAAATTGGGACCCTCTAGGAACATAATTCTTTTTGTTTTCACCTAATTGGACCCTCAGGATGCTAGCCATGTCTTTATTTTGGGGTTAAACACCCCAGAAATATGTTTTTCAAATTTCTGGAAAAAGTAGTGTCACACCTGTGACACTTTCGCAAATTTATGTGAAAACTTTCACAAATTGCAACACTACTTTTCCAGACTATGGCCAAAATGACAGGAATTCTTTGCCACCCTGCTGCAAAAGAACAGTTTGGTCTTTTGGGTTGAAATTTGGAGGGAAGGCAGCCAACAGCTCAAAAATGTGTCTTTTGGTGGCTTGGTGAAAAAATATTGCATGGATGCCAAGTTACGGTGCTCTGAAGTTGACATTTTTCCCCACAGTCTAACATGGTGGTGAACGCCGTGCCTCAGGGCTCATATCTCGAAAATGGTACGAGATATGGAATTTTTGACATGACAATGTGTAGCCCTACGAAAACCTAGCCTGGAAACTCATGAGTCATGTGAAATTTAAGGTTTTTTTCTACGTCAAACAGTTTATGAGATATCAGCAATTTAGTATTCCAAAAGCTCATTTTCTGCTGAGGCCCATTATTATGCATACATTCTTTCTACACACTGTGTTCCTCTAAGCAGCTGTTGGGCAAATACAGGGTATGTGCTTCCGTTACTGTTACTGTTACAGTTACCGTTCCCACTTGTGTTTCCGTACCCATTTGCGTTACCGTTCCCGTGTACGCCACCTTGTGCGTTACCCTTTGCGTTCTCGTTTGTGTATGCACTTGCATTTCCATTTCCTTTTCTGCTTACTTTGCCATTATTTCTGCTGTTAATGTTACCATTTGTGTTTCCAATTGCCGTACCATCACCGTGTGCATCACAATGTGCATTTCCTTACGCGTTTGTGATTGCTTTCTGTTTCCTTTGGCGTTATTGTTGCTGTTACCATTACCATTTCCATTTACAATTGTAGTACCATGACCATGCACATAACGGTTTGCATTTTGTACGCAGTTTTGCTCACATTTCTGTTTCTGTTTCCTGTGGTGTTATTTTACTTGTTACCATTGCCATTTGCATTTCCAAGTGCGATACCATGACCATGCGCATTATGGTTTGCATTTCCATACACGCTTGCATTTGCTTTTCCATTTCTGTTTCCTGTGGTGTTATTTTTGCTGTTATCATTACTATTTGCATTTGGAATTGTGGTACCATGACCATGCGCATTACACTTTGCATTTCCATGCGCGCTTGTGTTCACCTTTCCATTTCTGTTCCCTTTGCCGTTATTGTTGCTGTAACACTTAACATTTGCATTTACAATAGCCGTACCATGACCATGCGCATTACCAGTTGTGTTTACATACACGCTTGCATCTCCGTTTGCATCACTGTTTGCTTTGCCGTCACTTTGCACTTGCGTTTCTATTAAAGTTTGTGTTACCTTTTAAGTTTGTGTCACCATGTGTGTAACGTGTTAACGATGTTAACGCTTGCTTTTGCATTGCAGTTACCATTACTATGTCACTACACATCACGTGGTTGGAACGTGGGGCCCAAAGGGTCCACGCTTCCACCACCGCATTCTATTCTCTATTTATAGTCCTCATTCTCAAAAAGAAGGGAAATTCATAGCAAAAAAAAATCCATTTAATGCATCAGTTAGGGTTGTTGCACAGCGACAAAAGCAAAGAAATTCAGTGTTAGGGTTGAAATCTCCCCTTGCACCCCCCAGCCTGCCCCCCCAACTGGCATTGGGGTGTGCGTTGGGCTCATCAGTCCCAACTCTCACCCCATTCTCCTATACCTCAGCTTGTTTACACATGTGATGGGGTAGAGTTAGCGCCAACAAGCCCAACGCACACCCTGATGCCGGTTGGGGGTGGGCATGGGTGCAAGGGGGCTTTCAACCCAACACCAAATTTCTTCTTGCTTTTGTCGCTGTGAACAAACCTAACTGATGCATTAAACAGAGTTTTTGCCATTATTATATATAATATATATATATATATAATATATATATATATAGTATATATTATGTCCCTTGTGTCTAGTGGAACCCTTCTGATCATTGTTCCCATATTACTTTACAAAATGTAACATGTAATTAAGAAAACTGCCCCTTGATGCTTTTTTCTATAAAACTGTAAAAAAAAAATGGCCCCTTGCTGCTTTGACCCCTGCCACACCAATCTTCTACTCAGAAGTCACCACCCTACACCTCCATGCACCTATCACACACCCTCACTCACCTGAAGAGGTCCCAGGGTGATGAGTCACTTTCCAATCAAAGACATATCTTGCAGCTTGAACTGCTAACTGCAATATGAGAAACTAAGGTAAATGTAGTTCAATGTATTTCAATGGGATTTTGAACTTTCAGGCATCAATTTGTCATTTGTGCATATATTCACCCCAAATTTTCAACATGGCCTTTTTGGGACCCCACCTTATGAACAGTAGTGGTGGAATTATGGAAATCTGGCCCAACAGGTGATTTCATGGTCACTTGGTGAAATCAACTTTCTGGTGGGAATTAAAACTTAATCATCATTGCCCATGTGGTGGGGCCATAAGAAGGCTATGTTGAAATTGTGGGGTCAAAATATGTAGAAATGATAGTTACAAGTGTATACTGACATTTTTCTATGCTTGCTCCTAACTTCCGTAATTTTAAATATTATGACTCAAAATTTTCAACACAGAAATTTTTTCAAACCACCTCATGACCGTGACAGCTGTCATTTTTCAAATCATGGCCAAAATGTGTTTTTGCACCTACTGTGTGGAATAATGTTTCTGTGGTGTACAATCATATTTTGGTGGTAATTTGAACATTGTCACTAGTATGATTAATGAGGTGGGATAATAAAAAACTATGGTGCAAATTCGTAGTTCTACAACCATATTGCTCTGACCAGAGATTGCTTTAAATTAGTGTGTTTCCTACAGTTTTGAATTCTCATTGTTTCATTGTACAGGAAGGCTTCCAGCTCCTGACTTAACCTTTGCTAAACTACTGGTGATGATTCAACCAATCAGTGGCAATTAATCTACTGGAATGCGAGGACTTCTTAAAATAACAAGAGATTTTCTTGTACACTGTGTGGATCGTGTTGCTTTTATGATTTTTATATATTGTTTTAACAAGTTTAACTTGTTAAGTATTTTATGAATTGACCAATACGTAAAATGGTAAAAGGGATGTAGTGGTGGTTCTACACAATCCATGGCAGTACTGTACTTACATTACTTGTTTTTTGAACAGTGAATAAAATGAGGCCCAGAGTACCACAAGCACCATCTCCATGTTCAAACATGTCTCAAGCCAAGAACTGCACAGGTAAATGTTCATTTTTTGTTAAGGCCACAATCATGGTTATTGGTAACTTCCCTTCTTGACTGTCCTAGCAGAGATTCATTTGGGAACAGATCCATACAGTCCTGTCTCTGACTTTTTTTCTGTCCCAGTTTTCAACTGACCTAAGGCTTCAGCTGGATTCTTCTTTTTTTAATAATGTTTTGGTTTTTTTAAGAACTTGCTTTCTGCACATTTATTGTAACCAGTACTTTATTGTTCTGTACTGTTAATATAAGGAATAAAATATGTGCCAGTATACACAACAAGCCTGTGTTTCCATTGAGGGGTTGAGACACCAGCGTATGGAGCTCAAGAGTGAAGCTCGAGAGGGTTAGGCTGGTATCTTCATACTTTATTTTTCATACTATATGGTTCCCTGAGTTTAAAAAAAAAAAGTTATGCTTGCTGATGTTTTCATTTCTTAAGGTTTCACTTTCATACCTTGTGTTTAGAGTGCCTGCTTGTTGCCAGCAGCTGAATCTGAAGTCTGTTGCTGCAGTCCATTTTCATTCAGGTGTGACTGTTGCCTGCTGCAGAGTTCTTTGGTGCGGACTCATTGTAGTGTGACACTACAAGATTTCTGGCAGGACTTGGTTAAAAACAATGTTGAAATTATTATGGTGTGGAAATATGGAACCTAGTATGGCAGTCCATGTCCAAACTATCCCAGCAAGTGGAGCTGCCATGGTTGTTTTTTGGAGACATCTGTTCTTTGACCAATAATGTGGAAAGGGGTGGACCTGCTGATGAATATTTATTAAGGAACATGCACGATAACTTTTAGAATGTGCACAACTTTTAGAATGTGCACAACAACTTTTGGAATGTGCACAACAGCATTTTAGCAGCCACAGATTTGTATACATAATATATCCTAACCTTATGCTACAGTAGGTTATTCTAATGTGCATCACTATATTTTTAATTTGTTCTGCTTTATATTTTAGTCAGGCTGAATCCATCCTACTGTATAGTAAATATATCTTCCTCAGGATACACTTGAAAATGAGTTGTTTGCTGCTCACCATTTTCTTTCCTGGATGAATACAAATTCAAATAACTTCATATATGTCACTTCTAACCCATAACTTACAATCTGCTTACTATTTCAAAGGAATGATCACAGCACACAGGGGAGTGTGAATACCGTAATTCATATATTTGTCTGAGCATTCATATTTGGAGGCTCTACTATTGAGGTGTTTGTTATGTCTACTAAAAACATTAAACATAAAAAGCCTTTCTCCCTCCCCCTAGGCAGCCAGGGATAGTCCCATGATCACCCACCCCGTAGAAGTTGCTCTCATATCTTCCCTCTCATCTCCTCCAGTGAACTCCATGTTTGGAGGGATTTGAACACTAACTACCACCCCCTTCCTCCAAGAAGATAGTCTAAGCAATTTAGGTCCCTTATCACACCCGACACACTATGTAACCAATTGACTAGGCCCATCTTCAACCAATCACTTCCACACTGATTAATCCCTCACCTCTCCCCCTTAGCATCTTTTATTTCTTTATTTTATTTAACTGGAAAAGGAGCTGAGTCACAAGACCCATTTCAGTTCTGCCTGGGTGCCTAAAACAACATGATTTGCAAATTATAACATGCAACTTATAAAATACATGTCCGTAACTTTGAAACACAGGTTACTGAATACCATATTAAACTTTGACCTGCATGCAGATTAATAGTTTGTGCCTAAAAACAGGCACCTTCATAGCTGATTGCACACTTTCCGGTAAATTAATTTAAGAACCTCAGTCCAAAATAAGAAAATTATTTTTCACCAATTTTTGATGGACATCCCACCTCTTGATATTATCTCAATTGGATTTCTCTCCAATTATAAATATAATATATTGGTTTCAATTTGTTAAGCAACTCAGTAGTCTGCTGCAGAGCCATTATCCCATAAATCTGAAGCACTGTATAGAATTTATTTCATATGTGATAAAAAATATAATCTTTCTCACAGTTCACCATGTGTCCTGAAGGGATTAATGCAAACCCTCATGGGTTATTGTGAGCTGTTTCCTGTTTACTTAAAATATACAGTAGTAGCAAGAGACATGGTCAGATATGTCCAGATATTTTCTGTTAAATTTCCAGAGTTTCCCTCTGCTGCCCCTACTGTGGAACTGCAGAAAGCAGGAGATTTCTCTAGAAATATCCCCCAAATTTCAGAAAATATCTGACCATGTCTTTGGCTGTCACTGTAAGTAGAAATATTATAGAAAATGCATGATCCATAACCCTTACAGAAATACAAGTGTGCTGCATACATGCACTGTGCATGCCACAAGCCTAATTGTGTGGTTCCACATCACATGCGTGAACACAAAATAGCGATTGCCTTATGAGTGAGTACACATCGCTGAAAAAAACAGCACTGGTGATGTGCACAATAGCAAGTCCATAAATGGCAATAGTTCAGGCCACAAGACAAGCAAATTTAAACCATTTTTAATGTGGGAGACTATGCCCCCCGTGCCTCCCACACCCCCTACTAATTATAATCAACTTTGAGGGGGAGCCTGACACTGGGGTACAGGGAATCTTTGTGAGGGTGGCATTGGGAGGGTGGAGCAACCTGGAGGCTGTTGGAATGGAGAACAAAACATAAAAAAGACAGTAAGTGCACACGAGAAGCAAAACACCAAAAAAAAAAAGTATGCGCTCACACACACAAAACAAAAAAACCAAGAGCTCCTGCTCAGATTTGAGCCTGGATCCTTTACCACTGGAGGCATATGCTACCTCCACTAGACCACAAGGCCAGCTTGAAATGACCAACCCAAACTACCTCCTACATCTTCTGCATCATAGATCCCTCCTACCGTTGCTTTCTCTACACTCACTATTGTGGTTACAACTTCCCTCGCTATAGCCATGATTGCTAACATATCCCACTTGTTCAGTTCAAAGGCACTCAAATTGAGTTGCTCAATTTGAGTCACCCATATCACTAGATACCTAATTGTGCAATGTTTGCATGTAGTTCACATGCACAAAGTGAATCTAAGTGAACCAGATCTAAAAAGCACATCAGGTTTGCATGGTACAAACTTGACATGTGTAGCAGCTAAGTTGGTGCAAACATCTTCTAACAATCACATCAAGTTCATATGCTGCATGCTTGACATGTGTGCAGCAGCTAAGCTGGTGTGAACATCATTTAAAAACCACATCAGGTTCACATGTTGCACGCTTGACATGCATGCAGCTGTTAAGCTGGTGTGAACATTATTTAAAAACCACATCAGGTTCACATGCTGCATGCTTGACATGTGTGCAGCAGCTAAGCTGGTGTGAACATCATTTAAAAACCACATCAGGTTCACATGTTGCACGCTTGACATGCATGCAGCAGTTAAGCTGGCTCAAATCTCATCTAAAAAATACTTCAGTTTCTATTTCTCATACTACTGCTTGCAATTAGAGCCACTGAAATACCATTTCCATAGATTTCCCATTAACATTAGCCAAAGTCATTGTCACCATTAAATCCTTTAGCAAATTGTTTAATGGCTTTTGATATTTGCTATTAACCCTTACGCTGCCAACAGAATTAGAATGCATGGAATTCTGGACTGATTTATCAGTCCGCAGCACAGCAAAGATTAACTTGTCATTAATTTGTAAAGTATTGCACTTACAGCAGTAAATACCTAAGATACAGCCTCATTAATATTTGCTGTCAGTAGTCAGCCATCACCCTCCCATTCCAGATGTGCAAAGAGGGGCCTCTATCATGTGACACCTGACCTTTTTGTTTTGGTCTATGCAAATCCCCTTATGTCTGTCTAGTGCTCTGTATGTGTTTCTCCAAGACAGTTATGGTTCACTTACTTTCATTTTGTCATTCCATATCGAGCATATATACTAGGGCCATACTTAGCACTTGTTGTGCTGAGTAGGGCCCTGAAAGCATGTATCATACAGCACCTCAGTTTTTGTCACTGAAATGAGGGACATGGACACTCAAAATGAGGGACAATGATGGACACTAATCCTCATAATGAGGGACACATCCTAAAGCATTGAGCTACCACAGAACACAGTGGAAACCACTGTATTTACTTGTACAAATATTAGTACCTGATAATGAATATCTACCATAAAGCAGGGACACCACTTAGGTAGGGTGGGGGGGGGCAATTGCCCCCCTTGCATTTGTGCTTAGGTTGTTCTTATGTCATGGCAATAATGGTATTAAATTTGGATTCAATCATTTTGCACAATAAGTTCCCCCTGGCCTGAATGAGCTCATGCTGCAGCTGCGGGCTTGCTCCTGACTCGACTGTGTCTGTGTTGTGTTGTTCACTCTCTCAGCCTGTTAGCAGCGATGCCATCACACATGACATGGAGGAGTTCTGTGCAAGCAACAGCACATGAGTCATGACACTGTCTTTCCCACCACTGAGTAGACAGGCTACACACCACAGTTGAAGGAGTTGATGACCACTGAACTCTTGACAGCTGCATCATGGCAGCATATTTTTGTTGGTGTACTTTAAGCCAGTGTCCATCTCCCTCAGTGGCTGAAGGGCAGGGGGTGAGCTAGAAGCTAGCTCAATGACTAGGCTACCTACCTACCCACCCACAGTGCTAGGCTTGCATCACAATAGAAACAGCATGGGCTCCCCATTGCAGCATGCTAGGCCTATCAGCAGTGGCAGCAGTGGTGTGGGTAGAGTTCACAGGCCTTTATCAACATGGCACAGTAGCACCCACAGCAGCAGTCAAGCAAGAAGTAAGCAACACAGGTTGGGTGGGTTCAGTCAGTGAGGTGACTTGGTCATGAACTGCGGTCAGGACACAGGATGATTGGTTCCAGCATCCAGCTTCTGGTAGAAGGACAGAGGAGAAGCAGGCTAAAAACTGGGCTGGTGGCACACTGGGAGGATCTGGCTAAAAACTGGGCTGGTGGCACAATGGGCCAGGCCGCAGATTCCTGCCAGATGGCTGGGTGAGAGAAAGTAAATTATATATATATTTTTTATAGGGGGATTGGGGAAGGAAGAAGGACTGAAATATTGATGTGGATGGCTTCATGGTACCCATTCCTGGTATGGAATGGGTATTGAATGGAATGTCATCAGAGACAGACAGAGAGAAACTGTAGAGGGATTTGTTTTTTTTTGGGGGGGGGATCAGAACATCAGCCAGGGAAAAAAATGGTTAGTAACTGTGTGGGTTTAAGTACAAATCTAATGCACTGCTCTGAGGCACAAGCTTGAAGTCTGTGTGAGAGAATGATGAAATGTGCTACATGCCTAAATCAGAAAAACCTGAGGGATGAGAGAGACTGACCGACTGAGTAAAAAGAGATAGCTGATCGAGCGGTGAGAGAGACTCGAGAGTCGGTGCAGTGGTTGAAGCCTGAAGGTCAACAAATTAAAACTTATTAATGTTTTGTGATATTTACAACTGAAATGAAGGCTGCAAGCAAATGTGCGGTATGCCTTGACCCAATAATATAAGGTTGCTGTTGTTTTTTGTGGCGGAAGAGGCCGAGCGGACTCTCCCACTCTGCAGAGCTGAACATTTGAGCTGGAAACAGCTTACATGTTCAAACAGGCAGGCGGCTGCTGCCTGCTCAAATGTGCACGCACACAAAGCCTGTGCAAATACGCAAAGGTTCTTGATGGGCAGTTACAGTTACATTCTCAGATTTTGTCCCTCGGTAGTCAAATGAATCTTGTACATTTGAATTTTTCCCATTTTGCATACCACTTTTCAATCAAAGCAAATAAATGTTACCTTTTAGAGATGTTTCAGATGCTCCAGAGCTTGCCTTCTAGGGGTTAACTGGTACCGGGCCTCCACTGGTTGTAGCCCTCACCATTGAAATCTGAAATGGCACCACTGCCATAAAGTCTAACTTTACAGGACATCCTCTATGTAAGCAGCATGTTTTCCATGAGGGATTGATGAGGGACAGAGCAGTTTTCAGAGGTAAAATGAGGGACGTCCTTCACAACCAGGGACAGTTGAGAGGTATGATATGCACAGGCTATTGGAGCCCCACCATAGCTACGCATATACCCCCCATGCCCCCCCCAGTAAAGAAGATCTCCACACCTCTGCTCAGGCACATTATGACACAGGGCAAGGGAGAGCACAAGGGCATGCCCCATTGAAATGAATGAGGGTATTTTTTATGACTATTTTATACATTATGATGCCAAGTTGGAAGGTAATGAAGGCCACCGCTCAACTAACAACGGCCTTATTAGTTGAACAGTAGCTTTCACTAATCTCCAACTCTCCATCATATTGTATAAAATGGCAATTAAAAATAACCCAATTCATTTCAAAAGGGCATGTCCCCAACACTCTGTCCCATGGACATCATCCCTTAAAGACTCCTGCCTCTGCCCTTGTCAGTTGAACAGTGGCCTTCATAAATCTCCAGCTTGCCATCATATTGTATAAAATAGCAATAATAAAAAAAAAAACATTCATTCCAAAGGGGTGCGCCTCCACACTCTGTCTCATAAACATCATTTCTTAAAGACTCCTCCCTCTGGCTCCCTAGTACTCAGGTAGGAGACTCTCAACTTATATCTATGCTTGGTGGGTTGTCTGTAGTGCCATGGAAGAGCCCTTTAGTCTGTGTATGTGGCGGTGGGAGGCAGCTAGCCATGTGGGTGAGAGGGTGCCAAGTTTTTGCTATGTTTGTGTTTGCCCCTTAATGTCTGTTTGCATGAAAGCATTCAAAACTATGGAGAGAAAATAGCAGAAGTACAGGTCAGAGAGAAGTGATTAAGTAGTTCGGTGGTCAGTGTTTGTAGAGGGTGGGAAGAACCACGTGTGTTTCTGATGGTATGTATGCTGCAGTTCAGCTGTGAAGCTGGGGACATGAAAACTAGAAAATATGGCTATAAGCATGCTACATGCATGCAGATTTGTATTAAAGTACAAGTGTGCTATGTGTGCACAAGCAGTATAGCATGGTGGTTAAGGGCACTGAGCTGTAAACCTGGAGATCTGGGTTTGAATCTCATCAGCCCCTACATGTATACTGTGTGATCCTGAGCAAGTCATTTAACTTCCTTGTGCTCCCAGGTTGCACCTGGAAATAAGCTCTGGCTTTTTGTGCCTTTCCTGGTTAAAGAATATTTCCTTTATGCGTGCAGTTATAATTGACCACTTGCTTGTTGCATGCATGCCACAGTCATGCAATCTATTCTAATTTAACATAAAAACACATGCTTTCAGCACACACGCCACATAGGTAGTTTTATGTGCGCAGCATGAAACAATTTCACATAATTATTTCTGTAAGGGAATCCAGACTAGGAAGCAAAGATTGCTTTACACTTACTACTTTGATATCATTAACCAAAATATATTATTCTGATAAAGTACTTCATGTTTTTAGTTCAGTTTTTGAACTGTGACATCTAACTGAGAACTACATGAAAGGAGTTGCTCCAAGAGCATGCCCAGACATGAAGAAAGATAACAGGGACTCATCTGAATTATGCAAAGAACCTATTATTGTATATTCAAAGTTTCTGTATGATGACTTAATGGGGTTCCCAATGTCATAACCTTAGTTTTGTTTTAAGTCAAAATTACTTTGTGATGGGTAAACAATTGCTGCAATGAAGTATAATGAATCTGTAATTTCTTCTGCAAATTATAAATATTAGAAATTATATTATTTATGATGGTATAGTCCACATGCATCAGTGCAATAGAAAGAGAGAATGTTGCTGGAATACTATTATCAAACACAGAATGCTGAAGTGGACCCAAAATGGGCCCTGACGGCCTCTTCTTAAACTTTAAGGTCAGACAAAGAGTTCCTTACTTTTATTTATAGTGTATGGTGGAATCCAGTTATGCATGGAATTCCATGCCTGGAATATACTTGTTGTGCAGCAGTAGTGACATCATTATGTTGTTGTGCTGCAGTAGTGATGTCACTACTGCAGCACAACATAGAATGCGACCACATAGTTGTTTTCCTCTATCCAATCGAGGAGGAAGCTGTTTTTTTTAAACTTGATCTTTCAGAAAAAGCTGCAGCAGGTTGAATCAGTAATTTGAGCCAGCACCCAGCACTCAAGTGCCTGCTACCCTACCCCCAATGACTGAAAGGAACCAGAGTGTCTGAAATACACAGGCATGTATGCCCATACACTATAAAAGATAATGTATGGGCATCCATACATAGACAAGCCTGTGTGTTGATCTCGAGTGTTCTATGACAACCACGGATGAGTGTTCTGTGACAAAAAGGGGACGGGAACCTCTCGAGCGTCACTCTTGAGGTTCCTAGTTGCTATAAAAACTCTTTAAGCAGACACAGACTTGTTGTGTATGACTGCCCACGCATCATCCTTTCTGTTGTTGTCTGTTAAATAATTCCTAAACCAATGTAATGTATTATGGACTAAGGGTGGAATTTTGAAAAGTAATAAATGGGAAAAACTTTTAGATGTTCTTCAAGGATATATCTTCCTTTAGACCACACCTTTGGAACTATACTAGCACCATTGTTAGGACTATATTTTATTTTATTTTTATTTATTTAAGTCTAGGATTACAAATACCTTTGAGCCAAGGCTCTTTTACAAAGGTTCCATGTCAATTACAGTCAATTACAATACATCACAATACAACAAGGGGAAATACAATGGAATTGAGTGGATAGGCTGGACACAAGATGGAAAGCAGAAGGTGGCACAGAAGGGATGGTGGATACCACAGGAGTCTGGGGCAGCCAAAATGGCATTTGTCAGACAAACAGAGGGGCGTAGGGTGACATATAAAGAGCAGTATGGGGGACTGCTAGAGTGGGGAGGTGGAGGAGAAGAGAAAGGGGAGGAAGGGAAAAGAAAGGAGGTAGGGTAAGATGTGTGGGGTAGGGTGCAGAGTGTGAGAGGCAGGGCAGGAAAGTGGGCTTGACCAGCAGGATAAGTGCCTAGTGTTGGTTTGAAGAGGACTAAAGGGGACAGTTATATGTAGCAGTCACATGAGCTGGTGGCAATGAGATGGCAACAGAGCATGGCTTTGAAAGGGCCGAGTTTTGACATAGAGGAGATGTCCGGACTGAGTTCATTTAGCCAGCTAGGTCCCCTATGGGCAAAGGATCATGGAAACTTACTAGTCAGAAGCTGCCCACAACAATGTCATGTGTCAGCATCTACATAAATGTGGGTGTCCCCCATCTCGCCTCGATTCTTTTCCCACCATCAACTGTACCCGTTGAACCTGCCATGGAAACAAATACATGTATTGGTTGACCTTTATTTGTATCTTATTAAGAAATCACTGATATTTTAGTGATCCTTTTAACTACTGTATGAAACTTAAACCGACAATGTTGTTCTGGAACTGCGAGTGTGGTGAAAAGATCTACATGGACAATATTCACAACATATGTGTCTGCTGTTTAGGCCTCTCTTACAACATCAGGACTTATGAGCTTTGCCAGGGCTTCAATCAAGCAATAAGACAATGCAGAAACAAGCATTTGTCAATGTCGAATGTTGTCTCGCTGGCATTGGCATTGGTAGTGCTGGAGTTAGAGATGCATAATAGGAATGGCAGTGAAGTATTGAAGTGACACCAACCCCACCCCCACCCTGTAGAGACCGACAGGCATTGGGGTGTGCCATTGGATCTTCAGCTATAACGCTCATGCCATTGTACCTCACACTACCCTGTAGACACTGAAAAGGGTTGGGGTGTGCTTTGGAGTCTTTGGACGTTATACTTACCCCATTCCATAAGGAAATATGCTGAAGTGGGTGCAGTATTGGAGAATGGGCTGAACTTTGTGTCGTAACAATGCAAGGCACACCACAATGCCTGTCACTGGCTGTAGGGTGGGGGTGGGGGTGGAATGGCGTGACCATTACAGCTGATGATCCCAAGTCACACCTCTGACGTCTGTCAGTCTCTACAGGGTGGGGTGTTACAGTTGGAAATCCTAACTCTGTAGGCATGTGCTGGTATTTTCACTCCAAATTTTCAACATGGGCTGTTTGTGAGCCCACCTCATGAAAAGCAGCACTACCAATTTGTTAGCTGAAAGGTGGTTTTGCACAGTGGCTATGCCATTTGGTGACACAGGGATGAAAACACATTTTGGGCAGTATGTGGAAAATGACATCTGTATTGTTCATGAGGAGGCGTAAAAAAATGGCAAAGTTGAAAATCTGGAATGAAAATATGAAAAATTGGTGAAGTCATGAGCATGCATAGGAACTATGCAACACACATCTGTAACCCAATTATTTTTTGGGAGTTGTTTAGCACATTTTCAACATAGGCATTTTGGGACCTCCCCTCATGAACAGTGGAGCTGTGATTTTGTTAATCAGTCCCAAAAGTTGATTTCCAACAGCGACCACACCATTATGCGCCACAGGTGCAGAAACGCATTTTGGGCAGGCTGTGAAAAATGACAGCTGTACTGTTGATAAGGAGGTGTGAAAAAATGCCAGAGTTGAAAGTCTGGTATGAAAATATTACAAATTTGCGAAGTTACAAGGGTGCGTGGAAACTGCGCAACGTAGCCCGTAACACAGTCATTTTATAGACTTTCAGCACCAAATTTTCAACATAGGTATTTTAGGGCCTCTGCTCATGAATAGTGTCACTGTCATTTTCTCAAACTGTCCTGAAAACTGATTTTGCACAGCGACCATGCTATTCTGGGCCGGACGTGCAAAAACACATTTCGGCCAGGGTATGTAAAATGGCAGCTGCACCATTCATAAGGAGGTGTGGAAAAATGCCAATTTTGAAAAATCTGGAGTGAAAATATTACAAATTCATAAAGTTACGAGCGTGCGTGGAAGCTGCTCAACACACACCCATAAAACAGCCATTTTTTGAATATCTTTCACCAAATTTGCAACATAGGCTTTTTGAGAAATCCCCTCATGAGCAGTGACCGCAAAATCACCTTTTGGGACTGAATAACGCCATGACAGTGACTGAATTCATGAGGAAGGGTTCCAATAACTCCATGTTGAAAATTTGGTGCAAAAATTCCAAAAAATGGCCAAGATATTCACCAAGGTAGAAAAAACCCTATTTATGCCATTATACAGCTAACAGGCATTTCTTCAGTTCACGGTCAGCTTTGAAGAGTGCAGACGTGTTCCTGGTCCACCAAAGATCATCGCGCCGGACTACGGAGGTAAATATGGGGTGGGGATGTGAGGAGGCAGGGTGCGCTGATCGTAGGTGCAGGTTGTGGGAGGGGGTAGGGAGACCGCAAGGGACCGTTTTCTTCTTTCACAGGGTTAAAAAAAAAAACATTGCTGGACAGTTTTTCTTTTTCAGGAGATTTGGCATGCCAGGGTGGGCTCCCAGCATGCCACCTAAGTGTTTTGGGGGGATGCTGTAGCCAACAGGAGATTGGGTACCCCCCTCAGACATAACAAATGGGGGGTGCATGATGCCGATGAGAAGTGGGCTCCCCCATTGGCACATACATTGGGTCAGGGCACGCCAACAGGGGGATTGGGAACCCCCGAAGTTGACTGGGAAGGCAGTCAGAAAAGCAAAGGCCCAAACCGAGGAAAAGATAGCCAACTCAGTTAAGAAGGGGGATAAAACCTTTTATAGGTACATTAGGGAGCATAGAAAGGTTAAGGGAGGGATAATGAAGATTAATAAAGGAGAGGGGAGGTGGGCAGAGGGAGAGAGTGAAAAGGCAGAGATACTGAATGAATACTTTTGCTCAGTATTCACAAAAGAAGAAGAGGAGGAGGAGTTACCCAAACCAAACAGTAGAAGCACATGGGGTTGACGCCAGTCCATTTACAGAAGAAAGAGTACTGAAAGAACTCCTAAAACTCAAGGTGGACAAAGCAATGGGGCCTGACGGGATTTACCCTAGAATCCTAAAAGTGCTAAGGGAGGACCTAGTGACACCACTAACTACACTTTTTAACAAATCATGGGAATATGGAGGACTGGAGGAGGGTAGATGTGATTCCCCTTCACAAAAGTGGGAGCAAGGCAGAAGCAGGAAACTACAGGCCTGTTAGTTTCACCTCAGTGGTGGAGAAAATGATGGAATCACTTCTGAAAGAAAGAATTGTTGAGTACCTAGAGGCCAGCAGGGCACAGGACCCAAAGCAGCATGGATTCACAGCAGGAAGGTCATGTCAGATGAATCTAATAGATTTCTTTGACTGGGTGACCAAAGTAAGAGACCAGGGAGGGGCTGTGGATATGGCCTACCTAGACTTTAGCAAGGCATTTGACACAGTCCCGCACAAAAGAATAAGAATCAAGTTAGCATGCCTGGGAGTGGGTCCCAGGGTGGTAGCCTGGGGTAGCAAACTGGCTGCGCAACAGGACACAGAATGTTATAGTGAATAGAACACATTCTGAAGAAAGGGGGGTTACTAGTGGAGTACCTCAGGGCTCAGTACTGGGTCCAGTCCTCTTTAACGTCTTTATAGGTGACATTGCAGAAGGTCTGGAAGGAAAGGTATGCCTCTTTGCAGATGACACAAAGATCTGTAGCAGAGCTGATACACAAGGGGGGGGGGTAGAAAGGATGAGAAGGTACTTGGCAAGGTTGGAGGAATGGTCAGGCATATGGCAACTTAGATTCAATGCAAAGAAGTGCAAAGTAATGCACTTGGGAAATAAAAATCCAGGAGAAGAGTACACTATAGCAGGGGAGGTACTAACAACAACAATAATGGAAAGGGATCTGTGTGTAGCCATATCAGATGACCTAAAGGTGGGTAAGCAATGTGAGAAGTCAGTAAGAAGAGCCAGGGGGATACTGGGATGCATAGGGAGGGCATCACAAGTAGAACAAGCATTTGTCAATGCCGAATGTTTGCTTGCTGGCACTGGCATTAGTAGTGTAAGTTACAGAGCTGCATAATAGGAATGGCAGAAGTACTGAACTGAAGCCAACCCCACCACCACCCTGCAGAGAGTGGCAGGCATTGGGGTGTACCTTTGGGTCGTCAGGCATAACGACCATGCCATTTCACCACACCCTACCCTGCAGACACTGACAAGTGTCATGGTGTGCCTTGGGGTCTTTGGCCCTTATGCGCACCCCATTCCATCAGGAAATATGGTGAGATGGGTGCGCATACCTCTCAACCTCCTGCCTCATAAATCAGGGACAAGGCTTAAAAAAATCAGGGACAATGGACCAAAATCAGGGACACTTCTTCAAAATTGGAGATATCCACTCAGGAAGCTGGTAGAATAAAGGGCTTAGTGTAAAATGCATTTTCTAAAGAAGAACAAGTCTGTAACTTTAATGTTTGACATAAGTTTGTGCTTATACCCCCTGCTGTTTGGGCACGGAAACACAATTTTTAGGAGGGACAGAGTAAAATTTTGAGGCAAAATCAGGGACGTCCCTGAAAATCAGGGACAGTTGAGAGGTATGTGGGTGCGGTATAGGAGAATGGGGTGAAGTTTGGGCCCGAAGAGTCCGAGGCACACCTTGATGCCTCTCACTGGCTGCAGGGTGTGGGTGGGGGTGGAATGGTATGAGCATGACAGGCAAGAATCCCAAGTCACATCCCTGGTGCCTGTCATACTCTACAGGGTGGGGCGTTAAGGTTGGAAACCCTAACGCCTCAGGCATTCGTTGGTATTTTCACTCCAAATTTTCAACATGGTTTTTTTGTGACCTCCACCTCATGAACAGTGGCAATATCAGTTTGTTAGCTGAAAATTGCTTTTGCATAGCGACTATGGCATTTGGCACCACAGGTGCAAAAACACATTCCGAACAGGATGTGAAAAATGACAGCGGTACTGTTCATGGGGAGGAGTAAAAAATGGCAATGTTGAAAATCTGCTGTGAAAATCTTAAAAAAACTGGTGAAGTCACGAGCGTGCATAGAAACTGTGCAACGCACACCATAATGTAACTAGTTTGGGGATTTTTTTACAGCAGATTGTTAACACAGGCATTTTGGGAAATCCGATCATGAACAGTGTCAGTGTGCTTTTCTTTATCTGTCCTGAACAATGATTTCCCACAGCGACCACACATCTCTGCACTGAAAGTGTGAAAACACATTTTGGCCATGTTGTGGAAAATGACAGCTGTACTGTTCATAAGGAGGTGTGGAAAAATGCCACTGGTGAAAATCTGGACTGAAAATATTACAAATTCATGAACCTAAAAGGGTGCGTGGAAACTGTGCAATGCTCACTCGTAACACAGTCATTTTATGGACTTTTGTCACCAAATTTTCAACACAGCCATTTTAAGACCTCTGCTCATGACCTGTGTCACTGTGATTTTCTTAATCTGTCCCAAACATTGTTTTTGCACACCAACTGTACCATTGTGCGCTACATGTGCGGAAACACATTTTGGGCGAGATGTGAAAAATGGTAGCTGCACTGCTCGTAAGGAAGTGCGGTAAAATGGCACTGTTGAAAATCTGGTGTGCAAATATTAGAAATTCGCAAACTTGCCAGCGTGCGTAGGAACTGCGCAACGTGCGCTCCTAAAACAGTCATTTTTGGGAATTTTTTCACCAGATTTTCAACATAGCCATTTTAACACCTCTGATCATGACCAGTGTCACTGTGATTTTCTTAACGTGTCCCATACATTGATTTCGCACACCGACTGCGCCATTGTCCGCTACATGGGCAGAAACATGTTGTCGGTGAGATGTGAAAAATGACAACTATACTGCTCATAAGGAGGTGTGGTAAAATGGCAGTGTTGAAAATCTGGAGTGAAAATATTGAAAATTTGTGAACTTACAAGCGTGCGTAGGAACTGCGCAACGCACGCTCGTAAAACAGTCACTTTTAGGAAGTTTTCACCAAATTTTCAACAAAGCCATTTAAGACCTCTGATCATGAACAGTGTCACTGTGATTTTCTTAATGTGTCCTGTACATTGATTTCATCACCGACTGCCCCATTATGCGCTACATGGGGGAAACACATTTTGGGTGAGGCGTGAAAATGACAGCTGTACTGCTCATAAGAAGGTGTGTTAAAATGGTAATGTTGAAAATCTGGAGTGAAAATATTGAAAATTTGTGAACTTACGAGCTACGCGAAACACGAACGCGACGCATGAAAACAGTCATTTTTAGGAATTTTTCCACCAAATTTTCAAAATAGGCTTTTTGAGAGCCCACCTTATGAACACTGGCAGTGTCGTTTCATTAATCATTTCGGAAAGGTGATTTCGTGCAGTGGCTGCGAAATCACCCTTCGGGCCTGAGTAACACCATGACAGTGCAAGAATTCATGAGGCGGGGTCCTGAAAACCCCATGTTGAAAATTTGGTGTAAAATTCCAAAAAATGCCTGAGATATGCAACAAAGTTGAAAAAACCCTATCTATCCCATTATACAGCTTACCGGCATTTCCTCAGTTTGCGGTCGGCTTTGAAGAGTGTAGAGGTGTTCCCGGTCCACCGTAGATTGTCGCGCCGGACTCCGGAGGTAAGTATGGGGGTGGGGGGTGTGGGGAGGCAGGGTGTGCAGTGGGTGGGTGCGGGTTGTGGGGTGGCAGGGAGACTGTGAGGGACCGTTTTTCTTTAGGTTTTTGTTGGAAAAGACGATGCAGGACGTTTGCCACACTGGGGTGGGCTCCCAGCTTAGTAGAAAGATGGCTGGGGGCATGGAGCCCGTGAGGGATTAGGCACCCCGTCAGCCATGGCATCTGTAACCACGCTGGGGGTGGGCTCCCAGCGTGGCACCTGGATGCTTTGTGGGAGGTGCAGCCGGCACGGACTTTTGGGCCCCCGTCAGCCATAAAACATTTTGCCACACTGGGTGGTCTCCCAGCGTGGCACCTGGATCTTTGGAGGGGCGTGGAGCCAGCGGGATTGGGCACCCCGTCAGCCATACAGTGTGGGGGAGGGGAAGGCGCGTAGGCACGCGGTGTGTGCGTGTCGCAGCGCATGTGTGTGTGTGGGGAGAGCTCTGCTCACTCAAGCGGCGCTCTCCCTTTCAACTGTATGCCACTGCATTTTCAGCTGTCATAGACAGCTGGAGCAGGGATTGGCGCTCTGCAACCGCGCCTGCAAACACACTGACTGAATTGGAAGAGGCTGACACACCTCTGGAAAACTCGTATGATGGCACTATGTTTCTTGCACATGCGTGCAAGCAAACATAAAAAGGGAAGTGATTATCCCTCTATACAGACAGTTGGTGAGACTCCATCTGGAGTACTGCGTGCAGTTCTGGAGACTTCATCTACGCAAGGACATAGACAGGATGGAAGCAGTCCAGAGGGGGGAACTAAAATGGTGCAGGGTCTACATCAGAAACCATATGAAGAGAGACTGAGAGAGCTTAATATGTATACCTTTGAGGAAAGGAGGGACAGGGGGGACATGATAGAAACTTTTAAGTACCTCAAGGGAATCAACAAAGTCCAGGAGGGTAGCATCTTTCAGAAAAAGAAATGTGTAAGAACAAGGGGACACAATTTAAAGTTAGAGGGGGGGACTGCTCTGGGTAATGTGAGTAAATTCTTTTTCACCGAGAGAGTGGTGGACACATGGAACCACCTTCCTGGAGAGGTTGGGGATTCTAAAACAATGGGAGAATTCAAACGTGCATGGGACAGACATAAGGCAATTATAGTGGGGGGTTTCAGGAAGTAGGCTATTGGTTAACTAGAATCTGCAGCTTATCCAATAGGTAGGGAGATGGGCAGACTGAGTGGGCCAAGTGGTCCTTATCTGCCGTCAAAGTCTATGTTTCTATGTTTCTGTGTTATGGCAGGCAGTGTGCTGCCATGTTTAATTTACTTTTTCACCAGGGCAAGCACATCGGGAGGTGCCGCTGCATATGATGAGCTTTGCTCACATTGCAGCAGACATTTCGTTAGATGTGTTCGCCACATTATGAATTTATGGTGTGGTGCCTGCATGCAGGCTTATTGAAGAATGACTGATGCACCTACTGATGCTTGTCCTGCATTCGCCCAACAGTGGCTGCGCCTCCAAATCTGCTACTACCGCAATATGGTGGCTGCACATGCGCGAGTCAACGTAAAAAGGCACTCAAGAAGTTTTTGTTAAAAAAAAACAATTTTTAGCGGCCATGCAAAATCCCAGGGTCAGAAGGATGTGTTGCCAGCCCCATCAACTGAGTCATAGCTGTTAAAGTCAAAACACCAGAAAAAACAGAGGTCGTCATCAGGACATAAGCATAAACATAATCATGAGGATAGATCAGCTTCCCTGGTGAGACAGGTCACCACTGCAGCCTGTTGGTAGTCAACTTACATTGCCATCGCCCACTCTAGTGGTGGTGATGGAGCCCTCTCCTGATCATCGAGCAGACACCAAGGTTGGCACTTGGCTTAGGCACTACTGTTCCTACTATGGATGATATATCACCATCATTGATGGAAGCAGGCCTGTCATCTACACTAGCGGTCACAGCCCCTGAGCAGGGCATCATTGGTGCAAAGGCAGTGCTGATGTCATTTTCAGATATGATATCCTGCATTATGCCTGGCTTGTCTTTGCAGTCTGCACTGCCATAGGCACACAGCAAGCACCTACTGAGTAGGGACCTACAGTCTCATCAGCAAGGTCCTCCATTCTTATTGCTGATTTGGATGTCAACAAAGAAGAGAAATATAATCCTGACCTCATAATGGAGGAGAATTAGGAAAAGGAGAAAGGATTTGAAAAGGAACATTGTGCTCCACGTTCCAGCTCCATTGTATTCTCCTTCAGTGAGGATTATCATCCTTCAGACTCCTCTTTCAGACAATGATGCAGCAAATGTGTAACCACCCCCACTACTTTGCACAGTGAGCTACCCATTGGTACTGTCGACTGGGCACCCAAATTACTTCGGACACTTTTTGGTACCATCCCTAGCTTTGGGAATGTATACCAGGCTTGTTATTTCTAGAGGTCAGAAAGGGTGGGGGTGTACAAAAGCAAATACTACACACAAATGACCATTACTAAACCCAGGTCCTGAGAAGAGAACTTTCGCCAGGGGCTATGCTAGGTCTGTACTTCTGGAGGGGTACCCAGTAATTCCACACAGGAAGCAGTAACAAGAATGTCCAAACCAGGTTGGGGTTCTTGAGTGTGACTTTATTCCAAAGATAGAACACAAAAGTAAAGATGAACCCCCAAGGGTTTACACTTCATGGCACAAGTCAATGGCAGAAAATCAGAAATCTGTAGAGGACAGAAACTCTAAATATCCCATATTGCGTAGGACCTCGGATTCTCTTCAGTGGCAGTGGCCTCAGCTGAAACACACAATTTTCTTCTAGTGGCACTGGCCACAACTTAGAACATTCCCATGGCATGATTTACGTTTGGCAGTAATGGCTGGACAAGCGGAGCATGCTTGGTGCTCAAGTTTAGCACAACCCTCACCAGGGGGTAAACTTTTTCTTCAGGCATTGGTCACCATGTCCTGAATAAGCAGGCACCCTTACGGAACCTGTAGTGCTAAACTGGTCACTCCAGATGGGTGGTTGCCCACCTTTTGCGTCCACATTCCATACCCAGCCATTCTTTCAGAGTTACACCTCAAACTTTTATTAAAACTGTAGAACTATGTATCCTGGAATGTCTGTCATATCCTGCATAAGAAACACACTACTTCTGAGTGTAAATTAAATTCCTGAACAATGTGCCACATCTCTCTGGGGACTCCATGATTGTTAGCCAACTTTGAAAGGCATGAGAACATTCTCATAACAGAACAGAACTTGGTGCATTTGTCCCTTTATCAGAGTACACCCCAAAAGAAAACAGGTACATTCCTCCTGGGATACTCAAAGTCAGATTACTCATGGTTGTACCCAAACAAGCAGCTTCAATGACCTGGATCAAAGTCAGGGGATTGCCCCTTGGATCCATTCTCCAGTCCTTCACACCTCACAGGGGATGAAAAAAATCAGGAACTACTGCTAGATGGTTTCCCCCACTTCTACTGGCAGGCAGATGGTTCTCAGCACTAGGGTGAGAAAATAGGCTCTCCTCACAGAGCCCACACTGCAGCTCTTCACTCCTCCAACTGCTCACTCTGATCTCTATTCAGAACTAACTGAAAATGTTAAAGCTCCCATTGCTTATGCTGCTGCTAGAGTTCTAAATGACATCACCTCTCTCAACTCAGCTGAGATCAAGTAAACAGAGACGGAGCGGGTGAAAACCATTTAACCATTTATTCACCAGCTGCCTTCCCTACCAAAGGAATTTGATGGACGTTCTGGAGGTGACCTGCACTCCCTCCATCATATTGCCTCCCATTTATCCTGCTTTGGATGATGCCACTTTTGCTGTCTGGTATAAGCCAAATACTATACCAGCCACTCCTAGAAAGGCTGAAAAGCAGTACCCTGTCCTGCTGTCAAGCCTTGTTATGCCAACAAGCCAGAAACAGATTCTTTGGTCATTATAACTGCCTATTACAAATCCAGGGCACCAAGGCATATGAGTACTTTTCCACCTGATAAGGAATCCTGGAGGCTCGATGTCATGGGCAAGCGAACATAAGTCTGCCTCGTTAGGCCTGCATATTGCAAACTATCAAACTCACATGTTTAAGTATTAAAATAGACTTTAGAAAGCTGTCAAAAATGCAGCTCAGGCCCTTTCAGAAGGCATGGCCAGGAATGAATTACTGAAAAATCTGAGCTGAGGAATGCAGGTGCTGAGGAAGGCATACATCTGCTACGCTCAGCTTATGATGTCTCAGACGTATCTGCCTGGGCAGCTGCCACTGGTATTTGCATGAGAAGGTATTCTTGGCTAAGAGTCGCTGCAGTATGTTTGCAAATGATGTATTACACACAGTGCTGAATACTCCTTTCAGAGGCTTCAATCTGTTTGGCTATCATGTAGAAGAGGTCTTCAGAGGCCTTCAAACCTCAAGAATTACTTTGACGCCAGTTTAATACTTGTACTCTACAACTTGAAGAGGTAGTGGTAAAAGATCCTTCTGCCAGCCTGCTGGTAAAGGACTTTCAGCAGGGCCAAGTGAAGCATGGTCGAGCCTTGCCACCTCCCCATCCCCAGGAGCCCATTCCAAAGCCTCCAAAGGTGGTGGTGGTGACCTTACCGGCTCAGCATGACTAATGCAGAACTCTTCCTAAACAACTTCACATGCTGGAGACTGTAGTAGGAGGGCAATTCTCCCTTCATCTAACATAATGGAGGGAGATTACTATAGACGAGTGGGTCCTATTGCAAAGTGACATGCTCTGGAGTTGCTAGAAACTCCTTCAGAGCATCCTCCTTTATCTTTCAACTCATCCCCCAGGACAGATGTTCCTGTCCAAAGAAGAGGTACAAGATTTTCTGAATAAACATGCCATAGAACCTGTACCTTCACAAAAGAGAGGTGAAAAGTTTCACTCTAGGTATTTTCTAGTCCCCAGATGGACAGAAGATCTCAGGCTTGTGCTAGGCCTCTGATACCTAAACCTCTACACAGAATACAAGAAGTTGTGCATGGTCTACCTGAGAAATCTAAGTTCTCTTGTTGCAAACAGTAGATTAGATTTGCTCCCTGGACATGAAGTATGCATACCTTCATAACAAGAACAGACTGCATCACAGAAAGTACTTGAGATTTGTCCTGGAAGGGGAATGCTTCCATTTCAGGGTTTTGCCCTTTGGCTCATCTTACCATGGGTCTTTACCAAATGCTTAGCTGTGGTGGTAGCAGCCCTTCACAGGGAAGGTCTGCATGAAACATAGAAACATAGACTTTGACAGCAGATAAGGACTGCTTGGCCCACCTAGTCTACCCATTTCCCTACCTACAGGATAAGCTGCAGATCCTAGTTAACCAAAAGCCTATTCCTTCCTACCTCCCCCAAGAATTGCTTTATGTCTGTCCCATGCATTCTTGAAGTCACCCACATTTTTAGACCCCACAACCTCCTCAGAAGGCCATTCCATGCGTCCACCACCCTCTCCATGAAAAATTACTTCCTCATGTTGCCCCAGAGCCATCCCCCTCTATCTTCAAATTGTGCTCCTTTGTTATTGCACCTCTATTTTTCTGTTTGTCTTCCCATATCTGGATAATTGGCTATTAAGGGGAAGGGTTAGCATTCTACAAGTAAAAACATGGGACTTGCAGGTCATGATTAGATAAAATGCACAAGTACATTTTTTAAATGCCTGATATTATTGAAATCTGCGTTGATTCTGAGCCCCCCAACACTGGCCATTATTGTTCCAGTGTCCCCGGGACAGCCTTCTGATAATGCAACTCAAGGGCTAAGACTTGGGGGACTCCTATCTGCCTGTATAGTTGACCAAAAATAGTGACAGATATGAAGTGCATTTTCATGCTTCTAATGCTGGCACTGATCAACTGAACACGTGAAGCACTTTCCTTGCTGAATTGTATCAGTGTTAGAAGCATGAGCACGAGCTTCATATCTGTTGCTATTCTCAGGAAACTATACTGGAGATAATAGACCCCTGTGGCTAAGTCTGTCAGTCACATCATCAGATGGCTGGCCGCTGGGGGACTCTGAGATAATAATGGCTGGCGGGTGGGGGGGTCGCAGGAGCAACATGATAAACTTAAAGATTTCAACAGTGTAACATTTTCAAAAAATGTACAGCTTGTCCATGTTAGCTAATCAAGACCTATAGGTGCCATGTATTTACTTGCAGAATGCTGACAGCTCCTCTTTAAAAGCCAGATCCAAGAGCCAGCTCTAACACAACCTATCTCGCACAAGGCAGTTGTTCAAAGACCTGGGGGCTACAGTTGCTGTACCAAAGTCAGTGCCATCCCCTTACCAGAGGCTGCAGTAAATTGGAGAAGTCCTGGACACAGCACAAGGCAGAGCATTTCTACCCTGGACAGGGCAGAACGTACAATGGCTTAAGCACAATTGGTGTACAGCAGTCCTTCTGTCCTAGCCAGGACTTTCCTGTGCCTGCTAGTCCTCATGGCAGTGGCCATTGTGACTGAGCACTGGCTCACTTACATATGCGGATAATACAATTGACACTGAGAGTGCAGTGGGACGAGTTGACGGATGACATAGATCAACCGTTGCTCGTCACATCCAATTTATGCAAAACACTGATGTGCTGGATGGACCACAGCAACCTCTTGAAGGGTGCTCCATTCTTAATCCCAACTTTGACTCAGATTCTCAACTCAGATGCATCAGGCTCTGGGTGGGAAGCACAACTGAGCCATTATAAAACTCAAGGGTCTTGGACCTAGGTGGAGACCAAATTGCACATAAATGCCCTGGAGAAGAGAGCTGTTCTATACAGTCTCCAGGCTTTCAAGGAGATTCTAACTCTGTATCATCTGCTAGTACAGCTGGATAATATCAGTGTTAAGCATTACATAAACAAACAAGGGTGGACTCTTTCCTATCTGCTGTGACAGGATGCAATGAGAGTTTGGTATTGATTGCTAGAACACAGCCTGGCGTCATCAGCCATGCATCTGCCAGATGTCCAAAACATGTTACTTGATAAGCCAATCATGTCACAGTCCAAGATACATGAATGGGGACTACTGACCTAAGTGGTGGATGACCTCTTCACAAGGAGGGGGTCATCCAAAGTTGGCCCTTATTGGATCCCCACACAATGCGAAACTGCTGCATTCCTGCACACTTGCTCTAGGACCTGGAGATTTTTGGTGGATCTTGTTGTCCCTCTCTTAGAAAGGGAGGCTTCTGTATGCATTTCCTCACATTCCATTAATACAGAAAGGGTTACTGAAGCTACCTGTAACCCACCCACATGTGGGTCCACTGTTTTTCCCTTCACTTAGTCTTTTTTTTTGGGCAGTAGTGATTTTAATGTTTATGGCACCTGCCCAGGGTGGGTCTCAGTGGGTCAGAGGCCACTGCTTCAGGATGTGGGTTATAAATAGGGACCTTTGGTACCTTTTGAGGAGGATTTTGAAGCACTAAGGTATTGGCGGGTGGTTGCCAGGAGCAGGACTTTGGCCTGCTCCCACCCTGGTTCCCAGTGGTGAGCTAAGTGCAGCAGTGGTAATTGTGGCGGCCAGGATTCAAAACTGTGTCCCTGGGTCAGTGGTTTGGGAAGAACGGCTGGTCTGCCCCTGTTGTTAGCCACCATGGGGCATGCAGACCAGCCAGAGCTATAGCATCAGGTAGATTTAGCCATTCTTCTCCCAAACTGAAGTTGTACTGTGTTCCTCCGTGATGCTGCCGTGACTGCGAGGGATGAAAGAGGACTGCCAGGTTTGAGGTAGGAGCTGCTGGGGACATCTGCCCCAATAGCCTTTGAGGGAAGTTGCCCACAGGAAAACCAGACTGGAAGAGGTGTTCTGCAGAGTAATAAAAGTATGGACCCCACAGTGTCTATCTTAGGGAATTTTGGGTAAGTAGGAGAGATCAGAGGAGTGGAAGAAGGTGAGAACTAGTGATGCTGCTAAAAGGAGGTCCTGGCCTCAAATTGATGCTACCATTACAAATAGTGTGGCCATCTGACCCAGGGACAAACTAAGAAGTGGGTGGGGGTCTTCATGACCATGATAGAACCACAAATTAACTGTTTTTACCCTAGTCTGGGGTCTCGTGCAGAGGGATTAATTTTGTAAATATGTTGTGGACTGACCAGTTAACCTTTATTAAATGGGACCCCCTGTTCAAGTGATTTTCCTGTGTGGACATTCAGTCTGTTGAAAATTGTTTGCTGCTAGCCTCCAATTCGTTCTACAATAAACCACCCTGTATTGGCATCTGCTCATAAGAAATACCTAACTGTATCTTTGAAGCCAGCTAACTAGTAAGGATTCGTTTTGTCTATGGACTGTGCTCATTTCTACTGCTGTGGCCCCCCTGCATTTACCACCTTGGTACCCCTAAACATCAAGATGGGGGTTTGCAAATGTGGGACCTCATCCATGATCTTAATATAAAGGGTGTCATGCTGAAGAACTAACCACGTAGGTGGTGGATGTGAGGTTTGTGCCCCATTTGGTCTGCAGTTTTGATAATTTGGGAACTTAAAAGATGGAAAATGGTGACATGGTGAATTTTGCACCATTTGGGAGGGATTATGGAGGCACCTCACTGTCTAGGTTTTCTGGTAACAGCATGTCAGGACATGTGAATGGTATGCAAATTACCCAGGTGGCAGAATCCCATTGGACAGTGGCTGTTGGTCTGGTATTCTGGGGTCTGTGGACTGTGTTTGCCTGGACTGAGGAGGAAGATCAGTGAGTGGAGTTGTTGACACTGGAACTGGTCTGTTGTAGAGTGTTACCCAGTTTTGAGTTCCCACTATCACTGGAACCAAAGCAATGGTGACATCACCAGAAGGCCCAGAGGTCACCATCCCAGTGGCTATATTGAGATGGTCGTAGTGAGTGTTGGGGTGCTCCATGGAGAAGTGTATTTATTGCCAGATGGAAGGCCCAGAGATAATTCTTCAGCATGTGTGTGCCTCCTGCCAGCAGAAGTATCCTGGGGTCTATATTCCCCACTACTTCCCCTGGCTGAGTGGTCTCAGTGGGTCCACTACTTCCATGTACTCTGTCTTGGACAAGTGGGATTAGTTAATGGCCGCTTCTGCCTCTTTCTCTGCTGCTGAAGTCCTTGCATTGTTGGAGGTGAAACCTGCTTCTGACATTCAGAAACCAGCCCCCAAAGTGAAGCCGGAGGCAGTAAAGTCTCCCACTGATGCCAAGTGACCTGTGTCAGCTGCCCAGCCTGTAGCAGCAAAGCCAGTGAGTGAAGTGAAAGGATCCAGAGTGGAGGCCATGGAAAAAAATGCCACTTCATTGGAAACCTCCTAACCCCTCAGCTGTAGATGAGGCCATGGTGTCAGGCCCCTAAAGACTTTGAATGGCTAGTCCAGCCAAGACCCAGTGGGTCTGCCAGTATAGCATCAGCACCTGTAGAGAACTGGAAGGAGAATCCTAATGAGCCATCCTCTCCTCCATCCACACCAGCAACATGCAAGGGGCTGGCTAGTGGCCTGGTGCTGTTTGAAGGGTGCAGCCATGTGAGCGTCAGGGACATGGGTATTCCCATGTAACATGAGACCCTATATGTTATGCTGTGGAAGGACAGGCCTAGCCTTGCTGATAATTGCAGACATCATAGAGAAAAGTACAAGAACGTGATTGATGGTAACCCCAACATAAGAAAGTACCAAGAAGGAGTATGGTTGCCTGATAGACAAACCCCACGGCACAAGGTGAGACAGCTGCAAGAGTGGAGTCAGGCAGAGTGGATCATTCAGAAGAAAGTCTGCTGTTGTTATCCTCGGTACTAGTAACCTTATCTCCCTGGGAGACTCTGTGATATTACTGAAGAGAACCGGCAAGACTAGGTTTACTGGGGCACCCTAGATAAACTGTACAAACAGCATTGCTTAGGCCCGGACAGCAACAGCTATGCCCTACATCCTATCGAGAACATGGTGAAGTCCAAGTGCACCAGTTACACCTGGGAGGGCTTAACCCTATTTAAGACTTACACCTTGGTTCAAAATCTGATGGGGAGAGGGATCAAGACCTATGAACCTAGTGTGGACTTCATCAGTCAAGCTACAAACAAGCATCACCAGCTTTTATTTCTCCTGGAGCTGAATACAGCTGTGATCCATTCTGAGCCATCTTCTCCTAGAAGATTTTGGATGAGAGTCTGTTGGGACTGTGACTGCTATGAGTGAGATCAACCCCTTCTGTTGATTTTTTAGCTCCACTGCTACTGTAGTTTAAAGTAGCAAGTGTGTGTATTGAACGGTTAATTTTAGTTACATGGTCTGGACTTAGTACTTTGTACTATCTTGTTCTTGAAGACTTAATAATCATCCTACAGACTGGAATTTGAATTTAGATGGCTCAAACGTTTCTTTGGTACTATGCAGTCAAAGATTTCTGCACTGCTTATGTCCTCATAGTCTCCTGTATTTATAATCAAGCACCTTTGATGTTTAGAATAATTAAAGTGGGCTGCCTTATGCAGCTGCCAGTTAGTAGTGTTAAATGTTATAAAATGTTTTCTTGCATGTTCATAAATATGTGGATTGAAGAAAAATGTGTTAGTAGTGGACCGTATTTTTGCAGCTGTTCAGCAGCAGGTGGCAGCAGGATTTTTTGGGTTGAACTGTGCCTTTGGAGAAGTTGGCCTTTGGATGCCATCACCTTAGTGTCAGACTATCCATCCTATGCTCCTGGGTTGGTGGGTCACCAGTGGAAGGGGGCAGAAATGCCTTGGGTTTTTAGTTCTGTGCATGTTTGGAGGGGGACACCCCTAATTAGGTCATAGTTGTGGCCAGTGAAGTGAGGACATCACTTTTTTGACGGTGTCCCAGTGGGCCAGTGCCCGATGGCTTTATGGGGGGAGTGTGCATACCCCATGGAGCTGCAGGGCCTGGTTGCTGTGGTAAGTGTTCACTGAGTCAGTGAGCATTTGAAGGGAGGAAGTGTAACCAGTCTACAGTTTTTCCCTCCCCTGAACTGTTTTTTGGGCACTAGTGATTTTAATATTTATGGTATCCACCCTGGGGTGGGGTCTCTGTGGGTTGGTGGCCACTGCCTTGGGGTGTGGGTTATAAATAGGGACCTTTGCAGCCTTTTTGGGAGGCTTTTCTATGTTGAGGTTTTGGCAGGCAGTTGTTAGGAGCGGGGTGTTTGTCTGCTCCTCTTCTGGTTCCCTGTAGTAAGCTAAGTGTGTTGGTGGTAAGAGTGGCAGCTGGGATTCAAACCCATGTCCCTGTGTCAGTGGTTTGGGAAGAACAGCTGGTCTACCAATGTCATTAGCCACCATGAGGAGTAGAGCCCAGCCAGAGCTATGGCATCAGGTGGGTTTAGCTATTCTTGCCCCCGCTCCTAAGTTGCTGTGTTGTTCTAGGAGGCTGCCATGACTGCGAGGGATGAAAGAGGACCACCATGTTTGATGGGAGAGTTGGTGGGGATGTCTTTCCTGATTGGCTTTGGGGAAAGTTGCCTATGGGAAAACTGGACTGGTAGAAGGGTACTGTGGAGTCCTGCAAGTATGGACCCCTCTGTGTTGATTTTAGGGAACTTTGGGTAAGGAGGAGAGGCCAAAAGCATGGAGAAAGGCAAGAACAGCTGCTGCTGCTAAAAGGAGGTGGCAGTCTCAAATCGCTGCTGCAATTACCCATAGAGCAGCCACCAGGCCCAGGGACTAACTTGAGAAAAGGGTGGGGGTCTTCATGACCATAGTAGAACCACCAGTGAACTGTTTTGACCCTAGTGTGGGCTGTTGGGCCCAGGGATTAATTTTGTGGACTGTGTGTGTTTCTACTGTTGTGTTCCCCTTCTCTGCATTTACCACCTGGACACCCATAGATATCGGGATGGAGGGGTTTACATACACATGGAGGGTGTGACCCTCATCCTTATTGCATCTCTGTGGCATTGACAAATATGGTATCTGCTATTGCAAAAACTAGTAGTAAAGCCTCCTGTATCCTTGCCTTTGTGCAGAGGCCTGTTGTCATAGGACAAAGAGATCCATGTCCATCCAGACCCGAAGTCCATGCACCTGCATTATGGCTCCTGAACAAATAGCCCTAGCTTGGTTTGGGGTATCATCAAAAGTAGCTGATGTATTGGTTGTAGTGAGAAAGCCTTCCACCAGACATAAGTACTCTTTGAAGTGGAAACGTTTCAATTTGAGGGCCACTTCTAAAAATATGTACCTATTTATCTATCCAGTCCATGCAGTGTTGGAATACTTACTGTCACTAGCAGATGCCAGTCAGCAGTATTCCTCACTGAAGGTTGCATCTGGTAGCTATATCAGCTTTCCATGTCCCTTTTGATGGGCTTACCATAGCTCAATTAGAGGTTTCCCATACCTTTTTTGAGAGGTATTCTGCATATGAAACCTCCCATTCGAAATCCAGTCCCCCAGTAGGATCTCAATATTTTGCTTGAGAAACTTACTTTGGCTCCTTCTGAGCCAGCTGTGTGTTGTAGCTTATGCTTTCTTTCATGAAAAGCATTATTTTTAGTTGCAATCACTTCAGTGTGAAGGATTTCAGAGCTACCGGCTCTAATGTGTGAGCCCTCTTATTTGATTTTCCAAAAAGATGGGGTGTCTTTACATACTAATCCTAAGTTTCTGCCATAGGTGGTATCTGAGTGCACACTAAACCAAGCAACCCACCTTCCATTTTGTTATTCTGAGCAGGCCAATGAAGGTGAAGCATGCTCCACACTTTGGATGTACACAGAATCCTGAGATACTATCTTGTGCACACCAAGGCCTGCAGAAAATCCTGTCAGCTTTTTGTTTTGGTCACCCCAGGGAAGGAGGGTGTACCTGTTTCGAAATAGTGCTTGTACAAATGGCTAGCACATTGTATTATGTTCTGTAATAGCCTTAGGAAGAATGGTAAGGAACTTCCTGGAGCAGTTTGTGGTCATTCCACTAGGGACAATTCAACATGTTTTGTTTGCTTTAGAAATATCTCTGCCGCTGACAATTGTGCTGCAGCCACCTGGAGTACTGACCACACATTTACTAAAATTAACAGTCTGGCCATTGTTTCTCAGAGACATGCAGGCTTTGGCCTTGCTGTCCTGCAGATCCTACAGTCATGAACAAACTGCACTGACCTCCCAGTTAGCTTTTTGGACTGCTTGGGACTCATTCCAAAAGTGCGGCCTAAGGGAAGAGATACAGTCGAAGAAGATAGAACAATTATGTACTTACTGTAACAGCAGCTATTTGAGAGGATCTCTTCTTTTAGATCATGCTGGCTCTCTCTACTTCCCCATTTGTATCAGCTGTAGGGGAATATGGCATTCATTTCTGCTTTGGGAATTTTCATGGCTACTTTTTCCAGCATCTGCATCTGGCTAATATCAGAGGTACTGGTGTAGTCTCTTGGTTCCACAAAAATAGAGTCTGCTGAGCACGTTCTCCAGCAGGGAACTGAGCAGAGATGGGTCTACTCACATTGATGTAGACAATGACATGTGACATCATCATGGGTGGCCCATAGCTAGTAAAAGTTTGTGTGGTCCTAGCGCTAACGTGGGTATAGTTCCAAAGGTGAGGCCTAAAGGAAGAGATTCTTCTCGATGATCAATTTTTATGGTAACCAAGTAACTGTTGTTAATGTCAATGTCAGAAACTACCCTGGTATGTTAAGACCATGCTCTGTCTAGCTGGAGCTGTTTTCAACAGCTGGACATACCTGCATAATTTCTAGCTATTTTATGGTGCTTTACATCCTGTTTTGGAAATAAAAATGCTAGAAGTAGATGTAAAAATGTAGACCAGACTATACACAGTCTGAAAACTGTGCCCATGCTCATTTATGTATGAACTTTGCAAATTGGATGTTAGCTATGTCCTAGGTTTGAAAATTGGACAAAAGGGCAACTTGGTTTACAGGTATTGTTCAATAGAAAAGTGCAGCTAAACATAAGCTTTGAAATCCCCCAGCATTTTCATAATATTACTTCATTGATTTCTTCTTGCACATTTGCACTTCATTTAGATACTTGTATTTCACTCTTATCATGCTTCTTGAAGACTGTCTGTTGGTGCTGCAGGACCTTGCATGCAGATCTGAAATGTTTTTTTCATCGTGATCCCTCATGTGTACAGTAGTGCTAGAAACGTGTTTTTTGGTCACTGAGAGGGGTTTTTAGAAATGCTTTTTGTAAGTTTCGAGCTGGGATTGTGATAAAATGAACCTTAGCTCAGTGTGTCTCTCACCAGTTACCAATTTTGTACCAGCTTTTAAATAAATAAATAAGTGAATGCTTGTCTGACACAGTAGAACTAGGCACAGGGCACCTGAGAACAGCTGGTACCTGAAGAAATTCAGAAATCAGTACTGAGTGTGGGAGTACTCCCTGCATGCAAGAGCAATACCACCAGGCACGGGAAGTCCCCTCATCTACATCCATCCCATTTCATGGCAGTACTGTAGGATGGTGTGGGCACCACCCAAAGGGGCAGTTGCAGAATGTTATTGGTGCTCCTATACAGTATGTAATCATTGGCATAAAGTATTAGATTACAGTTTTCACTGTGGGGAGAAAGCAGATTAACAAATGCCACCATGCCAGCAGCTGGGGTTTACTGTTAGACTTCGCTGGTCGGGGCTCTGGCCTAGGTCTTTAAGTTGTTTACTGCTTTAGCAATGTTCTACAGTAGCTCAAGAAGTAGGGGTGTGTGAGAATTGAATAATATTTCCTGAATAGCATGAATAATGCTCTGTTCATGCCTATTTGTATTTGGAAACCAAATAAAAAAAATTGAAAAAAACAGCCCCCTTATTCCCCAGCCTAATCGTCTTAAAAAACAACCCCTGTACCCTAACCCTCTGCAAGGAGCCCACTCCTCCTCTCCCCTCCCAGCACCCATTATTTGAACATTAGGATGAAAAAACTCCCATAATGGGTGACCAGTACAACCGACCCACATCCACAGCTGGCCACTGTCTCCTCTTGCCATACTTGACATTGTCTTGTAGTAAATAAATCAACCCCACCATACCGCCACTCTGGCAGCAGCATCCAAGTCCCACCTCCCCCAGCACCCACATTTCTTATATATTATAGAACACAAGTCCTCTCAGGTGTGAGAAGGCAACCAGCAAAACCCACCCTCCTCCACGGCTGACCAGCTTTTTGTGAATGGTGCTCCTGTGCATAGTGGAACAGTTTCCCATAACTAAGCTTGAGAGATGTGTTCTCTCCAGTCTAACTTGGGGACAGGGAAAGTTACTAAATCAAGTGATTCTGTAATGCAACTAAAAATAAAGGGTAACATTGCAGTCAGTTGCTGTTGAATCTAAAGCACCCAGTAGCTGCCACCCCATATCTGGCCCGATTGTTCACTGGGGTGTCCACTAGAAAACTTTCATGCAACTACCCCACTCAGTTGCTCTTAGATAACAGTGTCCTGGGGCACTCATTAACCTTCTCCAGGAAAAGATATCTAAAGATGTTACATGTTTAAAAAACCATGCCAGAGCCCCAGAAACGGTGGAGAGAGGACACTAAGCTCTAAGAGTCTGAGGGTCCTGGTGAAAGGCCTGTTTTAGAGCACTGGGTTCTTGTGCCCTGTATCCCCATCATTCATACCCCGACAGGCTACTTGCAGTGCAGGGACCATTGGGATCCAGTGGCATGCACCTCAGCATGCCCGGTTGCTTGGTGCCCTAGGGATCATGGATTTGGGCAAGGAAGAGAACATCTTGGACTTGCAGGAAACAGAACACTGGCTATGTGACTGTATTGGACACTGTTGCTGGGTAACTATATTTTTCACTAGTAGTAACTAAGAATTTTGCAAATGTTTATTTATTTATTTATTTTTATTTATTTGTTCTAGGATTACAAATACATTTGAGCCGTAATTGTGTAGTGCCACAATTGCTGTTGAAAGTGTACCAGAAGTGTCTCACTTGCCATATGAGACACAACTACATGTTTTAGGAATGTAGGAGCAGTGCACATGCAGAACAAGTGTGAATGAATGCTTGAACTCTGCAATACTGGTGCCGGAGTACATCTGGCTTACTTCTGACTTACTATGCACACATTGCAGGCTCCTGAAAATTAAACACTACGAACACAGGGCCACTTGATCAATTTCCTAGAACTGGGTTTAATGGGACTGAAAATGCTTTGTTATCCTCTGTTTCAACCATAACAATTTGCTGTTTTAAGGAAACATTTCAGACCCTGTAGGAGTTCTTCAGGTTGGCAGTGTGTTTGTGTGGATGCCAGACTATTTTGGGTATTTCCTCTTTATCAAGGCCTGTAACTAGGAGAATGGATTGGGAGGAGCCAAAATCTGTTGACAAACTGGAGTGCCCTATTCCACTGCAATGCAACAATGGTTTGAACACCAGATCAGGGCCATCCCTATCTCTGTTGCCCTGTTGGTATTAGTATGCCTGGAATGTCATCATTATTAGGGCTATCAGCTATTGCACCTGATTAAACCTCTAGAATCATTCCTTTTCATTCAATGTGCAAATTCCTTTAATGCAAACTGTAGTTTGGCATGCAGGACGGCACGTGTCAGTTTGTTTCCATGCAGGAAAGGGAGATCTAGACTAAACAGGAACATATAAGGGCAAGCCAAACAGGTTAGAACTGAATCACTAAGAACCACATACAGTACATGCAAATTACATAGCAAATCAAAAGGAACAGCTGAGGAGGTTTCACCAGGCACGCAAGCCACACCAAGAAAATGACCACACTTGAGACAAATGCAGCAAGTCTGACAGTGCAAACTGTCTCTGCATCAGTCTCATTGATAGATGAGCCATGGTAAAAAGGGAGCACTCAAAAAAACATACGAAATAATTTTTACTCTGAATCACATGCATAATTAATTAATAATTAGCAAATGTACTCATGTACGTAAACAACTTCTGTTAGAGTAGCTGCTTGTATGGATTTCCAGTTACTTAAGATTCATTTTTTCATCCCCAGTTCTGTAACTAGAATCCACTTTTGAAGCAATTTGTCTATATTACGTAGTATGAAAGTACTGACAAGTATAGATATGAATATAAGACTGGGGAGAATGAAATGTGGGTGCCTACACCATTGGAGCAGATATGTTGAATCAGTGACCAGATGTTAGAAAAACAAAGCAAATTGAAAACATGTTCCAAGTTAGTATGACTTCCACCATTGTTCCAGCAAGTTCAAGTTAGGCAAAGGATCATATCCTCTAATCATTTTTGGAAGAAATAATAATAGTGCAGGATTTTGTACTGAATGAGCTTCCTTTTTTATGTTGGCTTGCCGCGCTTGCGCGGCAGTCAACATATTGGGAGAGTGCAGGTTTGGGGGCACGGCTGCTGTTGGGCGAATGCAGGGCACGCATTAGTAGGTGCATCCCTCATTCCCCAATAAGCCAGCATGCTAGCGCTGACACCAACATTAGGTAAAGTGGACAAAACTTCTAAACAAAGTGCTGCTGCAATCAGATACAAGATCGTCATGAGGCATCACTTTGTTTAGAAGTTATGTCCACTTTACTACGTGCCGTCCCCACCCAGTACAGGGTGCCATGCTGGGAGCCCATCCCAGCATGGCAACTGATGCCATGGCCGATGAGGGTGCTCAATCCCCCGTCGGCTCCACTGTCCTCCCCCCAGTGGCAGGGTGCCACGCTGGGAGCCCACCCCCAGCTGCGGGCACCCGATGCCATGGCCGACGGGTGCCCAATCCCTGGCTTCATGCCCCCGCTGTCCTTCTGCCACACTGGGAGTCCACCCAGCATGGCAAACGTCCCTCGTCTGCTTTTTTTTTTTTTAAACCTGCAAATTAAAAACGGTCCCACGGCACTTCTCCCTGCCCCCCTTCCCACAACCCGCACCTATCCACTGCGCACTCCTTTCTCCCCACACACCCTCACCCCATACTTACCTCCAGAGTCCGGCGCGATGATCTTCGGTGGACCGGAACGTGTCTGCACTCTTCAAAGCCGACCGCGAACTGAGGAAATGCCGGTAAGCTGTATAATTGGCTAGATAGGGTTTTTTCAACTTTGTTGCATATCTCAGGCATTTTTTGGAATTTTTGCACCAAGTTTTCAACATGGGGTTTTGGGGGCCCCTCCTCCTGAATTATGTCACTGTCATGGCGTTTATCAGCCTCAAAAGGTGATTTCGCAGTCACTGCGTGAAATCACCTTTCATGGCCCATTAACAAAATGACAGTGGTGGTGTTCATGAGATGCCCTCTTAAAAAGCCCAAGTTCCAAATTTGGTGGAAAAAATCCAACAAATGCCTGTTTTACGAGCTTGCATTATGCAGTTGCTACGCAGGCTCGTAACTTCGCGCATTCACAATATTTTACTGCCGGATTTTCAGCATTGTCATTATTGTACACCTCCTTGTGAACAGTATAGCTGTCATTTTCCACATCCTGCCCAAAATGTGTTTCCGCACTTCCGGCGCACAGTAGCGCAATCGCTGTGGGAAATCAGGTTTGGGCCAGATTATGAAAATGACAGTGACACAGTTCATGAGCAGAGGACCTAAAATGCCTATGTTGAAAATTTGGTGATGATACTCCATAAAATAACTGTATGTTACGTAGCATGCGCTATAAATTGACGACGTCGCATCATTGTGCATTTGTGATATTTTCAGTCTGATTTTCACCATTGCCATTTTTCCACACCTCTTGATGAACAGTACAGCCGTCATTTCACATATCCTGCTCAAAATGTGTTTTCGCACTTCCGGTGCAGAATAGCATGGTCGCTGTGCAAAATCACTTCTTGGGACACTTTGAGGAAATAACAGTGACACTGTACATGAGCAGAGGTGCTAAAATGCCTATGTTGAAAATTTGGTGCCGAACGCCCATAAAATGGCAGGGTTGCAAGCGTGCATTGCATATTTCCCACACACCTTAGTAGCTTCGCAGATTTGGTATATTTACATGCCACATTTTCAACACTGGCATTTTTTTACACCTCCTTATGAACTGTGCAGCTGTCATTTCTCACATCCTGCCCAACATGTTTTCCCGCACTGCACTACCAAACACCCAAAGGGACACCCTAATGCTTGTCACTCTCTGCAGGGTGGGGGTGGGTTGGCATCAGTTCAATACTTCACTGCCATTCCTATGATGCACCTGTCTAACTCCTGCACTACCAATGCCAATGCCAGCAAGCCAACATTCGGCATTGACAAATGCTTGTTATTAGTCTACTACAGTTATATGTTCTGGACCACAGCTGGCTCATTCCTCTGAAGATGTCATATAATGCCCAACCCTTTGTCCCGTTTAGCCTTGGCTGTGTTTGTTGATGTGAATGCTTACTGAAAATAGCTTCTAAAGCAGACTTAGTAATGCTGATTTTATGAACTGCATCAATATGCATCATCGGCAAGGGAGAATAATCTATTATTTTTTTGAGCCTCCCTGCTCTGGAAATTCTTCCACAACAGGGATCTGTGAATCTTGTATCTGTGTCTAATTCCTTCAAAGAAAACAACCCCATATTTCTAAGCGTCTGGTTTTAAGTGACCTTTAGCAATCTCGATCTTTGACTTACCCCATTCTGCATGCTGAAGGCTTCTATTGTTAAATCAGATTTTTGTATTGTTCTAAAGCAGCATCAAATTGAAAGGCATAAATGTAAGATTTAGAACCAAAATAATTTTTGTTTGTTTTTTAAATGGTTGTTCTTGCCATGCAGTGGTTGCCTTCTAAAAATGACAGAATAGCTAGAAACAAAAATGTAATAAAATAAAATTAAATGAAATTAAAAGTAATTGTACATGGATTGAGTAACTGCGCTTTAGATAAATATGTATATATATATATATATATATGTAACTATAAATATATATATATATATATATGATATAAATCTTTAGCTCGCATTGTCAAGCACTGTAGCTTAACTGCTGTTGATACTTGATGTTGGTAATGCTTTTGTTGCTACTTATTGACCTTAATTTGCTGCTATAGTGTTCACACAACCCTGCTGAATTGCCACTACTCACTCATTTTTAGCCAGCATTCTGAATAGTGTTTTGCATTTTTGCTTTTATTCTACTGATGTTAGTTTGTAAGAAGTGCTATTGCTACTGTAGACTTATATACTCAATTTTAACCAGCCTTTCAACAATGCTTTGCATTTTCTTTTGTTTTTCCTCAACTGATTTACAGTTTGTCCGAAGTGCTGTTGGTACTGTAGACTTATATACTGTACTGATACAGCCTTTTTATAGCTGTTGCAATGTTGTTGATATTTATAAAAGTATCTTGGCATGCTACCTCCCGGTGGTTAGCACTGTGCAACTGTTGCTTCTGTCATCTGTATTTGCTGTATAGGCCACCAAATGTAACCATTGCCTGGTCAGTTCCCACTACTTTACCCTCCTTCTGCTCCCCCCCTTCTCCCCCTTTGCTCCTGCAGTAAGTACTGTAGCTCCTTCCTCAGTCCTCTCCTACACATTCCCCTCCTCCTCCTCCCGGCAATCTCCCTCCTCTCCCTTCTCATACACTCATGTTCCTCCCCACTTTATCTCCCTACTTCCTTCCAATATGTTCCTTATTATCCTCTTCCTCCTCCCCCTCCTGTTTACCCTGGCATCCCTCCCACCTACTACCTTTTCCTCCCCACCACCCTTCCTCTCCATCCCCCATCCACTTCCCTCACCCTTCTTTCCTTCTGTCTCTCTTCTCTGCCTCACTGCCCCCAGACCCATGGATCCTCACTTCTCGCTTCTCCCTCCCTTCATCTCACATCTCTTAGATCCCTGCTTCCCACCTGCACCCCCCCAACTCACCCCTTCTCTTCTACCCTGCTACCACGTAGATGCATATCTATCCCTATGAAGCTCCTCATGTCCTTGCTGTTATTGTTAGCAGGTGATATAGAATGCAACCCTGGCCTTGCCCCCTCCTCCCCTCCTGCCTTCCAAAAGGCTTGAGAGTTGCTCACCTCAACATCAAGAGCCTCCTTCCCAAAACTGAGCTTCTCCAATCACTCATGTCTAACCTCATACTGGGCATATACATTTTCTTGGAGACCTGGATCTCCCCAAGATCCCTGATAATGCCATCACCATCCCTGGCTACTCCCTTATCCATCAGAATAGCACCCAGCAGTGGTGGTGATGTGGCCATATACCTCGCCTCCTCCATTCAGTTCTCTGCTATTATTTCCATCTATTCCTCATCTGCCTATGAACTATTGCTTCTAAAACTCTCCTTCCCTTTCTCTCTCCCTATCTTTGTGGAAAGCATCTACTATTGCCTGGGCCTCTCCTTGATTACTGATGTCATCACCACTCTCACAACCCACTCCTCATCAGGAGAACTCTTCATCCTTGTGGACTTTAATCTAAATTGGTTCTCCCCTTCCCTGTCCAAATTCTGCCATGACATCTCATCCCTTAAACTTATTCAAATGATTACTGAACCAACTCACCTTAACCACAAATCCCTCAAGCATAACCTTTTGGACTGGGCTCTTGTATCCCACCCTCACCATATAATTGGTGCTGACATCCTCCCCGATGCACTTAGTGACCAGCACATGGTCTACTGTGTAAATAAAATTCACCACCCCAAAAGTCCCTCCAAAACTCCTGCAGATCCAGCCCTTCAAGTCGCCGAACGTGTCCTCCCTGCAAGAGGAATTATCAATAACCGTCTGGTCACCTATCTCATCTGCTGCCTCCATTGATTCTGCCCTTAGCTAATTTAGGACCAAGTTCTTGTCAATCTGGGATCAGCTTGTTCTCCTCAGCAACATCAGAGTCAGAGGATCTCATTTCCCCTGGGTCTTTGTTGAACTACTAGCATGTTTGTATATCTTGCTTGGAAGGCACACAAGGCCTCAGGCTCCCCTGTGGATTTTCTCAAGTACAGCAACCTCTGAAATGCTTGCACCAGGGCCATCAGAGCTGCCAAATCTATGTACTTTGGCACTACTTTTGAGAAGAACATCAACCACTCCTCAAATTTCTGGAAGGTCATACACACCCTCTTCTCCCCACCTGCCCAGTCCCCCATTCCAGTCCTCAAGATGGGTGATTCTGCTATTTCTGAACCCCCACAGTAGCTTCCGAATTCAATACTTACTTCACCACCTGTGCCTCCTCCCTTCTTTCCTCTCTACCACCTCTCTCTCACTCTCCAGCCACCCCGTCCTATTCCCCCACTCCCATCCTTTTCCTTCTCTCCTACCTCTCCAACTGACACCCTAAAAGCTGTCCTTGAACTCAATCCTCAAAAGGGCAAGATCCCCAATGGGCTCGACCTTAAACTCCTCCATCTCTTTGCTCCTCCATTGTCCTCTCACTCAGCTCCATCCTAAACCACTCTTTCTCCCTTGCCTCTATCCCTGATGCATGGAAACATGCCACTGAAATACTTTTCCCCAAAGATGGCGACTCCTCCAGTCCAGGCAACTACCATCCTATCTCCTTGTTTCTGATCTTTGCAAAGCTTCAAGAGCACCTGGCTCTGTCTCAGGTTTCCTCATTCCTCGACTCTACTTTCTTTTTCACCCCTTTCCAGTCTGGCTTTTGTAAGTCCCACTCAACCTATTCCTCCCTCCTCCAGCTTATTGATTCCATTATCTCCAGCATGAATCAGGGCTGTATCACATCTGCTATTTTTGTCAATTTGGCTAGTGCCTTTGACACCATAGCCAACCTGCTTATCCCTCAATAAGCTTGCTGCAGCAGGACTATCTGACCCCACCACTAATTGGTTCAATTCCTATCTTGTGGGTAGGACTCAGTCAGTTAGAATAGGTAACTCCCTATCCTCTCTTCTCCTCATATGCACTGGTGTCCCTCAAGGGTCCATTGTTGCACCATTACTCTTTTTGGTTTTCCTGAATTACCTCCCTGCTGTCTGTTCCTCTGCGGCTATACAAATGTACGCACACACTGTTCTCTTTGCCACTGGCTCCTCTCCTAATGATGTGACAAACAGACTCCAGCTGGACTTTACACTCAGCTCTGGTTCTGGTTAAATCAGCTGTCACTAAATGCCAAGAAGACGGTCTCCATGACCTTTGGCACCAGGTAAAGACTCTCAAGGCATACTGCTCCTCCATCTTTCCACAGCCTTGATGGGTCCATGGTCGAGGATGTCAACTCCTTCAAGTACCTCTGGGTCTGGCTTGACCAGCACCTCGACTTTTCTGTACATGTGAATGCCATCCACAAAAAATTGCACCCCAAGTTCGATGTGTTGAACAGGAACAGTGGCTGCATCCCCCACCAGCCCATCATGAAATAGTCCAGAAAATGATTCTGCTGATTTTTTACTATGGCAACATAGTCTACAGTGCAGCCCCCCAGTCCACCCTAGCCAGGCTTGATAACATCTATCACTCATTGTGTCATTTTGCCCTTGACTGTCCACCCCACACCCATCACTGTGACCTTTATTCCTCTATCTCTCCTTCCTCTCCCTTGAAGCCAGATGTCTCACCCATTGCTCCTCCTTTGTTGGGAAATACTGGCTGGGCTCTATCCCCTCCTACCTCACCTCTATTTTTTCTCCTCCCCTGCCCCCATGTCCACTGCAATTCTTGTTTCCGGTCCCTTGATCTCCCTTCCAGGACTTCCACTGCTGGCCAGGCCATTTTCCCCTATCTTTTCCCTAAACTTTGGAACTCCCTTCCCATATCCATCCACTCAGCTCCCTCCCTTCAGTCTCTATCCTCTCCTCTTCTCAAATTCATCTCCCCTTCCCGGAATTGCACCTGACGCCCCTTTCAACCCCCAGCTTCTCTACTCTACTCAACCCATGCTCTCTTGTTCTCCTTTCTTCACTCGACTCCTCACCACAGCCCCTCGCTTTCTCCTTTCCTCTTCTAAAACAAGACACCTACCTCTTTTCCCTCCTTCCCTTTCCTCTAGCACCCCTTGCAACCTCTTAATACCTCCTCCCCTTGCACTCATTTCTCTACATGATTTCACACCACATACCCTCAGCTTTCCCCTCCCTCTCCTATAACAATGCATCCCCCCTCTTATTTTCCTCTCCCTCACTTTCATCTAGCTCCCTTGCAGCCTCGTAGTGCCCTCCTTCCTTTTCATTTTCACACTCTGCTGTCTCCAGTAAATCGCCTGCTGCTGTACCCCCTACTTCCCCTCCTTTATCTTGCTTCCCTTCTCTCTGTCCTGCAAACTTCTGCTACAGCAACAGCTACAGCAACCTTCCCCTCCAGTTCAATTGTAATCTGTGATGCACTTTACTTTATTTTATACCATTTTCTTTATTGCATTCTACTGCTGTTGCATGAAGTAACTGAGAACATAATGTATTTGTATTTGCTTGTGAGAAATTGACTCCTGTAACTGTCACTTGAAAGTACCTGCTGTATTATACTTTGTATATTTTTTTGCTTTGTCCTCCCATTCCCCCTCTCCCCCAGGACTCATCTGGAAATGAGCTGCTACCCAGCTCAGAATGCCTTTCCTGGTGAAACTTTTTGAAATAAATACAGAAATAACTAAAACAGTAGCCATAATGGGAAAGTTCATCAGCTTGAAAACCACTGAGCAACTTGCTTGAAAAGAACAGCCCAGGGAACTTTTCTCACCATAGCAAACTCAATCCGCCATGTTTCCATGTTGCCTGTAGTTTATGTATACCTAAGCTGAGGGGCTTAAGTCCCCTTATAATTGTTTCATTTAATCTTCTCTCCACTCTGAGGAACCAGTATTGTTTTATGCAGATTGGCATGCTCTGAAACAGTTAAGATAGTTATAATGAAGTGATAATCTTTTGGTGGAGTTTATTTTCCCTTAGGTGGAAAGGTTTACCGTATTCCATCTATCTAAGTCTATTTCAGTCTTTCAGTATTGGGGCTAGACTGATGTCTATAGATTTTTGGAAATTGTTTGGTATTCCAAGACCTAGGTATGAAAGGCCCTATTTCACAGAAAAACAGAAACATAGAATTTGGTAGCAGAAAATAAGTGCTTTGCCCACCCAGTGTACCCAGATGGTCCCTGCCTAATCTGTCTTTGCAGACCCTAACTGGTCTCCAGTATCCCTCCCTCTTCCTTGCACATTTACAAATATTCTCCTGTCTATTCCATGCATGCTTGAAATCCCACACTGTTCTTGCCCCCACAGTGTCCACTGGCAGTCTGTTTCAGGTGTCTAAAACACTTTCAGTGATGTAGTGCTTCTTCATATTCCTCTTAAACTCCCACCTCCAGCTTCATTACTTACCCTGTCATCATGGTACTCATCTTCATTTGAAAGAGATTCCTCTCCTGCACCCTGTTAATCCCCATAAGGTACTTGTAGGTTTTTGTTTGTCCGCCTCTCACTCTCCTCTCTTCCAGGGTGTAAATATTAAGAAACCTTGGTAGAGTTTGGTGCAACCCCTCCACCACTTTAGTTTCCTTCCTCTGGACTACCTCCACCCTATCTATGTCCTTTCTGTGCAGTGGCCTCCAGAACTGAATACAGTATTCCTGGTGGGGTGTCACCAGAGTGTGATATTGTGGCAACACCACCTCCTTCCTCCTGCCAGAGATAACCTCTTCTTATGCACCCCAGCCTCCCACTGCCCCTACCCATTGCTTTGTCATACTACCCTGCCACTTTGAGACATCAGATATTGAATTTATTCAGTATTTATTAGAAAACTGTTAACCTAGAGAGGCACAGTGAACCAAGGCTTATTTCCAGGTGCAACTCAGGTGATGGGAATGTCAGATATGGGGTGAGGGGAATGTCAGATATATGAACACCAAGGTCTAGTCCTGTGCATAATTTTTTTAAATTCCAGCAGAATTAAATTTCATGGAATTTTTGAAATTTCATCAAAATGCTGTCCAAAACGCTATATTTCCAGGGCCATCTCTCATACACGATACAGCAATGACTCCCTTGATCTTAAACTCCTGAGGCTCTCCCTTGATGCCACTCTACCACACCTCACTAAAATTCTTAACCTCTCGCTCTGCCTAGGCCAGTTCCCCCTCTACCTGGAAAAGAGTGATAATCACGCCCATCCTGAAGGGTGGAGACCCCACCAACACCAGCAACTACAGACCCATCTCAATACTTCCACCTCTCTCCAAAGCCCTTGAAAGAATAGTCTCTGACCAGTTAACCGAACACCTATCCAAGCATAAGCTCCTTAGCCAGGAGCAGCATGGTTTCCGCTCAGGTCATAGTACCATCACCGCACTGACAGAGCTCACCTCATTCCTACATGAAGCCCACGACCATGGCTCAATTGCCGGGGCCATATATGTGGACCTAACCAAGGCCTTCGACACGGTCAGTCACGAGCTTCTGCTTCAAGTCCTCCCTAAACTAAATGTGGTCCCGGAGACCTTGTCCTGGTTCCAGGATTACCTCACAGGCTGCTCGCAACAAGTCAGGATATGCTCCACCCTCTCACCCCTAAAACAGTTGCCTCAGGGGTCCCTCAGAGGTCAATCCTGAGGCCCTGCTGTTCACCCTCTTCCTAAACTCCTCCCCAAGGCTTGCAGTGGTCAGCTGCTCCTCTATGCTGATGATGCAGTTCTGTTCTGAAACACCCCACCCTACCGCCCTCCAGCAGGCCCTTCAAAGGCACTTCCGGGAACTTGAGACCTGGTTCTCTGAACACCGCCTAATCATCAACTATAATAAAACTAAATCCATGATTTTTGCCCACCGCCAAAATCCTAATAGTCAGTCTGCTCTCCTCATCAAGAACGCTCAAGCTGCCCCTCTCGAACAAGTATCCAATTTCAAATACCTAGGTGTCACCCTAGACACCTCCCTCTCGTACCAGAGGCACCCAAATTCTCTCCACCTCTATCAGCTCAGGGGTAGGCATCCTGTACTCAAGCACTGCTTACCCCTCACTGCACGCGTGCTAGCAGTCACCTCCTCCATCCTCTCCCTGGTGGACTACGGGATCACTATATACAGCTCTGCTGAACCCACCTCCCTGAACAGGATAAACATTCTCCTGAACAAAGCCTGCCGCCTAGTCACTGGTTGTGATCGGCTAACCCACACCTGTGATCTCTATGCGTTATCTGGTTGGTTAAACTTCCAACAACGATTACAGTTCCACACCTGCATCCTTGCAAAAAAAATACACCTTCGCCTAGCCCCCGTCGGACTTCTCCCCCTAATCAGTTCTGCACCCCACACGTACAATACAAGACTTGCCGCAAGCTCCCCCTTCCTTGTACCTCAATGTAGAACTACCCTTGGGCAAAGATCCTTCAGATACCGGGCCCCACTCTGGCTCAATGCGTTACCACACTCCCTCTCACAGACCCACAGCATCTTTCAACTTAAAACAGGCCTCAAAGCTCACCTCCTTGAGAGAGCCATATGTGGCTGCGGCTAACTCTGCTCACCCGGTTAATCTGCCCTCCCCACGCTCGACTCAGGGCCACACAAGGCCCCACGTATCTCACCAATAATCCCCGCCTGGGTATCCCAAGATTGCTGCCTAACTTCCTCAACAGTCACTAAGTTTGACTGGACTGCTCCTTTGATTTTTTTTATGTATATTCTGCCTGTTACATGTATGTTCTCAACTGTATTTGTCTACCCTCCACCCTTGTAACCGACGTGGAGCCTTTGCAAAAGAGTCTGTGACTCAAAGGGTTGTAATTCTGATTGTTTCCAAATAAACAAATAAACAAATAAATAAACAATGTCACTGAAAATGGAATGGCGGAATTCCATGGCAGAAAAATGCACAATGAGTTTTTCTGCAACATTTCTGCAGAATTTTATTCTGTGGATCTCAATATTTTCCATAGAAATGGTTGTAGAGTGATTTTCTGTGGGGAAAAATGCTGTTCCATAAAATATTATTTCAGATATCTCAGTATTTTCTGTGGAAATGATTGTGGAATGATTTTCCTGATTTTCTGCAGACAAAAATGCTGTTCTGTGGAATATTGTTCCTCAGATCAAGGTAGGTGCAATTCCAAAGAAGAACCAGTGAAATTCTGGTGGAAATTCTGGTGGAAATTCTGCTGGCAGAATGGTCATTCCACGCTAAATTTGCCATTGGAATTCTACATTCCGACCAGCACTACATGGGTTCCTTTCCTGCTTAGTGACTATCAAGACCTCCCCTTCATCCTGTTCTCAGCTCCTGGGTTCCTATGCCCTAGGTGTATGATTTTGCACTTTTTGGCAATACTCTTGACCACTCCTCAAGTTACCCAAATTCCCTACGCATTTTCCCTACCACCTACAGAGTGGCCAGCTTATTACAGATATTGGTACTTCCCTTCCAGTTCTTCTGCAGTGTCGCATATGAAGACACTGAAGATGACCAGTCCCAGTACTGAGCCCTGCAACACCCCACTGGTCACTCTGCCATCACTAGAGTGAGTGCCATTGACCACCACCCTCTATCTCCTATTTGTTAATCAGTTTCTAACCCAGTTCACAGCTTTGGATCCCACTCCTAGGCTGGTCAGTTTGTTTATCAGTCTTCTATGTAGTGCACTGTCAAAGGCCTTGCTAAAGTCTAGATAGGTCATGTTCACTGCTGTCTTCTGATATATTTGCCTGGTCACCCAGTTAAAGAAATAAATCAGATTTATCTGGCACTCCCCCCCCCCCCCCATGAATCCATGTTGCTTGTGCCTTGAAGACCATTAGATTCAATATACTCTCTACTAGCCTTTTCTTTAGCAGGGATTTTAGTAATTTCCAAGCCACTGTAGTGAGACTGACTGACATACAGCTGCTAGCCTCCTCACTGCTACCGCTCTTATGTAGTTGATGTCTGTTTGCAGTGAACTGTTGAACAGGGCTGGCCATGGGGCAGCTAACCTTGTCCACTCTCAGAGCTGCAAATCCTCTCAGAATCCTTTCCTTTGAAAATGGGCTTGTGTCCACACTCTGCACCTCTTCCCTCCACTGTGAAAACTAACTAAATGTCCCTGTTCAAGATGCCAACTTTTTCTTGGTCCTGTTCTGTGCTGTCTCCCACTGTCACTCTACTTATCCTCACAATCCCCCTTGCCTTCCTTTTCTCACTCATGTACCTGAAGAAAGTCTTATCCCCTTTAGCTACCCCCTTGGCTATACTTCCCTTTCTCTGTACCTTTGCTCCATTCACTGGCTTTCCTGCTTCGCTCTGTTTTATTTGGTACACCTCCCTATCTTCCTCCCTCTGTATTTCCTTATACCTCCTAAATGCCACCCTTTTTTATTCACTACCTTGGCCACTTCCCTAGAGAACTATAACAATATATTTTTCCTTCTGCTTTTACTTACTTCCTTCATGCAGAGACTGGTTGCCTTAATTATATCGTCCCTTATTCTTTTCCACTGTTTCTCTACCACTGCCTGGCAATCCGCCCCCCTCCCAACTAGGCAGTTTGTGAGGCAGTCTCCAATTTCTTTTAAATTCACCCTCCAAAATTCCAGTACTCTCATTATTATGTGGTTTGCCTCTGTTCTTGTCTTATTGTTAAACCACTGTACAGTGATCACTGGTACCCAGGGGACAGCCCACTGTGACGTCTGCAGTTCTGTCCCAGTTTGTAAGCACCAAATCCAGCACTGCCCCATCCCTATGTGGTACATTGACTAGCTGCTGGAGAAACACCCCCTTGTAGGAAGTTAAGGATGGCCCTGCCCCTTTCTGAAGTTGCAGTTGGCATGAACCAGTCTATATCTAGCAGATAAAGTCCCCAACTAGCAGCACCTCCTCCTTAGCTGCTATCCCAATGATGGCTTCTCCAAGTGCCTTATCCAACTCCCTGTGCTAGAGGTCTGTATACCACTTCTGTATGGGAAGCAGCCCCAGCACCTGTCTGCAGGCAAGGAGAACCACATCACCTCTAGACCTTCCTTTTCCTCCAGGAGCCCCTACACTTCACTTCACCCAAGTAGCTTATACAGTTAGCTATATTAACAGTTGGGGAACCTGGGGTGAAAAGCATCATGGGTTAAGTTGTTTCAGCATACAACATGGTTCCAAAGCCTTTCAAAGTCATTACAGATTAGATTAAGATATCCAAAGGAGTCTGTATGGTGGTTGAGGGTCAGTAGAAAGTCATCAGTGTATGTGAGCACCTTATTTCAAGATTCCCCTATCTTGGTCTCGTTGATGTTAGGTGACAGCATAATTGCCCCAATTAAGATTTCCATTGCTACAATACATAGATAGGATGATAAAAGGTAGTCTTGTCTTGTTCCCTAAGACAATTTAAAGCAGGAGGAGATGATTCCTTTGTTATTATCTCTGTATTTGGATCACTGCAAAGTATAGAAACCCTGTGAAAAAAATCTTGTCCAAAACAAAACCTAAGAAGTATCTTATGGAGAAAAGCCCAGTAAAAGGAATCAAATACTGTACCTTAAAAATATTGTGGGAGAGTACAGTAATGGAGGATTTGTAATGAGTAGATAACCATATTCTGTTGTGGGCTCTCCAAACATTGTCACATCCATTTCTGCCTCTGATGAAATCAATCTGATGAAATCAATTTGTCACATTTCTGTGTTTGTACAATACAGAGCAGGATTACTTGCGCGCCTTGTTGGTGGACAAGATAAGTGTTCTGGAAGAGTAGAGGTCTGGTACAATGGATCCTGGGGAACAGTCTGCGATGATTCCTGGGACATGAGGGATGCAGAGGTTGTCTGTCGACAGCTTGGCTGCGGATCTGCTCTCTCTGTCCAAGGAGAAGCTGTCATTGAAGAAGGGACTGGACCTATATGGCTGGATGAGTTGAACTGCACAGGGAGTGAGCTTTTACTGTGGCACTGTCGCTTCAACACCTGGGGACAGAGTGACTGTAACCATAAAGAGGATGCTGGTGTAATGTGTACTGGTAAGCTTCTTCACATCATCTTGCTTCAATACTTGGACTTTACATTTAACAGTTTAATATTTTCTATTGCCATTATTGTACTAGAACTTTGATATGGCTTGAGCTGTATTGTATTTCCTTGTTCTCTACTGCAAGATTCTACAGAAGTTATACTTGCGATATGCACTTTTGTTGTTAAATTTTCTTTATCCCTGGCCACAGTTACCTCTTAATTCCTTTTCTGTGCTGCTTCATGGCCTTGCATTGATCCTGCCTGTCAGCACATCTTGCTGCAATTCCTAAACTCCCCCTTCAGAACCATGTCTCCTCATGCCGACATACTCTCCATAGGCCAGAGCCCTGATGCACTGGGACAAACTCTGTGTTTGATTGGTGGAGGCAGTGGAGTCGGGATAGATGACATGGGTGTTGTACAACATAGACAATTGTGGAGGCCTTAAGAAATATCTTGTACATTGCATTTTTACCCCCCTTTAAGCCCACCCATCTCACTTGCTGGACCTATCCTTACAGTGTCTGGCTTCAGAAGGGATGTCTGATGCAACAAGGTTACCCACTGTGCCAAAGCCTTCCACCAAGCACACGTGAGGGGATGATCATGCAATGCAGCAGGTGGTCCCCTGACCTTAGAACTTAGGTGTGCTGTCACCACAGCACCTCCATGACCCACTGGCCTTGTGGAGGAACTGGTATTCAAGCAGCGAGCCTGGATTTCCCACTTAAGGATGCAGTGCACCATTAGGTGGCATGTCAGGCACAGCTGCAATATGCAATTTTTAATCTAATCAGAGGCATCATTCCCACTGGTTGGACTATCATAGGTATGTACAAGCTAGGTAGACTTTCATCCATAATGCTTGCCAGTTTATATTAGTTCAGTACTTTTTGTTTGTTGCTATAGAAATCATCAAGCCTTTTTTTTAAAGGTGTCCATGTTCTTACTCGTCACTACCTCTAATGGGAGGCTGTTCCAGATAGGAACCATTCTGGCTAAACCAGTGTTTCCTCCTCAAGGGATTCCATTTACTTATTGTTAATTGTAATATGTGCCCTCTTGGTTTGTATTGGCAATTTTTTAGGGGCAGTCCAAGTTCTTCCCATAATAAACTATCATGCATGGCCCTGTATAACATGAACATGTCTCCCCTTGTTCTTCTATAATATAGGGTACAGAGATTGCGTCTGTCTAGTCTCTCTTCATATGTAACTTATTTAGTCATTTCACTGATCTGGTAGCCCTTCTCTGAATATTCTCTATTTTCTGTACATCCCCATTTTATGGCTGTGGGTAGAGCCTACAGCCATTTTGCAATCTGTAGCTTGAAAATGGAGTTTTGTGGAACACATTTTTTGACTTTTCAATGTATCCTTCCACATCTATAACTCTCTATGACAACTAAAATAAACTAATCCCTTCTTTCTGTTTCGAATGTTGGAGACATAACTCCTAGCTGCTTATCTGATGGCTATTAGGAAATGGAAACAGTTTGTTAAATATTGATTGCCTATTAAACTGGAGATTTGTTTATCCCCTTTGAAATGCAACAGCTTGCAAATTTAAATGATTAGCATTTAAACATTTTTTTGCAACTAACCTCAGTTGGGGATGAATATCTTTCAAGAAAGATTCATACCTTGTAAGCGTTACCCTTTCCCAGAAAAATTAGTTTTTAACCTCTCAAGACCTATCTATAAAATGCCAGGTCTTCAGTGAGCTACCCAGACTAAATACATACATTTCTTTTTGACAGCAAGGGTTGCAGCCAGCTTCCTAAACATAACAGATAAAAGCTACTGAGATCTCTTATAGTAAGACTGTGTGTGTGTGTGTGTGTTTCGGGAAGGGGTGGAGAAACAGTCAAACTCTGACAGGGGAGACTTCATCTAATGAATTAACTGCTGACAAGCCATGAGTGAAACAGAAGCAACATATTGAATACCTTTTATTGGACAAACATAGATGCAACAAAAAAAAAACTTATACCATTTATAAAATGCCTGAGTAAGCAACTGCAAACAGAAGACTGTTTTTTGTCATTTTATAATATGCTTCAGAGAGTGAGTATTTACTGAGTTGCTGGATCTGCGCCTTGATAAAATGTATATATATATTTGTTTTAATTTATTTAGGGATTCAGATTATACCTTTGAGCTCAGAGCTCTTTTACAAAGGTTCCACATCAAACAGTGACAATGACAACAATAATAAACAGTTTATATAAAATACTCGAATAGTAGGTAGCTAGTATACAATAAGGTTACAGTGTCATTCATAGTACCAATGGTGATAGTACAGCATCAAGAGCATTCGACTAAAGGACAGTGTTTGTATGTAGCAAAGGAGATAAAGAGGTGTGACACCTAGTGTGAGAGTCCAAGGAGGAGTCAAGATGAGGGGGAGGGTAGACTGGGGGATATAGTGGGCAGCCAAAAGAAGTGGCTTTGTCTAGGAGGTTGGGAGGTACTGGTAGTAGGTTGGTTATAAGGTTGATCCAGTTGGGGAAAAGGCACGGGGGGGGGAGAGGAAGACAGAGGGATAGGGTAAGGGGGAAGAGGGGGAAGGGGGAATAATAGCATTTACTTAACTCATTCAAGATTCCATCAGGTGGACAGAAAAAAGTCTATAAGAATTTGTCTGAAAACTAACAACTATAAGATGCAAAAGTAGCATTTGTGTATACATACACACACACACACACATATATATATATATATATAATAGTGGCACGGTAGAGCCACTATTGTTAGGGGTTGAGTACCCTATTTAAGGTTAAAGTGTGAAATTTTGCAGCTTAATAACTTTGACCTGTAAAATGGATTTGCCTGAACTTTGGCAGGTATGGAGCAGTTCCATAGATATCTGGATCTGCCAAGTTTTGTATTGGTCAGATTTATGGTTGCGGAGGTATAGAGCGACATTTCTAGCGCATTTACACTTTTTTGTGCATTTTTTGCTCGTGCCTACAGATTGCATGGTTTGCACGACCAGTCCAAAACCTTCAGGGAACATGCAGCCGGTGTCCCTGATGTGCCTTTTAAAGATTTCGTGAACAAATATTAAATGGTTCAAAAGTTATTCAAAAAACAATTTTCTCATTATAATGAATGGGAAGTTAACAAAAAGTTCAACAGTACATAGATACATAGATACATAGACAGTGTTGGCAGATAAGGGCCTATGGCCCACCCTGTCTGCCCATTTGAGCTTGTAAGTTCAGTTTATGTTTGTTGCCCCTTACCCTTGACCACCAGAATTCCTTTATGTCTATCCCATGCATTCTTAAATCCTGTGATTGTTTCAGCCCCCACCACTTCCTCTGGCAGGGTGTTCCACTTGTCCACCACCCGTTCTGTGAAGAAATTCTTCCTCATGTTTCCTCTGAATCATCCTCCCTCCAACTTCATCCCATGCCCTCCAGTCCTGGAACATCTTTTTCGCTTAAAAATAGTGTATTCCTGCACCCTGTTCTTCCCTGTGAGATAACTTGTATGTCTCTATCATATCCCCTTTCTCCCTGCTCTCCTCCAGGGAGTACATGTTCAGTTCCTTCAACCTGTCTTCATAGGACTTGTGATGCAATACATGCACCATCTTTGTTGCCCTCCTCTGAACCTTCTCTACACTGTCTATGTCCTTACATAGGTATGGTCTCCAGAACTGTACACTGTACTCCAGGTGGGGCCTCACTAGTGTCTTGTATAGCGGAATTATGACCTCCCTTTTCCTGCTGTTGATGCCCCTGCCTATACATCCCAGAATCCTATTTGCTTCACCTGCTGCCTTGTCACACTGTTTCCTTACCTTGAGGTCATCAGAGATGATAACCCCAAGATCACTTTCCTGCTTGGTGCATGCTATTCTCTCCCCAACTGATATATTGTGCCAGGGTTTTTGTGCCCATATGCATTATCTTGCACTTCTTTGCATTTAATTTTAACTGCCAAACCCTGACCATTTTTCAAGTTTCTGCAGGTCCTTCTCATTCTGTCTACCCTCTGGTGTGTTTACTCTGTTACAGAGCTTTGTGTCTTCAGCGAACAGTGAAATTCTGCCTTCTAGGTCCTCGCAATGTCACTGATGAAGATGTTGAATAGGACCGGTCCCAGCACTCAGATCCCTGTGGTACCCCACTGGTCACGCTTCCCTCTGTGGGTGACAGCCATTTACCACCACCCTCTGTGTCCTGCCACCAGCCAGTTACCTACCCACCACACTACTGTCCTGCCCACCCACATATTCCCAAGTTTGTGTAATAGTCTTCTATGTGGCACAGTGTCAAAGGTCTTGCTGAAGTCCAGATAGGCCATGTCCACTGCCCTCCCTGATCCACCTCCCTAGTCACCCAGTCAAAAATTCAACGAGGTTGGTCTGACATGGCCTCCCCTGGTGAAACCATGCTGCCTTGGGTCCTGTAGTCCATTGACAGCCAGATGTTCCACCAATCTCTCCTTCAGTAGTGCTTCCATGATCTTCCCCACTACCGAGGTGAGGCTGACTGGTCTGTAGTTCCCTGCTTCCTCTTTGTTCCCACTTTTGTATAAGGGACTACATCTGCTGTCCTCCAATCTTTGGGTACCTCCCTGTTTCCAGTGATCGGCTAAACAGGATAGCCAGAGGTTCAGCTACCACTCTCTTAGTTCTTTAAGGACCCTAAAGTTCCCATCTGGCCCCATTGCTTTATCAACTCTTATTACTTCCAGTTCCTTCAGGACCCTTTCTCGTGTAAAGGGACTTGTGTCCATTTCTGCACCATTTTCACCCCTTGTACTTCCTTCAGACCCATTACCCTCCTCTTCCTCAGTAAAGACTGAGCAGAAATACCTGTTCAATATGTCAGCTTTACTGTTGTCATCCTCCACGTGACTCCCATCCTCCTCCTTCAGTCTCACTATCCTTCCCTTTGTCTTTCTTTTTTCACTTAAGTACCTGTAAAAGGTTTTGTCCCCTCAACCCTCTGATTTTGCAATGTGTTCTTCTGTCTGAGCTTTGGCTTCCCTTACTGACCTTTGCTTCTCCTGGTACTTCTCCCTATCCCCTTCTGCCTGTGTCTTTTTGTATTGCCTGAATGCAGTCTTTTTGGCTTTCACTTTGCTACCTCTTTGGAAAACCATAATGGTCTCCTCTTCCTTTTCCTCTTGCTAACCTGCTTAATGCATAATTCTGTTGTTCTTGTAATCCCCATTTTAAATACTGCCCACTGTTCCTCAACCCCTGATTCCTGTCCCATTCCTCTTAATGCCTCTTTAAAGTATCTCCCCATTTTCCCAAAGTCTGCCCCCCTAAAATCCAGGATACGTGTTTTTTGTGGTTTGGTTCTGCTCTTTCTGTGATTTCAAACCACAATGACTGGTGGTCACTGTTCCCCAGGTGTTCCCCCACTGTTACCCCTATCACACTGTCCCTGTTTATGAGCACAAGGTCCAGTATTGCCTTCTGCCGAGCTGGTTCCACGACCAGTTGCTTGAGGAAGGCACCCTGAAGGGAGTCCAGGATAAATCTGCTCCTAGTTGGTGCTGCTGCTGGGATGCTCCAGTCCACGTCTGGAATATTGAAGTCTCCAACCAGTGCTACCTCACCCTTGTCTGCCATCCTTTGGATGGCTAGCATCAGATCTCTATCTGTTTCTTCCTCCTGGGTTGGTGGTCTATAGACCACACCTGTGCGGGTGGCTGTCCCCATTTTCCTTTCCAGCTTAACCCACAGTATCTCTCTCCCATTTTGTTCCTCCTGGATCTCTGTGGCCCTTATGTCATTTTTCACATACAGTGCCACTCCTCCTCCCTTCCTGCCTGCTCTGTCTCTTCTGAATATGCTGTAGCCAGATATGGCCATCTCCCAGTCATGGTTATCATTACACCAGATTTCAGTGACGGCCACAATGTCCAGGTCTGACTGTACCATGACAGTCACCAGATCTTCCATCTTGTTGCTAAGGCTCCTGGCATTTGCACACATGGCTTTCCATGATTTGATCTCCCTAGACTGTTTCACTGTTCTACTCCAGCCCCTTCCTTGGTTGTCCTTTATCCCTGGTTCTCCTTGCTGTCTGCCCTTCTGCTGAAGTGTCGCAAATGCAGTTTTTAGTGTTGCAAATGACCCCTGTAGTGTCGTGAGTCAGTCATTTTTTTTCAATTAGTAGTCACAGAAATGCTTGGCATTTAAATTTGGGACCCTCTAGGGAAGTAATTCTTTTTGTGTTCACCTAGTTGAGCTCTGAGGGTGCTAGCCATGTCTTTTTTTGGGGGGTTAAACACCCCAAAAATATGGTTTTCAAATTTTTATAATCTGTAGTGTTGCAAAGTAGTGTCAAACTTTCAACACCTTCATGATTTTTTTTTTGTGAGAGTGTCGTAATTTGCAGCACTACTTTGCGACACTATGGTCAAAATGACAGGAATTCTTTGCCACCCTGCTGCAAAAGAACAGTTTGGTCTTTTTGGCTGAAATTTGGAAGGAAGAAAGCCAACATCCCACAGATGTGTCTTTTCATGGTTTGGAGACAAAATATTGCAGGGATGCAAAGTTATGATACTCCTAAATTGACAATTTTTGCATAGACTAATATCGTGGCATTCACTGCACCTTTCGGGACCCGTATCTCAGAAATGCTTCGAGATATGGCCTTTTTGTCGGACAAATGCTGAGTGCAAAACTAGCCAGGAAAGTCATAATTTATATGAAATTTTAATTTGTTTTCTATGTCATACAGTTCCTGAGATATAAGCAATTTAGTATTCCAAATGCTCATTTTTCTGCTCTGAGGCTCATTATTATGCATACATTCTTTGTACTCACTGGCCAGGATATTCAGATGGGTTGCACATGGCTCAAAACAGTTGCGCCATGTGCAACCCACTGATGCACCTAGGTGTGATATTCAAATGGGGATTGAGCCTGGCACAAATCCTAATGCATCAGAGTACATCAGTAATGAATATGGCGCAGGTGGGGGGACGTGCCCATGCATACTCCGCACATCCTACTGAGCCCATGCATGGGCAACCTCTACCTGCACTGCACACAGGTGAGCCCCCACAAAAAAAGAGCAACAGCTGGCCACCCACAGGTGAGCTGCCGTATTGCAGGGTGCAACACAGCAGCTGCCACCTGTGGCTACCCGAGCTCTGGCCGCACCTTCATGGCGGCGCTCCCCCATGCCTGATAGCGGGCTTATGTTGTAAAATAAAAGTCCAATATCCCTAGTGGTCCAGTGGACCACTCACAGCCCGATCGCAGTCATATGTTGTAATAAATGTAGTCCAATATCCCAGGTGGTCCAGTGGACTGCTCGCAGCTGGATCGCAGGCATATGTTGTAATACATGTAGTCCAATATCCCTGGTGGTCCAATGGACTGCTCGCAGCCTGATCATGGGCGTCAGTAAAAAACAATGCCACATCAACCCAATCCTGGTGGTCTAGCAGTACCCCCTCCCACCCACCCACTAGGTACCGCCTCGCTCCCTCGCGATCAGCGGCGGGTGGCAACTCTCCATCTACTTGTCACCTGCTGCCGCCACCATACAGTAGTGCTGGATGCCCATTGGTCACGGGCATGAGCCAATAGGTTTGCAGCCCATACCGTACTACACAGTCCAGATGTAGTGAATGGTCCATTCACATATCTGAACTATGTCTGACTGCGAACTATATCTCTCGTAGCTCGTGCTGCCGACCAATGGGCATCCAGCACCACCATGTGGTGTCAGTCAGTGGACGGCGGGGCAGCAAGCGGGTGGGGATCTGCCACCTGCTGCTGACCGGGAGGAGTGGAGGTGGGCTCAGTGGGCGGTGGGGAGGGGTGCTGCTAGACCACTAGGGTTGGGTTGGTGTGGCATTGTTTTTTACTGATGCCCATGATCGGGCTGTGAACAGTTCACTTTACCACCAGGGATACTGGACTTTTAAATTGCAACATATGCTCGTGATCGGGCTGCAAGCAGTCCACTGGACCACCAGGGATATGGGATGTTTACATAGTTTTCATATGCCCGCGATCGGGCATCGGTGCGTGTTGTCGCTTGTGCAGGGGGCGTCGGTCCCCAACGGCTGCAGCCTGGCAGGGCGCCAGGTGCAAGTAGCCAGGGATCGGCACACCTGCATGCAAATGGGGCCATAATGACATGCAAATGGCCCCATTTGCACCTTGCATACATTATGGCCCCATTTGCATGTGCACTTTTGAATATCACGGTTGTTGCGTCTAGCGCAATGGAACTTGTGCTTGCGCATCCCCCTGCTCCACTCTGGCTACTTGCACGGGTGCAGTGTCACTGCGCCATGTGCACTGTGGGTGGCCAAGGTGCATTATTCAACAATGCTGTGCCATGGTGCAGCTGCATTGAATATCACCCTGTCAATGCCCCTGCGTAGCCAAGTTGTGCTGTGCCCAGGCCTGAGTCACAGCCTGGTGCAGTCTGAATATCCAGGCCACTGTGTTTCTCTATGCAGTTGTCAGGCAAAAACAGGGTGTGCGCTTCCATTACTGTTACAGTTAGTGTTCCCACTTGCGTTTCCATACCCGTTTGTGCTAGCATTCCCGTGTACGCTGCCGTGTGCATTTCACTTTGTGTTTTCATTTGTGCTTGCATTTGCATTACTGTTACCATTTGCGTTTCCACTACTGTTTCTATTTGTGTTTCATTTTATGTCACAGTGTGTATTGCCATTTGTGTTTGCTTATGCAATTCCATTTGTGTTTATGTCTGACTTTCCTTTGGTGTCATCGTTGCGGTTAGCATTACCATTTTGCGTTTCCAATTGCATTACCATGACCAGGCGCCTTACAGTTTGCATTTCTGTACCCGCTTGCATTTGCATTTCTGTTTCCATTACTGTTTGCACTTGCACTTCTATTACCATTTGCTTTATTGTTTATGTTTGCTTCATCATGTGCATTACCATTTACGTTTGTGTATGCAGTTCCATTTGCATTTCTGTTTGCGTTTGAGTTTCCTTTGGCATCATCGTTGGTGTTACTGTCAGCATTTGCATTTCCAATTGCGTTACCATGACCGTGCATGTTACGATTTTCATTTGCATATGCTCTTGCATTTGCATGTATGTTTTCAGTAATGTTTGCACTTGCGTTCTATTACTGTTTGCGTTACTGCTAACGTTTGCATCATGATGTGTGTTACCGTTTGCACTTGCATTTGCGTTACCGTTACTTCACTATTTATAGTGCACATTCTCAAAAAGAAGAGAAATTCAGGGCCAAAAAAAAAACTCTGTTTAATGCATCAGTTAGGGTTGTTCCACAGCAACAAAAGTGATGAAATTTGATGTTAGGGTTGCCACCCCTTGCACACCACCTCCACCAACAGGCATCTGGGTGTGCGTTGGGGATGTCTGTCCTAACTTTCACTCGATTCTCCTATACTGCACCACATCAGCTTGTTTACACATAAGATGTGGTGAGAGTTAGGACCGATGACTCCAACGTACACCCCGATGCCTGTTGGTGGGGGCGGGGTGAGGTGCAAGGTGTGGCAACCTTAACATCGAATTTCCTCACTTTTGTCCTGTGGAACAACCCTAACTGATGCATTAAACAGAATTGTTTTGCAATGAAAATATATATATATATATATATATATGTGTGTATATATATATATATATATATATATATATATATATATATATATATATATATATATATTATAGTGGTACAGTAGTGCCACTATAGTTAGGGTTGAGTACCCCATTTAAGATTAAATCTGAAATTTGGTAACTTAATAACTTTGCCATCATATGACAGATTTTCCAGAAATTTGGCATACACAGTATGGAACCATAGATCTCTGGACTTGCTAAGTTTTGTTATGGTTGGATGTACTGTTGTGGAGCTACAGAGCACAAAAAAATGCACAAATTACGCATTTTTATGCATTCTTTGCTTGTGCCTACAGCCCACACAGTTCATGCAACCAGTCCAAAACCTCCAGGGAACATGCAGCCAGGGTCCCCAATGTGTCTTTCAAAGATTTCGTGAAAACATATTAAATGGTTCAAAAGTTATTTAAAAACAAGTTTCCCATTATAGTCTATGGGAAAAGTTAACAAAATATGCAAAAGTGTCGCAAATGCAGTTTTTAGTTTCTCAAATTACCCTTGTAGTATAAAAAATAAGCCATCTTGTTTTCGGTTGGTTGTCACAGAAATACTTGGCATTTACATTTGGGACCATCTAGGGACACAATTCTTGTTGTGTTCACCTGGTCGAGCCCTGAGGATGCTAGCCATGTCTTTTTGGGGGTTAAACATCCCAGAAATATGTTTTAAAGTTTTGTAAAAGTAGTGTTACAAAGTAGTCACATATGTGACACTTTCGTGATTTCATTTTATGTAAAGTGTCTTTGATTTACATACCATTTTACACACTATGCCCAAAACAATAGTAGAAATCTTTGCCATCCTGTTACAAAGGAACAGTTTGGTCTTTTGAGCTGAAATTTAGAGGTAAGAAAGCCAAGATCCCGCAGATGTGCCTTTTGGTGACAAAATATTAGAGGGCTGCAAAGTTACAGCACTCCGATGTTGATGATTTTTCCTATAGGCTATCATTACGGCATCTGCCGCACCTTTCGGGGCCCATATCTTGAAAAGGTATTATGATACGGACTTTCTGTCAGAAGAATTCTTAGCCCCCTCATAGGGGCTGAGTGCAAAACTAGCCAAGAGAGTCATAAATAATATGAGATTTAAAAATGTTTTCTACGTCATACGGTTTTTGAGATATAAGCAATTTAGCATTCCAAGTGCTCATTTTCTGCTCCGAGGGCCATTATTATGCATACATTCTTTGTATTCACTGTGTTTCTGAATGCACCTTTTTGGGAAACAAAAGGATGTTTGTTTGCGTTACTGTTACCATTACCGTTTACGCTGAGTTTCCGTAAAGTTTGCGTTAGCGTTTATGTTTACATCAGCATGTGCGTTATCCTTTGTGCTTGCGTTACTGTTACCCTTTGCATTTCCATCACTGTTTTTGCTTGTGTTTACTTTTATATCTGTGTGTGCATCACCATTTGTGTTTGTGTACATAGAAACATAGAATTTGATGGCAGATAAGGACCGCTTGGCCTACCCAGTCTGCCCATTTCCCTACCTAATGGATAAGCTGCAGATCCTAGTTAACCAGCAGCCTACTTCTTTCTACCTCCACCCCTAGAATTGCCTTATGACTGTCCCATGCATGCTTGAATTCAACCACCGTTTTTGACCCACAACCTCCTCCAGAAGGCCGTTCCATGCATCCACAACCCTCTCTGTGAAAAAATACTTCCTTACATTACTTCTGAGCCACCCCCATCTTCAAATTGTGCCCCTTTGTTCTTGCACACCTTTTTTTTAAAAAGATGCTACCCTCTTGGATTTTGTTGATTCCCTTGAGGTACTTGAAAGTTTCTATCATGTCCCCCCTCTTCCTCCCTTGCTCGAGTCTATACATATTAAGCTCCTTTAGTCTCTCTCCATATGTCTTCTGGTGCAGATCCTGTACCATTTTAGTTGCCCTCCTCTGGAAAGCTTCCATCTTGTCTATATCCTTGCAGAGATTGGGTCTCCAGAACTGCACACAATACTCCAGATGGGGTCTCACCAGCTGTCTGCACAGAGGGATAACAACTTCCTGTTTTCTACTGGTGATGCCTCTCCCTATGCATCCCAGTATCTCTCCAACCCTCCTTACTGCCCTCTCACGTTGCTTGCTCACCTTTAAGTAATCTGATATGACTACCCCCAGGTCCCTTTCCATTTTTGTTGTTGTTAGTATCTCACCCCCCATTGTGTACTCTTCCCCTGGGTTTTTGTTTCCCAGGTGTATTACCTTGCACTTCTTAGCACTGAATCTAAGCTGCCATACATTTGACCATTTCTCTAACTTTGCCAAGTTCCTTCTCATCCTTTTCACCCCACCTTTTGCATCAACTCTGTTGCAAATCTTGGTGTCATCTGCAAAGAGACATACTTTTCCTTCCAGTCCCTCTGCAATGTCACTTATAAAGACATTGAAGAGGACTGGTCCTAATACTGAACCCTGCGGTACCCCACTAGTAACCCCCCTTTCTTCAGAGTGGACTCCATTTACTATTACCTTCTGTGTTCTATTCTCCAGCCAATTCTTTACCCAGGCTATCATCTTGGGACCCACTCTCAGGCTGGCTAACTTGTATATCAATCTTTTGTGTGGGACTGAGTCAAATGCCTTGCTAAAGTCTAGGTAGGCCATGTCCACAGCCCCTCCCGGCCATGTCCACAGCCCCTCCCTGATCTACTACTTTGGTCACCCAGTCAAAGAAATCTATTAGATTCGTCTGGCATGACCTTCCTGCTGTAAATCCATGCTACCTTGGGTCCTGTGCCCCTCTGGCCTCTAGGTACTTGACAATTCTTTCCTTCAGAAGTGGTTCCATCATTTTCCCTATCACTAAGGTTAAACTAGCAGGTCTGTAGTTTCCTGCTTCTGCCCTGCTCCCACTTTTGTGAAGGGGAATCACATGTGCCCTCCTCCAGTCCTCAGGTACCACCCCATCCTCCCATGATTTGTTAAAGAGGGTAGTCAGTGATGTCATTAGTTCTACCCTTAGTTCTTTTAGCATTCTGGGATGAATCCCATAAGGCCCCATTGCTTTGTCCACCTCCAGTTTTAAGAGTTCTTTCGGAACCCTTTCTTCTGTAAATGGGCTGGTATCAACTTCTGTATCCAGAGTGTTTCTACTGTTTATTTTAGGTACCTACCCCTCTTCTTTTGTAAATACTGAGCAAAGTATTTGTTTAGTATCTCTGCCTTTTCACAGTCACCCTCCCACCCTCCCTCCCTTTATTAAGCCTCACTATCCCTCCCTTGGTCTTCCTTCCTCCCTGATGTACCTATAAGGTTTTATCCCTCTTCTCAACTGAGTTGCCTATCTTTTCCTCGGTTTGGGCCTTTGCCGTTCTGACTGCCTTCCCAGCTTCCTTTTGCTTTAACTGATACAGTTCTCTGTCCTACTCCTTCCAGGATTTCTTGTACTTTCTAAATGCTTTCTTTTTCTCTTGGACCTTCACTGCCACTTTCTTTGAGAACCATGGTGATTTCTTACATCGTTTCATTTTGTTTATTTGCTTCACACAAAGGCTTGTTACCTCTGTGATGGCAGTTTTTATTATTCCCCATTGTTCTTCCACCCCTCCTTCCTGCCCATTTGCTACTGCATTCCTTAGGCACTGACCCATTTTGGCAAAGTCAGCCCTCCTAAAGTCCAGTACTTTTGCCTTTGTATGGCTTGACACTATTCCTGTGTTTATTGGGAACCATACTCTTCGATGGTTGCTAGTTCCCAGATGGCTACCCACTTCAACATCTGTGATCCTCTCTCCATCAACATTTGAGAGAACCAGGTCTAAGATTGCTCCCTCTCAAGTGGGTTCCAATACTAGTTGTCTAACGCATGCCCCCTGTAGGGCATCTAGAATAACCCTACTCTTAGAAGTGGCTGCTGCAACTGCACTCCAGTTAATATAAGGCATATTCAGATCACCCATCAGCAGTATCTCCCCTTTATCTGCCATTCTAAGTATACTTTCTATCACTTCCTTGTCCATTTCCTCCCCCTGAGAGGGGGGTCTGTATACAACCTCTGTGCGGATTGTGGTTTAATTGCCTGCCTCCAAATTGACCCACAGTGCTTCTTCTCCTCCCTGTTTACCCTTTTGTTCTGTTGCTTTGATTCTTTCCCTTATATAGAAAGCTACTACTCTTCCTCTTTTACCCTCCCTGTCCCTCCTGTAGATAGTGTATCCTGGTATGTTTACATCCCAGTCATGGTTCTGTGTGTACCATGTTCCTGTGACTGCCACGATATCCAGATGTTCCTCCTCCATCAAGGCCACTAATTCAGGAAGCTTGTTACCCAGACTATGGGCATTGGTACTCATTGCTCTCCATTTTTTGATGGCTTTACCTTCTGTAGCAGCATCCCCCACTGACCTTTCTACCTTGGTCTTTTTTCATTTAGTACCCTGTTTTGTAGTGGGAGGCTGGGATTTTCCTGCTGCTTATCAGTGCCTCCCCCTTGACTAGTTTAAAAGCTTGCCAATGAAGCATTTAAACTGATTGCCCAAAAGACTTGTTCCCTTCCTGGACAGATGCAGACCATCCTGCCAGTAAAGGCTGGTGTCCTTCCAGGTGGAACCCCAGTCCCCAGTGAAGCCAAACCCCTGTGCTCCATACTGTTTTTTCAACCATTCGTTAAACTGCATAGTGCAAAGTACCCTCGCCTCACCCAAGCCACTAACAGGCAGCACCTCTGAGAAGGATACTGTGTGTACTACTTGTCTTAGGCCCCTCCTCAACTCTACAAAGTCCTTCTGCACTGCTCTAATCTCATGATGAGCCAAGTCATTTGTCCCTAGGTGGAAAATGATGTCCAGCTCAGACTCCCGTGCAACTGTTCTCATTATCCTAAGGATGCACTTCCTGTCCCTCCAAGCCATGACACCAGGTAGGCACGTTACTTCAGTTTTCCCTGCTCCCCCCAGTTCTATCCCCCTAATAATTGAGTCCCACACCAGGAGCTGCTTCCTTTCCCTGTGGTGCCCTCTGCCTCTTTTCTGAGGGCCTCTTTTGTGACAGTTGTCTGCAACCTCTTTAGTCTCCTCTGCAGGTGCATCCATAGGGGAACTATGCTCCCCCAGAATGGTGTAAGAATTGTGGATGCGCTTAGGTTTATGTTTTCTTTGGTGTCATAGTTGGTGTTATCATATGCATTTGGGTTTCCAATTGTGTTACCGTGACTGTGTGCATTACCATTTGCATGCTTGCATTTTTCATTTCCATTTGCATTACTGTTTTCTTTGGCATCATCATTGGTGTTACTGTAACCATTTGCATTTTCCAATTGCGTTACCTTTACCATTTACATGTTCATTACCGTTTGCATTTACCTTTCTGTTGGCCTTAGCAATTACGTTTTTGGTAGCGTTTCCATTATCTAGTGCAGTACTGTTTCCTTCTGCGTTGCCGTTGCCATTACCATTTCATTTCTGTTTGCATTTGTGTTAGCGTTTGCATTATCATTACCGTTTTCGTCACCATTTGCATTTCTGTTGCCGTTACTGTTTGCGGTACCTTTTGCATTACCAATTCTGTTTTCATTTACGTTTGAGCTTGTGTTTCTCTTACTGTTTGCATTATCGTTTATGTTTGCATCACCATGTACGTTACCATTTATGCTTGTGTTTGTGTTACTGTTAGCATTACTATTTTATTTTACCTCACTGTTTCCATCACTATTTGCTTTAACATTACCATTTATGTTTTTGCGTTAGCGTAGTGCAGTGCAAAACATTATGTTTTTGCTATTTTTCTGCACTGTCTTCCATGATGCATAGCACTGCCAGTGTGTGGCTGATTGGACTGAACCTTGGCAGGTAGAAAGACCTCTGTTCAAGGAACATGCCCATTTTTATTTGGTAAAAACATGTTCCGTTCCAGAGTTATGGCCATATGAAGTTGGCCCACTTCACAGTTACTGACTTTTCATCCTCCAGGTCCACCATTTTAGCACATTTTCACCAGCGATTTCTGCCATTTTGTAGTGGAAGACTTCTTAAAGGTGCAGAATCATAAAACTTGAATTTCTCTGGAATGGTTTGGTCTTTTCACATGAAATTTGGAGAGTCCTGAGTGGATGTCCTGGAGATGTGAATTATGCTGTTTACATGTTTGAAAAGTGATTAGTTGTGGAGATACTGTGTGAAGCAGTTAACGTTTTTTGCACATAGCATTCTGCATAGTACTACCAGCTTTAAATTTATTGTCTAGGTAGCCCTGGTGGCATGGAGGTGCATTGCAGTGGTTTGGTGTGTAAAACATTAACAGGTGTGGAATTATTCCACTCTGATGAATGAAAATTTGCTTCATTATTCTTCAATAACTTCTGAACTGTGTGTCCAATTTGCCTGGCATTTGGAATGTACAAAGATTTGTAAATTATCTTTCATGGTGCCAATGTTTGGGTTGCTAGCACTTATGGTTGCTGAATTGTTTATGTTATGTTGTTTGCTTGTGACACTGTGCAACCATTGAACAGATGTAAACGCAATTCTGGTTACAGTGTGCCATGGTACATGTCTTCATTTATCAATTTTTGTTTCAGTCGGTCATACAGTTTTTGCACAGGGAAGTGACAAAAAATCACATGGTGGGGTCCGGCGCTTCCACCACCACATTTCATTCACTATAGTGCACATTCTCAAAAAGAAGGGAACTTCATGGCAAAAAAACTCAGCTTAATGCATCAGTTAGGGATATTCCACAGTGGCAAAAGCAAGGAAATTCAATATTAGAGTTGCCACCCCTTGCACCCCACATCCACCCCATCCCCACCAACAGGCATTGGGGTGTGCATTGGGGTCATCGGTAATATCTGTCACCCCATTCTCCTATACTGCACCACCTCAGCTTGTTTACACTTGGGATGGGGTGAGAGTTAAGGCCAATGACAGCAACGCACACCCCAATGCCGGTTGGTGGGGACGGGATAGGCGTGGGTGCAAGAATGATATGTACTGAATTTCCTCACTTTTGTCTCTCATGAACAACCCAAACTGATGCATTAAATGGATTTTTGCCATGAAAATATATAAATACATACATATATATATATATATATATATATATGTCTCTATTTACAATAAATTTATTTACAGGCGTTACTTGCATCTTTTGAAAGATTGTCTGACTTGTGATTACTAATTTTGAGTATAGTTCTTGAAATAATGAGCTTAATATATGTTATTTCGTATAGTCCCCCATTATGCCTTATGCATAGCATATAAATCCAAATCATTCCAAGGCCATCGTGACATATAATATTAATACTGAGCAGCAAATCAGAGCTCTTTTCCTAGTAAATGGTTTCAGATATAATGAAAAACTAAGTGGAATCAGTGGCTTATGGAAAAATCTACAGGGATTTATACAGGGATTTGATTCTGCCTTTGGAAAATGCAGGGAAAATGGGAGTTTCTTACTGAGTAATGGTTATTTGGATCTGGGAGCACTGAATATTTCTTATCCTATATTTTTAATCCTGGATAGGGCAGGGGAGTTGCTATATCTCATTGTCACTGGGATGTTCATTTACACATCTTTGCACTGTATTTACTCAGGCTGTCCCATATTAGATGCAATATCTTGTTTTCAGTAGGGTCATGATTTTACCATTTTTTATAAAACATTTATTCAAGCTGCCTAGTACAGGGACCCTGTATTGAAAGGAGTTACACAGTGCATCCCAGTGGAAAAGAGAGATGTGCCTCATAACTCCAACAGTGCACAGTAGTGCGATATTCAAACATGCAGGATGCGTTGATCACACGGGAATGGCTCAAGGCACACACAGATGGTATGCCATTCAAGTCAATGGGGCAATCCTATGCATATGCCATGCTGCAGCATATTCAGTGGGAATGTGCCACTCACAGTCCAGAGCACCGTGGCCCACAGTTAGGCCAAAAATAGCTGGCCTAACCCGGCCAGCCACCCCACAGGCAGACTGCAGATGTACACCCAGGTGCACAGCAGCCTGGCAGCCCTGGTGGACTAGAGGTACCCTCTTTTCATCCCCAATGTAGCCAACTCCATCTCTGAAGAGGTCCATAGTGTAGAGCCCCCCCGACCTGATTGCACCTGAGGAAACCATGTTCTATATTCATAGTCTTGAGGACTCTCATCCACTGCCCCTGTACACAGACACCCTCACCCCCCCCATACTCAACCTGTTGCAAAGACTGGCACTGCCCTCCATACCCTGCTATGGCCAGCCATTGACTGCACTGAGCCTGAGCTGGAGATCTACACTCTGGAATGACCCAACTGGCTATACCATGCATTGGTGCACAAAGCCAGCTGTGGATCCACCAGTGTGCACAGCCGTGTATACGTCTCTGGCAAATTGAAGAGGAAATTGACATACCTCCAATGAGTGCCTTGTCAATACTGTAGCTTCCTATTGTAATACACCACTGCAAGTCCACACTTCCCCCTGTTTTCCTGTGTAATATGCCACCCTCCAGATTGCTGAAGTATCCCGGGTGCCATGGGGTGTGGTATCCTGTAATGCCATTTGTAGTGCATGTTTCAGTCTATAGTTAGTTCATCTGCAGTTCCCCAATTGTACAACGAATGGGACATCAGCTGTAAAATGCCTGTCTTGGGACCTGTGTGAGTGGGTACAGCATCGGCCATCACCCACACTGAGCATTGCAATGGCACCATGATGATGGATCTATATGCCAGTGCCTGAGGAGTATGACCATTGGGTGTTATCACCCACACACAGCTTGTGCCTACATACAACACATTCCAACATCCTACTGCAAGTGCTCTGTCACCCGTCAATAGAGTGGTACAATCCCATTACAGAGCCAGTTGTCGCAATGGGATGGGCAGGGGGGCAAGGGGGGGTGTCTGTGCACCATTGAAGGGGAGCAGGGGCCTTCACACTATGGACGTGGACTGTAGGTGTATTCAGGTGCAATTAGGGATAGCATTGGGGTCCCTACAATATGGAACTGATAGAGCCTGGACTCCAGTATGATTGGGGCTAGTGGAATGGGTGGGAGTGCCACTATACCACCAAAGACTTCAGGGCCTGTCCCACATGGGAGCGATTGAGGTCATGGCTTGGGGATGAGAGCTGCTCTGGTGCATTCATCCCCATGCCAACATACAAATGGGCTGGTAAAGAGCTTGTATAAGGGCACTTTTTACCCTGTATGCTCAATTAGTTAATTTGCATTCCTGGGCTGAATATCACCCATGGCGGCTCCAGTGCATACCGGTATGTGCCATGCATTCACCCTGAAAGGCATTCAGTTGGCGTCACCCTGGATGTACCTGACTTGGCGGAGACCTGCACTGTGTCTCCCATCCAAGGTCACATTTTCAACAGGAACAATGAAGCCCACCAGGATGAAGCACAGTGTCACAGATTTACTGCATGACAAAAGGGATTAACTCCCACTGAAACTGCATTGTTTGCTGCAATAACTCTACTGCAGAATTATGCAGTGCTGCACTTCATCCTGGTGGGCTTCACTGTATATCATTCTCTTTGTAAATTAAATGAGTGCTGACTGACACACCCTGTTTGTGCAACACATCTTTCTGTTCATGCATCAATCTGGCACTTAATATATTCCCCCAGATGTAAAAATATTATTTTTAGTGTATTCTGATTTAACACAGTGCAGCATAATATTGTGTAGCTGTAGAGCCCCTCTGAAAATAAGATGTCATTTCTTCTGTGAACTATCCAGGCTAAATATATAGCAATCAGCAGGCATATTCCAGGAAAACACATTGGCCCAGTTATTCAAAGGGGTTGCACATGGTGCAACAGAGTTGCACTGGCTCAGCTCCACATTGCACCCTGGTGGGGTATTGAAAAGGCTGCCAGGAACAGCACAGATTCTGATGCACTGGAGCGCAATGTAATTGTATGCTGCGCAGATGCAGGCAGCATGCCCATGCATTTGCGGCACATCCCGATATTCAGCCCGGGATGTGTGGTGCATATGTTGGCGCAACCCTGCATTGAGCCGCATAGGGGGGCTGAAAGTTAAGCCCATGGAAAGTGGGAACAAATCATGGCCACCCACAGACAAGCTGCTGTATTTCAGGGCGCAATACAGCAGCCGCCTGCCGTGGGTGGCCACCCACCCACCCAGAACACAGTCCACAAGCACCCATGGTGCCCTGGTAGTCTAGTGGTAAACCCCTCTCACCTGTTACCCCAATCGCTGGTAGCAGAAGTATTAAACACTCCCTCATAGTCTAGTGGTACCCCCCATTGCCAAAATCGCAGTATAACTCCAGAACATAATTCCCTGGTGATCCAGTGGCACTCCACTCTTCCCACCCACAGACCCCTTGCCCACCCTGCCCCCCATCATGACAGGTAGCTGCAACTCACTCGCATACCCTGGCCCTCCCGAATGACAAGTACAGTATGGGTTGTAAGCCCACTGGTCCACAGTGTGGACCAATGGGCTTGTAGGGCACACTGTACTAGACAGTCCCAAATATGTGAATGACTTCATTCACCTATTTGGGACTGTCTAGTACAGTATTCCCAGCAAGCCCACACTGTACCTGTCATTCAGCCACCAGCCAGCTGGTATGTGGGCAGATTGCAGCCATCCACCGATGACAGGGGAGCGGGGCAAGGGGTTATGTGTGGATGGGAGGGGTGGGGGTACTACTAGACTACCAGGGAATGTTTAATACTTCTGCTCCCAGCGATTGGGGTAACAGGTGGGAGGGGGTTATCACTAGACTACCAGGCACTGAATTATTGTACAGTGACCACGATCAGGGAATCGGTTGGGAAGGGGGTACCACTAGACTACCAAGGAATGTATTATTCAGCTGTTACTGCGATCAGGGAATCGGGAGGGAGTGAGTACCACTAGACTACCAGGGAATGAAGTATTCAACTGTTACCATGCTCGGGGAATCGGGAGGGAGTGGGGAACCACTAGACTACCAGGGACTAATGTATTATACAGTGACTGAGATCAGGGAATCGAGAGGGTGGGGGGGGGTCTTATGAGACTACCAGGGCATGTTCAATACTGCTGCTACCAGCAATCTGTGACATGGGAGAGAGGGGGTACCAATGGACTACTAGGGAAGTATTGTACGGAGTTTACTGTGATCAAGCTACAGGGTGCAGGGGATGCCCGGAGATCTGCTCATGTCAGTCTGTACAAGGTGCTAGGCACACCGCCGGACTGCCTTGCAGGGTGATGCAAATGGGGCCATAATGACATGCATATGGATTCATTTGCACCTTGCATATATTATGGCCTCATTTGCATGCCTTCTGCTAAATATCGCAGATGATGCACCCAGCGCAACTGCGTTTTCGCTGGCACATTCCCATGCTCCCTATCTGTGGCTTGCACTGGTGCAGTGCCACCATGCCGTGTGCAGTGTGCACTGCTCCATGCACTGTCTGTACCATATTCACTGGTGCTGTGCCGTGGCACATCACCGCTGAATATCACCTGGTCCTGGCCCTGGCACATCCCAGTGGCACTGCTCCCAGGCTTGCACCCCTGCTTGGTGCAGTCTGAATATCTGGGCCCTTTTTAAAAATATGTAAAAGGAAGACCACATTTAAACTGCCTCTCAACCAATCTGCATTGTGCAATTCATTAGAAATAATGGATAAACACATCCCAAAAGCTTTTCACAGCCATATTGGCTCTGACCAGAGTTTGTTTATAAAGTGACCATACCTGTGCACAATATTCCAGAATTGGTCTTACCAGGGCTCCATAAAGTGGCATTATGACTCTATTATTTTATTTTATCTTTATTACAGGTTTCAGAAAGATACCTTTGAGTCGAAGACTCATTTACAAAGGTTCCACATCACATAGATTAGGTACAGACAAGCATTACAACAATTGTTGCAGAGTATAAAGATCAGATTGTTACAAGAAACAGTCAGGCTAACATTCAAGTGCTAGGGCAGTTTAAGACAGTTAATTACAGAATGCATAACAACCCCAGGGAGACTCAGTTTATGAACTAATGAGGAAGAGGTAGGCCAGAGGCCGTTGTCAGTGGGTAAGGAGAAGGGAGAGGGTTAGGTTCAGTTACAATCACAGGCACTTGTGGACAGGAGATGGACCCTATGGTAGGTTTTAAATTGTCCAATTCTTTGTTCATAAACCAAGGAGGAGTGTAGGCTGTTCATCCATAAGGGGGCATTATAGCTGAAAGATCTTCGGAATAGAGAGGTACGACTGGAAGAAATCGAGAAGAGATGGTTGTCTGAGCTATGGGTGTGTTTACCCTTAAAGTCAGGGGGGATTAAGGGAGCAAGGACAGAGGGGGAGAGGCCTAAGGCAATTTTTTTTGCCAGAATGCAGGTGTGGAATCTGATTCTGTTGTCAAGGTTAAGCCAGTAGGTGTCATTATAAAGTGAACAGGTATGGGTGAGACGATCACAACTCAATACAAGACGACAGGCTTTGTTTAGGACAAGTCAAAGTCTAACCAGGGCTGAGGTGCTTGATGCACCATAAATCAGCAAGCCATAGTCAAGCAGAGAGAGTACCGAGGAGGACACTGCAAGCTTAAGGGCACCCAGGGGTAAGGCAATGTTTGAAGTGATGCAGAAGCCCAAGGCTAACATTGAGAGCCTAAGATAGATGGTAAATATGCTTTTGGTAGGTAAGCCCTGTGTCCAAGGTGATGCCCAGGTATTTAAAGGAGTCCACTTGTTCCAGGGGAGTCAGGGTTGATGTTAGTACTTGAGGGAAAAGCCCCTTACTGGTATTCTGTGGATGTGTGAATAGCATAACTTTTTTTTTTTTTGTAGTTAATAATGAGGCAATGTGAGGAGAACAAACTTTCAGCAATGATGAAGGAGGACTGGAGAGAGCAGTGAAGTTGAAGGGTCTCAGGGCTGGAGGACAAGATGACAGCATCATCCAAGCATAGTAATAGGTTGGAGGGGTAGGATTCAGGGAGGGAGTTTAGGAAAAGGCTGACTAGAAGAGGTCCCAAAATGAACCCTTGAGGGACACCTGAGAGGACAGGAGATTTGATGGATAGTGCAATACCAGTTTTGACCTGTTGAGTCTGGTTCGAGTGGTAGTTAGAGAACCATCCCATGGCTTCCTGAGAGAGAGAGAGACCCAGCTTGGCCAAAGAGGTTATGAGAAGGGAATGGTGGACAGTGTTAAATGCCTTTGTGAGGTCTATAAAGATCACACCCGTAATGTGACCTTTGTCAAGCACAGTGTAGATGTGTGTGGTAAGTTCAAGAAGGGAATAGTAGTGCTGTGCCCTTTCGGAAACCATGTTGTTGTTTGCAGAGAAGGTTGTATTTGTTGAGGTGCTCAGTGAGCTGATCAGAAACAATCCTCTCTAAGGCCTTGGAGAGGGGTGGAAGTATGAAGATAGGACGGTAATTGTTAGCAGAGGAGAGGTCCCCGCATTTAAATATGGGTGTGATTGATGCAGATTTCCACTTGGAGGGGAATTTATCTAGACATAAGGAGAGGTTTAAAATGTGGGTGAGGAGGATAAGGACCTCATTAAGGGTGAGCTGAAGGAGTTTCAAATCAATGGAGTCAGAGCTGGAGGAGGCGTGGCTAAGGGCAGTTTTAAGGTATGGTTCTGCAGACTTAGGAGAGATACGGCACAGATAAACGGGGCGAGCTCCGGGGGGGGATAAGGTAGACTAGGAGCCGGAGGATCATAGAAATTTGGGGAGAGAACATGGCTAAGGTTGGTGAAGGCATTGTGGAAGACTGCGGCGATCTGAGTGGGGTCTGTGGTCAAGGACCCATCAACCATGACCTGAGTGGGAACCAGATTAGTGTCCTTATCACATATTTCCTTAATATTGTTGCAGAACTTGCTGCCGGAGCCCCAAGAAGAGGGTAAGGAGGATTTATACTATTCTGCTTTGGCTTTGAAAACAGCCCAAATGCACTTGTTCCGAGCCATTCTATGCATATGTCTAACATGTGGGAGGCTGGACTCATTGGAGAGTTGCCACAATGAATCTCTGGTTCACATCAAGGTCTTGAGGTGATCAGAGAACCAAAGCACATGATTGTCTTTAACCATTTTTTAGTGAATGGAGCAAATAAGTCGCTTACATTATTGAGAGACAAGATGAAGAGGTCCAGGGCTCTATCGGGGTTTAAGGATTTGGTAATGAAGGACCAGTCCGTTGCCCTGAGGTGAGCTTTTAATTGTGCCAGTTTACCAGGGCCAAGTTTGCACTGCTCTATTAGTTTGGGAGGAGACCTAGGAGCTTTACAGGACCAGAAGCAGAGAACTGGGGAGTGGTCACTAAGGTCATTTGGTGGGACGGAGACACTAGCGATCTTGTGTGGACAATTGGAGAAGATGAGGTCTAGCAGGAAGGAAGATCAAGCACGCGGGTCCAGATGGGTAGCAGAAGTGATCACTTGAGTTAGATCTTGGGCTGTGGTGATATCAGTGAGAGGGATGGTGTCCTTACCTAGCTAATTGATATTAAAATCTCCAAGTACAATCATTTCCATATGAGATGGTAATATGTCCGATGTGACAATATAGCGCAGAAGGCTGTTTTTTGATCCCTAGGGGGAATGTACACCATGGTGATATGTAACAGGTTTTGGGCTTGTCCCAAGGTCAGTTTAACAGTGAAAGCCTGTGGGCCTGGTCCCAACTGGGGGGAGGCAAGTCGGTGACCATGTAATATGTCCTAAGTGTAAAAGGCGCAACCTCCCCCACACTTACCCTGTCAGTCAGCATGGTAGAGATTGAACCCAGGCAGGGATACTGAGGAATCGGGAGTCAGAGGGGTAAGCCAGGTTTCACACATGGCTATGACATCAGGTTGATGCTGTAGTACCCAACCTTGGAAGGAGTCCCCCTTTTTTAAGATGCTGCAGATATTGAGGGAGGCAATGCGCAGCGCAATGGGGCTAGGTTTGGGAGGCATCATGACTATTGCTGGCCCTGGGTTAGCATGGACATTACCTGACATGAGAAAGAGGATGAGGAGAAGGAACCTTAGGGCAGGGTTCCAGGACCACTTCCTTTTGTTATAGTGGGAGATTTGGGTAAGTCATGCAGTGGAAGAGAAGGTAGGAATGGGAGGGTCTGTACATTGTGGGAGGCCAGGAGGAGGAGGAGATGAAATGGGGGGGATGACAGTGTCGGTGTTGCAGGAGCTGGGGCTGCCAAACACCAAAGGGCGAATCCAGCGTTGTGTGCCTAGACCGGCATTCACAGAGTGTGGCAGGAATGTAGGTCATATGCACAGCCCCCTTCCCGGCATCCTGGGTGGAAAGAGATGTTTCCCATATGTTCACAAGCTGCCACGAGTCCAGACTGAAGCCTATTGCAGGGGGGTATGTTGAGGTAAAACAGGGAGGGGGACTGAGCAGAGGGTAGCAAATGGCACAGCAGTAGAGTAATAGGAAACATCCTAACACTAAATGTGTAAAGCTTAAGGGAGAACAGAAAGACAAGAAAGAGGCAATAGAGCAGCCCCTAGTGGATAGAGTGTATAAGCTGCTAATGGAGATGTAGGCTGATTGGTTCATGAGTCCTATATAAGGGAATGCTCAGCAAGGGTGGTGGCAGGGGAGGTGGGGAGCTGATGCTCTGCATCGGCGGGGACGAACAAGCAAGTCCTTCACAGCTGTTAGTAGAGGAGCTGAAGCTGAAACAGCTGCTGTGGAGAAAAGTAAAGAAAGGTAAGGGATTATATAGTCAGGGAGGAGGACATGGGGAGGGGTTAAAGAAATGAGTGAACTCCTGATTCGAATTCAAATTTGTAAGCCAAGTAAATGCACATTGTGTGCTGCTAAACATTTTTTATTTTATTTTTCTGAGAGCTATTTTAAAAATAAGGACTCAGCACTGTTAGGCAGAAATCTGGGGGAGCCTTAATACATGGAAAAGAAGCCACAGTGGATTCCCAAAGGGCAAATATTACATTATATGCATGCACACAGAAGCAATTCAGCAATTCATTAAAGCACCATATAAGGGTATTGGAATGCAAGGAATTATTCCTTAAGGCACCGGTTAAACTGTATGCTTGCTTCAGAAGGAAGATAAAAAATGCTAGTGCAGGAGACTATCTCCAAACATACGCCGACTGTAATAGTTCTGAGTAAAAATGGCACCAAGTTCAAACAAACAAGCAAGTCCTTCACTGTTGTTAGTTGAGGAGCTCCTCAGCTCACTGGATGTGACGTACCTGGTGAGATTCAGGGGTTGGAGGAAGGTGCCTTAATACAAATGGCCCTCACGACCTCCTCAGGGGACCCTGAAGCTGCTGCTGTGGAGGAAAGTAAAGAAAGGTACGGGATTATATAGTCAGGGAGGAGGACATGGGGAGGGGTTAAAGAAATGAGTGAACTCCTGATTCAGATTCAAATTAGTAAGCCGAGTAAACGCTCATTGTGTGCTGCTAAATACTTTTTTTTTCTGAGAGCTATTTTAAAAATAAGGAGCCAGCACTGTTAGGCAGAAATCTGAGGAGAGCCTTAATATTTGGAAAAGAAGCTGCAGTGGATTCCCAAAGGGCAAATATTACATTACATGCATGCAAACAGAAGTAATTCAGCAATTTATTAAAGCACCATATAAGGGTATTGGATGGCAAGGAATTATTCCTCATTGTACCGGTTAAACTGTATGCTTGTATCAGAAGTAAGATAAAAAAGTGCTAGTGCAGGGGACTATCTCCAATCATATGCCGACTGTAACAGTTCTGAGTACAAATGGCACCAAGTTCAAACAAGCAGGCAAGTCCTTCACAGCTGTTAGTAGAGGAGCTCCTCAGCTCACTGGATGCAACGTACCTGGTGAGATTCGGGGGGGTGGGAGAGGGTGCCTTCATACAAACGGCCCTCGCAACCTCCTCAGGGAATCGTGAAGCTGCTGCTGGTGAGATTCGGGGGGTGGGGGAGGGCACCTTACTACAAACGGCCCTTGCGACCTTCTCAGGGAATTGTGAAGCTGCTGCTGGCGGGATTCGGGGGGAGGGGACGCCTTAATACAAATGGCCCTCACAACCTCCTCGGGGAATCCTGAAGCTGCTGCTGGCAAGATTTGGGGAGTGGAGGAGGGTGTCTTAATACAAACGACCCTCACAACCTCCTCGGGGAATCCTGAAGTTGCTGCTGGTGAGATTCACGGGGTGGGGGAGGGCACCTTGATACAAATGGCCCTCGCGACCTCCTTGGGGAATTCTGAAGCTGCTGCTGGTGAGATTCGGGGTGTGGGGGAGGGTGCCTTAATACAAACGGCCCTCGCAACCTCCTCGAGGAATCCTATGTGTCTGAATACACAGTTTAATGTTTGATTAACCTTTTTTACCATTTTGCCACAATGTGCACTAAATTGCAAATCTACGCTAATTGTGACTCCCAAATCCCTTTCCTCAGTTGTTTCAGTATGCCTTTGATTTCCAGTTTTATAGCTGATCTTCTTATTGGTTTGGAGGGTTTTAAAAAGGGCTTAAAATCTTTTTTATGGAGTAAGGCATTTGGAGATAATCTGGATGCCGATTAATGCTCTGTATTTAACTTAGTTTTTAATATGCTTTATTATGTTTTTATCTTGAATTTTATTGTAATGCGCCTTGATTCCAAGAAAGGCGCAGAGAAATAAAGCTTATTATTATTATTATTATTATTATTATTGTGGTTCCCCATATGCATTACTGTGCATTTCCCCATCATAAGTTCTAATTTGTTTATTATTGTCCATCTGTGGATGTCCTTAAGGGCCTCTTGCAGTATTGACCATCATTTTCATTGTTTATGATAGCCCGCAGCATTCAATCATCTGCAAACATAGTCAACCATATGTTCTGATGGTCATTCTTTAGTGATATTTTTTATATAGATATATATATATATATATATATATAAAAATCACACATGCCCCCACAATGCAAAGCATCATGGGCTGCATATGCAAATCACCACAGAATGTTATGCTGGTCCAACTTTAAGCAGAATTGCATGGTGCCAAAAGGCCTCTCACACAGTTTGCAAAGGGTGCTAACAGAAGACATAGACACGTGTTTTGTCCTACCAGGACTCATCAGTATGCCTCATCTGTTTGACACCCCAGTGGAATGGACCAGCTACCCTTAAGGCAGTGTGCCTTGGATATATTGTGGTGAACCCATAAAATAAAAAACTATTTAAAAGACAAAGAACCTCTGTGCGCAAACACTGAGGAAAGGGTTACCCCAAAGGGCATTTGGCTGGGAAGCCAAGTTTCAAGAAAATACAAAATCACACATGCCCTCACAATGCAAAGCATCATGGGCTGCATATGTAAATCACCACAGAATGTTATACTGGTCCAACTTTAAGCAGAATTGCATGGTGCCGAAAGGCCTCTCACACAGTTTGCAAAGGGTTCTACCAGGACTCATCATTATGCCTCATCTGTTTGACACCCCAGTGGAATGGACCAGCTACCCTTAAGGCAGTGTGCCTTGGATATATTAATAGTGAACCCATTAAAATAAAACTATTTAAAGACAAAAGAACACTCTGTGCGCAGAAGCACTGAGGAAAAGGAGTTACCCAAGGCATTTGGCTGGAAAGCCAAGTTTCAAGAAAATACAAAATCACACATGTCCCCACAATGCAAAGCATCATGGGCTGCATATGCAAATCACCACAGAATGTTATGCTGGTCCAACTTTAAGCAGAATTGCATGGTGCCGAAAGGCCTCTCACACAGTTTGCAAAGGGTGCTAACAGAAGACATAGACACGTGTTTCGTCCTACCAGGACTCATCAGTATGCCTCATCTGTTTGACACCCCAGTGGATATATCCAAGGCACATTGCCTTAAGGGTAGCTGGTCCATTCCACTGGGGTGTCAAACAGATGAGGCATACTGATGAGTCCTGGTAGGACGAAACACCTGTCTATGTCTTCTGTTAGCACCCTTTGCAAACTGTGTGAGAGGCCTTTCAGCACCATGCAATTCTGCTTAAAGTTGGACCAGCAAAACATTCTGTGGTGATTTGCATATGCAGCCCATGATGCTTTGCATTGTGGGGGCATGTGTGATTTTGTATTTTCTTGAAACTTGGCTTCCCAGCCAAATGCCCTTTGGGATAACCCTTTCCTCAGTGTTTGCATACAGAGGTTCTTTTTGTCTTTTATATATATATATATATATATATATATATATATATATATATATATATATATTTATGAATATATATATATATATATATATATATTAAAAGACAGGGTCCAAGTACTGAGCCCTGGGGACACCACTTGTCACCTGATCCCAGTCAGACGGTACTCCATTTACTGATACCCACTGTCTTCTCATCCCCAACCATGCCTCTCTCCAGTTTATTATGTTTATACTCATTTATATGTCTCTTAGTATATTCAACAGCTCTGCATGTGGCAGTTTGTCAAACTCTTTTGAGAAGTCTAGAAAGACTACATCAACTGCATTTCCTTCATCTAGTGCCTTGCTTGCATCTTCATAAAACATTGGAACACACATAATGTTTTCTCCAATAGGCAGAGGGGCTAGGGGGGCACTAGGTACATCATTCAGACAATGGTGTACACATAATGATTTTTCTGGTAGGTGGGGAACTTGGAACTGTCTAACCAAAATGGTCTCAAAGTAAAAGGTTGCAAGAGGAGTGTAACTACCTAAAAGGCTAAAAGTATGTCTCGCACACAGCTGCACCCTCTACTGGTATGTATATCAATAGAGGGAGTACTTCAACGTTAAGGGCATTTTTTTACAAATGGTAAGTTTCTTTTTATATCTTTTATAGATTTTATTAAAATTTAACATATGACGCATTTTCTAAGTGCAATAATACCATCAGGGGTGGGCAGTATGGTCTATACCAGATCTTCCAGGGGCTATAAGTCCAGTATAGCCCAATACCACCTTCCCTATGGGATATTATTGCTGCATTCTGATAGCAAGGCAGATTTTCACTCTCTTCATTGCTGAGCAGCATGCAAGCTGTGCAAGGGGCAGGAAACTCTAACTGGGCTTTCTTGTACTGTACAAATGGGGAGGGGGATCTGAGCTGAGTTAGAACTCCAGATATATACAAGATTGGGAAAACAACCTTCCAGAGAAAATCAGCCTAGGAACAGATGGACTGAGAAACAAAAGCCTGAGCAAGTAAGACTAGAGTGAATGTATGCCGTCTTCCATTTTCAATTAAATAACATTTCTTTACTTTTTATCAGTTTAACATGTTCTACAGTTTGAGACTGTAAACCTACTAACACAGTAAGGACTTAAGTGGATGTATTGAAGTAGATTTTTTTCAGGTTTTCAGCAGTTTAACAAACATGTTTTGTTACTGGATTTTCATGATAATTTTGGTGCAGTTGTGCTACTTATGCTAAAACTGCCTCTTTCTTCCTCATTGTCCACTTTGACACAAATCAAAGTGTCATCCGTGAACAGTCTGTTCTTACTCTTGACCCCCTCCACAATGTCTCCATTGAAGACATTAAACAAAACAGGGCCCAGCACAGAACCCTGCAGTACCCCACTCATTACTGGTCTTGGCTTGGATGTCTCCCCCTTCCAACTACGCTCTGTTGTCTGCCCTGCAGCCAGCTCTCAACCGACCCCACTATATTTCCCCTGCCCCCATGTCCCTCAGTTTGTTCATTTGCCTCCTGTGTGGCACAGAGTCAAAGGCCTTCCTGAAGTCCAGATACAGGACATCCACAGCGTGGCCATTGTCAACCGCCCTAGTGACCCAGTCGAAGAAGTTGATCAGATATGTTTGGCAAGATCTCCCCGTCTCTTGTCCTGCAGACCATTGCTATCAAGAAAGGTTATTAACTGTCCTTCAGAATGGTCTCCATCAACTTCCCCACTATGGAAGTCAAGCTCACTGGTCTGTAGTTACCCGGTTGGCCCTTGGGTCCACTGTTGTGAAGGGGCACCATGTGAACCATCCTTCAGTCCCAAGGTATATTCCCGGTCTCCAAGGAGGTGTTGAACAGGTCAGTCAGAGGGCCTGCCAGCACCTCTGTCAGTTCCTTCGGGACCCTTGGGTCTACCTCATCCAGTCCTGGTGCCTTGTGCACTCGTAAAGCTTTTAGGCCCTTCAGAACTCTATTCTCTTGGATGACCCCATCTGTTATCTCTGCCATGCCTACTCCCTTGCCCCCCTTTTCCCTGTGATATTGGGCCATCCCTTTCTTTTGTGAACACCAAGCAGAAATACTCATTGAGTGCATCTGCCTAATCTTCTAATTATTACACCCATCCTCCCTCTGTCTTGATTCTAACAATGTCATCCCTACAACATAGGGCATAGGATATTGGATCATTTTGCTTTTTAAGCGAACATGTTATCATGTGTGATGTGTACTACCTTGTCATTAATATGTCTGTGTGCTATTGCTATAAAATGTTCTTTTTTAGTATGATATAATATTTGCATCTTATGTAATATGTGCAATATTGAAAATGTTTGGAACCTATTGTAATTTGTACAGAAACATCAGTGACAGAATCACCATGAAAACAGGCCTTGTATAAGACCTATGGTGTAAACTTTTTGCATTGTCAAATTGTTTTTCCCTGTATAAATAAAAATGATTTACTACTACTACTCCTCTTCTCCCTTATGTATTTAAAGAACCCCTTTCCCCTCTCTGATCCCCTGTGCCAACTTCAGCTCTTTTGCTGCTTTGGCTGCCCTAACTGACCTGGTTACCTCCTTAAATGCCTTTGTGAACAGTTCTCTATCCTCTTCATACCCAGATTTTTTGAACTTAATGAAGGCCAGTCTTTTTTCCCTCACCTTCCCCTCCATCTCCTTGCTGAGACAGTTAGGTTTTTTTTGACCTGGACTGCTTAGTCTGAGATTTGGCACACATGTTCGTGGCCTCATTTAGCCTCTTCCTAAAGATTGCCCACTTCTGTTCAGAATCAATCCCTGGGTTAATTTCGGCTAAATAGCCCTCTAGGATGCTGCCCATTCTGGCAAAATCTGCCTTCCTGAAATACAACACTCTTGTCCTGGTCTTAGCCGACTTTCTCCATGTGTTGAGGAGGAACCACACTGAGTGGTGGTTGCTTCCTGCTAGAGGGTCCTGTTCAACCACATTCTGGACTTGTTCTCCATTTGTTAGCACCAAGTCCTGTATGTTCCCCTCCCTAGTAGGGTCCATCACTCCTTGCACAAAGTAGCTGTCTTGGATAGCTTCCAGGAGCACCTGTTCCCTGGTGTGTACTGTAGTTACTGTCTGCCAGTCAACCCCAAGTAGATTGAAGTCTCCCACTATAACTGTATTCCCTTTATCACTGATCTTACTGATTTCCTCCCCAGCTCCCTATACACCTCCTAGCTCTGTGAGGGTGACCTGTACACCACCGCTATCCTGAGCATTTTACCTTTAAGGCTTTGGAGGAATACTCATATGGCTTCTGGCCTGCCCCCATCCCCTTCATCCCTGGTACACAGTATCTTCTCCCTGATATAAACAGCTACCCCTCCCCTTCTCCCCCTCCCAGTCCCTGCGGAACACCTCATATCCCAGGATCGTGTGATCCCAGTCATGGTATTGGGTGGCCCAGGTCTCTGAGATGGCGACAATATCTACCTTCCCCTCCTCCATCATTGCCTGGAACTCTGCCACCTTGTTAGCTAAGCTCCTTGCATTCAACGATACTACAGTCCACCTTGTGTCCTGCCCCTCGTCTTTCCATCTCTTCTCTTCCTTCCCATTTTCATCCTGGTAACTTCCTCTCATTCTCCTCCTCCCTCTCTTGGGGGGTGAGGCCTTCCACTCTCCCCTGGAAGGTGCCCCTCCCTGCTATCTGACTCAGCCCCTCCCCTCCTCAGTTTAAATCTATGTTGTTTTTTAATGTACTTCTCCAGCCACTGTGTCAATGCCCTTGTACCCTCAATATTGAGATGCAGCCTATCCTTGGCATAAAGCTCCTTATTGCTCTGTATCTTGCTCCACTCCCCTGCTATCCCATACCTAATTTCTGCACTCAACCCTTTAGCCACCCATTAAACTCCTGTATTCTTAGTTTTCTTGCTGTGCTTGCCCTAAGTACCAGGAGTACCTCAGAGAACATCACTGAGATTCCCACCCACTGCAGATACCTCCCACTTCCCCTGACCCTCTCCTGCACTTCCTCCACTGTAGTGTCCTCTATGTCATTTGTTCCTAAGTGCACAATGATATGAGGTTTTCCTCCCACTTTCTCCACACATTTCTGAATGAAATGCCCTACTCTCCCCACTGTCATGTCTGGCATACAGTCCACTCAGGTTCAGCTTTTCCTTACTCCCCTACCTCCACCACCCCAGAGCATAGAATCCCCTTTTACAAGTACTTGCTCTCCCATCCTTAGCACTTCCCCCATGGTTCACACTCCTACGAGCCCCTTTTTCTCAGTGTCTTCTCCTTTCATACCCTGCCCTTTTCCCCCTCACTTCTCCTCCAGTTTCACCTCCACCTGCTCTCCTCCTCCTCCATCCTTTCTTTGCTCACTACCTTCCACAGCTACTCCCCTCCACTACTTTTATGTCCTCCCACTGCCCCCTGTATTGTGTCTCCCCCTCCCCCTCACAACATGTTGTTGGCTGATCTGTACAGCACCTCACTGGAGTCATGTGTGCCACTGGACTGGAGGATGGCACATGTAGTACCATTACACAAGAGTGGACCAAGAGATGAGCTGGGTAATTATCACCCTGTAAGTCTCACCTCCATAGTGTGCAAATTCATGAAGACAATACTAAAGGAAAGACTGGTGTCGTACGTGGAGGACAATGGCCTCCAGGATGTGAGGCAGCATGGGTTTGTTTCTGGGAGGTCTTGTCAAACCAACTTGATACAATATTATGACTGGGTGGCAGGTGAGCTGGATAAGGGTCATGCGGTGGATGTTCTTTACCTGGACTTCAGCAAGGCCTTCAATTCTGTGCCTCATGGGTGGCCTGGGTGGAAGCTAACTGGTGTAGGGGTAGGGGCAAAAATGATGAACTGGATTACAAGCTGGCTGAGTGGGAGGCTGCAATGAGTGGTGGTGAGAGGGGAGCTCTCAACTCCAAGGCCAGTGACGAGTGGGGTGACACATGGCTCTGTGTTGGGGCCAGTATTGTTCAGGCTTTCCATATCAGACATAGCACATGGGGTGGTGAGCAAGATAAGTCTGTTCGCTGACAACACCAACACCTGAGCAGTGGTGAATGGAGAGGAGGGATGGAAGCAGCTGCAGGGGGACCTAAGCAAGCTGGAGGAGTAGTCAGAAAGGTGGCAGCTGGGGTTCAATGCAAAGAAGTGTAAGGTTATGCACTTTGGGGTGAAGAATCCAAGGAGAGAATACTGGCTGGGAGAGGTTAAGCTGGGGATCACTGAAGATAAGAAGGACCTTGGGGTAATGATAACAGGGACCATGGACAACACTGCCCTTTGCAGGAGAGCGGCTGTAAAAGCAAACAAAATGCTGGGGTGCATAGCGAGGGGTTTTTCATCCAGGCAAAGAGAGGTGATCTTGCCCTTCTACAGGTCACTGGTAAGGCCACACTCAGAGTATTGTGTGCAGTTTTGGAGGCCATACCTAAAGTGTGATATCAGGCTCCTGGAGGGGGTTCAGAGGAGGGCAACAAAAATAATATGTGGAATGGAAGGGACACACTATGACAGCAGGCTGAGAGACCTGAATATGTACACCTTGGAGGATAGAAGGGGCAGGGATGACATGATAGAGACATTCAAGTATCTGAGGGAATCAATAAGGATGGGGCAGATGGGGTCTTTAAGTTAAAGAGGGGGAGGGTCACCTGGGGGCATGCGCTAAGAATAGAGGTGGGAAGACTTAGGAAGGAAATGAGGAGACACTATTTCACAGAGAGGGTCATAGCAAAATGGAATGCCCTACCAGAATGGGTGGTATCATGTAAATCTGTGAACAGTTTCAAAAGGACATGGGACAGGCACAGAGGACAGTGAGGGTGGGGAGGGTGGGGGTGGCAGTGGGATGACAAATGGGAGGGGGGGGGCAGCTGCAAACTAGGGGTGCTAGCTGCACACTCGAGCAGACTTAGATAGACGGTGATCTGTTTCTGCTGGCACATTCGTATGTTTGTATGTTCGTATGTTTTGCCCTTCCTCCCCCTTTGTTTAGTGTGTTCATGCCAACTTGACCTACTTCCCTACCCATCCCTACTTTTACCCCACCATCTTCCCTCTCTCCTTGTACCCTATATTCTTGCCTTCCCTTCTGGTCACCTGACTCTTGTTCTGTGGTGGTTTCTGCAACCTCCTGCTCTGTTTCATCAACCAGTAATGTGTACCTGTTTGTTGCCTCCAACCTCCTGCCCCTGCACTCCCTTGAAATCCCTTCCTGCCTCTGCTTACCCTGAACCTCTTTTCTACTTTCTCTCTGTCTGCTCATGTTCCCCTGCTACCAGCCAACACCCTCTTTTTGCACTTCCAGGACCCTGTGGACTTGGCCCCTCTGGGCTGAGCGCCCCCTTCTAACCAATGGTAGCCTGATCTATATTGCAATGGAGCCCTCCCTGCCTCTCTGCCCCATCTTCTCCTCACTCCCTCATACATGTCCCGTCTCCCTAGTTCCTGTCTCAAGCTCTCTATCTCCAGCGTACGTTGTCTGAACATCCTGCACACTGGACAACCCCCACCTTCCACCAGGTCCTAGAAACAGTGCTACCCCACACCCATTGCAGCTCACTACCCTCCCAGCCTCCCTGTACCCCCAACATCAGTCTTCTCTACCTCTCCATTCCTCACCCCCATTCCCCCACCTGCCTCCTTCCCTGGCCTCCATATCCCCCCCATCTCTTAGTCTCTAAATATTCCACAGCTCTTTACAATTGCATCCATATTTCTTTAAGGGCTGTAAACCTGCAGTTCTGCCCCCAAATGCTCTCTTTCTCCTTCTGTAGATAATAAGTCACTGATCTGAATAAGTGCATGCTGACTTAATGCACGCTGTACTGTGGAAGGCACTCAGCCACTTGTATTATGCCTTGCATTGCAGCTGTGGTGTACAGGCATGATACAGAAAAAAGTGGTAGCCTGGGAGTAATTTGCAGCACCCTCATTGAATCCTGGTGCCATCTCAGAAAAGTTGTTTGACAGAACAAAAAAACTGACAGGTTAAAAAGGAGCCCTTTTGGACCAGTATGACGTTAGTTCTGTTTTACTGAAGCATCTTGCTCAGCATAGATAGTGAGGCATGATATGTGAAAACCAGCAGCAGAAACCCCAGTGCTTTGAGGCTTGACCACCCTTTTTGTCAGGAGGAGGTCCAGAGAAAAATAAGTTCTATCCTTTATGTCTGCCTCTCCATTGCAGCCCCCGCCCCCCACTGGTAGTAATAAACCCAAATTGATAAGTTAACAATCCTGAACATTGGACAACCCCCACCTTCCACCAGGTTCCCAGAAACAGTGCTGCCCCACACCCATTGCAGCTCACAACTCTCCTAGCCTCCCTGTGCCCCCAACACCAAGCAATAACCATGACAGGATGTGCATTTCTAGAGAATTAAGTATTCTAGAGAATTAGAAATCTGGGTGAATTGAAAGGCACATGGTCATCAGGCAAATGCCTTTGAATGCACCCAGAAATAGCATTTTCTCAAGAAAGGTACATCCTTAAGTGGATCGTTGCACTCATAAAATTGATTTTTTTATTTAAAATGTTTTATTTGTGTGTAGTTAAACTGTTGCTAGGTAGATTATGTTATGCTGTTTGAAAAATTGTGCATTTACTGGGAAATCATGAATAAGCAGGTGATATGTCTTGATCAGTCATATTGCTAGGATTCCAGAGAATTTTTAAGTCCATATAATAAAGCTGATTGTACAGTAGCTGTGGTAATATGCTACTGGACACAGCATAAAGAAGAGCAATTTTTAGCCAGCTTAGTTTGAACAAGCACTGTTTTCTTTATTGCAGGTCTATCCAGTACCACCACCTCCACCACTGTTTCAAGGGGTAAGGTATTGTAATGTTGCACTCTTGTTATAGCAAATGATAAAGTTAATAGGAGCCAGTTTAAAACAAGTGCAACTTGTATGTGCTTAGAGACAATTCTGAAAACACAGTCAAGCAAATACAATCAAACTCCAACAGCAGTAATGTTCATTGATAAAGTATGTAGTCTATGAGGCAGCAGCTCCACTTACCAAAGAAATCTCAATCACTGTATAAGCCTTCAAGGTACACTGGGCATGGCCGGCCCAGTGGTGCTGAGGGTTGAGGCGATAGACGCCACACCTCATGCCATGCTGGCGACCCAAGTTCAGGAGCGAGCCTGGATCTCCGGGGGTTGGCAGGGGAGAGAGAGCATTGAGGGTCCGGTTGACTGCTCTCCTCTCTCAGGCAGGGATCCAGTGACAGCCCAGAATAGCAGCAGCCCCCAGTGGGGACTGGCAGTGCTGCGATGTACAGGGGCTTGCTAGCAGTGGGAAGATGTTGGGCAGCTGCCTTCCAGACGTGGGTGAGAATATCTGTGTCATGGGCTGATGGCATTGCACATCCCATGTCGTCGGGGGGGGCATAACACAAGGAAAAACACCCTCCAGCCCAGACAGGCGATGGCTCTCAATGCCTGCCACCACACACCCAACACCAGATCTCTGCCTCCGCCCCTTTGATCTCCTTGGAGACCCTGACTGGAGAGGTTTTGTTGAGGAGAAAGTAATGTCCTTGAGGTGGTTGGGTCATGGTGGGCAGTAGAAGTGGCAGGCACACTGAGTAGCCCAAGAGAGTTCTGGTGCCTGGAGAGTTACAAACAGAATTGAAAAAAAAAAAAGGTACACTGGGCACATTTCTGTTTACTAAAGGAATCACTGGGTACCACTGTTTTTTTTTGGGGGGGGGGTTGGTGGGAATCTCTATAAATTGATATATGTTTGCATAGCATACTTCTTGGCCCCTGCTCATGAAGAAAGGGGTGAACATAATCAACCTACGGTAGTGTTGCTGTCTGACCTTAAAGAGTCTCACTGAGATAACACTTGAAGCCCCTGCACCATATATCTAGGTGCCTTACTGCCAAGGGATTCTGATATAATACATATCCCTGAAAACTGTTTTGTTGTTAAAAAGTTATATCCCTCATAAAATTCTCTATATCAGGTATCAAGGACTTCCTGTTTTTTTTTGTTGGCCAGACTATGCCCCCGCACTCACGGACGTGATGACGAGATGCCAGTGAGAGTAAGGGGGTGTGCTCCATTCTAATCAATGGGCGGATATTTTTTAATCTTTTTCTAGTACTCTAATGACCTCTTGGCAATGAAATGTGGGCACCGGTCAACTAACAAGGATGGACCATGGGTGGAACATAGGTCCGAAAAGTCTTTGGAACCTGGTATGAAGAATTTTATGAGGGATATAACTTTTTTTCATTAAAATACTTTTCAGGGATATGCTTCATACCAGGATCCTTTGGTGGCAAGGCACCTATATATATGGTGTAGAGGCTCATCCTGGTGAGTTTCTTTAAATTACTATGCTACTATGTTACAGTCATGATAATATATTATGTAAATATATTTCATTTGTGGAGAGTGGGATTTTCTAAAAGTGGGAGCCAGCCTGTCCATTAACAAATTCTTGGAATTTGGACTGCCAGGGGATGAGAGGCCATGGCTGTAGTCAAACCTTCTCTAAAACTTGTTGTCTGAGTTGCTCGGGGCGGAGAGTCCTCTGGGTCTTTGAACTATAGCTGAAAATATTCTGACTGTGTTGTGACTTAGACTCTGTCCACTGTATGGGCCTGTTTTAAAAACTGACTCCCTTTTGTACTAAAGATTTTAATTTATTTATTTGTTGGGTTGGGGAGGGATTTGGGGGTTGTGATGAGTGAATGAGTGTGTGTGTGTGTGTGTGTGTGTGTGTGAGTGTGTGGTTGGATTATTCTCAGTGACTACAGCACCTGAGTGCATGACATGGCATCCCCTGGGGCCAGTGATCTCTGGCTAAGCCTGGACGCTCTGGGCCTGATCCTGCATTCCATGTCTGGGACCTATCCAGCCATGTGCTCGATCTGGTGTTCACTGTGGCTTGAAATTCACACCTTCAAGATTCATCGGGTCAATTAGTCCAATAATTGCACAGCTGGGTTCAGCTTTAAAGCCTCACTCAATGTCCACTCCCTGTGGAAATGGTCCAGTTCTGCCCTTTGAGGGGTGTTCAGCCAGAGAGACTGCTGGCAAAGCTGGACATTTCATCTGTGTTGGAGGCTTGTGCCAGTGGCCCGGCAGACGAAGTGATGGCCTATAATAGCGTTCTTACTGGGTCCTTGGACCATGTGGCACCGATCCATGCATGCCACCTTGTCTCACGCCTTGGCTGCCCTTGGTTTGATGTAGAGCTAAGAAAGTTGAAGACAAGGGGTGAAGGTTAGAGATGCATTGAAGAGGAAGACTGGGTCTCGGGAAAACAAGCTGGTTCTGATGACTCATTATAATGAATATCAGAATGCAATCATCCAGAAAAAGGCAGTTTTTATGTCTAGGATGATTGCAGCCAGGAGGAATCAACTGGCTCAGCTCTTTTGTGTTGTAGACAGGCTGCTACATACAGTCTGTCTGGAACCAGTTGGAGCCTTTTCTACTCACAAATGTGAGGAGTTTGCTCAGTTCTTCTTGGACGGAGTGTCTTCGGCTCCAAGCAGAATTTAGTCCTCCAGCAGTGGTGTTTCTCATGTGGGCAATTGCATTTGGCCACCCTGGGGTGAGTTCCGGCTGGTTATGGCACAGGAGGTCTGTGGGATAGTCCTCAGGCTGAAACCAACATTCTATGACCTGAACCTGGGCCCAATGTGGCTACTAGCTTGGCTGTGTTGAAGTCCTGGGCCTGGTCTTTGCCAGGATAGTTGAGAGTTCCTTGTCAGCTGGGGTTTTTCTGGAGTCTCTAAAACAGGATCTGGTTAAGCCCCTACTAAAGAAACCATTACTGGACCCCAACATCCTGGCAAAGTACTGTCCTATCTCGAACCTTCCCTTTTTGGGGAAGGCTCTTAAGAAGGGGTAGTAGAACAGCTAAAGGGCTGTCTCATAGACTTCCAGATTTATGACCCTTTCCAGTCTGGATTTAGGGCCTTGCAAAGCACGGAGACAGCATTGGTCAAGGTATTGAATGACTTGCTCAGGGTAAGGAATTGATAAGAGCATACAATTCTTGTCCTCCTTAATCTCACCTCAGTGTCTGACACTGTGGACCATGGGGTGTTGTTGAACAGGCTGAGGGAATATGTGGGACTCACCTGCAAAGTCATCAGCTGGTTTGAGTCCTTCCTCCGGGACAGGTCTCAGAGGGTAGTATTGGGAAATTGTTTGCTGAACCCAAGAGACCTGCCCTGTGGTGTTCCCAAAGGCTCTGTCCTATCCCCCATGCTGTTCGCTGTATATATGCTGAATTTGTTGAGTCCTACAGCAAGCCGGTAATATTCATATCCACATAGGGATTATCAGTAATTGCGTCCAGGTCGATCTGTGGAACAAAAGTTTCAGCATCAACATTCCATTCAAAAGATGTAGTTTCTGAGGTTGAGACATCCCCAGCCCATTCTACATTCTGAGCAGCTGGGGCATTCCAGCTGGTGGGGGGTTGATACCACAATGTCTCAGGGTCTCGTTGACAATCATAGTATTCATTCTCAGGTTCCACCAACGATTGTGGAGTGGGGGCAAAAGGGCCATGCACTTCAGCAGTTGGGATATTTCTAATTTGATTTCCCACTTGGGTGCTGCTCCTAGTTCTGGGGGCTCTTGGGGTGATGGGCTCATTTTCGTTGATGATAGGCTCTAGGTGTCCTATTATTAATAGATGGTTTCAGTGAATGGTTTTAAAGGTGTGAGGCCCCCTCTTGTCTGATGTTATAAACAGGTAAGTTGTTCAATTTCTCTGGGATGACATAGGGTTCAGATAACCATCTGTCCACCAATTTGTGCTCTCCATGGACTCCAAAGTTCTGTAGTAGTACTCTGTCTCCCACAGTGAGCAGTTGGGGTCTCAGTCTCTGGTCATTTCTGGCCTTGTTTCCTGCATTTGCCTTCCCAACACTTTCTGCTGCTAGCTTGTGTGCTTTCTGTAGGCTCTTCAGGTGCTTGGTATACTGTAGATATGACTCCTTGCTGGTTCCCTCAGGTGACAAACCAAAAGTCAGGTTAATAGGCAGTTGGGCCTCTCTTCCGAACATCAGTAGATAAGGGGAGATGACTGTGGCACTATTCTTGGTAAAATTGTAAGCATGCACTAATTGTGGTACATGCTGGCTCCAGGTCTTCTTCTGCTTATGGTTCATAGTGCCCCGGTGGTGGCACTTTCTTTGTGCTAAGGTATGCATCCGTGTCTGCAAAATCATGGAAAAGGGGTGTTTTTTAAAGTGCAGACGCGGATGCTTGCCTGCATGTATTTCTTTAATAGGTGTATTTTTCGGACGTTTTCATGCAATGTTGCTCCTCGATTGTGCAGATCAGGGGTGTGTCCACGTTCCGGGTAGTGGGCAAATGTGATCTGTAGCTTCCCCAGTAGTGCCCCGCTCAGGCACTGTAGCAGCTGCCTCCCCCCGGGCGGCTCAAATGCCTATCACCGAACATCCCTGCCACAAATCCATTGTAACTGTAAGAGGGCTGTCTGCCCGGGCTGTTTGTTACTTTTAAGAGCCTGTACAGGAGCTATCTCTTGGCCAATGGGATGTGCCAGTGGGCGTGGTGTGGGGAGTGCACTGGATGGCTGGGGGTTTTGAATCCAAATGCAGCCTGGGAATCCAGGCCGGGAATGTTGAGTTTATGAGACTGTGGGTGCGACCTGGGGCTGCGACTGGTTCAGACCCATGGATCGGGCAGCAGCACAGCATTCAATGCAGGCTCTTTACCAGGCTCTTTACACAAAGTGACATTGTGTCAGTATTCCAGGAGACAGACAGACAGCCAAGCAGTCAAGCCTGTGTCAGCATGGCAGAGGATGAAGAGGGGCTACGACTGGGGTTGCAGAGCGTCAAAATTAAAATAGGTAAGGGAAGTCAGCTGGGGAAGTTAACTACTTTTAAATGCACACAAGTTACTTGTGCTGGGCAAGCCGCTGGGTTTCAGGGAGAAAACAGGTGGTCAGGGCCTAGCAAGGGGCCTGGGGTCAGGGATTGCCCACTCCGGGGCCCACTTAAGCCACTCCAGGATGGGACAACTGCATGCTACAAATGGAGAATGGGAAACTTTGTGAGGGATAGGAGGGGGAGCCGCCTGGGGGAGCTGAGGTAGTTGTGCTCTATCTGGGGCTCCCTGCTGGGGCTTTAGTTGGCTTGACAGAAGCCTGGGACAGCAGCGCTTCCTTTAATGGACTTATGAGGTCTGCTGTGGGTGCCCAGGGCCAACTAGTAGTGACTGTTTATCAATTTTAATTTAGGGGTTCGACCATATGGGAGTAATCTTATCCAGCAGTGGTCCCACTTTTGTTATGCACTGCGTTTCCTTCCAGTAGTTAATCATGGTCACTAGAGTCAGGTGTTTTTTTAAGTGCTCTGGTGGAGTGGCATTCAGAAAATCAGAGGGCCATCTTAGGTTGCACAAGCCTGCCCCTAGCTGGCACCATTGTGCTGCATGTGGGTATCTGAGTGATAGAAACCAGTTTTTTGACTGAAAAAGGGAAGCTGATAGTGTGTAGCCCTTTACCCAGGGCAGGCCAAAGTCCACTTCCAACCACTGGGCTCCTAACTTGGCAAAGGTGAATCTTAATTGCTTACCTTCCCATAGATACAGTTTGACGTGCTTGTTAATCTGTTCAGATAGAGTCTGGGATAGTTTGAGGGGCAGGTTTGCCACTATGTAGAGGAGTTTGGTGAGGCTTATCTTAAGGGCTGTTATTTTGCCTTGAACTTGAATGTCTAGAGCACTGTTTCTAAGATATGTCCATTCCAGATAATGAAAGGCACTTTCAATGACAAAGGATATTACACCAGCTGGAGTAGGAATGCTCTTTCCTGCTCACATAAGGTTAATCAGCTGACAGATTTTGTTTTAATTAACTGGGGAGATACCCCATATCTGCCCACTGTGTCCTGTTCAGGTCCACCCTGTGTGCTCTTCCCACTAGAACTCGACTGGCTCCCCTGGAGACTGCAACTTGTCCCCCTATGATGGAGCCCCCCCCCCACACAGCTTATGGGGGGGGCTGAGATGCTAATCAGGAAGTCAATGCTCACAAGATAGTGGAGGTGGTGCTGGCAGGGATTACCTGTGGTGGTGGCAGATGTGCAGTAACATCAGTGAACAGTCAGGGCCCTCCCACTCCCATGTCATTTCTTCATATAAAGATTACCTGAAAAGATTAATTAAATATTGTGACCCTTAAAAAAACAACAATCAAAGATATTTTCAGAGTAAAATGGCAGTCTATAAGGTATGTCTACTTCATGGGTCTACCTCTATTTGAAAGGTGGACTCTGCTTTTGCTTTGCTCCCTGTAGCTTTCCTTTTTACGTTCGCTTGCGAATATGTAAGAACGTTTTGGAGGAAGTAGCACACTTTGGAGTGTGCCTCTTCTATTCAATCCACTGCTCCACTGAGCAGGCGTGGCAGTCCTGCACCAATGGGTGTGGGAGCTTGTATGACAGCAGTGGTCTTCGCTTCAAGAAAAACACTGCGGTCATGCACGAGCTAATGGAACCCTCCGCCCCCAAAGCTTTGGTGCCAGCTGGGAGCCCACCCCAGCGTGGCAAGCGTCTCGTCCTCTGCCGACAGGGTGCCCAATCCCCATCGGCTCCACGTCCCCAAAGGCCCCCAAGGCTTTGGTGCCATGCTGGGAGCTCACCCCAACATGGCACAACATCCCGTTTATTTTTTTTTTGTTGTTACCTAGAAATAAAACAGTCCCACGGTGCTTCTCCCTGAACCCCTTCCCACCACTCGCACCCACCCACTGCGCATCCTGACTCCCCACACCCCCCCTCACCCCATACTTACCTCCGGAGCTCGGCGTGATGATCTTCGGTGGACCGGGAACACGTCTGCACTTCCAAAGCCGACCGCTGAACTGAGGAAATGCCGTAAGCTGTATAATGGCTAGATAGGGTTTTTCAACTTTATTGCATATCTCAGCCATTTTTGGAATTTTTGCACTTTTTTATACATGGGGTTTTTGGGACCCTTCTCATGAATGATGTCATTGTCATTCGTTATTAGAGCGCCCAAAGGGTGATTTTGCAGTCACTACGCGTCAATCACCCTTTGGGCCTGAATAACGCCATGACAGTGACATCATTCATGAGAAGGGTCCCAAAACCCCATGTTGAAAATTTGTGCAAAATTCCTAAAATGACTGCTTTATGTAGTCTGTATTGCGCAGTTCCCACAGACGTCAGAGGTTTGCAAATTTTCAATATTTCCACCCAGATTTTCAACATTGCCATTTTGCCACACCTTCTTATGAGTAGTACAGCTGTCATTTTTCACATATCACCCAAAATGTGTTTCCGCCCAAGTAGCGCACAATGGCGCAGTCGGTGTGCGAAATCAATGTATGGGACACATTAAGAAAATCCAGTGACACTGTTCATGAGCAGAGGTCTTAAAATGACTATATTGAAACTTTGGTGAAAAAATTCCTAAAAATGACTGCTTTACGAGTCTGCATTGCGCAGTTCCTACGCATGCTCGTAAGTCTGCGAATTTTCAATATTTTCACTCCAGATTTTCAACATTGCCATTTTACCACACCTCCTCATGAGCAGTACAGCTGTCATTTTTCACATGCTGCCTAAAACTTGTTTCTGTCCATGTAGTGCACAATGGCACAGTCGGTGTGTGAAATCAATGTATGCAATACAGTAAGAAAATCACAGTGACACTGTTCATTAGCAGAGGTTTTAAAATGGCAATGTTGAAAATTTAGTGAAAAGATTCCTAAAAATGACTGTTTTACGAGCGTGCGTTGCACAGTTCCCATGCACACTCATATGTTTGCGAATTTTCAATATTTCAACTCCAGATTTTCAGCATATCCATTTTACCACACCTCCTCATGAGCAGTACAGCTGTCATTTTTCACATCCTGCCCAAAACGTGTTTCCGCCCATGTAGTGCACAATGGCGCAGTCGGTGTGTGAACTCAATGTATGGGACACATTAAGAAAATCACAGTGACACTGATCATGAGCAGAGGCCTTAAAATGGCTATGTTGAAAATTTGGTGAAAAAATTCCTAAAAATGACTGTTTTACGAGTCTGCGTTGCGCAGTTCCAAAGTTTGCGAATTTTCAATATTTTCACTCCAGATTTTCAGCATTGCCATTTTACCACACCTCTTCATGAGCAGTACAGCTGTCATTTTTCACATCCTGCCCAAAACATGTTTCCGCCCATGTAATGCACAATGGCGCAGTCGGTGTGCGAACTCAATGTATGGGACACATTAAGAAAATCACAGTGACACTGTTCATGAGCAGAGGTCTTAAAATGGCTGTGTTGAAAATTTGGTGAAAAAATTCCTAAAAGTGACTGTTTTATGAGTGTTCATTGCGCAGTTCCTATGCACGCTAGTAAGTTTGCGAATTTTCAATATTTTCACTCCAGATTTTCAACATTGCCATTTTACCACACCTCCTTATGAGCAGTGCAGCTGCCATTTTTCACATCTTGCCCAAAACGTGTTTCCACCCATGTAGCGCACAATGGCACAGTCGGTGTGCGAACTCAGTGTATTCAGCACATTAAGAAAATCACAGTGTCACTGTTCATGAGCAGAGATCTTAAAATGGCTATGTTGAAAATTTGGTGAAAAATTCTAAAATTAACTGTTTTATTTAGCGCATGTAGCAGTTCCTACGCACACTGTAAGTTTGTGAATTTTCAATATTTTCACTCCAGATTTTCAACATTGCCATTTTTCCACACCTCCTTATGAGCAGTGCAGCTGCCATTTTTCACATCTTGCCCAAAACGTGTTTCCACCCATGTAGCGCACAATGGCACAGTCAGTGTGCGAACTCAGTGTATTCAGCACATTAAGAAAATCACAGTGTCACTGTTCATGAGCAGAGATCTTAAAATGGCTATGTTGAAAATTTGGTGAAAAAATTCCTAAAATTAACTGTTTTACGAGCGTGCGTTGTGCAGTTCCTACGCACACTCGTAAGTTTGTGAATTTTCAATATTTTCACTCCAGATTTTCAACATTGCCATTTTACCACACCTCCTTATGAGCAGAACAGCTGTCATTTTTCACATCCTGCCCAAAACATGTTTCCGCCCATGTAGTGCACAATGGCGCAGTCGGTGTGCGTAATCAATGTATTGGACACAGTAAGAAAATCACAGTGACACTGTTCATTAGCAGAGGTTTTAAAATGGCAATGTTGAAAATTTGGTGAAAAAATTCTTAAAAATGACTGTTTTACGAGCGTGTGTTGCACAGTTCCCACGCATGCTCATAGGTTTGCGAATTTTCAATATTTCCACTCCAGATTTTCGACATTGTCATTTTATGACACCTCCTTATGAGCAGTACAGTTGTCATTTTTCACATCCTGCCCAAAACGTGTTTCCACCCATGTAGCGCAAAATGGCACAGTTGGTGTGTGAACTCAATGTATGGGACACATTAAGAAAATCACAGTGACACTGTTCATGAGCAGAGGTCTTAAAATGGCTATGTTGAAAATTTGTTGAAAAAATTCCTAAAAATTACTGTTTTACGAGCGTGCATTGCGCAGTTCCTACGCACACTGGTAAGTTCGCGAATTTTCAATATTTGCACTCCAATGACTTCCAAATTCCTAAACAGCACATAGAAGCAAGCAACATTCAGCATTGACAAATGCTTGTTTATTTTTGCATTCGCTTGCATGCATGTGCAAGGAACATTTTGGGATAGTATGACTTTTTGAAGGTGTGTGACCCTCCTGTCCAGTGCAGTGCTCAGTGTAACATGTGCAACCCTACTGCACCAATGGATGCATGAGCTGTCTATGACAGCAGTTTGGCTGCAGTGGTCTTCAGTTAAAGGAAAAGCACCACTGCAATTAGCGGTGGTAACGTGTGTGTATTTAGTATATTGACATCACCCTTTTCCCTCTGGCTGCTAATAAAATCCCTCCCACTTCCTCCCTCTGATGTCATCGACCCTGCTCCCTTGTTATTGCCCCCTCAAAACACATTGTATGTGCAGACGGAGTGCACAGTCCCCATTGTCTCCAGGCCCCCCCCAACAAACACTCGGGTGACATGCTGGGAGCCCACCCCAGCATGCCCATTGTCCCTGTAAATGGGAAAACAGTCCCACAACATCTTTTGTTTTTTTAAAACCTGTGAAGACAGAAAACCATCCCTCGCTGTGTCTTGTGCCCCCTCCCCGAACCCACACCCACCCTCTGCATACCTCACCTCCCCCTCACTCCATTCTTACCTCTGGAGCCTGGCGCAATGATCTTCAGTGGAGTGGGAACAAGTCTGCACTCTTGAAAGCAGAATGCAAACTGAAGAAATGATGGTAAGCTGTATAATGGCATAAATGTTTTTTTTTTTTTCAACTTAGGTGGCTGTCTCGGGCATTTTTGCAAATTTTGCCACCGCATTTTCAACAGGGGGTTCTTGGGACACCACCTCATGAATTCAGTTACTGTCATGTGAGTTATTCGGTCCCCAAAGGTGATTTCACGGTCACTGCACAAAATCACCTTTTAGGATTGATTAACTAAACAACAGTGTCACTGTTAATGAGGTGGGCTTCCAAAATCCTATGTTGCAAATTTGGTGAAAAAATGTCAAAAAATGACTGTTATGAGCGTGCATTATGCAGTTTCCATGCACACTCATAACTTCCAGAATTTGAAATATTTTCACTCCAGATTTTCAACACTGACATTTTTTCACACCTCCTTATGAACAGTACAGCTGACATTTTTCACATCCTGGCTGAAATGTGTTTTTGCACATCCAGCGCACAATGGTGTGGTCACAGTGAGAAATCAATGCTTAGGACAGATTATGAAAATCACAGTGACACTGTTCATGAGCAGAGGTCCCACAATGCCTATGTTGAAAATTTGGTGACAGAAGTCTATAAAATGACTGTGTCATGAGCGTTCATTGTGCAGTTTCCATTTACGATTGTAAGTTCGAGAAATTGTTGTATTTTCACTCCAGATGTTCAACATTGCCATCCCTTCACACCTCCCTATGAATGCTACAGCTGTCATTTTTCACATCCTGCCCGAACTGTGTTTTTGCACATGTGGAGCACAATGGTGTGGTCGCTGTGGGAAATCAACGTTCAGGACAGATTAACAAAATAACAGTGAGACTGCTCATCAGCAGAGGTCTCAAATGCTTTTATGAGGTGGGGGTAACAAAAAGGTCATGCTGAAAATTTATTATGCAAATACCAGCAATCGCACAGGGCATTAGGGTAAAACACCATATGTGCCAAACACCACTGCAAATACCTGTAAGCGAACGTTCGGCATTGACAAATGCTTGTTTATTTTTTTGATAGAAATATTGGTAAGAGTAATCTTGAACTGTGATTGGCTGTATCAAGTCACATGACCAGGTGGTTATTTAAGAAGTGTACCAGGACAGGGTCGGGACAGGTGTGGGTTATGCTGGAATTCACCCATGTCTGGTGTGGTTTGGTCAGGAGAACGATGGCTGAGTGAGTAAACTCCTGAGTAAACCGCATCAGAAGTGTGTAAATCTCAGCATAATCGGCACCCTGGAATAGTATATATTGTGATTATTCTGGTTCCTCACTTGAAGCAAAAAGGGAGCTGATGGCCGTAACCGACTCTCTGTTTTTGCATTAAAGGGGGCCATTTTTTTCAGAAAAAAAACAAGGAAAGGGGTAATTTCTAAAATGTGCAGATGAGCAGCTACAACTTTTTACAGAGAGTGCCACCACCGGGCATAGTGCCCAGCATGTCCATGAGTGTCCGATTAAATCTTTCGGGCTGCAGGTCCCCTTGGGTGTGATAAGGGATAGTTTTTTATTGTTGAATCCCATGTGCTGTTAGAAATTCCATAACCAGTTTGTTCTGGAAGTCAGGACCTTAATTGAAATGAATGTGCTGTGGTATGCCATAATGGGTGATAAATTCAGACAACGTTTTCAAAACTGTTTTGGCTTTCTGGTCCTTGGTAGGATAGGCCTGAGTATATCAGGTACAATGGTCGGTAATGACTAGTACACTGTTGAAACCTTTGCTTTCAGGCTTCAAGGATGAAAAGTCTATTTAGACTAGCTCCAGGGGGTGAGGGTTGTTATGTTTACCAATGGAGAAATTATTTTTCGAAGGGTCTTTCTTTGGACACATCTTGCACGTTCTTTATTATAGGATTCAATATGTCTCACCATTACTGGCTAGTAAAATTTGTCTCTTACCAGTCTCAAAGTCTGCTCAACTCCTAAATGGCCCATGTCATCATGTAATGATCTCATTGCCACCTGGCAGTACTTCCATGGGAGCACCAACTGTCTGAAGGTTTTTTGGGTCTTTGGGTCTCTAACAATCCAATATAACAGGACATTCTGTAGTTCCAGTTTATCCCACTCTCACAGTAGGATAGACACATCGGGGTGGGTTTTTGGCACTTTGTCTGGGCTGTTCCCCTTCTCCAGTGCAGCTGTTACCACTTTAAGACTGTCATCTTGCCTCTGTAAATACTTTTGTTTTCTCTTATTAGGCTGTGGTAAATGCTTAAAGTCAATGCTTGTATGGTTGTAATAAGCATCTGGTATGGCATCCATAGGGGCTGCCATGGAATCAAAAACTCTACAGGGTAATGCAACAGTCTCTGGGTTCCAAAGCAAAAACTTACTGCACACTGCTTGCACCGCCTCTGGTAGCAGTTTTTGGGTACTGGTGGGGGTCTCCAGATGTGGTCTGTGGGACAATGCATCAGCATCAATGTTGCTCAGTCCTTACCTGTATTCCAGTTTACAGTCGTATGTGGAGATGGTAGAGAGTCAATTATGTCCTGCCACATCCAGCTTCACCGTGGTGTTGATGTAAGTAAGGGGGTTATTATCTGTTCTTACAGTGATTTTTGCCCCATATAGGTACTCATCAAATTGTTCTACCACAGCCCATTTAAGGGCCAGAAATTCCAATTTGTGCACAGGATACTTCCTTTCAGCTGCAGTGAGACTCCGACTGGTGAAGGCCATGGGACGGAGACCCCCCGGGTGTTCTTGATACAGCACCGCCCACAAGATATCCATTGTGGCATCAGTGTGGTAAAATAGGGCTTGGTGGGATCCCCAAAAGCCAGTGCTTCTGTAAGGTGGTGGATGATCTCTGTAAAGGACTCCTCTCACTCTAGTGACCACCTGGCTCCGAATGGTTCATTCAATTTGTAGTAAGACTTGGGAGTCATTTCTTCATTCTTGTGTTTCTGCTTGTAGTTCATGGAAGGGCAGCCCTGCAGCAGATTAGTCAATGGGCAACAACCTTAGAAAAATCTTGACTAAAGCTACGATAGTAACCATAAAACCCTAGGAAAGATTGTAGAGTCTTTAGGTTGTGTGGCCTTGGCCAGGTTGTCAGGGCTTGTACTTTAGCAGGATCCATGCTCATTCCCTCCGGAGACATGACATGTTCCACATATTTAATGGATGGTTGGCAGAACTGACATTTGTCCACTGACACTTTCAGCCCAGCTTCCTCCAGCTGGTCTAGAACCTTCATTAGCCTATCTTCATGCTCTTCAGTGGTGCAGCCAAACACTATGAGGTCATCGAGGAAAACCAATACTTGCAGTAGGTTCATATCTCTGACTACCCACTCCATTAAATGTTGAAACGTGGCAGGAGCCCCTGTGACTCCCTTGGGCATCCACTCGAATTGATAGAACCACAATGGGCAAATTAAAGTGTTTTTTTCTTTGTCTCTCTCCGCCATTAGTATTTGATAATACCCACTTCTGAGGACCAGGACTGAAAACCATTTGCTCCCTATTAGGCAAGCCAGGACATCTTCTATGCATAGCATGGTGTGTTGATCTGTCACTGTTCTCTTGTTGAGTGTCCAATGGTTAATGCACAGTCTCAGCATCCATTCTTCTTCCATACCACCACAATGGGCGAGGTGTACGGACTCCTCAACTTGAAGATAATGCCGACAGCCAAGAGCTCTTGAAGGTGATTTCATACATCTTCTATGTCAGCGGGTGCCAGGCATCTAGATCTTTCTTGGAAGGGCCTCTCATCCATCATCCTTATGTGATGCTTAGTCCCCTTCACACATTCCACATTGAGTTCACTTAGGGAGAAAACCTTTGTGCATTGTGCCAGCTTATGACATAGTTGTTGCTGGTACTTCTCCAGCAGTGGGGAATCCCCACATTGAAACACACTGGGGTCCAGCTGGGTGGCAGGCAGGCTTCTGGAGGACAAACTTTGGACCACCTCTATACTGTACATGTGGGCCAGGGTTCTCCCTTTCCTGATCACCACTTGTTTGTTACTATCGTTCTTTATCAGTATTGTAATATTTCGGGCCTTCGTCAAAGTGCCCTGAGTGGGGATCACCCCTACCTGGATCAGTAAGTGGTCAGACAGTTCATTGCTCTAAGGACTATTAGTCAGCAAGGCCAGGCTCTCCAGGGTTCTGTGTAGCTCTAAGACTCCAGTGACAGTGACCTCAGCCCCCCGGGGGAACTGTGAGAGGTTTCACCTATGCATGCTTAATAATGTCAACTCGGTTTTCTTGCCCCCTCAAGGGGAGAATGGTCATTTTCTTTAAGTAGGCTGTTCTAACTATGGGGTGTATTGGAATCTCGTCAGTGCATTGAGGTGATCCCAACTCTTGACATAATTTGGCTAATCTTTGGAAGATGTGGGTATTCATGCCCAACATCACTGGAGTCTCCCCCTCCATTCCCATATCTGGGCATACTAGAGCCAAGGTGGTCAGTGGGGCTTGAACTCCTGCTACCTTTTGGGGGAACTCAATACCTACTACTACACACCCCAAATAAGGATATGGCTGATTACTCACCCCCCCCCCAATTCAGCCAGCCCTTCAAGTGGCTGCACAGGGAGATGCTTGAGGTGTTGCCTGTACCAGGACTCAAATATCACAGTCACTTGGGAGCCTCTGTCAAGCAACACCTGACAGGCCACCCCCTCAACTTCAGACCAGACTTTAGCTGAGGGGGCCTTCCAGGCCGGGGGGAATATCAGGGGACCCATGGGTAGACTTGCTTGTGGGCTTTGTGGGGCATGTTTCCTTCGGGCCCCATATCACTCCTTCACTGGGTCCCACTGGCATTTCCCAACAATTCTGTCTTTTCACAAGTTTCTGTACCAGAAGGGGGAGGTTCTCAGGGTCTCTGCTGTATCTTTTTATGTGTCCTTTCTCACCACAGTAGTGGCAAAATAAGTTAACTCCGGTGTCAGTTTGAACAGGGGGATTATCCCTTCACATGTGGAGTGCTCACCCTTGTTCAGGCCTACTAGCTCAATAAACTTGCAGTTTAGACAACTGTTCACTCAACATCTGTACCTGCTGGTGCAACAGCTCAATCTCAATTTGGGTCTTGGTCCCTACAGGTGCAGTCTATGGCAGTCTTTATCATGAGAGCTGGGGCAACTATTCGAGTGGGATTGGGAGCCTGATCCTCCTTTTCTTGGACCTCCAACATCAGGTTCCCATAGGAGGGAGGGGTTTGGAGTCTCTCCTCTAATCTTAGCTTCAACAGTAACATCTCAGACTGACCTGCTCTGTCCTGCAGCTGCTCAATTTAGACCCTATTCAAGTCTTTGGCTAAAATAGCTCCTTTCCTATATGCTTTTTGAATTAAGTGCTCCAGCCTCATTAACTACTCATAGATTCTCTCCCTTATCCTGTACATTAGTTTGTAATTTTCTCATTACCCTAGCACCACTATCAGTTCTCCAGAATATCCTTTCCAAAGCGCTCAGGAACATTTTGGCATCAGCCTCTGGGTGGGTGGCTTGAAAAGTGGCAAAGCTGTCCATAGTGGACCACCTCAGACTTTCCTATACCCTTCTCTTCTTTTCATCCTCAGGTAAGTTGGGGTCTTGGACCATTGGGGTTGCTTGATTCACCCATATGTCAAAAGCAGTTTCAGTCGGAGGTAGGATCATTCTCACACAGCCGGAGGTCCATACAGTCCCCCAAGCAGGTGGCTTTTCATTTAACTCTACACTGTTAGCCTCATACATGCTTTTCAAGTCAGTATACATTCTGCCTTTAGATTGTAACCATAAATCCACTTTGGTCCTAAACTCACTAGTGTCCACTCCCAGTCCCATAGGCTCTGGGCACTTGCATGTCTGACTACTGGCCATGGGACCTGGGAACCCCTGGGGGAGAAGACTGATGATACCTTGGTAAAATCAATCGCAGACTCACTCTTTACCAGGGCACTCAAACTATCACTAAAGCAGTCATACCTCCAACCTTGTATTTTTTTAATTGTCACAGCATTCCCATTCATATGACATATCAATTACACTTGGTCTGGCAACACTTTCTGATACTCACATTAATAGAATCACTTTTTTCCAGTCTAGCCCTTCTCCTCAGCATCAATGTTCCAATTCTTGGAGTGCAATTTTTTCTTGTAGGTTGGTTGGGGTCTGCCCCAACACCACTCTCTGACTCCATGCAGAACCTGTGGCTATCTTTTGGGGCACGAGAGGATCCCTGTGGTAAGCCTCCAATATGTAGGGTAGGTTGCTGGCCAGTCCTGAGTACCGACTCTGGGGCCCTTATGACATCTCAAGTGGGCAGGCCTGGGTCCTTGTGAGACAGGACCATAACTACTAAACTTTCAATAGTGTGGTGCTTCCACCTGGGGACTCGGACAAAATAAACAGTGACCTTCCCCCATTCCCCAGGAACAATATTTCTACCTCCCAAACCTCTCCAGATAATTTCCAGCAATGTACAGAACCCAAAAACAGTAGTGAAGGCTGCAGTAACCATAAGCAAAACATGTATGTATTACTGGAAGGAGTGGGACTGGCAAATTTGGCTGCAAGAAAATAAGGTTAGGTTAAGCACTTATGCAACACTTTCCTAATCCAGAAATTATATCAGTAATACCATTAATAACACCAAATGCAACTTCCCCAATACTCCTACCTGTCTCGTACCAGACTTGTCCCAATGTCTTTTGAAGTACCCCACTTCAGTGGACAGCCTGCGATGCTGTGGGTTGGTCCTCGTTGGGGCCCTAGATGATAAAATAACACATGCAAAGCAATGTGGGACAACAATAACCATTTTTAATTCCCCTGGTGGCAAAATGGTACTTAGCTGATACAGTGCAGTTGAAAAGGATATCATTGGCTTCTGGTCACTCTGGTGGAATCTTCTGGAACATTTGGTAGGCAGCAGCTAAGGTAAGAGCTTCTCAGCTAAAGATGAACTGCAGCTCTGTTGCTCAGGCAGGATCAGTTCAATGCAGACCCCGATCCCAGGCTGGGGTCTCGAGCAGAACACCATGGGGTGTAATTTCCTTGAACGGCAATTAGGCAAAAGTGTTTTGTGAATCTAAAAGTGAGGTCTTCTGAGCTAAAGGCGAGCTCCAGACTCAAATGTATTATCTGGAATCTTCACCAGCCTCCGGTGGACTTAGGCAGCTTTTGTAGCAAACTATTTGAAAAACACAGCCTGAATTAACAGCAATCCACTTGGGCTCTTTATAAACAGTTCTAATTTCTTTTGATTCAGCAGTTCCAGCACTGTAGCTTAGTGCCTGCAGGGGTCTAGACCAGCAGCCATCACAGCTTGGGGCTACAACCCTTAGTACAGTCTCTCATGGTCTCTCTTCTCCTTGGGAACTGACTTTTTGGGGTGTTCCTGGGGCTATTTATAGCTTCCCCAGGCTCTCTGCTGATTGGTTCAGCTGTTCCCGGCCAAAAAAACAGTCTTACCTCTTTTTCTCTCTTCTTCCTTCTTCCTGCAGCAATGCTGTCCACCTTTGTTTATCCTTCCCCTGGACCCTGCCACCAGAATTAAAGAGGCTGGGAGAAAGATTTGTTTAGCTGGACCAGTCGTCTTAAAGCCACACGGGGTGAGAGGGCTTACATATCTATCTCAAAAGCTGCAGAAACTATAGCACTTGGAAGGGGTTTAAACTAGAGGCCATGGGCAGCACCTTCTAAGTTTGCCTCCTCTAATGTGAAAAGTTATGTGTGCTTGCATTAATGTGTACATGCCATGGCACAAAAGGTGGTATATTGAAAACTTTGCACAAATGCCCTGGGCTGTGCAAAGAGGTTTCTTGTATTCCATCATGCAGTGCACAATACAGCCAAGTCATAACCCTGTCTTGAGTATGAAATTGAGGTCAAAACAGACGCATAAAACTCCCACACAAAAGGCTTTATGAGTGGCTAAGACACAACAGCACTGAAGTACTAAACTGTATTATTAGTATGTAAAAGGTTGGTAACCCCACTCAACATGCAGGGTGTCAGCAGCCACGTACTACTGATTTGCCAATATCATTACATGAGAGAGAGATTGTAGTCTTCACACATCATGGCAGTCTCATACTTTTTACATGGCATGCCCATATACTATAAAAGATAATGTATGGACTTCCACATACAAACATGCCTGAGCTGAAATCATGAGGTTGCCATGGCAACCAACACCTCTTACGCTTTTCTGTTGAGACTTGGTTGCCATGACAACCTCTCAATGCTAACACATGATTGTTGTTTATGGCTGCCCATACATTATCCTCTTATCTCATATGCCCACTGCTTCAGGGTCTATTCAGAGTGGTACACTTCATTACTACAGAATCAACTATCCAGTCCCCACCCAACAAAAACATTTTTTTCTTTGGATTCTGCCAAGTTAACAGTCCTACGGTACAAAAACTGATTATGCCACCATTAAAGAGAGTGCACTTCCTCCTAAATGCAGCAGCTGAGAATTGTATTAATCTAAAACAAACGTCAGCTTGCAGAGAATTATTTTCCCTTTCAAAATGGTTTTAAAAGTGCACAAAACACATTTCCCAAAGCTGGGCTCTTGTTGACTTGTGTCTGACTTCTATTTTGATTTTAAGGGACGGTCACTGTGATGGAAGTCAAGAAATGTTTTGCAGCAGTGCCACTGCAGGGTTCAGGCTTAACATTTGTTGAACCTGTGAAGCAAGGATAGTGGTAGTCAATTAGCAGTGGTCCCCTAAGGTTTGCACTGGCCTGAGGATAAAATAGAGACAGATGTACAATAAGCACAACACACTATGGATTCCAGGGTTCATGTTTATTTTCATTTTTTTATTATTTTTTTTTATTTATATAAGATCAGGATTTACACCTTTGAGGAGGGGGCTGTTTTACAAAAGTTCCAAGTCAGTTCAACACAAGACAATACATATGGTACAGGCAAGTTCACACAGACAACAAGAGAGTAACAAAAAAAGATCCAGATTATTGTCAGTTACAAAGTGCAAGAGGCATACAGCAGCACGACAATAGGTGTGGTACAAAGCTTGTTAAGTGCAGTACATAGCTTAATTAAGAACACTAGAAACACATATAGGCAAATTAGATAACAGCAGCAGGATAATGGGGTACAGTGTGTGGTGTAATGCTTGTTTAGGTAGTTGTGTGTTTAATAGGTGCTAGTTAGATAGCAGCACAGTAGTAGGAGCTGTGAAACTCATACAGTAGTAGTAGGAGCAGTACCTTCCATATAGATGCAGACTAGGTAGTGTGCATTCCATTATTTGTAGCAACCTGGTGTGGGCAGGGAGGCATAAGTGGAGGACTAAGGATCCTATTATTTCTTAAGCACAATGCAATGCAGCTTGTCTCACAGTTCCACAGTACTATGGGGTAATTAATAATTGCATATGCTGTGCAATGCTATGCTGTGCTCTCCTGACAGCAGTAGTGATTGTAGCATGAATAAACAGACACACTACCCGGTTTTAAAATGCATGGGTCAGCTTTGATCCACCCTATTAAGTAAGAAAGAAGTAGAACATAGAAACACAGGTTTTGTTTGCAGAAAAGAACCACAAGCTGATCCAAACACTAACTACCCTATGTGGTGACAAGGGTCTTATACGGACCCTAGCTTCACCCACCCTCACTGGATGATACTTCCTTTTAATGATAGTCATGTGCCTCTCCCCGCATGTTTGAATCCCATCTCTGCTCCAACCACCTCACTAGAGAACCTGTTCCATCTCACCACCACCACCTTTTCTGTGAAGAAATACTTTCTCATCTCCCTCTTGAAACTCTTCTCACCATTGGCTCCATTGTGCTCCCTTTCGTAACCACATTTATGCTCACTCTATAAAAATCGACCAATGCACCCCCAGCTTTTCTGGTCTCTGCCTGCCTCTGCACAATATCCACCTAAGCAGATGAGAAAATTATTTTTTTTACTACTCATGATAATAATTTTCATAGAATTAGCTGAATCCTACTTAGCTCACTTGTTTTCTTCATCTTCAATTTTTGTTTGCCCTGCCTATTCTTCCTGTACCTCATTCCTGCACATCTGTAATTTAGTTTACTTTTATTTTTATTGTAATGTATTTATTGCATTGTATCATATTGTATTGCACGTTCAGTATGTTATCTTCAGTTGCACAACTTGTATAGTTACTCCCTGACCCTTCCCCCAGGACACATCTGGAAACAAGCTTTTACCAGCTCTTTTGAAATAAATAGATCATGCTGATTCACACAACTTTAATTCATCTTAAAAAGTAGAGGTGAACAGTTGTTCTGCAAAATGTTGTAAAGCTGCACAGATGGTACAGCAGATTACAAAATAATGTTTGAATTATTTTCTTTGTCACCACTCACCATGTCCCCCCAATGTTATCTGAGTTGCTTGACTCATTTTCCTTTCCCTGTCTCCATTATCATGTTCTTTATCTAACACACACATTCTGTCTTTCCCTTCACAGTCCCAAGTGTCCCCATTAGGCAATCAGCAGTGTTTTCCTCAATACCAGTAATTCTCTGCATTATCCTTGGAGCCCTTCTGTTTGTCATTTTAATCATCCTGGGAGGACAGGTACAAAAACACAAGGCGTTTATCAGAGGTAAGCCAAGTTAATCTCATACTGAAGCAACTACAGCCTCAAGGCAATTACAGTGCATTGAAGCACAGTATTGCATATCGGTGACAACTATGTGATGTTGTGTGCTATCACTCCAGTGTTCCCAGTAGTGCTGCAGTACATCTATAATACTGCTGTTGTTATCAAGAAAACAGCACTAATAACAATATTTTACTTTAGGTACATATTGTAATTATGCTATGATATGTCACCTGAAATTTACATTACTGCAGTACTATTTCAGCAGTAGAGTTATAATTATCATGGTAACTGCACTAAAATGCAAAATATCTTACTATGTGTGTGACTGCATATAGGTGCCACTACAGTGTGCTACCCCATGTCACACTACAGAGATTACATGTACAGTGGTGCACAGTGATGGGTTCCTTCTTGTCTTGTCAACTCACAAAAGTAAGCATTTTTCTCATGCTAACCAACAGAGCTGTGTGGAATGGGAACATTCTGAATCTGTGGAATTTGGGTGAAATTTCATAAAATCCCATGAAAGTTAGTGGAATTTCATTGGAATTTCACAGAATGTTTTTAATTTAGTAATGTGGGTATAACTCAATAACTGTTCAAGCTAGACCTTAGCAATGTGGAATATGTACTCTTCAGGGGAATGACCATAAACCTGTCAAATATCATGTCATTTGGTGAAACAGTTTCAAAATTATAGGTGCTCCAATGTTGTCATTTTATTGTTTGTGCAAAATGTCATGAACATTTTTTATCTGCATATACCTTAACCATCTATTGGGTCAGGGATCTTAAATTTAACATGATTTCTTGATGATAGATGTTTTAACAATGTGCCAGATTTTCATGACAATATGATGTATGATCTCAAAATTATATGTGCTCAAAATCTGTCATTTTATTTTTTTAGGAAATTTCATGAACAAATTTCATCTGCATATAACTCAGGCACCTTGGCACTAGACATGTATAAGTTAATATGGATAACCTTTTTGTAATGCTTATAGCATAATCTAAATATGGAGATAATTAGATAAGAGATTTTTAAGTTATAAGGGTTCAAAACTTTACTATGTAACTATTTGCAAAACTTTGTGAAAAGTATCAGAACTGTGGATGTTTGTAACTTCTCTGCTCTTGCATGCACAGAGTTAACATTTGGCAAGTATATCCATAGTCCATGTATCCTGGTGTCTAACAGAACTGGATAAATTGGTTAAGCAGTTTTAATTTTGCAGAAGAAAAAAATATGATTAGTAACATTTTCTCACATATGATAGTATATTCTGTAAATGAAGCATCCTGAATTTGTTTTGTGGAATTTAACATTAACAATGCACACATCACTGCTTCAGTTGATAAGCTGGGCTGAGCTTTTTGCAGTCCTGCTGTTCCTCACTGGGTGACTACCCCCCCTTCTTTTGGCATAGCAAGATTCACTCAGAAGAACAACTGATCCCACTGATATTCTCTTTGTTCTTTACAGTGACAAACTCCCTTAAAATGAGTTGCCTACTACTTTTCCTATCTACCTGCCCTGTTGGAATAGTCAGATATCTTTCTTCCTGCTGCCCAAGACATTGTCTTCCACCTCTACATCTTTTTGAGTACCTTTAAGTCCTAGACATGCATGTACACCAGGCTCCCTGAATCATAAATTTACTGGATATGATCCTCAAATATCCTGCATTCAGGCTGGAATTGTTGACACTCTGTGCTTTCTTGCTCCAACATGGGGGTCTATCACTATTGAGCTACCTGGCTCAGTTGTCCATTTCTTGGTGAAACTGCATCTAACTCCAGAGCCTGGTGACCCCCCTGAGCTTCCTGCCTCTTATACCCCTATCCTTTAATTAGAACCTCCCAGATAAGACTGAGTGAAAATAGAAAATTCCAGTTTTATGGAATTTTTCATGAAATTCTGCAATTTTCAGAAACACTCATGGGATCTGACTTTAAGTGCAGATGTTATTTTACAATTTATCACAGCATGCAATTAATAAAATTGGCACAGTCTCCTTATAAGGTCTAAGAACCTGCCAAATTTAATAGTATTGCATTCTCTAGTTATAAAGTTTCAGGGGTTTATAAATTTGTAGTTTACATTCTTGCAAAATTAAATTTTTAAATGTTGCAAAAGTTTGACTACTTTTAATTCAATCCCATTTAAAGCTCAAAGCATGACCTTTTTAAGTAATGACCATGTGGTATAATAGTTTGAATGTTTCAACTCTGGCTAATTTTAGATACGTAGTTTTAAAATTAGAGAGAAATAATCAAAATTGTAATTTTGGCAACATGTTTGGCAGGATATAACCCAGTCCCATTTAGAGCTAGAAATCTGAAACTATGTGGATATACAAATGTAGCAATAACCTGTATAACTGGCAGAATTTGTAGTATTTCAATGAATACTATCAAAGTTATACTAAAATTAAATATTTGGCTACCTATAACTCAGCTCCCATTAAAGCGTGAGACTTAAAATACAGTGCTTATATGCATTCTAGCTGCTTCTCTAAATCCTGATATTGTTAAGAAATTTGGAAAAGAAATTAAAAAATGATCTTAAAATAACAGAAAATTAAATTTTGATTAAATGTTTGGCCACCTATAACTCCCCCTCCTTTCAATCTGTAACTCTGAAATGTGGTACACTTGTATAAGCTGTTGTGTACTCCTTACGTTCCAAACACAGAAAATGTGTGTGCTGAGGCTTTGATGACATACAAAATAATGCCTAGAAAACTGAGTATAATGAGAATTTCATACCTACCCAAGGTGTGGAATGTTTCGTAAACCCTGAGAGTGAAGCCTGAGTGGTTTATAATAGCATCCCATACTATGGGTGTGTATAAAATGTGAGTTTTACACAGTCCCCAGGGCTTTGTTTCATATAACTGTTGTGCTCTGTTTTCTCACTGCAAGTCCCTCTGCAACTGGCACAGAGAAGGCCACAGCCTGAGCTCTGTATGGGGTGGTGGTTGAAAGCAGCAGCTGGCACTTTCATTTTCCAGTTGTGTATGTTGCAGCAACAAGTGTGTGTATGAGTTTGTGGAGAAACCCAGTGCAGGAATGCCAGTATAACCAGTTAGTTATAATGGCAAATTATAACTGGGTTTCCCTATGGCAAAAAAGGAGACCTGTTACACTGCAGTAATGCTGTCTTAGTGCAATGCACTGGCATGGCCAATACCATACAGTAGGTCCAATCAATTTTGTTTTTGCTTTTTTTTTTTCTCTCATCCCTTCTGGTGCTAGTCCCCACCATGCTGACATTCCCAAGAGACTGCAACTCTGACTTTACCGTGTACCAGATGGCTTATTTATTTATTATTTATTTATTGAATTTTGATGACCTGGTTGGCCCACTGGACCCATGAAAGTCCCTTTTTCATGGGCAACCCAGGGAACAGAAACAATACAATACATACAATTAGGTGATCCAGAAGCAATACAATACATACAGTCAGGTGATACAGGGTTACGAGAAGCAGACAAGATAATGAGGATAACAATACAGCCAATTATTCAAATCATAGACCATAAGTGCAACACTTGAAAGATTTAAGGATTTAAGACGTGATTTAATGTAGGTTAAGGTGAGAAGAGAGGGGGGATGGGTGTTGTGATTAGGATCGGGGGTGATTATCCTATACCTTCACAGTGGAATGAGTTTGTCCTGAGCAAATGGGACTTAAGACTAGTGTGAAAGATTGGTAGTGAGGGAGCTTGCTGTACTAGAGGTGGGAGAGTGCTCCACAGTTTAGGGGCTGTGAGAGTGAAGGAATTGCCTCCCTTGTGAGTCTTGATTCTGGGGATTTCCAGTATGAGCTTATACCCCACAGTGTGGCGTTCCCTACCTGACAGCAAGAGTGAAGCAACATGGAGTCCTTGTCAGACAGTTCCAGTAATCTGAACATGAATAACTGCACTGGGGGGAGGAAATGCTAAAAGGAATACAGTAGCCCGGTGTTATTCTGGTCCAACTCTCCCTGCTGCCAACATGCAAGGGCCTAGTCATCAAAATGAGTGTGCCCAATCTCACATCCCATTCCAAGTTTGGACACACTGGTAACTACTCCTTCTCTCCCATGGCATCTGAACAGCTTGAGGTGTCATTAAGTAATATTTTTTTAAAATTGTTTTACCAAGTAAATATACAGAAATACATGCCCAGCTGAAAAGATGATGATTTCATAAAGATGTGTCATGAATTATCATTATCATTAATGTTCAAAGATCATGTCCAAGCTTAAAAAAATATCACTGTAATCATGAGTAATGATTAAACATGAACATTACATGGCTGCTAATCAAAAAACCATGATGATATGGAAATGGTGATTGTGACTGATGATTATCCCATATCATCATGATTTTTTTACTATTTCTCACTGACAGGATTTCTGCAATAAATTAATTCATCCTTTTTCAAAACATTTTGAATATAACTTGTCTTTAGTCTTGAGATCTTAATTGGAATCATTGATTATGATGCATCTTCTATACAAGCACATCGCTTTCAATTATATTTGCTCTGACACCTCATTTCTAACTAGTGTCACAAACGCTCAGCTTGGTTTATATGTAGAACTTATCATTGTCTTGGTCCATAAACTGTGCTTTTCAAATATGCAAATTGTTTATGCAAATGTTTATACTGTACTAACATTGTGTATACGTGTCATAAAGAGATTAAAATTTGACTTTACATTATAATTAATTTGCTTTTGGTGATATTTGACATTTATAGTTCCATATTAGTAACTTAAGCTTAACAAATATCATGTGACTTACATTCATATAGTACAGAACTAGTATAATCATCAATAATCAATGATCATCACTTGATCCACCACAGATCATCAACTGCCACACTGATCTAAGCTTACAAAAATAATCAATAATCATCAGTTAGTGATTTGAAAGTTCCATGCTGCGTGATTAAATAATGATCTAGAGGATGATCTAAGATCATGATCTCCCTTGATGATCATATGATAACATTTCATGATTACCAAGGATCATATGATTGGTCTTCACAAAACTTGATCGATGATTTACTGATTCACCTGGTAATCTATTTTTCAGATGTAACCTGGGGGAGGACCTTTCAAGCTCTGACACAGGGGGTCAGTGGTGAAGTATGGCAACATGCTCCCTAAGAAAGGAGAGTGCTGCATTGGTCAGAACTTTCACCCCTACTGCCATAATGTGATGATTACATTTTGGGGTCATCCATTAGGCAGCATACTTTCAATATCATTAAAAAGTTAATATTCACTCATATAGACAGATAGAAAGATGGCTTAATGGTCGATAGGCAGATAAATAAGCACACATACTGCATACAGACAGGCATCCCAAGATGAAGAGCCACAGTGGTCAAAGTGCTGGGGCTTTGTTTCATGTTCTAGCTTTTGTTTCACCATTAAATTTTGCTCACTATTTTTGCAAATATTGTGATCTGGAAGTGACTTTTGTTCAGACACCACAAGTGTAGCCACCACTGTGCTGCTGCATTGACTGTATAGTGCACACAGACAGACAGACAAAAGGAATCAGTATGGGCTTGCTGTTAGACTACTAGATTGGGAACCAGAAGTCTGCATATTCAAAAATCTAACTTGAGCTAAATATTCACTGTGTGCCCATAAGTAAGTCACTTAACTGCCCAGCACTCTAACCACCCAGCTGTGGAAACTGATGAAATCAAGATCCTACAGAAAAATAAGATTTGCATCTCTGTTGTGCTATCCTGGATAAACATTCTTCAAAATAAACAAGCAATTTATGCATGATGGGGTGTGGGTTAGTGTGTGATAAACACACAAATAGGGGCATAGTGAGGGATGAGACATACATACATACATACATACATACTACATGTACATGCATAGCAGTGTTGGCAGATAAGAACCTACATGGCCCACCTAGTCTGCCCAGCATCCCCCCCTTTACTGAACCCCACTCCCTCCCAGACCTTACCTGTTTCCCCTTCCCTCCCAGGATACCCATGTGCTTATCCCATGTGTGCTTGAAACCTGAGATCATCTCTACAGCAACTACCTCTTCCGGCAGGTTGTTCCAAGCATCTACCACCCGCTCTGTGAAATAGTACTTTCTCGCATTACTGTTAAACTGTCCACCCTCCTACTTCATACTGTTTCCCCTAGTTGCTGAAATAGGTCCCCCTTGGTGTCCTGTTTATACCTTTTAGATACTGTATTTGAACATCTCAATGATATCCCCCATCTTTCCTATTATCCAGGGTGTACATATCGAGCTCCCTCAGCTGTTCCTTATATGCTTTCCCCTGCAACCCCTGTATCACTAGAGTAGCCCTTCTCAGGACCACCTCCACCCTCTCTGTATCCCTTTTTAGGTGCAGTCTCCAGAACTGTACACAGAACTCCAGATGAGGTCTGACCAGGACCGAATACAGGGGCATGATGACTTCTGTCCTTCTACGAGCTACGCCTTGACTTACACGTCCCATCATTCTGCATGCCCTCCCCACCATGGCCTGGCAGTGATTTGTCAGCTTCAGATCAAATGAGATGATGACTCCCAAGTCTCACTCTTGTTCCACAACTGTTATTCCAACCCTGTTAATCTCATACTTTGCTTGTGAATTTCCATGCCCTATATACATAACCTTGCATTTACCTGCATTGAAGTCAAGCTTCCAAGCCTTGGACCACCTCTGTAGTCTATCAAGTCCCTCCCTCATTTTTTCAACCCCCTCCCCACCTGATGTATTCACTCTATTACATAACTTGATATCATCGGCAAACAAACACACCCTCCCCTGTAGACCTTCAGCAATTTCTCCAATGAAAATGTTGAAAAGTACTGGTCCCAGAACCAACCCCTGTGGCACTCCATTCATCACCCTCCCCTCCTCAGAGAGCACCCCGTTTATCATCACCCATTGGGTTCTACCTGAGAGCCAGCTTCCCACCCACGTTGTTATGGCCTGTCCCACACCTAGGCCATGCATTTTGTTTAGTAATCTTTTGTAAGGAACAGTGTCAAAAGTCTTCCTAAAGTCCATATAGGCCACATCCACTGCCCCTTCCCTGTCCACCACTACTGTCACCCAGTCAAAGAAACCCACTAAGTTCATCTTACAAGATCTCCCTCTGACAAACCCGTTGTACCTGTGATCAACCAACCCCTTCCCTTCCAGGTAGTCCATGAGTCTTTCCTTTAGGAATCCCTCCATGATCTTCCTGATCACTTATGTCAGGCTCACTGGCCTATAATTTCCCACCTCTGCTCTGTCCTCTCCCTTACGAAGCAGTACTACATTTGCCCTCCTCCTTTCATCTGGAACATCTCCTGTTTCTAATGACAGAGTGAATAGTTTCAATAGCGGTTCTGCTAGTTCCCTCCTGGGCTCCTTCAGGATCCTGGGGTGCACATTAACCAGACCCATGGCCTTATTTATCTGAAGACTGCCTATCTCTTTTAAGACCCTTTCTGCCATGAAGGGTGAGGTATTAATTCCCTCTCCCCCCTCCCCACGCTCCATCTTAGGTCCACAATCCTCTTCCTCTCTGGCAAACACTAAACAAAAATACCGGTTCAGTATATTTGCCATTAGGCCGTTCTCCTCTACACACACTCTCCCCTCCTCTTCTCACAATCTTGTTATCCCACCTTGTTTTTCCTTCTCTCCCCCACGTATCTAGAGAATGCCTTATCTCCTTCCTTGGTCTTTCTAGCTATATTCAACCACATTTGTGATTTAGCCATTCTGACAGTCTTCCTCACTTCCTTCTGCAAGTCCAGATATCATTACCTATCCCTCCCACTCTGCGTATTCTTGTAGACTAGGAATGCTGTCTATTTGACTCTCACCCTTCCTGCCACCTCCTTCATAAACCATATAGGTTTCCTTCTTTTGCTAACCCTCCCGACCCCTCTTTCGGTCGTATTTCCAATAGCTACACTGATCCCATTCCACTTTTCTTCCATCCCCTTGCATTTCCCCAGACTGGTTTGGGCTTCCCTTAGGTATGCCTTCATCCTCTTATCATCTGCCCCTCTAAAATCCAGGATTTGGTTTTTGTGTGGCCCTGTTCCAATCTGGTTCTAACATCAAAAAACACTGCTTTGTGGTCACTGGTCCCCAGGGGCTTAATCTTTTCCACCCTGTCAACATTGTCCCCATTAGTAAAAATGAGATCCAGTATTGCCCTTCCCCTGGTTGGCTGTTCCACCAGTCAATGAAGACAGGCTTTCTGGATTATATCTAAGAAATCCCTGTGCTGCCTAGGGGTTGCTGCTGTTTGGAGGTTCCAGCATACGTCTGAGAGGTTACAGTCTCACACCAGCAGCAACGCTCCCTTGTTTGCCATCCTGATGATATCTTGAAGCATGACCTTGTCCAATTCCTCCCTCTGCAGAGGAGGTCAGTATATTATGCCCACCCACTGTATCGATCCTTTTCCTCTCTCTAGATTCACCCATAGCACTTCATTACCCCCTTTTCCTCCCTGTAGCTCTGTGAACTTAATAGTTTCTTTTACATGGCGTGCTACTCCACCCCTCTTTTTTCCTCATCCTATCCCTCATGAGCACTGTGAACCCAGCAATGGCTAGATCCCAGTCCTGGTGCTCTGAGCACCAAGTTTCTGTTATCCTGGCCAAGTGCCTTTACTGTCCCTCAAAGTGCATTTATCACACACTAACCCACGTCTTGGAGTGTGTTACTGTATTTATTAAATGCGTATATGTTTGAAACACTGGAATATGTTTAAAAAATTGGTTAAATAAAATAATGTGGCATTTCTTTGAAATAGTCCCTCCATTTCCCCTAAGAGTGCTGCTGAATGTGCTGGTGTCACTAGGGACACTGTACTGCAGCATGATTAAGAGAGCCAACGGGTTGCTACCTTAAGCTGCTGGCAAGACTACGATTTTCTTAAGGTCTTGCTGGCAGCAGGTTACCATCTGTCGTAGTGCATTTCAGCAAACTCCTGGTGGTCTCACTCTGCTTGTGGGTTGAGAGAGGGTTCCTAGAGTCTGTGATGTGTGTGGCTCAGGAGGGGGAGGGATTGGGTTGAGATGGACACCAAGAGGAATTTCACAGTAGAAACAACACTTTTTAAGTGTTGTAAGTCTTTTTGTGGTGTTTTGTAGCTTCCAATTTTACTCACTAACACAAAAAAAAATAGCGATCAAATGGTTCAGAAGAACTGGCATTGGTGGGACATGGAAATCCACTGTAATGCTGGCACAGGTAGTGACACTTCTTATTTTGTATGGTATAAGGCAAAAAGACAGCTGGCAAGTGGTAGTAGTCAGTCAGAAGGCTACAATTTGGAGACGTACTGTATTTTATAAACATAAAGAGAGAGTGAGACAGTGGCAGAGAAAGTGTGAGAGAAGACAGAGGGACTGAGAGTGGCACAGATAGACAGAATAACAGACATATATGCAGACCTACTGTATACAGTTATTACCTGACAGTTATTTCAAAATTAACAAGTACTTTCAATTTTTAGCAATAGACCTGGAGGAATACTCTGGAGGAGCATTCTATGACGCGGTGTATGAGGAGTTAGATTACAACGTAATGAGAGCCAAGAAAGCAGGGCTTAACCTCTCAGGTTTGAATAATTTAAGTTATGTTTATATTTTAGCAGTTTAGAGTCAGTAAAATACTGGATTCTTTATGGTATGCTGTGCTTTCAGTTAACGACTGGACAAACCTCTTTCTGTTTAGAATAATTTCTTATAAGAACCTACAAAGGTTCTAAAAGGTTCTTATTGTAAAAAAAGCAAAACAAATTCATAAATTTGTTTGGATGTTTACTTAACCTAATAATGCGCTACAGATTCATTTGCATTTCAGACCACTAGAGATAGTGGGCTGGATTAGCTAAACGTTGTGAAACTTAGTCCTGTTCTGCAAGTCCAGTTGTGGACTGAAATCTCTGTAGCTGCGGAGATTTGTATTCACAGTCCACCGCAGCTGCGGGAGATGTCATGCCTGGTCTCGCCAGGCATAACATTTTCTGCAGCTGCAGGGGAAACACACCTGAAAGCTTCCACAAATCATGGAGCCGTTGTAAACTCGCTCCACTTGTGTGGATTCTGCAACTGCGGGAAAAACGTTGGCAAGGTTTTCTCCACAGCTACGGGAATATAGGGGGCTTTGTGAATCCTGCCCTGTATTATTGGGGAGTTTCTTTTTGGCTCCAGATACTTCAGCTGCCATGTTGTAGGGGATTTATTTTTATTTAATAGCTTGTTTTGCCCGCAGGGCCTGATATCAACTTCATTTGCATAGTGGCCACCTTGTGTCTTGAACAGTGAGTTAGACTCCAAAAGGTCAAGATGGTGGCGGTGTTCCTGTAGGAATGCAAAAAAACAGTTTCTTACATAAAATTCCCAATTTCAAATCTTAATATAAAATTAGTTCTACAGCTAGTCTGCAATATGCTGTGAGTACACCACTTTTTCACCATCCACTGGTACTGTCATTTAATTTAATTGTTGTTTACAACAAGTGCCATCGTTAGATTAAAAGGCACGGTGCCCCTTTCATTATCAGCAGCACTGATGGCAGAGACATTACTTAAAAATAAAAACTAAGTAAATTTATTCTAAAGTCAGACTTACCAAGTTAAGGTGCACTGTTGAGCTGCATGGAATCTAGAATTGTGCAGTTGGAATTCATGCATAATAGTGATTCTACTTCCAAAATGTTTTTCAGAATTTCTTTTTAAATTCCTCAGAATTCTGAAAAGCATCTCTGTGTAAACTATGGAATAATATCCTGTAGATCACATAATTCATGGAATGCTATTCTACGGTTTGAGGGAAATACTATTCTACGGTTTGTGGGAAATTAATCTGTGTCTGGCAGAATTCTGCAGAATGTCTCAAATTTTGTAGAATTGTGGTAGAAGCAGAGATAGAAAGTTCTGCACAGCTATAATGCATTGTCCAGTGTCTGGTGACTAGACTGGTCACTGTGACTGGACCGGCAAGATATTAGACATGTGTATGGTATTCTGCTCATCCTGTGATACAGCATGGGGGAAACCCGATGCCTTAAACCACACAAGAAATGGCAATCTGGAAATATACTACATGACATACCCCAGAGAGCCTTACTGAAAATATGGAATCCAGTTAAAAAATTACAATATATATGAACATTGCAACATATCCTTGTATTTTACAAAGCAATAACTGAACCAACTGCCAGAAAAATAGTAGAGTCCACCATGTTACTTTAAATATCGGTTCGGGTTCGAACCCTAAATGGCATACCCGATTACAGCATATACACAGACCTTTTCTAATGTTTGTTTAGAATGAATTTCTACAGAGATAATGTGCCCATTTACTAGAACCAGAACAGGATTTAGTTTGGAAAAAACCAAAAAAATTGTAAAGAAATCCTTATAAGGAAATTATGGATGCCACATAGAATTTTACAGCATGATTTCTCTAATAGAATACGTTTTAATTAAAGCACAAGTAAACATTTTCTTTCATTATATCCCTCCACTCATCCACAGTTTCCTACTCCAATGACTCCATCAATCGATTGGAATATTACACTGATGGAAACAGTGATGTGGAAGATCATCTTCCTAATGATGATGACCAGGGTAAGATTGATGGCTTGGAATACACACTTGTATTATTGAAAGTATGTTTTATTTAAATCTGTTAATCAGGTAGGCACATCTAATTGAGGCCCCTTTTCAGGTGGCCACAAAGAACAACATTTAAGTACATTGGTATGAAAAATAAAATGATAAAAATACATTCAAACTAAAATATAAATCACATATGATGTACATACTGTATGAAGCATAATTAAAAATCAACACTGGTATGTTAAATTCTCCAACAGATATTTATGAAAATGATCCTTAAATTGTGGATGAGACATAAAAGAGCTAAGGAGCTAGGGAGTTAATCCCAAACACTCAGAGCAGAAAGCAAAAAAGCTGTCCTGCCTATGTTGGGATGATGATTCCCATTTTGTAGTGGGTTGTGTGCAGACTTGTTTGAATAGTTTTGAATGACAACCAATCAGGTGCTAGTGTAGGTGAGGATATCATCATTTAATAATTCTATTGCAGAACAATGGAGTGTGAGCATGATCACTACACAGTGGGATGGTAATCTGTTTATATATAGAGTTCTACATTCTCTTGAAGGGGAGGAGGGAGCCTGGGTGCCAGAGGATGAGTAGGGTTGGTGTTATGTTGACTTGTTTTCACTCAGATGGGGTAGAGGTGGTGGGTGGGTATTATCATGATTTGCAAAGTGGGTGAGGGAAGGGGGTTACTTAAGGTTGCCACCTGGCACTTATAATAAAAGCATACTATAAATGAAAATGTGCAGAGATTATGGGGGAGGAGGGAAGGAGGATGCTAGAGTGTATGGTGGGGAACTTACTTGAAAAGGTCTGAGTGGTAGGAGGAAGGTACACTACTTTTCAGTTAGTGGTGGTGATTATTTTTAAATATATTTTCTTTAAAGAGAAGAACTTTAAGTAGTTTTCATTGCAAAGTGCTCCTTAGCCTGGCAAAACCATGGATAGAGACACCTTGTCAATGACTTTAACCAAATTTAAATTAATGGAGGGCTCAGTAACTCCTTGAAGCTCATGAAGGGCACTAGACAAGGTTTGCCATTGTTTCCCCTACTCTATGTCCTATCATTGGAGCCCCTGGTGGTTGCAAAATAGGCAAACCCAGGAGTTGAGGGGTGCTATATGGGAGGTGCACCCTTAAGGTGGTCATATTTGTGGATGAACCCTTGCTGTACCTTTAGGACACAGTGGTAGGTTTACCTGAGGTACACTTCTTCCTGACAGAGTGTGGGTCTCTCTCTGGACACAGGGTCAGTTGGTCCAAGAGTAAAAAATGACTGTCAGTAAGCAGCAGAGGAGTAAGGTTGTTAACACAGCTATGGACCTCCAGGTTGTTTCAGCCATAATGTACCTGGGAGTGAAAATACCTGCCCACTTCTCTCACCTGTTCAAAGTAAATTACTCCTCACTGCTAAGAGTAATTAAAGCTGGCAATTCACATGAAGAACTATGTGAAAAGGCCCTTCATACAATGCAAAGTCAGGAAACTATGCATAGTACTACGTGTAGTGGAGTTCCCTGACTTTACACTGACCACATTCTGTGTCTCCTAGTTCCCAAATCTGGGCTTTAGCCACTAGCTCATGCTGCCTCTTAGCAATATGTGCAATCTCTAACATAATCTATCTGTAATTATGCAGATGTACCTATGCTTTGACTGAAAGAGTTCTCTTTGAAAGAAGAATTTCATATAAAAAAAAGCTTAGGAAATTATGGTCTGTGATTGGTCAAAATGCATCACATGACTGTGCATCGATTTTTCTACATATGACCAGCTGTGTAGACAAACCTTTTCATCTTAGCTGCAAAGTAAGCAGTAGGATACAAGGTGCTGGCTGTGCTGCTTTTATTACATGCCTGGGATGTATTAAGACACGCTTTGATTATCATTGTTTTATAAAATAGGTTGGAAATTCCCTGCTTCCTTCTATGCATTTGGGAAAACATAATTTTAAATTTACATATAAACTAGGGAACCAAACATTACATCAGACCACTGAAGAAAAGGATCTTGGGCTTACTATTACCCCAGATATGAAATTTAAATTACATTGTAACAAACAAATCAAAAGGGCAAACCAGAACCTAAATTGTATATTTAGACATGTGGCAAGTAGGACTAGAGAGGTTATGCTGCCATTGTATAATGCCCTGGTGAGACCTCACCTTGAGTATTGTGTCCAGGTGTGGTCCCCATATACAAAGGAAGAAATTAGTAATATTGAAAAGAGTCCAGAGACGATTTAGCAGGACAATAGCAGGAATGAAGGGAAAGGACTATGAGGATAGGCTAAAGGATTTAAAATTGTATTCTTTAAAATATAGAAGGCTTAGGGGAGACTTACGTCTAATATATGGTTTATTACAAGATTCTATACTCCTAAATGGAACAGGTTTATTCTTATCTAAATATAGACAAAGTAATCGTAGACATAGTAAACAATTATTGATTGGGAAATGGAATACACTAAGGAGAAAAAATTGGTTTAGTATAAAATCGATCTCAATATGGAATAATCTTACAATTGTTGTGGAAAGTACTAACATGGATGCATTTAGAACAAATTTGGATTCAGTAATGACAGATGTTGACAAATATACCTAATACACATAAATACGAGGCAAGCATTATGGACTATGTCCTCTAGCTTGGAAAACCTATGAAACCTATGCTAATCAAGTTCTGAGATGCATATCTTCATTCTCCACAGCTGCACAGCTTTGAACAAGTTTAGGCAGTGGGATATATAGACTCTAAACCTGTTTTAATGGTGGATTTCAAACTTTGTTCTTCATATTTTGGAATGCAGAACCCATTATTCTTAACATTTCAGAACGTGAAGACCTAGTTTTGATTTCCCTGCTAATGAAAATAGCACTCTCTGATTTATCATAACATAAGCACAAGCTGAGCTTTCCAGACTGGAAAGCATGGAGCACTGATTCAAAACTGGCCATTTGTACCTCAAGCAGTCACTTCGGTTCTGACACTGGTGTAAACATCGGAAACACTGTTCGACACTGAGCACAGTATGACGCAGTATTGGAAAATGGTTTTGAGTAATAAGTCTTCTCCACTATCCAAAGTATATTACTGCTTACCCAAGATTTATCCATAAAGTGAAATTTTTCCCCAGCAGCATTTTTACAGAATTGCTCAAAAAAGGCTCTATGGAGCTAGTAGGCAAAACAGTAGGAGTTCCCGACCCAGAGCCGCACCCCCACACTTGCAAGTTTTGTGATATCAGTACCAGAATGGTACAAGTGTGTGCTCCATAGACTACAATGGGGGATCTTTTTGGAAGTTGCTTTTATATTTTTTGGTGCTGAATTTGAGAAAGGAATGCCACCGCTAAACTAACCTGGGGTGCTATGCACGATGCCAGCGTGCCTGTGGAAACTGGGTGCATTGGCATTGTATGCATGAATGCCATGTAGGGGAACCACGTGGTGTTCACCAAGGGGGTGCACACCCAATATGTGCTGAAACCCCTGTCTGCACAGACAGCAATGCACCGGGTGTGGGCTGGGGGCATGCCAGCTCTATGCAGCATGTTCAAAGCTGCAATATGCTTCTCACAGGGGGGCGCAGTACAGTGTAGGCTATGCCAGGGCTGACCTTGCTATAACCCACTGCACACCCCAATGGGCAACATCCACCAGAGTGGAGGGACCAGGAAAGAGTTCACCATGCTGCCATTGCCCACTAGGCAGTAGGAGAGGTCAGAGGCAGTGGGATGGGTGAGTGCCTGACACAGCACCTGAGCAGTGGCGCAGGGATGGTATGGTGCCAGAGGGGGTCTGTGTCACTGCTCACCTATGGGGGGCTTGGGGGTACTGCCACAGTGGGGTGGGCACAGCCGCTGTTGCAGTGGTGCAGGCCAGAGGCTGGGTCTACAGCCAGGTCCATTAGGGAATCGGGAGGGCACTGTTTGCCTAAGGCTGGGCTAGTAGGTAAACTGGCTGCAGGGGACATGCTGCATGGATTCAGGTGCCTGTGGTAGGTATGCACAACTCCGGACCCATGCCTTGCGAGGGATCCACTGTGGGTCCTGAGATGGACATCCCATTGGATGCCCACCTGGGTCCAAGATTCCACTCCAGGCTACACTGAGGGGGGAGGAACCATGGACAAGTGGATGCCAATTGTGCATACTGGCATGTGCACACCTGTCTGCGGGTGCACAGCAATGCGGGTGGGGGTACGCATGTTTTCTATGTACCCCTGCCTGCATTGTGCATAGCATGCAAAATCTTTTTAGTTGAACAGTGGCATTCCTTTCTCAAATTCAGCACTGAAAAGTATAAAAACATCTTTCAAAAAGGTCCCCTACTGTAGTATAAGGAGCGCACCCCTGCATCATTCTGGTACTGACATCATAAAATGTGCAAGTGTGGGGATGTGGCTCTAGGTTGGGGAATATTACCGTTTTGCCTACCATCTCCACTGAGTTTTTTTATGAGCAATTCTGTAAAGAAAACAGCCAGGGAAAATTTAACTTTATGGATAACTCTCTTAACTGGATGGTAAGTAGTAATATATGTTGGAAGGGGGAAGAAGACCTATGACTCAATATCTGTTCTTTAAAACTGCATTATAAACAATCATAAAACCCTTGTTAAATTGGTGACACCAAAAAGGCACTCTATCTTCGCTCTCATGCCACTGATATCACCAGTCTACCTAGGTGTTGAGAATCTGCTTGTTCTCAATGAAAGGAGGTTAATTTATTTTAGATTTTGAATTTGGACAATTCAGATACAGAATTCATTAACCACTTCACTCATTTCTGATTTCCATCACCAACATGGCTGACACCTTCACTCATAAATAAAAACCTTTACCTAGGCCTGAAAAACAAATGTTCATTAAATTAAACAAAATGATTATTGACTACTCTCTTCACTGATTAGCCTCTCCTCACACACATACACACATTCAAAAATCAAGTACTGTTCAGAGTTACCATTGCTGGTGTTTCTTTGAAGACAGTGAAAATCCCCCTCCTATCCTTACTAGTTTGCCAGAAAACTCCCTGCAACAGATAAAATTAAGGTTCTGGCTCCACTTAAGGCTTGTGTCTGTGTAAGTATGGCAGTGGAACTGTTTAAGTCACATATTCCATGGTAAAATTTAGTGTGTGTGGTGGGGGGGAGCATTCTACTACTGGAATACTGCGGAGTTTTGAATTCTTATATTCCATGTTAAACAATCACACCATGTTCTGAATGTGTAGAAAGACCAATGACAGACAGGTGAAAACCATCTGTGGAGGGAATATTTTACATTTTTGAGTAATATTTTATTATATTTTTTGTGACTCAAAACTTTTTGAATGTTCATTTTTATGTTGGCTTGTGCGCATTTCAAGCAACATCTTGCGGTAGTAGCATTGTAGTAGCACTTTCAAAGGTGTGTCAGTGTTGTGGTGAATTCTAGGGATGCTTTAGCCAGTGTATCCCTGAACCGCCAACCAGTGAGCATGCTGCCAATGACAGCAGTTTCAGAGAATGCCATCAACTTGAAGGAAATCTACCATTGCAATGAGAGACAGGCTCATCATTGCAGCGGCAGATCTAACACGTCTCCATTATGTGCCATTCCTGGTGAAACATTTCAATTAACATGGTGATGACTCCCACCATCCACCTCTCACAATTCCAAGAAAGCCAACTTCTGGGGTGCCCAATTCCCCTGTTGGCATTCCCTCTCCCCAGTTCAGTTTGTTTACTGAGCAGGGTGCCAAATTCCTATAGGCATAATGTCCCCCCCAGTTTTGTTTGCTGATGTGGGTGCCTAATCCCCTTTGGCATCTTATACCCTCAACACAGACATGCTTTATTTCCTGACGGGGTGCCCAATCCCTGTTGGCTCCAGTCCCTCCCCCCCAAAAAACCCAGGTGGCACACTAGGAGCCCACCTCAGTGTGACCAAATGTATTGGTGTCACCTGTAAAAAAAACAACTTCCCCCCCAATGTTTTTTCCTTTTTCCCTACAAAACAAGAAAATGGTCCCTCATTGTCCACACTGCTTCTCCCCCAACCCTCACCCACCCTCGGCTCACCCCACCTCCCCACATACCCCTCACCCCATACTTACCTCCAGAGGTCAGCGTGGTGATCTTCGGTGGAGCAGGAACACATCTGCACTCTTCAAAGCTGAATACAAACTGAAGAAATGCAGGTAAGCTATATAATACCATAAATGGGGAAGGGGGGATTAACTTAGGTGGATATCTCAGCCATTTTTTTGACTTTTGGCTCCAAATTTTCAACATATAGTTCTCAGTACCCCACCTCATGAAATCAGTCACTGCCTTTGTTATTCAGTCCTGAAAGGTGATTTCGTGGTCACTGTGTTGAATCACCTTTTGGGACAGATTAATGAAACAACAGTGCCACTGTTCATGAGGTGGGCTCGATCGCTGTGGAAAATCAACTTTCGGGACAGATTAAGAAAATCACAGTGACACTGTTCATGAGTGGAGGTACTAAAATGCCAATGTTGAAAATTTGGTGAAAAGATTCCAAAAAATGACTATGTCACATGTGTGTGTTGCGCAGTTTCCACACGTGTGTAACTTCAAGAATTTTTTTTAATTTAGTATACTTTATTCACAATTTTCAACAACATCCATATAGCACCATGGGTTGTTAGGCATATGCATTATTACATGATATTGTGAGACATGCCATGATAGCCTTGTGGTTATATTGGCTAAAGTAAACATCATATATTCTAACATCCACTACATTGTCCCAAGCTAAGAAATCCCTCGCCCTCTTCCAAATCCTCCAGATTCCCCAGTTACCCCTCTGCCCTCCTCCATGTCAAGTGTGTACATTATTCTTGAGGATATCACCTTGGGTTCTACCTGTTAGCCAATGGATCCACTAACTATTAAGTCAGTGTGGATTATAAGCGGTAAGTAAGGCCTCCAAGGGGCCCCATCTGGGCTGATATAAGTGCGATCGGTTGCCCATATACAGGATATGCTTTTCTAATTGCAAAGCGGTAAGCATCTCTTTATACCATTCCCTCACAGACAGCTGGGTTTCTTCTTTCCAGTGTCTCATAATAATGAGTTTGGTTACCGCTGAGACTAAAGCAATATGTGCCTTCCTGATTTTAGGAATACCTTTTGGCAGCAAATATAATAAATGTATTTCTGGGGTAAAGAGGGAGTCCAGACCAAGCCATGGATCCAGCAGACGTCTAATAGCCCGCCAAAATGTCTGAACAAGTGGACAACCCCACAACATATGATATAGCGAGCTGGGGGTGAGGCGACACCTGGTGCATACCGGAGAAGGGGCACACCCCACCTTATGCAGTCTGGCTGGTGTGAAATACAAATTGTTCATAATATTGAATTGTATCATTCGTAACCTGTCCTGCTTTACCAAGGAGTAATTGTTCCTCCAGGCCAGCCCCCAGGCCACTACATCAGGTGAAATTGACAACTCCTGGACCCAATAGTAGCCAATCCCGCAGGGTAGACTAATGCCCAAAACCTGAAGTTCTTTATAAGTCTTGGACACTGCATGGGATTCACTGGCTACCTGCAAGAGCCTTTTCAGTTTCTCCGAATCTACACAGTTGGTGTCGCCTCTCCCAATGTGACTCTTGATTGCCGCTACCACCTGCCTATGTTTGAAGAAGTCCATAATTGGGACCGAGTAACGTGTTTGAAGGGTTGAAAATGACATCAGTTGTCCGCCCTCAAGGAGGTCAGCGACCTTCCTTTCAGTTAGAAACGGCCAGAATCCAGGCGATATGGGTTTATGATCTATTTGAAAATGGGGATTACCCACAGTAGACTGAACCAAGGATGTGTGCCAGTTGCATGAGAGAAATGTTTGTATCTGCGGAAGGGCTCGGACTGACCATCCTATGGGAGTATTTCTCAATTTAGTAGGGAGCTTCGAGGGACTAACATAAATCAAGGAGGTGAGCTTACCCTGACACTGGGAGCTTATTGACTGTTCTAGATCCAGCCACAGGGGGGTATACACCTGGTTCTCCCTGTCTGACCCTGTTCTTGACCAATGAGCTACCCTACTGAGGTCGTGGGCACAGTAATAGGTAAAAAAGGAGAGTAGAGCTAGTCCGCCTTGTCTTTTGGGCCCTGTAAGTATGTGGTATGTGCGTCTGGCTTTCTTGCCCTTCCACAGGAAAGCAGTTATAACTGACTATAAATAGTTAAACCACTTTTTGGGAAGGTAGAACCCTAACATTCCAACCGGGTATAAAACCCTGGGAAGAACATTCATTTTTATTATGTTAGCTCTCCCCCAAAGTGTGAGCGGAAGATTGCTCCATCTCTCCAAATCCGATTTAACAACCTTGAGTATTTCTGCGAGATTCAATTTCATCATGACGGGGAGCTCTCTGGCCACATGAATGCCTAAGTAGGTAAGAGTATCTGGTGCCCATTCCAAACCAGTGCCATCTTTGGAAGCTCGGATGGTCCTGTCATTTAGGGGAAAAACTTTGGATTTGGATATATTTAGTTTGTAGTGGGAGACCTCTCCGAAGGACTTAATCAGCTTCAGAAGTGCAGGGATCCCGACTACCGGCTCTTCCATATGTATCAGCAAGTCATCCGCATAGGCAGATAAAGTGTACCGATGGTCCCCTAGTTTAATTCCTCTAATTTGAGGAGAGGCATTAATTTTCTTGAGGAGGGACTCCAAGTAAAGGTTGAATAGGAGAGGGGATAGCGGGCATCCCTGCCTTGTCCCCCTCTGAAGCCGAACAGGTCCAGAAAGGGTGCCATTGCACCACACCTGTGCAGAAGGGGAGGAATACAGAATCTGAACCCATTTGATGAATTCAGCTGGAAGACCATATCCTGCCATTGCTTGGAATAAAAAGTTCCAAGAGACCATATCGAAGGCCTTCTCAGCATCCAGGGACACCCAAACCACCGTGGTATCGGAGTCCCTGGACACCGAGAGGATGTGCATGATCTTTCACATGTGGTCAACAGATGATCTCCCTGCCATAAACCCAATTTGCTCCCACCCAATGAGGGTAGCTAGCACTGGACTTAATCTATTGGCTAAGACCTTCGCCAAGATCTTGACGTCAGAATTGATCAGCGAGATAGGATGATAACTGGCGGGATTAAGAGGATCCTTCCCCTGCTTGGGGATGAGAGTGATCAACGCTTTTAGAAAACTGTCTTCCGACATGCCCTCAGAGTGCCAAAGATTGAAGACCTCTGTGAGCGGGGGGGGGGCGAGCTCTGGCATATAAGCTTTGTACAGGTTGTTGAAGAGACCATCAGGTCCCGGCGCTTTATTCAGTGCAAGCTGCTGGATGGCCTGCATGACCTCCTGTACCATTATCAGCTTGCCCAGCATTTGGGCACTCTGAGGGGTCACCATTGGCAACTCTACTGTAGCTAAATAATTACAGATAGTTTGGACATTGGGACAACTCACCTGATTGACTGAATACAATTTCATATAGTAGTTCTTAATTTCCTCCACCACCTCCTTGGGTGACATAATAAGGTGATTTCCCACTTTAAGAGCAGCAATGAAGCGTGAAGCCTCTATCTGCCTGAGCCTCAGGGCTAACAATTTCTCAGCTTTTTCCCCAGTGCCAAGATATTTGATTTCAGTACATCTCAGTGACAATTCTACCTTCTGAGTGATTAGGGCTGAGTACTGGGCTTGTAGTCTATGCAGCATTGCCCATTCAGCATCAGGGGACTTGTTATTGAGAGTAGCTTCCAGTCTCCGGATGTCTGAGAGCAATTTGTCTTGTTGGGCTTTATGTTGCCTGGATCTAACAGACGCCAAACGTAGGCATTCTCCTCTCAGGGCGCATTTTGCTGCCGCCCAAATTATGTCAATTCTCGAGACTGAGTCCCTGTTTATTGAAAGGAAATTAGTAAGAAAATCTCTTATCTGCTGTATGGCCTCAGACTTCTGGAGTAGCTGGTTGTTAAATCTCCAAACAAATTCCCTCCTATATGCTTCCCCAGAGTGAAATGTTAGTGAGACAGGCAAGTGATCAGAGATGACCCTCTCATGGATTCCAGAGCAAACTGTATGTGGAAGTAAGTGGGAACTTAATAATATAAAATCGATGTGGGATAGTGATTTATGTGGAGAAGAGTAAAACTTATATTGGCTCTCCGTAGGGTGCAGCACACACCATATATCTAGGATATTTGCACCATTCATCAGATCATGAAGTGCCCTTTGTGTTGGGGAGAGTCCCCATCTTCGAGGGTCAGATCTGTCCAGTCGCGTGTCCGGCGCAACATTCCAGTCCCCTCCCATTATAGTTGTCACCGGTGGGTTAGTGACTACCATACTCAATAAACATATAAAGAAGTCAGAAGCCTCTCCATTCAGACCATATATTGCTCCCAGTAGGATTGGATTCGGCCCTATGCTGCCCAGCAAGATGAAATATCTCCCATCGGGTCGTATGTTTCCTTCTTTAGCATAAAGGGGATACTCCTGTTTATGAGGATAATGACTCCTCCACTATTGTTAGACCCCCCCAGCCCTGAAAGCCTGTCCCACCCAGGCTTTGATAAATAATTGAGCATCTTCCTGTTTCATGTGCGTTTCCTGAAGGCAGGCTATCCCCGCTTTTAATTGCTGCAGGTGTCTGAGAATAACCAGCCTTTTGCCCTTATCCTGGGCACCCTTGACGTTTCAACTGATAACCCTGTAGTGACTTGTCATTGCCAGGAGATAAAAAAAGGAACCGGAGGGGTTACTCCCTTACTTAACCCACTGACCCAATTAGGCTTAGTATGATAACCTGTTTCGTGGTATGTCACATCAGCCACTTTAGCATCACTTGACAGCCTCCCCTCCTCCCCATTAAGTCTTTTTCATTATTTATCACCCTTATCCCTCCTATTTTGCCTTCCCCTTTCAAATTAAACATTTTCCTTAATCCCTTTAGATCTCCCCCAGTTCCCAGGAACTGCAACTCCCAAAATACCACGGTACTCAATGTCTTATCACAGAATAATACGCACCATGCCCCCCCGCTCCCCATCCTCCATTGTACAAAAAGTATGCCCAACCCAAGTGAATTAGACAATCTCCTTAGCCCAAAATGACTGTATAAACATTATGTAAATCTAAACAGACAGAACATAACCCTGCATAACACATGTTAGGGCTATAGGTTCGCTTGCCTCCCATTGTCGAGATCCCCTAACAGAGGATGGCATGGGAGAAGCAAAGTAATAGCACTGAAAAGAAAGATGAGAGGTTAAATAATTGTAATAGATCTCATATGATTATTCTTTTCGCTCGGTAGCTGGATTCAGCTAAGCGCATGAACCATAGACCCCCATGCCTCCGGCCACTACATAACCCAGCCGAAAGCTGCGGAAGCCATCAAGTGGCCCAGATGCCTCATGAAACACTCGCAGTTCCCAGGGTTGCTTCTGGATCAGTCCCATTTGTTCTTCTTAGTTATATACACCTTCCAGTCAAACGGGCAACTTAACATGAGGGGAAAGTCCCAGCTCAAATTATAACTGGAATATAGTTCTCATTTCTGTAATAGTAAGAGTCTCAGATGGGAATAAAGCCGCCAATTCCACCGGCCCAAAGCAAAAAGGAAAAAACCCCTCAAGGGTCTAACAGACTGTGTCATCGTACTGTTTCTTCGGTCCTCATGTCCTGCTATTATAAACATAAGATTCCTGCCATCACCAGATACAATCCTTTCTGGCCCAAAGCAAAGGAAGCCCTTGATTAATCCACCACCATTCCAGGATGCACCCATTAAAGAAAAAGGCCTAGCTCCAAGAACCACTCCCTCAGAAGTCACTGATGGGTAGACTTAGAACACCTTCTGTGGCCACCGCTGACCACTATCTGTGTGAGAGAAAAACAAAAACCAAAAGCTCAGACCACTTGCTGAATTTCACAGTGTTTCTATGTCCAGGGAGTTGTTGGTTAGACCGACAAAGCACTAATGTGTCCAGACACTCTATCACCGCGAGCCTTCATCAGGTTCATCGTGCCCCTTTAATCACTCCATTCCTTTGAACAGATCCGGGAATAATTCTCGGAGCTCCGTCAGGGCTTGCTCTTTACTTTCAAAAAAGATCCATTTATCTTGATGCTTGATCTGAAGCACTGCAGGATATCGCATTCTGAAGGATTTACCCGCTGCGAACAATTTAGAAACAATAGAATGCATTTCTTGCCATTTCGCTCTGACCGACTGGGGCAGGTCTTGCATAACCCTCAGTCGGTGTCCTTCCCAGAGCAGCTCTTGTAGATTTTGATTTTAGTCTGGATATGTTGCTTGTCTAAATAGTTGAGCAGGCAACAGATCGAAGGAGACGTGAGGGGGGGCTGGGGGTTGGGGGAGGTCATAGCGCCCAGTGTGCTCGCTCAATAACATACGCCGCTCCATGTGGAGAGGGCCCCGCTGTCTTTTCAAAGAATTTCTGAAGAAAAAGGATCGGGTTTGAGCCTTCTTCTTTTTCTGGCACACCAAAAATTTATAAGTTATTTCTCCTACTCCTCCCTTCAAGATCTTCTAATTTTTCTTCAAGTTTTTTCACTCTTCTCCCAAGTTGTGTAATCATTGCATCATTTCTATCTTGTTTTCTCTCTAATGAAGTGATCTTGACTTCTGAATCCCCACTCTCAAACTCAGGGCCTGCACTGAGGTTTGACTGCTGCATATCTTCAGCAATCTCTGAAATCGCTCTTGGGCGGTCTCATGCCTCAGGAATCTCTCTGATAGAGCTGTAGGGAGGCTGGGTTTTGCTGTCTCTCGCCTGCTGGTGTTTAGGCCTCTTTGCGGCCTGCTCTTTTCTGGCGTCGTTGGTGGAAAGTGTCTCTGCGTCGGTTTCTTCATAAAGACGTCCATTCCAAAAGGACAATTGTCCACTACGAAGTTCTAGTGGCCTTAGGGTATAGGTAAGGCACACTTTTTGTGATGAGATTTGGCAGAAAGTTAAGTTTACTCGATCGGAGGTGCAGAGCTACGGGAGGTTGCTGCTGCCCTTCACCCTGTCATCATGTGACTCCAACTTCAAGAATTTTTAATATTTTCACTTCAGATTTTCAGCATTGCCATTTTTTCACACTTCCTTATGAACAGTATATCTGTCATTTTTCACATCCTACCTGAATCATGTTTTCGCACATTTGGCACACAATTGTGCAGTCACTGTGGGAAATCAACGTTCAGGACAGATTTTGAAAATCATAGTGACACCGTTCATAAGTGGAGGTCTTAAAATGCCCATGTTGAAAATGTGGTCAAAAAAAGACCGCATTTCAGGTGTGTGTTGCACAGTATCTAAGCATGCTCATAAGTTTGCAAATTTTTCATATTTTCTCTCCAGATTTTCAACATTGCCATTTTTTACACCTCTTCATGAACAGTACAGCTGTCATTTTTCCCATCCTACCCAAAACAAGTTTCTACAGCTGTGGCTTCCAATGGCACCGTTGCTGTGCGAAATCACCATTCAGGATTGAGTAACGAAATGATAGTGCCAGTGTTTATGAGGTGGGGTCCCAAAAAGCCAATGTTGAAAATTTGTAGAGAAAATACCAACACCTAGGGCATTAAGGTTTCCAACCATACACTCACCCTGTAGAGACTGACAGGCATCAGGGATGTAACTTGGGTTCATCGTCCATAATGTTCGCAGAATTCTACCCCCACTCCCCACCCTACAGCCACTGACAGGCATTGAGGTGTACCTTGGTTTCCATCACCCTGACATTCACCCCATTATCCTATATTGCACCCATCTCAGATTATTTCCTTATGGAATGGATACGGGCCAAAGACTTCAATGCACACTCAGACACCTGTCACACTCTGCTGGGTGGGGTGAGGTGGAATGGCATCAGTGTTATAGCTGACCCAAAGCCGTACTCCCAATGCCTTTCAGTCTCTTCAGAGGGGGTTGGTTTTACTTCAGTACTGCACTGCCATTCTTATTTTGCATTTCTAACTCTTGCAGTACCATTGCTAATGTCAGCATACCAACATTCGGCATTGACAAATGCTTGTTAAAAGTTGCCCATATACCCATTCAATAAGCACAATAAGACACTTCAGGATGGTTTTTCCATACTTCCAGGTGCTGAAAACACTTGGCCTGTGGCCTTGTGCCTTACTACGCCCCAAACATGTGATAAAACCAGCACAACCAACACCATGTCATGTCTTATTGGCTAAATTGTCATAGAGTTCTGTAGAACTATGTGGTACCAATGCACTTTTATTCTAAAATGATAAGCAAAACAACCCTATCAGAACAAAGTGAACACATGAGAACTAAGTTTTTGAACTGGTTTTAAAAATGAACTGCTTTTTCTTAGCTTGACATAAAAAACATTTTGTAAGTGTAAACACACCTTCAGAGTGGGAGTTGTAGGAAACTGATGAACTTCTGGTTGGCTGATGGCACTTGCCTGTGACTCTTGCCTCAACAACCCATCCAGAGCATACATTGATTCCACTTATAAAATGAGGTCTGACCCATTCTGACTCCCCATTGGTCAGAAGTCTGTCACATGGTACTACATTAAAATAGTAGACACCCCTGCTGCAGAATACCACAGGAGTGAATTAACAGACAGCATAACCTGTCTGGGTCAACATTTCACATTTTATCACAGTAACTTCTTTTAGAACAGCCTCTTCCCCGAGTGGTTAAAATATCTCCAACCACATGTGAGTAGTGCAGAGCTAGCAGGACACCAAACATTGCAACACTGCTTCCCTGTGATTCACTGCCCTACAAGTAAATCAGAGAATATGTCAGGTAACACATGCTTCCAGACATGAACATCCTCCAGCGGCACATCAGGAAATGCCTCTGAAGAGCCAGCGATGGACAGTGAGAGACCCGGTGGTCTTTTTTTTTTTTTCTTGACAGCTGACAGTGAAAGACAGCGGGCAGCAGAGATAGCTGGTGAGTGGGGGAAAAAGCTGTGAGTTTTTCCCTAAGACTGACTGAGGAGAAAGATGGCAGTTGGCGAAGAGAGCAGTGAGGGAGAAAAACACAGAGTGGGGGATTTCTGAAGAGCAACTAAGGAAGACAGATGATGGGTGGAAGAGAGAGCAGTGAGGCAGAAAGAGACGGGAGCTCAGGACGAGAGAGAAAGATAGCAACCCATTTTATAAGTGGGAAAAGGCAATACCACTGGTGGGTTTATGCTAGTTAATGTACCTCTCGGTGGTTGAAGTCCCTCATTCTTTGAGCTCGGGACTCCAACCCACCACATGGTACATTAACACAGCATAATCCCCCCCCCCATCATGCTTATTCCTTACATAATGTCCACCCTCACTTGGACGTGGTGTATTGCTTCCTCCATTTTCTTCATTTTAATGTTTAACAGTCTATGGGCTACTGATAGCTGCTTGCAACCCTGACAGAGTGAGCTCTTTGACAGACATTTTGTCAGTTACTGATCCTGTATTTCATGGTTTCAGATGAGGACCCTGGCAGTTACACACTAATTCAAGATCAACGAAATTATGATGATGTGGACACCATGATCTCTGCAACAGAAGAGGTTGATGCCACAAGTCTGTATCTTTCTAATAAACCCAGTCAACATTATGAAAATTTTTATGTTTTCAAAAAATAGTGTGTTTGTTTTATGTCTTCATTTCCACAGCTGGGAAAAGTCCAGCTGAAAACATTTCTGCTATGATTTGTTAAAAATGAAGAATCTAAAGATTAGTTCAGTGGTTTCCCTTAGTTTCTTTTTGTGTAGTATGATATGAAATAAAGCTGAGAAACCAGAGTATTCACATGTATTCCCCTTGGTGTCCATGGAAACTATGCTAATGATATTTACAAAGATTTTTATGTTTTCCATCAGTAGTTGACATGGAAAGATATGCAAAACCACGAATAGCATCAAATAACTAAAGCTCATTCTATCTCATGGTAGGACACCAAAATAGGTCAGACTAGATGGATCAGAAATGTTTTTTTCTGTCAACAATATCTATGTTTTTATGTTTCTACCCTGCTGTTTCCCCATTTTCACCCCATCTACTCTGTAGCATCCTTGCTTTTGTTTTCTGACTGTACCAATCCAAGTCATGCAGTTTCCTTCCTTCCTTCCTTCCTTCCATCCCTCCTTCCTTCCTTCCTTCCTGTTCACCTGAAAAAAACACCAAGACAGGAAGATGGGACCTTGGTTTAATGAATCATCTGAAAGAGTTGTAATCACTGTACCAACACCACACTAGATATACAGTATGTAAGGTGTAGAAAATTTGCTTCATGGATTTTCCTTGGCAAATTCTCACATTTCACAAAGTGTGCACTACAAAAAAAGCTGAGCATTGCACACTTCATGAAAAAAGCCTGCAATGAGTGTGTTTTCATGAAACTCGTGACAAATTTGCAAAAAATGGTATTCCCAAAGTTGTTCTTTTTTTGCAAATGCATGGGGACTTCACAAAGTCTCTATGAAGTGTGAATTTGTACATTTGTGGGCACTTCACAGGTGAATTTAAAACTCACCACTATTCTACTGCACATTGAGGAAGTTCATACAGTATGTAGTTGGCACTTTGCTATGCTGCACAGTGCTACTCTACAGGGGTTACACATTTAATTTTTTATTTTATTTTTGTAATTTTTGATCAGGAAAGGTGCACTAGGCCATGACAGCTTGTTTCCAGGTGTGTCCTGGGGGTAGGTTACATGGACCTACTTTATTGATGGGGGAATGTTGGCCATGACTCCAAGTAAATTCCCATACTCTACAGAAGGGACATTGTGGTCCATTCTGGCTGCTTGTTGAGATGGCTGACCCAGGTGGAGGAGGACAGGGTACTGATGTGGCAGGAGAGCTGACTACCATCCCTCCCACAGTTCAACAGGAGGACAAAGAACCAATGATGGAAAGTTGTGAGGAAAATGAAACAGAAGAAAGGGAATGCCCTGCCCCCAAAAGAAAATTGATTTTGAACCTGACCAGAGAGATGCAGCATTATGTGAAGGGGGCAGAGAATAAAATCTGCCATGGAAGAAAAGCTGCAGCACTTGATGGAAATGACGGCTGAAGAGGAAGCCAGGTACCGCCATGAGAGAAATCACCTCCTCATCCTGCAACATGGAAGGAAAGTTGCTGATGTGTCTTCTGAACCTCTGACAGATGTGGCTATGTGAAGACCAGATGTGTGCTCTGACATGCCGCTGAGCAAGAAGGTGCTGGGTATAAGTAAAGGTATTTCCACTAAAAAGACTCGAAAGCCTGATGAGAAACCTGAAAAGCAAACCTTAATCACCAGACAGGGCATTCCAGGACACTGGCTAAAAAACGTGCTGAGACTGGGAGATGGGGCAGGAAGTGTTGATGGAGCGCCCTTAATGAACAGAAATGCACCACTGTCTGGTATAGGGAAGGGGGAATCAGATGGTGGGGTTGGAGATAAGGTGTGGAGGGAGAGAACTAGCTTGGGAGAGCAGAAAGAAGAAGCAATCAAGGTACAGTAGAGGATGAGGGGGAAGGGGAAACAGGGTAAAAAGGGGCAGGGAAAATTGTAGCAAGCATGGCTAGCCAGGGAGGAGAGGGCATAGAGGGGAGTGGTGAAGTATTTGGGGGAAAAGTAGTGAACACGGCAGAAAGTTAACTGGGGTGGAGGGGGCACAGCTGAGTGGGGGAGCAACTGGTATCATAGACGAGAAGGTAGGATGGCAGAAACAGTTGCAGTGGACAGAAGGATGGTAATCCTTTGAGATTCCATAATTAAGGGTACTTGCTGGAGAAGAAAGAAGGACCCAGATTCAAGAAGAGGGTGATTTGTATGCCAGGGATGAGAGCTGGAAAGATGGGCACAAGAATCAGGGAAATTGTAAGGGGTGGTTGGAGGGAAACCAGACTTACTGATCCACATGGGAGCCAATGCCATAGCTGAGGAGGAGGAGGAGGTGGAGGTAGTGCAAGGCAGGTTCAGGGAGTTAGCAAAGACCTGAAGGGAGGTAGTAAGTTCTCTGGCCTTTTTAGAGGTGATACCAGTTCTCAGAGTCAGCACAGTCAGGAAGTAAGGATAGATGACTTCAGTTACTTGCTGAGGAACTGGTGTAGGGAGGAAGAGTTCACCTATATTGGGGACTTGAGGGGACCTGGTTGAATAAAATTATTCTTTTCACCAGATAGGTTTCACCTCACTAGTACTACTGAGGGGGCTGCAGGCCCAAAGACTCTGGGAAGAGGAGGTCAATAAACCTCCCCCCTTGCTGTTAGAAGTTGTTGGGAGGGTAGATGTGGAGGGGAAGTGGAGCAATTAGCAATGGGGTGTCTGTGGGGTGGGGGTGTGCGCAGGAGGGAGAAATGTAAGGAAAAGAAAGGAACGAAGGCAAGGAGGCACAGAGTTGAAGTGGAGGATGGTGTCACTGACCACCCAGTCAGGAAGAGAGAAAGGACAGGGAACTGTGCTTTCAAATGTTGAAAGTTGCAGGAAAAGAAGGGTGGTACAGTAATAGATGAGGACTTTAACCAGCCCACGGTGGACTGGAACATACCATCCACAGCCTGTGCCAGGAGTCAGGTGATCCAAGAAATGATGCAGAGTGGGTTCCCATCTCAGGGCATCACACAGCCCACCAGGGAAGGGGCAACCATTGATCTAGTGCTTGTGAATGGGGAGCACATACAAGAAATAACAGTCAAGGAACCCCTAGGTGGTAGTGACCATTGCACAGTGTGGTTCAGGTCAGATATTGGCAGGGAAAGCATCCCCACTAAGACCAAAATCTTGTATTTTAGAAGGGGGGACTTCAGGAAGATGGACAGGGTGCTAAACAGGTACCTGGTGGGCATCAGAGTAGATCTGGAGGTGAACCAAAATAGTCCATTATCAAGGACGGAATAATGGTTGATACAGAGGAGTGTGTTAGGTTCAAAGGGAAGAACTCTAGGGCCAAATCACCCATCTAATTCAGCTTTGAGGTCCCCCAGGCAGTGAGGGGCAAGAGGCCAGTCTATAAGGGATACAGAAAGATCAAGAGAGAGGTGGATTGGGAAAATTACCTAAGGATGGCCAATGTGGCAAGCAAGGCAGTCTAGCAAGCTAAGGCATAAAAAGAACTACAAATAGCTGAGGGAATTAAAAATGGGCAGAAGGCCTTCTTTCACTATACAGTCAAGAAAAGGGACAACAAGGATGAGACTGTAAGACTTCAGGAAGGGGAAGAATGGGTGTAGGAGAATGAGGGAAAGGTGGAGGTACTGAATGAATACTTTTGCTCCAACTTCACCATGGAAAAAGACAAATCAGCATTTGCAGGGGGGAGAAGGAGAGCGGGGGGAAGAGAGCATGGATGTGGTGATAGAGGGAGGATAGATTGAGGGAGGAGCTGCTCACATTGAAGGTGGACAAATCACCAGGCCCAGATGGCATACACCCAAGGGAACTGATGGAGCTGGTAGGTGAGCTTGCGGGCTCACTGGCATGCCTATTCAATAGTTCCCTCAAGTTCGCCATGGCACCACAAAATTGGAGAATGGCACAAGTGGTGCCCTGCATAAGAACAGTCCCAAAGATGACCCTGGGGATTACAGGCCAGTCAGTCTACTCTCGATCATGTGTGCAAGCTCATGGGGACCATACTTACGGAAAGGTTAGTAGGGCATCTAGAGGAGAATGGTCTCCAGGATGAGAGGCATCAAGGGTTTATGGGAGGTAGATTGTAGCAAACAAATCTGTTTGACTTCTTTGGCTAGGTCACTAAGTCAGTGGACAGGGGATAGGCTGTGGTCATCCTTTATATGGACTTCAGCAGGGTCTTTGACGTGTACTCCACAAAGGGTTGATGAGGAATTTGGATCTCAGGGTTGGAGAGAGGACTGCCAGATGGACAGAAAACTGGCTGAAGGACAGGACAGAGAAGGCGGTGGTGGGGGGACCGTTATCTAGCATGAGGGAAGTAACCAGTGGGGTCCTGCAGGGCTTGGTTCTGGGACCAGTATTATTTAGCATCTTCATCGGTGACATTAGAATAGGCATAAAGCACAAAATGTACCTATTTTCAGATGACAGCAAATGCTGTAGGAGGATGGACACAGCAGAAGGGATATAGGACCTGCAGAAAGACCTGATAAAACTTTAGTGGTGGTCTGGAATTTGGAAGCTTGGCTTCAATGCCAAGAAATGCAAAGTTGCGCACATTGAAGCCAAGAATTCAAGGACAGAGTATTAACTGGGAGGATTCCAGATAGCAGCAACAGCGCAGAAAAGGGATCTGGGAGTGATGATCACTAGTGACCTGAGCACTCAACACAGTGCAAAAAAGCAGTAACAAGGGCAAACAAGATGCAAACAAGGTGCTAGGTTGTATAGCCAGAAGAATCAGCAGTAGACGAATGGAGGTTAGACTGCCTAAGTCATGTTCCAAATGTGGCTGTCACTTACACCTAAACAATGCTTGTAACAATTCAAGATGCAGTCATTGCCTAGAATATAAGTGTCACAAGCATGCACAAACATGTTTTGGGGCAACATATGTGAAGGAAGAGGTATATTATATGTGCATTGCTCATGGGCCTCACATAATAGGGATGATGGCTTATCCAGGAGAATTTATTCACACAAGCACAACAACAGGGAGTAACACAGGCATGGGAAAAACATCTTGAATCCCTTCAGAGTAATACTCACCTGACTGACTCTGTTGTTCAATCAGCTGAACAGAACCTCCCCTCCTATCTACTGAATCTATTATCAATCAATCAATCAATCAATCAATCAATCAAGTCTTTATTTAACCAGGCGTTCATCGTTGAGCAGAAGCTCATTTGCAAGATGGACCTGGGTGGAGCATGAACAATTGTATATACAGGTCAACACAGGTATTTACAAGGCAATACAGATAATACTCTTTACAGAGAGGAAGAAAAAGAAGTTCATATGTACATAGAATGATACAGATATTGTACAGATTACATGGTATTTACATACATAGAAGTGTCTATAGGAAGATAAAGCAGGTTATCTAAGGCTGCAGGAGGAAGTAACGGAAGAAAAAAATAAAAATAAAAATACACTCCAGGTAGAGGTGAAGGTAGGGGGAAGAGAGGGAGGAAGTAGGGGAGAAAGGCTGGGAGGCACGGTGCACAGAAAGGAGTTGGTAAAGCTGGATGTAGAAGGTGGATGGAGAAAGGAGTATGTGTGAGCCGAGTTGAATGCTATAAAAGTGCGGGCATGGTAGGATGTCACAACAGGGTAGTGAGCTCCTATCCGAGGTTGGAAAAGGAAGAATAAGGGGTTGGATGGGCCTAGTGTTGATAAGACAGGGGGATAAGAGAGAGAACAATTAGGCTGGTGAGGAGCAAGCTGGGGGGGTCAGTACTTAAAATTGGGTCTAGGCGTGGCTATATACCAGTGCAGACACTGGTACTTGGTCTGAGTGGGTGAAGCAGTTACATACTTCTCTGACTGTACGGAAATAAAGAATCTTGAAAGCATTTATACCGATTAGAGTGCTTAATTTGAGGGTTTTTGTAGATCGTTCCATAAGGTAGGTAACCTGAAGCTTATGGCTGCCCTGTCATGGGATTTTGCTTTGGGTACTTAAGTGTAATAGCTGAGTAACTTTTTAACACGTATTTCCCAATTATACTCAAGGGAAGACAGCAGGAGATATAGTAAGGCAGCTTATTAGAGATGGCTCTATAGGTCCAGAGAGCGGCGTTTCTGTGGCGCCTGAACTTTAGTGATGTCCATCCCACTGCCGCATATAGGGTGCAGTGATGTGTGTCGAAGGGGAGTCCCGTTATAAACCTCAGTGCTCGATGGTAGAGTGTGTCCAGTTTAGCTATGTAAGAGTTGGGGCAGTGGCTGTAGAGGAAGTCAGCATAATCAACCAATGATAGGAAAATGGATTGGACCAGTTGTTTCTTGGCATCTCTGGTGAGAAATTGGCTGATTCTAAAAACAGTCAAGCCTTTGCGAAGTCGTTTTAGCAAGTCCTCGATATGTTCAATGAAGGAGAGTCTTTGGTCTATCAAACTCCCAGATACTTGAATTTTGTAACAAATTCTAGTTTTTCACCTAGAACTGTGGTAATTTGGGGAACTGTCCCACTGGACACAGGATTAGCTGTATGGATAAAAGGAGAGGACCATTGCTTTAGTTTTTGGCATTAAGGAGTAGCTTTTGGAGGAGTTGGCTTTGCAAAGGTTGAATTCTGACTGTAGGTCATTGCAGGCAGCTTCAGGTGTTGGGCGACTCACGTAGAGAACTGTATCATCTGCAAACAGATGGATGTTGGCTTTTTTATACAGTAGTCGATGTTATTAATGTAGATTGCAAAAAGTAAGGGCCCTAATATAGAACCTTGAGGTACCCCTCTTGCAGAGTTTTTAAGGGGGACAGGCCTCCTTCGGCTTTAACTTGTTGAAGGCGCCCTGTAAGATAGTCAGTGAACCAACGCCAGAGGAGGGGTCCACACCTATGGTTTGAAGGCGGAGAGGAGCAGACTATGGATTCGACGGTGTCAAAGCCTTGCTTAGATCAAGGAAAACAGCACAAATAAAGTTTTGCTCTCAAGATTACGCTGCCAGTCGTTAGTAACTTTGGCGTGGGCTGAGATAGTGCTATGTTTAGCTCTGAATCCGGACTGCATAGGATTAGCAGTTCCCTAGACTCAAGGTGAGTCCTCAGCTGTGCATTTACAATTTTCTCTAGGAGCTTGGACAGGACCGGAAGGAGGGAAATTGGCCTGTAGTTATTGAGATCGCCACGGTCACCTGATTTGAACAGTGGTATGACATGTGCTGTCTTCCATATAGGTGGTAGGTGCCCTGAGACAGGGTTAAGTTAAAAAGGTGGTGGCCGGGTGTTGCTAGTATGTGGTGAGCAATTTTTAGGAAGTAAGGGTCAAGGGAGTCGGCCCCAGCACTTTTTCTAGTATCCAACTGAAGCAGAGGTCCTCTACCTCTTTCAGTGTGGCAGTTGAAGTGAGAAAAGCGGCGAAGCTATCGAGTTTCAGGCAGTTGGCTGGCAGTCTGGGGCCGAAGTATGTTTGCAGGAGTTATCAAATGCCATGCCTGCAGTAGCAAAGTGGTTATTGAATGTGTCAAGTATATCCATCTTTTAGGTTATAGTCAAGTTGCCAGAGGTAATCTTGGTCGGGTAATTTCCTGGGAGTGGCCTAGCAGATCACTGATTGTGTTCCAGAGCTTGATTGGGCTCTTTGTGGCAGAGTCGAGTTCGGATTTGAAGAAGGTAGCCTTTGATTCTCTGATTGTTTTTGTACATAAATTTCGTAGTCTCCTGAACTGGTTCCAATCCTCTGCAGTGTTCAGTCTGCGTGCTTTTTTCCAGAGCTTATCTCTTTCTAGAAGCAAGGACTTGATCTGAGGGGTGAACCATTTACAGGTTTTGGTCCTAGTTCGAACTTTAATAAGGGAGCATACTTATTAAGGGCCCTTGATAGAATGTTGTGGAAGATATTGTAAGCTGACGTGTCGTTTTGGCCAGGTGAAATCTTGCCACTCAGGGAGTATAAGCTCGTTTAGGTAGGCATGTTCATTGAAGTTGCGCCTGGATCTCTTCATAGAGAACTTGCTGATGGGTGCTGGGTTGTTGGTGGATCTTACTCCCGCAATAAAACAATGGTCGCTGGCGTCTGAGAAGAAGACATCAGCGTGGGAGAAGAGATGAGGTTTGCTCACCATTAGCACATCCAAAAGTGTACTTTTACTGGGGTTCTTCATGTTTGGGCGTGTTGGTTCAGTAATAAGTTGCGTCAGCCCATGTTCATCACAGAAGGATGCAAGGGGGGCAGCTGTGTTGGAGAACCAGTCAAAGTTAAGGTCTCCTAAAATAATAGTTTCTGGCAGCCCTGTCCCAACTTGTCCTTAGATATGACACAAGCTGTAGGCCAGCAGGCGGTGGTCTGTGTATCCTATTACGCAGAGTGCAGTAGTCTGTGTAATTTCCACACGAAAATTAGGCATTCGAATTAGCTGGCGACAGATGCCAAGGATAAGCAGGAGGCAGAAAATTTGTCTTTAACATAGATAGCTACCCTCCTCCTCTGGCATGCCTATCAGCTCTGAACAAGACATAGTTGGGTATGTTTACTTCTCTATCAGTGGTGCTGGGTCTAAGCCAAGTTTCGGAAATCACAAGTATGTCAGGAGGGTATGAGTTACCCAGGTTTGTATTAAGGTTATCTTTTAAGGAGGCTACATCGTTAATATGCAAGAAGCTTATTCCTTTTAAATTTGCTAGTTCTGCTGGCAAAGCAATAGCTTCTGGGGCCAGGGTTGAGTTCTATGTTGCCTGAACAAAGCAGGAGGATAAGTAGGATTTTTCTAAGAGCGCTAATTATAAGCTTGTAATTCCTGCCTTTCTCCGTCTAGTAGATCTGATGTTTTAGGGACTGGAAGTAGCCACCATAGAAGAGCTGATCTGTTGTAGCAAGAGCTAGTACCCCTACCACAATAGGCGGGGAGGAGATAGAAGTCTGCGTGGTGGGAGGTGGGCCTTGTGGTGGGGGAGTGTTATAAGTACTACTGGTATGTGTGGTCCAAGAGCAGGGTTCGAGGTATTGGTACTTGGAATCACGGAGGCAATTAAAGGATAAGTTGCCATGTGGTATACAGCACAAGGTGCCGTTGTAGACAAACATGATGGTAGTTCAGGTGTCCAATGCTGGGCAGCTGGTATCAGCAGAAGAAGGGGCAGTAAAAGGAGCCATATAGGGCCCGACATGATGGTACCTCAAAAAGGAGCCACTCAATTAGCCCTGGGGCCAGTGGGGTTGCTGGATTAATGCAGCTTATCAGTAGCTTTCCGATCCAGGTCGACCCAAATTTGATAGCATTAAAGATATTTAGTGGTGAAGGCACAGCCAAGGAGAGCCTATGTGTTTTAGTAAGGCGAGGCCCTGAGAGTTGGATCCGTAGGCTGGATAGAGAAGAGGGATCTGAGCAAAGTCTCTATTGGTGGGGCACAGCGCCAGGGGCGTGGACTAATATTTTGGCAGGAGCTACTGTATTTAATAATCAGCGGAGGTGGGGAGGAGGCGGTCAAAAGTTGCGGCAGTTGCGTGCCTTGTAGACCTTGGGTCCGTGTCTGCAGTCTCGAGCATTGGCTAGAGGCGCCGACCGCCCGGTAGCGGAATTCCAGCGGCTTAGGAGCTGGGAGCCTGGGCGACAGTTTCGGCTGAGGAGAGAAGGAGAGTGAGGGTTAATAAAGTGGATTCACATAAAGGGTTAGACAGAACAGCGGGGGTCCAAAATTTGCAGAACAAAAGGACGTGTATGGTACCAGCAATGCCAAAAGAGGTAGTGGACAGTAGTAGTAGGTGGTTGCACCCCAAGGTAGTTTGTTTGTGTGCTGGCCTGCTAACTGCAAGCTGGTTTATAGTTGAAAGGTATATAGTCGAATTAGGGTGGGGTCCTAACAATAGGGCAGGTAGAGCAGTAATTGAGAGGAGTTAGATGGGTGGCTGGAGAAAAGGTTGAGAGGAAATGTGGGATCCTGTGGGTGGGACTGCTTCAAAAAGGGCGGTGAAAGTGGGTCAAGTCAGGTATTGAAGGGAGGCCAATAGCATGAAAATGTGCAGCAGTGGGGGACCAATCTGCTGCTAGGCTGAGGAAGGGTGGAGTAAGGGTCTATTTAATACTGTGAGGAGGAGGAGGAGGGGAGGGGGTGGGCGAAGAATTCAGTCAGAACAAAGCACAGAAGAGATTTCCCTGAGACCAGGAAGCACCAGGCGTTGGAAAATCAGCCAAGGAGTACAGCTGCCAGTCAGTGCCTGGTTCCTCCACTGGACATCCAGTCAAAACAGTGGCATTCAAAACCACGAGTTTGGGAGGTCCGGTGCGTACCTGAATCTGTCGGGGGTCAGTCGGGTGGTCTGTTAGCTGTGGCCTGCTCGGGAGAGCCAAGGCCACAGGAGCAGCTTGGGAAGCCCACAGATGGGCTGTCTGTGGAACAAGGAGGAAACACAGAGGATTAAATACAGCTAGAGTACAATAGCAAGCTGAGTGGGGGCAGGCAATGGAAAGACAAAGCATGAGGTAAAGAGGTGGTAAATGCAGGGCAATTATTTGGAGCTAGAAGGAGTTAATGGGGGTCGTCTGTGCTTTGGCACGGGATGTCTGAGGAGGACAGCAGCAGCAGCAGGGGTGTAAGGAAAGGGTTTGTAGGTAAGGCAGAGAAGAAAGTAAGGTGTTTAGAGACAGCATTACAAGTGGGGCAAAGAAATTAATAACTGGCAGAGTGACCAGTGTGGGGAAGGGGCAGAGTTTGTCAGTAGGGCAGAAATGGAAAACTGCAGCAGTCTTGCTCAGTAGCTAGGTCAAGCAGTCAAACATCAGCTACTGTACAATACAGTTTGTCTAGCACTAAGTAACCCTGAGAGGCTAGACTAGTGGGTTGTAATAGACTAGCTAAGCTGGTAGGTAAAGTAAGACCAATTGATGCATAACATATGTAGATTACATTAACAAAAATTCAGTCCAGAACAAAGCACAGAAAGAGATTTCCCTGAGATCAGGAAGCGCCAGGCGTTGGAAAATCAGCCAAGGAGTACAGCTGCCAGTCAGTGCCTGGTTCCTCCACTGGGCATCCAGTCAAAACAGTGGCATTCAAAACCATGAGTTACGGAGGTCCGGTGCGTACCTGAATCTGTCCGGGGTCAGTCGGGTGGTCTGTTAGCTGTGGCCTGCTGGAGAAAGCCAAGACCACAGGAGCAGCTTGGGAAGCCCACAGATGGGCTGTCTGAATCTGTCTGGGGGTCAGTCGGGTGGTCTGTTAGCTGTGGCCTGCTTGGAGAGAGCCAAGGCCACAGGAGCAGCTTGGGAAGCCCACAGATGGGCTGTCTGAATCTGTCCGGGGGTCAGTTGGGTGGTCTGTTAGCTGTGGCCTGCTCGGAGAGAGCCAAGGCCACAGGAGCAGCTTGGGAAGCCCACAGATGGGCTGTCTGTAACTACAGTATAGTATAGTAACTACAGAACTTGTTTCTGAAGTTGACATTATGGCAGACACTTCACAAACCCCGATTGGTTCTGCAGTCCCATCATCAGCAAAACACACTGAAAAAAGTCTTCTGGTGATTCTAATTGAAGTAGCTGAAAAACAAACCTACCCCCACAACACCTGAAATGCCCCCTTTCAGAGGATGACACCGTGGTGAAAACTAGTAACAAGAAAATACCTATAAATAACCAAAAGAGAATGAGCCAAAAGTGTACAAGGGTTCAAAGGGTCTTCCTCAAGCTCCTATCCCTACAAGGAACAGATATGGTACATAGCACCAGGGAAACAAAGGGAGATACAAAAGGAGAAGACGATGATTCAGAGGAGTCCTCTATCACATTTTCCTTAAAATAAATTTTCCTCAGACTCGGAAGAGTCTCTGTCTGAGACCTCAGCTTCAAAGCATATGAGATGAAAACCCATTTGCAAAAAAAAAAAAAAAATATTAATAATTCAACATTCTGGGTTTATTATGGTGTTTCCTATTCTTTGCATTATTCATGAATGATAGCTTGAAGATTACCTCCATAAAGTAAATAGTGTAAAAAGTTACAACAAGAACATTAACTACCTTTGCATATATTTCAGCCCTGCTGTAATAAAGTGATTTTATTACAAGCCACACATTTAAAGACCTCCTTTGAATTATTCTTGACTTATCAAGAGGAATTACCACCAGGAGTGTGGAGGTCATTCTACAACTGTGCAGCTCACTGGTAAAACCGCAACTGCAGTACAGTGTGCAGTTTTGGTGTCCATACCTGCAGAAGGATATCAACTTGCTGTAGATGGTCTAGAGAGGCACAGTCAAGTTGATTCAGATCCAGAAGGGCAAAAACTATGAGGGGAGGCTAAGGGAGCTCATCACGCCCTCTCTTGAGGAAAGAAGAGAGAGAAAAGTCATGACTGAGACCTTCAAGTAGTTTAAGGATATTAACAGGGTGAGCACTGATGGCCTCTTCAGCCTTAGCAGGAACAAGACCACTAGGGGGCACAGCCTAAGTTTTTGGGAAAAGGTTCAGGAGGGAGTTGAGGACGCACTTTTTCACCGACTGGATGTTGGCCAAGTAAAATGAGCTTCTGGAGGAGGAGGTATCCCTTAAAATGGTGGAGCGCTTCATGATGGTGAAAACATGGTGAAGGGGAAATTGCAGGTAGAAGTGGGGTGAGTTGGGGGACAGAGAAAAGTTGAGGGAGATCAGAAGGGAAACAGGGAGCCACTGCTGGGAAATGAATATAAGAACATGCCAGCAGATAAAGACCTTATGGTCTAACAAATCTGATCAAATGTACAGTTCCCCCAAAAAATACGTCAAGAACTGTATCTGCTGGCATGTTTCTATTTTCATATCTCAGTAGTGGCATGGAGGTACAGTAAAGCTTTTTGGTCCTCAGGTATAGACCTGTGTGACAATATAAGCATCTTAATAAATGACACAGCCTGTCAGGTCTCCTGGCTTGTGGCTTTACATTTAGGGAGACCTTTGAACATACGTGGGTCCCAAGATGACAGCCTGGGTAAAGAATTGGCTGGAGAATAGGACACAGAGAGTAATAGTAAATGGAGTCCACTCTGAAAAAAGGGGGGTTAGTAGTAGGGTACATCAGGGTTCAGTATTAGGACCAGTCCTCTTCAATGTCTTTATAAGTGACATTGCAGAGGGACTGGAAGGAAAAGTATGTCTCTTTGCAGATGACACAAAGATCTGCAACAGAGTTGATGCACAAGTTGGAGTGGAAAGGAGGAGAAGGGACTTGGCAAGGTTAGAGGAATGGTCAAATGCATGGCAGCTTAGATTCAATGCTAAGAAGTGCAAGGTAATGCACCTGGGAAACAAAACCCAAGGGGAAGAGTACACAATGGGGGGTGAGATACTAACAACAACAAAAATGGAAAGGGACCTGGTGGTAGTCATATCAGATAACCTAAAGGTGGGCAAGCAATGTGAGAGGGCAGCAAGGAGGGCTGGGGGGATACTGGGATGCATAGGGAGAGGCATCACCAGTAGAAAACAGGAAGTTATTATCCCTCTGTACAGACAGCTGGTGAGACCCCATCTGGAGTACTGCATGCAGTTCTGGAGACCCAATCTCTGCAAAGACATAGACAGGATGGAAGCTGTCAGAGGAGGGCAACTAAAATGGTGCAGGGTCTGCACGGAAGACATAGAAGAGACTTAAGGAGCTTAATATGTATAGCCTCGAGGAAAGGAGGAGGAGGGGACACGATAGAAACTTTCAAGTACCTCAAGGGAATCAACAAAGTCAAGAGGGTAGCAACTTTCAAAAAGAGGTGTGCAAGAACAAGGGGCACAATTTGAAGATAGAAGGGGCGCTCAGAGGTAATTTAAGGAAGTATTTTTCACAGAGGGGTTGGGATGTATGGAGCAGCCTTCAGAGGAGTTGTGGAGTCACAAACAGTGGTGGAATTCAAGCATGCACGGGACAGTCATAAGGCAATTCTAGGGGGTGGGGGTAGGAAGAAGTAGGCTGCTGGTTAACTAGGATCTGCAGCTTATCCATCAGGTAGGGAAATGGGCAGACTGGGTGGGCCAAGCGGTCCTTATCTGCCATCAAATTCTATGTTTCTATGAAGAAGCCAGCAGAATAAGGCCATTAGTACTATCTAATCTGATCATAATGCAGGACCCTCAGCTAGATGTATTCTATGAAAATGCCCGGCTCAGACTTATTAATACATATGCCCCTCAAATTAAGGCCCTTCATTTAGCCTTATTCTAAGAAATACTGCCTTTCTCACCTATATCATGTATATTATTATGGGGAGGAGACTTTAACCATGGCCTTACACATGCAAACAGAGGACTGCAGATGGTAAAAATGTTCTGTGACTCCAATATCCTGAAACAGTTAACTACTACCGCCAAACTTACTTACCTAGAGACATATACATAAGATGGGGTTAAGCCCTATTTTAGAGAATCCCATTCCAAAAGAATCAACTATATTTTTGTATCTCAAATGTAAACCTCAGTACTGCAAAAAATATGGGGGGGGGGGATAATTTTCAAACCATGTTGTGGTACAATGCTCCCTCTCGAGAACCAATACCCTGGTCAGTGACAAAAACTTAGGACAGTTAAAAAATCCCACCTTACAAAATTCTGCATTTCAAGGCAAATGGATTACTTTATGGAAGGCCCGTTTGTCTGTATTGCGTTTGTATAACAATATCGCCCTCTGGTGGGAAGATACAAAAAAGGATTCTGCAAAGTTTTTCCAAGAATTTTCAGGGAAATTGGCTACAACAAAATGAAAGAGCAGATGTTAACATCTTATAAATAAAAAAAATGACTGTTTCATTCATTATATTTTTATGAGTTAGTAATTACTTTCTGCTTTTATAGTAAAATATTTGTGCAGTGAAACAAGTGGGTTTTGTCTTTTTTCTCCTTTGCTTTCATACTGCTGGTAAAAAGAATTCAGTAGAATTCAGGTATTGTGATGTCAGAAACTGCCAACTACTTATGAGCACAGTGTATTTCATTAAGAAAATAAATTATTTTTTCTATCTTTTTCAAAAGATGTAAATACTTTTTTCAGCAACAAACTACTTTTATATGCTCGCAATATTGTGGTACTTCTGTATGATTTTACAATTGTTAATACAGTAATTGGAAAAATCAGGTCATGAAGAAAATGTCACCTGCTACATGGCAACAAAAGATCAAAGGTTATCAAAAATAACATATTGCAATTAAATATAGAATATTTTGGTGGTAGAAAGTGCCATTTCTCTGTAAAAATCTGAACAAAAATGTTTGCAGTTTCCCACTGAAAAACACTGCCAGCATTGCCAGTAAAAAGTTTCTGACATCTTTCTACAAGTTAGTTCCCTAGCAGGTGAGTTGGGCAGAAGGGATGCCAACTTTTGGTGGATGGTTGGGTCCCTAGGACCCCCTAAATTGGTATTCTCTGTGGGTTGGTAGTTCGCTGGTTGCTGGTCTCTGGTTTCTGGTTTGGGGTCCTCAGCATCCCTATATTTCTGGGCTTTGGTGTCTCTGGGGTTTGGTGCTCTACTGCTGTAGTTGGGACAGAGAGAGGGCACTGGCTGGTAGGCAGACACTGTGGTCCCGAGAGTCCTTGAGTTTTTTTCCTTGTGGTTGTCTTCTGTCTGCCACAGGAGGTAACTCTGATAACCTTGATTTTGGGGCACATATCCAAGGGGTAGGTGACCTTGCCTGGAGACTGCAGGGTGTGGTGGGAGTGGAAAGATCTACAGCAGAAGACCCTGGATTGTTACCCTTTTGGTTTCATTTGGAGGCCTTTTGATTGGAAACAGTCTCAGTTGTGAAGCAAAGGGAGGTGGTGAGAAATTCTATTGCTGTCTTTTTCATCTCCTTTTCCAATTCTTCTTTTCGAACTGACCTTTATAGTTATTGGAGACTGGCGTACCCTTCTGCAGATCAGAATTTTATGGTTGGACTTATACACGGACCTTGCGGCTAAGACCTTTTGGTTTTAATTGAGGGGAAGTTTTATTTTTAGCTTATTGGTTTGTGGATACATTATTTGTAATAGTGACTGATTTGTTTTTTTGATGTATGTTTATAGATTTGTGTAATTTTGGTTGCATGACTTATTTATTTTTGGTTTTTAACTTACATTGATTTTATTTGGGTGGGGTAAATAATTTTGGTGTGTTAGTTATTGTTATGTTGATTGTGCGCATGTGCAAGAAACATATTACGGCAGCTTTCTCCACAAGCAGGTTGTGGAGGCACGGCACTGTTGTGGTCAATGCCCCTGCAGCCGGCAAAGGCTTGTCCAACATCCCCCAATGCCGTGGCGTGCTGCTGCTGATACTAGTTCAGCCAGCGTGCCACCAACTTGTGAAAAAACAGCCGCTGCAGTCAGGGGTTGCCTCATCAATGCAGCGTAAGCCATTCGCTGCAATGAGGGGGTGACCCTTCATTGCAGGGCGGGATTTTAACACACATATATTGTTTGTGAACATGGTGTCAATTTGCCACCATGTTCACAAACAGTATTAACCCCCCACATACCGTGCTTGCTTGCTGACAGGGGCCCAAATCCCTGCAGACTTCATTGTCCCAGTGTTTCTGTTGCCGACGGGGGAGCCCACTCCCCATCAGCATTAGGTAAACCTCCTTCCCCCGTGTATACTGTCTGCAGATGGGGTGCCCAATCCCCATTGGCATAATGTAACAACCCACCCCTCCTCTTTCTTGTGTGCTGATGGGGCCCATCGGCATAATGTAACAACCCCTTCCCCTTGTGTGCTGGCGGAGATACCCAATCCTCAAATCCTTCTGTACCCAAAAAAGGCAAGACTCTGTTGGCATGCTAGAGCCTACCCCAGCATGCCACATGCCTAAAAAAAAAACGGTCCAGCAATGTCTTTTTTTCACCCTGTAAAGAAGGAAACGGTCCCTTGGCGGTCTCCATGGCCCACTCCACAACCCGCACCTACCAATTGTTCACCCTTTCTACCCACACCCCACACCCCATACTTACCTCCGGAGCTCGGCGCTATTATCTTCGGTGGACCAGGAACACATCTGCACTCTTCAAAGCTGACCGCGAACTGAGGAAATGCCAGTAAGCTGTATAATGGAATAAATGTTTTATTTAAAACTTTAATGCATATCTCAGTCATTTTATGGGAATTTTGCCACCAAATGTTCAAAATGAGGTTTTTGGGACCCTTTTTTATGAATTCTGGAACTGTCATGGCATTCACCAGCCCCGAAAGTTGATTTCATGGTCACTATGCGGAATCACCTTTCAGGGCCAATTAACAAAATAACAGTGCCAATGTTCATGAGGTGGGCTCTCAAAAAGCCTGTGTTGCAAATTTGGTGGAAAATATCCAAAAAATAACTGTTTTACGAGTATGTGTTGTGCAGTTGCTACGCATGCTCATAACTTCACGAATTTGTAATATTTTCATGCCAGATTTTCAACACTGGCATTTTTTCACACCTCCTTGTGAACAGTATAGCTGTCATTGTTTTCATCCTGGCCAAAATGTATTTTCATAGTTCCAGCGCAGAATAGTGTGGTCGCTGTGGGAAATTAGTGTTTGGGACAGATTAAGAAAATGACAGTGACACTGTTCATGAGTAGATGTCCTAAAATGCCTTTATGTAAAATATGGTGATGATACTCCATAAAATGACTGTGTCACGAGCATGCATTGCGCAATTTGCATGCACACTCGTAACTTCGCAAATTTGTAATATTTTCAGATTTTCAACATTGCCATTTTCCCACACCTACTTATGAGCAGAACAGCTGTCATTTTTCCCATCCTAGTCAAAATGTGTTTTCGCACTTCCGGTGCAGAATAGGGCGGTTGCTGTGGGAAATCACTATTTGGGACAGATTAAGAAAATTACAGTGATACTGTTCATGAGCAGAGGTCCTAAAATACCTATGTTGAAAATTTTGTGATGATAGCCCATCAAATGACTGTGTTACAAGTGTGCATTGTGCACTTTCCATGCACCCTTGTAACTTCACAGATTTGCAATATTGTCATGCCAGATTTTCAGCAGTAGCATTTTTTCACACCTCCTTATGAGCAGTACAGCTGTCATTTTTCACATCCTGACCGAAATATGTTTTCATAATTCCGGTGCAGAATAACGCAGTCGCTGTGGGAAATCAGTGTTTGGGACACATTAAGACAATGATAGTGGCACTGTTCATGAGCAGAGGTCCTAAAATCCCTATATTGAAAATTTGGTGACGAAACTCCATAACAGGACTGTGTTACAGTCATGCGTTGAACTGCTTCCACGCACCCTGGTAACTTCGCAAATTTGTAATATTTTCACACCACATTTTCAACAGTGGCATTTTTTCATACCTCCTTATGAACAGTACAGCTGTCATTTTCCACATCCTGGTTAAAATATGTTTTTGCACCCCTGCAGGAGAATAGCATGGTCGCTGTGGGAAATCAGTGTTTGGGACAGATTACGGTTGAATGAGTGAGAGGGGGAATGACCAAGGTCAACTGAACTCTGTCGGGACTGCAGCAGATTTGTTTGTGGGCAGAAAAAGGCATCAATGCAAGAGCCCAGTACAAAAGGGCAGCCTGCAGCACTAGGAGAAACAGAACAAAGGAAAGAGTGAGGGAGGGGGAGTGAGCAAACTCACTGGAGCGCTGTCAGGACTGCTGCAGATTTCTTTGTGGGCAGAAAAAGGTGCAAATGCAGGCAGGAGCCCCATACAAAAGGACAGTTTGCAGTGCCAGGACAAACAGAATGAGCAGTTGAGAGAGAGAGAGAAAGAGAGACTGAGCGACCTCAAAGGAGCTCTGTCGGGACAGTTTCGGAATTCTTTGTGGACAGACAAAGGTGCCAATACAGCCAGGAGCCCCGTATAAAAGTGCAGCCTGCAGCGCCAAGAGAAGCAGAATGAGCGACTGACAGAGTGGTAGTGAATGAGCTCAACGGAGCTCTATTGTGACTGCTGCAGATTTCTTTGTGGGCAGAAAATGCAGCAATGCAGGCAGGAGCCCAGTACAAAAGGCCAGCTTGCAGCACCGGCAGAAACAGAATGAGTGAGTGAGAGAGGGGGAGTGAGCGAGCTCAGTGGAGCTGTGTCAGGACTACTTCAGATTTCTTTGTGGCCAGAAAAAGCCACCAATGCAGGCAGGAGCTCAGTACAAAAGGGCAGCCTGTAGTGGTGAGAAAACCAGAATGAGTGAGTGAGATAGGGGGAGTGAGCGAGCTCAATGGAGCTCTATTGTAACTGCTTTAAATTTCTTTGTTGGCAGAAGAATGCGGCAATGTAGGCAGGAGCCCAGTAGAAAAGGGCAGCCTGCAGCACCGTCAGAAATGGAATGAGCAAATGAGAGAAGGGAAGTGAGCAAGCTCAACAGAACTTTGTCAGGACTGCTGCAGATTTCTTTGTGGGCAGAAAAAGGCGGCAGCAGAGGCAGGAGCCTAGTACAAAAGGGCAGCCTGCAGTGTTAGGAGAAACAGAATGAGTGAATGAGACAGGGGGAGTGAGCGATCTCAATAGAGCTCTGTCGGGACAGCTGCGGATTTCTTTGTCGGCAGAAAAAGGTGCCTACACAGGCAGGAGCCCAGTACAAAAGGACAGCCTGCAGTGCCGGAAGAAACATAATGAGTGAGTGAGACGGGGGGAGTGAGCAAGCTCAGTGGAGCTCTATCATGACTGCTGCGGATTTCTTTGTCGGCAGAAAAAGGTGCCAATGCAGGCAGGAGCCCACTACAAAAGGCTAACCTGCAGCGCCAGCAGAAACGGAATGAGTGAGTGAGACAAGGGGAGTGAGCAGGCTCAACAGACCTGTGTTGGGACTGCTGCAGATTTCTTTGTGGGCAGAAAAAGCCACCAACAGAGACAGGAGCCCGGTACAAAAGGGCAGCCTGCAGCACCAGGAGAAACAGAATGAGCGAGTGAGAGAGGGGGAGTGAGCCACCTCAACGGATCTCTGTCAGGACAGCTGCAGATTTCTTAGTGGGCAGAAAAAGCTGCCAAAGCAGGCAGGAGCCCAGTACAAAACAGCAGCCTGCAGCACCAGAAGAAACAGAGTGAGTGACAGAGAGTCAGTGAGCGAGCTCAACAGACCAACGCAATCAACATTTGGCATTGACAAATGCTTGTTTTAAGAATGTGCTGGGGAGGTCATATGATGGTCAGGCAGTATTCCCCCACCAGGGACAGAGAATTACACCCTTTTGACTGACCTTATTTATTAGCAGAGATGTACAAATGTTGCCAATCCATTGGGATTGCCAGGAGACGCAGGAAGTGGGGGGGAACTGGACCTGGTGGGGGAATAAAGGAAAGGGGGGATGAATTGGGGTGGTAGGGACCAGGCGACACCCTGGAGCAAAATGGTGCCTGGACAGGGGTAATTCTTGTCTTGTTCCCATACCCAAGGGCCCAGCAATTGCTGCTGGATAGGAGTCAAGGTCTTCCTCAGCATCTCATCCAACCCAGGCGGTGTTATGTAATGCCAGGTTCATCAAAAACAAGACAGCTATTATAGCTGATCTTGTTAAAACGGTGGATCTGGCATCACCGAGACCTGGCTGGATGAAAATGCAGGCCCAGTATTGTCTTCTGCAGTTCCAGCTGGGTTCTCAGTGATTGATCACCCGAGGTTGGATCGTAGGGGTGGGGATGTAGTCATATTTTTTAAGACTGAACTGAACTTTGTGGATGTTCCAGTGGGGACCACCAGATCCTTTGAGTGTATCATGGATGAGGGTGTAGGTTGCAGGATACTCCTCATTTACCATCCACCAGTTGATGGGGGTTTATTCCTGCAGGAGATTGCAGACTTCATCGTCGACATGGTATTGGAGTTCCCCAGATGGATAATTCTGGGAGACTTCGGTGCATGGGCAGATGATGAACTCTCGCAGTTTGGTCAAAATCTCCTCCAGCTAATGACAATGCTGGGCCTCACACAGGTAGGAGGTCACTCATTGGATCTGCTGTTCCTCCTGCAGATGGAGATCTCTTACTTTGGGGTGGAACCAGTCAGTTAGTCTGACCATCCCACAATAGGGTTAAGTTTTTGGGCACCCCCAAATGGACCTTCCCCTTCCGAGATGGTCCAGTACCGTTCTTTAAGGGGAGTTACCCCAGATGGTCTGTTGGTGGTTCTGGACCTATCAGGATTGCTGGGTGAAAGTACAAGCCTAGGGGACCTCGTACTATCCTATAATAAGGCAGTGGGAGATGTCATAGACTTGATTGCTCCTTTTTGTGTTCGACCACTCACTCTTCGCCCAAGGTACCCTTGATATGATGTGTCCTTGAATGAGTTGAGGCAGGTTGGTCAAAGGATGGAGAGAGCATGGCAGAAGTCCAGACTGGATGCTGACAGGCTTAGATAGGTGGAACAGTATAGAGGCTATCAATCAGAAATCACCCGTAAGAAGACAGAGTTCCTGTCCAGGGAGATTTCTGCTGGACAGAATTGACCGGCTCAACTTTTCAGAACTGTTGACAGATTGTGCAATCCAATCTGTCTCCAGTCTGGAAGAGCTTTTTCACAAATTAAGTGTGATGAGCTAGCTCGGTTCTTTGCAGATAAGGTTGCCAGCAACAGATCCAGAATTGGCCCAGCTCCCTCCATGAGGACTGGCGGAGGTCAACGGGAGGTAGTGAGCACCCGTTCTATCTGGACAGACTTCAGCAGACTGAAATTCATGGACAATGTGAAGATTGTTCAGACTTTGAGCCCAACCTGTTGTAGTTTGGATCTGGGCCCTACCCCCCCTTTTAGTGGGGTGTCTAGATGTTATCTGCCAAATCCTATCTGAAATTGTATGGAGATCCTTGGAGAGGGGAGTCTTTCAAGACCCCCTAAATGAGGTGGTCATTCGACCACTCCTTAAAAAACCCTCCTTGGACCCACTGATCCAGCTAACCACCAACCTGTCTCTAACCTGCCCTTTATGGGAAAGGTTATTCAGAAGATGGTTGCATTGCAACTGGACAATCACCTTGTAACTCACAATGTCTATGAAGCTGTTAGTCTGGCTTCAGGAAGGGGCATTGCACAGAGACTGCCCTTGTTTGGGTACTAAATGATCTCCTAATGGTGAGAGATTGAAAGGCTCATACCATCCTGGTCCTTTTCGATCTCTCAGCAGCTTTTGACACTGTGGACCATGAGGTGCTTTTGGAGAACCTGCGGTTCCTTAGTGGATTGTCTGGTACAATCCTCGAATGGTTTTGATCCTTCCTCGCAGACAAGTCTCAGAGGATGGTCACCGGAATGTATTCCTCTGATGCCCTCCCCCTGTCTTGCAGGGTGCTGCATGGCTCCATATTGGCACCCATGCTGTTTGCAGTGTATATGCTGCCATTAGGAGATATCATCAGGCAATACAGCTTGAGTTTTCACTGCTATGCAGATGATACTCAGCTGTATATGTCCTTTATGCCCGGACAGGTTGATACGATCTCTGTGCTAAATAGTTGCCTCTCTGAGATCAAAGACTGGATAAGCTCGAGTTGGCTGGGACTGAATCCGGATAAGACTGAGGTGCTGGTTGTGGACCTGGGTTGCTTGGGGGCAGGTTTGGGGACTGGGCACATGTCAGGCCTATGGCTTGATGGTGTCCAGCTAACTACCTCAGATCGGGTGCGTAACCTGGGTGTTATTTTTGACAAAGGCTTGACCTTAAAATCTCAGGTGTCAGCTGTGGTTAAATCCTCATTTTACCATCTGAGGAATATCGCCCAGGTGAAACACCTGATTCCACAGGGCGACCTTCCAACATTGGTCCATGCCTTCATTACTACCTGTCTTGACTATTGCAATGCCCTCTATCTTGGGTTTTCTGGGGTTGATATCCACCACTTGCAGATAGTTCAGAATGCTGTGGCCAGGCTGCTGACTGGCACTTCCAGAACCAGCCATATTACACCTGTGCTGCGTGAACTGCACTGGCTGCCAGCTCAATGGTGGATCACCTATAAGGTAGGCTTGCTTACCTTTAAAGCCCTGCATGAACATGGACCTGACTATCTGAAAGATCTTCTGACTCCCTACTCCCCCAACCATCTTCTCTGATCCACCAAAGAGGGATTGCTAAAGATTCCCAGAGTTCGTTTAAAAACTTCTGGAGCACATGCTTTCTCATTTGCATCACCGACCTTATGGAATTCTTTACCTCATCGGTTAAGAGAATGCCTGACCATCAGTAGTTTTAAATCTATGTTAAAAACATATTTATTCTCTTTGGCTTTCCCAGACTGATTTTAAATAATTTATATTGTTGCTTATATTGTGTGCAGTGCCTTGATTTTGAAAGGCGCTATATAAATAAAGATTTGATTTAATTTGATCTTAATACAAGAATTTCATTGGATTCTTTATTTTTTTGTTTTTAATTTTTTTATTTACTGGTAGTTTGCAAAATAGAAATAAAATGATGAAAAGGTGATTAAAGAGACAAATAAGAGCAGACAAACCGGTTCTGTACCTCTCTTTTTCCACATACCAGTTTCCTTCCCTCATCCCCCCCTTTTTTTTTGGTTATTATTTAGTTTCTTTCATTTCCTTCTGTTTCCTTCTTCATCTTTTTGGTTTTGTGATCCATAAAAGGAATTACTCTATCAGTCTCCAGTTGGACTCTATATATTTAAACTTTATTTGTATATATTTATTGAGCTGTGTTATTTAATATTACCTGTTTGCACATGTTTTAATCATAGATGGTGTTTTTTCATAGAAAAAACTGTTTTAAACCTTAACTACTTATTATCAGTCGCACTTTAAATCTGATGGCTTCTGTGGTTTAACACTATTTGGGAATACAGCTGTATACATACAAATAACAAAATCCCATGCTCCCACTAAGGGTTTCAAAGGTACTGACTGTTACGTTGAATAAGGTGATTAATACATGCGATTGTCTTTGTCTGAATATAAATTGTATACATTCATTGCCGTATCTTCTCCCTAACAGTCTCATAGCCAAGAGGCGAATCACTAGGGTTCTAGCTCTATTTCCTGCTGACACCTTTTGAGCCTCTTCATGGTTGCCTTAGCATCTCTTTCTCTTAGTGTGCCACCTTTTTTGTTGCTTACTTCTCAGAACACAGCTCTTCTGGCTCAGCAGTCACAGCATGCAGGAGCACTGCATAGCAGCTTCATGGTTCCCAAGGAGCCTGGACACCAGAAGCACCCCCCACTGTCCGTCTCCACTCTGGATGGAGAGTACCCATGTATTCAGGGCATGTGCCTTGTGTCTTTTCATTCCTGATTCACCCCACTTGATAAAGGCTTGAAAGCCCCCCTACCTGGTTCTGCAGTAGCTCAATGGAGGTGCAGGTCTCAGTCGCTGGTTTTTCAGCTGAGCAGTTTTCTCAGAATTTGGACCTTTCAGGATCTTTCACAGCAGCTTCAATCTACAAGTGTCCTTCTGGCACAGATGCACAGATATGAGCCCAGGATCAGGCTCACAGTATTTGGCAGCATGAGCCCAAGACAGGGCTGAGAAGAGTTAGACCTTGCTAGACATGGATCAGCAGCAGGTCTGCTCACCTCTGAATCTCCCTTCCTCTGCCACCAGCTCCTTGTGTCTTTCTCAGCTACTGTGTTTGATTGGTCAAGTAGGGCTGTTCTTCAGTCCTTCTGCCAGTCTCGGCCCCTTGATTGGCCACTTTAACTTGCCAGTACAGTTGCGGAGGTACTGACTGCATCATTCCCACCATAAAACTTTTTTGCTGTTGCTAGGGCTTGCTAGCCCTCTGACTGGCTGATCCACAGGGTCAGGGGGTGGCATAATGGCCAAACCCATGAGTGAGGGAGCCCTGTGCTCCTAACTTCTTTGTTTCTTTTCTCTTATGTGCCCCCAAATGTGTGCTGGCCCCCCATTTTAGTTGCAGCCCAAGGGGCTGTTATCCACTCAGGTGTTGGCTGGTGCAGTAAGTCTGGCATTGGGGCAGTTGGCAGGGTGACAGCAGGGGGCGCTGGGGTAGAGCACCTTATCACCATACGGTGCTGTTCTTGTGCCTTCAGTAGTAGTGTGTGGATGGCATTGAAAATGAGAACTTAAATCTCTGCTCCCTGTTGGCAGAATCAGGGGACAAGAGCAGAAGAAGTTGCAGTTGCAACTGCAAAAGACAAGTGCAGGAGGCATCAACGATTGTGCCCCAGTATAGCCTCTCTCTCACTGCACCACACATGATGTTGAGTGATAGAGAGCAGGCGGCTGCAGCAGGAGCAGCAGCAGCAGTTCAGGCTCGAGACATTGGGAAAGTGTCCGCAGAAGTCCAGGTAAGCCCCCTCCAAAAAGAGGTGTTTCCATGACTGCCCCTGGCTGCCCATTAGCTAGAAAAGGACCACAGTCTCAGCTGGTCCAGTTGGCTGTGGCTAAGTAGTAGCCCCACTCATGCAACAATTTCCTCCTGTCCCTGTGTTCTTAAACTTGGAGGCATCCACACCCATAATATACAGTGGAGCTTACCATGATCAGACACTTGATCCTGTAGAATTCTTCGGAATTTGGCAGAATTCTGCAGGAAACAGTACAAGTCATTTGCAGCTGTCTTGTAGGAAACTGTAACACATGGTGACCCTGCATCTGAGCCTAGTAGACACCACTGTATATACATAATTAATCCAGACAATGTACCTATTATCCCTTTTATGCAGTATTATTGTATCAATCACTTCATCCCTGTATCCCTGCCCTCCTCAGGGCACACCAGGAAATGAGCTTCATACTGCATGTGCTGTCTTCTTCTCATCAAACTCTGAAATAAATAAATAACATGCAGGGAATGTGGGGGGGGGCAGAGGCGCTCTGGGTCACCCTAGAGATGGGAAATGACACCGCTATCCATACTGGCATGATCCACAGACCTCCTGCACAAAGGAAAGAATTAGCCAGGGTGCTAGTGGAAGCCATCCATAAGATAGCTGCTAAAGGTGATTTGCTGCTGGTGTCGGACTTTAATTTGCCGGATATTGATTGGAGCATCCCAACTGAACCTCACCCAGGAGCAGAGACATCCTAGATGACCTGCAGGGGGTGTGCCTCAGGAGCTAATAGTAGAACCCACCTGTGAGAGAGCGATAATGAACCTAGTACTCATCAACAGGGAGAAAATTTCAGATGTTAAAGTAGGTAACCACCTGGGGTCCAGTGATCACAGTACGGTGTGGCTCAGTGTAAGAACAGTAGAAGACTGTTGTTGGCAGTGTAGCCTAGAGGAAAGAGTAATCAGCTGTGAATGAGCTTCGTACACCCAACAGACCTGGGTTTGATTCTTACAACCTCCACTTGCATACTGTGTGACTGAACAAGTCACTTAACCACCCCAGTACTCTTGGGCTGCCCCTAAAAACAGGCACTTGTGCCTAGTGGGACTGTCCCTGCTACGAAAGAATAATAAAAAAAATAATAAAAAGAGAGACAAACCATACATATGTTAAGGTCATGGACTTCAGACAGGCTGACTTTGCAAAGTTGGGGAACTGACTCAGGAAATCCATGGCAGGGGGAGGTAGGGAGGGGTGTACAGAAACTATGGACAAATCTAAAGAGAGTCACAGTGGAGGCAAAAAGCCTTTACATTAGGCAAATAAGCAAAAGCAAGAAGAAAACAAAACAAAAGACTATGGTTCTCAAAGGAAGTGGCCAGGAAGGTAAGAGAGCAAATGTTGGCATTTAGGAAGTACAAGGAAACAGAGAGGGAGGAGGAGGACAGGGAATTGAATCTGGAAAAGCAAAAGAAGGTGGGGAGAGCAGTCAGCAGCACAAAGGTGAAAATGGAGGAATAAATAGTCCAGACAATAATAAAAGGGGACAAGATATTTTTCAGGTACGTCAGTGAAAGAAGAAAGGCCAAGGGTGGGATTGAAGGGTGAAAAGGGGAAGGAGGGGAGTGTGGGGAGGGGGACCTGGGAAAAGGCAGAAATCCTGAACAAATATTTTTGTTCAGTATTCACAGAAGAAGGGGAAGGAGAGGGACCACAGTTAGGCGTTAGGAGCATCAACTGAAGGGAAGCGGACACCAGTCCATTTACAGAGGAGAAAGTACTAAAAGAACTCACAAAACTGAATGTGGACAAGCCAATGGGGCTGGCCAGGATTCATCCAAGAATACTAAAAGAGCTAAGAGAGGTGCTGGTAGCACTACTGATAGCCCTGTTCAACAAATTGCTAGACATGGATGTGGTTCCGGAGGATTAGAGGAGGGCTGATGTAGTCCCTCACCATAAAAGTGGGACCAGGGAGGAGGCTGGAAATTACAGGCCAGTCAGCCTGACCCTAATGGTGGGGAAATTAATGGAATCACTGCTAAAGGAGAGGCTTGTGATTTATCTGGAACCCAGTGCAGCACAGGATCCAAGGCAGCATGGACTCACAGCAGGAAGATCTTGTCAAACTAATCTGACAGATTTATTTGACTGGGTGACCAAGGAACTGGATCAGGGAGGGGTGGTGGATGTGGACTACCTGGATTGCAGCAAGGCCTTCAATACCATTACAAATAGGAGGCTTATAAACAAGTTCAGCAGCCTGGGGTTGGGTCCCAAGGTGGTAAACTGGGTCAGAAATTGATTAAGGGATAGAACACAGAGGGTGGTGGTCAACGGAATTCAATCCAAAGAGATAAGGGTGACCAGTGGGGTTCTGCAAGGATCAGTTATGCAGCCAGTCCTCTTTAATGTCTTCATAAGTAACATTGCACAGGGGCTGGAAGGGAAGGTATGCCTCTTTGCAGGTGACACTAAGATCTTCAACAGGTTTAACATGGGGTGGAATGAGGAGGAACCTTGGAAGGCTTGAGGAGTGGTCAAAAGTATGGCAGCTAAGTTTCAATGCAAAAAAGTGCACAATCATACACTTGGGCTGTAGAAACCCAGGGAAGGAGTACATGATGGGGTTGGGGGGGTGCTGATGGCCACCAAACAAGAAATGGACCTGGGGGTAATCATATCTGATAACCTAAAGGTGACCAACCAATGTGGAAGGGATATGGAGAAAGCCAGTAGGATGCTGGGATGCATAGGAGAGGTATCACCTGCAGAAAAAAAGGAGCTACTGTTACCACTGTACAAATCTTTGGTGAGACCTCATATGGAGTACTGTGTCCTGTTCTGGAGGCTACATCTCCAGAAGGACATAGATAGAATTGAGGCAGTTCAGAGAAGGGCAACAAAAATGGTGCAGCGTCAACACCAAAAGTCATATAAAGAGAAGCTAAGGAACATCAGCATGTATACCCTAGAAGAGAGGAGAGAAAAGAGGGATATGGTAGAGACTTTCAAATACCTCAAGGGTATAATTAAGGTACAAGAGGGTAGCATCGTCACAGAAAAAGATGCTCAAGAACAAGGGGTCATGATATGAGGCTGGTGGGGTAGACTCAGGGGTAACATGAGAAAGTATTTTTTCACAGAAAGGGTGGTGGATGCATGGAACAAACTTCCAGAGGAGGTGATGGGAACAAAGATGATGGGAGAATTCAAGAATGCATTAGATAGACATAAGAGAACCCTAGCGATAGGTAAGGGATGGCAAGCTGTAGGGTCTGCGGTATTGCAGTAGGCAGGGAAAATGGGCAGACTAGGTGGGTTGAGCAGTCCTTATGAGCTGTCAGTTTCTATGTTTCTATGTTTCTAACATATCATGGTATTGCATGCATCAGCTCACTCCTCATATTATCATGAAAATTACTTGAAGCATGGAATTCATTTACAGAAGCTGTGGAAATCCATATCAATTTGGTCCTGGTGGCAGTGGAAACCATGGAAATACATACAAACACTTTGTGGTTTCCAACCTCTGTTCCTTGGCACATTGCATAGAATCCTGGGAGATTTAGGGGCAGGTTTGGTTGCACCTATGTACTTTTGCAGGGGATGTAATGTGTTAGATTTCTTTGGGAGCTAACTGAAGTGAAATGCATTGATGATGCTGCCAGACATTCACGGATCTCATTTTGCAGAAATGCATAATGGACATACTCAGAGCATAAACAGTTATTTTGTTAAATAAATATCCATCCTCTTCTCATTTTAATTTCTTCCCCACCAGCCCCAGTTGCCTGCAGGCCCCCTCGGACCTGACCAGCCAGATAGTGATGTCTGTGGCAGGTGTTCACTGGCAATAGAACTCCCTTATGACCTGCTGGCCTTCTCCCTTCTCCACTCATATCCCTACCACTAGAGATCATAATTCCTGCCACCTTCCTCCCTACCCTACCTGTCCCTGTCAACTGCCCCTGTCTAGTGTAGATGTGGTGAGCCTCCAGGCAACCCCATCCTCCTCAGCTGCTTGCTCACCTCCTTGCACCCCATGTTACTTTCAAATGCCTGTCAAGTCCAGCATGGCATCACTCAGGAGCATCACTCATCCCAAAGTGGCTGCAGCAGGATCTGTTGCTGCTGCCCATAGGCAGGATGCTGTACATTTCAATACCATGGCTGCAAATCAGGTGTGTTTCTCTTCCTGTCCCAGTGTTGTCAGACCTAGCCTCCCTCCCTGCCATCACCTCAGAATCATTCCAGTTACCAGCCCTGATGTGCCACCACAACACTGCCAGTTGCTGTTTTAGACTAGAAACCTGCCTCTCCAGAGCAGTGACCAGCTTGCAGCATCACCATCTGTACCTTGCTGTCCTCTGCAGGCTCGATAGTGTATTTCTCATAGTCCTGGGAGGGTTCCAAGTGTGAGTCCATCATCTCTAATAATCTTCCTCCAGCCCAGACCAATTATGTTAGCTGTCTGTGGGCTACTACAGAAGGATGCAGCTGACCCTTCAAACTACTGCACCTTGTCCTCCACATCTGTAAACCAGCTGGTTATGTGGTTCTCTCTCTCTTGGTCTTGTGATTTGCCTGACTTGCTTGGCTTACTGAATTGAGAGGCAAAATGTCTGCCACTTATGAGCTGTGACTCTCACTGATGCTCTCATTGCCACACTTAGTCCCCTGTATTACCATCCAATTCATTGCTTTGTAAAGTGCTTTGGGATACAATGCGTATAAGAGGCACTATATAAATCTGAATTCTTTTCTACTGTACAGTCCCAGCATAACCAGTATCTAATGCATTGCTTTTTAAAGCACATTGAGATACAGTGTGTGTTAAATGTGCTATATAAATCAAAATTATAGTCTGTTCTACAGTCCATGTACTGCTAGGTCATAACTTATTGCTTTATAAAGCACTTTGGAATACAGTGTGCACAAAAGGCGCTATATAAATACAAATTCTATTCTAATGTACAGTCCCTACACTACCAATATGAAACTTGTAGCTCTGTAAAGCACTTTGGGATACAGTGTGTATAAATGGTACAATAAAAATCCAATTCTATTCTACAGTACAATTCCTGCACTACCAATATTTAACTCATTGCCTTATAAAACACTTTGAAATACACTGTGGATGAAAGGATCTATATAATTTCTTTCTCCTTTTTTCTTCATTTTTGTCCATGGCACCATTCACCCTATCTGTTCACCAACCAATGAGTTCCCACAGCATTCATGTCTCCTCAGTGGTCCTCCATGGTTTGGGCTCTGTGGCAGGATCTTCCAGGCAGGGCATCTCCACCCTCCAAGGTTCTTTATCTGGTTGAGAGGAGGGTTTGAGAATGCTGAGCTATCTTTAGACTGCTCCTTGAGGGTATCTCCTGCACTATAAACACAGGCCTGGCTCATCTATATGTGCAAACATGTTTATCCACTTTGAGCAGCCCTTTACCCCAAAGGCACCTCCATACAGTCTTCATTCAGACATTACACACAGGCAGCAACGGCACCAGGGCCTGCCTCCCATGAGTGATCAAGCTCTCCTGTCCACCGCTAGAGCATCTGTTGTGGTTGTCTTTGATGTTATCTCTGTAGGCTGGGATGTGCTGCCAACTGCATCATTTCCCCCAAGCCCTGGTCAGGTGACTGCAACCTCTGGATGACCTACAGTATAAATACAAATTCTGTTTTATTCTAAAGATTCCACAGTACCAACAGTATTTAACAGTAGGAGGTGGAAGACTAGGTTTGTTGGCCAAGGCACCTAGCTTCACCTGAGATCTTTTCTTCTAGGTTGCTTGAAATGGACAGAGCAAAAAAACCTTACCAGAGCAAGGAAAAGGATTAAGGCTTCTTTTGGCTAGGCAAATTTACTGTGTATTGTTATTTTTATTCTGTACTCACAGGGATTATTACTGTTTGTTGCTAACATTTTATTGCTTTATTTTTCTCTGATTCAAATTTTTGTTGCTGGGTATACCTTCTGCTGCAGAATTACAGGGTGTGCCTACAGATGTGTGCTTACATATTACTGCTGTAATCTTCTGATTCAAATTGTCTTTTGCAAGGTATATCTTGTTACTGCTTTATTTTTCTCGTAGCAAAGTGTTTCTTACAGGGTACATCTTCTGTGAAATTATTACAGGTGGTGCTTTACAGGTTTTACAGTTTTATCTATCATTAGGATAAGCTTTCAGGGCTACTGCATTTGTTGCTGCCTGATTGTTTCTGCTCTTACCTCTTTGTTTCTTTTGTCCGTGGTTCTTCTTTTTTGGCAGGGGAAAGGCCCAGCCACCTACCCCCATCCCCATCCCCAACCACCCCACACTACACTCCTTTTATAGGGTAGCACAGTCGTGACATTTCCTGTAGCAAAGCAGGAAGGGGCGGATCAGAGGGGTATCCACACAGTGACCTCATTTACAGGGGCACTAGTAATTTAACTTGTTATAACAAGTTACATAAAAACAAACAAGCAAAACACAAAATCAAACTTTTGCTTTCATTTTCTTCCTTCTAATTACTCTAACCAGGTTATAAACCCAGCAACTTATCTGGAATGGATATCATTAACTGCAGGTACTGCGGAACACTTTTTAGAAGGGCAGTTTTGCAGGATTTAGGGCACTGTCCTACATGCTTGGCCATTGGAAATCTAAGGGCTCAGCTCCAGGCAGCATGGTCAGAGATTGCGAGCCTCAAATTGCATATTCAAGAGGAAATATATGATAAGAACTGCCTGCCATTTCCCCAACATCCAACAGAAGCACCTCGACCACAGAAGGTAGTTGGTCCAGGAGGGTGGCAGGTGGTTAGGAGGGGCAAATCAGGTGCCCCATCACTCAATGCTCTCCAACATATCACCTCCACAAACCTTATAAAAACTACAAACAGGTATATGCCTCAATCTCCAAAATCAAACAAAAGGGCAGAGGACAATGCAGAGCAGGAGACTGCAGCACAGGAGCTAGCACAACAAAACTCGCCCAAAACAGGAACCAAAACAAAAAAAGCAAAAAGGAAATCCAAAAAACTTCTGATCATAGGAGACTCCATGATTTGGGGAGTTGATACCTATCTCCAGCCAGGGGTAATGGTCAGATGTCTCCCAGGTACATCAGCGTGGAGAGACACTGACCACATTGCTAAAATTGTTCAGGAAGCAGGAGAAAATATTGACATCCTGGTACACATAGGGACTAACGATCTCATCAGCCGGTCAGTTGTGGAGACCAAGGAACTTCTGACCAGGCTGGATGACAAACTATCATCCATTTTGTCCAGCATCTCCTTCTCTGAGATCCTGCCAGCCTGGGAGAAAGGGGCAGATGGATGGAAGGTAAGAGAAGGGGAGATAAGAGAGCTAAACATGTGGCTCAAGGGCTGGTGCCAGGAAAGAGGACACAAATTTGTAGGGAACAGGCAACAGTTTTGGGACTGAAAGTTCTTTAAATCTGATAGACTGCATCTGATTAAAGAGGTAGCCAGTGCATTGGGGCAGAAGTCTGACGTCTTTGCACAATATTCAAACTAGCAAAATAGGGAGAGGGGTGCAGCATCCCACACGTTGAATAGGAAGAGCACCCCTCCCCCTCAGCTAGTGGTCAAACAGGAATTCAGCATGTTTGTAGTTCATTTGCATCACCAGGTAAGGAAAAAGGTCTGACTCCCCATATGACGCACAGGGGAAACACCAGACCTCACCCAACAACTAACACACCGAAATCTGGCAAATGGAAACTCATGTACACAAATGCTCACAGGCTGGCAAACAAGATCCCAGACCTGCAGACAATAATGACAGAGGCTAAACTGGACATAGTAGCCATTAGCGAGACATGGTTTACCAGTAACCACACTTGGAAGACTTCAGTACCTGGCTATGTACTGCTCAGAAGAGACCGAGGTGCAAAATGGGAAGGGGGGGTAGAGTGGCCCTTTATGTCAATGAAAATATCAAAGCTACAGAAATTCAGAATACACATAAGGAGCCAGAAGAACTGCGGGTCACCCTGGAAACAGGAAATGGGACAGCCATACCAACGGGGGGTTGTGTATAGGCCTCCAGACTAGGGGGAGGACATAGACACATTACTGTTAGAAGATATACAAAACATGACAGCTAAATGGGAGGTTCTGATAATGGGAAACTTCAACATGCCAGATACAGATTGGTCAGTACCAGCAGGAATATCTGCTAGAACTAGACACATGGGGGAGTCCCTGCAGGGGGGAGGGCCTCAAACAGCTGGTACAACAACCCACAAGAGACAGGGCTATCCTAGATCTAGTACTGACTAACAGGGAAAGGATCACAGATCTCCAGGTAGAAGGTCACCTGGAGGCCAGTGACCATCACATGGTATAGTTCAATTTGGCCACTAGAACTAAATCATCCCATTCCAAGGCAAAAATATGGGACTTCAGAGGGGCTAACTTTGATAAGATGGCCAACAGAGTTAAGCTAGCCCTGGCAAAAAGAAATACAGGTGAGGGGGTCCAGGAAAAGTGGCAAGCATTAAGATTGCAATAGTTGAAGCAACATCCTATTGTGTTAGAGAGAAAAGGAAGTGCAACAGAAGAAGGAAACCACGTTGGTTCTCAAAAACAGTAGCAGAAAAGGTCAGAGCCAAAAGGCTGGCCTTCAAGAAATGTAAGGGAACACAGCAGGATGAAGATAGGGAGGCATACCAAACTTCCCTAAGGGAAGCAGGGAAGGCAGTAAGGCAGGCAAAGCCCCAAACTGAGGAAACACTAGCACAAACAGTAAAAGAAGGTGACAAGCCTTTCTATAGATACCTTAGTGAAAGTAGAAAGTCCAGAGGGGGTATTGCTAAGATCAAAGGGGATAAGGGGGCATGTGAGGAGGAGGACCATGTAAAAGAATCTATCCTACATAGATACTTCTGCTCAGTATTTACTGAAGAGAAGGTAGGGCAGGGCCCACAGCTCAGCACCATGGACACAAGGGGGAGGGAGGTGTGCACAAGTCCCTTCACAAAAGAAAGGGTCCTACAAGAGCTTAATAAGCTCAGGGTGGACAAGGCAATGGGACCTGATGGCATACATCCCAGGGTACTAAAGGAGCTAAGGGTGGAACTAGCAGAGCCATTATCAGAACTGTTTAGTGAGTCTCTGAGCACAGGAGAGGTCCCAGAAGACTGAAGAAGGACTCATGTGAACCCGCTCCACAAGAGTGATAGCAGGGTGGAGGCAGGGAACTACAGACCAGTCAGTCTTACCTCAGTAGTGGGCAAGATTATGGAGGCACTCCTTAAGGAAAGGATAGTGCAACACCTGGAATCCGTAGGAGCACAGCATGCAAGACAGCATAGGTTTACAACAGGAAGGTCCTGTCAAATTAATCTCATAGATGTCTTTGACTGGGTAACCAGAGTGGTGGACCAAGGCAGAGTAGTTGATGTCGCCTATCTTGACTTCAGCAAAGCTTTTGATACCATTCCACATAGAGGATTGATTAATAAACTGGATAGGCTCGGGGGTGGATCAGATGTTGGTCAACTGGGGTGGTAAACTGGTTGACGGGCAGAAAACAGTGAGTGGTGGTAAATGGTATACAGTCAGAAGAGATGCAAGTCACAAGTGGGGTACCTCAGGGATCAGTCCTGGGGCCAGTCCTCTTCAATATCTTAATCAGTGACATTGCAGATGGACTGGAGGGTAAGGTTTGTCTGTTTGCAGATAGCACCAAGATCTGGAACAGAGTAGATGATCCAGATGGGGTGAGCAGAATGAGAAGAGAACTGGATAAACTAGCAAAATGGTCAGAAGAGTGGCAACTGGGGTTTAACGCAAAGAAGTGCAAGATCATGCACATAGGGGAGAGAAACCCTGAAGCTTCCTATAAGCTGGGAGGGGAGTTGCTGGCAGTCACAAGGGAAGAAAGAGACTTGGGCATCATTATCATCACAAA